>LR990209.1:132500-2625000 GCA_905147375.1 Hylaea fasciaria | reverse complement strand
TAAGGTACCTTCTAAAACAATGCACTGTAAATTGAAAATGCATTTATTTTATAGGCGAGTTGATTTCTAGAAGTGCGCAATTTACACGAGTATAATAATCGTTGTTTCATAATGTGATTAACGGGGGTGGGTGGGTGGTTTCATCCGAATCCATTAATTAAAGTAATAATACCTACTGTTTGGTTCTTTTCAAAAAGGGGAATAAAAATATAAATAGTGGCACGACGATGCATTCGACGCAAAGTAATCGTCAATATTATAATATTAAATTAATATTAATAATAATTACACAGTTGGTGGGCGAGTAAAGTAATTAGAATTGATTATTATACATTTTAATAAAATTGTGACACGGGGTGTCGATACCTTGTTATTATTGATATTAATTTGGTTAATATTTAACGATATGGATCAAATGTGTAGAGTTGGGGAATACCTACAAATACTGTATGTATAATATTATGTATGTGCCCCCACCCCCACCCCCTCCCCTTAAAAATATAAATTAAACTAATCACAAAATCGTGACACAAAGTAATCATGAAATATTATTATATTCAATTAATTTTAGTAAATTATTATGCAGTCTGTGGGTGAGTAAAGTAATTAGGATTGATTATTATACATTTTAATTGTGACACGGTGTGTCGATTCCCGGTCTTAAATTATTATTATAGTATAACATTGAACGATATGGATAGACAATATTTTATTTCAATTAATATTAGGAAATTTATTATACACTATTTAGGATTGATTATTTATAAATTTTAATTGTGACACGGGGTGTCGATTCCCGGTCTTAAATTATTATTATTATTATCATTATAAATATAACATTGAACTCGGATATGGATCGACAATATTTTATTTCAATTAATTTTAGTAAATTATACACTATTTAAGATTGATTATTATAAATTTTAATTGTGACACGGGGTGTCGATTCCCGGTCTTAAATTATTATTATTATTATTATATCATTGAACTCGGATATGGATCGACAATATTTTATTTCAATTAATTTTAGTAAATTATACACTATTTAAGATTGATTATTATACATTTTAATTGTGACACGGGGTGTCGATTCCCGGTCTTAAATTATTATTATTATTATTATAACATTGAACTCGGATATGGATCGACAATATTTTATTTCAATTAATATTAGTAAATTTATTATACACTATTTAGGATTGATTATTATAAATTTTAATTGTGACACGGGGTGTCGATTCCTGGTGTCTTAAATATAGGTGTCATTGAACGATATGGATCAAATGTGTAAATTTCGATAGTGTTTCTTCGTTATTTGGCTACACGTGAGATAGATATCGACAGTGAACGAGTGCACGATTTTTTGGATCTTATTATCCAAGTCACACTGTATCTTCACTCTCTCGGAGAGCGAAACCGGCGGCGGCGCGCTCACAGTGTTATACCACACAGTACCGACGGACTTGTTGTATATTAATAGTATAATAATATATAAAATGTTCCGTCGTTTGCTGCGAGAATAGGTATAACACCGTCCGCAGTCACATTATAAATCTATCCGTGTGCCTAGTGCGAGTTTTGACAATTTATTTACGCGCTCGGTCCGTTTCGCGTAAACTTGAAATTGTATGGAATAATAGCAGCGCCGTCTAGTGACTGATTCACTGACGCTAGATGGCGCTGCTTTTATTCCATACAATTTCAAGTTTACGCCAAACGGACCGAGCGCGTAAATAAATTGACAAAACTCGCACTAGGCACGCTGAGGGGGATAGATAATTGTTCTGTACGACGTTAGTGTTTTGTACAGTGAGATTATGATGTTATATATGTTGTCACAATATAGTTATAATCTCACCGAGACGCGACAATACGAAGTTTGGAACAGATATATTTTATTTTAATGCGCTGTGTCGATCGAGCCTCATCATTTTGGTCGTATGTTTTGTTGGTGGGTTTTGTTGTAGAGAAGATATCATTTTTAAAAATGATATCTTCTCTACAACAAAACTATGACGATTTATACGCAAATATAAAACAACGAACAAAGTGTGATGAGACTATATCTTTCGTGAAATTATTATTATATAATACGGGGAGAATATGCTTACAAATTATCCAACCGTCGTACGGTCAAACGATACGATTGTATGTGATTTTTGTCATTCTCTCGTGCATATAAATATAAAAAAAAGAAAAAAAAGAAAAAATATATTAATTTTATTAAATTATTATTATATTATATAATAATAATAATTTAATAAAATTATATTGTATTCATTTTATTATATTATATATGTAAAATATTTATTGTAGTTAGTAGTATATCTGTAGTTAGTTTGTGTGTACGGCGTCCGTGCCCGAGGGGGAGAGAGGGCGGGGTGTGTTTGTTGTAATAAATATTGCAGAGACAGACACATTCTCCACTCACCGCGGGACCTCACGGACACCGCACGCACTCATCGCGTACAGCGAGGTGAAACGCGTGTATTATAAGACCGTTTCGACTCTCGTGATTCCGGGCGTAATCGTAGTTATATTATTGTCGTTTATGTAAAATATTAATATATATAAAACAATGTGTGTATGAGAATACCCGTCTTGGTGTAGAACGTTCACAATGGGGATTTTTTTAACAATAATTCTCTTGTAATGTTAACGTAATATTACAAAACAATATTTCTTCTCCGCTGAAATTATGAGGACACACCTCGGTACCGGTTCGACTCTTTACGTCGCCGCCGAGGGTTTCACAAATCGATATAATTTCGTGTGAGCTCCCTGGTTGATCCTGCCAGTAGTTATATGCTTGTCTCAAAGATTAAGCCATGCATGTCTCAGTGCAAGCCGTATTAAGGCGATACCGCGAATGGCTCAATATATCAGTTTTGGTTCCTTAGATCTTACTCAGTTACTTGGATAACTGTGGTAATTCTAGAGCTAATACATGCAATTAGAACTCCGACCAGTGATGGGACGAGTGCTTTTATTAGATCAAAACCAATCGACGGAGGGCCTCGCGTCCGAAGTCGTTAATTTTGATGAATCTGGATAACTTTTGCCGATCGCACGGTCTAGTACCGGCGACGTATCTTTCAAATGTCTGCCTTATCAACTTTCGATGGTAGTTTCTGCGACTACCATGGTTGTCACGGGTAACGGGGAATCAGGGTTCGATTCCGGAGAGGGAGCCTGAGAAACGGCTACCACATCCAAGGAAGGCAGCAGGCGCGCAAATTACCCACTCCCGGCACGGGGAGGTAGTGACGAAAAATAACGATACGGGACTCTTACGAGGCCTCGTAATCGGAATGAGTACACTTTAAATATTTTAACGAGGAACAATTGGAGGGCAAGTCTGGTGCCAGCAGCCGCGGTAATTCCAGCTCCAATAGCGTATACTAAAATTGTTGCGGTTAAAAAGCTCGTAGTTGCATTTGTGCGCCGCGCTGTCGGTGCACCGCATCCGCGGTGATACTGACACGTTTGCGGAGCATATCGTCGGTGAGCCGGCGGTAACACGACGGTTCAATATCAAAATCCTATCGCGGTGCTCTTCAGTGAGTGTCGAGATGGGCCGACAATTTTACTTTGAACAAATTAGAGTGCTCAAAGCGGGCTCAAAATGCTGCTTGAATATTTCGTGCATGGAATAATAGAATATGATCTCGGTTCTATTTTGTTGGTTTTCAGAACTCCGAGGTAATGATTAATAGGGATAACTGGGGGCATTCGTATTGCGACGTTAGAGGTGAAATTCTTGGATCGTCGCAAGACGAACATCAGCGAAAGCATTTGCCAAAGGTGTTTTCATCAATCAAGAACGAAAGTTAGAGGTTCGAAGGCGATTAGATACCGCCCTAGTTCTAACCGTAAATATGTCGTCTAGCAATCCGCCGACGTTACTACAATGGCTCGGCGGGCGGCTTCCGGGAAACCAAAGATTTTGGACTCCGGGGGGAGTATGGTTGCAAAGCTGAAACTTAAAGGAATTGACGGAAGGGAATTAATTAATTAAGGAATTAACTGATGTCGACTATCGACATCGACCAACTGGCATTTATCGTATGAAACTATAATACAATGATTGAATGAATGAGAATGAAAATGAGTAGGAAGGTTGCCTACATCACCCCCCTCCAGAGACCGTCAAGTGCGATACAAATCAGGAAATCTAACTCGACGGCCAGAACGAGTCACATAGTCATATGGGACTTCTGGCGAGGGAACTTCATTTGAGACAGACAGTATCCCATCAAAAACATTACATGTACAAAAATGCACAAGTCTCGCAACGCAGTTTATCTGCCGTAAAAAGTTGTGATATCGAATGTAAACCAAGTCGGTTAATTCAATACCTACCTACTTATTTATTTCTTTGGTAAATAGAGTGACTTGGCAATTGCACACTTCAACATAAATCTACATAGCGCTTTGTACTTGTATTTGTTTGAAAGTATACCTACACGGAAGACTATATTATTTAGATTACTTAGTAGATTATGCTGCCGTGTACAATCGCCAAGACACTCTATTTACCAAAGAAATAAATAAGTAGGTAGGTATTGAATTAACCGACTTGGTTTACATTCGATATCACAACTTTTTACGGCAGATAAACTGCGTTGCGAGACTTGTGCATTTTTGTACATGTAATGTTTTTGATGGGATCTCATTTCTTTTTGTAGGTTTTCTTTCTTTATTAAGTTTTTTTTCGAAACACGCATCAACGCGCGCCTCACGCCTGGCGCCTGGCGCCCGGCCGAGGCCCCTTGCGAACATAGGTCATGCTCATAGATTATCATTCATGAACGAGTGTCTTTGCGTCTCCACAGATGCATATTAGGTATAAGGTACGTAGGTACCTATTTTAATGTACCTAGATAACGAATTTGTTCAACCTATAAAAGTGTAGGTAGGTATAGTATAGGAATTTGTATCTCTTTATCTGCGGTAGGTGTAGGTACCTATCGTGGAAGTTTTTAAAAAGCGCTCTACTGTCGAATTTCTCGCAGCCATTTCTCATTTTTAACCCCTGTTACCCATTTCATTCAATTTCAATGAAGTCTAATTATGAACTGTAAAAGTAACTTTGTAATCACATACAATTTAATGGGATTTATATGGGAATACAAAGTTATTTATGCAGATTATATATCTAGAAAACGGGATGAAAATTATGGAATGTCAGAATTTTTCCTTGGTTTATAGGCTAAACAATAGCTATATTCAAAATTTGTTACTTGTGGGACGGCTAGAAGTACCTTAGAATTTTGATGATCGGTCAGTCAGTCAGTCAGTCAGTCAGTGGGCAACGAAATTAAGCAACTTTGACTTGAAATATTTCTTAAACTACTGGTTCAAATTTAATGTAATTTTGATTATTATCTGTAAACGTGATGCCCTCTTGGTCACTGAAAATTTAGGCTTCTAGTTGTATCCATAACGAAGTTACAGGGGGTCGAAAATGGCCCGAATCGCTTCGAGAAAAGGATAGTACGGCCGTGCCTTTTGTTTTGCTCGACTTGGCGGGGGCACTGCCGTGCCCCCAGATGAAGGGCAATCGCCAGCCGCATTACCGACCGCCCTTGGAGTTTTCCGCCGTCTTGAAACCGCAGGGGCGGATGCACGCGTTGGCGCTATCTCCATACTTATGATGATACCAACAGAGCGGAAATTTTCGGTAGTTGGATTGCGATCGTTGCCTCGAAGTGTTGCGTTTGCCTTGAGAGGCAGAACGTGAGCGGGATCTGCTATCTCTGTCCGACGACGCCAGCTTTTGGAACTGCTTCCTGAGTTCAGCTACTTCCTTGGTAAGATCGCTCAGGAGTGAGCCAGGAATTTCGTTGATAACAGCGGCGACTCTCGGTGTTGATGAAGCGAGATCATCTGGGGGCACGGCAGTGCCCCCGCCAAGTCGAGCAAAACAAAAGGCACGGCCGTACTATCCTTTTCTCGAAGCGATTCAGGCCATTTTCGACCCTCTGTAACTTCGTTATGGATAAAACTAGAAGCCTAAATTTTTAGTGGCCAAGAGGGCATCACGTCTACAGATAATAATCCAAGTTACATCAAATTTGAACTAGTAGTTTAAGAATTATTGCACGTCAAAGTTCCTTAATTTTGCTGCCCACTGACTGACTCACCGATCATCAAAATTCTAAGGTACTTCTAGCCGTCCCGCAAGTTTCAAATTTTGAATATAGCTATTGTTTAGCCTATAAACCATGGAAAAATTCTGACATTCCATAATTTTCATCCCGTTTTCTAGATATATGATCTGCATAAATAACTTTGTATTCCCATATAAATCCTTTTAAATTGTATGTGATTACAAAGTTACTTTTACAGTTCATAATTAGACTTCATTTAAATTGAATGAAATGGGTAACAGGGATTAAAAATGAGAAATGGCTTCGAGAAATTCGACAGTTGAGCGCTTTTTAAAAACTTCCACGATAGATAGAGAGATACAAATCCCTATACTTACTATACCTACCTACACTTTTATAGGTCGAACAAATTCGTTACCTAGGTACATTAAAATAGGTACCTAAATACCTTATACCTAATACGCATCTGTGGAGACGCAAAGACACTCGTTCATGATAATTTATGAGCATGACCTATGTCGCAAGAGGCCCCGACCGCGCAGGCGCGGGGCGCGCGTTGATGCGTGTTTTGCAAAAAAACGAAATAAAGAAAGAAAACCTACAAATAAAAATGAGATCCCATCAAAAACATTACATGTACAAAAACGCACAAGTCTCGCAACGCAGTGTACCTATCTGCCGTAAAAAGTTGTGAGATCGACTGTAAACCAAGTCGGTTAATTTCAATACCTACCTATACCTATCTATGGGAGCAGTTATATCTTTATTTGTTTAGTAAATAGAGTGGCTTGGCGATTGTACACGGCAGCATAATCTACTAGGCAATCTAAATATAGTCTTCCGTATAGGTGTACTTTCAAACAAATACAAGCACAAAGCGCTTAACATAGATTTATGTTGCCGTGTGCAATTGCCAAGTCACTCTATTTACTAAAGAAATAAAGATATATCTGCTCCCATAGATAGGTATAGGTAGGTATTGAAATTAACCGACTTGGTTTACATTCGATCTCACAACTTTTTACGGCAGATTGGTACACTGCGTTGCGAGACTTGTGCGTTTTTGTACATGTAATGTTTTTGATGGGATTTACCCTGTCAGCTAAATCAGCTAGGACTTCGAGGGAAGCTGCAGCCGGTTGACCCGCAAGTACCGTCCGGATACCATGCGGGAGGCGACTTGTCCAAATGGTCTTTAGAAAATCGTCTGGAACCGAAGAACCTGCGAGACTCTTGAGGTGGCGAAGAAACTGAGACGGTTTGCGGTCTCCTAACTCCTCGTGCATCAAAAGTTGTTTAATCTTCTTCTCGTTGGACGCGCTCAGCCTCTTAATTAACTCCGACTTAAGCTTCTCATACTTGTTTGTCGCGGGCGGGCTGACTATAAGGTCTTTGACCTCTCTGGAGTACTGGTTATCAAGGTGCCCAATTACATAGTTAAATTTGGTCAAATCGCTGGTAATTCCGGATATGGCAAATTGGCCCTCGACTTGGGCAAACCAAATCTCGGGTTCCTTGGCCAGAACGGTGGTACTCGTACACTGACCTTAAAAACATCGACACCATTTATCGACATGTTCCCATCACTAGTGCCGGGCTTTGCAGACGGGTCAATTGCATCTCTGAATGATTCCTTTTCCATGTTCAATAAGGGGTCACCAGCATAGGGTCATGGGTGCCCGTATAGAGTCAGTGGGTAAAGGTGCCTATATTACCTTCAGATGTTCGGGTAGATAGAAGGAGTAGAAGGAGTAGCAGGAATAGGTAGAGATGTAAAACACACAGGAACTGACGATGGAGTATATTACAATGGCGATGACACAGGCACTATATACACAGGTTAAAGGATGATATACAGGGTGTATCGGCAAGGTGTAGTAATATTGAAATGTGGGTATGTGTACCTGGTGATGAATCATTTGCCAGGGTACTAATACCTGAAATCGATAATCGATTTTTTCACTCAAATTGACAAAATAACTAAATATTACAACCCTAACATGATACGGATGACGTCACGTTACGCGGGTCACACAACGCTTGCGCGATGCAGGATTTCTTAGAAACGGCCCTGGCGCCATCTAGTAATTTTTGGTGGAACTTTTACCACAACTTTACTTACAGTCTTACCCAACTTCTATGGTGCGTCGTGAATCTTCGTTCGCGCAGAAAATAAAGTATGGTCCGAAGATTAACGAAAGAATGCTTAACACTTACAATCAACCTAAGATCACTATTATAAGGTTCATAATACACTGCAGCTGTTAGTTGCATCTCACTCATGCCACGCGGCGATCGCTAAGATGGCGGGGCGGCTGCCGACCAATAGCGGTCAATAGCATTTCCCGCGCTTTGAAAATTCATCTTCTGCGCAGGTAGAACTGCGATGTGCAACAGCTGCAGTGTATTATAAACCTTATAATAGTGATCTTAGGTTGATTGTAAGTGTTAAGCATTCTTTCGTTAATCTTCGGACCATACTTTCTTTTCTGCGCGAACGAAGATTCACGACGCACCATAGAAGTTGGGTAAGACTGTACATGTTAGCCTATGCCTCAAGTTCACTGACATTGCCCAGCTGATAACTAGGGTTGAACGATGGTTAGTTTTGCAGTAAACTTTGACGTGTATTAATTCATTACCGTAACTACTTACAGATTTATAGTACCTCCAGACTACTTCGAAATATGTATGTGTATGCGTAGTTTCAGTTTTACTACACCTTGCTGTTACACCTTGTATATACATGCAAAACGCTAGTAAATAATAAAGAATTTAAACAAAATAACGAGAATTGCAATAAAAATCTTGACATGGAATGTCATGTCACTCTGACTAAACATCTTTCTTTTTCTGCGGAGGCCAGTGTGCGCCTCCGTATGAAACCTCCTTTGCACCGCGACATTAGTGTTGCGGTGCGAGTCGGTAACTGATGTCGACTATCGACATCGACCAACTGGCATTTATCGTATGAAACTATAATACCTACAAGGATTGAATGAATGAGAATGAAAATGAGTAGGAAGGTTGCCTACAATGTAACTATCACGGTTCATGAGATACAGCCTGTTGACAGACGGACGGACAACGAAGACTTAGTAGGTAATAGGTCCCGTTTTACCATTTGAGTATGGAACCCTAAAAATAGTACAGAACCCTTCGTGCGCGAGTCCCGACTCGAAAGAGTGAAAATTACGTCGGTAGGTGTTCGTGTGACCCTAATTATAATATATGATGCGAGTTTGTATACCAACATCATAACGCAATAGTACAAGGGCGGTTAGGTATGATGTGGGTAGGTCTGGAGGGAACATACCTAATTGTTTCGCCCATATTATCTGAGGCGTGATTTTAAAAATTAAGTAATTGTAATAAGTAACAAATGCATGCAAGCAACGCCGCGAGAAATGGCTGACAATAGGTATATACATTGAAGAAAAAGGTGTTTAAATTATTCTGAAAAAACTTCGCGTTTAATGGACGGCCCCTTACCTACTCAGGGATAATATTATAACATTCTGTCGGAAAAAGGATTTTTTAAATCTGTCTAGTAGTTTCAGAGCCCATTCAGAACTAACAAACATACAAAAATACAAATGTTTCCTCTTCCTAATATTATTAAAGAAAGATACCTAGACGGAGGCATACCTATATAGTTCGGTGCCAAACTCAAAAACTTATTACTTACCGACATTTCATCTAAAACATTTTGACCATCATAACACATGCTATTTTTATTTTATTGCTATTGCCCGACGGTCGAGAACCGCTTGCACCCTGAGTCGAGGTCGGGCTCGCTGCGCTCGCCGAGGCGCCGCTATCGTCCGTCCGACAGTAGGTACGTTGCTAGAGCGAGGCGGCCGCGCCGTTGACATGACTTTTCTATTCTCTGACTACCTAAACTTCGAATGGTTTTACCTAGGTACCGTGCCGCTAGACTCCAGTATTAGACAGGCGACATAATTCTCTTTCCAGAAACAATAATTAATAAATCTCGTTATGGGTACTTACTTACCTTACCTACATCGGACGGTTTATGCAATGTTTATTTAGACCCGTCCAGTGCAGGGCGGGCTACGGTAGCATGGTATAACCAGAGAATAAGTAAATACGCCTTCGTATCGCATACGAATGGACGTAGGTACTTACCTATTTTACGTAGTGAAATGTCAAATAACTCCACTCCTAAGTAGGAAAACGCTTAAGTACCTACTTATCTTCCAACGATGTTCTCATGGTAAACGGTCAACAAATTACGCACACTCGTTAGATTTTTCGAAACAGGATTGAATATCGATATTACGATCAATGTGTTTGGAAGCTAAGACTCGTTTTTTCTCGTATTTCTTGTAGGTAGGTAATAGGTATCTCGAAATTTAAAATGTCCAACGCGACACAATGTAAATTTAGTCCGTGATAGGTAGGTACCTATCGACTCGAACGAACTCGACGAAAGGGCTCATTTTTCAAAGTAGGTACGGACGGAGATAGGTAGGTACCTACCTAAACTTCTCATTACATCATTTATGGTTACAATCATAAAATGGTGACTTATAATATGATGGCAAGAAGATTCGGTACTTACCTACTCGTAGGTACTCGTTCGTACAACTCCCGACTCCCGTCCGCCCGTGAGTTGATTGCGTTGCGTTGTGTCGTGGTACAAGGCAACTCGACTCATGCGCCTACACTGCTGGGACTGCTGCGCGTTTTTGGTTTTCTAATCAATGATAAATAGATTGAATATCTTTTGCAATTCGATAAGTCGCTAGGTACATAGTAACACCCTATAATTTCTCTTTCGAAAAAATCTTGTTCCGCCATTTTGCCGCACAGTGCACACGATAAATCTAAGTCCCACGCGGCACGCGGCAATATTGTTGTCGGGACGCCTAACGTAACGCTTGTACGACAACAACACTACAATATTATTATGTTATGATGGGATACAACAAGGGAAAAATATGCACTAACAACGGAATTATATACGAATAAGTAACGTGACTAGTTGACTACAGCAAAGATATCCGTAGGTAAATTCTTACTTGGGAACTCGCCTCTCGGATGTGCAGTCGCTCCAGTCCAGTCAGCGTTATCTTTTCAGGTCGGGAAGGGCGATGGTGTTCGTGAAAGGTCCATGGGGTGCCGATTACTTGTTATCCCGTATCAGCGTCCTCAGCGACCAGGCGAATATTCTAACTGTCTCGGCGTCAGTATCACGAAATACACATACAATGCGCGGATTCCTGGCTGGAGATCGTCTCCGAGAAACGAGGGATGGATGGATATGGATGGATGGCGTTCACAAAAATGAAGTGACCGCAGGTAGGTAGGTAGGCGCGACGCGTACGGCGGCGGCGGGAATAAAGTATGCACGGCGCATGCGCATTGCGCGTGTTCGGACCAGTGTTACCAGAGCCAGTAGGTTGCTTGAAAAGGGACGGTTTTAGACGGCAAAGGTTTTCCAAAAACAAACACACCAACATTATTATTATAATTATTATGAAAGCGCGAGCGCAGAGCAAGCGCGGAATTTTTTATACACTGTGTTTCAGTATGGTAAATGAGCATAGAACATGACGTTTTGCTGGTCAAGGTTTTGAATACTTATTTGCATCGTTTTTTTAAGTTTGTAAAATGTCATGTTTTTCCATGTTTTTCCATTTAACCACCTCGATTTTCTCGACTAATCTGCTAAGTCAGTGGTGCCCATTTGAACCTGTAACATGGTGATGTATACCGGCGTAGTGTTTGTATTCTCTTTGTATACCGGCGCGGCGACCGTCATAGAGGACGGTTTCGACCAAAGGACGGACCAAGAGACGGTCAAACCAACATTGAAAGAGACGAAAACCCATCCAAAAAGGGGCGGTCTGGCAACGTTCTCGCGCGCGATAGTGGAGAGACTTACCTAGGTACCTATGTAAAAAATATAGGTACCTAATTATTGTTTTAGTTATGACTTCGCACGGTTTGTGCATTTAGCCAGTGTCAAGTATTATAATTATTATTTAGTAGCGATCCGCCCCGGCTTCGCACGAGTGTTATGCTGATCTACGCTAATATTATAAAGAGGAAAACTTTGTTTGTTTGGTTGTAATGAATAGGCTCAAAAACTACTGAACCGTTTTTAAAAATTCTTTCACCATTTGAAAGCTACAGTATCCACGAGTAACATAGGCTAAATTTTATTTTAGAAAGAAATAGGGATCTGTAAGATATTTGGGTTTTTTCGGACGCAAGGTGTAAAAAATCAACTAGAAAAATTACTTATTTTGCGTACGCTGCCTAAACTATAAAAGATAGAACCATAAAATGTTCTAATTAATTGTAGATCTTATAAATATCTACAAAAAAGTCTGCGGCACGCTATCTAGGTATATCGAGTGAGGCCCAACAGCCATTTTTTTATTTAAAAATCTTGAATTTTTTTTGGCCTACATATTTTGAATTTATTTATTTTACTCATGCTAGTAATCCTTATCAAAATAAATTATTTTATCATTAAGTACAGTTTATGTAGATAATATTTGGTCTTTGAATGATTAAAATTGGACATTTGGTTTTGAAGTTAAGTATATAGAGGAAATAAATACTACAAATATAGCCCTCATTTTTTCGACGCAATCCGGTACAAAAGTTTAGTCTGGTCTTTGAATCAAGCCTCTATAATAATATTCTCCAGATCTCCAGTATAAAAAGTAAAAAAAAAATACAAACAAGTGTCACTATCCGTTTCCGGCCAAAACTCCCCAAAGTCATAAGTAGGTACCTACCTATTATCTATGATTGATCTATGATTGGATGGAGATCCACTAGCGCTCAGGTGGGCCAACCCGACCAGTTATTGACCATAGACTCCCGCACCAACATACGAAAAGTAGATAAATCATTTCTGTGTAGCCACGTTCGGATACACACAAAATTATACGTTCGGATATACAAATAAAATTCAAGAAAATACTGCTTCAGTACGAAACACATTCATACATACTATTACATACATACCGGTTAAACACATACCCCTCCGATGGATTCGCCATAGTTGGGTAAAAAATAATTAAATGTTTGGTAATTTAACACTTTTTTTTTGTTTTAGTTATGGCTTCGCACGGTTTGTGCATATAGCCAGTGTCAAGTATTTTATTATTTAAGTATTTCTTAATTTCATATTAAGAAAGTCACAGCAATTATAGCAATCGTAGTCAAGTAGTCAAGTCAATTATTTACATCGTCAAAGTCACGATTCAGTAAAGTAGTGGATGCTTTACTGAAACTTCTCGGGAGTTTGGGAAAAAATGCGAAATGACACGTTTTTTGAGTTTATATCATTCGCCCACACTCGTGCACGTTAACGAATACTTAATGATTAATATTCCACCAATATTACACATTAACACTCGAAGAAACACAAGTTTGAGAAAATAATACAAAACCAACAACGTCTCACTATCGGATTCCCGCCAAAACACTCCCAATTTTAACACTTATACCTATCCTACATTGTAGGTACCTACCTAAATAGTCTAGTAAGTGTTGCCCGGCTGTCTGGTACCGGTTTTGTAATCGGTGAGTCTATTCCTCGAAATGGATTTGCAATCAATAACTTTTAAAAAAAAGTGAGCCGTCACGGGACGCCTGGCAGATGTGAAACATCGACATTATTTTGTATATATGTACCTATGTATAATGTCGTTACCTAGGTACCTATTTTAATGTACCTAGGTAACGAATTTGTTCGACCTATAAAAGTGTAGGTAGGTATATACAACAACCCGTATAGTAGGTATAGGGATTTGCATCTCTCTATCTATCATGGAAGTTTTTAAAAAGCGCTCAACTGTCGAATTTCTCGAAGCCATTTCTCATTTTTAACCCCTGTTACCCATTTCATTCAATTTCAATGAAGTCCAATTATGAACTGTAAAAGTAACTTTGTAATCACATACAATTTAATGGGATTTATATTGGAATACAAAGTTATTTATGCAGATTATATATCTAGAAAACGGGATGAAAATTATTGAATGTCAGAATTTTTCCATGGTTTATATGCTAAACAATAGCTATATTCAAAATTTGAAACTTGTGGGACGCCTAGAAGTACCTTAGAATTTTGATGATCGGTGAGTCAGTGAGTCAGTCAGTCAGTCAGTGGGCAACAAAATTAAGCAACTTTGACTTGAAATAATTCTTAAACTACTGGTTCAAATTTAATGTGATTTGGATATTATCTGTAGACGTGATGCCCTCTTGGTCACTAAAAATTTAGGCTTCTAGTTTTATCCAGAACGAAGTTACAGGGGGTCGAAAATTACCCCAATCGCTTCGAGAAAAGGATAGTACGGCCGTGCCTTTTGTTTTGCTCGACTTGGCGGGGGCACTGCCGTGCCCCCAGATACCTAGACCCAAAATCCGTACTGAATCTCAACTATGACTGTAACACCCAAAAGACTCATTTTTTCTACAAAAAACATTTTTTCCAAAACTCCCAGGAATTTTCTGTAAAGCATCCATACTAATATTACGAGTATAAATCTGAAAGTAACTCTGTTTGTCTGTTTGTTTGTTACCTTTTCACGGCTAAACGGCTGAACCGATTTCGATAAAATTTGGTATAGGGGTAGATTGGACCTATGAGACGGACATAGGCTATATTTTGTCTCAAAAAATAATCTCAAAGGGGATGAAATAGGGGTTGAAAGTTTGTATGGGGAATCCATAATTCCTCAAGTTAGGGATCTGAAAATTCTTATTTAGGCTTTTGGTAAGAAATAAATAAATACGGGTTTCAGCTTTTTTGCAAAATCATCCCTAAAGGGGGAAAAGGAAGGGGGTTGAATTATGAGGTATTCTTTAGATGCACCCCCTACGGCCCACAATAAACGGCTGAACGGATCGTAATTTAATTTGGCAAGTAATTAAAGGGGGAGAGTGCGATGGGAGGAGAGGGCGGGGGAGGGGAAAGGGAGAAAGGTAGAAAGGGCGAGAGTGGGGGAAAAGGGGGAGTAGATGGTATAGTGGGGAGAGAAGAGGGTAGAGTGGGAAGAAAGAGTAGGGAGAGTCGGAGAGAAAGAGGGGCGAGTGGGGGAGAAAAAGGGGAGAGTGGGTGAGAAAGAGGGGAGAGTGGGGGGAGAAAAAGGGGAGAGTGGGGGGAGAAAGAGGGGAGAGTGGGGTGAGAAAGAGGGTAGAGAGAGTAGAGTGGTGATAATGAGAGGGGAGAGTGGGGTGAGAAAGAGGGTAGAGGGGAGAGCGGGGAGAAAGAGGGGAGAGTGGGGTGAGAAAGAGGGTAGAGGGGAGAGCGGGGAGAAAGAGGGGAGAGTGGGGGGAGAAGAAGGGGAGTGTGGGGGGAGAAAGAGGAGAGAGTGGGGGCAGAAAAAGGGGAGAGTGGGGTGAGAAAGAGAGTAGAGTGGTGACAATGAGAGGGGAGAGCGGTGAGAAAGAGGGAAGAGTGGGGGGAGAAAGAGGAGGGGGGAAGAGGGGAGAATGGGGTGCGAAAGAGGGGAGAGTGGGGTGAGAAAGAGAGTAGAGTGGGGATAAACGGGAGAGTGGGGGGAGAAAGGGGAGAGTGGGAGGAAGAAACAGGGGAAAGTGGGTGGAAAAAGAGGGATGAATGGGGTGACAAAGAGGGTAGAGTGGGGTGAGAAAAGGAGTAGAGTGGGAAGAAAGAGGGGAATGTGGGGGGAGAAAGAGGGGAGAGTGGGGGAGAAAGATGGGAGAATGGGGGGAGAAAGAGGGGAGAGTGGGGGTAGAAGGAGGGAAGAGTGGGGGGAAATCGGGAAGAGGGGGGAGTGGGGGTAGAGAGAGGGGGGAGAGAAATAGAGATTGAGTGCGAAATATATAGAAATAGAGGGAGAGGGAGTGAGCAAAGAAGAGAAAGGGAAGAGATATAGACGGAGAGGGTTAGGGAAATAAATATAATGGATGAGATGGACAGGGAGAGAAAAGGCGAGAGATTGAGAGTGGAGAGGGATATTAATGATAGAAAGATAGGGAAGGATATAGAGATATAAGGAGAGGGAGGTAGAGAAAGAGAGATAGAAAGAGCTAGAGAGGGAGAAAGATAGAGGAAAAGGGAGAGAGAAAGAGACAGATATATTCTTACCTAGCTGTTAACCGCGACATCAATTGATTTTCTAAACAGTTTACATTTTACATAAAAATGCGAACGAAGTTGCGGGTATCCGCTAGTAATATAATATGTACCTACTACTTTACTGAATCTTGACTATGACTTTAAAATTAACTTAGGAAAAAAATTCTTAACAGATAGGCAATTGATTATTATTTTTCTCATACTTTGTACATAAAAGCTTGTTTTACATAATGATGATTAATAGGTACATACAAATTTTCTTATAATCAGTATTTTGGTCTTTTGCCCCGTGGAAGTCGTATATCGAAGTATTTTTTCAAAGTTACCTTGGTATTTTCGTAAAACTTAGTATGGTCACACTGAACGTATACGTAACTAACGAACGAACGAGTTCGGAGTTTTGGCGGGAATCCGATAGTGAGACGTTGTTGGTTTTGTATTATTAGCTCAAACTTGTGTTTCTTCGAGTGTTAATGTGTAATATTGGTGGAATATTAACCATTAAGTGTTCGTTAACGTGCACGAGTGTAGGCGAATGATATAAACTCAAAAAACGTGTCATTTCGCATTTTTTCCAAAACTCCCAAGAAGTTTCAGTAAAGCATCCACTACTTTACTGAATCATGACTGACGATGTAAATAATTGACTTGACTACTTGACCACGATTGCTATAACATTGCTGTGACTTTCTTAATGTGAAATTAAGAAATACTTAAAATAAAATACTTGACACTGGCTATATGCACAAACCGTGCGGAGCCATAACTAAAACAAAAAAAAAAAAAACGAACGAGTTCGGGCAGTTTTGGCGGGAATCCGACAGTGAGACTAGACGTGCGCAAATCATTACGCGAACGCGTGATACATTACACCATTTCATCACGCGGTCGCGTAATATTACCCTGTAATATCACGCGTGATGTTCGGTTCACCTTCACTGTGATGTTCGGTCGGGCCGTGGTTTTCGATTGAGAGAGACGAGCGAGACCGTCGCGCGGCGACTACCACCATCCATCACCCATTATTTTGTTACCTCTGATCATGTCCAAAATTATGATGATCAACAAAAATGACATCAGGCCAACCTTTGTATAATTATTTTACAAATTATTTAATAACAATTTCACACGAAATTATGGAAACGTTCCGAAAAATTCAATCAAGCATTGCATTTAATTATGGCGCCAACTGCCAGCCGAACGCGTAGCGGTTCCCATAGTGGAAATAAATACTAAACTTGCCAACGGAAGCGTGCACCGTATTCCGGTCAAAATAAGGTTGACAATCAGGTAGGTACGAGACCTACTGGGTAAAACCAAATAGCTGCATAATATTATTAATACTCATATTATCTCATCACGCGCTCGTCGCTTCGCACACGCGTTGCCGCAGATCGTGCTGTTTCTTTCGCTCGGTTATTCGACTTGTTCGAGCGCCGCTGTACCGCGCCGCGCGTCGGTTCAGCGCGGGTGGGTGATGGGAGGTGATAGGTGATAATCGATTTTACCGCGTGATGAAAAGTAATGCATTACCCGGCTGGGTAATATTACGCCGGTAATATTACAAGCATTCCTTACACAAGTCTAAGTGAGACGTTGTTGGTTTTGTATTATTAGCTCAAACTTGTGTTTCTTCGAGTGTTAATGTGTAATATTGGTGGAATATTAATCATTAAGTATTCGTTAACGTGCACGAGTGTGGGCGAATGATATAAACTCAAAAAACGTGTCATTTCGCATATTTTACAAAACTCCCATGAAGTTTCAGTAAAGCATCCACTACTTTACTGAATCGTGACTGACGATGTAAATAATTGACTTGACCACGATTGCTATAACATTGCTGTGACTTTCTAAATGTGAAATTAAAAATACAAAGTATAAAATACTTGACGCTGGCTATATGCACAAACCGTGCGAAGCCATAACTAAAACCAAAAAAAAAGTTGCATGCGTGTCGCGTGAGTGACAGCGTGTATTTTTACAGTTAATAAACTGCAGATATGAAGCTGAATCAAAAGAAAAGTACAAAGTTATTACTATCCGATCGTATCGCTGATGCCCTGACGATTAAACCTCGGGCAGATATAGAAGATGACCAAGTGTTCGGTAGCAAACCTCAAACTGTCACACGTGCTGATTTATGGTCTTCGGATAACGAAGACGAGGCGACGATTAGCGATTTTCATAAAAGGAGCGTGAATTTGTTGAACGAGGTCAGTAAAAAGTACGAGGGCCGAGTCGATTCTCTGAGAGTATTGAAACAATCCGATTCCGAAGCTACTGAAGAGAGCTCAGATGATGAACCAGATATCCAGACTAAAATCAAGCAACAAACAGCGGAAGTGAGTTCAAACTCCGACGTAGACATACACATAGTATCAAAGAGTAGATCACATTCAGAAGATGTTGACTCGGACAGTGATGAGAGTGAAGATTACAGCATCACTAAATTCCAAAAGAATGATGAGTCAGATGGAAATGGTGATGAATCTGGAGCCGACGATGATGAGGGGGAAGGTTATGATATCAGTGAACTAGAAGAACCCATGAAAGAAGAATTTGCACATGTCAAGAAGCAGAATATCTCGGAAGAATCCAAGAAAGGTATTTGTGTACGTAACCAACTTCTCGTGTGGGAGGGTCTGTTGGAAATGAGGATACACTTGCAACGGTGTGTGAATGTGGCCAATCAGATGCCCATGACAGAAACTTATAAAGCCATGAAGAAAGTTAATGAATTTTTAGAAGAAAGTAATGCTACCAAGTCAAATGTAGCTAATGTATTAGACAAGTGAGTATATTTATCTGTCTAGATTAGTTTAAATGGTTTTCTCTTATCTACCCTCAAACAAGCCTAATTAACTGTAATAAAAATTAGAAATATTCTAATGGTATAAGTTTACCAAGGCTGTAATGGAAATTTATGTTGATACAGATCGCGCGGCGAGAGTTTGGCTTTGACCTTCGGGTGGAGGGGATTACTGCGCATGGTGTGTAGGCGCATGTGGTGCTCTGATTGGATTGCTCTGATTGTGTGCGTGACAGTACCCATGCGCAGTAATCCCCTCCACCCGAAGGTCAAAGCCAAACTCTCGCCGCACGATCTGTAACTGATATATTAAAATGTTCGTAATTGACTTTTACATATCCAGCAAAGGAAAGTTTATAATTTTGTGTTTCATATATTTCAGGTTACTTACACTTCAGAGTTTGCTATACAAGAATTTCCCAGAAACAAAGGGGATGTCCATGAAGAAGTCAGAAAAACAAACAGAAGTGAAACAAGGCAAGAAAGAAGAAGCTGATGAAGAGATACCAAGTGATACGGATAATGAGGAAATACCGTCAGATACAGAACCTGAAGACAATGAGGAGACAAAAATAAAAGCTGCGCAAAATACTGCTCCATTCAAGAAACGTACACTTGATGATTATGAGACAGAAATAGCCACATCCCACAAAGTATTCAAAACTTTCAGAGATACCTCAATACAGAAATGGAATGACAAAACACGACTTGTCACTGCAACTAACATTAAAAATGCACCCACTAACACTATTCTTCAACAGATTTCATACATTATCTCAGATAACGAAAAGCTTGTAAGAAGAACACAACTAAAAAGGTCAGAATATGATATTATCGGATACAAAAAGTCATGTTTAAAAGAAGAAAGTAGAGATCATATCAGGACAGAAATCAATCCAGTATCAAAGAGCAGGAAAGACGACGATGAATACATCCCGGAGATTTTCGATGATTGTGACTTTTACCATCAGTTATTACGAGAGCTGATCGAATGTAAATCTGCAGACATCTCAGATCCTGTGCAGTTGAGTCGTCAATGGATTGCGCTGCAACAGATGCGGAGTAAAATGAAAAGAAAGGTGGATACTAAAGCTACGAAGGGAAGGAAGATTAAATATGTAGTTCATAACCAGTTGCTGAATTACATGGCTCCAGAAAAAAGGACAACATGGAATGATGAAAGTACAAATGAGTTGTATATGTCACTGTTTGGTAAATTGTATGAGCATAATAATGCAGGCCTGAATGCTAATGTAGGTAATATGTTTAACTTAAAATAGATTATTTATGAGTTAATTCTCGAATATAATTATCTCCTACTGACACAATTTTGTCATTGGTTTTGTAATGATTTCTAACTGACCCATGGAGAATTGATAATGAGGATTAATTTAATTGTAAAGCTAGTGAAAATGCTTGTTCTTACTTTGTCATCATGTTTGTGTTAAGTATTAGGTAATCTATTATTAATAAGTACTAAGTACAGATATAAAAAACCTTACACAACATAAAGTTGCTTACCTGGGCAGCCAGTTCGGTTCACCAGTCCATATCACTTAGGTAGAATTCAACAGGTCTGATAACAATTGCTTGGTGGAGTTGGGAAGCAGCGATAGTGGAAGTGTACGAATGTCCTCGGCTAGCTCCATTTTGGCAAGTAAATCCATTTAACTTGTAAAGATAATGTGTAAATGTTTATGGTGCAAAGTGGCAAAAAAACAACAAAATCCATACTAATATTATAAATGTGAAAGTAACTCTGTTTATTTGTTTGTTTGTTTGTTTGTTTGTTACCTTTTCACGGCTAAACGGCTGAACCGATTTCGATGAAATTTGGTATAGGGGTAGATTAGACCTATGAGACGGACATAGGCTATCTTTTGTCTCAAAAAATAACCTCGAAGGGGATGAAATAGGGGTTGAAAGTTTGTATGGGGAATCCATAATTTCTCAAGTTAGGGATCTGAAAATTCTTATTTAGGCTTTTGGTAAGAAATAAATAAATACGGGGTTTAGCTTTTTTGCAAAATCATCCCTAAAGGAGGAAAAGCAAGGGGGTTGAAATTATGAGGTATTCTTTAGATGCACCCCCTACGGACCACAATAAACGGCTGTACGGATCGTAATTTAATTTGGCAAGTAATTAAAGAGGGAGAGTGCGATGGGAGTTGAGGGGGGAGGGGAGGGGGAGAAAGGGGGAGTAAATGTTAGAGTAAGGGGAGAAGAGGGTAGAGTGGGGAGAAAGAGAGAGGAGAGCGGGGAGAAAGAGGGGAGAGTGGGGGAAAGGGGGAGTAGGTGGTAGAGTAAGGGGAGAAGATGGTAGAGTGGGGAGAAAGAGAGGGGAGAGCGGGGATAAAGAGGGGAGAGTGGGGGGAGAAAAAGGGGAGAGTGGGGGGAGGAAAAGGGGAGAGGTGGGGGGGAAAGAGGGGTGATAAAGAGGGTAGAGTGGGGGGAGAAAGAGGGGAGAGTGGGGGGAGGACAGGGGGAGAGTGCGGGATAAAGAGGGGAGAGTGTGGGGAGAAAGAGGAGAGAATGGGGGGGAAAGAGGGGAGAGTGGGGGGAGAAAGAGGGGAGAGCGGGGTGAGAAAGAGGGGAGAGTGGGGTGAGAAAGAGGGTAGAGTGGGGAAAAAGAGGGGAGAGCGAGGAGTAAGAGGGTAGAGTGGGGGAAGAAAGAGTGGAGAGTGGGGGGATAAAGAGGGTAGAGTGGGGGTAGGAGGGGAGAGTGGGGGGAAATAGGAGAGAGGGGGGAGAGCAATCGAGTGCGATATATATAGAAATAGAGGGAAAGGGTGTGAGCGAAGAAGGGAAAGGGAGAGATATAGACGGAGAGGGTGAGGGAAATAAATATAATGGATGAGATGGACACGGAGAGAGAAGGCTAGAGATTGAGAGTGGAGAGGGATATTAATGATAGAAAGATAGGGAAAGATATAGAGATATAAGGAGAGGGAAAGAGATAGAGATAGAGGAAGAGAGATATAAAGAGCGAAAGAGGGAGAAAGATAGAAAGAGAGCTAGAGAGGGAGAAAGATACAGGAAAAGGGAGAGAGAAAGAGACAGATATATTCTTACCTAGCTGTTCCCCGCGACATCAATTGATTTTCTAAACAGTTTACATTTTATATAAAAATGCAAATGAAGTTGCGGGTATCAGCTAGTATACAATACAATATAATCCCATCAAAAACATTACATGTACAAAAATGCACAAGTCTCGCAACGCAGTTTATCTGCCGTAAAAAGTTGTGAGATCGAATGTAAACCAAGTCGGTTAATTTAAATACCTACCTATACCTATCTATGGGAGCAGTTATATCTTTATTTCTTTAGTAAATAAAGTGACTTGGCAATTGCACACAGCAACATAAATCTATGTTAAGCGCTTTGTGCTTGATTTTGTTTGAAAGTACACCTATACAGAAGACTATATTTAGATTGCCTAGTAGATTATGCTGCCGTGTACAATCGCCAAGACACTCTATTTACTAAATAAATAAAGATATAACTGCTCCCATAGTTAGGTATAGGTAGGTATTGAAATTAACCGACTTGGTTTACATTCGATCTCACAACTTTTTACGGCAGATAAACTGCGTTGCGAGACTTGTGCATTTTTGTACATGTAATGTTTTTGATGGGATCTCATTTCTTTTTGTAAGTTTTCTTTCTTTATTTCGTTTTTTTGCGAAACACGCATAAACGCACCTGTTCGGCCGGGGCCGACATAGGTCATGCTCATAGATTATCATGGACGAGTGTCTGCGTGTCCACAGATGCGTATTAGGTATAAGGTACCTAGGTACCTATTTTAATGTACCTAGGTAACCAATTTGTTCGACCTATAAAAGTGTAGGTAGGTATAGTATAGGGATTTGTATCTCTCTATCTGCGGTACCTAGGTGTACCTATAGTGGAAGTTTTTAAAAAGCGCTCAATTGTCGAATTTCTCGAAGCCATTTCTCATTTTAACCCCTGTTACCCATTTCATTCAATTTCAATGAAGTCTAATTATGAACAGTAAAAGTAACTTTGTAATCACATACATTTTAATGGGATTTATATGGGAATACAAAGTTATTTATGCAGATTATATATCTAGAAAACGGGATGAAAATTATGGAATGTCAGAATTTTTCCCTGGTTTATAGGCTAAACAATAGCTATATTCAAAATTTGAAACTTGTGGTACGGCTAGAAGTACCTTAGAATTTTGATGATCGGTGAGTCAGTCAGTCAGTCAGTCAGTCAGTCAGTCAGTCAGTCAGTCAGTGGGTAGCAATAATAAGGAACTTTGACTTGCAATAATTCTTAAACTACTGGTTCAAATTTGATGTAATTTGGATTATTATCTGTAGACGTGATGCCCTCTTGGTCGCTAAAAATTTAGGCTTCTAGTTTTATCCATAACGAAGTTACAGGCGGTCGAAAATGGCCCGAATCGCTTCGAGAAAAGGATAGTACGGCCGTGCCTTTTGTTTTGCTCGACTTGGCGGGGGCACTGCCGTGCCCCCAGATTATTTATTGAAGATCATATGATTAATAATACAAATCTAGCTAATCTGAAAACCATATTAACAATTACATACCTGGAATAAAATGGTACGGGCTTTACCCTGGATAGGAAAGTAAAGCCATTGTTTTAGCATTTCAATTAGACATTTTTAGGGTTCCATAGCCGAAGGCAAAAGACGGAACCCTTATAGATTGGTCATGTCTGTCCGTCCGTATGTCACAGCCACTTTTTTTCCGAAACTATGAGCTATACTGTTAAAACTTGGTAGGTATGTAAAAATGTAAAATTTAGAAGTCGAATCTTCAGCCTGTTGATAATAGCGAGTACTAGTTTAAAAAAAATACTGCTTTCACTCCCTAGTTCCCAACAACCTCGTTTGGTCCCCGCTAAGCTGAGCTAATACGACACACTTTTTGAGCATGAGGTGTGAACAAGATATTGTGTGAATTGACCAAAATATGACGATAAGTATCAAGTAAGTCATTATTTATGTGATAATTTTAATGTCATAATGTTAGTTCTTTTATACGCCATATTATAAGCTACTCGAAATGCTAATCCTGCGCAGACGAAGTCGCGGACACCAGCTAGTACGCATATATAATACAGACAGATAGGTAGGTAGGTACTACGCATTTACGCAACTCTCAATAAAATTCAGTAAAGTCAAACTGTATATGTACCAGTTTAGATAGATGGCGTTGTATTTTATGGTTGATAACGACGCTGCCGCTTGGTGCCGGCAGATGGCGCTTATATAATCATTTTCAAAGATAATAAAATCATTTTCTCCTGTACCCCGACCACATACGCGTATTTGGGGTACCTACCTATTGCATTGCATTTCTGCGTCCCACGGCCTCCACTCCACAACTCCACATACAGGTGCGCTCTTATCGGCCAACATTACCTCCTCCTATATGCGATATAATATACTTAAGTAAGTCAATAAATCTATCTGAAACGTTAAAATACTTGATTTCATACAGAATGATGGGTAGGTAGTATTGTACATTTTTTGGAGGGTAATTTATATTTGACACAGAGATCTTTGAATGCACTAACCGTCAGATATATGTATACCTAATAGGTCAGTGCATTGCCGTTTGAAGCCAAAATAGAAATTCAATATTCTTTATGTACATAGGTACTAACTAATATTTATATACACAGTATTAAAATAATATCGTACTCGATATGTAGTAGTATCTACGCTTAGATAGCGTATATACGTATATTTCCACAAAAAGCGGAAATAAAAAAAAATAAGAACAAAAATTAAACCGACTTCAAACCTTTAAATAAAAATATAAGGGTAGCCGCTAAACAGGCGCTTTTATTTATGTCCGTAAGGATTGAGGAGCCACTTTTGAAAAATTAACAATTTCTAAATGGAATATCACGCAGTTTAAATGTAGGTGTGTCAATAAAATTTGTACCCTAAAGCAGATTTTAGTAGATTTTATGCATAAAAAGTTCTGTTACTGTAAAGGTGGCACCTCAATTCAGCAAATCAGGATTGAGGTGCCATTTTTCAAGTGAATAGAACTGGTTAAGTTATGGATGAATATTTCTGAAAACGCAATATCTTTACGGACGTGCTGTATATTGGTTGCCACCAAACTCTGGGGCTTGAACGGCTTCAATTTAAAAAGATATATAACATTCAAAGTGGCGCCAAAATCTATAAAAAATCGATTTTAATTTTTTTATTTTTCATTGATATAACTAGTCAATTTACAAAATAAACTTAATGGAAAAAATGTAGATAGTTGGCTGAAATTGTAGCCAGAGAATGAAGTAATAAAACCAAGTGGTTTTTTTGCTGCGACTAATTTTATGTGGCTCCTCAATCCTTACGGTCTGGAAATAATATTTCGCTATAACTACGTGACAACAAAACGAAATCGAACGATGAATATCCCAAAAAAATGTAGATATGCGTACCTTAATATTCATATATAATTTAATCACGCTACGTATCCTATATTGGACAAAACACACAATTTTTTACTTTCTCATACAATTTTCACTGCGGTGACCATAATATTCAAGAAAAAAATAGGACACTTAAAAAAAAAGTGTGTGCGTGTAACCTTTACGCGCGATTGAAGTAAAACTTTTTTGGCGTTGACCGAAGTAACGCTTACTATAGTCTGTGTAGTTTGCTATTTAAAAAGGTTACATTGACACTACATTGACACGTCAATATACGACAGACTATAGTAAGCGTTACTTCCGTCAGAAAAAATCTGAGTTACTCCCTAGTCGCGCTTAAAGAAGTTTTACTTCAATTATAATCAATAACAACGTCACATCATACTAATATATTATGACATACCTATATGATATAAAATAACATAAATAAAAGTGGGTAGGTAGTAGGCACATTACGATACGAGCGGTCTAAGTAGAATACAACTACACGGCGTGACTTAACTTCTGGCGTGCATTTAATATACTTACTTACACCGCGATTATTTTAAAATAATCTTCTAAGTGATGTAATTAAAAGATGTTCATTTGACTTAGCAATAAGTACACAAACGTGGGTAGGTTAGCATTCCACCAGTAGACAACGTGACAACGCAATTTCACACCTACCCATATCACATCTAGATTTGTTTTTTGGGTTATTAGTATTTTCGGATGCATAGATATTTATGGTTCGTGGTTTATTAATTTTATGTGATATTTTTTTAGTTTTAATACTGTACAGTTTAAATAATAATCAAACCGCTTACAACTAAAAAATAGTAAAAAATATCTTTGCATAGCGTTATGTTGTCGCGCTTTCGTTTTATGAACAAATCTTTATTGTAAAATGATTATACTTACCCTGATCTAGGAATCTGTGATTTATATCTGGTTTGTGCATTGTGCATTGTGCACACCTTCAGACTATAGTATTAGATAATAATATTATGGTGATATAGGATATATAATTGAAAGTGTGTTTATTCAGTGCAAATAGCCCATGTGTCGGTAAAAAAATATCTTAATGACAAAAATTCGCATCATTTCTATATGAAGTGTATTTTATCCTACTAATATTATAAACGCGAAAGTTTGTAATTATGGATGAATGTTTGTTACTCTTTCACGCAAAAACTACTGAATGGATTTTGATGAAACTTCACAATAATATAGCTTACATAATACCAGAATAACACATGGACTACAATTCATAAAGATATATCGTATATTATCCTAACGCGCGTGAAACCGCGGGGCGCAGCTAGTGATGCAATAATTATATAATCGGTCACCCCCTTAGGGGTTGAATTTTCAAAAATCCTTTCTTATTGCACGCCTACGACACATACAAAATATTTGTGAAAAATTTCATGGTTTTAGGCCCAGTGGTTTCAGCTGTGCGTTAGTCGATCAGTCAGTCAGTCAGTTTTGGTTTTTATACGAGTACCTATAATAAATAGATTTACAAATTTATTTTACGTGCGTAAATAGTACATGAGTTTTCACATCTCATGCTCAAAAACTGTGTCATATTATTATTATTTGCTCAGCTTAGCGGACCTAAACGTGGTTGTTAGGCCCTAGAGAGTGAGAGTAGTTTAATATTTTTTGGAATGTGTGGAAGGAAATAGGGGAGACCTTTGCCCAGCAGTGGAACAATATAGATACAAAAAATGTATTTTTTTTATTTTCTGTTTTTATAATATGAAAAAAAAAAAAATAAATAAATTAGCTACACCTTCGGGAAAGAGGCGTAATAATATGATGTGTGCAATTGTGCATGTATGTTAAATGTGATGTCGTTACATAGGTACTTATGGTGCTTCATTCATTTAAAATTAAATTAATTACTATAAAGTATCAAAATTGATCCGTTATGCCATGAGGGCTACCAGTTCATCAATACACATTACACATGCGATAGTGGCACTGCTATTAATTTAATTTTCTACTATATTTTACCAAGCTGTATGTACCAAGCTGTAGGTACGTATAACCCTAACAACCACAGGAGAGAATTGCATACTATGACACCATGTTTTGCCGTTAGCGTTCCAGATAAGTAGGTACTTACCTACTTACCTTCTCCTCTTGTGTAACCCAGGCTAATGGTTTGTACAAGTGCTATATTTGCTGATAGGTAGGTATATAATATTAACATTAAATATAATAATATTAAATTACACACGCTCGGGTGTAGGCATAGGTAATAATATAATACACCAAAAAACTAATCAGTAGGAAGGTACATTCATGTTTTCACCCAAGTTTCATGTTGGGTTATAGTGTAAATTTAGATTAGGTATTACCTACCTAATTGAAACTACTTATGTATACCTCCCTATCTTATATCTTTAAATGAGCAATTCTTGTATATATATATACTAGCTGTGCCCGCGACTTCGTCCGCGTGGAAAAGTGACTTTGGGCAGTATTTTTGGATATACCTACATATATATCTTTTGGTTTATTTTAGATTATAAACACCGTCGCTTGTTAATAATTTATCTTTACATGAAAATGGCATAACTTTTTTAGTTATGAATCGATTGACATGAAACAAACACTAAATGTTAACTGAATCTACCACAATATACTTAGTAGTGAAAACACATCTAAATAATTGGATAAGGCTTTTCTGAGATTAGCGTGCACAAACGCACAGATAAACAGACAAAAGGAAAAAAATATAATAATCTTTGTTTTGGGTGCTATTTGCTTTGTTATAGGTCCCAATAATATTTTTTTCTCAAATATCTTCCATATACAGACAGCGACCCGTAACATTTTTATTATATTACTAGATGATACCCGCAACTTCATTCGCATTTTTATATAAAATGTAAACTGTTTAGAAAATCAATTGATGTCGCGGGGAACAGTTATAGGTAAGAATATATCTGTCTCTTTCTCACCCCCTTTTCCTCTATCTTTCTCCCTCTCTAGCTCTTTTTCTATCTTTCTCCCTCTTTCGCTCTTTCTATCTCTCTTCCTCTACCTCCATCTCTTTCCCTCTCCCTATATCTCTATATCTTTCCCTATCTTTCTATCATTAATATCCCTCTCCACTCTCAATCTCTTGCGTTCCCTCTCCCTGTCCATCTCATCCATTATATTTATTTCCCTCACCCTCTCCGTCTATATCTCTTCCTTTCCCTCCTTCGCTCACTCCCTCTCCCTCTATTTCTATATATTTCGCACTCAATCTCTCTCACCTATTTCCACCCACTCTCCCCTCCTTCTAGCCCCACTCTCCCCTCTTTCACTCCCACTCTCCACTGCCTCCCCCACTCTACCCTCTTTCTCCCCCACTCTCCCCTCTTTCTCCCCCCACTATCCCCTCTTCCTCCCCCTCTCTCCCCTTTTCTCCCCCCACTCTTCCCTCTTTCTCCCCCCACTGTATCATCACTTTCTATTCACTCTACACTCTTTCTCACCCCACTCTCCCCTCTTTCTCCCACCACTCTCCCCTCTTCCCCCCCACTCTTCCCTCTTTCTCCCCCCACTCTCCCCTCTTTCCCCCACTCTTCCCGCTTTCTCCCCCACTCTCCCCTCTTTCTCCCCCCACTATACTCTCATTCTCCCCGCTCTCCCCTCTCTATCTCCCCACTCTACCCTTTTTCTCACCCCACTCTCTCCTATTTCTGCCCCGTTCTATCCTCATTCTCCCCTCTACCCTCATACCCCACTCTCCCCTCTCTATCTCCCCACTCTCCCCTATTTCTCCCCCGTTCTATCCTCATTCTCCCCTCTACCCTCATACCCCACTCTCCCCTCTCTATCTCCCCACTCTACCCTTTTTCTCACCCTACTCTCCCCTCTTCTCCCCCCACTCTCCCCTCTTTCTCACCCCACTCACCCCTCTTTATCCCCCAATCTCCCCTCTTTCTCACCCCACTCACCCCTCTTTATCCCCCACTCTCCCCTCTCTTTCTCTCCACTCTACTCTCTTTCTCACCCCACTCTCCCCTCTTTCTCACCCCACTCTCCCCTCTTTCTCCCCCACTCTCCCCTCTTTCTCACCCCACTCACCCCTCTTTATCCCCCACTCTCCCCTCTCTTTCTCTCCACTCTACTCTCTTTCTCACCCCACTCTCCCCTCTTTCTCACCCCACTCTCCCCTCTTTCTCCCCCCTCTAACCTTTTTCTCACCCCACTCTCCCTTCTTTCTCCCCCCACTCTCCCCTATTTTTCCCCCCACTCTGTCCGCTTTCTCCCCCCACTCTCCCCTCGTTCTCCCCCCACTCTAACCTTTTTCTCACCCCACTCTCCCCTCCTTCCCCCCCTCCACTCTCCCCTCTTTTTCCCCCCACTCTGTCCGCTTTCTCCCCCCACTCTCCCCTCTTTCTTCCCGCTCTCCCCTCTCTTTCTCCCCACTCTACCCTCTTCTCCCCTCACTCTACCATCTACTCCCCCTTTCCCCCACTTTACCCCTTTCTCCCCCTCCTCCCATCGCACTCTCCCCCCTTAATTACTTTCCAATTTAAATTACGATCCGTTTAGCTGTTTATTGTGGTCCGTAGGGGGTGCATCTAAAGAATACCTCATAATTTCAACCCCCTTGCTTTTCCCCCTTTAGGGATGATTTTGCAAAAAAGCTGAAACCCGTATTTATTTATTTCTTACCAAAAGCCTAAATAAGAATTTTCAGATCCCTAACTTGAGGAATTATGGTTTCCCCATACAAACTTTCAACCCCTATTTCATCCCCTTAAAGATTATTTTTTGAGACAAAAGATAGCCTATGTCCGTCTCATAGGTCCAATCTACCCCTATACCAAATTTCATCGAAATCGGTTCAGCCGTTTAGCCGTGAAAAGGTAACAAACAAACAAACAGACAAACAGATATACAGATAAACAGATAAACAGAGTTACTTTCAGATTTATAATATTAGTATGGATATATCTATATATATAAAAGCCAAAACTGACTGACTGATTGACTGACTGACTGACTGACTGACTGACTGACTGATCGATCAACGCACAGCCGAAACCGCTGGGTCTAGAACCATGAAATTTTGCACAAATATTCCTTATGTGACGTAGGCGAGCAATAAGAAAGGATTTTTGAAAATTCAATCCCTAAAGGGGTGAAAAGGGGTTACAAAGTTTGTATGGAGCAACGTGTTTTCTTGGTCTGATCAACTTCAAACTTGGCATTTACATTCTTTAAAACGTTTAATTGAACACGTGTTTCATAGTTTTTAAATATCCAACCCCTAAAGGGGTAAAAAGGGGTTGCATAATATTTTTCATCCGATTTAGTTCGACATTGAAATTGTACACAAATATTTCTTAAGTGACGTAAGTGAGCGCTAAGAAAGGATTTTTGAAAATTCAACCCCTAAGGGGGTGAAAAGGGGTTGCAAAGTTTGTGTGGAGCAACGTGTTTTCTTGGTCTGATCAACTTCAAACTTGGCAGTGATATTCTTCAAAAGATTTATTAAATACTTTCATGTTTTTTTTATTCAACCCCTAAAATGATAAAGAGGGGTTGCAAAATATTATTCATCAGATTTAGTTCGATACTGAAATTTTGCACAAATATTCGTTATGTGACGTAGGCGAGCAATAAGAAAGGATTTTTGAAAATTCAACCCCTAAAGGGGTGAAAAGGGGTTACAAAGTTTGTATGGAGCAAAGTGTTTTCTTGGTACAATCAACTTCAAACTTGGCATTTATATTCTTTAAAAGATTTAGTTAAACAAGTGTTTCATTGTTTTCTTATATTCAACCCCTAAGGTGATAAAAAGGGGTTGCAAAATATTTTCTTCAGATTTTGCTTATAATTGAAATTTTGCACATTTATTCCATAAGTGACGTAGGTGCGTAATAAGATTTTTGAAAACTCAACCCCTAAGGGGGTGAAAAGGGGTTGTAAAGATTGTGTGTAACAACGTGTTTTCTTTGTCTGATCAGCTTCAAACATGGCATTTTTATTATTTAAAAGATTTAATTAAACACGTGTGTTATCGTATCTTAATATTCAACCCCTAAAATTTGGATAGCATATAGTAGGAATTTTGGAAGGAATGGTAGCTTTGATAGAAAATAGTAGATTTAGAATTAAAATTATAGATATTGGTTATAATTGTATATTTTGGTATAAATGGTAGGTTATGGTAGAAAATTGTACATTTTGGTACAAAATGGTAATTTTGATGGAAAATGGTGGATGTCGTATGCATTTGATGTCGGATATCGGATGTTGATTTCGAACTCGAGGTCATGGTCTATTTTTAGTTATTTGGAATTTGGTAAAAAAAAACCGTCCGCGCGAACGAAGTCGCGGGCAACAGCTAGTATTATATATAATTGGAATCTCGGAATCGGCTCCAACGATTTTCATGAAATTCAGTATATAGGGGGTTTCGGGGACGATAAATCGATCTAGCTAGGAATCATTTGTTTTTTTCCGTGTTTTTTTTATGATTTTTTCTTTAAATAACCAGTTCATATTTTTTTATTATTCTATCGGTAAGATCGAAAAATATTATTCATATTTCATCATTTTATTAGTAATTCGTACATAAATAGAATTTCCTAAAAACACAATTTATAAAAAAAAAAAATTTAATACCGAGCGAAACTCGGTCATCCAGATATTATATTATGAAACGAGCTGTTTACACTGGCTGACTGCACTAACAGTGCGGGTCCAACACAAAAAAGCGTAAGTAGTTCTTGGATTCCATATCCCTGGTTACATACTTAAATTATGGTCACCGCTTAAGAAAATTTGTATGAGAAAGTAAAAAATTGTGTGTTTTGTCCAATATAGGATACGTAGCGTGATTAAATTATATATGAATATGAAGGTACGCATATCTACATTTTTTTGGGATATTCATCGTTCGATTTCGTTTTGTTGTCACGTAGTTATAGCGAAATATTATTTCCAGACCGTAAGGATTGAGGAGCCACATAAAATTAGTCGCAGCAAAAAAACCACTTGGTTTTATTACTTCATTCTCTGGCTACAATTTCAGCCAACTATCTACATTTTTTCCATTAAGTTTATTTGTAAATTGACTAGTTATATCAATGAAAAATAAAAAAATTAAAACCGATTTTTTATAGATTTTGGCGCCACTTTGAATGTTATATATCTTTTTAAATTGAAGCCGTTCAAGCCCCAGAGTTTGGTGGCAACCAATATACAGCACGTCCGTAAAGATATTGCGTTTTCAGAAATATTCATCCATAACTTAACCAGTTCTATTCACTTGAAAAATGGCACCTCAATCCTGATTTGCTGAATTGAGGTGCCACCTTTACAGTAACAGAACTTTTTATGCATAAAATCTACTAAAATCTGCTTTAGGGTACAAATTTTATTGACACACCTACATTTAAACTGCGTGATATTCCATTTAGAAATTGTTAATTTTTCAAAAGTGGCTCCTCAATCCTTACGGACATTTTTATTTCAATCCATACGTGTGGGGGTATCTATGGATAGGTCTTTCAAAATGATATCGAGGTTTCTAACATGATTTTGTTCTAAACTGAACATAGTTTGCGCGAGAGACACTTCCAAAGTGGAAAAATGTGTGCCCTCCTCCCCCCTCTAACTTCAAAAAAAATATATGATGTAGGTACCTACATTACCATGCAAACTTCCAACGTAGATTGGTTTGAACGAGATCTAGTATTAGGTACAGATCTATTTTTTCTATTTAGTAGTAGGTATCTTTCTCTTGAGTTTGAAGTAGGTTAAATTTTTTTCGTCGGTTAACAATTTAAAACTGCTAATGAAATGAAATTATGAATGAAATATATAATAAAATAATATGTAGGTATTAGTAAGTAGTCTTGGTGGAGAGGGAGTCGTCTTGCTCTGTTGTTCTCTTCGGGTCGGTTGACACGCCGCGCCGCGGGGCATGTGTTCGAAACCAACTAACCACACAAAATGACCATGAACTTACTGTCAAATTTTATCTGCTTGACGGTGGCAGCTAGTGATAAAAATCCAACTATCCTACTAAAAGGAGAGAGTTTGCGAGTGAGTTTGTATGTTTTTTAATTCTTGACGCTCAAACAACTGAACAAATTTTGATGAAATTTGGCATTGGCATTTACGCCTAGGCTACTTTGTTATCCGAAAACAGCAGGTAAGACCGTGTGGCTCACCTAGGAACCTAATAAATCCCTACTAGGTAGTTTATTATTTCAGTTATCTATATCAGCTACACTCTTTCCGCGACATTGAACCATCCACCTATAACCCCATGCCAAATCCATTTAATTAACTAGGTCGAAAGAAAGTTTAGTGTAGCAGGAGGCAAGTAGAACGCAATTTACCGCGTTTCCATCACTGTCCAGTTCCCGGTAGTATGTGTTATCGTATCTAATGACCCGCACCTTTCTTATCGAGGCACAAAACAAGTGCGAGTAAGTGTGGCGTCTGGCGATGTTTACGTACAGTATGGAATTTACCTTGAAATGGACACCTGTAAATTTTCTTTCCAGCGTTGAGAGCGCACAGGCCCGGGATGTTTTTAGGGGTATTTTTATATTTGACGAAGGGTTCTGTACCATCTTTATATCCTACTCACTAGCTGGTGCCCGCGACTTCGTCTGCGCAGGATTAGTACCTATTTCGAGTAGCTTATATTATTAGCGTGGCCCAGAAAAGAACTAACATTATTATGACATTAAAATTATCACCTAAATATTGGCTTACTTGACCCAGTCTTTGCCCTAGGAGCGAGAGGTTCAAGCCGCATACACAACGCAGACAGGCTTTATCCTTGAGGTGCTTAGGGTACCTATGCACCTCATGCTTTCCGTTCCTTCTGTGAGATTATAAACACCCAGGGCTACAGGAAAATACATAAGTGTAGTATACCTTTAACTAAAAAATGTGAAATGAAATAAAATATTAAATTTAAACACAAATCCCAACTGCAAAAAGCTCCAAAAAGCGGCCAAGTGCGAGTCGGACTCGCCTATGAAGGGTTCCGAAGCAGCAAGTAACATAAAATAAAAGTTCTTGTAGTTCGTTGTAAGTTTGATCGATGTTTTAATAATAGTGTATTTTTTACGATTTATGACGTACTAGCTGATACCCGCAACTTCGTTCGCATTTTTATATAAAATGTAAACTGTTTAGAAAATCAATTGATGTCGCGGGGAACAGTTATAGGTAAGAATATATCTGTCTCTTTCTCTCTCCCTTTTCCTCTTTCTCCCTCTCTAGCTCTTTTTCTATCTTTCTCCCTCTTTCGCTCTTTCTATCTCTCTTCCTCTACCTCCATCTCTTTCCCTCTCCCTATATCTCTATATCTTTCTATCATTAATATCCCTCTCCACTCTCAATCTCTTGTGTTCCCTCTCCCTGTCCATCTCATACATTATATTTATTTCCCTCACCCTCTCCGTCTATATCTCTTCCTTTCCCTCCTTCGCTCACTCCCTCTCCCTCTATTTCTATATATTTCGCACTCAATTTCTCTCACCTATTTCCTCCCACTCTCCCTCCTTCTAGCCCCACTCTCCACTCTTTAACTCCACTCTCCACTCTTTCTCCCCCACTCTCCCCTCTTTCTCCCCCACTATCCCCTCTTTCTCCCCCACTCTCCCCTCTTTCTCCCCCCACTCTCCCCTTTTCTCCCCCCACTCTCCCCTCTTTCTCCCCCACTGTCTCATCTCTTTCTATTCACTCTACACTCTTTCTCACCCCATTCTCCCCTCTTTCTCACCCCACTCTCCCCTCTTTCTCACCAACTCTCCCCTCTCTTTCTCCCCACTCTACTCTCTTTCTCACCCCACTCTCCCCTCTTTCTCAACCCACTCTCCCCTCTTTCTCCCCCCATTCTCCCATATTCCCCCCACTCTTCCCTCTTTCTCCCCCCACTCTCCCCTCTTTCTCCCCCCACTATACTCTCATTCTCCCCGCTCTCCCCTCTCTATCTCCCCACTCTTCCCTTTTTCTCACCCAACTCTCCCTTCTTTCTCCCCCCACTCTATGCTCATTCTCCCCTCTACCCTCATACCTCACTCTCCCCTCTCTATCTCCCCACTCTCCCCTGTTTCTCCCCCCACTCTCCCCTCTTTCTCCCCCCACTCTCCCCTCTTTCTCCCCCCACTCTCCCCTCTTTCTCCCCCCACTCTCCCCTCTTTCTCCCCCCACTCTCCCCTCTTTCTCCCCCCACTCACCCCTCTTTATCCCCCCACTCTCCCCTCTCTTTCTCACCCCACTCTCCCCTCTTTCTCACCCCACTCTCCCCTCTTTCTCCCCCCACTCTCCCATCTTTTTCCCCCACTCTGTCAGTTTTCTCCCCCCACTCTTCCCTCTTTCTTCCCCCACTCTAACCTTTTTCTCACCCCACTCTCCCCTCTTTCTCCCCCCACTCTCCCCTCTTTTTCCCCCCGATCTGTCCGCTTTCTCCCCCCACTCTCCCCTCTTTCTTCCCGCTCTCCCCTCTCTTTCTCCCCACTCTACCCTCTTCTCCCCTCACTCTACCATCTACTCCCCCTTTCCCCCCACTCTCCCCTTTCCCCCCCCTTTCCCCCTTTCTCCACCTACTCCCATCGCACTCTCCCCCTTTAAGTACTTTCCAATTTAAATTACGATCCGTTTAGCCGTTTATTGTGGTCCGTAGGGGGTGAATCTAAAGAATACCCCATAATTTCAACCCCCTTGCTTTTCCCCCTTTAGGGATGATTTTGCAAAAAAGCTGAAACCCGTATTTATTTATTTCTTACCAAAAGCCTAAATAAGAATTTTCAGATCCGTAACTTGAGGAATTATGGATTCCCCATACAAACTTTCAACCCCTATTTCATCCCCTTCGAGATTATTTTTTGAGAGAAAAGATAGCCTATGTCCGTCTCATAGGTCCAATCTACCCCTATACCAAATTTCATCGAAATCGGTTCAGCCGTTTAGCCGTGAAAAGGTAACAAACAAACAGACAAACAGATATACAGATAAACAGATAAACAGAGTTACTTTCAGATTTATAATATTAGTATGGATTAAAAAAAACTTCTTACTAGATCTCGTTCAAACCTATTTTCGTTGGAAGTTTGCATGATGTAACATCATATCGTCACTGGAAAGGCAAAATTACTTAACCGCCAAATTGGGCATATTGAGTTACATACAAATTCGGAATCAGTGATTTTTTCTGCATCGATCTATTTAGGCAGCATTGCAATCGAAGCACTTTAGTGGCGCTTCAGTAACCCGTCAAAAGGCGGGTTATTTTTTTTTCGATTACGGAAGTGACACTCTTTTCGATATTTTTCGTACGAGTGTTACTTATGTCATATTTACTTACTGTAGAAATGCGCCAATTTCCATTTAAGTAAATTTTACTTTCTGTTGTCTGGAAAATAATGTTATATTAGTAGTTGTGCTCGTCTTTGAATTTAATAATAACTTGGTTTAAGTAGTTTTGATTTACGTAAATTCGAATGAAGCTCGGCGTATAAAAAGAAATGCCTTATTATTTTTATCGAGTGAATGGCGTTTCAGTAATTTAGCCTGACTGTTATGGATCAGTTTGCAGGCTATAAGCACTTTGCTTTGCAGTTAAATTTCTGCAAAAGACACAAAAGTATTTTATCTTTTCTGTCCATGTATATACTACCATCTCTTAAGTAAAAATATTAATCACAAAATTATTATTATTGATGAATAAGTATCGACTTGTTGGTACAAAATTGTACATGAACGCGCCCACGCAGGCGGTTAAGCCAGTCGGCCCCAGAGAGAGCTTTAGCAAAAGGACGTGTGTTTTTGCTGCCGTTGCTGCGTACAATTTGATCGAAAACAATGTGACAATGCAATAACGTTGTTTTAAGTAGGTACCTAAGTAAGATAGGTAAGTATTTATGTTTCATTGATTATAGTACATTATAGAAAACATTATTATTAGAAAGAAATAGAATAAAATGGTCAAAATAATTATGTCATACCTACCATCCGATTGTAAAATACCTACATTAATTTATAATGTTTTTCGTTATTACAAGTTTGATTTGCAGCACTTACCAATAAAACCATACATAGATATTAATATAGGATAATAAAGATAAAGACTAGATTTTATAATAGCTGGTCTTGTTGGTGTGAAAACAAACCAATAGGTTTCTAACTAAAGGGCTGACGTAATAGGTATTTAACTAAACTGTAAACTATGTTCCATACGTCCCTTAAATTAAAGTTAGGCAATTTAGATTTTAAAAATAAGTAGGTACCTCATCTGTTTTAGAGAAGAAAAGGATGTAAATTAAAGAATGTATGTGCAGATGTCCAAAGAGCGGCATCTGAGAAGAAGAAAGCTTGGCTAGACTGGTTGGCTATGAAATCCAATCAAAGAATGCAAATGGCAACGAATTTGGATGTAAGCAAGGCAAGGAATGAATATAAAAGGTTAAAGGGTGTAGCAAAAGAAGCTGTGGAGAGGAAGAAAGAGAATGATAGAGATGAGTTTGATAGGAGGTTCATTCAACCTCGCAACTGGACAAAATCAGAAACCAGGATGGAAGTGTTGTGAGAGGAGAGGTATGCGTTCTAAAGAGATGGAAGGAATATTTTGAAAGTTTATTTGAAAAAGAGGATATGTATGTACCAGTGCCACCTGGAGACATATAAGAAGATAGCGCTGAAAGTGATATCAGCATGGAAGAGATTATGAAAGCGTTGAAAAGTATGAAGTTAGGAAAGGCTGCTGGGTATGACAGGATTTCGGTCGAGATGCTGATAGCTGGACAGGGTGTGGTAGCAAGTCAGCTATACCGCCTATTTAACCTTTGCTGGAGGAGCGGAATTGTACCAGGTGACTGGTGCAAAGCCGTCATCGTACCGCTTTATAAAGGAAAGAGGTCACAGCAGGACTGCAAAAACTACCGAGGCATTAGCTTGCTCAGTATCGTCGGCAAATTGTATGCAAAAGTTTTGATTACGAGAGTGACGGATGAAACTGATAAGAAAATATGGGATGCACAAGCGGGTTTCAGGAGAGGAATGGGATGTATGGATCAAGTATTTTCCTTGCGAAACATAGCCAAAAACTAAAAGGTCTATTGTGCATTCGTGGACTTGGAAAAGGCTTATGACAGAGTAGTGAGGAGTGAGTAATGGTCAACATTGTCTATGTATGGAGTGCGCGGCAGTCTGATACGAGCATTGAAATCACTCTACGAGGGTTCCAGTGCTTGTGTCAGAATAAACGGAGCTGTCACAGACTGGTTTAGCATCGAAAAAGGTGTTAGGCAGGGGTGTGTGGCATCACCGGGCCTGTTCAATCTATTCATGGATAATTGTTTGACAGATTTGAAAGAGAGTATATTGTGTGGACTAAGAATGAATGATTTAACCGTCAAATGCCTCCTATACGCTGATGATCAGGTTTTGTTAGCATCATCGGAGGAGGAGTTGCAAGCGATGGTTAATATTATGCATGATGCTTTGAAAAGTAAAGGGATGAAAGTGAATATAAGCAAGACGAAAATAATGGTTTTTGAAAGAGAAGAAAGAATGACAGTCTGTGAAGTTAAGATTTCAGAAGAGAGATTGGAACAAGTGGAAGAATTTGTGTACTTGGGATCAAAGTTTACAAGAGATGGTAAGAATGATAGTGATATTGAGCGAAGAGTGTTAGCAGGAAATCAAGTGAATGGGGCACTACATAAATTTGTGAGCAGTCAGAAAGTGTCCAAAAAGGCACGACTGGCTGTGCACAGGGGAGTGTTGGTGCCTACGCTTATGTATGGTAGTGAATGCTGGGTATGGCAGAAGAAGCATGAAAGTAAAAGTAATGCTGTGGAAATGAGAAGTCTGAGAAGTATGATTGGAGTGACTCTGATGGACAAAGTGGAGAACAGCGTGATAAGGGAACGACGCGGAATGGTAGAAGATGTAGTGACAAAAATAGAGAAAGGAATGCTTAGATGGTTTGGACATCTAGAGAGGATGGATGAAAGTAGATTTACGAAACAGATTTATGGATCTAGTGTGAGTGGACCAGACGGTAGGTGTCAACGTAGACGGACGTACCACGATCAAATCGATGACGTCTTAAGGAAAGGTCAAGTCAAGAGTACGCATAACCGGAGAGCATGTATGAAGCAAGTCATGAAAGTAGAAGAAGCGAAAGAGGTGTGTCAGGATCGTAGTAGGTGGAAAGATGTAGTCTCTGCCTACCCCGACGGGAAAAAGGCGTGACTGTATGTATGTATGAGTACCTACGGGCTGGACGCATTTCGTGGTAGGTGCATGGTTTTTCATCTTAATCTGTTTTGGGACTTTTAAATTTTAAAAAAAGTCGTTCAGTTATATTGATAACAATTGTTACGTAATTTCCAAGTATCTAACTATTTTATTTTAGATTTCCGTATAATGGATAGCCGTCTTTTTAAATCAAATAAAGTCATCAGTATTTTTAATGTAGTTAATCAAAGTATCATTAATGTCTTACGTCGTTTATATCATCTATTATTACGACAAACTTACTGCAAAGAAATTGTGCTTAACTTTGTAAAGTTATCTGGTCACCCCTTAAGTCCTTGTGCTAGACATGTGAAAATGAAAATATGTCCAAGAAGTAATTTTACTTCACCAGCATAGCAGTATAGTTATATTATAAGAAATTTTGTCATAATCTCATTGCTTTATATTATGTGTTATCAGTAAGTTTAAATAACAAAGAAAGTTTAACTTCACGGCATTTAAGTAAATTTAACTTTCTCTGAAATGAGGTCACATTACTTATCCACCACTTATTTCCTAAAAGAGCCTTTATAGTATTATACAGGATATTAATAAAAATGAAACAATCAAAAAGGTTTACATATCAAGTTATTTGATCAAAATCGGATCATAAATTAAAAAGATATGATTTTTTTTATAAAAACAAAAAATTAAAATGGCTTTATCTCGAAATGGGTTTTTGGAGCTCCAGTAATTTTGCCTTTCCAGTGACGATATATTTTTTTAGTTTTATCACTTTCTTATTTTAGAAGTTAGACGGGGGGAACACAATTTTTTCCATTTTGGAAGTCTCTTGCGCAAACTGTTTAGTTTAGAAAGAAATGATATTAGGAACCTCAATACGATTTTTGAAGACCTATCCATAAGTACACACGTATATAGGTTTGATGAAAAAAAATATGTTGAGTTTCAGTTGTAAGTATAAAAATCTATTTTTGGGTGTAAATCTTAATGCGGTTCACAGAGTACATCTACTTACCAAGTTTCAAGAGTATAGCTCTTATAGTTTCAGAAAAAGTGGCTGTGACATACGGACAGACAGACAGACATGACGTTTTTGGCTAGCCCACACATATTATTCCACTTGTATGACCTACTATTATGACGTGTTATCATCACAGCGGATTCAAATAATATGGATTATTGGTAATTAGAGGTGTCGAATTTGGTTTTGAGTGTGATCCCTTATTAGATTAATTAGGGCTGGTTTCTACTGTCAGGCATACGACGTGAAATTAATATTCGGGCTATGTAGCAGCGAGTTTGAATATGTAAACCTAGTCATTATATTCTATCTCATTCTTACTACTTTTTGATCCCTCTTCATATATTTATTAATTGCCGATCGATATAGACACCGAGACCGCAGACCAAGCAAATACTTCAACAGCTCTAATAAGTATTTACAACATCTAACTATCTACTATAAGTACCTAAGTAGATGTTATTGTGACAGATCTCAACACAAGATGCGTGGAAATAGAAGCGTAGGCTTTTATTGCGAGATCCTGAAATAAGCTGTCCAGCTAAGAATTATTAAGAGGCAAAAGAACAAACAAACAGACAATTGAATAAACATCGATATCGATAAAATGGAGGACGTGTATTTTTTTATACCACACCGTCAATTTGCAATCTCCGAACACCGCTCCCCCAGTATTCCATTCCATTAAGATTTTATGCTAATGTCTTGGAATATCTCATACTAGGGATGTTACGGACAATACCGAACCTTGGAATTTTTTTAATGTGTTGGTGGTTTCCATAGAAAACTAGGTGCCTATGGCTGACAGTAAAATATCAGTGAACATAATAATAGTATTTCTATCTAGAAGGCAGAGGAAATGATTAGATTAATATATCAATAGGTATGCGATTACAGAAATTAAATACGTATAAGTATATTATGTTAACTTGTTTTCTTTCATCGAATAAAAAAACCTACAATATATTTGTCGACAAAAAAGTGTCCATAGCCCCCAGTTGGATTTAAGTGGAGTGAATAGTGTCCGCAGATCCACTTGTGTATTATATCTCTGTGTATGTATGAGTGATTACTTGGTATATTAATCAAAATATTTGTATCAACGTATTATACCTAAATGAAAGATAACTGACAAAGTATACACTAACGGATGAAAACCAAATGAATTTACAACCAGTAGTATAGGTACGCTTCAACTTCAATAGAATCGTATTGAAACGGAACTACTATTTTTAATACATTCATTCATTATCTTATATTATTCTAACTATATTATTATACTTTTATCACCAAAATCAGGGCCATACATTATACATAATACCTAGTTACGCCAATAGTTAAATTGTATGGGCAAATTACCTCCTTTATTTAAATCTCTCTCTAAATCTATTACCAATAAGTCCAATGAGTCCGATTGAAATACCTACATATACAATACACCCAATTTTCGACTTTAGTTTAGGTACCTACCTATTTTACAAATTGTTCATCTCCAAAGTTCTTACATTAACGTTCTTCTCTGTAGAGTCTACAAATAATTCTGAATAGGTGGGGCACTAAGTTGAAATGGTGAGAACTGCACACATTTACTTCATCGGCGGTCGTTAGCGTGGACGTGTTTACGGAGCGCTTAACAAGTGAAACAATTGACGACAACGGGGTGTCCTGAGGGACGCAGCAAGCCGGCCAGGCCACAAGCGAGAGCGGGCGTATATAAAGCGGCTTAATTATATATATATTGTAATACTTAATTAACGACGGTCAGGTGAACACCTCACTCCCCTCTCTGTTTAGTACAGTATTACCCAACTGATATGGCTTACCGATGTACCTGCGCAGAAGATGAATTTTCAAAGCGCGAGGAATGCTATTGTCCGCTATTGGTCGGCAGCCGCCGCCATCTTAGCGAGCTTAGAGTGAGATGGAACTAACAGCTGCAGTGTATTATGAACCTTATAATAGTGAGCTTAGGTTGATTGTAAGTTTTAAGCATTATTTCGTTAATCTTCGGACCATACTTTCTTTTCTGCGCGAACGAAGATTCACGACGCGCCTTATAAGTTGGGTACTAGTATACTGTGGTGCGCTTACAGCCAGAACCCTCGAAAAGACAACATAATTTCTACTTACAAAAATTGTAGTGTGTTTACTATTACCACAGCCTAATAAATCATCCGCTCTACAATAATGTCAAAGTCAAAGTCAAATCATTTATTGTAAATAGGCAATCAAATCGCACTTTTACAAGTCAAACACTTCAATCTAATAAACAAATTAATAAAACCATTAAAGAAAACAAACTATAATTAATTGATTATGGTCTGCACTGGTCCAGGATTGAATCTCGGACAGGAAAAGGTAACTCCGTTGACTCTACCAGTGCTTCGGAATACACCCGTTAGAGAATTATTAAGTACTAAGTAATATTAGTTAAGTTACCATGATAGATGATATAATGATGTACCTAGTATCATTATTTATGTAAACACACTATTACCTTTGAAATCAACGTCGACTCTCCCGCCGATCTCTCACCGCTCGCATCCCAACGGGCACTCTCCGAGATAACATCTGGGCGGGCGGCCCGCCCGGTACCGACATCACAGTAGCGAGAGCGCGCGCGGCCGACGTAAACGCGTCATATCGATGTCTGCATACTATCGATAAATAAAAAATAATCATTCAGACTCTTAGGACCGCATCACTCGTGTGAATACTGGCTGGAGATTTTGTGTGCAGTGTTTTCAATTTTGAATTTGTGGTGAAAGTGGTCTAGTGAAGGTAGCAGAAAGTTGTTGCGAGATAACTTTTTCGTGAGTATAAATTATTTCGATCTAGGTGTTTTTTAAGCTATAAGTAAAAAACTTATATGTGTAGTTGAATTAGGTGGGAACCATTTATATTGTACTACTTATTACCATTACTACTACTACTTATAATTTTTATGAAAAATTTTAAGAAAACCAGATTTTACGTTTACAAAATTTAGCGACTAGGTATAATTTCTGCTTTAAAGTTTACAAGTTCCATTTGCATAATAGCATTAATAAATACAGGTATAATATTATTATCATGCCACAATTCATAGAATAGAATAGGTAGGTACCTACGTAGTATAAGTAGGTACCAAATATTTTTAGGTGTTCAATAATAATTCAACTCAGTTATTACATAGCGTTAATATAATCGACCCACAATCCTACTAATATTATAAAGACGAAAGTTTGTGAGCATGTCTGTATGTTTCTTCCCTCTTCACGCCTTGACCAATTATGATGAATTTTTGTATCAAGGTAGCTAACAACACCCTGCATTAAAACTTAAGCTAGTTTTTATTCCGAAAACAGCGGGTAACACCGCGGGGCGCAGCTAGTAGGGTTATAATCTCGTTATGTTTTATATCAAAACAAAAAATGTTCTAAATAAATAACAACCTATATAGTAGTATATAGATAGGCACTAGTGACGAGTTAAAAGTTAAAATTTTTAGACAAAAGAACAAAACAATAGGTATATGTATATACAAAAAGAACTTTCCGCTCTATAGTAGGTACAATTGGTACCAACTGACATATTTTTCCCCACAGAAAAAGCTTATAACGTAAAAGTATCTGTATAGGTACAGCATAAAAAAATGTAAATTATGTATAATATCATAAATGATTACCTAATGATAAAGTTCAAGCCAAACTTTATACTTATCAGATTGAGTTTCTTTTTGCGTTGGCTTGACAAATGATTTTATACAGCTTTTTGAAACTCTACACCCTTAAACCACCTGAGAAGCTGATTTCCAAGTAATTCTTAGATAATAGAAATAGTTCACAGGATCCCTCAGGCGAATCATAGATTAAGTAGAATAATCTATGTGTTAAACAAAGTCTGAAAAATATTAAAAAATAACGAATTAAGAATGGTCTGCCTTTTATTTCTAACACTATGTAAGTTAGCAAAAAATAATCCTTCTGATGAAGCCTTTCGTTCGGTATGATAAAGCTACAGGGTGATTATTTTTCGACTTGTAACAGGTTAAATTCCCGGTTCAACCATGTAAATATTTAAATATCCATGAATGCCGTTAAATTTGTTTTTTTTTTTAAATTTAAATAATGTCTTCTTATAGTAAAATGTTCCATTTTTAGTAAAATATTCAAGGTACTTTCCCTCCATGTAGCATATCCGTGGGACGCTTTGTATATAGGTACATGTTTAGTTTGTGCTTTTGGTAATGTGTGACTTTCAATTTTCAAACTATGTCTACCTATAGTAGGTATTCCATATTTATGAGATTTTGAAAATCACTAGCTCAGTTTCAAAACCCTATAACTTCCTAATTTTATCTATAACTAGAAGCACCTCGCGGTTTCACCCGCGTTAACTACTATCCCGCGGGAACCATTAATTTTTACGGGGTAAAAGGTAGCCTATGTGTACCGGGGATAGCATAGCTTCCCAACAGTGAAAGAATTTTTCAAATCGGTTCAGTAGTTTCGGGAGCCTATTCATTACAACCAAACAAACAAAGTTTTCCTCTTTATAATATTAGTAGGTATAGATAAATAGGTACCACGTCATTATCAAACACACATAAAACAGTGTCTAGTGATTCAAAATGGAAGGAAGTAGGCTATCGGAATACAGAGTTGGGTTCAGAGGCGTTAATTACAAGGCACTTATCAAACTTAATTATACATCAAAAAGGGTTAAATACCTAGTGCGAAATACTCTACCACAAAGAGAATATACTTTGTTTACCCAAAATGTGGTTCAGCGAAGCGAGACTTGAAACATTTGGAGCCCGGCTAGCTACTGGAACTCGTAGGTACCATGCACACATACACAACCGCAATAATGACTATTCTTAAAACTGTGCTAGTATCTACCAAGTACAATACTGCGTAATTTTGACTTTTCATACAAACATACTTTCTGTCCCTTAAAAAAATTACAATAATTCATCTAAACTAAGCTTTGTACAGATAGATCGACCTATTGCCAAAATCCGTACTCAAAGTAGGTAATAGTAGGTAGGTAGGTACGTACAATACGTACATACCTACCTAGAATTATATTGAGTGTACCTAATAATAGTTATTTCACTAAGGTTCAGTTCATCCGTGAAGATATCTACGTATGGCAATCGTTGTCTTTACCAGCCATAGCCTAGGAGCTCCAAGGTTTGGCTAATACGTTAAGGCCAGGTTGTACTAAGGTGGTTATACTGGTGGTTGGTACATACATAACTGGCAGATGGGCGCGAGCGGTTGAACTGCTAGTTTTTTTTTATTTTTTTATTAATAGGTTCGCCAAACCGTACAGTACACTTCATTATACATAAGATAACACGCACAGAAATAATAAAGCAGAAATAAGTGAACGCCCTTCTCGAGGTGAACACAACATGCAAACAAAATGTTACACTCTTTAGACATAATATTAAAGAAAATTTAACAGTAATACTTAATTGCTTAAAGTTAACGTACTAAGCAGAATTTACTAATTATTTAGACTATTTCGAAAAAGAGACTTATTAAATGTATTGACGGAATCACCAAAAATATCCACATCATGACAAATAGCATTATAAGAAGAGCACATCCGATACAACGGAGAGTGCTGGGCATAGTTAGTACGACAAGAAGGAAGGTTGAATGTTTTCCTGTTGTGGAGGCGGCTGCATGAGCGCGGTACCATCAATTCAACTTTTTTAAGCAACTCGGGGCTGTCGAGTTTATGAACGTTTTTATTTATTGGAAAAAAGTGTTAGGCGAATATAGAAAATGCAAGTTCCCAATCGCTTTTTATATAAAAAACCCCATTTATGGGTATAACGTTCGCGCGTGGTTTCAATATGGAATATTTTACTAGGTGACAAGTAGGTAAATATAAAACATTGAATAATAATACTCATTTCGTGGGATATGCTACATTTTATTTATTAGTGCACCATCATACCATCATATTAGTGCAGGTTGGTCATTGAGTTAATATTTTTGGTCACTAAATAGTTCATTGATGTTTTCTGCACCGCTATTGAGCTCGTATGTGAGCATCGAAAGATGCACACATACTCGTAACTGACGAAATTCGTCATTGGTGCATGGATGGAGTTTTGAACTGGGCCTTTTTGGATAGTAAAGCGCACGTCATGTTACCGCTCGGCCAAAGAAATTTCATATCAGTTGATACCGTTTAGCAAATGGTTTACGGTTTAAGTCCATAGATGCGGCGCTCCCTCAACATAGTTCTGTAATCGAGTTATATAATTCGGTTTAAAATATCCCAAACTCGAAATATCCAAACCAAATATCCGAAACGGCTACTGAAGAAATGAGTATACACTACTCGTATCAAGGTGAAGGGTTTGCCACATCTCGTCCACTCGTATCTGTATCTCGCCTTTGATTTCGTAGAGCAGGAATAGTAATGAAATAACGCTGAAATTAAGTTATCGGCTAGACATCGTTGCCCTTCATAATATCCATGCCAAGTCCTATATAATGGGTAGCGGAATAACTTGTTTAACTTCCCTTATGTGATCTAAGTAGGGGAGGACTATAGCTTTGTCGTTGGTGTTACTTCCAGGAACTCTTGTATTGTCTTGTATATTGAGATATATTACGTACCCCGCGGCTGCATACGCATTGTTTAGCTAGACTATAATTTTAGACTATCTATGCTACCTTGTGTATGGTTTACTTCATTAAAATCCCTTAAAATCTCAAGGAGCTGGAGTGGCATATAATATATAGTAACGTAAAAAATCTTATGAAGTACTTCATAAAAACAATTAGGAGCTCATCGCCTCCTACTATAAGGCAAAGACCTCCTCATTCCCATTCCGCTCTATTGTGAACTGAGATGGACCGATGCTTCAAGTATCTGAATGCCAATTCTCGCCGGTTTTTGACGACGTTTTACTGCGACGCGGATGGTTCTACTTAGTCCAAGACTATTGGACGCAAACGAAACGTTACCGCTTCTACGAGAATTACCGCACAGCGACCAAGTGCGCGGTAGAACGAATAGTTTCATAAAAATATTACAACATTATAATACAACTTTACTCGACATGGGGTGCCGTCGAGTCGCCTTGGTCTCTAACTTTACCTTCTAGTTTTATCGTAGGTACCTACATGTTATCTCTAAACATTATTATTTAAAACATTTGCGCCTCGCATAGAATTTGTTTTGCGATTATTGTTCGTATACAGTACGTACAATACTTGTTAAAATGTACTTGACCGTGCAATTTTGTGCTTAATAAAGTGTTAGATTGTATAAGCGTATAAAAAATACAATGAAACCCCTTAAATATATGTTAGTCAGCAAAAACATTAATTATTATGTACACATGGTTCCCAAGCGTATGTTTGTTTGTAAATATAGCTAAAAACATAACCCTCCTTCATCAGTCGGGTAATTAATGGCAAATGAATATTGAATTGTACTGATAATAAATTATTGTAATTTATTTATTGTATGATTTCCGAAAAGCGGCAGTGACTTGTGTAACCTTCAAACAATAATTCATAGGTTTACTAGTTTTTGGAAGTTTTGCAACAAGCCGGAACTCATACGAAAGTTTAGTTTCGGTTCTTATGTAGGTAGAGGCACCCCTTCTAATGTCAAGATAAACATAATAAGTAGGTACAACGATATAGTCGGATATACTCAACGTGAGTGAATAATCGGAGCGCAGCAAGCTATTGTACCTAAGTAGGTATAATCATATAAACAAAAATCTACGCTTAATAGTAATATTTAGGCAGCTAAATACTTTCCAAAAATTCCAATGATGATTTATTGATTACCTAGTCCTTAGGGAGTTCTCATAATTTCCCATGGTTATGTGCTTACACAAAAAGACGCAAGAGTCAATTAAAAATAATCTGCGCCTAGTACACAGCCATACCTAATCTCTACCTATACTTAGATATCAACATGCTATTTGTATAGAAGAACAGATTGATTAGGAAATTGAAAAAGTTTGAGCAATTCGAAAAGTTTCGATAGCTTCATACCCAGTTCAATTTCTGAGTAGAAGTGCTTGGTTCCCTACAAGCACATACCTCTACCGTCAGCTTAGGGCTGCCGGCTTTGTAATTTATACTGATGCCCTAGCCCGTGGATGGACCCTGCATGATCCCGCGGGTTGTTAGTCCTTCTTTTATGGTTTAATTTGTTTATTAGATTGAAGTGTTTGACTTGTAAAAGTGCGATTTTATTGCCTATTTACAATAAATGATTTGACTTTGACTTTACTCCTCTAGCGCGCGTAGCATGCTAGCAAATAATTATATAGTAATCATATTTTACTTGCTATCTCTAGCGATAGCTATTTTCCTATATGATCCTATTCCAGGAAACATGTTTTTGTGCCTGTCCTAATAGGTACCTAGGTATAACTCACCTATGTACTCGTAGCTTAAAATGTTTGTGTAATGTTCACTGTTTCTTTTGACCGGCAAAATAGTCTTCAGACATAATTACAGACAAGCTTATATTGGCGGGCGAATGGCAACCCTAACTCAGTCTGTGGAATATATTATGAAAAACATGTTTTTCGTCGCAAATGCGTAAGCATGTTAAATCAAGTCTTAAAGTTCCGAAGATTTTTTTTATCACGGTATTAGGAAGGTCATGTAAATAATGTCTTTGACATACCTTTTAATTCATTTTTTCCACTTTTTGGTACAAGACCTATTTTTATGAGGTCTCAAAACGATCTCAGAAGACTGACAAATAGCACAATTTAAGACGGTACCTACAGTCCTACAAACTTATATTTTTGTTGGTGTTTTTAAGTTGTGTGGGACCTGGGAAAAATTATTTGTGCGAGAAATATGAGCGCAGAAAAAAGCAAAGCAAATTCAAGGCCCACTATAATAGGGTCGGGGGTGGCCGTATAGAGTAAGCGGGTAAAGGTCCCTATATTACCTGTGATGTTTGACTGATAATTCATACAATGCACGCGGTGCCAGTGGCTGTGCGGATGATTGTTGGAGCACAGGGTATTGATATACTCTGTGGGCCAACGGGCAGTCGCGATGGTCATGGCGACGGAGTGCATGGTTGTATACTAAAATTATTTTTATTTTATTACAATAACACTGAGAACAGGTGGATCTCACATTACCTTCAGATTTTCGGGTAGATAGAAGGTGAAAGGTAGGAATAGGTAGAGATGTAAAACACACAGGAACTGACGATGGGATATATTGCATTAGCGATGACACAGGCGTTATATAGGTACACAGGGTAAAGGATGATATATATACATGCAAAACGTTAGTAAATAGTAAAGAATTTAAACAGTAAAATAGCGAGCAGTATTGCAAGAAAAATCTTGACATGGAATGTCATGTCACACTGACTAAACATTTATAATTTTCGGCGGAGGCCGGTGTGCGCCTCCGTATGAAACCTGCTTTGCACCGCGGCATTAGTGTTGCGGTGCGAGTCGGTAACTGATGTCGACTATCGACATCGACCAACTGGCATTTATCGTATGAAACTATAATACAATGATTGAATGAATGAGAATGAAAATGAGTAGGAAGATTGCCTACACCCACAACTGTACCTATCAAAAGTTTATCTATTTAGCTACAAATGAACTATTATGGCGTTGATTATGAAGAAATGTGACGAAAATAACTTTGAACTAAATGTTTGATACTGGCTAAATGCACAAACCGTGCGAATCCATAATATAACCAAACAAAAATGTGGTCAAGAATTCGTGTTTGATCCACCATGTTTTCAGGAGTGGATCACGGGTACCATGACGCGGAGTAAATAAAAATAAATCAAGATTACGCTCTGTTCACAAATGTATCTCAAGATATCGACATTGTTTGCTTTCTTTAAATTAATAAAAAAAGAGTTCAATCAGTGGAAACTTTACGGTCATTTTGTTGTTACGAAGTTTTGAATTTTATAGAAGGGTTGGTTCGACCTTTTTGCGTTTATATATCTGGGGGCACGGCAGTGCCCCCGCCAAGTCGAGCAAAACAAAAGGCGCGGCCGTACTATCCTTTTCTCGAAGCGATTCGGGCCATTTTCGACACCCTGTAACTTCATTATGGATTAAACCAGAAGCCTAAATTTTTAGTGACCAAGAGGGCATCACGTCTACAGATAATAATCCAAGTTACATCAAATTTGAACCAGTAGTTTAAGAATTATTGCAAGTCAAAGTTCCTTAATTTTGCTGCCCACTGACTGACTGACTGACTGACTGACTGACTGACTGACTGACTCACCGATCATCAAAATTCTAAGGTACTTCTAGCCGTCCCACAAGTTTCAAATTTTGAGTATAGCTATTGTTTAGCCTATAAACCATGGAAAAATTCTGACATTCCATAATTTTCATCCCGTTTTCTAGATATATGATCTGCATAAATAACTTTGTATTCCCATATGAATCCTATTAAATTGTATGTGATTACAAAGTTACGTTTACAGTTCATCATTAGACTTCATTGAAATTGAATGAAATGGGTAACAGGGGTAAAAATGAGAAATGGTTTCGAGAAATTCGACAGTTGAGCGCTTTTTAAAAACTTCCACGATAGATAGAGAGATACTAATCCCTATACTATACCTACCTACACTTTTATAGGTCGAACAAATTCGTTACCTAGGTACATTAAAATAGTTACCTAGGTACCTTATACCTAATACGCATCTATGGAGACGCAAAGACACTCGTTCATGATAATCTATGAGCAGGACCTATGTCGCAAGGGGCCCCGGCCGCACAGCCGCGGGGCGCGCGTTGATGCGTGTTTTGCAAAAAAACGAAATAAAGAAAGAAAACCTACAAAAAGAAATGAGATCCCATCAAAAACATTACATGTACAAAAATGCACAAGTCTCGCAACGCAGTTTATCTGCCGTAAAAAGTTGTGAGATCGAATATAAACCAAGTCGGTTAATTTCAATACCTATCTGTACCTATCTATGGGAGCAGTTATATCTTTATTTCTTTAGTAAATAGAGTGTCTTGGCGATTGTACACGGCAACATAATCTACTAGACAATCTAAATATAATCTTCCGTATAGGTGTACTTTCAAACGAATACAAGCACAAAGCGCTTAACATAGATTTATGTTGCCGTGTGCAATTGCCAAGTCACTCTATTTACTAAAGAAATAAAGATATAACTGCTCCCATAGATAGGTACAGATAGGTATTGAAATTAACCGACTTGGTTTATATTCGATCTCACAACTTTTTACGGCAGATAAACTGCGTTGCGAGACTTGTGCATTTTTGTACATGTAATGTTTTTGATGGGATTTGTTATTCCGTAGAGTCTGCGTTTGCTTAATAAATGTTAGATCAATTGAATGCCTTGTGCCAGAAATTAATTATGAAATGGTTTGGTGTTTAAATACCGAAATCTTTTTTGGGTTCCTCAACGCAAGAATATTCCATTAGCGGCGTTATAAAGTTAATATATTAGACATGTGTAGGTACTATTGCGTAGGCACATAGACTAACTAGACCATAGAGTCTGGACTAGATTACACATATATTAAGTACTATAGTTGGTGCCCGCGACTTCGTCTGCGCAGGATTAGTATTTAGTGCAGCTTATAATTATAAATAAATAGCAAATAATCACAAAGATATAATAAATTAAAAAAGATTGAACTGCACGTGGACTTGAGTCGGCTTAACCTTTTTTGGATGTCAGTACGAGTTTTATTAGCCCCCCGAAACATTTTAAATCTGATATCAAGATGTTTTAGCAACCGATCCCAGGGCATTCACATAGGTATTGAATTATAATATTATCAGTGCAGAATATTGAAAAATAAAAAGTTTATTTACTACGACAAAACTATGATGAGAAGCAAATATTTTTATCTAGATAAGAATACTTATTTATTATTGATGCGAATATGCCTTAGAACAAGAAGCTTTCATCAAATGCAACAATATTGAATTGTATTGAATTTATATAATGTGAAAACGAACTGACATACGAGTACACTTAAATATTAAGGGTTCCGTCCCCAAAGGGGACCCTATTACTAAGGCTCCGTTGTCCGTCCGTCTGTCTGTCTGTCCGTCCGTCAGTCACCAGGCTGTATCTTGTGAACCGATGGTAAGACATTTGAAATTTTCACAGATGACGTATTTGTGTTGTCGCTATAACAATAAATAAGTACTAAAAACAGAAGATAAATATTTAAAAACAACTGCTCTCACACAAAAACGTGATTTCTTTGCCGTTTTTATCGATAATAGAACGGAACCTTTTGTACGCGAGTCCGACTCGCACTTGGCTGGTTCTTTACATATTATTATATTAATCTAAGTGGCAACCTTTTGTATACAGAGGTGTGATACAAGATGGCGTCTAATTTCATTTATATTCAAAGTTGAACTATTGGCTTTTCTTCGGAAAATAAAACTATATTGCGCAAAAAACATTTGGACAAATTGCAGTTAGTAGTTAGTTATAAAAATAAAATAACCCTCCTTCGACAGTTGGGTAAAACTAAAGTAGTAACTTGGACAAGATTAAAGGTCGTAGAGGGCTGCTACGAAACCGTAGCATGAGTCTACGTCTGTACTCGTATGTATTGTACCTATGTAGTAAAACGAGGAACATAATATCGTCTTCCGACTGTCCAGTCCGTCTGTGTGTCACGCGTATATGTTACTATAGTTATTCAAAACCGTTCGATCAATCGATACCTAATGAATAGTGGCGACAAACCTTCGTAACCGCATTAAATGGAATTACAATGAAAAATTAAAAGTGGCGTTATTCATGTACAGAAATAGTAAACAACAGCTGGTTTAAATTTGAGTGCTCTCTCTCTCCGTCGAGTGGGATCTTCATCTATATTATCATTCTTTACTCATTTCGTGGGATTTTACTCCCTAAGCCGATAGGGTCAAACACATTTATTCAAGTTTATGGACAATATTGTTTGCGCCTTTTGAGACTTTCAAGATAACAATGTAAAATTAAGGGGAAGAGTCTTAGTGAATTGAGGTGATTACACATATTTTGAACGCCACTTACAACAAATCCGTATAACTTGGCAATGTGGAAAAAATATATGTTAATTTTGATCATATACTTTAATTTGTGGCGGTTAGTGAAACACAATAAAAATATATTTACTCGATAGAAAAAAATTACAAAGTAACCTCTAGAAAATAGCTATTTCAATTAAATCTCACTAATTTATGAGAGAACATTATTCAAATCGAAAGAACTTGAAACCATTGTACAATAATAAAGGTTTTTGGTGTTTAATATAGCAACAATGCGCCAATTTTCATTCAAGAAAACATATTTGATTGAATTTTCGTTCAAGTAGAATGACGCGCCAGCCGCCATGTTGTGTCCTCTCTATCATTTCCATACGATTCGACAGTAGTCGCTGCGGCGCGCCGCTAGACGGACCTGTGTCACTTTTTTCAATTATTTTTTTACGTAATCATATTTTTCCAAAATACTGGACCGCATCCATCGCCTGTCATGTTTGGTCTGTCAAGGCACTGATTTAAGCAAAACAAGCATTGGATGAAGCGCGGCCAGTGGCCGCTGTGTTTTGTTTTTCTAGCCCGTTTATTACAATAGAATTTAAATAGAAGTGCCAAACAGTCACGTTGCTCCCGTTCTTACCTACATAACGAGACAATCTTTGTGTAGGCCATCTTGATGATTCAATCTAAGTACATGCGTGTGAGCTTCGTAATGACCACGTAGTTCTTATAGCATCATCGTCATTGGTGCTTATTATAGGTATTGTTATAAAAAAGTCTGGTGTCGCTAAGCAAGAGATTTCCAAGAGTACCTGTATTTGCGAGGTAAACTTAATTTAGGTAGTTTCTCCGGTTTTCAAACTTGGTCTCAGCACATATCAAACATTTGGACCTATTCATTCATGCCTACACTTTTGAGAATAGCTCAATCAAAACCTAATCCTATATAGGTAAATGAACACGAATGACACGCACACGTCAACACTGAAGTACTCGTATATTATGTACATTAAAATTTGACGGTCTTTAAAATTGCAATATAGCATAAGGTAGGTTCACCCAATAAGGACCGGTTTCTTATAAGGGCCACCATTTCAAAAACCCAGTTCCCGATGATAAATAGAAATCAAAACTCGTGCCGACGTTCCTTATTGACCAATCATTTAAGGGCATTGGCATTATTTACATTTTACGCTGCCATTTTGTCAGTATGCTTGTCAATGTAGTACATGTCACAATGCATCGGTCGATTTATTATCTTCCTTGGTGGCATTTTGAGTAATTTAAATATTTCTTTTTGGTTATTACAAGAAATTAATTTATGTAAAGGAATAAAGAACATCTAGGCGTGGGTTATGAAATTATGTTATCGAAAGCACGATTTTTTATGTTGATTTTTATTGGTTTTCTCCGGGATGCCGAAATGCCTAAGAAAGTCCACCTTCTTGTCGCCAATTAAAGGCCGGACCTTATAAGGTCTATGAATACTGTAAACTACTTGCTAGTCTTGTTATTACTAAATTGAACTACTTACTACCACACTTTTTTTTTAATATTTATTTATTACCTTTTAGGAAAAGCTATGGTTAAGAAAATCCATAAAATTAATACCCAATTTTTTTTTTGAACCCGAATAAAATATGGAACTTCTAAAAATGAGCTAGAATGAAGGAATATCAACATATACATTTACGAAGTAGAAATGTCACTGATTTTCCTGAATTTGTTCAGTTCATTTACATAATACATCATGTTATTATTTGATAGTCAATATAAGGTCCACTGCCAAAAATGTAGTTTCTCTACACTTAATAAGGCCCAAGAGCTATGGCTGACAATATACCTGAATCGTATTACTTTTAAGCTGATAATTATTTCAGTTAATACAAAACTAAACTGTATTTTATTGAAATACATAATTTAATGCTGTTATACTGCATTTAAGTTCTTATAGTCTTAATAAAGACCACCACTTCAATTTTTATTAATTTTTAAATTAATCTTTCGGGAATGATAAAAACAACTGTAACTGTATCTCACAAAATTGAAATAAAATAATAAAGTAAAGTCGTTTTAGAAATACTTGCAGTAAAAAATGGGCCTTATTGATATCACCTGGTTTTAATAAGGTCCATTGACATGTTTTTTTTAACTGTTTCTGTCATTAATTTACTTATGATAAATGATTTTTGTCTAATGTTTTTACTACAAATATGAGCAATTGCTATATTTTAGATGTTTTTTCAGTTGAAACGCTTCTAAAATCAGATTTATAGGGATTTGTAAAAACGTGGTCCTTATTAGGTGAACCTACCTTAGTTGTAACTATGATAGATTTATGATACGACGAGCCGGAGTTCGGTTCTCAATCACCGTAGTTTGGTTTTGTTGGAAAATATTTTTCTAGACCTTTTGGTTATCCATTGCGCCTAGATTACCCACCTAGTTTTTCTGCTTATTAGAACCACAATCAATACGCTTTCTAACAGCAAGCCAATGAGGATATTTTGACAGTCATCGTGCAGTGGGGTGCATCGTGCGTGGTGCAGCCCGAAACTCAATAAGTTCGGACTATGACTGCGTATTATACTATAGATCGATTAGTGAAATGAAAGATTACATTAGGTTCTAAAATATTTATTAACAGATATCCTATATTAAAAATCTATGCATTTTGCATTTTTTATCCCTTCTCAGAACAAGTTCTGGTAGGTATAGGTTCCACTGGTGAAATGAAGTCTACAAAGTAACATTTACAAAGTAATATCTTTCTTGCGATTCTTAGAGCTGCCCTTGTACCTGTAATCCAAAATAACACCATAACTTTTAAATTCCTAAACAAATTTGGATGTACTATAGGGCTTCGTTATTTGCTACGTTTGGTACCTACTACACCACCCCTATTCATTTTTGTAGTAGCGTATAATGTCTTGAGTAGAGGTACATAACAACTGAACATAAATAATCACAGTTTTACATTACAATCATTTCATCTCGTCTGTATAAAAGAAATAACAATCTGCACAGTACAGAATTTTCAGGTTGGTCTTTGTACCAAGAAATTTGTTGCACGTTAACAATGGGTTCAATACTTACGAAACATCTTCGCCATGGAAACGCTTGAGCGGAGAACGAACACGTTTTCAGCTACATACAGGTCCAGAATAACTGTGAGCTCGTTTTTGATGTTTTTGCTCTATACATTTTTAGCATCGTCCGTGAAAACAGGAACTCTCTGACCCAATCTAAAAATCAAAATAATTATATTTAAAATGTTGGAATGTTCTTAATACGTATGTGATAGAAAAATAAAACGGTTTTCACGGTTCACAACACTGAACATAATATGAAATATCGTCAACTCTTGAATCTTACAATTTTTATTTACCCCAAAGCCGGTGACTACAGAGAACGAAACGTGACAGTCTGACACTGACAGACAGTGTCACGTCACGATCAAGGAGGTACCAGTTGATAATTACTGTATTGCCTTGCCAGTGCACAACAGTCAAAAGTACTGTACCAGTTGTACCACAATTGTACTCTGCTTTGATTGAACACGTCTTATCGTCATCGCGTCGTCTTTGTCGTCGGGAACCAATCGTGTAATTGCTATAATTATTTAAATATATTTAATAAAATTACGTAGGTATTTAAGATAAAATACTTATTTAATTATTTAAGTCTCTTTTGCTCTTCTCTGTTTACTGGTAGGTATACCTTGCTCATTAGTTTTCTTTGTTGATGATATCGTTGGAAACTTGAAACCCATTTATAATTAATTAACTTGTTCAAAGTAAACACGTTCTACAATACATATTATTCATATCTTTTAAGAAAAAATGTCCAAAATTACATTCGGCTATAGTATAGTACGAGAGTAAATGTGATAATGTAGTAAGTGACACAAAATCTACCACGTGCAAGATTCTGGCAGCACTGAATTGGATACGTCACCTGGCGCTTATTTTATTATTTTGAATTACATATTATTTAATTACATTATACGTAACGGCAACGCCCGATTACGCTGCGATTATATCGCGGATATGCTCACACAAAGTAATGTCTTCTTGCTCCCACAGGCCTAGTGTGTCACGTCGCATAGTGTCAATCTTTTTGAGACACAAGATAGCCGTCTCATAGGTCCAATCTATTTAACCTACCAAATTTCATCGAAATCCGTTCAGCTGTTTAGCCGTGAAAAGGCAACAAACAGACAATAAACAGAGTGACTTTCACATTTCTAATATTAGTAGTATGGATTATAATATTATTTAAGAACTTTTATATTTTGGACTCTGGGATTTTATCACTTAAATATTAAAACTGTTAATGTACCTAGTAGGTGGATCGTTAATCTAATTTAGCTTTTTAATAAAGTGGGTTGGAATGAGAAAATAAAATTTCACATCTAAATACGAGTACCTACATTGATTGTATAATATTTTATTTAAGTCTAAACGGTTATGTACCTACATATTTTTCTTACAATAAAATAATGACCAGCTTTTATTAGATAAACCGCTTATTTAACAGATCGCCGGCGCGTAACTTCTTTACGTTCTAATAGTTCAATATTCTTTGGTAGTGAAAGCCGGTAGTTGAAGGTCACGTAGCTGAAACTTTTATTACGCCGTTTCCCCGCTGTTTCTTCGTGCGCTGCAGTCGGATTGTGAAATGTCAGTAGCTGTTGTATGCTTCTTAAGGTCTTAAAATAAATACGTTTATGTTAAAACAATTTATTTGAGTTGAATGCGCTTCCAAATTGGAAATATAAAGCATACCTTACAAGATATTTTGAACTCTTAACGAAAACTTTCTTCATAATAATTAAAGTATTATCAATTAAATGGTATTTGAGAAGTAAAGCCAACCATGGAGCCTATGCCTAACTTTACGAATAATTCACAGCGTGTTACAAATACATAAACTGTGAGCAGAGCCGATTGCTGCGTGCTTAACCCAGCTGTTGCTTTTTGGAAACTATGTACTCTTAAAAGCCACATTACAGTTACAGTTCAGTAGTTCCCGGAGTCAATTAATACCTTCACCTAGGTACTGTAACCAATACATTTTTATACATATTCAGAGCTCTAAACGAGTATGTTACGTCAATTTTAATAGGCTACGTAACTCGCCTCGAATGGTACGTTATGACGGGTTACGAACAGTCACCAAAAGGAAGGAAGGGAAGGAAATTTTGATCCACTTCATGCCACGTTCTTGATCCGGCATCGGCCCACGCATTTATACTTTACATACAGCCCACGGGTTTTTGTATCTGTAGTATTTTAAGGTCTGTTTACTCGTATTTTGGCTTGTTTTCTTCTTGAACGCGTTGTTATAGGGCCTGGCGTAAATCAAGCAAATGAATTTTCGATGCCACTTACGAGGGGAGGTCAAAAAGTCCGCGGAATGGCAGGGAAGAGAAGCTAAATTAAATGATTTTTTATTTTTCCTTTTCAATATATTCTCCCTTAAGCCTAATACATTTTTCAGATCTGTCAAAAAGTTTGCTTATCCCTTCGAAAAAAAAAGTTTTGTCAAGGCCTTCAAAATAGGCTGAAATTGTCGACTTAACTTCTTCATCGTCAGTAAACTTTTTTGGGGAGGTCAAAAAGTCCGCGGAATGGCAGGGAAGAGAAGCTAAATTAAATGATTTTTTATTTTTCCTTTTCAATATATTCTCCCTTAAGCCTAATACATTTTTCAGATCTGTCAAAAAGTTTGCTTATCCCTTCGAAAAAAAAAGTTTTGTCAAGGCCTTCAAAATAGGCTGAAATTGTCGACTTAACTTCTTCATCGTCAGTAAACTTTTTTCCACGAAGTTCTTTTTTCAATTTTGGAAACAAATAATTATCAGAAGGAGCTAGATCTGGACTATAGGGAGGGTGGTTAATAGTTTCGTAGCCACATTTTTGCATGGCAGCCATCGCAACATGGCTCTTGTGAACGGGTGCGTTGTCGTGCAAAAGCAGCACGCCTCGAGTCCATTTTCCCCGTCGTTTTTCCTTGATGGCATCTTTTAATTTTTCCAGTAGAGTGGCATAGTATCCCCCTGTGATATTCAATCCTTTTTCTTTGTAGTCGATTAACAAAATCCCCTCTGAATCCCAAAAAACCGTTGCCATGATCTTTCCGGCCGATTGTGACACCTTGAATTTCTTAGGGGGTGCTGTGCCTTTTTTCTGCCACCGCATGGACTCCTGTTTTGATTCAGGCTCATAATGATGAACCCAAGTTTCATCTCCAGTAATAATCCGGTTCAAAATTTCGTCCTTGTTCTCACTACAGAGCTCCAAAAACTCGCGTGAACACTCGACACGCTGCTGTTTTTGAACCGCTGAGAGCATTTTCGGCACCCATCTTGCACTGACCTTAGACATGCCAAGATGGTCATGGAGGATATTCAAAATAGTTGTAGACGATACTCCAACCATTTCTGCAAGTTGTTTCTTCTTTAGTCGGGCATCTTCAAGTACAAGTTTTTCGACTTTTTCGATAATATCTGAGGAGGTGGCCTCGATTGGCCGGCCCGGGCGATGGTCTTCTTCAATTGACTCCCTGCCTTGCTTGAATAAACCATGCCACTTATAAATCATTGTTTTTCCAGGGCAAGAGTCCCCGTAAACAGATGACATTTCTTCCAAAATGATCTGAGGTGTCTTTCCTTGCTTAGTAAGGAACTTTATAACAGCACGAAACTCAATGTTGTCCATGTTTAACGATTTTAACCCGATTGAACTGCTAATGTTGTGATAACTAATTTGTTAATGACCCTATTTTTCTAAAATTTGGTATTTATACCTGTATTGAGCACTTGGAAAATACCAGGTAAAAAAAAAATGCCCCGCCCCTTCTTAACCCTTCCATTCCGCGGACTTTTTGACCTCCCTCGTATAAATGATTCACATACAATGAAAAATAAATTTTTGTGAAATCTGTGTATTCATGTATCATTGCACACTGCACATTTTTAATTTCAATACCAACAAAGTGTAATAGAAAACATTTGAAAAAAAATTAAACCGACTTCAAGGCCAGCCATAATGCACTAAAAGCGAAATATACATTACATTGAAATTAAATTTACCCACTGATAAATTTGGAGTCGGTGCCAATCCCGCATTTGTGGCCGTTACTTTACATGGCATTTGTTAGGTAGGTATTCAATTTTTGATACTACTTATCGTTTTTAATGATACGTATTTTAGAGAATTTGACTGTTGGTCTTCAAAATATCGAGGCTGTTTATTAGAATACTCTATACTGTAATAACCTTGTGTTTTGGGCTAGACACTGACGCCGACTGATTAGTATTACGGTGACGCACGGTTAGTGCATTCAAAGTTCTCCATGTTGTTTTGTGGTACCCATTGATTAATTATTATTATACTTAGGGCTATTTGTGGCATGTAAGATATACATTTTGTGTTACCTACCAAAGAATTTACGATACCAATATGTAATATGAAAATCTATATTTTTAACATTTCAGGCCAATTTCGCTTAAACAAATTTTAATTGAAAAATAATTCAGTATAGGTACCTACATCATATTGATACGAACTTGACATGAGTAACTTTTGAAAATAGCTTTCTCCAATTGTTTAGATGGAAAACCCAAACTATTTAATCCATTTCTATGACATTTTTATGGGATTACTTTTGAAGTATGACCAACTGAACAGACAAATAATCATCGAAATCAATGCCCAAATGGCAGATATATCGTGAAACAAAATTACAAAAAAAAAACATACAGTCGCATTCAGAACCTTCTCCTTTTTGGAAGTCGGATGGGGGAAAGACAGGGAACGGTTTAGCGAAATTAATACCTGTACCATAGATGAATAAATAGTTACTGTTCCTTTGCATTACAACTTGTCGTTTTCAATTTTAATGATAAAGTAAGAGCATGGCACGACTTTCACCTTCACATAGAAATAAGCGCAAAAAGAATCATACAAAACAAAATTACGACGAAGATTAGTTCGTTTCCTCGAGACAAGAGGGATTTACTGCGAGTTACTCGTATATAAGCAGTTCCAGGATTCTATGTTTGCGGGTAGGTAATTGCTGAAATGAGTTTACTTTGACGAAACAGTTGATTTAATTGGCGGTAGGTACCTACAATCCTACATAGCAGCAGCCCTCGGGTTTACTTTTCAAATATTTTAAGAGACAGTACTTTGTTTTAATTTGTTAGTAGGTAGGTACACAGTAGGTACAGCCCAGAAAATTGCTGCGAAGCTTACGAAAAATAAACGTACAATTTAAATTGGACCCTATAAGTAGGTGCGTAGGAACATTTAATTTACCTATAGGCGCGCTATTGTAAAAACTGAAACAAGTATTGGAACTAATCTACTATTTAAAGTAGGAATTAATTATCGGAAAACTTTAATCCCAATCATGTTTAGTAACAAAGTTCTCCTCAACTCTTGGATTGACGTGATGCATAGTTGCTTCGATGTAAACAGATCGATTTGGTGTTCTTTATGAGTATTACGCGTATACTCACTACATTGCAATTTAGTGTCCAGAAAAGCATCAATCATTGACTGAAATAGTTTTTAATTACGCTTCATGGCACCTTGATTGTCTTGAAAGACAATTATTAAGATAGGTGAAGTGAATACGATGTCTAAGCAATAAAAAAACCTTGGATTAGATTCGAAAATCGTCACACGATAACAAATGAGGAATAAATATTTTCATAATTATATCGCTAGACGGAATAGGTAGATGTATTATAAGTATCATCCATCCGCCTATCGGCAACCAGTATTACTAAGAAACGACGCAGGGAGTATGCGTTGGGTGGGTAAGAACAATGGGTTCTCGAATGTCTATTACAGTGGGCGGTAGACAAAATTCAACTATTGCCCATATAATTATGAATAAAACAACTTTATCTATAATTTCCCACTGAACTGAACGCCTATGTTTTCAAATGTTATTGGGCTCTACCCATTGAGGCTGCATTTATTTGACTGACCGATCGCTCTGTCAATATGGGACGTAATAATGAACCTGATTTTATTTGCAAAATCACCCTAATATTTGCAGTATTTTAAATCTATTAGTTTAGTCTAACTTTGTTGAAAACAAAATCGATTAAGATGCCATAATCGCAATTATTGACATCAAGGTTAACTCCCAATCGACAGCGATCGGTTGATTTCATGGACTGTTGATTACATAACAACTTTTATTCGGGGCTTCAAAGCGAAATTCCAAGAAAGTGCGCAATGGTTGGGTACCTGTTAAGTGTTTACTCCTGCCGAAACACGGGTTTTCGGTCTGATTGATTGGAGTGTCCAATCGGGGTGTATATTTTGAGCTATTTTATGATCCATTACGGACGTCAAGGTATGTCTTAAAAGTAGTGGTATGATTTAGGGATGTTGAGAATTACGATATTAATAATGGGAGAACGGGTAATATAGGTAATTATGTGAAGTTGTGTGCAGATGAGTTTGCAAAAACTACTAGATTTAGGCCTGGTATACATAAGCGCGCTGTATGTACTCGTAGGTACGCCACTAACGCGCGCTGAACGCAACGCCGAGCGCCTAATGTGTACTCGCTCTTATCGAGCAGTGGAATACAAACGCGCTTTAAAAATACATAATATTCATTCACCAAGCAACCATATTGCTCACTTTGTTCCAGTTTGAACGGCACTCATTCCAGGGAAAATACTGGGAACTACCTACGTAATGTTCTTGAGGGCGATACATAATTACATACTCACTCAACGAACACGGCGACTACCAAACACTCAAACATAGTAACAAAAAAAAATTTGTTACGCTTTATATGCAGTCGCGAGTTTTTGTAATGTAAAGGCGACTATCCATCGAGACATGGTACTGCAACTCTTATGGGCCGGTGGCGTAGCCTTTATCATAAGGTGAATGAACCGCTCATCTTATTAACTTAGCAATATAAAAAACCGGCCAAGTGCGAGTCAGACTCGCCCACGAAGGGTTCCGTACCATCATTATCTATAAAAACTAAAAACGGACTAGTCTAATACTAGTCCGTTTTATATTAGTAACTAGCTGCGCCCCGCGGTTTCACCCGCGTTACACATACGACACCTATAAATATTTGAGAGGTTCGTGCATATTATTGTGTCATCTATATATATAAAAGCCAAAACTGACTGACTGACTGACTGACTGACTGACTGACGATCAACGCACAGCTGAAACTACTGGGTCTAGAACCATAAAATTTTGCACAAATACTCCTTATGTGACGTAGGCGTGCACTAAGAAAGGATTTTTGAAAATTCAACCCCTAAGGGGGTGAAAAGGGGTTGCAAAGTTTGTATGGAACAACGTGTTTTCTTGGCCTGATCCACTTCAAACTTGGCAATTATATTCTTTAAAAGATTGAATGAAACACGTGTTTCGTCGTTTTTTAATATTCAACCCCTAAAGGGGTAAAAAGGGGTTTCAAAATATTTTACATCAGATTGAGTTCGACATTGAAATTTTACACAAATATTTCTTAAGTGACGTAGGTGTGCACTAAGAAAGGATTTTTGAAAATTCAACCCCTAAGGGGGTGAAAAGGGGTTGCAAAGTTTGTATGGAGCAACGTGTTTTCTTGGTCTGATCAACTTCAAACTTGGCAGTTATATTCTTCAAAAGATTTATTAAATACTTTCGTGTTTTTTTTTATTCAACCCCTAAAATGATAAAGAGGGGTTGCAAAATATTATTCATCAGATTTAGTTCGATACTGAAATTTTGCACAAATATTCGTTATGTGACGTAGGCGAGCAATAAGAAAGGATTTTTGAAAATTCAACCCCTAAAGGGGTGAAAAGGGGTTACAAAATTTGTATGGAGCAAAGTGTTTTCTTGGTACAATCAACTTCAAACTTGGCATTTATATTCTTTAAAACATTTAGTTAAACAAGTGTTTCATTGTTTTCTTATATTCAACCCCCAAGGTGATAAAAAGGGGTTGCAAAATATTTTCATCAGATTTTGCTTATAATTGAAATTTTGCACATTTATTCCATAAGTGACGTAGGTGTGTAATAAAAAAAGGGTTTTTGAAAGCTCAACCCCTAAGGAGGTGAAAAGGGGTTGTAAAGATTGTGTGTAACAGCGTGTTTTCTTTGTCTGATCAGCTTCAAACATGGCATTTATATTATTTAAAAGATTTAATTAAACACATGTTTTATTGATTCTTAATATTCAACCCCTAAAATTTGGGTAGCAAATGGTAGGAATTTTGGAAGGAATGGTAGCTTTGGAAGAAAATAGTAGATTTAGAATTAAAATTATATATATTGGTTATAATTGTAGATTTTGGTATAGGTACCTAAATGGTAGGTTTTGGTAGAAAATGGTGGCCTTTGGTAGAAAATAGATTTTGAATTAAAATGGTAGATTATATTTAAAAATTTAGATTTTGGTTGAAAATTGTCGATTTAGTAAGAAAATTTTGGTTAAAATGGTAGATTTTTCTAGAAAATGGTCAATTTAGAAAGGAAATGGTAGATTTTTGGTCAAAATGGTAGATTTTGATAGGAAATGGTAGCTTTTGCTAGGACATGGTAGATTCTGGTAGAAAATCGTACATTTTGGTGCAAAATGGTAATTTTGATGGAAAATAGTGGATGTCGTATGCATTTGATGTCAGTTATCGGATATTGATTTCGAACTCGAGGTCATGGTCTATTTTTGGTTATTTGGAATTTGGTAAAATATATAGTCCGCGCGGACGAAGTCGCGGGCAACAGCTAGTCAATGATAATAGTTGACATCCGCGATACTGCAAAAATACTTTATGATTTATAATATTACGGCTTACACATAAGATGTATGGAGTAACAAACATCCATCCATCCATCCATCCATACTTACAAACTTTCGCGTTTATAATATTAAGTAGGATTTACGCACGAATATGATATTGTAAAACACGATCGTCTATGGCTATGATATGCAGCCTACATAATAGAGATTGATGGGTTTACTTCGGAATGATAACAGTCAAGGCCGTCTTGGAATGGATTACTATCATTAACGCCTCACTATTACTCATAAACATAATGGAAGTATAAGAGCTTGGTTCAAGTACCTTCTTGAAGTGTTATAGATGGTTTATGTCCAGTTATCAAATTCAGTAATCTGTCATAAACGTGTTTATGTAGTACAGTATGTATATACAATGGCATATATATATTAGGTGCCTCTACGAGTATAATATGCTACTATGTGATTTAAAGTCAATCCTCTCCATTTTAAGGTAAATTTGAGGTCTCCATTTTAAGTGGCTTTTTTGCTTTCGTCCGTATGTTTGGATGTGTGGATGTTTGTTCCGGGCTACAGGTCGCATTTCTCAACTGATTTTTACGAGATTTGGTACACAGGTACTTTGGTTTTTATCGTTTTTTTTGTCTAGAGCGATTTTCCATCAGGAGGAAAATGGGGGCAAAAAGGGTAATAGAGGCTGTAGCATCATTTATTCGACATGTAGCATCGATTTGGTGGAAAAAAAGGAGAAGTTTGTCGCCCTGCCCGCTATTATTTCACCTATCGTAATGCAATTACGTTGGTGAGACAATTTTAATGTAATCGCAAGGTCTATTGTTCACAGAACTATCGGTATTATCTGTAGTACGATAGGTTGGAAGTGCCAACTGCAATAATCGAGAGCTCAAGTTGAACAATTTGTTGCCTTCGTTCGTACATAAAATACAAGACGACAATTTAGTACCTTTCCATATTTCCCGACGATTTATTCAAGGGTAACGGTTTGCACGGTCTTTAGGGTAAAAGCGTGCGGCGGATTCCTTTACTTACATCATCCTACGCGACAATGGACAGCGGTTTAGTGTTTGAGGCGATCAATTCAATTGTAAATGTTCTCAGTTCGCTGGAATAGCTATAACCCATGTCTGGCATTGAACCTTGGGGCATCTGCTTGTTTGTGTTTAGACGTTTAAAAATATGTCGTAAAACTATATGACTGGTGAAAAATATGACGGATGTTATCATGGGAATAATAGTTTAGTGAGCTCAAAACATGAAAATGCCGTTCCGAGCTCAGGATGCGTAAAATTATATTTTTGGGAATTTTCGTGTTTATCGAAAAGCCATATTTTCTGCTACTTTTACCAAATTGGGTCATGGGCAACCGCGTATTACCTGCTTATTGCAGCGAAGTGAAAATCTACTGTTTGCTTCTACCTTATTCCTGAAGGTTCATTATATGCGTCTTTTCCAATGTCATAATGGTATGGTGTAACATACTTTGAACTGAGAACTGCTACTTACGTGGTAGGTAGGTTTCCCGTACAAACTAAGTTTTTACTTTAAAATGCTTATTTCAAAAAGTAATTACATTATGAATTCAACCTATTATAGTCGGCAATATATCGCCAGTCGCTCTTATTGGGAATACACACGCTACCCTTCCAATCATAAAGCTTTTTAACGCCACCCGGGCGTAGGCTTTCAAATGATGTGAGAAAAATACGAATAACATATTTCTTCCAGGAAATTGCTAAAGTTAAACGTTGGAGGTAGTTTCTTTGTTGTAGGTAAAATATGTCAACATATGAAATTAGATGGTGGCTGCTTACTAAAATGAAAGCTCGACAGATTAGAAATTAGCTGACAATTAAGAAGATTTAAGACTTCAATGGAAAATCCACAGGCGGAGGGAGTTGATTCTTCAGACCATGCAACGTATACATTTGAAGTTGAAAGCAATATTGGGACGATAATTGCCATTCAATAACTTCATGGCCCTAATAAGCCATAAGTTGTAACGTTCGAACGCAACCGTCAACTAAATAGAGTTCTATTTCAATAGGTACTCAACGTTCACATGTATAAATTTGGAATTTAGTTAGATTACAAGCAATCGTTTTAAGGAGATACTTAGATGGTTTAAATTGATTTCAATTCTGAATTCAACCGTTTAAGCTTTAGCCTTGTGATTTGATTGGCATACTTAGGATAGTTCGGTCGTTTAATTGAATCTTGTAATTAATGACTCTGCAAGGTTCATTAATTGGATTGGTCTAAGACGTTAGACTAGAATGATAAGGGTTCGATAGGGTTCTTAGTCCTGTTATTTACGCAACAATAGAATAATGATCAACGATATACGAAACCATAGACAACGTGCTCGTGCTGATATAACCGATTATCCTAGTACCTACAGTAGTACAGACAGGCTGTAGGATTGTTTGTAGGGATATATTATCCATTATAATATAATCACATTACCTAGGTTCCAAGGTTCCTACAAAATGTATCTATAACATTATTGCAATTCTAAATACACATAAATCTTACGGAAAAGCCGTTAAATAAAGCCCCACAAAGTAGTACTGGATAGTATTGCCCTAATTTCTTTAAAATCCTTAATAGCAATTAACGTAAATTTATTATTGTTGGGAGGATCAATGCTTGGAGTGTCCTTGGGCATAACGCTTAATGTTCCTGTAAGTATTGATTTAGAGAGCAATTTGCGTTGAAATGCTAATGTACATTGAACTGCTCAAGATTCATCGAAATGGAAGCAAGACTCACTCGAAGCTCATTCTCCTGTTGTCAGATTGAGAATTGTCCTTTAATGGATTTACTATTTTAATTTATCGTCTTGGTTCTTTTGTTCTTAAGAAAATAAAACAGGAGGCTACGTTTTCTGGAGATTCAATAATTATGTAAAAAATGTATCAAACTATTATAAAAAATTTAATGTCGATAAGTAGAAGTAGGTAACTCAGGTGTATATTTCTGGAGCGCTTCAATGGCGCATCTGATACTATTCGAAGGATCACGTCGCGCTCAAAATGTCATTCGATCTAGCATCGCATCAGTATTGACGTCACGAAGATAAAGCTACGTTTACATTAGAACTTAGAATTAGAAGAGAAACGACAAAAATAGGTCGTTCCGGCGATTAAAACTTCAAACCGTGAAACGTTAATAACTGAAGTTTGTTCATTCGGAATGTGAAAACAGCCGCTCACAGGTACACAAAATAATTGTGAACTGCGTAACTATACATCCAATGAGTAGAAACAGAGCTATTGTTAAAAACCGACCAAGTGCGCGTCGGACTTACGCACGAAGAGTTCCGTACCATTATCTATAAAAACCGGCCATATGCCAGTCGGAATCATGCACTTAGGGTTCCGTACCATTATCTGAAAAAAAAACGGCAAAAAATTCACGTTTATTGTATGGGAGCCCCCTTAAAAAATTGTACCCTGTTTTTTAGTATTTGTTGTTATACCGGCAACAAATATACATCATAATATGTGAAAATTTCAACTGTTTAACTATCACGGTTCATGAGATACAGTCTGGTGACAGACGGACAGACAGAAATACAAACGGACGGACAGCGGAGTCTTAGGGTCCCGTTTTAGCCTTTGGGTACGGAACCCTAACAAAAGAGACTCTGTGGTTCGGCAAAGCCCAAAATAAATTTCCCAGTCCTGTCTATCGGATCCAGTATTCTGTGAGTCCCCAGTTACCTTACTTTACATAAGACGTGGTTCAAAACATTTTTATTAAAGACTTGTCTAAACACAGATTTATGAGTGATGTACAAAAACAGTGTTCACCGATAACATCAAACTATCTGCGCATTTACTTGATATAAATCGATTTGCGTTTATATGTTTATTGCTTTCCTTCAGAACGGTGTGCGATATGGTAGGTAATGAAATTGTTTGTAAATATTTATCGAGGGACTTGTGTTTTGGTTTTTACCAGTATCAGTTTTATTACGATGTTACTTTTATGATATTATACGTGCTTACAAATTGACTCCCAACCTGTCGCGATTTCTTGAAAACATACGCAAGTGTTAGGTCGCTAGATCATATTTTTCAGATTTTTATTCAACGTCGAACAGAGTATCTACTGTTAAGAACTATGTAAAAATATGATACCTATAATACGGATAAAAACAACACTTTGACCATTTCAGGCGTACCTACAATATCGTAGAGGAAGTAATTGAAACCACTTTTAAATTTAGTCATGTTATTATTAGCCATCCCATGTGCCGCTTTGCATTTTGCTCAAGAGCTTCTCTACAAATCAGTCCTTTGGCTTAGATTTCCAGCCTACGACCATTATGGTTATATTTTTGCATAACTACAACACAATTTTTCCTCGAAACGTAACCACATTCACTGAACTGGCCGCTATGTATGCGTCGTCATATGAATAAAACAAATGTTGGATTTGCATTTTTATGAATTCCATACACTGCGCGTTTTTATTTCTCGTCAATACCCGACAAAAGCAACCCATCGGCCGATATTACCTATCTCGCCCTAGCAATGGTGGTGTTGTCTTTGGATCAATGGATTCATATACTTAGTACGTGAGCGTTATGAGCCGTGCGACGTGGGACTGACAAAACTATTTATAAAAAAAAATACATGTGTTATAGTAACATGATCTTTTGATTAGGTCGGGTCATATAATGTGATTCTGGGGACGATTAGGTCATACCTATCTACAGCTGAAGATTTCAGAGAACCCACTAAATACAAAGTTCTATTCAGTCGTACCTCACCTTCACCGTCTTCACCTCTACATGTCACATATTACTTAAGTAGCATCGGTAAGACTTGTACTAGACGCTAGACACCGTATCTTACTGGATCCTTATATCTATGGATGCGGGGTCTGAATAAAAATAAAGTACCTACCTATTAGTAAATTAAGTAAGCTATGTAGCTTTATATATTGATTTATGATTATTAGATAGGTTCGCGTTTGATCACTGTCTCACTTGATATTAATAGGGTGTTTGAGTTACATAATGCTCAGAGATAGTGACACAGTTTATCTAACTTCAGTTTTGTAAAATATACCCACGCGTTACATTGCAAATAGTAAGCACCACTGTTATAAATATTGATTTTTACGAAGCAAAATGAACATAAATAGCAATTTACAAAATGACTGTTTATTTCGAACTATCATCGTTGAAATATCAAATACTAAGTATTAAATTAAAAGCTATTTCTAGCGTAACAAGCTGTACCTACTCATATGTTTATTTGCGACGTATACTTACACAGAGAGGTAATATTAGTTAATCTTTGGTTCGGGTAGCAACTAGGATGTGAGGAACTTCCTCTTATTGGCCCGATATTAATTACAAAATTACATAAGCTCCGAGTAAACTCACGTCGCCTATTAGATCAGTGACGGGACGGGACGGGACGTGACGGACTCGTGTGTTTGCGACTTAACTGTTGTCACATAATGAGGTTATTGGCGGATGTATAAACAGTAAAGACGCTGCGTTGCAACGAGATTGAACTTAATACTCTACTGGGCCGTATTAATAAATGAACCTCAATAACGCTACCAAGTGCGCTATCAGATGATCCACACTCAAAATGTAATCTACATCTTGCAATCGTTGCTATTTTAATAAATTGATATTGAGATGTAGCACTGGCTACTAGATACTGTCTTGTATGTGTCAATTGTGTCACAATCGGATAGCACATAACCACTGAGTGTCATTTATTAATTTGCCAGATATCATGTAAGTTTCTGTTCCTAATCTACAACTTAAGATGTATATATTAAATAGAACGAAAGACCAAGTGCACACTGAAGATAACTCTCAGAGCTAAGTTTGATTTATTAATACGGGCCTTATTCTGGGACACTACACGCTTTGCGGCTTGGGGCGATGACGCTTGTGCGTAGACTACTCGTAAGTAGCAAAACACCTAAAATGAATCGAATGTGGCGCAGTTTCCTTACTCTTCGTCGTGTGACGCACTGTGTAAAGAGATGGCTATAAAGTTATACCGACATCAAAACTGAAATTAGAAGTGACGCTCTGCTCGTTCATTTATCATTTGTAATTACAAATTAGTAATTATTTCCGCTTTCAATTTTCTTCCTCATACGAAATGGTTCGCTTTCAAACATAACTGTTTAATTTAATATGAATAAACGATATAGATGGAAGTCATGGAATTAGTTTTAATATTTTATATCACCTTAAATATTAATATGAGTATGTACAGATATAAGGTTAGATAGATAGATAAATAGATAGACCTCTTTATGGAATATTTTATTAAAATTCAATTTCTTAAGTTATTGTAAGAAGTTGTATTAGGTATGATATTTAAAAGGCTCTGAAAAGGTTACTGACATGTTTTCTCGTTGCATCAGCTTTAACTTATTTTTTTTTACGTATTTCTGTTAAAAGAAATTATTTTAAAGAATCTTTGTACCTTCACTTACAATATGTAAGCCGATTTCAAAGGAATATCAGTGGCCTCCTAAATTCCTAGGCTGGAATGGAATGTTACTAATTTAGCGGCACGTAAAGCACCTGCGTGGATGAAGCAGCTCTTACCTCTTATTAGTTATTTTCTATACCCGCAACTTTGATACTTTGACAAGATTAGTCAAAGAACCTGCAACAAAAGATTACTTAGCAGGGTAAATGTTTTACAAAACAATGTTTCTGCTAGTTTTTTGATCCAAAGTAGTATTTTCACAATTCCACGGATAGTGCTAGTTAGACTACTGCGTAGCGCCATAGCTATTTTATAAAGTAGTTTTTAACAAAATTCTAAAGCTAAGAATTTCATAATGCTTTTATAAATTCATTAATATTCGAATATATTATACTCGTAGCTCTGAATTGCTCACATCTGACTCATTCATAAAGACGGCAACAGACATACCTGCAGTATCAGTGAAAATTACATCTTTCTAACCAACACGGTTCATGAGATACAGCCTGGTCACGGACAGACAGACTGACAGATACACGGACGGACAGACAGCGAAGTCATAGTAATAGGGACCCGTTTTACCCTTTGGGTACGGAACCCTAAAAATATGTAATCCATCATTTTGTGGTGGCGGCATCTTGGACAGATTTTTAACCAAACATACACACTTACATACACATACACACCTATAATGACACACACTGACACTGACATACACGTCGTTTTTGCGTCGAGGGTTAAAAATAATATACTATTTATCCCATACAACTAACGGTTCGTGTAGAATACTACAGAGCGCGGGGCACAGCTTGTTTGTTATGTTTCTGCATCATGAGCAAATTGAGCATTGCATGTAGCCGCGTAGCTGATCTAAAGCCTTGCTACGGTGCTACGCGATCGCTACAACCTCGCTACGACTGTACTACGAGACTTACATTTCACTTTCATACGCCATTTGTTGAACAGGACAGTGACACAAGTCTCGTACGTAGTGGTCTGATAGGGTTGCCGCTGGCATGGTTGACATGGTTTCCTTGACTAGGTATTTAAGACTAGCTGTCCAGTCTATAATTACAATTCCAGTCCAGCCGCCGACTCTATGTCCATAGCCCACCCATAGGCCCATAGCTGTTATTATATCTGTCTAGTATCTATGAAGGTTATTATAGCTATTGCAGGCGGGTACGGGCTAATCATTAGTTACTACACACTAATTTATTTCTTTGCTTATCCGCTCCTGCCACCTTTGCTAACATTCATAGGATACCTACTAGATAGTTACCTATTATAAGAGCTTGTTTTCGATTTTTGTAGTAGCGTTTTTTTTATTTCATTTAATAATTTATCTTCTTTCACACTTTTTCGTTATTAACTAAGTTATATGCAAGATATAGGTGCTAACTCGATTATTAGGTACTAGCTGATACCCGCAACTTCGTTCGCATTTTTATATAAAATGTAAACTGTTTAAAAAATGAATTGATGTTGCGGGTAACAGCTAGGTAAGAATATATCTGTCTCTTTCTCTCTCCCTTTTCCTCTATCTTTCTACCTCTCTGGCTCTCTTTCTATCTTTCTCCTTCTTTCGCTATTTATATCCCTCTTCCTCTACCTCTATCTCTTTCCCTCTCTTTATATCTCTATATCTTTCCCTATCTTTCTATCATTAATATCCCTTTCCACTCTTAATCTCTCGCCTTCTCTCTCCCTGTCCATCTCATCCATTATATATATTTCCCTCACCCTCTCAGTCTATATCTCTCCCTTTTCCTCTTTCGCTCACTCCCTCTCCCTCTATTTCTATATATTTCGCAGTCAATCTCTCTTTCTCCCCCCACTCGTCCCTATTTCCCCCCACTCTACCCTCATTCTACCCCCACTCTCCCCTTTTTTCTCCCCCACTCTCCCTTCTCTTTCTCTCCACTCTCACCTCTTTCTCCCCCACTCTCCTCTTTTTATCTCCCACTCACCCATCTTTCTGCCCCACTTTCCCTTTTTCTCCCCCCACTCTCCCCTCTGTCTCCCCCCACTCTCCTCTCTTTCTCCCCCCCACTCTCCCCCCACTGCCCCCTTTCTCCCCGCTCTCTCCTCATTTTCTCCCCATTATACCCTCTTTCTCCCCCACTCCCCTATTTCTCCCCTGTTTCTTCCCCCACTCTCCCCTTTTTCTCCCCGCACCCCCCTCTTTTTCTTCCCACTCTACCCTCTTTCTCCCCCCACTCTCCCCTCTTTCTCACCCCACTCCCCTATTTCTCACCCCACTCTCATCTCTTTCTCCCCCTATTCTCCCCTCTGTCTCCCCGCTCTCCTCTCTTTCTCCCCCCCCACTGCCCCTTTCTCCCAGCTCTCCCCTCTCTTTCTCCCCCACTCCCCTATTTCTCCCCCACTCTCCCCTCTTTCTTCCCCCACTCCCCCCTTTTCCCCCACTCTCCCCTTTTTCTCCCCGCACCCCCCTCTTTTCTTCCCACTCTACCCTCTTTCTCCCCCCACTCTCCCCTCTTTCTCACCCCACTCCCCTATTTCTCACCCCACTCTCATCTCTTTCTCCCCCCACTCTCCCCTATTTCTCACCCCACTCTCCCCTCTGTCTCCCCCCACTCTCCTCTCTTTCTCCCCCCCACTCTCCCCCCACTGCCCCCTTTCTCCCCGCTCTCTCCTCATTTTCTCCCCATTATACCCTCTTTCTCCCCCACTCCCCTATTTCTCCCCTGTTTCTTCCCCCACTCTCCCCTTTTTCTCCCCGCACCCCCCTCTTTTTCTTCCCACTCTACCCTCTTTCTCCCCCCACTCTCCCCTCTTTCTCACCTCACTCCCCTATTTCTCACCCCACTCTCATCTCTTTCTCCCCCTATTCTCCCCTCTGTCTCCCCGCTCTCCTCTCTTTCCCCCCCCCCACTGCCCCTTTCTCCCAGCTCTCCCCTCTCTTTCTCCCCCACTCCCCTATTTCTCCCCCCACTCTCCCCTCTTTCTTCCCCCACTCCCCCCTTTTCCCCCACTCTCCCCTTTTTCTCCCCGCACCCCCCTCTTTTCTTCCCACTCTACCCTCTTTCTCCCCCCACTCTCCCCTCTTTCTCACCCCACTCCCCTATTTCTCACCCCACTCTCATCTCTTTCTCCCCCCACTCTCCCCTATTTCTCACCCCACTCTCCCCTCTTTCTCCCCCCACTCTCCCTTCTTTCTCACCCCACTCTCCCCTCTTTCTCACCCCACTCTCCCCTCTTTATCACCCCACTCTCCCCTATTTTCACCCCACTCTCCCCTCTTTCTCCCCCCACTCTCCCCTCTTTCTCCCCCCACTCTCCCCTCTTTTCCCCCCCACTCTCTCCTCTTTCTCCCCCACTCTCCCCTCTTTCTCCCCGCGCTCCCCTCTCTTTCCCCCCACTCTACCCTCTTTCCCTCCACTCTACCATCTACTTCCCTTTTCCCCCCACTCTCCCCTTTTTACTCCACTCTCCCCCTCCCCTCCCCCGCACTCTCCCCCTCTCCGCTCATCGCACTCTCCCCCTTTAAATTACGATCCGTTCAGCCGTTTATTGTGGTCCGTTGGGGGTGCATCTAAAGAATACCTCATAATTTCAACCCCCTTGTTTTTCCCCCTTAGGGATGATTTAGCAAAAAGGCGGAAACCCGTATTTATTTATTTCTTACCAAAAGCCTAAATAAGAATTTTCAGATCCCTAACTTGAAGAATTATGGATTCCCCATACAAACTTTCAACCCCTATTTCATCCCCTTCGAGATTGTTTTTTGAGACAAAAGATATGAGATAGCCTATGTCCGTCTCATAGGTCCAATCTACCCCTATACCAAATTTCATCGAAATCGGTTCAGCCGTTTAGCCGTGAAAAGGTAACAAACAAACAGACAAACAGATAAACAGATAAACAGATGAACAGATAAACAGATAAACAGATAAACAGAGTTACTTTCAGATTTATAATATTAGTATGGATAACATATTTTAATTATAATTTTGTTTTTATTTTCTTTATTCCATGTGACTCTCACAACTGAGACGAGTCAAATGATGAGGTCATGTGAGGTCAATATTGAAACTCTTCACACGGTTGTAGACCGTGCAAAAACTTTTTTAGTTTTTACGCCTCTATTTTTTTTGGGTAACATCATATAAAACTATATGTAGCCTATAGCACTCCCACAACTGAGACGAATCTAATGACACCTCATATGTTGAAATCCGTCAAGTGGTTTAGGCTGTAGAGTGGCACAAAAAATTAGACATACATTATATTTAAATATTATTATATACATACATACATACATATATTATACGCTCGAATTACATACCCCTTCTTCGGCAGTCGGGTAAAAATAATTAAACGTTCAGCGACTTTCCTTACTGACTATACAACCTTTGTTTGTCGTTTAATCTTCCAATGAAAAATGAATGAAACATTATCATTTTGCCAACCTATTCTAACAAAAATACACGAGAGCTTTCGGAATACTTGGTGATTATTCATCAGTCTGAGGTATTTAATAACTGAATATATATTTCTATTCTCCATTTAGAGCCCGATTAGGGTCCAACAAGCGGCCCGTAATGAGGTCCACAGACATAAATACAGACCCACCGACTGGCAGAGGCTCCGATTTACCCGTTCATACTTATTTACTTCATTACATTGGTATAATATTAGGTCAATAGGAAATTAAGAATTGTCACAATTATGTAAATTAATATTGCACTGCAATTACATTTTATCACTCTGCTTTAGATATTGTTTTGGAGGCTAGAATAAAGTTTGTTATTACAAGTAGATTTGTTTGTATGTTTCTAGGGTTCCGTACCCAAAGGGTAAAACGGGACCCTATTACTAAGTCTTTGTTGTATCTGTCTGTCTGTCCTCAGACTGTGTGTGTATCTCATGAACTGTGAGAGTTAGACATTTGAAATTTTCACACGTATCTGTTGCCGCTATAATAACAAGTACTAAAAAAAACAGATTATAATTAATACTAGCTGCGCCCCGCGGTGTCACCCGCGTTTCACATTATAAAACCTATGGGGCGGTGGATGTTAGATACGACTTGTAACATTGTGTCAGAGAAAATACAGAGGTTAGGTAGTTTTTCACAGTTATTATCGCACTGATGGACAAATATACAGTGATGATGATGGTGATGATGATGATTTGTAGCCTATATTGTGTCTCTAAACTATCTGCATAATACATTTTATGCGAATTAAGGTACTATTTCACAGTTTTTAGGCCACTGTGTATGTGTAAGTTGGGGTATAAGGTAATAATATAATATAAGCTATAAAAATACCAAATTTCATGCCAATGGGGTAGTTTGTCAGTTTTTATTGCACTGATGCAAAACGGTGGTGATGATGATGATGAATTAAAGCCTAAGTCATAAGTTGCGGGATAACCTATCTACATACGAAATTTTACGCACATTGGGTAGTTTTTCACAGTTTTTATCGCATTGATAGAAAACGGCGATGATTATGATGATGACTTAATAATATGTTCGTAGCCTATGTCCTAAATTAGAAGATAACCTATCTGCGAACCAAATTCTCTCTCCCCCCACTCTCCCCTCTTCCCCTCTTCCCTATTTCCCCCCACGCTCCCCTCTTCCTCTACTCCCCTATTTTCCCCCACTCTCCCCTACTTATACCCCCACTCTCCCCCTCTTTCTCCCCCACTTTCCACTCTTTCTCCCCCCACACTACCCTCTTTCTCCCCCACTCTCCCTCTTTCTCCCCCCACTCTCCCCTTTTTTCCACTCTACTCTCTTTATCACCCCACTCTTACCTCATTCTCACCCCACTGTCCCCTCTGTCTCCCCCCGCTTTCCCCTCTCTTTCCCCCACTCTCCCCTCTTTCTCCCCGCTCTTCCCTCTCTTTCTCCCCACTCTACCCTCTTTAACCCCCCACTCTCCCTTCTCTTTCGCCCACTCTACCCTCTATCTCATCCCATTCTCCCCTGTTTCTCCCCCCACTCTCCTTTGTTTCTCCCTCCACTATCCCCTCTTTGTCCCCCACTCTCCCCTCTTTCTCCCCGCTATCCCCTCTCTTTCTCCCCACTCCCCTCTCTTTCTCCCCACTCCCCTCTCTTTCTCCCCACTCCCCTCGTTCTCCCCCACCCCCCTCTTTCTCCCCACTCTTCCCTCTTTCTCCCCCCACTCTCCCCTCTTTCTCAACCCACTCTCCCCTCTTTCTCCCTGCACTCTCCCCTCTTTCTCCCTGCTCTCCCCTCTCTTTCTCCCCACTCTCCCCTCTTTCTCCCCCACTCTCCCCTCTTTCTCATCCCACTCTCCCCTCTTTCTCCCTGCTCTCCCCTCTCTTTCTCCCCACTCTCCCCTCTTTATCCCCCACTCTCCCCTCTTTCTTCCCGCTCTCCCCGTCTTTCTCCCCACTCTACCCTCTTCTCCCCCCACTCTACCATCTACTCCCCCCCCCACTCTCCCCTTTCCCCCCACTCTCCTCCTTTCTTCTTCTCCCCTCCCCGCACTCTTCCCCCTTTAGGGATGATTTTGCAAAAAAGCTGAAACCCGTATTTATTTATTTATTACCAAAAGCCTAAATAAGAATTTTCAGATCCCTAACTTGAAGAATTATGGATTCCCCATACAAACTTTCAACCCCTATTTCATCCCCTTCGAGATTATTTTTTGAGACAAAAGATAGCCTATGTCCGTCTCATAGGTCCAATCTACCCCTATACCAAATTTCATCGAAATCGGTCCAGCCGTTTGAGCGTGAAGAGGTAACAAACATACACACATACACACACACTCACAAACTTTCGGCTTTATAATATTAGTAAGATTTACGGGGGCTCCCATACAACAAACGGGTTTTTATTTGCCGTTTTTATAGATAAGGGTACGGAACCCTTCGTGCGCGAGTCCGACTCGCACTTGGCCGGTTTTTTTTTTAAATCTTATATCTTTGTATGCCTTACGTCTACGCTGAATACTGTTGTGCCTTTTCAGTAAAACTCTGTGGAGTACCGTGGCACGGATTCTGGTAGGATTTGGAAAGTACAGGGCATAGGCAATGTTTTAACACCTACCACCTGGACAGGAGTACAGCGACATTAGCGACCGAAGTTGATGAACTATAATAGTCAATTACCTAATGCAGCGAGTAACCTAATATCAGTTCTAGATATCTTAAAAGAAATCAAAACAATTTCCAGAATAGCTTCTATGAAGCCCCAAATAAAATCATGAGAAACGGGTGCGTGAGTATTACTTTGATAGAAATGAAGGGAGCGTATACATGTAACCCAGAGTGGCATGCCCTGGCTCGCACCGTACTTTGAGCACTTACGCTTCGCACCAAATTAGATTTAATGCCTTATCAAAACCATGTCATACTCGAAGTTACTTAACTGTGGATATATTTAAAAAGCATAACTTCATGTACGTTAAATATAATTTATAACAGTTTATTTATTAAGTTGTCTATGTCATACCCATATCCTTTGATACTTTGTCTATGCCATATGTTGATCCCATATCACTTTACACTGAGCGGATTCGAACATGAGTATCATCTGGAGGTGAACTGCTAGGCGTAGTGAGGAGTTTAGGCGGAATCCAAACATGTCACGTTGTGGATTTTACAATAAAATACAATTATTCTTTATTGACACCATAATAAAAAGTTACAATACAGTAAATAATCACTAAAAATATTATGTTGCACAATGGGCCGATTCTTTTTCGCACTTGCTTCTTTGCGTGTTGATGTTAATTGGTTTATATGATCCATTACGTGTTTGTTAACGAGTGTGGGTTAATGATACAAACACATAAAACGTTTACTTTCGTTGCTTACTAAAATTCCCTAGGAATTTTCAGTAAAGCATCCACTACATTACTGAATCGCGATAACGACTACGTTTGGACTAGACTACTGACTGACTGAGGCTGAACGTTTTGACTAAGTATTTTAAACAAAAATCTTGAATAAATGTATGTACCTATTGCTTAAAATGGCTAAAAGTGCACATGAAGTCACTTCTCGAAGTGAACGTGATTATTTTACCGTAGACTGATCGATATTTGATACCGCCGCCAGGCTTTGAAGTTGAGAGTTAGCCAGCCAAATCAGCTGGATGGTCGTAGTCCATAATTCCGAAGATCCATCTCCGCGTTGATAGAGTGACGTTAAATTTTCTCCGTCACAAATTATCTCTTTATATTATATTAATTTGTAAATATATTTATATTGCATAGCTTGGAACCCTAATCACGCAACATTCTCGCATTTGTACCTGCTCGCAGTTAAAGCCGATCGTGGCTCCATTCTAGTCACGTAGCGTCTAGAAAATTGTAACGTCAAATATCTACCGCAGATGACAAGATTGTGGCACGAAATATTCCTGACTAGAATTATGTATGTCAATTACTATTGCGACGACGTAATGTGGCTTACGCTAGAACTTATTCTATATAATACGTAAACCTGACTTTCAACAAAACAACTAAGGGATTTGTGTGTGTCAAAGAGGCTTCCTGTTACAGCAATTCTTCGTTGCCAGGCACGATCACACAAATTACTGCTTCAGAATAATTTACTACGTTAGGTACAATATATAATGGAGTATATTTACTAGGGTACTATGTAAGTATAAGAAGAGAAGATAACGGCACACCATCACATATATTTCTAGCTACTCTCAGTTACAAAAAATATTGGCGCCTTTCATCACATAAACAGATGCAATAGTCTGCATACGTACAATGTGGCCGTTTTTTGTTTCATCGATTTCCAGTGTCGCGAGTAGCATTGATGAACTCTAATCGTTCCGACGCGAATCGCGGCCATGATTCGATCAATCTCATTTCTAACCTATTTATCATTCCACATTGCGGCTGTACCATTGTTATATAGATCTAGCAGGTCTCGGCTGTGATTGTTACTCTGTCTGTTGTGATCTAATTGCGCCAATGTAAGCGGGAATGCCAGTTCTATTGAAATAAATCAATGTGAAGGTCGATGGATAGGTGTAGGTACCTATGCGGCAGACGAGTCTTAATTATCTGAAATTATACGAGTACTTCCTTATATTTTGTTTGATATGATTTATTCATTCGATAACGATGAGTAAGCACTAGCAAAGTGGCAATTATTTATATTATTTATATGTGTAGAGTGTAGAAGTATAGTATGGCCATCAGGAAAATTTATACTTATAATTATTATAGGCACATGTTTTTTAATACGTAGGCATCAGTGTCGTAATGGATGTTAGTCAGAGAAACGTCTGGGATTGAATTCGATTAATAATAATAATGTTACTTTGTACTAAAAAATAAAGTTTAATAATAAAGTTGTCGGAAGGTGACAATTAGTAGTCGTTAAGATGACAGTGGCAGGTATCTGTTAAGACCGATTCTCTCAAATAGCGGGGCATTTCTGCCTTCTCACTAATAATAAACCTAAGTCTTAATGGTATTAATACAAGCAAAAGTTTCAATAATCCTGTGCCGTGCCGTCCGTCAGTGAACGTGACTGTAATTATGCCTTTAGACCAGACATCTGCACAGTAGACGACGTTGTGGTTGCAACTTGACTCGATATGTATTGTAATAAATCATTATTATTACAAGATTTAAATGCAAAAATAAATATTTCTACAAGACCCATGCGTAGAAGAGTATACGTACCGTGTATGACTTTTTTTATACCTAAAGCGTCTATTCCTTCATTTAATTGAAAGGTACAAACTTAGTTCAAGGGTCATTGTTCAACTTTGTTTAATAAAGAGGCCATTTTCCGCAGATTAGAGAAGAAAAGCTCTATTATTCCGCGAACCCCTCAGACATTCGTGGTTTCTGAGAGCGAAGCAGTGTTTGTACATTTGTACTGCGCGAATTTGGCTAGAGGAGTTTGAATTCCTCGTCAATCGTCAAAGGTCAAAAAACCTATATATAATAAACTAGCAGACATGGCCACGCCTTGCTGTGGCTAAGGTTTTTGTTATTGTGACTATAAATTGAGATGTAAGCTATCCTATCTTTTATGTTCTCAAATCAAATCAGTTAAGTATTTTAGGAGTCCATCGTGGACAAACAACGTGACGCGTAATTTATATATATTAAGATAAAGGCTCTATCACCGCCTTGCACTAAATAAAACCCATCGGTCCATTACATTTATATAACAACTAGCTGCGCCCCGCGGTTTCACCCGCGTTTCACATTATAAAACCTATAGGGCGGTGGCTGGTAGATACGACTTGTAACATTGTGTCAGAGAAAATACAGAGGTTAGGTAGTTTTTCACAGTTATTATCGCACTGATGGACAAATAAACAGTGATGATGATGATTTGTAGCCTATATTGTGTGTCTAAACTATCTGCATAATACATTTTATGCAAATTAAGGTACTATTTCACAGTTTTTAGGCCACTGTGTATGTGTAAGTTGGGGTATAAGGTAATATATAAGCTATAAAAATACCAAATTTCATGTCAATGGGGTAGTTTGTCACAGTTTTTATTGCACTGATGCAAAACGGTGGTGATGATGATGATGAATTAAAGCCTAAATTGTAAGTTGCGGGATAACTTATCTACGTACGAAATTTTACGCACATTGGGTAGTTTTCACAGTTTCTATCGCATTGATAGAAAACGGCGATGATTATGATGATGACTTAATAATATGTCCTAAGTTAGAAGATAACCTATCTGCGAACCAAATTCTCTCTCACTCTACCTCTCTCCCTCTCAGTCTATCTCTGTCTTTATCTTGTATCCATTATTATCTATCCCCTTGTCAAATTGCATTACGATCCGTTCAGCCGTTTATTGTGGTCCGTAGAGGGTGCATCTAAATAATACCTCATAATTTCCACCCCTTGCTTTGCCCCCTTTAGGGATGATTTAGCGACAAAGCTGAAACCCGTATTTCTTTATTTCTTACCAAAAGCCTAAATATAAATTTTCAGACTCCTAACTTGAAGAATATTAATTACCCATACAAACTTTCAACCCTTATTTCATCCCCTTCGAGAATATTTTTTGAGACAAAAGATAGCCTATGTCCGTCTCATAGGTCCAATCTACCCCAATACCAAATTTCATCGAAATCGGTCCAGCCGTTTGAGCGTGAAGACGTAACAAACATACACACATACACACACACTCACAAACTTTCGGCTTTAGTAAGATATAAATGTGTATTAGAAATTGAATTGAAAATAATATTAGGGATTTGTCTCCGTCATGAATTGCGGGATACGTAATTATTATAACACTGGCTGACCCGTGCCCCCACTTCGATGCGCTTTATGAATTGTAACCTATCTGCTATTCTGATATGTAAGCTATATCATTGTGAAGTTTCATAAAAACCCATTGAGTAGTTTTTGCGTGAAAGAGCAACAAAAATTAGTAGGAAGTAAGATTTTCTCATACATTTTTGAGAAGACAACGTCTGTCAGCTTGTTAATTAATAACTATGCGTAGATATTTGTCACTTGTCAAGAAGTTAACTTCTAACGCTAGAAATTAATATTGTATCTCCTATCCAAGATTGATACCGATATTGGATTGCTGCCTATCGTTCGATGGATCACTAATCTGTGTGCCTTTATAAATCAACTAGCTGATACCCGCAACTTCGTTCGCATTTTTATATAAAATGTAAACTGTTTAGAAAATCAATTAATGTCGCGGGGAACAGTTATAGGTAAGAATATATCTGTCTCTTTCTCACTCCCTTTTCCTCTATCTTTCTCCCTCTCTAGCTCTTTTTCTATCTTTCTCCCTCTTTCGCTCTTTCTATCTCTCTTCCTCTACCTCCATCTCTTTCCCTCTCCCTATATCTCTATATCTTTCCCTATCTTTCTATCATTAATATCCCTCTCCACTCTCAATCTCTTGCGTTTCCTCTCCCTGTCCATCTCATCAATTATATTTATTTCCCTCACCCTCTCCATCTATATCTCTTCCTTTCCCTCCTTCGCTCACTTCCTCTCCCTCTATTTCTATATATTTCGCACTCAATCTCTCTCACCTATTTCCCCCCACTCTCCCCTCCTTCTAGCCCCACTCTCCCCTCTTTCACTCCCACTCTCCACTCTTTCTCCCCCCACTCTACCCTCTTTCTCCCCCACTCTCCCCTCTTTCTCCCCCCACTCTCCCCTTTTCTCCCCCCCACTCTCCCCTCTTTCTTCCCCACTCTCCCCTTTTCTCCCCCCCCCACTCTCCTCTCATTTTCCCCCCACTGTCTCATCTCTTTCTATTCACTCTACACTCTATCTCACCCCACTCTCCCCTCTTTCTCCCCCCACTCTCTCCTCATTCTCCCCCCACTCTCCCCTCTTTCTCCCCCCACTCTCCCCTCTTCCCCCCACTCTTCCCTCTTTCTCCCCCCACTATCCCCTCTTTCTCCCCCCCCTATACTCTCATTCTCCCCGCTCTCCCCTCTCTATCTCCCCACTCTACCCTTTTGCTCACCCCACTCTCCCCTTTTTCTCCCCCCATTCTATCCTCATTCTCTCCTCTACCCTCATACCCCACTCTCCCCTCTCTATCTCCCCACTCTACTCTCTTTCTCACCCCACTCTCCCCTCTTTCTCCCCCCCTCCCTTTTTCTCACCCCACTCTCCCTTCTTTCTCCCCCCACTCTCCCCTATTTTCCCCCACTCTGTCCGCTTTAACCCCCACTCTAACCTTTTTCTCACCCCACTCTCCCCTCTTTCTCCCCCCACTCTCCCCTCTTTTCCCCCACTCTGTCCGCTTTCTCCCCCCACTCTCCCCTCTGTCTTCCCGCTCTCCCCTCTCTTTCTCCCCACTCTACCCTCTTCTCCCCTCACTCTACCATCTACTCCCCCTTTCCCCCCACTCTCCCCCTTTCCCCCACTTTACCCCTTTCTCCCCCTCCTCCCATCGCACTCTCCCCCCTTAATTACTTTCCAATTTAAATTACGATCCGTTTAGCCGTTTATTGTGGTCCGTAGGGGTTGCATCTAAAGAATACCTCTTAATTTCAACCCCCTTGCTTTTCCCCCTTTAGGGATGATTTTGCAAAAAAGCTGAAACCCGTATTTATTTATTTCTTACCAAGAGCCTAAATAAGAATTTTCAGATCCCTAACTTGAGGAATTATGGATTCCCCATACAAACTTTCAACCCCTATTTCATCCCCTTCGAGATTATTTTTTGAGACAAAAGATAGCCTATGTCCGTTTCATAGGTCCAATCTACCCCTATACCAAATTTCATCGAAATCGGTTCAGCCGTTTAGCCGTGAAAAGGTAACAAACAAACAAACAGATATACAGACAGATAAACAGATAAACAGAGTTACTTTCAGATTTATAATATTAGTATGGATCCACGGATTGATATTGGTTATTGGTTATTGACACGTTTGACCCTAAAAATGGACTGTGATATCAATCTCAGATAGCAAAATTTGGATTAGGATTGATTATTAATTTCGGCCGTTATTAACATTTAGTCACAGTTACAAGAATAATAAATCGAATAATAAGAGATTTTCCTTACGAGGATAATATGTAGAGATGTTTATAACCTTTCTGAGAAAAGGTTATCAAACGTGCACTGGTTGAAGTGCAAAATACTGTGTTTACTTTAATCTCATACTTTTGACAAGGCCCGGCGATCTATACGCTGCTCTGTTCAATTTACCTACATGAGAAAAACATTAACATCCTTATTTTTGTATCAAAAGCCTTTGATAGGCTTTCTTTGTAAAAATAAGTGGAACTCAAAGACTGTAGTTATTAAATTACCGAGACAGAGTTAGAGTAGTATGTCACCTATATAATCGACACTAGCTGCACCCCACGGTTTTACCCACTCTTGCTTCTGTATATACCAATTTCAATCAAAATACGTTCATCCGTTGAGACTTGAAGAGAGACAAACATACACACACACACACACAATCTATCGCATAAATAGTATTAGTAGTAAGATTTTGCGATCACTCACCTCAACGGCAGGAGTTCAGTTGGTCAACTTTTAAGTCACCCCAAATTGTATCCATAAAGGTTGCTCGGTCATGCCCAGGTTAATATTTGTTAGCAAACATACCACAGCCTACTTTTATGGTTTGCCTAACCCTTTTTGCATTCTTCATTCTTGAAGAGATATCGGCGCGGTTAGGCACGACACTCATATACTCGTACATACCTACTCGATACCTGAATGTTGGGAACGTTACCAATTGACACAAAAATAGAGTAGATTTGAGTGGTTCCATTCCCACATTAGACGGGATTTATTTCTCTTTAAATGTGGGGGTTAAGGGTCAAAATTTGGGTAACAATTACCCTGTATTTTCATTTAGGTAGATAAATATTGTTAAATGAATTATGTATTACGAACTATTAGAATAAATTACACTTTACCTAGAATCTCGAGTGGAACATAGAGTAGCGAAGTCTGAATGGCAGATATTTGGGTTATAATTATACGATACTAGCTGATACCCGCAACTTCGTTCGCATTTTTGTAAACTGTTTAAAAAATCTATTGATGTTACGGGTAACAGCTAGGTAAGAATATATCTGTCTCTTTCTCTCTCCCTTTTCCTGTATCTTTCTCCCTCTCTAGCTCTCTTTCTATCTTTCTCCTTCTTTCGCTATTTCTATCTCTCTTCCTCTACCTCTATCTCTTTCCCTCTCTTAATATATCTAAAATCTTTCCCTATCTATCTATCATTAATATCCCTCTCCACTCTCAATCTCTCGCCTTCTCTATCCCTGTCCATCTCATCCATTACATTTATTTCCATCACCCTCTCAGTCTATATCTCTCCCTTTCCCTCCTTCGCTCACTCCCTCTCCCTCTATTTTTATATATTTCGCACTCAATCTCTCTTTCTCCCCCCACTCTCCCCTATTTCCCCCCACTCTCCCCTCATTCTACCCCCACTCTCTCCTCTTTCTCCCTCCACTCCCCCCCTTTCTCCCCCCACTCTACCCTCTTTCTCCTCCCACTCTCCCCTCTTTCTCCCCCCACTCACCCCTCTTTCTCCCCCCACTCTCCCCTTTTCTCCCCCCGCTCTCCCCTCTCTTTCCCCCCACTCTTCCCTCATTCTACCCCCACTCTCTCCTCTTTCTCCCCACTCTACCCAATTTCTCCCCACTCTCCCCTTTATTTCTCCCCCCACTCTCCCCTGTCTCCCCGCACTCTCCTCTCTTTCCCCCCACTCTCCTCTCTTTTTCCCCACTCTCCCCTATTCCTCCCCGCTCTCCCCTCTCTTTCTCCCCACTATCTCCTCTTTCTCCCTCCACTCTCCCCTCTTTTTCTCCCCACTCTCCCCTATTTGTCCCCGCTCTCCCCTCTCTTTCTCCCCACTCTCTCCTCTTTCTCCCTCCACTCTCCCCTCTTTTTCTCCCCACTCTCCCCTATTTCTCCCCACTCTCCCCTTTCTTTCTCCCCCCACTCTCCCCTGTCTCCCCTCACTCTCCTCTCTTTCCCCCCACTCTCCCCCCTTTTTCTCCCCACTCTCCCCTCTCTTTCTCCCCACTCTCTACTCTTTCTCCCTCCACTATCGCTTCTTTTTCTCCCCACTCTCCCCTATTTCTCCCCACTTTCCCCTCTCTTTCTCCCCTGTCTCCCCTCACTCTCCTCTCTTTCCCCCCCACCCTCCCCTCTTTCTCACCCCTCTCTCCCCTCTTTCTCACCCCACTCTCCTCTCTTTCTCCCCCCACTCTCCTCTCTTTCTCACCCCCCTCTCCTCTCTTTCTCCCCCCACTCTCCCCTTTCTCCCCCCACTCTCTCCTCTTTCTCCCCCACTCTCCCCTCTTTCTCCTCGCACTCCCCTCTCTTTCCCCCACTCTACCCTCTTTCCCTCCACTCTACCATCTACTCCCCTTTTCCCCCCACTCTCCCCTTTTTCCCCCACTCTCCTCCTTTCCCCCCACTCTCCCCCTCCCCTCCCCCGCACTCTCCCCCTATCCTCCCATCGCACTCTCCCCCTTTAAATTACGATCCGTTCAGCCGTATATTATGGTGCGTTGGGGGTGCATCAAAAGAATACCTCATAATTTCAACCCCTTTGTTTGCCCTCTTTAGGGATGATTTAGAAAAAAGGCGGAAACCCGTATTTATTTATTTCTTACCAAAAGCCTAAATAAGAATTTTCAGATCCCTAACTTGAAGAATTATGGATTCCCCATACAAACTTTCAACCCCTATTTCATCCCCTTCGAGATTGTTTTTTGAGACAAAAGATAGCCTATGTCCGTCTCATAGGTCCAATCTACCCCTATACCAAATTTCATCGAAATCGGTTCAGCCGTTTAGCCGTGAAAAGGTAACAAACAAACAATCTGTTTATCTGTATATCTGTTTGTCTGACAAACAGATATACAGATAAACAGATAAACAGATAAACAGAGTTACTTTCAGATTTATAATATTAGTATGGATTTTGTGCACTCACAATGTGGAATACTCTCTCTAACATAACTTTCAGAGTTTATATTTTATATGTTAACAAATACGAGTACAATATGAAGACGAATGATGCGATGAGTTTTCCGAAAAAGATAATGTTTTTTCGCACTCTCGTCGGCTTGCCGGGGACAGTGCCGTTGTTATCCAGCTAAATGTCGAATCTTAATGTCAGCCAGGAACATAAATGCAAATAAATGAACGTTAGTGTAGTATATTGTCATAGATTTACTACCTACCTTTATCGATGTATATGTATATTGTACGAGATATGTTTTGACTTCGTACGTGTGGACGGTAACATACCTGTTCGTCACCCACATTTCCATACTTCGATTCCTAGTTTGCCCAGTGGTTTCGCCTGTGTTAATTATTTTCAGTTTAAATAAAAGTAGCATAGTTATTTCTTGTAAGAGCAACCATTTGATTGGTAGCTTAAGATTGGTCCAGCTGTTCCGAATTTCATTTTAAACGTTTTCACTAATACGAGTTACAATATAATTACGGGAGCAGAACATTTAAAGAGGTTAATTAATAAATTGTTCAAGTATCATCTGAGATTACTTTAAAGATATTCAAAAGATTTTTCTTTTTTCTAGTTTATCCCCAATATCTGGATGACCGAGCTTTACTCGGTATTGTTTTTTTATAAATTGTGTTTTTTGGAAATTATATTTAATTACGAATTACTAATAAAATGATGAAATATGAATAATATTTTTCGATCTTACCGATAGAATATGAACTGGTTATTTAAAGAAAAAAAATATAAAAAAACACGATTAAAATGACATTTTCTAAAAATGTTTCCTAGCTAGATCGATTTATCGCGCCCCGAAACCCCCTATATACTGAATTTCATGAAAATCGTTGGAGCCGATTCCGAGATTCCAATTGTTCATTTAAAGATATCAGATTATAAACAAACACTAACTCGAAACCAAAGCTGTCAAATTACGAAATTCTTATGAAAATATATCCAGTAGTTTTTGAGTTTTAAGGTAAGAAACAAACAAAACAAACAGACAAAACTCTAATATCCTCAGTCTGATGCAGTGACCTTTAAATAGTCGATCTTAGTTAGTTTTTCAATACCAGATAACTTCAATACAGACACGGGTCCGTTAGAGTTTTATAACAGACCCTCGTCTGTTATAAAACCTATAGCCATCGTCTATTCCTTGCTACGATTGACTTCGTTACTTATACACATTTTGAGAACTTTTCGTCGTCGTTGCTTGCAGTCGTATAATTTTCTATCATACTTTTCGCTATGACAATAATTTGCCCTTGACCAGCACACCGATGGGGCGATTTTCCTACTTGGGTTCTTTGTCTGCCTGTGCAATAGACTTTTTGTAGTTTGCCGCGTTATCTAATATAGTATATCTACCGAAACTAAAGTGTATTGATTCTGCCTAGTACCATTTATATCCTACCCAACATTCTCAGAGTAGAATCAAATAAAATTCACGAAACATTCCACTTCCCCGAAAAATCGTAATAATATTGGAAAAGGCGTATTGAGGATAAATGGACGACGCGCGTACAGTATGGATGTATAGACCTAGTAGAAAATTATACCGACTATTTACCGATCTACATTCTATTCGTCTTCTTTAATTCAATAGCACTAGCCTGAAAAATGTGATTGCATTTTTAAGTTATCATTCCCAGTGTCACCTTATGCGTGTCGCACCTATAATTGCCTACTGTGGTTATACTCGTAGTATCCGCAAAAGATACAATATATCAAGCTATTTGCAAAATATAATAAAATGAAACGAATATTATATTATTGTAGAATTGTTATCCATTGTTGAGTAAGACTAATCTAGAGAGAGCTTTCTGACATTCTTCAACTTTAATTAAAAATGAAATGTTTTGGTACGATTCCCCAAATAAAAGCGAGACAGTTTAACAGTTTTCAAAAATGTCTCACCATTATTTTTTGCAGGTAAATCGTACTAAAGTACCTAAGAATATGATTTAACTTTAATAAACTACGAGTATGGTAACTTCTATAAATATTTGTCTGGTTAAACTTGATTCGAGGTTAAAACATGTATACGACTATTTATCGAGGTTGTTTCGGACAGGAAATTAAACAAAAGAACGTTAACCCATTTTAAATTAATTCCGTCCGTCAGTTCTGAAGTCCACGCCTCAGCCAATTTGAATCCTTCAAAGGAATAATCTTCGTGTACCTACGCCGATACAGGAAAATATATAAAACTAAGCCAGATTTCAAGCTTGCTACGAAATTTTATTTTAATTGACGATACGTTTGGTGTGTTGGCTGAGCAATCGGACTGCTGCGCTTGGTGTCGCAGGTTAGACTCCTGTCCGGAACAAATATGTGAAATTATATGTCTGTAAACTCCATGACACAGGAGAAATCCTGGTGTAGGGCTATAAAACAATCTAAATGCGATTTCTTACTTTGCTGTCCTCTAGGTCACTTGTTACTAGTATATCTGCACATAATTTAAAGAATATCCAATGTAATCTCAATGAGCGTGTTCATTTACATACCTATAACATGGACAATGTATAATTACACGTACTGTACTGTTATTACTTGTTGTTGTTGTGTTTGTGTTGTACTGACTGTATTTGCATGCTTTGACATTGGTTTAACAAAGGCTCGTATTTAAAGCTGTATTAAAAGGTTATCCGGATTTTAGACACTCGGGTGTGCTCCGGTGTACAAGATGATCCCTGCGATCGGAGTAAGAGGACCCCAGAGAAGCTTCAGAATACATAAGGCCACGATCATGATTACACCTTCCTACATATATTCGTGTGTGATTACCTATTTGTCGGAGCCAATTTACAAACGATAGGTACCTAAAGTGTATTAGAAATTATGACTTTTATGACGTCCAACTCGATTAGCGATTTTGCTGTTCAGTGTTCTTATTTATAAATTAGTAGCACAGTGTAAAGAAACAAGTACTTGTAGTTATAAGCTTGTAGCAAAAAGATAGAAGATAAAGAAAGTCGTATTAGTTACACTTTTTATAACTCAAGAACGGCTGAACCGATTTGGCTGAAAATTGGTAAGAAGGTAGCTGAGAACCAGGAGAAGGATATAGGATACTATTTATCCCGTTATCAATGTTATCATGGGAAAAAAATTGAAACTGGGAAAAACATATCAGAAAAAATCGGTTTGTACAGTTGGCTACTGTCACTCTATTTTGACTCATAGACACAATGACAGGACAACGTCTGTCGGGTCAGCTAGTTTTATATTAAAGAGTATACCGACACAATGATGTGGCAAGAACCACGCCTGTTCATAACAGGTTCTCTGCTACCCAGCACTTTATATTGTACAATCTTGCGCGACACAGCACACTCACAGCGCACGTCACCCTGAGAAATTATGCCCAGTTTAAAATTAAGCTGTAAACGGATTTAATATAAAAACTGGGAAATAAACGAATATTTTTCAATAAATATCACATAGTTTCGCAAAAATATTGGGGAACTTTCGCCAACTTTGTTAACACCCCGCGGGCGAGTCCGGGCTGTTATTAACTTAGGACTTTAATACCAAATTTGGGATTATATGCCCAATAACTACCCCTAGACTTAGGGTGGTTTGGTGGAGGTCATACATTCGGGTCATGGTTAAGGCCGGTCTGCAATCAGTAAAAACATAAAATATTATAGTTATAACATGTCTGTTGAGAACTTGAGACGAAACGTGCCAATAAATGTTAGATATACTCGTATGAAACACAAGACAGAAATGTTATACCAAAAAGAAACTAAACTAACATTATTCCCTTTTATCACGGCCACAAAAAAGTAAGGCTAACTCCTGAGGGTGGCTCTAAGAGCGATTATTCCGACTTTTCCTGAAGTTTTATCGCATTAACCTCAGCAACGAACCTCGTTTAATCGCTTTATGAAGACGGTATAGTGAGGCGAAATCGAGATACTTAACTTTCACTAGAGCAGTATCGGATGTAAAACTCTATGCACTATTGTGAAACATCAGTTTTAAAACACGTTAAATGTTTGATTAACATATCCTAATAGCTAGCATAATATCGACTTTATCCTTAAATCATAATTTATAATCTAACTGTCAGTACGAATACACTTACATATTTGTATTGAGCTGTTGTTTCTATCCTCGCTACATGGCTGTGGGCAACCGCCACAATCACATTAATATTTCACACCTCGGTAACGTTACTTACCTATAACCTACTAATGGATAAAAGCATTATAAACTCCTCCAAAAAATAACTTCGCAAAAACTTCTTTATTCTGTTAGTTTCGGTGTCGATAAAGTGACGCTATTTCATGGTAGCTCGCGGAGAGTGAAAATGATAAAGGTTACGATTCCTGCGTACATTTCTTGAAAACAGCATTTATTTACCTACTAGTGTGTCTTGAAAAGCAATTCTACAAGGAACTGTACTAAAAGACCATTAATACTAAAATGTCTGCGAAATATAATTGTAATCAACCAGCTTCATACCCGTCGTCGATAAAAATGATATCTAAAATAATGTTGTTTACTGCCATTATTAGCTTTTTACAATTTACATTGCGACTACTATGATCTAGCGAGGCGTATCGATGTAATCAATTATGAAATTGTAATGATTTTCACGTAAAGATGTGATTTTTACGTAGCATCGGAGAATATTTGGGCTCGTAAATAGGGATCAGGCATTTATTGCATTGCTGGTAATCCCTCTACCGAACATGGCAAAAAAAGAAAAATTCCACCTAAAACGCATTTAAAAGGAGCATGATTTAAGTTTGAATATTCTGTAACTGGCGATATAGATGATGTCAATTAGGTGGTCGTCAGGACTGACGTCAGAGCGCGCCAGGCCACCGCCCACTGCAGCGTCACAGGCCGGCGTAAGGGTAAGTTATCGGAACGTTCCAGTGAAGGCCATAGGGCATATCGCCCAAATACGATAAGTATATTTGTAAGGGAATGATGATGCAATTTGTGGTTGCCTGAGCTGAACGCTCGACTTGGAAGGACAACATTTACCTACTTGTTACCTTGTTAGTAAGTTGATAGAATATTATTTGATAAAGAATAGGCCGCTAGCCACGATTCAGTGTAATCGGCCGTCGATATCAAATATAATGTCCTTGGCCAAATTTAACTTCTAATCAATTTGGATATCTAGCTTTTAGTTACTGTAACTTTACTAAAGAACTGACCTATAACGAGGTTCTAATTTTATTATCCGGTACACTGTGATTGGTTGTTACTTACATTCAAACAGGCCTATACTGCATACAAGCATATTGTGATCAATGTAAGCAAAAGATCTGTGAAATCCAGTCAAATATCTACGTTTCGTATCAAAAGTAATTAATTAGGAACATATCTGCGTTTACTTTTCAATGAAAGCTAACAACCTAAATGGATTAAATTCAGATACATAATGCATATATATGTATATATAGGTATGATATTACAGACAATAAGTTTTAAGAACCATTAGCTCAAGACATATTGTGCCCTCTGACAGGACGGTTCATCATTCATGCTGAGTGATCATCATGCTTTTATAATTGCATTAGATACAATACAACATTGATTCATCTTACACGATAATTGTTGTTATATGACTTAATAAGAGGATAAGAAAATATGGAAATAAATGTTATGAAAAAACGTGTCCAATACAAAAAAAAACCATCGGAAGGTTTTCCTGCTTCTGCGGTTTCAAGATAGGTAATCTGAACTTTCTGGCCGATCCATCGGATTGCGGTGATTCACAAAATTGTTGGCGGAACTAAACCTTTCACGAGTCTCTGAAAGTTCTTGATGCAAAGTCACAACTTCTTGACTTAGGTTTGTCGGTACTTAAACTTTTGATTCCTAGGGAGAAAAGGTGTGCAAACTCACGAAAAGGTAAAATTAGCGCTAGGTAAGTTATAACCTCGGTAGGTTACCTAAGTAGCTTACCTAGCATAATTACGTATAGTTATCATTTTAGTAAGTAAGTATAAATAGGGAACTGTGTTCTGTAAAAACCAGTAGTTCTGTGAACAGTAGACCTCGCGATTACATTAAAATAGCCTCACCATCACCTAATTGCATTACGGTAGGTGACCAACTTCCCCCTTTTAGCCCCCATTTTCCCTCCTATCGAAAATAGCTCTCGACTAAAAAAAGCGAGAAAATCAAAGAACCTGTACCTATACCAAATCTCGTAAAAATCGGTTGACAAATGTAGCTTGGAATAAACATCGACAAAACAGGAGAGCAAAAACAGCCACTATTAAAATGGAGCTTTCGCTCACTTCGTCCGCTTGGTCAATAAACCTCATGATACTTGAAAGGGAAACATCCTTTTTCAAACTCAAACCATAATCAATTAATTATAGTTTGTTTTATTTTATGCTTTTATTCATTTGTTTATTAGATTGAAGTGTTTGACTTGTAAAAGTGCGATTGTATTGCCTACTAGCTGACCCGGCGAACGTGTTTTAGCCATATAAATTATTATTACTATTTCAAAATTCAAGATTATTAAATAAAAAATGGTTGTTGGGCCTCACTCGACATAGATAGTGTGGCGCGGACTTTTTTGTAGTTATTTATAAGATCTACAATTAATTAGAATATTTTATGGTTCTATCTTTTATAGTTTAGGCAGCGTACGCACGATAAGTAACTTTTCTAGTTGATTTTTTACACCTTGTGTCCGTAAAAACCCAAATATCTTACGGAACCCTATTTTTATCCAAAATAAAATTTTGCCTATGTTACTCGTGGATAATGTAGCTTTCGAATGGTGAAAGAATTTTAAAAAACGGTCCAGTAGTGTTTGAGCCTATTTATTACAACCAAACAAACACAGTTTTCCTCTTTATAATATTAGTGTAGGTTTACAATAAATGATTTGACTTTGACTTTGGTGATATCTACAAATTAAGCTCAAATTCAAGTTCCAACACTAAGAGCAGACAGCCAGAATTATTTTTCTTTTCTAGTCTATAAAAATAGTATTACTCTGTTTGGTATAGAATTTAATTAATTACCAAGTAGAAGGTAAAAGAAAGCAATTTATTCGTATTGCTAGTTCCAACGAGATTAACGGCTTCTTTGATGTACCAAAAGTTATATAAATATGTACTGTAGGTATAAATAATGAACACAATGGTGATCCAAGTTGGATAAGTATGAGTAATAGAGTCTTTCTCTGAATATATATATTTTACCACTTTGGAAGTGTCTATCACGAAAACTATTGTTTAGAAAAAAATATATAAACTTCAATATCACTTTTGAAGAACTATCCATAGATATCCATAGATACCCCCGTATTATAGTAGAATATAACTCAATTTTTATTTTAATCGGCCTTATACGTGGGGTCGATTAAAATTAAAATTGAGTTTCAGTTCCAAGTATGGCGAACCCCCAAAATGTATTGCTTTTTTTCTATTTTTCTGTGAAAATCTTAATGCGGTTCACAGAATACATCTACTTACCAAATTTCAACAGTATACTTAGTTCTTATATAGTTTCAGAAATAAGTGGCTGTGACATACGGACGGGCAGACAGACAGACATGACGAATCTATAAGGGTTCTGTTTTTTGCCTTTGGCTACGGAACCCTAAGCACACAAGGCAAGTCTTTGATGTAGCATGCCGTACAATGAGTAAATTTCATATTTTCAATATCAATTGCTTCACGTACCTACACCAAATTAATGGTAGCGTAGTTAAGGGAATATAATTTTATCGAAAGGCTCACAATTTACATGCATTCACGTTTTACAGACATTTATTTTTATAAATATTTTATAGAATAATTATAAAAATTTAATAATCCTCAGACTGGAGAGACACTGTAAAGTAACCTCATACTTTATATATATTTAAAAAACTTAAACGGTACTTGAAAATACCAAGTATTCTAGTCGGTTCTTGAATAAATCGGCGTTCTCCAGTGTCTCGACGTTTGGCTGTGCATATTAATTGGCACAAGTAAACAGTTGCGGTGAAGTTATTAAGGATAGCTACGTCACAAGGTAATGACTTAACTTCGGGATTAATCTTTGACTTTGCCTGAGAATACTTCGTCGTCCTTATGAAACCGATTAAATTAATTTCAGCATTACGCGGAAAAAGCGGCTAAGTTGATCTGTTACACTATTTGAAAAGGGATTATTTATAGAGACGTTTTATAAAATATTTGTCATAGAACAACTGCAGACCAATAGTGAAAAGAAAGCTACCATAGGTGACAAACCGAATATTCTGTTTCAGCCGCATAAAATCTACAGTATCGTTCTACCAAATAGTAAAATACTTGTAGTGTACTGTAAGTGAATACAAAGAAACGTACTTTTATACGCCATCTTTCAAATATCGGGGGTTTAGTTCTTAAATCAAGAGTGATGTAAATACAGAGACGGCCATACGAGTAGAATAGACCAGCAACTAACGACAAACGAAAAAAATACAATATTATACGTAGTTATTGAAACAGATGTGAGTAAATAATAATGATAAAATGTACTTCATAAAATCTGTACGACCTTTACTTAGAGATGTCTACATGTAAAGGTTTATTATATATCTACCGTGTGTATAAAAAAGGCAAAAATACGAGTTTGGGTAGTTGGTAATCTTGTCGTAGTATAGGTATTCAAACTTATAACATGGGGGAATCCGGATGTTAAATTAAACTATCACCTAACCTCCGAAAAGGTAAAGTGGAAATCACATTAAAAACTAACATAATAGGTACTCGTAGCAGCATTTTACAATGTTACTCGTTAGCCTAAGCTAATTCCTTGCCGGATTCTGTGTTTCCCGATACTTATAACCTGGGTGTCTTCAAGTCGCGAGTGAACAGGTTACTTCTAGGTAAGCGTGCACCATCGTAGGTCGCATTGACACCTAACATCAAATGCGATAGTGGTCAAACGCAAACCTATCAACTAATAAAATAAGTCTAACGGCCGAAATTAATAATCAATCCAATCCAAATTTTGCTATCTAGGATTGAAATCACAATAAATTTTTAGGGTCAAACGTGCCAATAACCGATCCATGGATTGGTTTATAAAGGCACGCAGATTGGAAATCGATCGAACGATAGGCAGCAATCCAAGATCGATTTCAATCGTGGATAGGAGATAAAATATTAATTTCGGCTGTAAGTCCCTGAATAAATGACACGCTTTGTTTACCACCGGCCCCCAGCTACTGTCCCAATTCCAACAAAAGTTAATATAATATAAGTAATCGCCGCTGGACGGAACTTTGACCCGCAAACGTTGATTTGTCCTAGCCTCGTGATAACGAAAAGATACGGCATAATAATATGCTTTTAGACATTATTTTTTTAAATGTTTGAAATCCTTTTTACGATAATCCTTGAATGAGGTTTGCTCTCAAGTTCTGCTTATTGCCTTAATGTGTGAAAACAATGTCAGAGTTTCTGTTTGCCAAATATAATTGTCCACTTCTTCCATAGTGAAATCTGTTGTGGTCATTGTGATAATTAATTCCTAATTGGGGTGGGGTTCTATAAATTATAATTTTGAGGGTAAATTATACAAAAGCCTCTCCGCTTACATTTCAAGTGCAAGCGAAACGCTAATTATTGTGGGCTGGATTACCGGGATTGGTTGCTAAATTACCTTTAAGCTTTACGCCGAACAAGCTTCAATTATTTTTTGATGTAAAACATGTATTCTATTAAATTGTTATGTGTGAGCTTAGCCTCTATGCCCTTTGATGGTAAATAATGGCTGTGTTTTCTTATAAAGGATAAATTCCGCCAATATCTACGTAAAATCTGACTATAGCCTGGTTACAAACAATTTCCCTATAGACGATAATGTTGTTAAACATCCCAGGTTACCGGTTAGTAAAACATGTATATACTAAACCATGTATTGGACATTCCAGAACTGCTTGCTTACCAGTTTTGTCCGATGTATCTTACTTAAAGGGTCATTTCATAAATCGCCCTGGCTCACTTTTACTGTTCTATTGGATATAACTCCTAGTCAGAGTAGGACCGAAGACCATCGGGGGGGTCGGTCTGTGGGGTATAGTCTAATTATCTTCGTTGGACTAATACCACAGAATACTACACGAATACTGGTTCCAAACCATTTTTACGATAGATAATGCAACTTTAACTATGAGAAATTGTTGATAATGAAGCAAGCGTTGTGAAGAGGACAAAAACATCATTATCTACACTGAGCTATCAGCATTCGGAAGGTCGGGTCCCGACCCTGGTATATGATAACGGCGGATCGTCGTGGACGCGTCGTGCCGCAGCACGCTGCACAGATATCACTATGATGGAAGTGATGAAATCCTAGTTGAACCAACAGTTTTATGATGGTTAACTCTCAAGTGTGATTGGATGAATTTGTTGAAAAAAAAAAAAAAAAAAGTAACGAGAAACTTTCGACGGCTTAGATTGATAGCAGTTCTCTTAATAAGCGGTCTTGTTTGATCATAATTAATGGAAAATGTGCGCTGGACGGGTTATTCATGAGATTTCAACGACGGGTCTGGCACAACAGGCTAAAAACTTCGTTGGCGAAAACACTTATTAAGGAGGAGTATAAATGTATAGACGAGCGACTATATAGTTGAATGTTTACTACACCTGAACATAGAGTCACCTTGCTAGGGTCGCACGCCGCACACCCACATGATTTCCACCTTTACCATGACGTCGCGATACAATCGGACACTAACGATGTCTGCAACGGTGACACCTGACACTCGCGACACTGCGCGCCCTTCGGAGGTCACGATGACCCTTCACAACAACAACAACAACAACAACAGTAATTGCTGACGGCGAGATCGCGACCGATACCGTGACGTGAATGCCGGCGCGACGACGAGACGGTTCGATGGATCCGATAACAATAACGACAGGTAGCGGAGACACTTGCAGGTTACTGCTATAGAAAGTGTCTTGTATGTACCATGGCATCCCTAACTGTATATAGGTATACCTAATGTGCTAGAAACCAGTCGGACTAACAAGCAGTAAATTCTTGTTATCCGTTTTGGAGCAGGAAATACAGTTTCATATCCATTTTTTGTACCCTGTAGGGATTTACCCTTTACGACGTTGATTTAGGATTGAAGAATATAATATACACTACATGTACTTATACGACACGATGCGGAATACGATCATTAAATGTGACACATAATATACAAAACGTAATTATAATTACGTCTGTACCTACACTTCTTACGTAGGTTTTATTTCCTCAATGCCTACATCAGAAGCACTTTGAAATAATCACAAAATTTAATTATCTCAAGATAATTCAAGTATTGTCAGTCCGCTTCATTGATATAATATACATGCTACGTTCAAATGGTCACAGTTTTTACCTTATCAAGACTATAAGTACTATATTGTTGTTATTATATATTGTTGTTATTGCTACATAAATGTGTAATCAATGATAATAAATATTTTTTCTATTCTATTCTATTCTATTCTATAACACGCTCTGATGGCACCAAAACAAATAGAGATCACGCCGAATGTACCAGGAAGGCTCGTGCAAAGCGTTTCTTGTACCCAAAGCGAGTGCGATGCGATAAGTAGGGTTCATCGCGAGGTGTCCACAGCTGATAACCTAGGTAAATGGGCGTGGCTAGCGATAGTAAATGCTGCATACTTGTAACCATTATGAAAAGTTGGATTAAGGGGCTAGATTAAGTCTACAGAAGTGACGGGGTTTCGTTTCATAAATCGACAAATCTTAACGTATTATAAAACATTACCATCAAACCGAAGAGCAAATAAGTCCATGTGATAGGCAGATACCTATATTTGATATCCATATTATCCATCCATCATTGTCACGTTTCCGCAGGCATATCGCGAATGAACTTTGACAAGTTTTGGCACAATACATAACTACACAGTGCTCGTAACTATGCTACGCTATGTGATTAAGGCACGGAGATACGATCCTTCAAACGTTAATCTAGTTTCTACGATAGACGCGTTGCAGATGTTTGTTCAGTTTACCTTTTGGTCACGTCAGCCAGTACCCTCTCCATGATGGGGTTCTCGCTCAAATACACATACCTTTTACTCATTGTAAGGATCATCACGTATGTAATATCGGATCCCAATATCGGCTCTAAATAAACAAAACCGTACGTGCCCTTTTAATCACTAATTTTCTCATTTGTCAGATATAGAATAAGTACAAACAGATGGGTGCATTATTTTGCAAGTCTAAAGAGCTCTATCATGTTTATGTATAGAGTACTGAATCGCCTACAAATAGCTGTTATCTAGTGACAGTTGTGTTGATGTGAAGATGCAATTAATGCAGATGAGGTCATAAGGTCTGCTTGTTTTTACACCGCCGTTTGCATGTCTGTACTTGATCTCGTATTTAACACATATAATTACAAGAGAATAGTGAGATATGTACCTATACCTATCCTGACTGCAACTTGATTAGAATACTTGACACAGATTTTATTATTGTGATAATATCTTAAATGCCTACTTATAAATAAATGCATATTTTAATACCTACTCAAAAAACGTGCGGATCCAAAACTAAAAAAAGTATACATCTTACCCGGGAAGGGCGTTGCAAAGGCAGGCAGGTTTCACAATTATTATTATTCGTCAGTGTTAGTGATATCCCATTGTTAGTGTCACCACGACACGGCTACTGTATTTTTTATAATAGCTTATATTCTTATAACCCGTGTATTTGAGTTCACCTGTGCGTTAAAGTAGAGGGAAACTCAGTATTCATCGCGATGGATATTTATTGGCATTCCCGAATTCTGATTGAAATATTAGCTTATCATACTTTTGATATAAGTATAGGTATGATATGTACCAGTAGTTTATATAATAATCTATATTGTAGGTTCATCTGAGAGCGTAGCGCGGTTCGCTTGAATGTTGTTATGCTGCCATAATACATAACTTTTCACACAATGTTGCGTCACGCCACTGTTGTAAAAACGCGCATATGACTTACAGCGTGTTATCCTTCTGTATGTATTAATAATTTTACCTGTAAATAGCACTGAATGACGAAAGCATAACATCAGAAAAATTAAATACACGCCTTTAGTCGACAGCCTTGTTAAGAATTCCAAGAAACCTTTAACGAAACGTTGTAAAACATGAAAACAACAACTAAAAAGTTTTCAAAAACAATTTCGCAATATACAAAACGGCAATAAGTTGTCGTTATCATATCTCTTCTCTACCTTTGTATTTTGACATTAGGTAAATCTGCAGACCAGGGTTATCTTTGCGCTCTCGAAAATATCCAATTAGCTTATTTTTACGTAAAACTCGATGATAAGTAATTTTATATTCCACCAAAAAACGAGCAATTAGCAGTATTGTGTTTCAAGGGTAAAGTGGCTGTCTTGTTAGGAATATAATTAATGGTGGCATTGAAGGAAAACAAAAGGATGAAACTAGTAGGCACTTCGCGTCCCATCCACCCTTTGATATCGCTTTAATTTGCTCCTAGAGTGGCTGTGCGGAGACAATGAACAGACATTGTAGTGTTAACAGGGGCGAGCCATGTTGGATTACAACATCTTATTGACGCGTACGTACCTACCTACATACTACTTACAAATCGGAATTTATCTTTAGATTACTAAGCTTATCATTAAAATTGAAGGTTTTAATTAGAGGGCCCTCTCACTGATCTAGCTTTTAGTTTATTAGAAATTTAGGTAACCATGATAGTAAGTGATAAGGAGGATTAGGCTGGGATAGTGGCAACTTTCTAGTTATTATTACTATGTACGTCTATGTACGTGGTTACCATCCTCAAGTAGTGTCTCTGTCATAACATTTATTTTTTTTACCAGATCAGTTTACATTTTACAATACAGACATAATAATACATCAGATCAGTTTTTACCATCGGGCATCGACAATTTAAATTTATTTATCTACTAGCTGATACCCGCAACTTCGTTCGCATTTTTATATAAAATGTTAACTGTTTAGAAAATCAATTGATGTCGCGGGTAACAGCTAGGTAAGAATATATCTGTCTCTTTCTCTCTCCCTTTTCTTCTATCTTTCTCCCTCTCTAGCCCTCTTTCTATCGTTGTCCCTTTTTCGCTCATTCTATATCTCTTCCTCTACCTCTATTTCTTTCCCTCTCCTTATATCTCTATATCTTTCCCTATCTTTCTATCATTAATATGCCTCTCCACTCTCGATCTCTCGCCTTCTCTCTCCCTGTCCATCTCATCCATTATATTTATTTCAACACCCTCTCCGTCTATATCTCTCCCTTTCCCTCCTTCGCTCACTCTCTCTCCCTCTATTTCTATAAATTGCGCACTCAAACTCTCTTTCTCCCCCCTCTTTCTCCCCACACTCTGCCCTCTCCCCCCTCTTTTATATTTCCCCCCACTCTCCCTTCCTTCTACCTCACTCTCCCCCACTCTCCACTCTTTCTCACCCCACTCTCCCCTATTTCTCACCCCATTCTCCCCCCACTCTCCCCTTTTTCTCCCCCCAATCTCCCCTCTTTCGCCCCACTCTACCCCCTTTCTCCCCACTCTCTCCTTTTTTTCACCCGACTCTCCCCTATTTCTCCCCGTACTCTCACCTATTTCTCCCCCACTCTCCCCTCTTTCTCCCCCCACTCTCCCCTCTTTCTGCCCCACTCTCCCCTATCTTTCTCCCCACTCTCCCCTCTTTCTCCCCCCACTCTCCCCTCTTTCTCGCCACTCTCCCCTCTTTCTCCCCCCACTCTCCCCTATCTTTCTCCCCACTCTCCCCTCTTTCTCCCCCCAATCTCCCCTCTTTTCCCCCACTCTACTCTATTTCTCCCCCCACTCTCCCCTCTTTCTCCCCACTCTACTCTATTTCTCCCCCCACTCTCCCCTCTTTCTGCCCCACTCTCCCCTATCTTTCTCCCCACTCTCCCCTCTTTCTCCCCCCAATCTCCCCTCTTTTTCCCCACTCTCCTCTATTTCTCCCCCCACTCTCCCCTCTTTCTCCCCACTCTACTCTATTCTCACCCCACTCTCCCCTCTTTCTCCCCACTCTACCCTCTTCTCCACCCACTCTACCATCTACTCCCCCTTTCCCCCACTCTCCTCCTTTTTCCCTTTCCCCTCCCCTGCCCTCTTCCCCCTCTCCTCCCACCGCACTCTCCCCCTTTAATTACTTGCCAAATTAAATTACAATCCGTTCAGCCGTTTATTGTGGTCCGTAGGGGGTGCATCTAAAGAATACCTCATAATTTCAACCCCTTGCTTTTCCCCCTTTAGGGATGATTTTGAAAAAATGCTGAAAACCGTATTTATTTATTACTTATCAAAAGCCTAAATAAGAATTTTCAGATCCCTAACTTGAGGAATCATGGCTTCCCCATACAAACTTTCAACCCCTATTTCATCCCCTTCGAGATTATTTTTTGAGACAGAAGATAGCCTATGTCCGTCTCATAAGTCCAATATACCCCTATACCAAATTTCATCGAAATCGGTTCAGCCGTTCAGCCGTGAAAAGGTAACAAACAAACAGACAAACAGATATACAGATAAACAGATAAACAGATAAACAGACAAACAGATAAACAGAGTTACTTTCAGATTTATAATATTAGTATCGATACCTACTTTATACAAGATTAATTATACCAAAAAAATCACATTGCCAAACATACTTCAGTAAAATAACGATACATAACAACATACTATGGCCCCAGTTGATATAGAAATAAAATAAAATCCATCCGCAAACAGAGTCTAACAAAATAAAATTAAGCAGCACATTTGTTAGGGCTGGTACATCCTAACAAAACTTTGTTATAAATAAAAACCCCCAGCCGGTATAAAAATTGATCCCTTTCGGCGTTATTGAGTAAATGTAATAAATACGACTGAAGATACCTATGGTTTCTCGTTACGCAACCCTCGATGTATTTTATTTATGTTTGGATTGATTGGATCAACCAATACCATTCATTGAGGTTTTTTTTTGTAGATTTAAATTAAATTAAAATCTAGGTAGGTATACAACTATACATCCTACTTAATATTATACACGCGAAAGTTTGTGAGTATGTAGGGGAAAACAGGGTGGCTCCGTACAGAGGGAGCCTTCGTACAGTACGTATATCTCCACTATTAGTTATTTAGGCGCGTTTATCTTTTTATGCCTGATTACCACTCGTATGTAGCTACTAATTAGCGGGACAAAACATCAGTATGGCTGCCGGGTCCGTTGAAATAAATTCAAATGTGTTTTCGCGCCGCGAAAGTAATATTTGGACTTGAATTCAAACTCATGTAGCTCTAGTAAGCTTTACTGAAATCGTGTAAGTAATTCATTGTAATTGAGGAACATATCCATTAGTTTATTATGTATTCGTAAATTTTGGGATACAGCTTAATGCATACTTATTTTTATTAGAATTGTGTACTTATTTGAGCTGGGGTACCTTCGTACACATGTGTGTGGGGTACATTTGTACTATATAAATACTTCGTGAAAATATTTTTCAGCCTGCAATGTCCACATTCATATTTGATTACCACGATTATGTCATGTTATCGTTATTATTTATGTTGATTCTTACTAAGTAGACTATTTTAAGTGACTTTTTAATTTAAAAGAAGATTTTTAGTGAAATACTGCTGCATTAGAATTACTACGAGTACATCTAAAGGCTGATAATTACTCAATTTTATGTTATTTGAAAATCTAACTGTTGAATGTTTATAGTTATTTGATGATAAACGTATGTATTATTATTTTAAGTAACTTTCATTATTGTGTTTGCTGTGTACGAAGGTACCCCAAGTCTGGGGTGCCTTCGTACGTTTTTAATTTTTTAGTAAACCAGTCATTACTCAGTCAATTATGCTGTATCGATACTAATCCACACTACATTTTATAGCCAGATATGTGTGTAACATACCAGCATTGAAATGAATTTGAAATAGCTGTTAGTTTTTTTTTATAAAGCCTAATATAAAAACTGTACGAAGCCACCCTGTTTTCCCCTATGGATGAATGGATGTTTGTTACTCTTTCACGTTAAAACTACTGAATGGATTTTAATGAAACTTTACAATAATATAGCTTATACATCAGAATAACATATAAAATACAATTTATAAATATAATGTGTGAATTGTCCAAAATATGACGATAAGTGTCAAGTAAGTAGGAAAATCTACTATCTGTGAGCTATTCTGGCATGCGCTGCCAAAACCGCTTGAGTTGCACATATTATGTTTTTTTAATACGTCATAAATCGTAAAAAAATACACGTCTATTAAAACATCGATCAAAGTTACAACGAACTACAAGAACTTTTATAATATATCACTTGGCCGATTTTATTATATCCGACGATTGACTATAAAGTCTCTGACCTAATCTCTGTAAGGATAAATCAATTTGCTAAGCTCATGTAGTCAAATAGTTTAGTTTTCGTTTGTTTTTATCCCGTCCCAGATCCCCAGCCTTACCGAAAGAGGGTTTAAATAACCCCTACCCTAGCTAAAAGCGTATTAATTTATAATCACACGTTTTGAAAATCGTGAGTGTTTATTATTTAGTAAAGTTAAAAGTCTCTGTATTTATGTGTAATGGCCAACGAATATCATGTGTATAAATTAATGGCAACATGCATTTGCACAGACAAACATTCTTCTTTTACCCCAAACGCATATACCGTCTCCGTTCTGTCGTGGGTAAAAACTAATGTAATTAATTGCTTTTTAATAATAATTAATTAATTGTTGATTGACCAACGATCAGCGGAAATAAGGAACTATTTTTGCCAAACATTATTAACTAGATTTAAACGGGTCTAAATCTGCTATCTATACGTAATTATGTATAAATATAGGGACTCGCAACGATTTTACTCAATTTCCTGCGTTAATCGCATGACTTTTTATTAGTACTTAATTGAATACTATAAATTCAACTAGAACGGTCCTTAGCAACAAACATGTAAAAACGTATGAGGTACAAAAACAAACTATGTAACCTAAAATTAAATTAACTTAGTATAACAAACCGCTACCAGTTGGCAACGTTCCCTAAATATATAAGTACTAAATAAAACCATTAGCTATATTACTGTCTTATCGGAATTCGGTAGCCAAAGTGTTCCATTAAATAAACGACCCTCAGTAACAACTACACCTGCCGTAGCGTAGAATAGTAATCAGTACCATTAGTGAACTAACCACCTGTTCCGCCAAGCCCGGGCAGGGTTCAGGGCAACGTAGGTAGTCGGCCCATAAGGTAAACAGGCTGTAAATACCGATTTACTACCCACTATATGCTCAGGGCATTGCACTGGGATCTTATTAATAATACTTTATACAATGTGTATACTCGTACCGAATTTCTCGATTACCCAATATGTGTATAGTTTCTATTGTACATTGTCCTCCTTTATTCATAACTAGCTGCGCCGCGCGGTTTCACCCGCGTTACACATACGTCACATTTGTAGTACTATTTAAGATAAACATTTATCTATGTGTAACTCTAGCGGTTTTGGCAGCGCACGCCAGAATTGCTCGCAAATGGTAGATTTTTTCCTACGCACTTGACACTTATCGTTATATTTTGGACAATTCACACAATATCTTTATAAATTGTAGCCTATGTGTTATTCTGATGTATAAGCTATATTATTGTAAAGTTTCATTAAAATCCATTCAGTAGTTTTTACGTGAAAGAGTAACAAACATCCATCCATCCATCCATACTTACAAACTTTCGCCTTTATAATATTAGTAGTATTATCATAACGCTTTTGTTCCGACAACTGGAAATAATTGGTAATAGCCTGCTCCAGGCCATAAACAAAATAATAAGAAACAATATTCAATTTTATGTATAAAACACTTTGCAAATCATAAATTCTGAAGACACGCCTTTGTTTATTTCGTTTTATAACCCTGAGGAATTAAATATGATAAAGGCTGTCACCGTCGAGAGTATTTAAGCCCTCTTGTTTTTCATTCGAGATCAGAACGCTTGAAGCGAAAATCCAATTAAATTGGTAGTCTTACTAATATTATAAAGCCGAAAGTTTGTGAGTGTGTGTGTATGTGTGTATGTTTGTTACCTCTTCACGCTCAAACGGCTGGACCGATTTCGATGAAATTTGGTATAGGGGTAGATTGTACCTATGAGACGGACATAGGCTATCTTTTGTCTCAAAAAATAATCTCGAAGGGGATGAAATAGGGGTTGAAAGTTTGTATGGGGAATCCATAATTCTTCAAGTTAGGGATCTGAAAATTTTTATTTAGGCTTTTGGTAATAAATAAATAAATACGGGTTTCAGCTTTTCAGCGAAAGAGAAGGGAGTGGGGGGGAGAAAGAGGGTAGAGTGGGGAGAAAGAGAGGGGAGAGCGGTGGGGACAGAGGGGACAGTGGCGTGAGAATGAGGTGAGAGTGGGGTGATAAAGAGAGTAGAATGGGGGGAGAAAGAGGGAGGGTGGGGGAGAAAGAATTTGGTTCGCAGATAGGTTATCTTCTAACTTAGGACATAGGCTACGAACATATGATTAAGTCATCATCATAATCATCGCCGTTTTCTATTAATGCGATAAAAACTGAAAACTACCCAATGTGCGTAAAATTTCGTACGTAGATAGGTTATCCCGCAACTTACGACTTAGGCTTTAATTCATCATCATCATCACCACTGTTTTGCATCAGTGCGATAATAACTGTGAAAATAACTGTATAATAACTGTATTTTCTCTGACACAATGTTACATGTCGTATCTAACAGCCACCGCCCTATAGGTTTTATAATGTGAAACGCAGGTGAAACCGCGGGGCGCAGCTAGTATCCAAATAAATTGTAATAAAATGTGCGCCAATTTAATTGGTACCAGTACACATTTTGAATTGCTTGGATCCATACTAGTTCTAAAGGCATACTTAATTAGTGAGAGTGATTAGAGTGTTAACATTTTTGCTTTAAAAGTGAAAGTCATTGGCAAAGTTACTTTGACAAAAGTCAATACTAAAGTTTGGAGCCGTAGCACTTCATACAAAGCGCATTTGCATATTGCAGGACGCGCGTTTCTCAATACCGTACGTAATTAAACTCCAATCAAAGTTTTAATATCAGCGAACGTCTGAAATGTCAAATAATAATAATATAAATCAATGTTACAAATACTTACTTTGAAAGTCATCATAGAAGTTCAAGAGACTTGACATGAAAGCGTTCTAAACTTGACGAGACGCGATTAAGCACGATGTACAAATTGTACTTTAACGCTGAATTTCCAAACAGGAATGCGTCAAGAGTCAGGCCCGACCCGTGTCGGTGGAGAACAAAGTGCGGAACAAACAACGTTTTTGTTGAAAAAATTCTCTAATCTCCATCTTCATTCAAAATCAAATTCAAAGCATTTATTGTATATTGTTTATTCTATAAAGACACATATAATATCGCTTTTACAAGTCAAACAGCAAAGAGTTCACTTCCCGACATAATGTGTGTGATCAAAAGCTTCCTAAATTGCTCCCACTGTCACTTTCGAATTAGGTAGCCTGAATGCGTGTAGTGTAATTAAGCGCTGCCAGGGATGACCTAAGCCAGTGTAAACAAAAGAAAACGCAATTAGTCATAGTTAACCATTATTATGTGAGACACTCAAGGCCGGTAATAAAGATAGGACCAACGGACAAAGTAAACCGAGGTGTTTATTCCTTGTCTTTATATTATTATACGTAAAGATGAAAACGAACGCCGCCGTGGACACACGAGGAAAGAAAGAAAAGATTCCCCGAACAAAACCCCATCGTTACCGAAAAAGCCTACCGAGGCGAGTTTAGGATAATGATGACAATGTTGCTCGTCTCTGATGTGAAATGTATATTTTTTTTAATTTACGTAGAAACTGGCTGTTAGATGATTATACTATTTGTTCTTTATTCTGACTTAAGGTATAACGCAGGAGCAGCCACAGCTTCTTTTTTTTTAAGTGTGACGTCTTCATTGCTGACGTCACATTATGATGATCGGATATCATGGATGCCACTATTATGATGATCACTTATAGTTGATGAGAAGAAAACCAGGCTTGATAGTTTTCTGGCGCTTTTATTCACCAATATTACCTAGGTCTATTGAGAAATAGGAGAATATCGAGAGGTCCGATCAGTCTGGCGGTTCGTGCCAGACTGACAGACTGTAAGACTGAGCCGCGCGCGCTCCGCCCCGTGTTTATACGAAAAACCCGGGCCCGTGCTAGCATTTCATTATTAAAACATTTAATAAAAGTAAATGGACTTAAATAATAATTCGTGATATTAAAATATTACACACATACACACAGTCACGCCTTTTTCCCGTTGGGGTAGGCAGATACTAATCTTTCCACATACTACGATCCTGACACACCTCTTTCGCATCTTCTACTTTCATGACTTGCTTCATGCATGCTCTCCGGTTATGGGTACTTTTGACTTGAAAAATATTAGTTATATTAAAAATATGCTTTATTAAATATAAATAAAATAAACTAAAACTAGCTTAAACTAAACCTTAAACTAATCTAACAAAAGTGGGTGTCCAATGTCCATGTGGCATGGTACCAAGAACGCTGGCTGCATTACCTCGCTGAATAACAATTGCTATTCTCTGTGCGAGATAAGAGCCAGCCATCTTGTCACCAGCGGCGTCGACCAGCCGAGGAAACAGATTTTTGAAAATTTACTGGAACTGGGACCCCATGGACCAAAAGTTTGGAAGCCAAGCGGCACAAATATGTAGTCAGTTGAAAGTGTCACGTACTTGCGCCGCTTGGCCTCTTCTGCGGCTTCCGCCGCGGCTCCGGCCTTCAAGACAGATCCGCTGAGGCGAGAAGGGGCCAACGTGTCGACGCATGTAGCGTCCCACACGAGAGCCCTTCCCCGCTCCCAGGGGATCAAAGTGAGGCCATTTACAAAAACCCTTATTTCACTACGCGGCATTTAAACAGTTAGGTAGTATAAGTTAGCGCGACCGCAGCCGGTCACAGACGAATTACCTACTCTAACTGACTAACCCATAAGACTACGCGCGATTGCGATATTGAGACCAAAATTATGTCTCGTATAAAAGGCTAAACAATGATCACCACATTTTTTTGTTTGTTTAGTGTGATTAGAATGTGAAACTAAAGACGGTGTTTGTTTGATGTTACATAATTACTCTTATACTATATAACTACTATATAAATACACCTTACTCGTAGATAACAATCCATACTAATATTATAAACTAGCTGTTGCCCGCGACTTCGTCCGCGTGGACTATATTTTTTACCAATATTCCAAATAACTAATAATAGACCATGACCTCGACTTCGACATCGACATCCGACATCCAACATTTATTATTATGACATTCATCATATTCTTCCAAAATTACCATTTTATACAAAAATCTACAATTTCATATAAAAAAATCTACCATTTCCTACCAAAATACCATTTCTACTAAAATCTACCGTTCCTACCTAAATCTACCATTTCCTACCAAAAACTACCATTTCCTCCCTAAATCTACCATTTTCTTTCTAAATCTAATTTCTACCAAAAGCTACCGCTTTCTACCAAAATCTACCATTTTCTACCTAAATCGACCATTTTCTAGAAAAATCTACCATATTAACCATAGTCTACCATTCTAACCAAAATCCACCATTTTCTTTCTAAATCTACTATGTTCTACCAAAAGCTACCATTTTCTACCAAAACCTCCCATTTATCCATAATCTACGATGTTTATCAAAATCTACTTATTTACCATAATCTACCATTTTATTTCTGAATCTACTATTTTCTACCAAAAGCTACCATTCCTTCCAAAATCTACCATTATTACCAAAAATCTACCATTTCGTACCTAAATCTATAATTTTCTAACAAAATTGCCATTTTCTTTCTAAATCTACCATTTTATTACAACCCAAATTTTTCATCAAAATGTACAATCTTCTTTCAAAATCCATCACTTTATACCAAAATCGGTTACAACTAAATGACTTTGACTTTGGCATCGACATAAGACATCCACCATCTTCTGCCATTTCCTACCTAAATTTTAGGGGTAGAATACTAAACACGATGAAATACGTGTATTATTAAAGTTTTAAAGAACATAAATGCTAAATTTGAAGTTGATCAGACCAATAAAACACGTTGATCCATATAAACTTTACAACCCCTTCGCACCCCTTTGGGGGTTGAATTTTCAAAAATTCTTTTTTTAGTGCACATCTACGTCACTTAAGGAATACTTGTGCAAAATTTTAATTATGAACTAAATCTGATGAAAATATTTTGCAACCCTCTTTTAACCCTTTAGGGGTTGATTATTTAAAAACAATGAAACATGTGTTTAATTAAACCTTTTAAATAACATAAATGCCAAGTTTGAAGTTGATCGGACCAAGAAAACACGCAACCCCTTTTCACCCCTTAGGGGTTAAATTTTAAAATTCACATTTTAGTGCACTCCTATGTCACTTATGGCATAATTGAGCCAAATTTCAATTTGAACTAAATCTGATGAAAATATCTTGCAACCCCTTTTTATCACTTTAGGGGTTGAATATTAGAAAACGATGAAACACGTGTTTAGTTAAATGTTTTAAAGAAAATAAATGCCAAGTTTGAAGTTGATCGGACCAAGAAAACACGTTGCTCCATACAAACTTTGCAACCCCTTTTCACCCCTTTAGGGGTTGAATTTTCAGAAATCCTTTCTTATTGCTCGCCTACGTCACATAAGGAATATTTGTGCAAAATTTCATGGTTCTAGACCCAGTGGTTTCGGCTGTGCGTTGATCGATCAGTCAGTCAGTCAGTCAGTCAGTCAGTCAGTCAATCAGTCAGTCAGTTTTGGCTTTTATATAATTATATAGATCTGAAAGTAACTCTGTTTATCTGTCTGTTTGTCTGTTTGTTTGTTACCTTTTCACGGCTAAACGGCTGAACCGATTTCGATGAAATTTGGTATAGGGGTAGATTGGACCTATGAGACGGACATAGGCTATCTTTTGTCTCAAAAAATAATCTCGAAGGGGATGAAATAGGGGTTGAAAGTTTGTATGGGGAATCCATAATTCCTCAAGTTACGGATCTGAAAATTCTTATTTAGGCTTTTGGTAAGAAATAAATAAATACGGGTTTCAGCTTTTTTGCAAAATCATCCCTAAAGGGGGAAAAGCAAGGGGGTTGAAATTATGAGGTATTCTTTAGATGCACCCCCTACGGACCACAATAAACGGCTAAACGGATCGTAATTTAAATTGGAAAGTAATTAAGGGGGGAGAGTGCGATGGGAGGAGGGGGAGAAAGGGGGAAAGGGGAGAGTGGGGGGAAAGTGGGGGAAAGGGGATAGTGGGGGGAAAGGGGGAGTAGATGGTAGAGTGGGGGGAAGAGTGGGGGGAAATAGAGGGGAGAGTGGGGGGAAAAAGAGGGGAGAGTGGGGTGCAAAAAAGGTTAGAGTGGGGGGAGAAAGAGGGGAGAGTGGGGGGAGAAAGCGGACAGAGTGGGGGGAAAAGGAAGGGAGAGTGGGGGGGAGAAAGAGGGGAGAGTGGGGTGAGAAAAAGGTTAGAGGGGGGGAGAAAGAGGGGAGAGTGGGGTGAGAAAGAGGGGAGAGTGGGGTGAGAAAGAGAGTAGAGTGGGGAGAAAGAGAGGGGAGAGTGGGGGGATAAAGAGGGGTGAGTGGGGGGAGAAAGAGGGGAGAGTGGGGTGAGAAAGAGGGGAGAGTGGGGTGAGAAAGAGGGGAGAGTGGGGGGATAAAGAGGGGTGAGTGGGGGGAGAAAGAGGGGAGAGTGGGGTGAGAAAAAGGGTAGAGTGGGGAGATAGAGAGGGGAGAGTGGGGTATGAGGGTAGAGGGGAGAGTGGGGGGAGAAAGAGGGAAGAGTGGGGGGAAGAGGGGAGAGTGGGGGGAGAAAGAATGGAGAGTGGGGTGGGAAAGAGAGTAGAGTGGGGAGAAAGAGAGGGGAGAGTGGGTGAGAAAGAGGGGAGAGTGGGGGGAGAAAGAGGGAAGAGTGGGGGGAAGAGGGGAGAGTGGTGGGAGAAAGAGGGGAGAGTGGGGAAGAAAAGGGGAGAGTGGGGGGAGAAAGAGGGTAGAGTGGGGGAGAAAGAGGGTAGAGTGGGGGGAGAAAGAGTAGAGAGTGGGAGTGAAAGCGGTGAGAGTGGGGATAGAAGGAGGGGAGAGTGGGGGGAAATAGGTGAGAGAGATTGAGTGCGAAATATATAGAAATAGAGGGAGAGGGAGTGAGCGAAGGAGGGAAAGGAAGAGATATAGATGGAGAGGGTGAGGGAAATAAATATAATGGATGAGATGGACAGGGAGAGGGAATGCAAGAGATTGAGAGTGGAGAAGGATATTAATGATAGAAAGATAGGGAAAGATATAGATATATAGGGAGAGGGAAAGAGATGGAGGTAGAGGAAGAGAGATAGAAAGAGCGAAAGAGGGAGAAAGGTAGAAAAAGAGCTAGAGAGGGAGAAAGATAGAGGAAAAGGGAGAGAGAAAGAGACAGATATATTCTTACCTATAACTGTTTCCCGCGACATCAATTGATTTTCTAAACAGTTTACATTTTATATAAAAATGCGAACGAAGTTGCGGGTATCAGCTAGTAAGCTATAGGTTCAATACGCCGCCTGTGACGGTAAGACAGTGGTTTAGCCCCTTGGTGCATAATCTACTATTAGACGATACAATATAGTTTTGTTTAAATAAGTAGACAGTTTATAAACTGAAATTATAAACTAAATATTATAAACGGAATAGCTTGTGACCACTTACTTCCGCTCACGTAGGTGGTGCCTTACACTTTATACATCAAACGCGTACTATTATTTAGATCGATACATGACGTCCGCCGTGTGTAAAAGCTTACATGTGATACTGTAGATCCTCACATTTTATTAAAAGCTTCCCGATTGCCGTTTAACCGGAATGCCCACAAAAAAGGACCGCGGATAAATATTCGGGATGAAAGAAATCCTTGCGTTCCGAATGAAACACCAGTATCTACCACGATGTATAGACCTACAACCACAGTTCTAACTAGTATTTTTACAACAGTATAACTAATTGTTCAAATTGTCTTGTGTATTCCAATATCTATCTTCTATCTATATATATACTTATAAAAGCAAGAACTGACTGACTGATCGATCAACGCACAGCCGAAACCACTGGGTCTAGAACCATGAAATTTTGCACAAATATTCCTTATGTGATGTAGGCGAGGAATAAGATGGATTTTTGAAAACTCAACCCCTAAAGGGGTGAAAAGGGGTTGCAAAGTTTGTATGGAGCAACGTGTTTTCTTGGTCTGATCAACTTCAAACTTGGCATTAATATTCTTTAAAACATTTGATGTAACACCTGTTTCATAGTTTTTTAATATTCAACCTCTAAAGTGATAAAAAAAGGTTGCAAAATATTTTTCATCAGATTTAATTCCAAATCGGTATTAAAACTCCTTAGTGCAATCGATCACACGGAACATAGACAAGGTGGGACGTTGACATGTTTAAATACTTTTTAGTATTATTTGAATACTTCTTAGGAACTTTCTCAACCCTATCCATACTTCAAAGTAACTCTTTTTGTTTCTTTGTTACCTTTTCACGGTTAAACGGCTGAACCGATTTCGATGAAATTTGGTATAGAGATAGATTGTACTTTCCAGGCGGACATAGGATTTTATCACGATATAATGTAGTCCGCGCGGACGAAGTCGCGGGCAACAGCTAGTAGTTAATAATAAATAAACAGTAATAAAGTTACCTAACGGAGAAAAAGTTGGTCCTAATTACTCGTACTTACATGGAAAATTGGTGAAACTTAAAGTAACTACCTACTGAACAAGAATATAACTTTTTGGGAAATCGTTTTTATCTGCGGTGCCCAGCTGACTTGTGCAGTGATTAGGTACAATTAGGGGCATCATATAAATCATACCCTCTTTTTCCCCATCTTGATTTTTAGCTCCACTGCGTTCTTCAGCTTACAGACCTAAGAAACAGGTCTGAACCGAACGGTAATAGAAGTCGTTACGCAAAGGAAACACCAAATGAAGCGGTTTTTTTTCAATAAAATATGCACGAAACGGTCTACGTAAATCGCTTAAAAAGCTTGTGTGTCGAGATTTGCCCAAATCACCAATCTCTATTGGAAATTCGCCGAAGCAAATTATTACCGAGAAACGGGGTCGTAAAAACCGCCGGCTAGGAAACGTAGCCAGAAGGGCCCGCGGCACTCGCGGTGCCTTTTTGGTTGATTTCATTAGGAATAATCGTTAACAATATTTCATTTTAAAGGTTTGAGGGCTGTGTAATAGGGTATCGGTTATAATTAGCCATAAGCTATTTGATATTCTCTAACGGCCGAAATTAATAATCAATCCTATCCAAATTTTGCTATCTGGGATTGATATCACAATCCATTTTTAAGGTCATACGGGCTAACCGATCCGTGAATAAAGGCACGCAGATTTTAAATCGATCGAACGATAGGCAGCAATCCAAGATCGAATCCAATCTTGGATAGGAGTTACAATATTAATTTCGGCTGTAAGATAAGGCCTGTGTTACCATGAAGTATTACCGTTAATTAGCATGCTTACAGCATCGTTCTTTGACATAATTATACTTACTCGTAATTTGATTCGCATATACATTTTATAGATAGTACGAGAGCCCACGAATTCTATATAAGAGTCCCAGATAAACGGTCTGTTATGTAAAAGCGGGTCTAATTCGCGCACAAACTAATATCAAAATATATAATTTTGACATACCTCGACGTTTCGGCCGAGTTACATCGACCGCAGTCAGAAGACTGCAATTTTATTATTTGCATGATGTTTATTATGTATCATCAACAAAACATAATGCATAAATAATCCCATCAAAAACATTACATGTACAAAAATGCAGAAGTCTCGCAACGCAGTTTATCTGCCGTAAAAAGTTGTGATATCAAATGTAAACCCATAGTCAGTTAATTTAATACCTACCTACCTATCTATGGGAGCAGCTATCCAACCATGTCATAAGTAATAATTAATACATACCTTGTTAGTTTGCTAACTACATTTTATAGTAACCATATCAATATCTATAGATAATATTTCATTATTTCTCTTTTTTGTATAATTATTACTGCATAATCATAATCGAATCTGTACGTTTACATTTTACTACTAAACCTAACGCTCTTAAAATTTAATTTTTAGCTTAGCCTTATACGAGTAAATCGCTGGGAAATACTGAATTAATTAAAAATTGCTTGTGTGACGTCACAATAACTGAGCTCGTTTTTAATGATCGTACGGCAGTCTAAAAATAAACCCTGATACCTGCATCTCATAACATTTAACAGCGTCGGATTTTTTTTTGCATTTTTTTTGTAACGAGCCGACAAATATTATACCGATATTTTGGCTATGTTTTTTTGTTACATAATGTTACACTAATTTCGGATGTAGGCGTTGTTATTAAAAAGTGTGTTCATGTATTGGATACAGATACCTACCCCAATGCAGACGCCGACGTATTACGCTGCCTCCGCCTCGGTGTCTGCGCATACTACGCACGCATGCCATTCGAATGAAGAGACGGACTTACCATACTATCTTTCATTATGGATACTCTTAAATAATGGTACTTATTTTAGTGTATCGAGCGGATCGTGCTCAATCTCGGTGTCGTGAATCCGTGCTATCTTGCGGATCATTGGCTCAGAAGCTTTCCGCCTAACTATTAATTAATATCGACTAACCGCAAATCAAGCAACCAGAGATCCCTGTTCGTGTTGACTGGCTCATTATCACTGAGCTTCCTGCTTGTCATTAAGAGCTCAACAGAGATATGTATTATTGACTGTATGTATAGTTATTGTATTGAATTTAGAGAGGAAGATAGTTACTGGAATAACTTCTGAATTTTATATTTATTACTTGCCTCAAAGTTCCCCCACTCGTATATTACTGGGTCCTAATCCTACGTTTGAAATTCGTCTGCTTGACTGTGTTTATAATAATATATTAGATTTATATTTTGTCTCGTTATAAATCTGAAGAGGACGCCAGCTCAAGTTTCAAGTGTAATCCTCCATTTCCCTAGCGCTATAATTCGCACTTATCGCAATGGGTGGGCCCCTTGAGAGTCTACCTCCTTACTCCGTACCTATCGAACACATATTACATATATATGACATATTGTGGAGTCAACAATTCTACTACAATCTCGGTGGATATGGAACTGTTATGCAGTAACATCGATCCAATTATTGAAACTAGAAAAATTGAAGTGTGAACAAATTGCACCCACCTAAACAAAATACTGCTGTGTGACCAATTTATACTATTTTTGCGTGTGACCAAATAACACTATGACCAAATGACACTAAACCATTCCAACTACTCTTAATAGAACTGTCTTTTGTTTCAGGCGCCTCTTCTGCAAAACACGTCATCCCGAATATGATACAACAACGGCTTAGAACCTAACCAACCATGAACATTGACGAGAAAGTATCAGGGCCGGGAGGGGCGTCGCAGAAGAACTGGACGCATTTCAACTACAGCGTCGATCAGCTCCCGCTGGAGATGCGATTCAACCATGGCCATATGGTGTCCATGACTGTGTACACGGTGCTCATGGTGGTCTCCGCGACCGGCAACCTGACGGTACTGTCGCAGCTGGTGCGGAGACGGCGGGCGGGGAGAGCCAGCCGGCTAGACCTCCTGCTGATGCATTTAGCTGTGGCAGATCTTATGGTAATATTTGCTTTAAGTTTTCTACGATGAAATATATCATTCTTGCCACTTTGACCTATCGCTTGGCTCGACTAATGGATCCGCCGACACTTTTATCTCCAAAGATCGCGTTTTGTAACCAAAGATCTGTGATCGTGTTAGCATGGATCAGGGATTCTGAATACATTTCATGATATCTCCGATAATAATACTGACGCATCCATTATTCTGCCCTTTCTCTTTTGTAATCAATAGCGCAGACATAAATAATTATAGCGAATAATAAGTCATAAGTGATAATAATTATTATGACCCGTTGCCTTGACCTTTAATCTACCCCCACTCTAAGTAGGTACAACTTAAAGAATTCAAGGGCGAATTCGATTTACAGTTGACCCATATCTCCCGAGTGGACAACCTTAATTCAATTAACGTCAGTGCTAACCCGAGCCTAGTAATCTTCACCCAGGCAGGCCAACTATCTTACTAATATTATAAACGCGAAAGTTTGTAAGTATGGATGGATGGATGGATGGATGGATGTTTGTTACTCTTTCACGTAAAAACTACTGAATGGATTTTAATGAAACTTTACAATAATGTAGCTTATACATCAGAATAACACATAGGCTACAATTTATATAGCTATTGCGTGAATTGTCTAAAATATGACGATAAGTGTCAAGTAAGTAGGAAAAAATCTACCATCTGCGCGCTATTCAGGCGTGCGCTGCCAAACCGCTAGAGCTATAGATATGTAATGTATGATGGAAATGTTTATCTTAAATAGTTCTACAAAAAAGCCAGCCACAGTATATATCTATATCTTATGTGTAAGCCATTATAGCCAAAATAGTGAACCATAAAAGTGTGTGATTTTAATGTCATAACGTTAGTTCTTTTCTACGTCACGCTAATAATTATAACCTGCTCTAAATACTAATCCTGCGCAGACGAAGTCGCGGGCACCAACTAGTCATAATATATTATTCTGTCCAGAAATTACACCGACGCGCCGACGCGACGTGGCTGAATTGGGCACTAAAATTTTATCACTTTGGAAGTATCTCTCGCACAAACTGTTCAGTTTTTGGGTTTCAGTTCTAAGTATGGGGAACCCCAAAATTTATTTTTTGTTTTCTATTTTATGTGAAAATCTTAATGCGGTTCACAGAATACATGTACTTACCAAGTTTCAACAGTACCTATATATAGTTCTTATAGTTTCGGAAAAAAGTGGCGTTGACATACGGACGGACAGACAGACATGACGAATCTATAAGGGTTCCGTTTTTTGCCTTTGGCTACGGAACCCTAAAAAGAAGCAGTTCCATGCACCACGTCCAACAACTTTCCGGACAAAGCCTAATCTCTCGAAAATTGATTGCGTTCAATCTAGGGCAGTGTTCCGTACACTGAGCCAGGGCATTATCTAATCAACGCGAATAAAATTGCGATTTTTATTAATTGCCTCCGCCCACGGTTTTGCAAGCTCTATTTTCGGGGCAAAAGCAATTTTCTTGGACCTGAATGCTGCGGCAAAATAGCCCCTTTCGCTCTATATTTCATGACTGATACGCGAAGCATTGGCGCAACTCATCGATATCGAAGATTTTAGGGTAGAAATATTAAGATAACATTAGTTTTTGACCGATAATATAGTTGCCAACATTTGCTGTTGATGTACATAACTATGCGGCAGGTTAAGCATAACGCTATCCCAAAAGGTAGATAAGATACACATTTTGAAAATGTTGAGCTGTTTCTCTATGAAGCTAAAGGAAACAAAAACAACAATGTCTAAATTAATTTCACTCGCTACCCTATTATTATGCCACAGCTCGAGCCACTAACTTTGTAGTAATTTAAAACAAAGTACGTACCCTAATCAAGGTGACAGCATCCGGGCGTCACCACACTGATTAGAGTACGGTAATTCAAATCCCATCAAATACATTACATGTACAAAAATGCACAAGTCTCGCAACGCAGTTTACTCGTATCTGCCGTAAAAAGTTGTGAGATCGAATGTAAACCAAGTCGGTTAATTTCAATACCTACCTATACCTATCTATGGGAGCAGTTATATCTTTATTTCTTTAGTAAATAGAGTGACTTGGCAATTGCACACGGCAACATAAATCTATGTTAAGCGCTTTGTGCTTGTATTTGTTTCAAAGTGCACCTATACGGAAGAATATATTTAGATTGCCTAGTAGATTATGATGCCGTATACAATCGCCAAGACACTCTATTTACTAAAGAAATACAGATATAACTGCTCCCATAGATAGGTATAGGTAGGTATTGAAATTAACCGACTTGGTTTACATTCGATCTCACAACTTTTTACGGCAGATAAACTGCGTTGCGAGACTTGTGCATTTTTGTACATGTAATGTTTTTGATGGGATCTCATTTCTTTTTGTAGGTTTTCTTTCTTTATTTCGTTTTTTTGCGAAACACGCATCAACGTGCGCCCCGCGCCTGCGCGGCCGGGGCCCCTTGCGACATACGTAGGTCATGCTCATAGATTATCATGAACGAGTGTCTTTGCGTCTCCACAGATGCGTATTAGGTATAAGGTACCTAGGTACCTATTTTAATGTACCTAGGTAACGAAATGGTTCGACCTATAAAAGTGTAGGTAGGTATAGTATAGGGATTTGTATCTCTCTATCTATCGTGGAAGTTTTTAAAAAGCGCTCAACTGTCGAATTTCTCGAAGCCATTTCTCATTTTTAACCCCTGTTACCCATTTCATTCAATTTCAATGAAGTCTAATTATGAACTGTAAAAGTAACTTTGTAATCACATACAATTTAATAGGATTTATATGGGAATACAAAGTTATTTATGCAGATTATATATCTAGAAAACGGGATGAAAATTATGGAATGTCAGAATTTTTCCATGGTTTATAGGCTAAACAATAGCTATATTCAAAATTTGAAACTTGTGGGACGGCTAGAAGTACCTTAGAATTTTGATGATCGGTGATTCAGTCAGTCAGTCAGTCAGTCAGTCAGTGGGCAGCAAAATTAAGGAACTTTGACTTGCAATAATTCTTAAATTACTGGTTCAAATTTGATGTAACTTGAATTATTATCTGTAGACATGATGCGCTCTTGGTCACTAAAATTTAGGCTTCTTGTTTTATCCATAACGAAGTTACAGGGGGTCGAAAATGGCCCGAATCGCTTCGAGAAAAGGATAGTACGGCCGTGCCTTTTGTTTTGCTCGACTTGGCGGGGGCACTGCCGTGCCCCCAGATTATGCGGGATCCTTAAAAACTATCATGTACCTACTTAGATTATTATTTTGATAAATGTTTGTTATTTTATTTCTTGTCCTGTGAAGCCGTTCCATACAAAATGTATAAGGAACTAAAATGAACGAAAAGAACGATCAAAATGAATTTGCGCCCCGCGATGTTATTGCTGTTTTCGGAATAAAAATTAACCTATGTGTTTATCCAGGGTGTTAGCTGTCTCCATGCCAAATTTCAGCAAAATTGATCAAGTCGTTTGAGCGAGAAGAAGTAACAATCATACAAACACACTCTCACACCTATATAATAATAATAATAAATAATAATAATAATTTATTTGAAGTTACAAGACTCAGAGCATAAAAATTTTATAGATCCAATTTTCACATTTCAAACAACATAAATAAAATAAAATAATACAAATTATAAATACTGAACAACCTTTGAACAACCCCAATTGTGTCATTGTGAGCGTTACATGTGCAGACGACAACAGTGACTAATATATGCACAGTCCAACCTGTCTGCGAGCGTGGCCAACATGCTGTTAGCGCTCCCCCGCACTCGCCTCACCAGCGAGGCACCTCTCTTGCGCATCGTTGCGTAGAAACAATCTACCTACATTCGCTTCTGCAAACACTGCCGATGCGCTACAAAAGCGGGGGAGCCCCAACAGCATCCTGAACGCGTTATTAAATTGGACACGAAGGGCACTGTACGATTTTTGCGCATAGTCAGTCATAGGCTGCACGTGTATAGGGAAGTACAGTAGGCTCTAAAAATAGTTATTTTAACATCAGTTGAACATCGCGCAAACCTTCGAATCACCATATTCGCTCTAACCGACATCGCCCTTCTCTCCCGCTCGATAATAAGAATAAGTATAGGACTAGCTGCTTAAAACGTAAATTCAGCGCGTCTCTGGTCTATAATGAGCAATAACACAGCGTATAGTGTCCTTCCAGGTGACCTTCCTAATGATGCCGCTGGAGATTGCGTGGGCGGGCACGGTGCAGTGGCTGGCGGGAGACCTCATGTGCCGCGTCATGATGTTCACGAGGACCTTCGGCCTGTACCTCTCTAGCTTCGTGCTGATCTGCATCGCTGTCGATAGGTGAGTTTTTGAACCACTGGCCTTATCCTTGTTTAACACCCGACATAAAGAGGGGTGTTATAAGTGTGAGACCCCCCTCCCTACTCCATAATTATAAAGTTTTTATCTCGTTTCACTTGATTATTGTATTTGTGTGTTTGCCTGTGACATCTTAGCCCTAAACCAATGGCCGATTTAGATGTGGATTTTTCTGCTTGTGCTTATGTTGACGTTAAAACATTGCTGTATTTGAGCTAAACTAGTAAGTACATAATCCTTTCAGACTTCAAGTTCAAAACCAATAATGTGCATAGATATATTATGCTATTTACCTAAAATATATCGTGGGGTATCTCTCAATCTCGTATAATATGGAGTGAAGATCTGGAGTTCTTGGAGAATTTTATGATATTAGTCATAGGTACATAAAGCTCGTAACTTTCACGCTTTTCTAGAAATACATTTTGACAGAAATAGTAAAAGCATCTGGGTACTGTAGATAGCTATTAACTAACACTTTGTTGGCCACGAAACCGACGTGTTTTTATTACCCTGCAGAGAAAGAAAAAAGCTAAGAAAATTATGAAATAACGCCGGAAAAGCCTCGTAGGCATATTTTATTACTCGGAGAAAACAGCGGCTGCATTCTTTCCTAAAAAGCTTTTTTTTGTTATAAAAATTACGTGATTATTCACTATTATGTAGTAATTTATGTTTTAAAACTTCATTAATATGAGAAACAACTCAGGGGTAATCTACTATGCTAATAGACAACGCGGGTAAACCACGTGGCACGTCTGATAATTTTTCTATTTCAAATTCGTAAGATTGTACAATAGAGTCCTCGACACTTTCAATATTAGACACATCTACTCTAATCTACAATTGGAGTGGTAATAATAGACACATATTATAATTATGTAGGTACTCTATTGCTACGGAATTATTGACCTATCCGAAAGTACCTATTTCCATACTTATCTCAGTATTGGCTTCTATCCAAGCGATTGCATTGATTGTAAGTAGGTACAATCCGTGTGATCGATTCCTCTCCATGAAACCAGATAATGCTCGTTATTTCACTTTGAACGATGGCTTAAGGTAATCAATCAGCTTATTTACTGCTATTAGCTTTCATCTTTATTTATTACGTACTTACCTACATAAGCAATAGGCACTTAAGACATGGTGATTCATAGATGGTACATTACACATCAGTGCTGCTGAAGCTTTTATACCTTGACCATTATGTCGTTAAAGCGTAATGTTAATTTTATTGGTGTTACCTAGCACCAATTTAAAATACTTTTGTTGAATAAATGTTGCCACGCTTAGCCTCAGGTTGTGACAGGCTCTCAAACATAACCAATAAGTTACTAAAGCTTAAAGCGGTCGTAAAGTAGTAAGTAGGCGTAAAGTGTATACATTTTATTTGTATATATGTATTCTATGTAGTCAGTTCGTCACAAGTTTCTTTATTTTTAGTTTCTATCTCGTCAATGAGTAAAGTGACGTCATGAAATAATTAAGTAGTAATTGGATCAGGTAGTTTCAGAAATACCTAAAGCATGTCCAAACTTTGCTGTAAGAAAATTACAGTATTTAGGTGGTGGAAAAGTGAACTGGATGTTAGGTCATTGATCCAGTACTAACTTCTTAAGCTGGAGTGGGCAAATGACAGCACGAGCATTATTATTGCCACTTTAATTGCAAAGTATATAAAAACAAACTATTTAAAATGACGTTGAAGGCCTCAATGTTTTTAAGAAACTGCAGGTACTCGTATCCTCTACGTAACAAAATGACCTACTTTGGATATCTGATTCTTTCGGTTACGGATTAAATATCGATAACATCCCTAATAAACCCATCTCCACCAAGCTCATTGCTCCACCAAGCTCCTACTTGCCGTATACCTTTGAGGTATTTTTATCCATTGTCAGTTCCCTGCCGGGCACGCAACGAGTACACTTCGACACCGAGATAGCGCACGTATAAAGATCGAGTGACAAAAACGTATTGTAAACCGTCAAGGCGGCGTGCTTTACTTGCCCGCCTTTATATCGATCCCAGTATTATTCCATATAAGGTTGAAAAGTGATAAAAGCTCTAGCCGGGGGGCTATGAGGATAAAAGGTCCGAGCTTAAAATATTTTCAGATACTATAGATAGAGATATTCGCGATCTTATTATGTACGGGTAGGTATATAAGATGTTCGTTGGTCGACTATTGTATGTGCGGACGTAGAATTGAAAAATGTTGTTTTATGGAATAACTTGGTGAAACATCGTCAGATGTTTTCGTTCCATTTCGCTCCATCTCCGCTCACTTCAAATATTTTAAAAATGGTCCTGAAACGTAAGTCTTAACGGATTTTAGATTTGTTTTCCCCAATTCGTTTTCATTTATTTGCATAATTAACTAATACAATTAGCTACCTACAGTACCTACTCGTAATTATTTCGCTCCGTTATATTAATTTTGTTAAACAGTTTTCTTATACTTTATAGGCTAGCACAGCATTCTTCGACGTAATCGTACTTCTTGGGGACTTCCTAACATGAATGTACATTACGTATCAAATCAACAGTATCTATCGATCAAGCACAGATTGATCACCTCACCTACTGTGTACCATAAACACTAACTAACCTAACCTAAACGTAAATTTTTATGATAACAATGTATAATTACATAATCAATAATCATGAGTATATTCGAACGAGGTCAACCTTTTTTTTCAAGTCAATATTTCAGACCGTAATCACAGAAATAGACGTATTTTATTACATTTTAAAATACTTTTTTAGGAGTCTAAAAATGTGGAATTCCATTTTCAAAGTAGGTATACTTTTAGGGTACCGTTCCATTCCAAACCTAAAAAGAAACCTCAATTTCTATAACGGTGTGACAGAAAATGTCGTGAAAGTTCTGTTACGGCTCTATCTCAAGTAGGTGCAGTTTTACAAATAAACTTGAAACTTATTTTACAAAACAAATAGTTAAAACTGTAATTTTTTTATCATACAATATATTATACTATAATATACCTACTTACATTAGTAACCACTCAATCGTGGTTTATACATAGTTTATATTAGTAGTATATTATACATACTCGTAGTTTACATGTGTGAACTAACAGCACCCGAGCCCGGAATATACAGTGCACGACTTCACTTGGCTGGTTATTTTAATCTAGGTATAATATGGTTATGTATTTTTATGTTAATCACACATTTTAGATTTCATTGTTAACTCTGTTCCACACTCCTTCCTTTATTTATATATTGAACACACATTTTCAACGGTTATTTATTTCGAAACGTTGGAAAGGGATATATTGTGCTTCGTGCTGGAAATAAATGAGTTTTTTGCTGACTCAGTGGGCAATGAATTCGTATTTGTATTTACTTCAAAGAATAGTCTACTCTCTGAACCGCATCCATCGCTGATCAAAACGTTCTGCGACTGGATGCGGTCGCGTGGACAGTTGGATCCCATCCCTATTACCATTTGGGATAATTTGTGTCGTGGCTTTAATATGAAAATGATCCCTTGTTCATTTGAAATTCATGCGGCAAAGAAGGGAAGCATTACCAGGTCACGTGCGCCCTTACATTGTTTCCAGCTCCTTTATATAAAATTCGGTTATTTTGACGCCGTTATCACGAAACAATTTGGTTTGCAAATGCCGACAAAATGATCCTCGCGTTTTGAATATTTGGCATGGAGCGGGGACCTCGCACCTGTGGGCTCGAATGATTTAGGTGCCTATTTCCTCTCTGCGAGAGCTCTGCACGTTATTTATGATTAGTTTTTATTTTCCCCGCGCGACTTTGCCTTAAATTCAGTAACTTATTTCCATATTGTGCACAATTACTACCAAGGTCTTGTTTATTCCAATATTGTTTGACCTGCGCGAGGATCAAACCCTCTGTTTGGACTCATGGCGATTAGTCAAAAACAAAGTGGGGTTGATTCTGGAAGTGAAGGTGGTGCCTTCATCAATTTACTTCACCGAGGTCGTCCAAATAACAATAACAAAAGGTACATAGCGTACATACTACCTATTTATATATACTACCTTTATCTACCTTATAAATATACCTAGACGCCGGACAAAAGAGTGGATAAATCTACAATGGAGTTGCGTAAAGCGAGTCTCGTGTTTTACGCGCTGTTTTTCAGTTTATTTTATATTCGTCAGAAACATAATTGTTCTTTGTTCGAGAAACGATCGCAGCCAATGGCGCGGGTTTTTGATGTAATCGAACTGCGATTGTCAATTTAGACGACTCGTAGATTCATCGTAGGCGCCTGCAAACGGCAGAAAGGAAATTGGTTTTCTCAGTTCCGGCAAGAATAGCAGGTAGGTGTTCTAAATAGGGTTATGAAAGCAAGATTCAGGTTTGTTTTACATAAAAAATGCTGTAAGTAGTGTACTTTCTGAAACGTACTCGTAGGTAAACCATTTCAGTTACACGTTTGTTTTATTTTGTACCTAATCACTGTGTCTTTCCCTAAATGATTTAATTTAGGGAATTTCCATTGGTTATGTAGGACTACTATAAAGTACTTACACACCACTACCTGCCTACAACAAACGGACAGTACAAGCCATCTATAAAACTATTTTGGAAGTTAGAGCCGATATCAAACAAAAATAAACAAATCTATCTATCTTTTTAAATGTTTTTCAAGTAGAAGTGAATAAAACGGAGCAAAAGGTAAAATAATTAACGAATAATTAATTAATGATTGTATATACTTCAGTCAAAACTGCGGTAAAGTCGGTTTCATATAAAGCCACAGTACAAAAGCAGAAGGTATAGTCCTGTAACAGCTACTAGGTGGCGTAGACAGAGAAAACAATACGTGTGCTGAAATACAATGAAATACTTGGACAGAGATTAAAAAAAAAAACCAGCCAAGTGCGAGTCGGACTCACGCACGAAGAGTTCCGTACCATTATCTATAAAAATCACGTTTGTTCTATGGCAGTATTTTTTGTTATAGCAGCAACAGATATACATCATCTGTGAAAATTTCAACTGTCTAACTAACGCGGTTCATGAGATACAGCCTGATGATAGACGGACGGACAGCGGAGTCTTAGTAATTAGGGTACCGTTTTACCCTTTGCGTGTGGAACCCTAAAAAGAACAGTGGGTCGATAATATAGAACTAGCACCTCAACTTCCCTTGATCACGGCATATAAGTCAATTACGAGCTTTTCCTTAATGTGTGTGTTTCCTGGAACATAATATTCGGCGGCCGTTGAACTCGGCAATCCATCACTTGCTGACTTGCTGTCAATGAGCAATACGATGCCGGCAAATTGTATGGCAATTTATGCGAGAATCGGCTTAACCTACATGGTATTATAATGTATAAAATTACTGTTCGTTATTGTAATTGTAACTCAAGCGGGTCATGAGATCTACCTTTTATGTACTCGTATATACGTATGTATGTATGTGATATGATGTGATTATTATCGTATAATGTCTTTCGTATTACGCCCACTGATTTAATTTCCTTCCTACGATCTTTAACCCAATTTAATTAGAGTTAGATATAATCGTAACGATGTTGTATGTACCAATGCGAAATTGAAATATTTCTGATCCACTGATCTGATTTCTGATACACTGGAATAATAAGTTTACGTGGAAAAGCGATGTTGAAAAACTCGACGTAGGCCGCAGCGAATATAATGCACTCATAAACTGCTGCAAGCACTCGATGAGTCACCAGTCGTCTAGTTAAAATATCTGTAGGTATTCACTGTCTTGTCTATAGTAAGTATGTAGCGCACGCCAAAAAGCAGGAAGATTCGTTTCCCACAGGAATCGACCGATACACGACGTGTCGCGCGCGGCGTTAGCTTTCACACTATGCTTGAGCTCCAATTTTTTTGAGTGCTCGATGCATTTTAGCCGATGTGAAACTAATCCTCCGCTGCTGCGTTTTTGAGAATTGAACATCGATAGAATTATGACTATAGTTACCTATAGTATGATAATGGAACACTAGTGCTATTTACTGGAATTCAGCTCAATAGGAAATATTACTTTTGTTGTAGTTTGTAATTAATCATTAGGTATACCTAAAATGGCTTACTGCCTTCAACATGTATTATGCACACCGATGCTTGACGCATCGCATCGCACCTCACTTCTAATTTCTTGGACCAACTACCAGAATGGTAAATTATGTCCTACTGGCTGCACGCCGCGGTTTCAACCGCGTTGACCAATTAACAAAAACGAATTAATTTTAACGTGATAATCGTATTCAATATATTATGCCAGGATTTAGTATATACCTACTAAGTATATTTAATAAAGTATACTAGTAAGTAGAAATATGTATATAGCCTACAAAAAAACCAAATTACATCCATCGAAATTCTACCAAATTTCATGAATATGCGTTTGGCGGTTGTTATTTGCAGAGGGCACAAAGATCCAAACCAACAAACTTCCATATTATTTTGATAGGTGCTATTTTGAATTAATTAAGTCATGCTTTAGTTTGTTATAATTTTCTACGGCTCATTCCTGCTTATTATTATACAACCGCAAGTCTGAATGCCACAAGGCCGAAGCGAACATATGGAGCGTTGATCCTATCAGACACGATAAAATATATTATGTTATATCCACTTATTCATACCGATCCGCTGAGCATAAACATCAATAGTCTCAGCTCAACAGGCATTACCTAAGGAGTCTCAATAAAAAATAAACTCAATTTAACATACGGCTACAATAGGTAGATACATGTTCTTCTTTCTCTTGACATATCAAATTACTTGAATTCACATCCATTTTATCTTATATCATAGGTACAATATTGGCGGTATTATAATCTGCAAGCACATTCCAGACAAACAATTATTTGTTTCTAAAATTAGGTTGTTTACTACTTCTCTGCCCTTCAAATGAGCCGCTGTGTCTGATTTTTATAAACGAGCAATGGCAGCCATAGAATCCGATAATCCCGTAATTTCATGGAAATGAAAAATCTTGAAAGGCATTATTCATTTCCTTTTTAAATGATTCATAGTACTTAGGTACCTAAATTTATTACCTTTTTATAATATTTTATTTTTACGGTTTTATTGTTCATGAATTATTATTATAGATGCTTAACTTCTAAAGGTGTTAAATTCCAGTTTATTTTCACAGTCCTCTATATTTTCAATAATGCCAAACCACTCGGACATTTTAAATATTTTCAGAATTAATTCGTCCATTACAGTTTATTGTCTAAATTTCTGTTCTTTCCTATCTGAAAATACGTATTCTACTCAGAGCTGAACAATATCCGTCCGCCCTCCATCTCTACCATCGTGTCAATCGATAACAACCTATACACTTATAAAAATGGGTTACTCCAGGTCTCAGATTATTCATCCAATAGATATGACATTTAACTCAAGAACCGGGAAAGCAAAGAGACAAGTGTACCTATACAAATATACAAAGGAGTAAGTAGGGTAGTACGATGATGTGTTGTCTTTGTCGGCTTATGCGCTAATTTATTGCTGTGCTGCAGAAGCAAACCAATTTTGACATTTTAGAATGACGCACGAATGATTGGAGCACCATCTAAATAAGGTGTATTAAATTTATCCGATTTATATCGCCCCAGAATTGCAATGGCGTAAGTGCGTCGATCATCATTGCTCTCGCTTTTTCTACGAGGGTACGATTCTTCCTTTCTGCAATTCCGTTTTGGTTTGGGGTATAGGGTGCGGTGAGCCTTCGCTGTATTCCGCAACGTTTTAAATACGCGTCAAACTCGTTGTTGACGTATTCAGTACCATTGTCTGAGGGGTAAACAGCGATCTTGACATTTTAGAATGTCGCACGAATGATTGGAGCTACATCTAAATAACGTGTTATTAAATTTATCCGATTTATAAATTGCAGTATAGGTGTGTCCCTTTCGGGTATACGCATTTTTATCAAGTCTATTACTACTATTAGTATACTGATACTACGTCCATGCTCCAGGTATTACGCGATCCTGAAGCCTTTGAACGTGACCTGGGAAGCGAGGGTGAAGCGGGCGCTTACCATCGCGTGGTTGTGCGCCGGCCTCGCCAGCCTGCCGCAGAGCTTCATCTTCCACCTGGAGGAGCATCCTGATGTCAAAGGGTAAAGGTTTTTTGTATTCTTTAACCATACTTAGTAAATTACCCGGTCTACACCAACGAATACAAAGATAAATAGAAAATATTCGATCTCGTCTACTAATATTACTTTTTGTTTGGTGGAGTTTAATATAAAAAAAAATGACGCATTGAACGCAAAACATATAAATGAAATAGGCTCAAAGGCTGCCATTATTACAAATTAATTATCGTCAATTTCACTAATAAAATTCTATTCAGCTAATATGCTTTGAAAAAGCTTTTCAATCAATTTAATAAAAAAATATTAAAAAAAACTAAAGGCTTTCAAGTAGGTATATTTTGTGGAATGGGCTTTCGCTGAACAAGCTTGTTTACAACTTGGTACCTAATTTATCATATTTGTTGAGTTTATTTTTGTAGATAAACTCGTATGTATCTTCGAAGTGAGATCTTGCAGGAATTCGTTTGTTGAACTTTAAAATTGATCGGATGCAATTTTTCGTGCCTTTGGAACGGCTTGCACAAAATACAACTTAAGTGCAATTAGTACATATATAGGTATGTATACCAAACTATATAATAAGGAAAACTTTCCGTATCAGTCTTTTTTGTGTTCGTTTTATTAATATTTTATGGGGACAAAGTTTCAATTACGAAAGCTTTGATGAAAGTAAAAAAAAGTAATTGATATAAAGCTTGGATGAAAGTCATGTCTCTCATTATTTTAATCCAATATTGACCTCGCGCGCGGGCACGTGATCGGTGTTTATTCGGAAAAAGTCAGCAATCTTAACTTTAGGTAGGTAGTATGTAACTGTAAGGATAAACCTAAAGCGATTTAGTTAATTAACGGCATTGGGCATGGCTTCCAATATTTCCAATTAAATTGTTTAAATTCAACCTAATGAAAGCTCAATGCACACAAACTTGAACGTCGAGGTGAGAAATAATTCACGAAATGGTTTTAAAAAACTATAAATTGCTTCTTCGAAATTTTAATCTAAATAAATAAATGAAGGACGGAGCAAGCAATATTATTACAGTATCCAATTAGCGCAGCCTCATAAATAAAATATTCTCCCAAAAGTCCATATTGCAGAAGGTGCTATTAATTACACATAAGTTCCTAGTTATCATTTGACTTCTCAATTAGTGAAGACTCTAAGGATAATCGCGGTTTATAACATTAGACAATAAATGCCAAAAAGTCTGCACATTGAAGATAAAGTGTTAGAAATCAATAAACTACTGAATAAAACTATAACGAATGTAGGCCTATATTATGCCTAATGCCCATAAACACTTAATTGGTAATATCTCTGAGAGAAATAACAGCGCCGGCCCGTAACAAAATAAACAATATTTTTCTTGGCAAATCACATAGGTACTTAGATACCGAAGATTTGCCCCAATTCACATATCGAATCTCCCAGTAAGTACAAATTCTTTTACCACTCCAAACGATGTTATGAAAAAATACTTAGCACATACCTTGTACTTACTTCCTATTATATTCAACTCGCGTCCTCTACTAAATTCTGAATGTAGTCTTTGATAAATTTGTAAGATAGGTAGGTGTACCGACGTTGTTTGAAAAGCAGCATAAATATTAGGTAAGGTTTATTTGTAACAACTTCTGTTACAAATAAAACTTTGTAAGTGACAATAAGTAAGCGTTATAATATATGATTGAAGGGCCGACGACATCAAAAGACTCGCAGGCAACCGATGGATGCAAGTGGCAAATTGTCATTCGGTGTGGTGGTCTAAGGGGGAGGCCTATGTTCAGCAGTGGACTTCTTCAGGCTGATGACGATGATGATGATGATGATGATGATAATATGATTGATTATGTAATTATGTTAAAACGGTTGACGTGATGAAATTTTGATGAATTGAAATAGGTGAACAGTAAATTATGTAGGTAGTACTAGCCCGTAAACCTGTTAACATCGATATATATATGATATTAATGTGATGCGCCTATAAAATAACAAATATGCCTAAAAGTGTCTACTGTCTAATCTAAATACATTTTTGTATATTGCATTTACCATTTTTCTTGTAACTCCGCACGAACGTAATAATGACAGTTAGCTAACTTTAACTTTACGTACGCACGTAATAATGACAGTAAACTAACTTTCCCAAATGTAATTTGACAGATACTACCAGTGCGTGTCATACGGCTCGCTGCCGACGGAGACACACGAGTTCGCGTACTTCCTTGTGAATATGATCCTGATGTACGTGGTGCCGCTGGTGTCCACGCTCTACTGCTCGTCGGCTGCTCTGCTGGAAATCATCAGAAGAGCGAATACCGCCAATGGTAAGTGTGCGTTGCACTTTTATTGTTTTCGCAAAGCAACGAAAAAGAGGAAACTTGGTTGGGAGTGGAATGGAGTGACATTTTGACACTGATGCGCGTGATCAGGGTTGTTTCAATGCTACATTACCAATGCTGAGTTAGGTCCAATGGCAAAATTGATTATTACACTTTGAAAATGTATTCGATAAATTTTCGCTTTACGGGGACATTCTCCAGTTTAATTAATCTCCCTAAAACAGAAGTTAATTTTGTTCATAATATATTATCGTATGCACACTTATAATAAGCATATTGAACGAACATTGAGAATAAAATAACTGTAGGTATGTATAGAACTGTATAAAAGTCTTTACATTTAAATTCCGCTGAAATTTTTAGATCCTCATCCACTTTGGTGGGAAATTATATTATAACGTCACAGGTATAATAATATAAATATAATAAATTACACAGTGAACAAAGTCACTGGTACAACTAGTATTTGCACATTTCATAATTGCATTGTATTAATCAGTCGAATGATGTCTTTTTAGATAAGATGCGGAGGAGCGGCGTCGGCATCCTCGGGCGAGCAAGAGCGCGGACGCTCAAGATGACGGTCACCATCGTCGTCGTGTTCTTCACCTGCTGGTCGCCTTACTACTGCTACTGTTTGTGGTGAGCCTCAGTGAACCACTCACCCCCGTATCGTTAGTCGTTACCTTCAAATTTCTGTCGCTCCACTCAACATCACTTGCCTGTTTTGGTATCGTTAGTTGGCAAAATTTCCTCCACGTGGTTATTTTTTGACAATAATTCTCGTACGAAGGAAACAACCATCCGTCAGGAGGTACCTTGAGGATTCCTCGAAGCCGCTTCTCTACGATATTTTGTGTTAAAATGGAGTTTAAAGTTCAATTAACGATACCAAATATGAGGAACTTTTGGGGGGAGTTTCGAGGTCCCTCAGAAAAGGTCGAGTGAAAGAAATTTGGAGGTAACAACTAGCGATACCAAAACTCTCCATTACCTGACTATATCTAGAAACACATACTCCGTCAAAAGAGTTCGACTCATAAGCTGTAGTTATTATACGCTGTATCATTGCAGCAAGTGACGGTGTCCACCAATCTGTGACTAAATTGTACAGTTGCATCAGTCGTGTTCAATTGAAAAGGCCACACATAAAGTACGAATAGCTTAAATCACACGAACATATTACAAAAAAGTCATATGAAGAGAAACACGTGACCGCCTAACAGCATTGGAACTAGATATTGGTAATCGAGGTCACGTGTGTCCTTTACCGTTTTCCGTACGTAGGTACCTATGGAAAGGAAAATCAATACTCTCGCTATTAACATGGTATACTTACGAATAGTTTCTTGTGGCTACATAAAAAGCTTTCACGACTACGAGTAGATTACGTGACCGTATAGTTGTCGTTATGTCATTTGGACTCGCCTCCTTACTTAATGTCGTTCTGATGATCGGGTTCACGGCTGTTGCTGTCACGCAATCCTCTAGAGCCCTAGACTCGTTAGCAACGGCCAATAATGTAGGTTTAACTATCTACCAACCAAAATAAGGTTAGCGGGCGGAGAGGTGGAGAGAATGATTAATATACAGTCCAGTTATAATCACACCTTCTAAGAGTTTTAACGACTTTATATATACATACTAGGAATTCCTGTTTATATAAGTTACATAATGAAACATTTTGTAAATATACCCAAGACGGTTAAAAAGTGATTGAAAAAAGATAACAAACTGCATTAAAACCGGAGTAGGTGTTTTGGTTTCTATACACAAACAAATGTTTGCTGCCGCGCGTTCTGGTGAGTTGTTACCGTGACACCTATCTAAAATCATGCACCAATCAAACCCAAACCCAATACTGAAAACTGCATCAAAATCGAACTAGTAGTTTTGGAGTAAAATGGCAACATTGGTTTGCACAAACAATGTATGTTGCAGCGCCACCTGTTGAGGTGTCACCGTAAGACTTAGCTTAGATCATGCACCAATGAAACCCGAACTCATAACTGAAAACTGCATCGAAATCAGACTAGTAGTTTTGGAGAAAAACAACAACATGGATTTGCACACACTACCTCTCACCCCAAACGCATATACCGTCTCCGTTCCGTAGTGGGTCAAAAAGTAATGATTAGAGCTATAGGAGGCATATTGGATATGTTAGATACTTTATAGCTTAGAATAATAACGCTGAGAAGGATAGCTCCTTGCGTAGTTTCACTCAAGCCCAAAAAGTCTCAGTAAAAATGGCTACATGGCCCTAGCGAGTACCTACTTGGATTCTATGTGTTATTCTTCTAAGCTTGTTAGGATTGGTTCAAAGAATACGCTGTTGAAGCGTTGGTAGATATGGGTGTGGGTTCGAGCCCTATCGAAACTGGAATTGTTCCTTTCATCACATTTTCGTGAGGAGGATTAGGCCATAATCCACGGACCTTGAGATAAGTGTATTAATGTTTCCAGGTTTTGGATAGACAAGGATTCACTGAAGAGCCTCGACCCGGCGATACAGAAGGCAATGTGGTTGTTCTCGTGCACGAACTCCTGCGCCAACCCCATCGTATACGGGGTCTTCAATAGAAACAGGTGGAGCAGACATGTAAGCATGAGTTGTGTGTACGAGTGTGTGATATTCGAATGAGGGTCAGGCTTTGAAATGAAATCTTTATTGCACTCCCGAGATCTACAAACAAACATCTAAAGCAAACACATGATAAGTAAACAGGTGCATGCGCGGCCTTATTGTTAACAGCAATATATTCCAGGCAACCTTCATAATACCTCTTTGGGGCTGTTATCGTTCGGCTCAAAGGTATTGGTAGAAGCTTAAATCATCCTAAGAAAACCTTAGAAGGAGCTAGCCACTTCTCTCTCTCTCTACATATGTTTACTGTGTGTAACCTTCGATAAGATTAAAAAGAATGATGTATAATTTACCGTAAATTACACATGATTACCTCGACAAATCAGCATACACTGCGCGACACGGCACCGTTTAAGAACACTTGACGTAAAACAGATTCCCTTGTTCCAGAACATTCGGTGTAGAACCGGCAGCAACAGGAGAGGCTCTCGGTTGCCTTACGGAGACTCCATGGAGATATCGGCGGCCACTCTCAACCGAGCGCGGCATTCCCTCGGCAGCGACAGGAACGGGCGGCGGGACTCTGCGTACGCTGCACACAACGGCACGCAGAAACATTGGAACGTCATCAACAACAACCATGTCACTAACGGGATGGTATAGACAAAAACCGACCATTTTAGTTCGAACCTATGCGCTGATGTGCACATCGTCTAGATACTCTTACGCGACTCTCAATGAGCCCTAAAACAAAGGTGTAGGGGTCGAATTAAAAGGGAAAGATAAAGATATCAGTGCCTCTAAACGCTATTGTCTAGCTAAAATGGTCGGACTGGTGAGTGTCTTGAAAGTCTTCATGAAAGTGATGTGAATAATACGACCAACGATTTAGTGCAAAATAACAGTTATAACGATCGTTATGACTGACTTAAAGATACTTGTTATTATAAGGTTAATTTTATATGGATGATTGTTGGTAATGAATTCCTAAGTGTGTAAAAGAAAGCTTTAAGAGTTAGTCTCGAAACATATCTAGGAGTGTTACCAAATCTGAGAATACAGAATTACGCATACGGTTGCCGATCGTGCGGTTTGTGCCATGCCTTGTCAAATAGTTTTATTAACTGTTAAAATCAAATGTTACTCGAACTATAAAATTCTTAAGTGTTAGTAATTTTTTAAACTGTTAGTGGATAAGTAAGTTGTTTTATAAACGAATAGGATACTCATGGCTTTCAGACTTATAAACTTGAACATTCCAATGAGAACACGCTTAAATTATTTCGTATATATATATTTATTCAATAAGACTGACTGACCGACGATAACTCCTTAGTAGGTTTTATCACCAAATACTACCTACTTAATCATTGTTGATTTACAATGTTGTTTTTGTTTGACAGATTATATTTATCGACTATAAAGTTACTTTGTCTATCTAACTTGAAGTCGGTATGGTAGAAGCGTACCTTGGCTGTGAGATTATAGAGATTCAGCTCTATAAAATGCTAAGCGATATTATTTTTTACCAAAAACTATACATGTAAGCTGACACATCAATATTTTTAAAATAAACATTTCAAACAACAATTTGTTTTATTTTTACATATTTTACGATAATTATAAATAACTAAATGAATACCTAGTGTATACTTGAGAACTAATCTATCTTAGTCTTCATTGCAATTAGTATTATTGTATGTACTTGTATAATATATATAAAATATAATAAATATAGTGTTATTAAATAAAATAGATTACAAGCCGCTCTTAAGATTAATCTTTAAAAATATATGTATATATTGTTTTTCAGTTAAATTTAAATCGACAGAATTAAAATTATGCTCTTTTTAACAAACTTATAATAATCGCGGACTAGAACTACCTATGGCTACATAAATACGGTTACATTAACATAATATCAATACTATAAAAGCATTAAATTATCTTACTGATATGAGAGTATTCTCCAAAAATTTGGTCTTACTGGTAAATTAATTAACATTTTATAAGTTAAATTAATTAGAATTTGGCTACAATTTAGACGACTTCCCATCTTACTGCGGTTGTTACTTATCATATAATTTTACACATTATGTGTAATTTACCCTAGACAATGACTTGTGAATACTTTTGCAACCTTTCCAATATTTTGAAATCGTTTCAAACGTTCTATATTATTTTTATATACTATTCAACAAAACACAATGTTTTATATAAATAAAATCACACTTGAAGTGTTACGTTAATGGACTAACATCAGTTATCTGGAATGCAATGCTTGATTGACTCTAAAATATTACCAACTGCGATGAACGCCGCGTTATATATTATTATATTAGATAATATGGCACATTTTACTGAACATAACTACAAGTTATTGTAAACAACATCCATACAAAAATACATGACAGTTTTAAACTACACATGTAGGTATGTATTTTAAAATGGGTATAAGATACGATACATACGTAAACACCGATCAAAAAGACATAGCTCAAAAACTATTTAGTAAAATCTCAAACAAGATTTATTGTAAGTAAAATACAATGTTTTGAGAAATCACAAAATATTTTTTAAGTACAGAAGAGTTGGAAAGAGGTATATCATAGGATCATCTAACTAAATGATCTACTACAATATAATAATATTGTACATCAAGAACACACACAGACACGTCATAAGCTCTAATTTTAACACGTATATTCACCCACATTTGTATCTATATAACATCACAAAGACGGTTTAAACATTATTAAGTAAAACAGGTGGTATCATGCAATATGACAAAGGAATCAATATTGAAACAAACAAAACACGACTCCATTTTACTTAAAAATAGATTTTAAAAATTGTATAAATCTTGTAATGCCAAAAACCATACAACGACAAACCGATTCAATAACGGATTATAAACTCACAACTAAGCGAAATGTAAAGTGTTGGCGTTAATGCTCTGGCACAAAATAACGAGCGTTATTTGAGCACGGAACGGTTATGACGTGGTGTATAACCGTTATTTCGGACGTTATTCGCATTCAGTGTTCGCCCTTCTCTAGTTCGGTAAGTTCTTGTGTGGCGGCGACTTCGCGGACGTTCTGTGCGTTGCGCGACTTGTCGAGATCCCCCTGAGACAGCGAGGCGACGATGATGGCGCCGAGGGCGTCGCAGACCACGTTGATTGTTGTGCGGAAACGGTCTCTGAAAACGTCGTTAAAGTAACAATAAAAAACCGCATGATAAACTAACTGACGATGACCAGTTTACAGTTCTTACGTACTTTAACCACGTTTTCTTATTAGAGATAGAATTAGTAAGACAGTAAGCTTCAATAAGTGATGGCGTCACACTTTTAAGTATGCCTTCAGAATTTTCAATTTATAACCACTGGCAGTGAGGTATTTGTGCAGTAATCTATAGTATATATATCTATAGTAATAAATAATCGAACTCGAAATCATTTTACGCATCGTTTCTAGAACCTCCAATTCCGTCAGAAATAATGTAGATCACTACGAAATGTTATTGTTCCGATAATTCCTGCTAGGGCCTACGGTGTCAAGAGGGAGATAATATCTAATACAAATGTATAAGGGTGTACTTACAGCAGCCAATCGACGGCAAGAATGATGGAGACATCCTCAGCGGGCAAGTTGACAGTGTCCAGCACCATCACCATGGTGACCAGACCGGCTTGGGGAATGCCGGCAGCGCCTATACTCGCCGCTGTCGCTGTCACACTGAATAATAGTTTACCTTCCATTAGAAATTGGGATCAAGCGAATCCACTCCATAAATTAACGTTTTAATTTGATTTATCCATAAATTGCAATCTACGATAGCGAAATGAAACAGCAACGCATAGTATGTATGTATGTAAAGTTAGGATGAATCGAGAAGACAACTAACCGGACTTACATACAGTTCTGGCAGCTATATGAACGAAGATAATGCATAAGACACAACATACTGTTGGAGTTCTTAATCTTTCGCGAACAGAAAACATATTATTAGCTAGATTTAAACGGGTATAATTCGCGCACATACTAAATTTTGACATACCTCGACGATGCGGCCGAGTGACATCGACCGTGGTCACGAGAAGACTGGAGAATGCGGGTATCACCGTCCGTAGCGGCAGGTGTTGTTTCCAACTACCCGCGTTTGGTCTTGCAAAACATAACCGTCACGATAAACCGTCACGATAAACAATACTGACTGTATCTGAAGTCCCACTCAAACGTAAATCGTCGTAAGTGGCAGGGATGGTGGTGAGAAGAAGCATCCAAGTACCTGTCAATATGAGTTGGTTTTCTATATACAGAGTGCGCCAAGGAACCATCCGGTCTTAACATTACTTTCACGTCTAGAAACGCCAGAGATCTGTCCACTTCCATTACAAAAGATAATTTAATCTTTGGATAAACGGTATCGCTTCCACAAGCTTACCGTCGACGACTGCAGTGTTATTGTAGACTTCACATGTTCCGTTTCCATCCTGATATAAGCTAAAACTGGTAGTACTAGGCTACCCATAGCAACGCCATCTAACTGCATTTACTCGTAGTACTTGCCCGCGATACGAAAAGAAGTTCCCCTCCAAGCAGTTACGAAGCATAACCATGTAGTTTTCTGAGATACCATAAGGTTTAAACTACTCGCAGACTACATCAAGGCATCCTTAAAATTTGAATAAATGTGCGAATTAGACCCGTTTAAATCTAGTTAATATAATTAATTGTAATGTCTAGCCATATTAATTTCTAGGGTTTCAGGCGCTGAGGCTTCATCAGGCCGCGATGCAAGTTGTGAACAAATAAACGACCAGACAAAATAACATACCCGTTACATACCCGATACTCGTGCAGTACGTACGGATAAAATTAGTCAATATTCTTTTGGGATTTACCTCACGGCTATAATCTTTCCGAACGACATCTCGACCTTCCTAAGCTGCGCGATGAAGATGGCCGCCACGGCCTCGTAGAGAGCGGTGCCGTCCATGTTGATAGTGGCTCCGATGGGGATCACGAAGCGGGTGATGCGCGGGTCCAGCCCCATCTCGTCGCAGCAGCCGATCGTGATGGGCATCGTGGCTGAACTGCAAGTGCAAATGGTCTAGCAGCGGTGTTCCTTGTTCTCTTGTTGGTTAGATCTAGATATGTTCCTAGTCACGACTTTTTATACATTAGCAGATCTCGTTGCTACACCTGACCTTTGGTAATTACACACGAATAATAGCATCTTCTTTTTCAGAAACCCTGAAGTGTATTAGAAAAATATATGTTATATAGTTACATAAATTTCTAAGAAAAAAATTCTTTAGGCGTTAAATGATTTAGGCAACTGCCATGAAGGTATTTATTATCTTCAACGATCAAAATGTAATTTGAGTTTTTAGCCGCATCGTAACCTTGTGACTAAAGCGGAATCATAACTTAGCGACTAACGAAATCGAAACCTTGACTGAAACTCCGAACCTCAACTAAAATAAACTCTAGCGTGGTTCACATTGAGATTTACATTTCTGATGTTGCAGATCAATATTCGTCTCGTGTTGTGGCCTTTTTGAAGACTTCTGGCAACAACATACAAGACATTACTATTTACACGGCAATGCTGGCATGCCGCCAAATAAAGTCCAGTTCAGTGAACTGGTTTTTAACCGATCTCAAAAAGGAGGAGGTTCTTAATTCGACTGTATTTTTTGATGTTCATAAATGTTTATATGAATACGGGGTTAGTATGCAATAGTATTACAAAGAAGTACCTTGATGCAGTACCGAAAGCAGTAGCCATGACCTGCCCCATTTTCGCGATGTACCGGCACGGAAGTTTCTTCGTCGCCAGTATGAAGAGTATGCTCAGAGTTCCGAATCCGTGAAGGAACAGCCCCAGGAGCACGGTCATGAAGTACAGGCCGAGTCTGCCGACCAGCTCCCCGAATGACTCGATTTCCATGATCTTTGCTGTCACCAGGAAGAACACACCAAGTGGGGAGAGCCTGGAATAATAATTGGAATAGAATAACTTCACGATCAAATAGATAGAGATAGGTACTATTTATATGCAGGTGACATAACATACCTGTCTCACGGCAATTGCCTACAGCTGGACATAGAGAAAGGTTTTCAGGACTTCTAATATAATGTTCACCAGACCTACTGCAGAGTAGCTCGTTGCTCCATCTGGTCGGTGGGCTTCACACGGCAGCAGGTTTTAAGAAGTATAGTAGTGTTGTGTAAACGCAGTTAGGCAGTCTTCTGACAAAATAGTCTTACCAAATAACCCAGCTAGTGATGATCATCATCGCTTCAGACAGGGAGTGGAAGAAGTTCTGTAGCGGGCGGCTCTGGTCCCCCATTTTGCCCAGAGTGATGCCCAGTACAATGCTGAAACAGACCAGGCCGAGGACGTTGCTTCCTGGCTGATAGTCGCCCTCGATCTTGTAGGTCTCAGGTTTCCCTGGAAAGAGGCAATGGTTTCAAGTTTATTTATGTTCGCACAAAATTATATCTTGGTGGAGTGTGTGCAGAATGTAAGACGGAAGATTTTAATTTTATCCACAATCACCCAGATTTACAGACAACTAGCTGCGTCCCGCGATCTTACCTGCTGTTTTCAGAATTAAACGTATGCCTAAAGAAGCCTATGGTTTAATCCGGAGCGTTAGCTACCTTCATACCTAATTTAATCAATATAGGATTACCCGTTTGCGTGTAAAACTTTCGCCTTTGGAGTACTAGTAGGAGAGGATACCTGTGATTCTTACAAATATTTGCTCTGCATGGGAATCTCACCAGAAACCTCACGCTTCGCAGCAGGCTCTTCACCAACTTACACTGGGGCCGGATATTGCTGTATACCTAGCTGTGGTTATGTTAACTGGATTACCTTTGATAGAGTTCTCATCGTTGATTAGTTTTGTTCGGTACGACGCGATGGTGGCCTGGGCGATATTCTCTGGGAACACGTTTCTGGAAAGTAAAATCAGTGCAATATTTAATTACATTTATTTTATTAACAATCTATTTAAGTTGCACGTTGCACCTCAGACAGTGGTTGCTGCATCGGAACATTAAATTCAACATAAAAATTCTTAATAAGTATTTTGCTTATTAAATGTGTGAAATATATATAGCAACTTATAAAGTAATAGTGACAATGTTATCTTGAAGAAATCGTACTGTGGAACTATAAAAATTGAAAGTTAGTTAACGCGGGTGAAACCGCGAGGTGCTTCTAGTGCATAATATTGTGATTCTAAACATGAGTGTTAGAATAAACAGTGAAAGTTAAACTAATTGAAACAAAAACTGAAATAAATAAGTGAACTTCATCTTAATTCTATCTTAATTCTATCAAAACAACGAAATCTAAAAATGTTTTACAACCACCCACGAATACATTCATAAAAGTGAACAATATTGTAACGGATAAATTACTTGTAAACATTACGAACATTGGTAATTGACGCTATTCATGTCAAGCGTTATTTCGGAGCTATATTCAAAGTCAGTGCAGCGCAGCGGATAGACTGGCATACCTGAAGCAGAAGCCGCGAGTTCGAATCTACGAAGCAGCACAGTCACTTTTTGCACTTTTTGCATAACCATTTTTTATCAATATTATTTTTGAAGCTGAAAATGGAAAAATCTAACGTAAATTACTGTGCTAAGTGCCAAAAGGCTATTAAAACCCGAGAATGGTTATGTTGTTCAGCATGTAAAAAAACCTATGACATTTTTTGCGCACAAGTATCGGGTACTAGGTTTTATATGATGGAAAAGTTGAGGAAGGAGAGCTGGAAATGTGGCCCGTGTTATGAACGCAAAGCAGTGGCAGTAAAGCAACCATATATCGGAACGCCATCTAAAAATGTGACACTTAGGAAAAAACAACATATAGAAATTCCCGTAAACCCATTAACGCCACATAGATCACTGGATGACGAGGAGGAACTATCTAGCATTGAAGACTCAGACTTGGCAAGTCTGCCTGATTTATCTACACATCAAACTGATAGAGAACATGAGCACATTATGCAAGAAAATTCAGATCTGAAGTTGGAATTGATGAAGGCGCATAACGAAATAGATAATTTGAACTCGGAAAACTCAGAATTAAAGAAGCAGATATTAGAAAAAGATACTTGTATTGTAAAATGGAAAAGATTATTCACTGAAGCTATGATCACACCAAAGAGACGCAATTCTCTCATAAGACGAGACAGCTGTGAAAAGAAAACACTCAAATTTTCAAATGCGCAATCATTCGAGATGGAGGGTACAAATGAAACAACTAACCGAGATAATTCATACGCACAACTACTACAAATAGAAAACAATGAAAGGGGAGCCAAAGCAAATCATAAAAAAGTAAAGGACGTAGAGATGGCTACACAAAAAAAAAACAATCAACTTTACAAACAGAACATAAAGGAGAACTCAAACAAAATAAGACAGTAGAAGCTAAATATATACACACCAATATACGAGCTGCAAATGAAAAAATGAAAACAGTAGAAAATAAACACAATACCCTAGCAGAGAAAAGCGATCTTGAAGCAAATGGAAATAAATTATCTAGAAGAGTTTATATATTCGGAGGAAAACAATGCGTGGGGCTATCAAAAGATCTAACAGAATCAAGACAAGGCAGTCCTTATGAACTATATCAAGTCACAGCATTTACTAAGCCCCATAGTACATCAGAAGATATATGTAATACGGTAAAACTATATACAATAAACGAAGACGATAAAATTATATTATCTGTCGGTGAACATGACGAAAACTTAGGAGACCTTCGCAGAGCGTTAGAAACTTTTCTCGGAAGCACGAAAAGTAGGAAAATAATTTTGCTAAGTGTAGGCAGGAATAAATATTTTAAAGAAATTACATTAAATGATAATCTGAAATCTATAAGTATGAAATATCCCAACTGTACATTTTTGAACATTAGTAAAGAATTAAATAATGTAAATGAAAGAATCAAAATCAGTAAAATTTGTAAAAGAATTAATTTAGAAATTGACCAAACAGACTACGATACAAAATTTTTGAACATTAAAAATGTTAAAAAATTAATATTCAGAAACAGGAAAGTAGAGGCTGGATGTATTAAGAAAGGTACTATAGAATACTATTTTCAAAAGATGAAGAAGGTGGAAGGAAACAAAAAACAAGTCATAGTAGAAGATAAAGCAACCAGACCAAGCAAAGGCACTATCACAGCATATTTTCCGGTTATAGATAAACAAGAAACTACCAAGTTTTTTCGAGTCTAAAAATAAAAATATAATAATTTTTCATCAAAATATTGCCAGCGTATTGTCAAAGCGAGATATCTTAGAATTAACATTAGGAGACCTAAAACATATGGGAAATGAACCCGATGTCATTTGTCTTACTGAAACATTCTTGAAATCAGGCTCGGAGCATACATTAAACATGGTTAACTATGATCTAGGATCTTTTTTCTCAAGAGATACGAAAAGAGGTGGTTCGTGTATTTTATTGAGAAAGGGACTTGCACATAAAGAAATAATATCCATAAAAAGCTTAGCTGTTAAAAATACATTCGAGTGTTGCGGTGTTGAACTTACAAGCTACAAAATATTAATAATTTGCATTTACAGAACTCCCAATTCAGATCTAAATCTATTCTTAAATACATTAGAATCACTACTTCATAGTTTACTAAAAAATACAAAGAAGAGATTAGTAATTGCTGGTGATTTCAATGTAGACATCTTAAAACCAAACAAACATACACAAAATCTGTTAGACATTCTAAGCAATCATCAACTAAAAATGCACATTACCGTACCAACTAGGAGACAAGCATGTCTGGATCAAATAATTAGTAACATAGATAATGCCGTAAGCACAGTATTACCTCTAGCACTATCAGATCATGAGACGGGTCAAATTTTGAAAATTAATGAAACTAGAAAAACAGAACCCATGCATACGTGGTATGTGCAAAAAAAAGATTATTCAAATGAGAACCTAAAAAAATTCAAGAATGCTGTAAATGAGCTGGCATTTGAGGATATATATGAGCTGAAAAATCCTGATATAGCACTAAATACTTTCCAAGAATATATCAAAATGCTGTTTTTAATATGCTTCCCCATACGACGAATAAAAATAAAATCGGCACAAAATGTTAAATGGCTTACGAAAGGCTTAAAAATAAGCTGCAGAAAAAAGCGTTTATTGCGCTTAAATTATTACAAAGTAAAAACCAAAGAGTCTAAAATTTGTTATAGGAATTATTCAAAGATTTTAAAAAAATGTATAGCAGAAGCACAAAGAGTGAAAAATAGGGATTTAATAAGAAAAAGCAAAAATGTGTGCAAAACCTCATGGAATTTAATTAAAGATAAGTCTATGCACCCACCTCAGCTTATTGAAAAAATTAAACTAGATGACAAAACTATATCACAGCCGACGCAGATCGCGGACTCTTTTAATAACTATTTCATTGATCAGACAAATAAACACCATAACGACAGCGTTACTTATAAAATCACCACAAAGAGTGTCTCAAACTCAATTTTTGTTAGTCCTGTCTCTTCAATAGAAGTCAAAAACATCATCGAAATCAGCAAATCTCAGAAATACAAGTTCGGAAGGAGAAGACGGTATCGCTACTAAAGTACTCAAATACTGTAAAGAAGAACTGAGTGACATCTTAGCATTCCTCATAAATCTTTCGTTTGAGCACGGTTTGTTTCCTGAAAGCTTAAAGAAAGCTATAGTAAAGCCTCTTTATAAGAAAGGTGACAGAGGGGATTTAAGTAACTACCGACCTATTGCTTTAATACCGGTTTTGTCTAAGATCTATGAAAAGTCAATGCATAAAAGACTGTACGATTACTTCCTTAAACACAAAATCATATCACAAGAGCAAAATGGCTTTCAAAAAAATAAATCTACTACATTGGCGGCTTTTAATCTGGTAAACGACATGGTACAAAATTTAGATAGCAAATACTTAACAACAGCATTATTCTTTGACATGACAAAGGCTTTTGACTTTGTCTCACATAAACTACTTTTACATAAACTTCATCATAATGGTATCCGAGGGAAAGCATACAAATGGATTGAATCTTATCTTGAAAACAGGCAGCAATGTGTTGAAGTATTGTCAATAAATACTAGTACAAGTACGATTCACAATTCCAGGTCAAGTTTCAAAGTAAATAGATTTGGCGTACCGCAAGGTAGTGTCTTGGGTCCTCTCTTATTTTTATTATATATAAATGATATTGTTACCATAACCACATATAATTCTGTTTTATTCGCGGATGATATTGCGATAATAGTAACTTCCAAAAAGACTGATAATTATATTAATGATCACGTTCTTAACATCCATAATACAATAAATTCTGTAGTAGGTTGGTTAGACATAAATAATTTAAAAATCAACTTATCCAAGACTCTATTTATGAACTTTAATAATCTTAATATGAATGTAAATTACAATGGACAAGATATTGAAGGGGCAAGTAAGGTGTTGTTTTTGGGGTTGGTTTTGGATAATGAATTAAAATGGAAACATCAAATAGACCGAATATGTAAAAAAATAAATGGTTATGTTTATGTATTGAATCGCTTACGTAAAACAACTGACAAAGAGACTGCACTGGTAGCATACCACGGGTATGTAGGTTCAATTTTAAAATATGGATTAATAATTTGGGGGGGTAGCACTCATTTCTCAAGAGCATTTATCGCCCAAAAGAAGTGCATACGAGCTATTGGTGGGGTTGCTCCATTACACTCGTGTATACCACTTTTCAGACAACTAAACGTATTGCCGCTGCCGTGCCAGTATATTTTCGACCTCTCATGTTTCGTCAAAAAACATTACAGTATGTATACTAAAGCATATGAAGTATATCCTCGAAATACAAGAAACAGAGAGAGGTTGGTAAACAGATATGCCCACAATACCGCGCTTTACGCAAAATCTAGTTACGCTATGTCACTAAAAATATTTAATAAGTTACCTGAAAAATTCCGAACAATGTCACTGCCCAAATTTAAAAAAGAGTTGAAGGTCTGGTTGCTGGATCATTGTTTTTATTCCATACAAGATTATTTAAATTTAAAATAATACCTATTGATTTGTTTTTTTTTTTTTTTTTACTATTATTGCATGATGCATGATGATGAAGCTAGCCGTTAAGAATTGTTGTAAATATTGTTATTGCATATTGTAAGTTTTTGCATGCTATTTCTATAGCAAAATGTGTACAGGAAATCCAATTAACTACATCTCAATTGTACTCACATTTTCGCAAATAAATGATTCTATTCTATTCTATTCTATTCTAATCATACGATCACGAGAATGTATGTAATAATTCTGTCCCCCGAAGTAGGATACCTGTATCTAGAGAATTAAGAACTATGCTAAACATGATCTCAAAAACACTGAATAGCAAAATACCTGTGTGGTAAAAAACGAATACTAGAGACAATAAAAATGAGGACGCGAAAGATGTTTGGCCACATTTTATGATATGATAACTTCATTAAAACAATCGTAAACGGGATGGTAGAAGGGAAGGGAGGAACGGCAGACTTAGAAAAGCATTTCCAGATCAGGTAAAAGAGGAGCCATCCGTCATAATTATTATCTTTAGGGAAGTCAAGATAGGGAACGCTGTGGCTACTCACGCACTGGCGCTAGGCGAATGATCTCACTGGAAACTTATTTTTTTCAGTATTAACAAATAGATATTTTATTTGTTTGAAATTAGCTTATATACTATGTATACGATATGTATACATTATACATATCGTATACCTATATACGATATATGTACATTATACATACCTATCGTATACCTAGTATATAAGCTAATTTTAAACAAATAAAATTCACACAGTAAATTTCATCAACATCTGTTCAGAATCATATATTATTATGTAGTTTTAGCACTTAGTGATAAAAGCACAAATTAATAGTAATGTACCTACGTGTCCGTGTGGATTGAGAGAGCATTTCAGAAAATATCATAAATTTGTGGTTCGCTAGTAGAAACTCTAAAACGAATGTAGAATATCTCCAATCGTTACGAGATAAAAAAAAAGATAAATCCTAAATAAACTACTCACATCAGGTCGTTAAATATTTACCTACCTCTGCATTTATAAAATTTATATAATTGCAAAACAAACCAACATCCGTATTGAGTTCTCTTTATATGCACAACTACCACTTAATTATCTAGGAACCTTTATACTGAGAACACTTTTTACGGAGAACAAACAATAGTGAATAGAAGAGGTCCATAGTCCCTACTAAAACGAAGGGCTAATCTCTTAAACGGATTAAGAGATGTACAGATGCGATTGGATTCTCCCAATCAGATAAGGTCGAGTGACTTCCGGTGCTCTCTGTTCTGAGGAAGGTGCCATGCGTTGGGAAAGAATAGGAAAAACGAATTTAGGACGATTAAGTAATACTTGGAGATTTTCAGTAACTGATGTGATTAACTCATGATTATCTATATACCTCCTTAGATCAAAGGTTCTACTTTGATCAAAGGTTGTAGAAACAACGGAACTTGTCAACATAATTGATGCATAACAAAAACATACGGACACAGTTTAAAAGATGTATTCTTGTAGTTACTTGGTCAGGTAGGTGACTTTGTACCTGACTCCTTGTCATACAGGATTATAATCGAATTTCCCTTAATTAACTAGAAGTAGCATATTATCTTTTATTAGTTCAGATTGGTGTATGAAGTGTGTGTCACCTGGCCGCGACTCAACAGCCGTGCGAACTCACATTGTCTTTTGATTGATATTTAGGCTAGGGTTGCCAAGAGGAGTATTGTTCCGTGGTGTAGATAGGAGCACATTTTTTCAATTCGTAATTTAAACGAACGAACGAAGTAACAAAGATAATATCTTTTTATATAGGGTTTTAAAACTTGATTATGGTTTAAAAAAACATCAATTAAATCATAATACTTGTAGTGATTTGTAGTGATATTGACATTGCGACAAGCTAAGAAAGGGATGCAACAGCCAAATTTCTAACGAACACACAAATCGAGTGAATGCCAATGGACACATCCATAACAATAGCAGCAATGTATAGCGTCATCAATCGTAGCTGAATCGACTAACAGCCCTAATGATTTATATCATGGGCGTACTCAGGTCGGGGCTGACAATCTACAATTTTCACCTTTATGTCATGAATCATTTTGTGTAGGTATCGGTTTTAGGTACTATTCCTTTATTTAATCGTTGAACGTTCAGTTGATCGTCTCAATTAGCTTTATTAAAGAACACTCTTATCTCATATTATATATTATAGACTTTGAGCACCTCCCAGGAATATTTGTGCTTTCATTTCACTATGACAAAAATAAAGCGAAGAGAAACAACTCAACTGAAAAACAACATAAAATATAATAACGACATTTTATGAAAAAAACCCAGCTAAAAATTGATTACTGAAATCGCTTTAAGCGATAAGCCCGCCCATTTTACTACCCGTGTCTACCTATTATATTTTTTCTGTGGTATTGTTTATTTTCGTTTAATTTGAAATTAAAATTTTACTGTTTAATTTCGGTGTAGTAAAGAGTTTTCTATTTCTATTCTATTTTACTCTTAAAATACTACTTCGCCCCACGAAAGTCCTGGGTACGTCCTCGGTACGTATCTAGGGCGTGGTATAAATAACTTGATGATGAGTGACGACGGGAACCGACCCGCACCGCACCGCATTGCAATTGCCAATTTAGGTGATCATACACATTCTACTGACACTTCACTACTCGTCCTTACATAGGCGGATCTAGTGAGACACTTGCCCGTCAAATGGATTCACTAAACGCACTACTAAACCACATGCAATTTACGTGAGAAAATTCAATTCAAAAGTTCTATGTCGGTTTCAAAAACGAGTATGTAGGGTGAGCAGGAACCTCTATCGTGAAAGTATTCGATACGTTAACTGTCAAACTTGTTTTAGATTTTATCAGCGCCCTGCGATACCGTAAAATGCGTACGCGACCGGTTACCTTGACCGATACGTTAACGATATACTTAATCCGTTAAAATTTTCGTGCTTGCCCATTTGTAGGAGTACTGATCAAATCTAAAACAAATTTAACAGTTAACGTTTCGAATAACTTCTCGATAGAGGTTCCTGCTCACCCTACTGTAAAGCTGTACGCTGATCTAAAAAGACACCTACTCGCGAAATGTCAATTTCCCTCATTTTGAAGACATTTAAAAACGAGAATACAATAATTAGTTACTTTATTTATCCTGTCGAAGAATAAGTTTACGATACAATGAGTGCAGCTCAACGAATACAACATAATGAACATCAATAACTAACCGAAATTACACATTTGAGGCAGTTTGCCTTCTGGAGGCCTACTAGGTAAAAATCTTGGTGCTTTTCAGATATATTAACGATATCTATTTCAGATACTTAATATGTTTTTTTCCTACTGGGTATCCGGAATATACTTTATTTTCATATGATATGGTCATAAAATTAATACATTTTTATTTCAGTCCAAAAATCTGTCAATCTAATCATCTTTTTAAAAGTGAAAACTAAATACGATGTGTGCTTTGGCGTGTCTTTTCTATAAGGATAATAACAACTCTGTTATTGCACTCCAAGAAATAGAAAAAAATCTACTACTAAAGCCGCGAGCGGAGCCAGTGAAACATAGTAATATAAATATTACATAACAGCCTAACTTCGCCAATTTTAACCGGATGGCAGAATTATCCCGTTACGTTACACATATTAAGGTCATTAGGCAAAATTGTTAGCGTCACTCAACAACGAAATATGGCGGAGGCAAATTATGTAGATTACGCATTACACTTGATACCGGTGGCGTTTCGTTTATTTCCCGGAAAATATGATCAGCTGTCAAGTGCAGCAACTTGTTGGAGTGTCAGATGACAATCCTACTTTATATTATAAGAGCGAAAGTAACTCTGTGTGTCTGTTTGCGCCTTTTCCATGGCCAAAGACTGTACCTAACTGATCCTAATTAAATTTGGTATGGAGATTGCTCGATCCCTGCATAGAATATTTTTTAACGCTATACAATGTCATCATCATCATCATCATCACCATCATATATTCACTATATCGTATATCATCTCGTCCACTGCTCGACGTAGGCCTCTACTAGTGAACGCCACTGAGCCCGATCTTCGGCTCTCCTTATCCAGTCTCTGCCATTTCCCACAAGTCGTTACGCCACCTAGCAAGCGAGCGCCCTAACCTACGTGTCTATATAACGACACACTAAATAAATAAAACCGGCCAAGTGCGAGTCGGTGTCGCGCACGAAGGGTTCCGCACAATTATCGTTAGAAAGGAAAAAAACACGTTAGTAGTATGGGAGCCCTCTTAATTTTTTTTTTTGTATTTCTTGTTATATAGCGGCAACATAAATACATCATCTGTGAAAATTTAAACTGTCTATAACTATCACGGTTCATGAGTGACAGACACACAGACGGACAGGGGAGCCTTAGTAATAGGGGTCCGTTTTACCCTTTGGGTGCGGAATCCTAAAAACAAAATAGTACCGTTTGCGGGCAATAGCTTGTACCTACCTTACAAGGTCGAGCAGGGTGTCTGGCGTGAGCGTGTCCTTGCTGATCACTTTGGTGGTGTTGATGATCTGCATGTCGGCGCCCGAGCCAGGCTTGATGGTGGTGACCAGCGCGATCCCGAGCATCACCGCGCACACCGTCGTCGTCATGTAGTACATAATAGCGCGGAGCCCCACCCTGTTAGCAATTCAAAGCTAGTTTAGACTTGTATTCAGAGAAGATGGTTATATTTGACTTTATGACTTCAGCGCGTGGAGAATGCAATGAAACATGTTATTTGGAAAAAAATTTAACATTAAATAATGGACGAGTAATATGTACATTATAAGATATAATTATAAAACATCAGATGGAGAAGAATATTATTAATACTCGTCTTTTTGAACGTGCATTCTGTTTTGACCCCTAACTAGAAATCCCTAGTCTATAAATTATACTAATATTATTAATATGAAAGATGTGTTTGTTTGTTTGCATTGAATCGGCTCCGAAACTACTGAACCGATTTGAAAAATGGTTTCACTTTTGGGATATCCTCGGATGACATAGGCTACTTTTTACCAGTAATAATTAACGATTCCCGCGGGATAGTAGTCAACGCGGGTGAAACCGCGAGGCGCTTTTAGTACACAATATTTCTGTAAACCAGGGGGATTTGCTATGAATGTTTCTGTCACTATGGTCTACGTAAATCCTGATTCCCAAAAAAACACGTATATTCTGCTATCCGTTTGATAACGAGAAACAATAAATTGACTCACTTGCCAGAAAGACTGAGATCGAGCGATCCTATGGCAGACACAATCGACGACATCAGCAGCGGAACGATCAGGCACTTCAGCATCCTGAGGAACAGCTCCCCGGGGTACTGGAAGTACATGACCTCTCGGCGGGTCCAGTTGTGGCCAGCATGCCGCAGGCCCCAGCCGAGGGTGGTCCCGGCGACCACTCCCACGACAGTTAGGATGGTCAGCAGGTTCTCTCGCACGAACGACGGCACAATCTTACGTCGTATTTGCAGCGGCATGGTGAGAGCTCCGTGGTTTCTGAGGACCAAAATATTTTTTTACGAATATGTAGGAACATGGGAAAATTACAAATCAGAACAGGTAAGGGAGGCCAATATACATATCACCCAATGTATGTACTACAAGGTGGTACTTTCCCTAACAATTTTGGTAAAACGTTTATTCGATAAATTTAAAAGAAAACAGGTTAAATTAAGTTACATAAAAAACTTTTAACTAACTTAACCTAACCCTTAAATTTATATTCCAATGTTTTATATTGGGATATAGGTACCTACTTATTTTTCTTATACCAAGAGTAGGTACGTACCTACCTACTATGATTACGCTCGTAGATATATATTTCCACAGTTTCTCAAGGTTTCAATTTACAATTAGTATAAGTACTATAAGTATGTAAGTATAAGTACAATTAGTACAAGTCTTCCTAAGTATTTGTTACAGCGCAACCTTTCGTCGATAACGTGTCAAGAGACAAGCGGCATTCTTCCGAATGGGTCGCGGCGGCTGGTTAATATTAGTGTGTGATTTGGCAGCTGTCTCCATCAATGCTATAATGCGCCGCAGCCACGTGGACAGCAGAATCTACGCTGAACTTGAGTTGAGAAACATGGTCTGTTGGCAGCTTTTCTAGAAATGTTGCTTGTAAGTGTTAGGTTTTTTTTTAAATATAATTTTAAGCATATTATATTATATAATATTCCACAAATTATAGATAACACAAAGATCCTTCTTTTAGGGTGCATAACTACCGTAGTGAGCTAATAGACGTAGCCTTTCGGTATATGACGAATCTGCTTACCCCCATGGAAATACATTTTATGGTTCTTATTTCTTAACCATTGTTAGAGATTAACATTCTATATTTTATATTTGCATTAATATTTATGTATGTGAAATGCTCAGTGATTTGTGGGAACTAATTATGACCATTCATTGATCTTCATAGGTTGAACTAACAGTCCATAATTATTATAGGTACAGTCTGTGAGAGTTAGATTGAAACACAGAAATGGAGTCAATCTAGAGTATTTTTTCAGACATGACGTCTGTTTCCGAAAGCCTGTTGGTTAGAAGAACGATCAGATCGTATCAAAACTTACAGACAGTAATTATTAACTGCATACTAACGATGTGGTGTCAATAAAGAATTATCGTAATGTATTTATGTGATACCTATTATTATGGGCTAATTTGTGCCTTGATTACCAGAAAACTGAAGAATTGAGTAGGTCCTTAAAACTCCCAATCGGTCGCTTCTTAAAATTCTACTACGAACTCCCAATTCTCATTTTTTCCTGGACTACACAGGGGCACAACGTAAAACATTGTACGTTGTAATTTCGCAGCTCTGCACGTGGGAGCGAGTCCCCCGCGGATGTCATGAGGATATCTTTATTTAGTTGTATCGCGATCGGGCGATCCCCCTCGCTCACACGCACGGTAATAACCCACCTGTTCATGATGCTAGGCCTGGCACTAGATGGGTGGTCGACCTACAGCCGCGGTACTGTCAAAGTGCAGCCGCAATCAACGTGTAGAGTTGTACCGGAGTGATTGTTTGCGGAAGGAATGTGTGTAATCCAATATTGCTCAAGCCGAGTATAAGAATTAGTCGTGAAAAAAATAGGCGAACGAATTACTCATTGATAACTTTACGTTTAACTCGCATATAATAATATGTCACAGCATCCAGAATACAAGTCCATGCACTTAGGTAGATACGCTAATAGTTAACCAGTGATAGACGGTTTACGTAGATTGATCTATTTTATTTAAAGGTATTTATTTATATATACTATAGGTATGAAAGTTTTACAAAGCCAAATCGTGTGATATAATAATTTAATTTTAGATAATAATATCATCACTACTAATGTTACTGAAAATACAAAATAAAAAGTTGTTCCGCACGAAAAAAATAAACATTTTCATGTCCCTTAGCCAAAGCAATCAGACGCACCCCGTGTTTCTCAACATACCTATTATAAGTTCACCGCCTACGGCCTCTTTCCTCGAATCTCGCGACTTATCCTTACTTGTCCCCATTCCGACACTCGTGCTCACAAAATGCTGAGCTCGTCATCGACCTACTTCGCCGATGATGGCCAACACACCTGCCGTAAACACTTCAGCGTGAAAAGAGGAGTACTAAAAGTCTTGGAGTCTTTATGCTTCCGTGCATAGTAAGTATAAACAAAAAAAGGTGACCGTTAACTTCGACTTTATTCCTACGTTTATGAGAAAATGGATCCACAATAATTATAGATGCGTAGGAATAAACATTATACTAACAAAATAGCTAGGTACATATTGTTTAGTTACGTATTGGAGCATTTTGTATATTCACTGATTTCATGGAGTTAACTTTAAGCTTAGGTAGGTACTTTATGCAAATAAATAGCACATTAATTTTTAAATTAAATACACCAGCATAGGACACTCCACCACATCCTATAAAATGCCAGGTTTGTACACTGTACAATGTACATGATACAACTATAATGCAATATATTACATTTAAATATTATTATTGTTGTGCTGTTCACTGATCACAAATATCACACCATTACCTACATGCAATTACATTATAGATTGACAGATAATAAAAAGCATGTCCTACAGAGAAACAGGAAATTACAAAGTAAACAACCAAAAGTTCACCCCACTTGTTGATTACCCGCCCTCGCGGCCTCGCTTTTCATCGCTGAGATAATCTATTCGCCCAACTGTGTTTATCTCTTGAGTAATACCTACCCGTAGTAAGGAAATTTTGCTTTTAATAAAAATATTTTTGTTATAACCATAAAATATGAAGTAACCGGTCGCCTTACGTTCGGCCCTAGAATAGACATCAACGCGCTTACTTTGTGCATGACTAGATTCATTGTTGCTTTACTATTGTATTTTGAAATTGTTAACGCTATCGCTTTGTTATTGCTCTACATTTATAAATCAATCATGATTTAGCATTCAACTCAAGACATATAGTGAGCTCCTTCGACCTACGTTCATCATTGTAAGTAGCCTGTATAAAATCCAAACACTGTTAATAAGTTGTGATTATTCTCAATTGAATATAGGCAAGCCACCGATTAAGTATTTTGAGTAGTAGGTACGTAATTAATTACGCATACGACCCACGTTATTACAAAAGTTTTGCGTTTCAGCGTTTGCAAATCAATGAAAACTTTATCGTTTCCACTTTACGTTCAAAGTTTGTTTGAAGCGATCTCGACCGCTTTATGAGTATTTAAGGGCATGTTTAGATTTTCATGTGGTATATCTACGTGTTCACACTACTGAAGTGTGAAATATATTAAAAACTCACAAAACAATTATTTGAAACTAACGGTTGCTATAAGCATAAATTATAAAAAAAATCATTAGTTTACCTACTTTTTGAAAGTTCAAGACGATTGTAGAACGAAGTTCGAGTGTTTCATTGCTACAAGTTTTTTAAAATCAAATGGTCTCCTGGGAACTTGTACTATACCTACAGAAAATAGTATTTAGCGGCAATCGCAACGAACTGAGGCGAATACAATTTGCGACAACTAGTGTTTCCGCTCGCTGCAGAGGCGAGTTAACGACAAAATAGTATGGATGAGGCTTCTACATAATATTTTTGTTGATTGTTAATAAAATTTTCTACTTAGGTACTTGGTACCTACCTACCTACTTGTTAGAATGTTAAAGTGATGAAAAACTTTTTTTTTTAATCTTTACTCAAAATTATCTTAAATCTCATGCGTGTCTCTCTCTGGCATGGTGCAATACTTTTTCCCATTAAATTCGTTGTTGGTTCAATCAATACTTAATTACCTAGGTATCTATTTAATTTGAATACTCACCACTAGTAGACTAATAAATTACGGTACCTAATCAGAATGAATGAAGCTGTCCAATGTCCCAGCTACAGTTTCACTTGTAAAGCTCTGAAAAGGAACTCTGAAATCTATACATTCAACCAAAGCTATCTACACCCGTAGAGTTTTAGTTAGTGAATTCAATTCGAATCTACATTAGTTAAACGAGTAAAATGATTTTAAGTCAAAGATTTTTTAATCTAAGAACAAAATCATTCCATGAGGATTAGTAGGGACACCACTGTCAGTCCACAGTATTCTTACATTGTGTTGAGATTTGATCTGTCATTTACAATTTACTACAATTCGAGTAACAACCATCAAAGCACCTATTTAGATAAAAGTCGTAATAACACCTAATTAAATTTAATGGAAGCATTCCAATTAAAATGTTTCATCAGATCATGTTTAATCAGGTTGAGAAATTTCGCGCGCTAATCTGCGCAATTATTTGCGAAATTAAAACAAAAATACATGGAAAATACTCACCGTTTCTAATGACAAACTGAAGATATCGACGCAGCACTCAGTGATTTCCAAGGGATAAACACAGCATAACTGTGATCGTGCTTTCGTGCGTTCGAGGCGGCTGCGGACACATGCGCCGCAGTCTACAGCCGAGATCTGACTGATGCGATAGGCAATGATATCCGCGAGTCCTGGGCGGGTGCCAGCGAGGGGGGAGCGGGGGGCGATTGATCTGCCAGCTTCCGGCGTATCATGTCCTGAATGGAAGCCGCCCTAGTCTACGCGCTACGCTCGTAGCGCGTAGGCACTTATCGTTGATGAGTCGGCTGATCGTTATCCGAGCGCAATGATGGATGATTTTCGATACGTTGATTTGATTTATTGAATTACTGCGTTAATTTATGGAGAAGGGTGTTATGGGTGGTTATGACCAGACAATGGGTCTAACATAGAAGATCTTGACACACCTCGACATTTGGTTCAAGGACATTTGCTGTGGTCACGTCTTTGATCGAAACGCTGACGTTTATCAAAATTGAGTACATAGCAATATTAATATGTGCGCTAATTGGACCCGTTTAGTAAACATGAAATCAATTCGCGAAAGTTTAATAACTTCTATGGCGGTCGCCATAAAAACTCAAAAGGCATCTCCAGACTCTGTCAGCTGTGATAATTAGATGATTTTAGCCACAGCACGTGCTTAGCTCTGTCTGCTGTTTAGCGTTCACTCTCTTTCCATCTAGTCTTTACTATATCTTTGGATAAAATGTATAGTTATTAGATTTTGTCTTACAAGAAGTATTACTTACCTATATAATGTCGAAAATTTCTAATGTAACAATTTTATTTAGGTAAATGTTAAAGTCAAAGTCAAAGTCAAATCATTTATTGTAAATAGGCAATAAAATCGCACTTTTACAAGTCAAACACTTCAATCTAATAAACAAATTAATAAACTATTTGTTTCTATATAACGCTGTCAAAAAATTATGCTGTGTTCGCCTCGAGAAGACGGCTAGCACGTATTGTTATTATTTTTCAACCTAAGTTTTACAAAGTTTCACCTCGTCCGAACACACCTTTCGTAAAGCTCTCATCACGCATTCACCAGCTAACTCTCAAAGTTAAGCGTGCGTTTTTAGAAGTTATAGTTCAATAGTAAAACCTCCCCCGATATCCCGAGAATTATGTATTTTAGAGGTGTGTGATAATATTATAACCCCCCATAGATGCAGTATCAGAAAATATCCCACCACCCAAACCGAGGTCTCGTGGGTGAGTAGTATTTATTTCCTCTATGGGCGAACCTATCACTGAACACATCCATCATTACCATTCTCGACTTTATCCGTAAATCGATCCCGAAGGCGTATCCGGTACCACAAGGATTATATAACAGCCTCGCTCCAAATGCATGTCTATATAATACGCTCTATTAATAACAATCAACGCTAATAATTATGACGACGACCTTTACCGTTAGTTTCCACAACAATTGTCACATCCTACTTATGCAGTATTAATGTACAATGTAGGATATAGTTCATTAATGCTACTTGTCAAAAATATGGGAATTTTTGACGCTATTACGAGCGAATGTGAGAATACTTTACTACCTACCATCCGCGCCTGTCTCTGAACAACAACAATAAGGCGTCATGGTGAGCTTAATACCCAGAATGTGAACTTGGAAAAATGACACTCTATGCAGTACTTGCAGCACTTCTCACATCATGTATTTCTCATAAATGGCACTTATTAGAATAATTATGCAATGTGAGAATGCTTTACGTACAGCCGCGGCTGTCTCTGAACAACAACAAGGATAAGGCGTCATGGTGGACTTAGTACCTACCCAGAACGTGCACTTGGAAAAATGGCACTCTTTGCAGCACTTCTCACATCATGTATCCATACTAATATTATAAATCTGAAAGTAACTCTGTTTATCTGTTTATCTGTTTATCTGTTTATCTGTTTGTCTGTTTGTTTGTTACCTTTTCACGGCTAAACGGCTGAACCGATTTCGATGAAATTTGGTATAGGGGTAGATTGGACCTATGAGACGGACATAGGCTATCTTTTGTCTCAAAAAATAATCTCGAAGGGGATGAAATAGGGGTTGAAAGTTTGTATGGGGAATCCATAATTCCTCAAGTTAGGGATCTGAAAATTCTTATTTAGGCTTTTGGTAAGAAATAAATAAATACGGGTTTCAGCTTTTTTGCAAAATCATCCCTAAAGGGGGAAAAGCAAGAGGGTTGAAATTATGAGGTATTCTTTAGATGCACCCCCTACGGACCACAATAAACGGCTAAACGGATCGTAATTTAAATTGGAAAGTAATTAAGGGGGGAGAGTGCGATGGGAGGCCCTCCTCGGAGAAAGGGGGAAGTGGGGGAAAGGGGAGAGTGGGGGGAAATGGGGAGTAGATGGTAGAGTGGGGAGAAAGAGAGGGGAGAGCGGGAAGAAAGAGGGGAGAGTGGGGGGAGAAAGCGGACAGAGTGGGGGGGGGGGAAAGAGGGGAGAGTGGGGGGAGAAAGAGGGGAGAGTGGGGGAGAAAGCGGTCAGTGGGGGGGAAAAAGAGGGGAAAGTGGGGGGAGAAAGAGGGGAGAGTGGGGTGAGAAAAAGGTTAGAGGGGGGAGAAAGAGGGGAGAGTGGGGTGAGAAAGAGGGGAGAGTGGGGTGAGAAAGAGAGTAGAGTGGGGAGATAGAGAGGGGAGAGTGGGGTATGAGGGTAGAGGGGAGAATGAGGATAGAGTGGGGGGAGAAAGAGGGGAGAGTGGGGTGAGAAAAAGGGTAGAGTGGGGAGATAGAGAGGGGAGAGCGGGGAGAATGAGAGTATAGTGGGGGAGAAAGAGGGGAGAGTGGGGGGAGAAAGAGGGAAGAGTGGGGGGGAAGAGGGGAGAGTGGGGGGAGAAAGAGGGGAGAGTAAGTTGAGAAAGAGGGGAGAGTGGGGTGAGAAAGAGAGTAGAGTGGGGAGAAAGAGAGGGGAGAGTGGGTGAGAAAGAGGGGAAAGTGGGGTGAGAAAGAGGGGAGAGTGGGGTGAGAAAGAGTGTAGAGTGAATAGAAAGAGATGAGACAGTGGGGGGAGAAAGAGGGGAGAGTGGGGGGGGGGGTAAAAGGGGAGAGTGGGGGAGAAAGAGGGGAGAGTGGGGGAGAAAGAGGGTAGAGTGGGGGGAGAAAGAGTGGAGAGTGGGGGGAAATAGGTGAGAAAGATTGAGTGCGAAATATATAGAAATAGAGTGAGAGGGAGTGAGCGAAGGAGGGAAAGGAAGAGATATAGACGGAGAGGGTGAGGGAAATAATTGTAATGGATGAGATGGACAGGGAGAGGGAACGCAAGAGATTGAGAGTGGAGAGGGATATTAATGATAGAAAGATAGGGAAAGATATAGAGATATAGGGAGAGGAAAAGAGATGGAGGTAGAGGAAGAGAGATAGAAAGAGCGAAAGAGGGAGAAAGATAGAAAAAGAGCTAGAGAGGGAGAAAACTAGAGCAAAAGGGAGAGAGAAAGAGACAGATATATTCTTACCTATAACTGTTCCCCGCGACATCAATTGATTTTCTAAACAGTTTACATTTTATATAAAAATGCGAACGAAGTTGCGGGTATCAGCTAGTTTCTCATAAATGTCACTTTTCATAATAATTAACACTTCATATCAAACTTACCACTAAGCGAACAGTGCACGATTTGTAATTTTTTTAGAACGAGTGAATCTTATCTTATTAATATTACTAGCTGTTGCCCGCGACTTCGTCCGCGCGGACTATATTATATCGCGATAAAAGTATTCTATGTCCGTCTCGAAAGTACAATCTATCTCTATACCAAATTTCATCGAAATCGGTTCAGCCGTTTAGCCGTGAAAAGGTAACGAAGAAACAAAAATAGTTACTTTCAAGTATGGATGAACAGTTGATTGGCGCACAGTATGGATGGGGTTGAGAAAGTTCCTAAGAAGTATTCAAATAATCCAAAAAATATTCAAACATGTCAAAGTTCTACCCTGTCTATGTTCCGTGTTAATACGGATTTCGAATTAAATCTGATGACAATATTTTGTACCCTTTTTTATAATTTTAGGGGTTGTATATTAAAAAACGATGAAATACCTACATGTAAATCTTTCAAATAATATAATTATGCCAAGTTTGAAGTAGATTTGACCAAGGCGAATCACGTTGTCCCATACAAACTTTGCTCCCTTTTTCACCCTCTTAGAGGTAGAATTTCGGAAAATCCTTTCTTATCGGATGTCTACGTCATACAAAGAACACACCCTCCAAGTTTCAGTTTCTACAATCAGCGGTTGGTCCGTAAGTAATTCAAGACATCGACCTCGACTTCGACATCAACATCGCCATCCCATATCCAACATACGACATCTACCATCTTCTACCAAAATAACCTTTTTATACAAAAAATCTACCATTTTATAACAAATTCTACCATTTTCTCCCAAAATCGACCATTTCCTACATTTCCTATCATGTACAATTTTTTATCATAATCTATCAAAAGCTTCCATTTACTAAAATCTATCAGGCTACCAGAATCTATCAAAGGCTACCATTTCATACTAAAATCTACCATTTTCTACCAAAATGTACAATTTTCTACCATAATCTACCATTTCCTACTGAAATCTACAATTTTCTACGACAACCTACCTTTTCTTTCTGAATCTTCTATTTTCTACCATTTCCTACCGAAATCTACTCAACCCCTACAACAGTCTACCATTTCCTACAACAATCTACCATTTCCTACCAAAATCTACCATTTTCTATATAAATCTACCATTTAAACGAAAATCTACCATTTTCTTTCTGTATTTACTATTTTCTACCAAAAGCTACCATTTATTACCAAAATGTACCGCTATTACCGAAATCTACCATTTCTTTCTAATACTACCATTTTCTACCAAAAGCTACTATTTCCTTCCGAAATCTACCATTTTTACCAAAAATCTACCATTTCCTACTAAAATCGGCCATTTCCTACCGATATTACCATTTCCTACTTAAATCTACCAATCCCTAGAACAATCTACCATTTCCTACCTAAATCTATAATCTTCTACCAAAATCTACCATTTTCCTGCGTAGATTTTAGGGATTGATGTTAAAACACGCGGAAACAGGTGCTAAATTAATTTTTAAAGAATTTTATTCGAAGTTTGTAGTTGATCAGACCAAGAAAACACGTTGTTGTATACAAATTTTGCAACCCCTTTTTACCCCCTTAGTGGTTAAACTTTAAAAAAATCCTTTCTTAGTGCACACCTACGTCACTACGAAATATTTGTGAAAAAAAATAATTTCGAAATAAAAATGACGAAAAATATTTTGTGGCCCCCTTTTATCCCTTAAGGGGTTGAATATTCAAAAACTATGAACCACGTGTTTAATTAAATCGTTTAAAGAATATAACTGCCAAGTTTGAAGTTGATCAAACCAAGAAAACACGTTGCTCCATACAAACTTTGCAACCCCTTTTCACCCCCTTAGGGGTTGAATTTTCAAACATCCTTTCTTAGTGCACACCTACGTCACTTAAGAAATATTTGTGTAAAATTTCAATGTATAACTAAATCGGATGTAAAATATTTTGCATCCCCTTTTTACCCCTTTAGGGGTTGAATATTAAAAAAAGATGAAACACGTGTTTCATTAAATCTTTTAAAGAATATAATTGCCAAGTTTGAAGTGGATCAGGCCAAGAAAACACGTTACTCCATACAAACTTTGCAACCCCTTTTCACCCCCTTAGGGGTTGAATTTTCAAAAATCCTTTCTTAGTGCACGCCTACGTCACATAAGGAGTATTTGTGCAAAATTTCATGGTTCTAGACCCAGTAGTTTCAGCTGTGCGTTGATCGTCAGTCAGTCAGTCAGTCAGTCAGTCAGTTTTGGCTTTTATATATATAGATAAATGCAAAGGTGTGTGTGTTTCTGTGTTTGTTAGTTCTTTACGCTCAAACGGCTGGACCGATTTTGATGAAATTTGATACGGTGATAGCCAACACCCTGGATTAACACATAGGCTAAAATCGTCTTAATTATTTTGCTATAGGTAGGTATATTATGGAAATTTATTCATTAAAAGCAAAATTAAACCCAATAAGATACAAAATTAAAAAGGACCTAAACATTAAAAATCGAACAAAAGTGGGCGTACATGCGACAAAGTGCCAAGAAAACTGTTAGCATTTTCTCTAAGTATAACACCCATAGCACGTCTACGGTTGCCTGGAACAAACCACTACACTTAACAAAGGACCACGATCCTGGTCACTTGGACTTATAAGTATGTATGGAATCATAGAAGTTACATGCAAGTCCTGAAGATTATCTAAAGAACCCATAAAGTAGGTAGGTAGGTATAATATTAGCCAACGAACGAAACTGTTATCCTACTAATATTATAAACGTCAAAGTTTGTTATTATATTGTATGGATGGATGGATGTTTGTTACATTTTCACGTAAAAACTGCTGAATGGATTTTAATGAAACTTTACAATAAAATAGCTTACGCATCAGAATAACACATAGGTTACAATTAATAAAAATTTTGTGTGAATTGTAAAAAGTATGAATATAAGTGTCAAGTAAGTCATTATTTATGTAATAATTTGAATGTCTAGATCGTTTCTACGCCACGCTAATCTTTAGGTAGGTACCTCCATAAGAAGAATGAATCTATTCTTCATCCACCCTAATTTTTACAATGTTACACATAAATTACACAGTTTTGACACTGATCTTAACCAATCCAACCCTATTCCTGATGTCTATCTTTTCGATCCTAAAGTAGTCTGGTAGTGATCGCTTACGATAAGACCGCCCATTATACCTATTATTAAGTTTGTCCTTTCTGTGTTCTAGACATTTCGGTGTCAATAAAGAATTATCTATCTATATATTATTGTCTACCTACATCTCTAGGTACCTACTAGCTATCTGCTACATTTTATAATTTACTAACGGCCTGACCCGGCTTCGCACAGGTGGACATTTAAACAAATCAAACATTTCGTCATAAAAAAATTAGCCGGGAGTTTCAGGAGATGGTGTAATTGACTACACCACCGTTTCACATGCCCGATAATTGTTTCATAGTGCAACTCGACTAGACTACTGACTGTACTCTACTATCAAACTTCAATGTATTATTTTAGTTCGTTGACAAAAGGCGTGAAATTAATTATGTTAGGCACTAAAAAGTTGAAATTAATAAGCTAAAACTTTAACACAAATGCGCAAACCATTAGAAGTCAAAACTAAACAAAGTGTTTAGAACGAACGTTGATTCTTGATTGATTGAAGAAAGAGATATTGTCGGAGTTTTGGCGGGAATCCGATAGTGAGACGTTGTTGGTTTTGTATTATTTTCTCAAACTTGTGTTTCTTCGAGTGTTAATGTGTAATATTGGTGGAATATTAATCATTAAGTGTTCGTTAACGTGCACGAGTGTAGGCGAATGATATAAACTCAAAAAACGTGTAATTTCGTATTTTTTCCATAACTCCCAGGAAGATTCAGTAAAGCATTAACTACTTTACTGAATCGTGACTTTGACGATGTAAATAATTGACTTGACTACTTGACCACGATTGCTATATTGCTGTGACTTTCTTAATGTGAAATGAAGAAATACTTAAAATAAAATAATTGAAACTGGCTATATGCACAAACCGTGCGAAGCCATAACTAAAACAAACAAAAAAAGAGATATTATCATCATGTCATTGTCAGTCATGTCAGCTTTGTTTGACAAACGTTTTGAATTTCTGAAATCTGAAATTCGGAATGAACTTCTGAAAAACTCGTGAATTGAAAACTCGCTGCTTTCACTGCTTTGGACATAATAAATATTAAATACTACCTACTTTAATACGTACGGAGTAGGTAGTGTTTTTTTGTTAGAGATTTTGAATATTAGAGTGCATTTTATAAAAAATGGCTGCAAGAAATCTATGGGGTGAACTGCACAACGATGGCAATGACGACGTAGTACAGAACGTGAACTTCAACCCGATCATAGAGCTTGGAATGCAAAACATACCTGAGATTCCCATCACCGTGAAATCATCACCTATAGAACTTCCTCAAGCTAATTTGATCACCCATACGATACAACTACACGCTTATGCTAGACAACTGTCTAACATTTTAGAGCTATCTGAAAACACAGTTTTCGAAGGCCCCCTGAGTTTACCGAGCTTGCCGCCTCAGCCTGAAGGAACCAGGGAATTAGAACATGAAGCCAAGCCCGCCATACACTTTTTAGAAAAGGAGTACTGCGACTTCTCCCTGGGAAAAGGGCCTGTTATACTGCCATTCGCAACGGAAAGTCACAAGCGCGCGCTCAAACAATGTGCAGCAATCGCCTTAGCCCATATAGGTATCTGCACTTGCACAAACACAGCTCTTAGCGCAGTCGCCGATGCCCTAGATATTTATATGACGAATATGGGCAAGTTACTTCGAACGGTCGTGGACAGAGAAGCTAACAGGCTACAGTCCGGCTTCCCTGATGCAATCTCAAAAGTCTTCGCTGACCTAGGTGTTGGTGACTTGCACGAGTTCTATGAGAACCGTGTTGTACGATATCATCAGAGAATGAAGCAGAAATGCGAAGATCTACGGTATCAATGTGAAGCTCAAACTGGGAAGGATATAGCCCCACAATTAAAACTGGAAGAAGTTCCGGAGCTGCACTTTCCTGCTGCTTTAGATGGGTCATTTACTCCGTCTCTGGAAACTGGTTTTCAAATGCTTCAGAACTTAGAACAAGAGCAGCTAGAAGGCCTAGAGTTCATTGAGATTGTTGGGCAGGATATCAAGTTAGAATCTATGGATTTTGTTCAACCTGACCTGACAACTAAACCTCCTTCAGTGTCACCAAGTGCTAAGAAAAAAAGAAAATAAATAGACTTGTATTCTACCCATGTTTTCCTTTTTTACACTACTGCCATTATTTTGCCTTAATCGCCACCAGTGGAGGCTATATTAGTGAGGGGTGTTGAGAAAAATTGAATGAAACATTCAAAACCCTCCAACAATAAATACTTAAGGCGCTAATATAGGAGCGATTCATGTATTTTAGAAGATGAAAGTTACCCGGCCAGGCCGCGCGCCACGCTGGCTCCGCGCTCACGGCAACTCGAAAACGCTAATTCATAATATTATACTCTTACTAACGGCATCACGTGGCCTTAGCACAGATTACTAGATAGTTACTACGTAGGCTTTAGTCTGAAGCATTCAATTATTTCGACACTGTAATGACATGTCAGATTGGCCGAGCGGTCTGAGATGCTACGTTCCGTTCCTAAAGAATTATTACCGCCAGCATTACATAAATTATTACCTCCTTGACTATAATCCTATCAAATTTAGAATGCCGCACGAATTATTGGAGTCACACCTAAATAAGTTGTATTAAATTTATTTAGTGTTGGTCCCTTCTGGTATGCGCGTTTGTCAAGTCCATTTGATACAAGACATCCTCTTTAGTCCACTTCCATAATTTTCTTTTTGATATAAGTATATTTTGACAATGACAATGACGGAGTAAAAGATTTGTGCATTTAGCCAGTGTCAGGCATCCGTACTAAGATCATATAAATGCGAAACTGTGTGTGTGTGTTTGTTGGTTTTTTTTTTAGTTTTTGCCATCCTTTTACGTCTAAACGGCTGAATCAATCTTGACCAAGATTGGACCTATGAGATGGGTATAGGCTATTTTTCGTCAGAAAAAATAGGGATCTTAGAATCCAAATAAATAGGAGTTGAAAATTTATATGGGCAATTCATAATTTCTCAAGTAGGTGATCTGACACTTCATTATTTTAGGCTCTTGATAAAATATAAAGGTTAAGACTAAGGATAGGGAAAAGGAAAGGGACAGGGACAGGGATAGAGATACAAAGACTTCAATATTTATTTTCTAAACAGTTGCTTTTTCATATACGGACGAAGTCGCGCGTAAAAGCTAGTTTCAGTAAAGTTTACTGAATCGTAGCTATGACTGTAAATTTACTTTACCACGAGGTTGTAAAAATATGGAATACTAGCTGTTTCCCGCGACTTCGTCTGCATTTAAATCGAATCCAGCTATAGTAAGAACACAATATGCGTGAACTTTGTATGCTATTGTAAATCAATCGGGCACGTCACGTCTCTGTCAATATCTCTATCTTCCTATTTCCTCATCGCTTTTTTCCCCAACTCCCAATATCTCATCTCCCATCCCTCATCCATCTCCGATCTCCCATCTCCTCATCTCTCCAGCTGCTGCTCTCCATCTCCCCATCTCCCCAGGTCCTCATCTTTCCTTCTCCCATATACCTACCAAATTTCTTTTTCATTTTTGTTGTCTCCATATACCTAATTTCATCGAAATCGGTCCAGCCGTTTAGCCATAAAAAGTAACAAACAAACAAACATACAAATAAACAGACAAACAGAGAAACAGTGTTACTTTCGAATTTACAGTATAATATTTGACAGTGACTAAATGCACAAATCGTGCGAAGCAAAAACATTGAAAAAACTGGCTCATAGCTGAGCAGAAAGATTACTGGAAGTGTGCTAAAAATAAAACGTCAGAATATGCATCCGCCAGATCCGCCATTATGGAAAACGGAAGTTCACTACATCTTCATTTTAATATACAATCATAATCTGCTCCTTTGATTAACTCCAAACTATCATAAGAAATCCCAGTTTTATTTAAGTGAACAATCTAAAAACGCGTTTTTGCTGCTAATTTCAGTTACAGGTGGTGCAAGAATAGTCATATTAGCCATTATTCTTTACACACAATGGAGAATAAATACAAAGTAATACCGTAGAACCTTACAACATTGCCTTTGCAGTACAACTTTGCCAAAACCCGAAAAATAATCAAAAGTTGTCGTGGTAAATTTAGTTTATAAGATAGCAACAGTTTTGAGTGTTTGGGTAAATCTCAGACATATATATGGCAATACAAGCTATTAGTTATGTTCCTAACTTCGCTGAATTTCCTGACAGCGGCCATCAAAGTAGGGGTAGTCGAAGGTGGTGTCAATTCCGTGTCGCAGATTTTACCGTGCTATTCCCAAAATACTTGTTTCAGATGAGTCACATTGCATGTGCTTAAAAACGCTTTATTGGCGATGAGTTTAATTCCTGATTCTGTGCTGTAGGTCGCTTTATTACGAAGATATTTAACTGGGCAAAGTAGTGAGACATTTCGCAGCAAAGAGTTTGAAACATTGCCCACCGCAAAAATGGTGCTAGGGTTGACACTTTTAGAAATTGAAAATTCTGCATAAGTACATACTAATTATAATAATAAATAATAGGTAATTATTACAAAATAGGTACCTACCTACCCAGATATTAACTTAATTTGAGAATATGGTGGTAGTCTAAAATATATTAAGTAGGTAGTACCTATTTAATATAGGTAAGTACCTATGGTACCTCAATAACTTCCTAAGCCATTGCTTTGAATTGTATTTACAATTCATAACTAAGTAGGAACAAAGAGATAACTAGGTATAATAAGTTTGGCATAAAGTTTAGTTTTGTTCTTTATTTTCATAATTGTATAAATTGATACCTACGTAATATCTTGATAGGTAGGTACTACCTAGTTACCAACATACTTATTTAATATATTTTTTCATTGTTAGTAATAATAAATTTAAATAAATCTACAAAAATATAATATTAAGATTTTGCTTTTGTAGCAGCCCTAGCACCTCACATCACTTTGTATGGAAGTAGATCTGGAGGGTAGTACAAAATTGCCCACCTCATTTAAAAAAAAACTATAAGGTATTTTAGCTTGTTGTCAACAGGGTTTTCATCTTTACACCATTCCTCAAGATATATTTTATTATCAGAGCAATAGAGCTTACGGTTTCTCGAATATTCAAGGTGAGCAATGTTGTAAGAAATGGCTGATAAAGTTGCCCACCTCTTTGACCGTAATTTTATCCGTATATATTTAACATAATGACAATTTGTTTGGATATATACATTCCTTTAATTGCGCTTTGTATAACTGTATATTTACATTTTGAATGAAGCTAATCCTTTTTGTGCTATCATAAAAAATAGTAAAAAAGCGGGCAATGTTGCAAGGTTATACGGTAAAGGTTATAATAAAAGTTTAGTAATCGTCGAAGGAAGTCATTTACGGCAACTAAGTAAATAAACCAGTTGTATACCATGTAGAGATTCTGTTTGCTTTATTTTTTTGGAGAACAAACAGTAAATTCGACGAGAAAATTTTGAGGAACAGCGACATACGTCCTCTCTCTGAAACGCCGTAGCGGGTACTGAGCCGCCTAGTACGCGCTCAAACTGATCATATTCTCGTCGTTTTTATTAATTTAGAAGAACGGAATCGATTCAGTTCATTGGAAAATTCAAATTTCATTGGAAAATAAAATTGCCTTTTTTATGGTTCCAAAAAATATGATAGTTGTCGCTGAAAATGTTGAGCATTATGTGACGAAAGATTTTTTTCGGGTCCTTTCTCGTGAATTTTTTTCTCAAGATACTAGACAACTTTAGTCCAATATTATTGATTTATTAGCTAACTGAAACACTTGGCTATACACTGTATTTTTTCTGGCTTATAAATATTTGTAATTACAGCTTAACTTTTTGACAAAAAACCGCCCATTTTACGGAAGCTCGCTGCCTACAGGTCCTTAAGTAGGTACCTACCCCATATTTTTATAATCATTATTAAATTTTAATGGCACTTGGTACAGTGCAGTATAATTTTTCAATGCCCATTTTTTATACATAAGCCTTACCTACATAACTTTCTATGAATAAGGGGGTTATTGTCACATGTTACTTTCAAAGTTTTTATATGCAAAAATATTTTTTAAATTTGTAATATTATTATAATTTAATTTCATACTTTTGATATTATATGTTATACTTAATTCATGGTTTATTCCCAACAACCACCCCTGACTCTCACTGCTATCCTCTGAACATCACTATGAATCTATTGTTTAATACTTTTGAGAGTGTGATTTCTCAGTAAGTATAGTCTGGTTCATGCACAGTGTTCTGTACCACTATCTATCAAAATCAAGCAAAAAAAAACACATTTGTAGTATGGGACCCCCTTCAAATATTTATTTCATTGTTTTTAGTATGCCTATTTGTTATTGTAGCTGCAAAAGAAAAACGTCATCCGTGAAAATTTCAATTTCTGTCACAGTTCATGAGATATATTATAGCCTGGTGAAAGACAGACAGACAGATGGACGGACGAATATCAGTCTTAGTAATAGGGTCCCGTTTTAACCCTTTGGGTATGGAACCCTAAAAAGTAACTATTATGTCTGTGAAACAAGGTCATGTGGGCTTAATTCTGAAAAGAAAAAAACTAGAATCACTTGATAATTATATTTTATTGTGTCTTTGGACTTCAGAGAATGTCTATAAAAACTTTTTAAAAATGAAATTCTTATAATATTATAGTCATCAGATGTAAAAGATTAATGCTGATTGCTGGTATTTACTTAGTATTTAATTATTATTATGTTGTATCTACAACTGGTTACCGAGTTTATGTATGTAAAAAATATTATTATGGTAAAGGTGGGTTAGGTGGGTAGTAGTACTAGTCATCACATGCATTTCCTTTCCAAATTCTTTAGACGATCACAAACATTTTTCTTAATGGTAAATTGAAAGGCACTCGTGTGAGTTCTTAACATTAATGACTAAAGTAAAAAGAGACAAATTATGATATGGAATGAAGATCAATAGACCCGTAACAAACAACAACACATTATGGATACTCTTTTATGAAATATTCAACTCAAAATGCAGTATTACCATAATATAGCGAGGAAAGTTATTTGAAACACAATTTATTCCAATTGTGGCTTTATTGAGAAATCTTTGATCGGTTCATCAGTGGCCAGTTTCATAAGCATTTTGTGTAATCAAGAAAATTATTGTAAAAATCTGTTTAAAGATGTCTATTTTAAAGCTCAAACTGTACAATGTTAGTCCAAGATTAAAGACTTTTTTGCAGTTTTCAGCTTACTTATTATATGTTACATAATTATATGAGCACACTCTTTTCAAGTTGATATACTTGCATATATTTGAGAGCCCCTTATAAATTATTAGTCTTCCGGTATTGTACAGTTTGCTACGGGTGAAACTTATACTAAATACTAAACTAAAATTAAGTCATGAAATTCTGTACAATAACACCTCAACCCAGCCCGCTCACTTCTTCTCTGGTCCTGTGGTCTTTTTTCTTCGGAATAGCAGAATGTGGGGTTCTGTGAAAAGGGAATTTAAGGTTAAGTTTAGATTCTGCATTTCCTATTGCGGTTTTATTTTATACTACATATAAGAAAGAAGACATCTGGCAGTAATAGCTCAATAAAATAATCCGAAATTAAGACTGTCCGCTAAAACCCAATGTTGTGTCATATCATTAACCATAATTATCAGCACTTATGCTGCTCGTCTACAAACTGTTTAAGTTATAAAAAAATAGCCTACATATCTATTTTCTTATATTTTTGATGTTACTTAATTGCAACACAGTAAATGTTTTCACACTACTGCTTGGCTATTGAATATCTAATGTTGCCTAGCACTACAAAAGTGCAGAAGTGTGGGCTGCACAAAATAGATTGGTAGATTTGTATTAAATTCTGGCCCACTGTGATCCATCCTACACACAAGCGTTTAATTATTATTACAACTGTGGTTTCTGGGAATAGAACCTGCTACCTCACACTTCCGCCATGGAAGCCTACAGCAAATTGTTTTGCTTACCGGGTTGGTGCGTCATGTAGTGGACCCACCCTTGACTCTGCTGCACCCCGATGCTCCTCCACTCCTGCTCTGTCATGAGATGGTTCTTCGGCACAAGCTTCACCATCTCCTTCGGTAACACTACATGCCTGGAATAGTATTATAGGTCACTGTAATTACAGATATCACTAGTTGTTTGAAGTTCAGTTTTAAGAAATGTAGTTTGGCCATATGCAAAAACCAGTGCAAATTGGTAACATGTGTGTTTGGTTTTTTATTTAGATGGATATTGAATGCAATTTGGTCAGATGTCAATTTGTTTGGTGAGGATTTTATTGACATTGTTTTGCATCTAACATAGAATTTATGTGCATGGTTGTCTTGATATGTGACGTCACGCAGCGTTATTGGCGCCGTTTTGTAAATGTTATCTTTAACATGGTGCAGTGATAATACAGAAAAAAATAATAAGGATCAGAGAAAAAATGTTATCATTCCCTTTTCACACCACAAAGATTCCTGTGAGCTAATAATAAACGCGGTTGAAGCCGCGGCGCGCAGTTAATAATTTAATGATACCTTTAAATGTAAACATGCTATCTGAGGTCTCACGTAGAGTAGGCCCAGCCCCTGTGCAACAGAACTGTTAGTTCACTTCCACTTATCGAATAATATGAACTACCATGATTAGTTAGTATGTTAGAGTTACGGCGCTTTTAACATGAAAGTTAACGATGAATTAGCCAAGAACTGTTGTAAATTTACCTGTACTCATGTTCCTCATCATAGTATTTATCAGAATAGTAAATTTCTCGTGTCATGGTTAGATTGTATAACTGTTCTCTCGCTGATAATAACGTGACCCAGCCACAATTATTATCGTGTGATCCTCAACACCTCAAGTAACGTTTTCATCAATTCACAATGGGCATCCACAACTACAATTTTCAAAATAAATTCACAAAGAAAACTGACATTTTGTGAGCACAGCGAGACGTTAACGAATTTTGAAATTCGAAAATATTGGTTGGTTTGGTGTTGCCCATAGATCAAGCATACTGGTGTTGCCTGCCAGTGCCAGTTACCAGTAAACTCGTGGATCGAATGTCAAACTGCCGATATTGATATTTTTATCGGTGTTCATCTGGTACCTAGGTACTGTATTGTGGTATACTATACTGGTATTATGGAACCGATACTTCTATCCATACTTTTACCTTTTACCAATACGTTGACTTAATACCGATATTTTCTAAATATAGCGAAGCGTCTCGTTGCCAATAGCCATCTATTTTTATTCCAACGCCATCTAGTTTCATTTCGTAACAACTTTGTCCTTCAACAATTTCGTTAGTTCCTTATACATCGCGTAGTCGTAGCGTAGACGTACCTACGCTGCGAAAACTACTAAACATAGAACAAAATAATTACTGTAGTTTTAGAATACACATTATAATAATATATCAAACTACAAAAAAGTCTGTGATACCATAATTATGTCCTAATACCTAGCTACTTTTATGTATGTACCTCCCTATTAGAGACGTTAGTAGAAACTAGACTACATAGAGAAAATCTGAGGCAATAAATACTTGCTAGACCACTTTATTTGTAAATCCTTATCTAAATAAGTCACTTTTTAAGACTAAGACTGTTTCAGCATGTACCTGTAGGTATACAGTGTACATTAGGTAGGTACCTACTTCTTGAATTCACTTAACAGTCGTGGTAATAGACCACATACCTACCTAATCCACCACGAGTGCACGGTCCGTATTGGTGTAATAAAACCTCTGACCCGCCGCCATGTGGGTTTCCTCACAATGTTTTCATTCACTGAAAAGCGAGTGATAATTACGTAGGTAGGTATTTTACGATGCGAATTTGTATGCCACAACAAAACGCAGTAGCACAATAGGCGGTCTTATCGCTTGAAGCGATTACTTCGAGGCTACCCATGGATGATGGAAAGAAAAACATTTATGAGAAATATAGTATGGTCGATCGATGGCGTAGGTGCATCACCTCATAAAACTCCCGGCTACTTTTTTTATCACGAAATGTTTGATATTTGTAAATAAATCGTCCCTCTCATGACTAACTGTCGTATCTGACAAAATTGTCGTAATCGACTTTTTTTGACCTACGTACTCAAAATCCAATTCCGAACATTATCCACCAACTGTCGTAACTGTATCTTATACCAGTGAGGAGCTATCACAATAAACAGCGTTGGCGTATGTTATAAAACACCCAAAAAACATATCACTAACTGAAGTAAGTAACACACGACTACTAGTGAAATTTTTTTATTAGTTGCATTCATTTTTCCAGAGACGTACCTGTACTATATACGACACAGTGAAATATTTTTATTTCAATATTTACATCTATACACGTCCTTACAGTTGCAATTTGCAAAAATATAGTAATGCTCGAAAGCTCTATTTCGTGTAGATAAGGATCATGCTACGAAAAATCAAATGGTAAAGGGCATTCATTTCAGAACACACCGCCGGTTTTTTCAAAGGATAAAGACGCATATGACTTGCAACTGAACTGTCATAAATAAGCTTTTTTAAAGAATTCAATAAGAAGAATGTCATTCTATTTTATGTGCATTGTTGTTGTTGTCGTTATGTGCATTGAATATAAAAAGTTTACAAGCCACAAGGCAACGCTAATATTTTGAAATTGCAATGGCCGTTTCCATTGTTGAGTCCTTATATTATTATGTTAATATAAAGGTGCCTATTACGCAAGTAACCAGTAAGGAAATAAATAATGACCGGACCACATTATGCATCGGGCTGACGCTAGCAAACACTAGAATCAAAAGGCATCTAATAGACAAGGGCAAGCAGAGTTACTTTTAAGAGTGAACATTACGAACGATTGCAATAAAGAATACGACACGTTTAGCATAGTGTCTGAGCAGTGAGCACTCCTACTGCTGTACTTGGTGTCGCGGTCTTATCACTAATAGGTTCTGAAATAAGAATTAAGACACTTTGCATCCACGACTGAAGTCACAAGGGGAATAATTAATATAATTGCTAGTATTTCGCCTAAAACTCAGCTCCTAAAGCCCGAAATAAAAAAATAAGCTTATAACAGTTTATTTGCAAGTCAGGTATCCCTCTTTTTTCTTTGAACTTACCGACATGATGAACTGAGTGCTATGCTCGATGACCTCAACAGAGCTTCCGCACAAGTCGGTCTTGAAATTAACATGGGTAAGACTAAAATTATGCTGAATAGGCACCCATGTTGTACCGTCTCCCATGAAAATTGGACACTATCCAGCTTGGTAAGTTCAACTTTGGGAAAGAGGTCAATCGGCAAATCCAACTCGGCTAGACTGCGTTCGGGAAGCTACGCAAAATCTTTTCTGACAGACACCACAATGCCTGAAGACGAAAGCCAGTGTGTGTTGCCAGTGATGATTTATGGCACCGAAACGTGGTCGCACACCATGGGCCTTATCAGAAGGCTCTAAATCACCCAGAGGGCGATGGCGAGAGCAACGCTCTAAGTTTCACTACGTGATCAAATCAGAAATAAGGAGATCCGTAGGAAAACCAAAGTAACTGACGTAGCTCAATGAATTGCTAAACTCTAGTGGCAGTTGGCCGTGGCACATTGCACGCAGAAATGATGGCCGATAGAGCCGAATAGGTTATCTAGTGGCGACCGCGTACCGGCAAACGCAGCATAAGCAGGCCCCTAATACGGTGGACCGACGACCTGGTGTAGGACGCGGGAAACAGCTGAGGGAGGGAAGCACAAGACTGGTAATAGTGGAAGTCATTGGGGGAAGCCTATGCCCAGCGGTGGGCGTCTTTCGGCTGTGAAAGAAAGAGAAGAAGACCGACATGTTCTGAACGAATGCCTTTTACCCTTTGAATAGCTTACAAACGGATTCCAAAATTGTATGGTGTCCGGAATTCACATAAATCCTTTCTTAGTTAGGTAAGTGTTTGAATTCAGATTTTAGTTCAATAAATAAGACGCCTATTTATTTCTTTTTTATAATTGATTTTGCCATCATCCATACTAATATTATAAATCTGAAAGTAACTCTGTTTATCTGTTTATCTGTCTGTATATCTGTTTGTCTGTTTGTTTGTTACCTTTTCACGGCTAAACGGCTGAACCGATTTCGATGAAATTTGGTATAGGGGTAGATTGGACCTATGAGACGGACATAGGCTATCTTTTGTCTCAAAAAATAATCTCGAAGGGGATGAAATAGGGGTTGAAAGTTTGTATGGGGAATCCATAATTCCTCAAGTTAGGGATCTGAAAATTCTTATTTAGGCTTTTGGTAAGAAATAAATAAATACGGGTTTCAGCTTTTTTGCAAAATCATCCCTAAAGGGGGAAAAGCAAGGGGGTTGAAATTATGAGGTATTCTTTAGATGCATCCCCTACAGACCACAATAAACGGCTAAACGGATCGTAATTTAAATTGGAAAGTAATTAAGGGGGGAGAGTGCGATGGGAGGAGGGGGAGAAAGGGGGAAAGTGGGGGAAAGGGGAGAGTGGGGGGAAAGGGGGAGTAGATGGTAGAGCGAGGGGAGAAGAGGGTAGAGTGGGGAGAAAGAGAGGGGAGAGCGGGAAGAAAGAGGGGAGAGTGGGGGGAGAAAGCGGACAGAGTGGGGGGAAAAAGAGGGGAGCGTGGGGTGAGAAAATGGTTAGAGTGGGGGGAGAAAGAGGGGAGAGTGGGGGGAGAAAGCGGAAATAGGGGGGAGAAAGAGGGGAGAGTGGGGGGGAAAAGAGGGGAGAGTGGGGTGAGAAAGAGAGTAGAGTGGGGAGAAAGAGAGGGGAGAGTGCGGGGATAAAGAGGGGTGAGTGGGGGGAGAAAGAGGGGAGAGTGGGGTGAGAAAGAGGGGAGAGTGGGGGGAGAAAGAGGGGAGAGTGGGGGGAGAAAGAGGGGAGAGTGGGGGGAGAAAGAGGGGAGAGTGGGGGGAGAAAGAGGGGAGAGTGGGGGGAGAAAGAGGGGAGACTGGGGTAAGTAAAAGGGTAGAGTGGGGAGATAGAGAGGGGAGAGTGGGGTATGAGGGTAGAGGGGAGAATGAGGATAGAGTGGGGGGAGAAAGAGAGGAGAGTGGGGTCAGAAAAAGGGTAGAGTGGGGAGATAGAGAGGGGAGAGCGTGGAGAATGAGAGTATAGTGGGGACAGAAAGAGGGGAGGGTGGGGGAGAAAGAGGGAAGAGTGGGGGGAAGAGGGGAGAGTGGGGGGAGAAAGAGGGGAGAGTGGGGTGGGAAAGAGAGTAGAGTGGGGAGAAAGAGGGGAGACTGGGGTGAGAAAAAGGGTAGAGTGGGGAGATAGAGAGGGGAGAGTGGGGTATGAGGGTAGAGGGGAGAATGAGGATAGAGTGGGGGGAGAAAGAGGGGAGAGTAGGGTGAGAAAAAGGGTAGAGTGGGGTTATAGAGAGGGGAGAGCTTGGAGAATGTGTGTATAGTGGGGGGAGAAAGAGGGGAGAGCGGGGGAGAAAGAGGGGAGAGTGGGTGAGAAAGAGGGGAGAGTGGGGTGAGAAAGAGGGGAGAGTGGGGTGAGAAAGAGTGTAGAGTGAATAGAAAGAGATGAGATAGTGGGGGGAGAAAGAGGGGAAAGTGGGGGGGGGGATAAAAGGGGAGAGTGGGGGGAGAAAGTGGGGAGAGTGGGGTAGAATGAGGGTAGAGTGGGGGGAGAAAGAGTGGAGAGTGGCAGTGAAAGAGGGGAGAGTTGGGCTAGAAGGAGGGGAGTGGGGGGAGAAAGAGTGGAGAGTGGGAGTGAAAGAGGGGAGAGTTGGGCTAGGAGGGGAGTGGGGGGAGAAAGAGTGGGGAGTGGGAGTGAAAGAGGGGAGAGTTAGGCTAGAAGGAGGGGAGAGTGGGGGGAAATAGGTGAGAGAGATTGAGTGCGAAATATATAGAAATAGAGGGAGAGGGAGTGAGCGAAGGAGGGAAAGGAAGAGATATAGACGGAGAGGGTGAGGGAAATAAATATAATGGATGAAATGGACAGGGAGAGGGAACGCAAGAGATTGAGAGTGGAGAGGGATATTAATGATAGAAAGATAGGGAAAGGTATAGAGATATAGGGAGAGGGAAAGAGATGGAGGTAGAGGAAGATAGATAGAAAGAGCGAAAGAGGGAGAAAGATAGAAAAAGAGCTAGAGAGGGAGAAAGATAGAGGAAAAGGGAGAGAAAAAGAGAGAGATATATTCTTACCTATAACTGTTCCCCGCGACATCAATTGATTTTCTAAACAGTTTACATTTTATATAAAAATGCGAACGAAGTTGCGGGTATCAGCTAGTCTTGTAATAAAAACGCCGTATCTAGCATTTAAAACTGATATATACGAAAACAAAGTTATCACAAAGTGTCGTAACTGTTTTAAATGTATATACTGCATGTATTTACGCAATTATATTGAAATTATATCAACTACATGAAAGTAAAAGCTTTGTTCTCCACATAGAGGCATAAAACCTATGGATAGGACACGGTTGGCGTGTACTGCGATACAAAATGTAAAGCTCTCAACTGAAAATACGTTGCCCTGTAAAATAATGTCAATGCTAGTTACGACGGTTAGTCATAAGAGGGACGAAATGTCCACCCGTGCGGATCCGGGACAGGCCATTAGTACAAAAAAAAACAAATCAATACAAATCTTATTTACTATCACAGGGTTCTTATGTACTACACACACAGAGTTCATATTAGTTTAGTAGGTAGGTAGATAAGTACAAGTATATCATTCATTTCTTTCCTTATGATCTACAATTATTATTATTCTACACTGTGCCTGATGTAGATCTCTCGTACATTACCACTTATGCTAGTTACTGCAGCAACATTTTGTTTATAATTGTATGATGCATAATATGTTTAGTGTATCTACACTAATATTATAAAGAGGAAAACTTTGTTTGTTTGGTTGTAATGGCTTATAATAGGCTTCGAAACTACTGAACCGATTTGAAAAATTCTTTCACTGTTGGGAAGCTGTCCCCGGTACACATAGGCTACCTTTTATCCCGTAAAAATTAATGGTTCCCGCGGGATAGTAGTTAACGCGGGTGAAACCGCGAGGTCCTTCTAGTATACCTAATATAATTATCTGAGCTAGATCTGAGCTCTTGAATCAACGAAAGAAGTAGAAGTCATTATGTTCATGTTTTTCCCCTTTCATGAGTCTCTATATTATGTTTCTCATAGTCAACTTTATGTTGGAATTTCGCCGGGCACTCATTGCATGAAAATAATGCTTGGTGCGCTTGTTGCATGTGACGTTTGACATGCGACGCGCGCGTCATGCGCTTGCCGCAAACCGCGCAGACGTACGGCCGGTCGCCAGTGTGCGTCAGTAAATGTTGCTTTAGACCACTTCGCGTGATGAAAGCTCTGTTGCACGTGTCGCATTCGAAATTCTTCTCACCGGTGTGCCGTCTGCAATTGAATAACATTGGGCATGACTGTGTGGTACAATTTGATAGTAAACTCACTTTTACATGTACTTTTTTGGGTTGAGTACCCAAAGGGTAAAATGGGACCCTATTACTAAGGCTCCGCTGTCCGTCCGTCTGACAGTCTGTCGCCAAACTGTATATCTCTTAAACCGTGATAGTTAGACAGTTGAAATTTTCACAGATGATATATTTCGGTTGCCGCTATAACAATAAATACTAAAAAACAGAATAAAATAAATACTTAAGGTACATACAACAACTGCGATTTTTTGCTTTTTATAAATAATGGTATGGAACCCTTGGAGCGCGAGTCTGACTCACACTTGGCCAGTTAATGCAGTTGCAGTGTAAGCATGTATCACGTCACACTATTGCTGTAGTCATAAGTTGTAAGTTGTAACACACCGGACATGGTACTGCAAGTGTCCGTAGGTGCGAAAGCTGCGCGGGCACAGCACGCAGTGATATGGTGTCTGCCCGGTGTGCTTGCGCCTGTGAGTGGCCAGTCCAGCAGTCTGCGCAAACGACTCGCCACATATTGAGCACTGTAGTGGTTTTTCTCCCTGTAATATACAACATTAATTATTTTAATTCAATGGTGCTGTATACAAAAATAAATATTTTGAAAAATGATCTGTGACTGAGAAAATATAATTATTTCAGAATCTTTTTCAGTATATTATACAGTGGAATGGGACATTAGGGTTCATCAAAGCAATGTTCTCATTCAAATTTCAATAAACTATCAAATTTTGTACCGTATGCACTCTCATGTGGACTTTTAAATTTGGCTCCAATGAGAATTTTTTATTGCATTGGGGACACGAAAAGGGACGATCTCCAGTGTGTGTCTTTAAATGAGTCTTCAACCGGAATCTGAAAGGAAGTCAGTTTGATAACTACGGAAGAAGCCCCCTCCACAGGCTAAAAAAAATCGGCCAAGTGCGAGTCGGACTCGCCCATGAAGCGTTCCGTAGCACCAAGTCACATAATATAAAAGTTCTTGTAGTTCATTGTAACTTTGATCGGTGTTTTAATAATAGTGTAGGTATTTTTTACGACTTATGACATAATATACCTATTTAAAAAAACTTCATACTAGATCTCATTCAAACCAATTTTCATTGGTAGTTTGCATAGTAAGTAAGGTACAACATATATATTTTTTTGTTTTATCGGTCTCTTATTTTAGAAGTTAGAGGCCCAGGACACACATATTACCACTTTGGAAGTGTCTCAAGCGCAAACTATTCAGTTTAGAAAAAAATTATATTAGAAACCTCTATATCATTTTTGAAGACCTATCCACAGATACCCCACATAATATAGGGGTTCGATGAAAAAAAATAATGTTGAGTTTCAGTTCTAAGATGGGGACCCCAAAATTTATTGTTTCTTTTACAATATTTTAGTGTGAAAATTTTAATGCTGTTCACAGAATACACCTACTTACCCAGTTTCAACAGTATAGCTCTTATAGTTTTGGAAAAAAGTGGCTGTGACATTCGGACGGACGGACGGACAGACAGACAGACAGACATGACGAATCTTTAAGGGCTTCGTTTTTTTTTTTTGCCTTTGGCTACGGATCCCTAAAAAATATGGTGAATGCTGCAACAAATGTTCTATAGGTACCAAGTATATTTTGTCGCAGGGTGAATGACCTAACATAAAATGTCATTAGACCACAGGTTACAGTAATTATGACATCAAAATAGAAAGTACATTTTTGACATTAATTTCCTCACCTAGATGACATGACTTTTCCACACGTGAAACATTGTTGCTTTTCGGATTTCTTTTTGTCATTGGAACTAATTTTGCCTTTTTTGGAACAGAAGCTCTTCTTTCCTGTTTGTTCAAAACTGTGATCTTTGATTTTTTTATCCATATTTTCTTGTTCCGAAATTGTAAATATTGGATTACCTGCATAATTTTCTGTTATCAAATCACATGCATTAAAATGGTCATCTTCAATGCATAATGAATAGTTTTCATTGGTGACATCTATTTCTAAGCTAGTTTGTGAGTCTTCATCGCTAGATTTGTGTACAATTGCTCTGAGTTTAGCATCTGACTCTTGGCACAAGGATATAAACCCTGTGCAGTCTTCTAATTTTTGAATACATTTGGAGCATATTTTGTTTGGCAGCCCATCAGTAGGAGATATCTGAAACCATAATTCATGGAATATACTCTTATATTCTTATATTCTTTATTGTACACATAAAACATAATACATACAGTGACATTCACACTAAAGTAATGTACAAAGGAATATAGTAGGAATATAGTAGGTACTCTCTACCGAAATGGAATGGAACAGTTATTTATTTATGTATCCTATTATTTTCGTAGTGAAGTTTAACACAACTTTGGTATTAGGTATACACATACACAGATCCATAGGTAAGTACATGAATTCAAAACCATAATTTCTAATGTTTATACTTTACTTAGGTAGGTACCTTAATTTTTGCTAAATTAATAATCATTGTAGATATTTGCGCCGACCCATGCTTTTGAAACAAACTTGTGAGACATCCCTGTCCTAGACATATTCTACAACTTCCAGAAGCCATTTAAATCAGTGTGACCATATTAAATTTTACAAAAATACTGAGGCAGGCTCGACAAAATACTGAAAAATACCGACTTCCACGGGGCAAAAGCCCAATAAAAATACTGATTAGAAAAAGTTGTATGTAGCTACTTAATAATCATCATTATGTACAATAAGCTGTTATAAACAATGTATGAGAAATAAATATCTATTGCCTATCATCATAATCATCAGCCTGAATAAGTCCACTGCTGGACATAGGCCTCCCCTCATTAGTTGCCCATGCTTTTGCACGTTAACGAACACTCAATGAGTCATATTCCATCAATATGAGGTAAACATTAACACCCGAAGAAACACAAGTCTGGGAAAAAAACACAATTACAACGTCTCACTTTCAGATATCCGCCAAATTCCAAAGTCAACTTCACGGTGCTACCATATTATTTATGTCAAAAAAATACCGAAAAAATACTGATGTTCGAAAAACGCCTTAAAAAATACCGAAAAAGTATTAAAATACCGAAAACGGTCACACTGATTTAAATTTTGAAGGCTGAAGCGGAATTTTATTGCATACATAAACAGTTTTCTGACTTCCAACAACACCAGCAAATAGCCAAATAGAAATAGTAAGTATTTAAGTAGGTAGGTAATGATTAAATAACAAAAAAAAAAACAACACAACAAAACTGAAAACAATCAACACCAACAGTCAACTTCAGTGTCAGCATCAGCAGTCATTTCAGTCAAGTCAAGTCAATACAGCCGAGTTTTGGCGGGAATCCGAAATAGGAAAGTATTTATTGTTTGTTTTGGTTATGTTATGATTATGACCTCGCACGGTCCGTGCATTTAGCTAGTGTCAAGTACGTATTAGAAAGTATTCTTATATTCACAATAGGAAAAGCTTTCCTCGTGGTCAAGTAGTCAAGTCAATTATTTACATGGTCAAAGTCACGATTCCGTAAAGTGGTGGATGCTTTACTGAAACTTTTTGAGTTTTGAAAAAAATGCTAAGTGACACGCTTTTTGGGTTTATATCATTTGCCCACACTCGTCCACGTTAACGAACACTCAATGACTAATATTCCACCAATATTACACATTAACACTCCAAGAAACAGAAGTTTGAGAAAATATTACAAAACCAACAACGTCTTACTATCGAATTCCCGCCAAAACTCCCAAAAGAGAAGTTGTTGCCATGGATGAACTATCTACCGGTACCTACCCAAAGGAAAATCGATTTAGATTGGGCATCCCTTATATTAACCTACACTCAAGTCACTGTCAGTGTCATTGGTGTGTGACTGTGCAATGTGCATGCGTGCACTGCTCAGTCAGCGCTGCCAACAAAACAAAACAAAAAAAGTAAAAACTTAGCAAATCAAAAGTTAAAAAAGTTTTCCATTTACCCATTTACAAAAGTACAGTTTTCATTTCTAAATTATCTAAAAATGACCATACCAAAGCTTTATCATTTCCCAGTCAGCGGACCGTCTCGTGGGGCTTTGCTTGCCGCAAGGTGTATCGGCGCTCCAGTAGAAATTGAGATCATCGATTTGTTTAAGAAACAGCAGTTGAACGAGAAGTTTTTGTCGATAAATCCTCAGCACTGCGTACCGACGTTGGTAGACGACAGCTTCACGCTGTGGGAGAGTCGAGCTATTGCTTGCTACCTTGCCAGCAAGTATGGGAAAGATGATCAGTGGTATCCTAAGGATTTGAAGCGTAGAGCCCGTATCGATCAAAGACTTTACTTTGACGCTACTTCACTGTACGTAAAAATTAGAGCTATATGTGTAAGTGCTCCTGCTACTCTCAAGTTGTGGCATAATATAAACCTACTAATATTATAAAGGCGGAAGTTTGTATGTTGCTTTTACATGCTCAGATGGTGGAATCAATTTTTATGAAATTTTTAAGATCCTGGATTAACACACAGGGTACTTTTATTCTGAAAAAATGTAGTTTTCTTGTCCAAGCAGGTGAATCCGCAGAGCATATTCATTGCTACTAGAATATTAACTAATCTTTACCTATTATTAAAGATCTTGTTATTAGACACAAGACCTTTGAAAGCCACATCTGCGCTTCTTAACTATACTCTTTTATAAATAAATTGCATAATACTTTTATATATTAATTTACAGTTTCCAATATTATTTTGTGGTGAGACTGAAATCAAGGATACACTAAAGAATGACCTGAACACAAGCCTCGCGTTTCTGAACGAGTTCTTGTCTCAAACTAAATGGGTTGCCGAGGATGAACCTACTATAGCCGATGCAACTACTTATGCTTCCATATCGAGCATACTGGTACTAATTACCATCTTATTTTGTACAAATCCTGAAGCTGATCTAGTATTTCAGTTTTCTTTAAATGTTATAAGAAGCCATATGAAATAGATAAAATTATTTCCAGGCTGTTGGCTGGGACATATCATCATTTCCCAACATCCAGAGGTGGATCAAGGAATGCGCCAATTTACCAGGCGCAGCTGAGAACGATGAAGGTGCCAAATCTTTTGGAGAAGCAGTTAAAAAGAATCTCAAACAATAACACCTCAATTACTTTAAAAATATATTCACATTATAATTATAACTTATAGATATATTCCATTGCTTAGGGCCCCTTGTTAAATTTGTAGCTGGATTTTGTTGTAATTCATTTGTCTGTTATTTTCACTAGGGTTGAAACAAACTGCCCCTATAATAAAGTGAATCATACAATACAAACTTACTTATAAAACTTCAACACTATTTGCTGTTCATTCCTTACTTTCCTCTTAATTACTGTTTCCGCTTTGAAGCCATATGTAGACATGATTTCAATAACTTCTTCCGGAATGTTATCTTGTATCAGCAGGAGGTAAAAGGTTCCATTCAGAGCTAGCTTCTTTGGTATCATATCTAGCAGTCTGTCGGTTACTTCTCGTCCTTTAATCCCTCCAGCCCAACTTGCGGCAATATCTCTTCCACCACATTCTTCACTTTCTGTTACAACATATGGAGGATTGAAAATAATAACATCAAACACATTATCACGAAATGCACTGACTAAATCCATGTTGATAGAATCTAACCTGACATTATTAAAACCGGCCATTTGTCTAGACATGATGCAAGCTTTGAAATTGACATCAGTGCAGAAGCAAAGTGTTTCTGGTAATGCCATTCCTAAAGCAGTTATAATGACTCCGCTCCCTGATCCAACTTCTAAGCAAAATGTGAGGTTTCTCGATCTTAAATAGTTTAGGTCCTTTTCTAAGGCATCAATGAGTAAGAAACTGTCTTCAGCTGCTTCATAGACATGGTTAAAGTCAGCTTTGTTTATGTGGTTTTGGAATGGTGTTTCCATAACGCTAGTTGATGGTGCCTCGTTCAGAGACTATTCCACTTGTGCTCGGTGCAGGTTCTGCTTGCGGCGATGGGAGAGCAGCTGTCCGAACAGTCTTTTCTTTTTGTATCATATGTCTTATTTCATTTAGTCTATCCTGAAAAATGATAAGATATTTTTGACTGTTACCTACAAATTATTGTAATAGTAATGCATCTTAGTTAAAATTTCTAGAATACAATTCAGATTTATCAGTTTCTAAAGTGTTAAAATATGAACAGATAAAATTTGGACAATCTAACATGTTATCTGTGGGATCATTCATTGTGCAAGTGAAATAATGGAGCGCAGCTAGTTTTGGTTGAGGGAACAAACCTGGGAAGCTTGTAGAACATTAAGTACAATAGTAACTTTATGCTTGCAAGCAATTAGTTTTTTCACATATGGGTCCAGGTCAGGCTGGTTGTTTAGAGCCTCCTTTACTTTTACCAGCTCTTCATTTAGTGAATCTATTTGCTGTTTCAATTCTAGCTGGGATATTCTGGAAATCAAATAAGAATTAGTGGGTGAGTAATAAAGAAATCTAGAAAGTACCATGCTTACTAAAAATGGCTTATTTCAGAAATGTCCTGCACAGGGGATTTCTGGACTTTTTTGCCCAGGGTTATTGCCTGTAGACATACCATTTATGCATGTCTGAAATGGATAAACTGTTGTCTCTAACCCACTTATTCTACCATCTTTGTACAGAGTTGACCAAAAATATTTTTCCGACTGAGATATTAGTCTAATTTGTTTATCTTATTCTACTAATATTTTAAAGCGAAAGTTTGTGTGGCGTTACTTCTTCACGCTCAATCGGCGACTAATTTTGGCATATGGATTTAGCAAATAGCCTGGATTAACATAGGCTACTTTTTATTCCCAAAACAGCGGGTAACATCGCGGGATACAGCTAGTATGTTTATAACCCTTAGGATGTTACCTTGTCGCTCTAACTCTCTCGTCTAGTTGGTCCACCGTAGGCTTGAGGAGCCCTAGCAAGCCCTCCGCTAGGGTGTCTCTAGTTGGGTTATCGCACAGGTTGCCGGTGTTCTCGTCCGCTGATGTCGTCGTGCTCTCAGTATCGTCCATGGCGTGTACATTACCTATTGCTGCATTTTAAAAAGCCGCAGATAGGCCCATATTAAACCAGGCACCACAGACTACTACAAAGAGTAGGTAAGGGGGAAAATACTACCAGACCAGGCACTCACTCCTGCTGACAGACAGGTACATGGGATTATGAATATTGGATAATATTACTATGCTTTATTGCCTCACTCCACTCCACCCACAAATCCAATCCACAAAATGTTCCAACCAATCTAACTTCCAACTCCTGCTGTCAACTCCACACCACACTCTTGCTTGCTTTTTTTTTGTTTTAGTAATGGCTTCGCACGGTTTGTGCATGTAGCCAGTGTCAAGTCTATATATATAAAAGCCAAAACTGACTGACTGACTGACTGACTGACTGACGATCAACGCACAGCTGAAACTACTGGGTCTAGAACCATGAAATTTTGCACAAATACTCCTTATGTGACGTAGGCGTGCACTAAGAAAGGATTTTTGAAAATTCAACCCCTAAGGGGGTGAAAAGGGGTTGCAAAGTTTGTATGGAGCAACGAGTTTTCTTGGCCTGATCCACTTCAAACTTGGCAATTATATTCTTTAAAAGATTTAATGAAACACGTGTTTCATCTTTTTTTAATATTCAACCCCTAAAGGGGTAAAAAGGGGATGCAAAATATTTTACATCCGATTTAGTTATACATTGAAATTTTACACAAATATTTCTTAAGTGACGTAGGTGTGCACTATTAAACACGTGGTTCATAGTTTTTGAATATTCAACCCCTTAAGGGATAAAAGGGGGCCACAAAATATTTTTCGTCATTTTTATTTCGAAATTATTTTTTTTCACAAATATTTCGTAGTGACGTAGGTGTGCACTAAGAAAGGATTTTTTTAAAGTTTAACCACTAAGGGGGTAAAAAGGGGTTGCAAAATTTGTATACAACAACGTGTTTTCTTGGTCTGATCAACTACAAACTTCGAATAAAATTCTTTAAAAATTAATTTAGCACCTGTTTCCGCGTGTTTTAACATCAATCCCTAAAATCTACGCAGGAAAATGGTAGATTTTGGTAGAAGATGATAGATTTAGGTAGGAAATGGTAGATTGTTCTAGGGATTGGTAGATTTAAGTAGGAAATGGTAATATCGGTAGGAAATGGCCGATTTTAGTAGGAAATGGTAGATTTTTGGTAAAAATGGTAGATTTCGGAAGGAAATAGTAGCTTTTGGTAGAAAATGGTAGTATTAGAAAGAAATGGTAGATTTCGGTAATAGCGGTACATTTTGGTAATAAATGGTAGCTTTTGGTAGAAAATAGTAAATACAGAAAGAAAATGGTAGATTTTCGTTTAAATGGTAGATTTATATAGAAAATGGTAGATTTTGGTAGGAAATGGTAGATTGTTGTAGGAAATGGTAGACTGTTGTAGGGGTTGAGTAGATTTCGGTAGGAAATGGTAGAAAATAGAAGATTCATGAAGAAAAGGTAGGTTGTCGTAGAAAATTGTAGATTTCAGTAGGAAATGGTAGATTATGGTAGAAAATTGTACATTTTGGTAGAAAATGGTAGATTTTAGTATGAAATGGTAGCCTTTGATAGATTCTGGTAGCCTGATAGATTTTAGTAAATGGAAGCTTTTGATAGATTATGATAAAATATTGTACATGATAGGAAATGTAGGAAATGGTCGATTTTGGGAGAAAATGGTAGAATTTGTTATAAAATGGTAGATTTTTTGTATAAAAAGGTTATTTTGGTAGAAGATGGTAGATGTCGTATGTTGGATATGGGATGGCGATGTTGATGTCGAAGTCGAGGTCGATGTCTTGAATTACTTACGGACCAACCGCTGATTGTAGAAACCTGAAACTTGGAGGGTGTGTTCTTTGTATGACGTAGACATCCGATAAGAAAGGATTTTCCGAAATTCTACCTCTAAGAGGGTGAAAAAGGGAGCAAAGTTTGTATGGGACAACGTGATTCGCCTTGGTCAAATCTACTTCAAACTTGGCATAATTATAATTATTTGAAAGATTTACATGTAGGTATTTCATCGTTTTTTAATATACAACCCCTAAAATTATAAAAAAGGGTACAAAATATTGTCATCAGATTTAATTCGAAATCCGTATTAACACGGAACATAGACAGGGTAGAACTTTGACATGTTTGAATATTTTTTGGATTATTTGAATACTTCTTAGGAACTTTCTCAACCCCATCCATACTGTGCGTCAATCAACTGTTCATCCATACTTGAAAGTAACTATTTTTGTTTCTTCGTTACCTTTTCACGGCTAAACGGCTGAACCGATTTCGATGAAATTTGGTATAGAGATAGATTGTACTTTCGAGACGGACATAGAATACTTTTATCGCGATATAATATAGTCCGCGCGGACGAAGTCGCGGGCAACAGCTAGTATAAATATAAGTACAATAAGTATTTCTTAATTTCACAGAAAATCACAGCAATATAGCAATCGTGGTCAAGTAGTCAAGTCAATTATTTACATCGTTAAAGTCACGATTCAGTAAAGTAGTGGATGCTTTACTGAAATATCCTGGGAGTTTTGGAAAAAATGCGGAATGACACGTTTTTTGAGTTTATATCATTTGCACACACTCGTGCACGTTAACGAACACTTATTCTAATGATTAATATTCCACCAATATTACACATTAACACTCGAAGAAACACAAGTTTGAGAAAATAATACAAAACCAACAACGTCTCACTATCGGATTCCCGCCATAACTCAAATGGTTTGACTTGGCTTGACTTCTTGATTATGGCTTTTATTGTGGCTAGTTGTCACAATTCTGCCAGTGCCCGTTTCATGCTAGTTTCATAAACTTAAGTTAACAGTATGCTTAATGTGAGTTTTGACAATTTCTTTACGCGCTCGGTCCGTTTAGTGGAAACTTGAAATTGTATGGAATAAGAGCAGCGCCATCTAGTGAGTGACTGACTGACTGACGTCCAAATTTTTACCCGTCACCGTGCGACTGCCACCGCGGCGGCGGCGCGGCGTGCCGACAGTGTAGGAAAATAAGGAGCTTTGAACGGCGAATCGCCGCGGCTTTACTGTACTAGTAGTGAATTAAGGGCTTATAGAAATACTAGTCACGTGGACTTGTCCAGGTTGTACCAATATCATATAATTATCAGTAGGTACATAATATTATACAGCCTGGACCGTGATGAGGGAATGTAAATGAGGTAGCCAAATGACTCCATTGATAAACCACAAATTTCTATACTTACTTAGGTTTTTTTGCAGATTTTTATAATGTAATCCCGAGATCTTTCACTTCATTTACTCGAACTAGTGGTGTCTCAATGTGATAAGTACTTATGCAGTATCGGCTTATGATAACGACTGAAAGTGATTGTCATACACTTGGACGCGTTGAACTGCAAACGATTTTTTTTGCTCCAAGTAACCAGTCTGTCTATACCATGTCGCCCGCTAAGTAGGTAGGTACATTTTACGTAGATAACTATAGTATAATCTACAAATGAAACATGTTCAGCATCTTCTGAGACCGAATGTGATTTAATAGTTAGGTACCTTACCCTTAGGATAATAACGCAAAGAAGAATATGCGTAGTTTGACTCAAAAGTGAAGCCACTTTTTTATCAATGTGTGCGCGAGTGCCATGTAATTTATCGTATCCCGTCAAAACGCACACAAGGGCAATGAAAAAGACGCATACGTGTTGGTATTTAGTCCAAGAGCAGGGAAAATGAATAAATATACACCGTAAAAGCTTTGATTTCGAGCAATAGCGAGTCAAAATTCGAACTAGGCTCAAAAAGTCTCAGTAAAAATGGCTGCACGGCGCGGCGCTAGTGGGTACTAGATTTCTATGTGTTATTGTTTTAAGACCTTACCTACCTAAGTTATTAGAACCAAGCCATTTAGCGGTAACAAGCAACAGTCTTGGTCTTGATGGAGAGAGCCTCAAGGTTTTCGCGAGGGTTTCATCAACGTGTTCTTTATCTAAGTGTCAAACGATTAATTTAAGACGCTTTTAGGAATTTCATGAATATTTCATGATTACACATTAATGAACTTCCTAAAAGCGTCTTATACCGCCAAAAAGTAATTAGGTAGGTGTACTTATCGTCTTATTTTATGTTTATAGCACTTTCCAAAAAATACCTCTCATAATTTGTTGGGGATTATAAGATGCCCACTTTGGAAATACCTAGTAGGTATAGGTACCTACTACCTAACCTACCCGGATATGGATAATCTAATGGTACAAAATAACTAACAATAAGTACATAGGTAGGTACTTACAAGGAGATGCGACGTGGTTCGCGTGGTTCATCATTGTGTATGGTAAAGCAATTATCAGAGGAGCGAGCTATATTATGTAGAGACTGCTTAAGTAGCTATAGACATTCTACGATAATGTGTGGCAATCAGTCGAATAATCTAGGAGGAGAATCCCAACTGCATAAAAAATACAAAAACAAAAAAACAAGCTTATATTCAAGTGATATGCTCTGGCGGAGCGGGTAGCGGGTGCTCACTTGCCGCCCGCGGCCGCTCCGCTTGTGCGCGCCGCTCCCGAGCCCCGTCCGTCGACTCCCTCGCCAGTCGCATCTCAGCAGCGGGCAGCCTCGGCAGTCGCACCCAGCCACACACAGCCGCGGCATCCGCGACGGCGACGTCACCGGACTCGCTCCCGACAACTTCCGATAATCATCATAATGCCGAATAAATTATTTAAACTTTTGCTCCTGTTCAACGTCTTTTTTGCACTGGAAGCGGTAAAGTTTTGTTCGCCGAAATGTACGTGTGTTCGGAACAAGGTCGGGTGTCTACACCAAGACCTGCTGTCAGTGCCCCCTACGTCAGCTGACACCTTCACCCTGTAAGTGCAACCAAAGTTGATGCATCAAACGCCGCCAAACTTACAAACAATACCTACTATCAAGTTTAGTGTAACTATCATGCCTCACTAAAATATCTATGTAAAACATTGCCCTCCTTCGGCAGTCGGGTAAAAATGCTGCACATAGTGTGTAGGTGACCTATGTACCGAGTTCAAACTTGTACATTTCAGCACAGTTCGCGGAAGTTTAAAAATAAATGTGCGTAGAGTACAATCGAGTTCACCAGCATGAGACGGTGGAACGTATATATACTTATTTATAAATTAATACTTTATTGTAAGTACACAAAACTTATAAATAGTAGGTACAATATGTCGGACTTAATACTTAAAGTATTTTCTACCAGTCAACCACCAATAAAGAAGAAAAAGTGACTAAGTTATACCTAATTTTTTTAAATAAAAGCGCCTGTTTAGCGCCTACCCTTTATAAACGTGTTATAAACGTTATAAAGGGTAACGATTTACTAAAATGTGCAGCACAAACGTTGTGGACATTATAATGGATGAAATAAGTAGGACCTATTTTATTCTTTAATTCAGAAATTGAGACGGCCATCCTTCTACATAATAATAATATACTGTGCTTCCCACCACAGTGCAGTACCGAATTCCACAGTGACGCTATCTGAAATGATTGCTGTAATAATACTTAATTATAGGTCAGAGACGAGCTGTTTTGAAATGTTTGTTTTACCTCATTTTAAAAATGTGCAATTCATTAGACCAAAAAAAGGTGTTGTAATTACAAACCAATTTTAATTCAATTTATACGGAATCAAGGGGCACGAGGAATTAAAAAAAACAAGTGATATTAACTACTAAATTTTACATGTAATGAGTTAATTTAAGTAGAGATGGCCCCGTGGTTTCTCTATACCTATAGAAGTGAGAATCTAGGTACAATTCCAAGTCCGTCTAACTGCACAACAATTATACTTATATGCGTTAAATTCATAATATTTTCAGTTTTAGGGTTCAAGGGTAAAACGGGACCCTCCGCTGTCCGTTCGTCCGTCTGTCTGTCTGTCAACACACCAGGCTGTATCTCATGAACCTCTATATTGACAACGCCAACAGTTAGACACTTGAAACATTCACAAAATACCTATTTAGATAATACAATTATATGCACTTACAACATAAATAATTCAATTAAAATTATATATTAATAATGTATGAGTGCTGTCATACAAATGACATGTTTTTTTTTGCCATTTTTATAGATAACGGTATGGAACCTTCGTGTGCGAATCCGACTCACACTTGGCCGATATATTTTTGTTGTTTGTTTTATTTGGGGTCAGGTCATATCGTGATGCGTTATTATTGGTAACCCTACTCGCGATAGTAGATATACCAATATAAGTACGTACTTAGTAGGTAGCTCGCGATAAATAACTTGATGGAGCATGCTGCGCCCGCGCATGATGTAAGTGGTCGGTATGTTTATAATAAGTATCTACCTAGTTAGATATAATAAACTGCAGATAAGGTTCCATTACTCAGAGCCGCCACCGCCGCGGGTATCCGTGCCGTGGGCCTGGGCCTGGATGACGACACTATCAGTTCCCAGTAGCATACAGCAGTATCTAATGGATTAATTAGCATTCATATTAATTTTCACGATGAAATCATTATCAGCACTCCACGAATTAATTTAATTGAAGCGAATTTATCGCTTGCTTCATATTTAATTTTAATGCAGGTGTACCGTAGTTTATTCAAAACCTTACTAGCTTAATCAGTATCTTACTAACTACCTAAGCATTACGCCCAAAAATATAGGCTATTTTTGATAACTCACATTTTTTTATTACGATAATTATTATGTATGTGTTTTATGCAGTACCTACTAGTTGGTATATCGTCGAAAATTATAACGTGTTCAAAATAGTTATACTCTTTCAAATACTAATTGAGAAATGTGAACTAACATTTCGTTCTTGCTCCAAGCGAATAGCTATGGTGTAGTAATAGTTGAGCATAGGTCCATTTAGATGGAGCAAGTTTTTCAGTCATTCAAGCAAGTTTTTCATCCTAAAATCACCACTAAGAATTTTATTGAAATAAGTGAGCACTTGTACCGATTTGGTCTAGGTATCGAGCGAAACGTTCCGAAGTGTGTTAATTTAAAACAGATCTGAAGATATTCACTGTAAAGAGAGTCAACTCTGTCTTTCACATTATTCATGCAAGTTCAAAGCCGTCATGTGAGGTATGTAAAAACGAACAAAACGTTTAACTACAAAGAAACAGAGCTCGCGATCCCGTTTGTGTAGCCTTTTAGGCTTGCCTTCCACTGCGAAAAGGAAAGGAAATATAGGTGAGCAAAGCAGAGATCACTTATTCAGTTTTCCCGAGTCAAACTGAATATAATAGGATACTTTTAATTGTTCGAAATGTATCTAATAGGTAAAATGTCAAACCTGAAGGTTATTTCGCTACATGAATAGAATACAAAATCCCATCAAAAACATTACATGTACAAAAATGCACTTGGCAATTGCACACGCAACATAAATCTATGTTAAGCGCTTTGTGCTTGTATTTGTTTGAAAGTACAACTATACGGAAGACTATATTTAGATTGCCTAGGAGATTATGCTGCCGTGTACAATCGCCAAGACACTCTATTTACTAGAGAAATAAAGATATAACTGTTCCCATAGATAGGTACAGGTAGGTATTGAAATTAACCGACTTGGTTTACATTCGATCTCACAACTTTTTACGGCAGATAAACTGCGATGCGAGACTTGTGCATTTTTGTACATGTAATGTTTTTGATGGGATCTCATTTTTTTTTGTAGGTTTTCTTTCTTTATTTCGTTTTTTTGCAAAACACGTATCAACACGCGCCCCGCGCCTGTGCGGCCGGGGCCCCTTGCGACATAGGTCATGCTCATTGATTATCATGAACGAGTGTCTTTGCGTCTCCACAGATGCGTATTAGGTATAAGGTACCTAGGTAACTATTTTAATGTACCTAGGTAACGAATTTGTTCGACCTATAAAAGTGTAGGTAGGTATAGTATAGGGATTAGTATCTCTCTATATATCGCGGAAGTTTTTAAAAAGCGCTCAACTGTCGAATTTCTCGAAACCATTTCTCATTTTTACCCCTGTTACCCATTTCATTCAATTTCAATGAAGTCTAATTATGAACTGTAAAAGTAACTTTGTAATCACATACAATTTAATAGAATTTATATGGGAATACAAAGTTATTTATGCAGATCATATATCTAGAAAACGGGATGAAAATTATGGAATGTCAGAATTTTTCCATGGTTTATAGGCTAAACAATAGCTATATTCAAAATTTGAAACTTGTGGGACGGCTAGAAGTACCTTAGAATTTTGATGATCGGTGAGTCAGTCAGTCAGTCAGTCAGTCAGTCAGTCAGTGGGCAGCAAAATTAAGGAACTTTGACTTGCAATAATTCTTAAACTACTGGTTCAAATTTGATGTAACTTGGATTATTATCTGTAGACGTGATGCCCTCTTGGTCACTAAACATTTAGGCTTCTGGTTTAATCCATAATGAAGTTACAGGGGGTCGAAAATGGCCCGAATCGCTTCGAGAAAAGGATAGTACGGCCGTGCCTTTTGTTTTGCTCGACTTGGCGGGGGCACTGCCGTGCCCCCAGATTTAGATATAACTGAGCGGAGTCCGCAGTGGATGGCGAACTTTGACTCGTTCGTGGAAAGGATTCATGGTCAAGTCAAGGAACATAGGATAACGGTGGCGGACAACATTATTATGACAACACAAGGTCTTTCTGTCACTGATATTTTTTCGATCATCTACAAATTCTACATACCTACCTACTTATGTTTTTGTTTGCCAACAATCTACACTAATATTATAAAAAAGAAAACTTTGTTTGTTTGGTTGTAATGAATAGGCTCCGAAACTACTGAACCGATTTGAAAAATTCTTTCACTGTTGGGAAGCTATGCTATCCCCGGTACACATAGGCTACCTTTTATCCCGTAAAAATTAATAAATTAATGGTTCCCGCGGGATAGTAGTTAACGCGGGTGAAACCGCGAGGTGCTTCTAGTATAAGATATTGAGGATACCTGCATCTTTTTATTAAAACTACTTACTTAGCAGCAGTTTTTCATATCTTCGATGAATTTGTGACGACGGCGCACTACAATACAATAATGTACCTACTTACAATAAGTACTTAGGTATAATCAGATAACTACCCGCAGGCTCTATCCCACACTGCAATCCATGCAAAAAACTAACTAACACTTACAATTTGTCCTTCTCAGCGATCTCCGCTTCAACAAGATCCGCAGTCTGGTCCCCGGCGGGTTCAGTCACCTGCAGCAACTGCGCTCATTGTTGCTAAACGACAACCACCTGCAGACCCTCGAGGCAGGAGCCTTCCACGGCCTACGGAAGCTCAAGTACCTCTATCTGTACCGCAACAAGATACACCACATCGACTCCGATGTATTCCAGGAGCTCGTCCATTTGGAGCAGCTGTGAGTAGCATCGCCGGTTTCAAAGGTATTCTGCATGACCCATCGCTGCTGGCTGAAAGGACTGCAGTGCCCGCAGTCCCCGGCAACAAGCTTTCGGTTGCCTACGGTGCGCGACGAATCGCTTCTATCCTCCGATATACAAAACGAAATGTAGGTAGGTACTCTTTGAATGACACAAGACATAAGTATACGAGTACCTATATATATATATATATATATATATATATATATATATATATATATACGAGTATAAGTAGCTGCAGTGGAACTCTAGCAGCTATAGAGTTCCACTGCAGCTACTTATAGATACTACAACAACATTATTGTTACAACAATATAATGTTGATACAACAATTATAATTCCTTTACCAGTATAGGTACCTAAATGTTTGGATTCTACAGTTTTATATTTTTCTGAATATCTGAACAGATCTCTCATTGTTATGGCTCGAACTTTGAGCTCGAACTTTGAGCCTCGAAGCAAAATATATCTAAGAGGAAATAGGTACTAACTTGTTTTCTTTAAAGCGGAACAACGGGTAGGAATTATATTATCGAGTAAATGTAACAATGTAAATTGTTTTGCTTACAATACTTATAATAACATACTGTGCCGAATACAAATTAACACAGAAAACAATCGACAGTATTAATAAGTAGAGGCCTAATTTTAGTTTTATGTTTTACCTACCTATTATTACATTAATTTACTTTAGAATAAAACCTACTGAAGCTAATTTAAATTTTCAGTAGGTACAAAATATGATACGCACCTATGAAAATCCAAATTAATTAACAAATAAATGATAGAGTAAGGGGACTATTTACCCTGCACAGCATTGTTACTAGTGGGTACTCAGGTAGACCGACTCCTTTGATGTGGAAAGCATGCCGCCAAAGCGTTAGAATCACCACAAAAACTCGGGAGCAGGGGTCGACCGACCCAGATTAAAGGATACCAGGCACAGATCTGACAGTAAGATGTTTTGAGGTTGAAATAATAGGTTATCCAGAGGACGAGATAGTCAATGTTCTAAGGGAAAACCTCGATATTCCTTCATTACTTCACTTTACAAAATAGGGGAAAACAGGGTGGCTCCGTACAGAGGGAGCCTTCGTACAATACGTATATCTCCACTATTAGTTATTTAGGCGCGTTCATCTTTTTATGCCTGATTGCCACTCGTATGCAGCTACTAATTAGTGGGACAAAACATCAGTATGGCTGCCGGGTCCGTTGAAATAAATTCAAATATGTTTTCGCGCCGCGAAAGTATAATTTGGACTTAAATTCAAACTCTTGTAGCTCTAGTAAGTTTTACTGAAATTGTGTAAGTAATTCATTGTAATTGAGCAACATATCCTTTAGTTTATTATGTATTCGTAAATTTTGGGATACAGCTTAATGCATATTTATTTTTATTAGAATTGTGTAATTAATTGGGTTGGGGTACCTTCGTATACATGTGTGTGGGGTACATTCGTACTATATAAATGCTTCGTGAAAATATTTTTCAACTTGCAATCTCCATATTAATATTTGATTACCACGATTATGTCATGTTATCGTTATTATTTATGTTGATTCTTACTAATTAGACTATTTTAAGTGACTTTTTAATTTCCAAAGAAGATTTTTTGTGAAATACTGCTACATTAGTACTACTACATCTAAAGGCTGATAATTACTAAATTTTATGTTATTTGAAAATCAAACTGATGAATATTTATAGTTATTTGATGATAAACGTATGTATTTTTATTTTAAATAACTTTTATAATTGTGTTTGCTGTGTACGAAGGTACCCGACGTCTGGGGTGCCTTCGTACGTTTTTCATTTTTTAGTAAATCCGTCATTACTCAGTCAATTATGCTGTATCGATACTAATCCACACTACCTTTTATAGCCAGATATATGTGTAACATACCAGCATTGAAATGGGTTTGAAATAGCTGTTAGTTTCTTTTTTACAAGGCCTAATGTAAAAACTGTACGAATCCACCCTGTTTTCCCCTACTAGATAACAAAACCGAATGGATGAATTTGTTAGATTTTGGACAAGAATGAAGGTAGTGCTAAAGTGTCAAGTTGAAAGCGAATAATACTGTTTCAGTAGGTAACCTACTAACCAGGGAGGTACCTACGTGAATATTTTACCATTGTTTTCACAGTGTTGACAAGAATAGTTGGTAGCCATCTATTTTATGAGATGCACACAAAAGTAGAGATGATCTAATCTAAAATTGCGCGCCCCTGCCCGCTCCCATGACATAAATATGGATACAATACACACAAATACGTCACGGTCATTGGCCACCAGTTGCCAATCAAATCGTATAATACTCCTGTGTGTTTGTCGAGTGAGGTAGTAGGTACCGGTCTCTGGCACAGAAGAAATAGTGACTCTAGTGGCTGAGTTTTTAGGCAGCCCAAGGGCCTCAGAATATGTGGCTAACGGTTTCTATAATCGCACAACCGGGACTGACGGGCCCTCCAAAGCACGGAGCGATGAACATTACAAAATAACTCGTACACACATTACTTGGTGCAAGTTTTGGTGGCTTTGGGTTAATTAAAACTGACCAATTACCTACATCATCGATATCGGCGATATCGGTTCAATTGTTTTACGTTCTCATAATAAAGGTACCTTCCATCTTTAATTATATCAATGTATACAAACTCTTTGTTCTGTTTAAGCATCCACCAATGCCCAACAAGGTGCTTCTTAATCGCCCCCTCTCATCATTTTCAGATATTTGCATGTCAATGAAATTCACTACCTCGAACCAGAATATTTTTCAAACTTGCCACGGCTTGAGAGATTGTGAGTATCTTGGTATTCATTTAGTAATTTGAATAGGCCAAAGGCGACTGTGAGATTAGAATTTTAAAGAAGGTACGCTTACGCTGCGGCGCGGCGCGGCTCGGGGCTACACGCTCGTGCTCACACTTAACATGTCTAAACGGGTTACTTAAATTCTTTGCCGTTGCATGTGCTTCGTTGCATGTGCCTGCAGCTTTGCGCCATACAAATATCTAAAAGTTTTAGTGTACTGCCGTAGTTGCCTGATACCCGCTTCTGTAAAATTATAAAATCAGTCAAAGCGAAGGCTATACGTACAAGGCCAAGCTGGGATTGCGATCTGTGAGTTGTGACCAAAAATCGTGATCCAGTGGCCCCTATACGATCAAGATCTCATCTTGAATTGTTTCACGACATGCACGTCTTTTTATTCTTGGTACCTACGGATTAATGGCTCCACTGGGTGATTATAATGTACCTACCCAGATTTTAGATTTATTCAAGTACAAGTCGTGATCCTAGATTACCGTGACCCTGCACCATACAAAGTACGTAATTGTCAAACAGGGATTTATTTTAGGTATCTCCACAACAACAAGATCAGCAAGATCCCGACGGGCTCCTTCTCCGGACTGATGAAGCTTCAGAAGCTGCGGTTGGACAGCAACGCGCTGATCTGCGACTGCTCCATGCTGTGGGTGGTGCGTATGCTGGCAAGCCACCAGGGGATGGATGTGGTCGCCACCTGCTACCAGCCCGCCTCTCTCACCGGGACATCACTGGCTTCAATGACGGAGAATGACTTTGATTGCCGTAAGTGAACTAACAATCTGAAAGCATGCTTAGTATTTTTTTTTAACAAAGCCCTTACAGACGTACTTCGTGTATCGGGTGATTGTTTCATCCTGGTTTCAGCGCCAACTCAGCTCATTTGTTTTACTAAAGATTTCAAACTAGAAGCAATTAAATTGATAGACATAATTATTTACCTTACAGAATACCCTGAATTCGCTAGTGAGCCTGAAGATGTCGTAGTTAACTTTGGTGACGATGCGATGTTCACTTGTGTGGCTACCGGGGAACCGGCTCCGGAAATAGTATGGCTGCGCGATTCTGCTGAAATACCTCTCGACACCAACCGCTATGAGGTCCTGCAGAATGGTACTCTGATGGTGCACGACGCGGACGAAACGGATGTCGGTGTGTTTGAATGTATGGCTAAGAATCCAGCTGGACAAGCTCATTCCAAACCTGCGAAGATGACCGTTAATAAACAAGAGACTATAGGTAATGCCGTCAACACAATGTGTGTGTAAATTTTGGAATTAAAACGAATATTTCGTAATAACTTAGTGCTCATTTATTTTTAGGTACTTTAGGGTTCTCTGCGTTACCTAGTAATCAGTCTGTCAAGCACGGCCAGGGGTCAGTGCAGCTGGATTGCTTGGCTAACGGGAACCCGAAGCCTCACATCGCTTGGCTGTTCAAAGGCGAACGGATCCTGCTCACGGAGCGCTTATCCATCCACCACAACGGCTCTCTATTTATTAAAAACGTGGAAGAATCTGACGGCGGTGAATATATTTGTCAAGCTGAAAATGTACACGGAAAAATAACGGCATCGGCGCTTGTTGAAGTTTTTGGTACGTGACCTAATTATTTATTAGAACTTTTGTACTGTTTTTCTTAAGCTGCTATATTTTATGGTGTTTACTTTTGTTACAGTGCCCCCGACGTTCACAGTCACCCCTAAGAATCAAACGTTAACAGTGGGGGGCAACGCTGTCTTCATTTGTAAGGCCAAAGGAGTCCCACCACCTTCCATCACTTGGTTCAAAAACACTTTACCGGTGCCACTTGATGACAATATATTTCTAAGCGACGACAATCATAAATTAAGTATTACCGAGGTCACCGAAGATGACGATTCGTTGTTTCATTGTAGGGCTGAAAATAGTGAGGGTTTAATTGAATCGTCAGCACACCTGAAAATTGAAGACGTTGAAATCGTACCTCCCCGAATTTTATTGAAACCGGAAGATACTGACGCATTCTCTGAGACTACCGTGCAGATGCCGTGTGAAGTAGAAAGTGAACCTCCAGCAATAATCGAATGGCGGAAGGACGGTTCTCGTTTACCGAACAGCGATAGATACTCGATTACAATTATTGGTAGTCTCATCATCAACAATGTTTCGATCACCGATACTGGTCGATACGAATGTACAGTTTTCAATGAGTACGGGCGAGATACGGCTTCTTCATTCTTGACAGTAAGAGGCCACACTCTCCCTGGAGACGTTTATGTCAATATTGCAATAACCCAAGCGACGCGCGACGTCGATTTAGCCATCGAAAGGACCATGAACACCTTGTTCAACAACCGGAGTGCTAAAGTTGACATCAACGATCTCTATAGAATCACACGCTTCCCAAATGCGCCTGCTAGAGAGGTAGCACGTGCAGCAGAAATTTATGAAAGAGCTTTAGATAAAGTTAAGGAATTCGTACAAGCGGGAAGAAAAGCGACCGCGGAACCCTTTAGTTACCAGAACGTTTTGACCAACAAACATCTGGACGTCATAGCTCGTCTGTCGGGCTGCGTTGCACATAGAGAAGATAATGACTGTGATGACATGTGTTACCATTCTAAATACCGTACTGTTGATGGCACATGCAACAACTTCGCACATCCAACATGGGGTTCGTCACTATCTGGTTTTCGACGTGTACTATTTCCAATTTACGAAAACGGTTTTAGCCAGCCTGTGGGCTGGAATAAAGACGTAAAATACAACGGCTACCGACTGCCGAGCTCGAGATTAGTTTCGACGAGAATTATTACAACCACTGACATATCTGAAGACGTTAAAATAACTCACATGGTGATGCAGTGGGGTCAATGGCTGGACCACGACTTGGATCATTCGCTGCCGTCTGTTAGCTCACAAACTTGGGACGGCGTAGACTGTAAGAAAACTTGTGATTACGCCGCTCCTTGCTTCCCTATCGAGGTTCCCCAGAACGACAGTCGAGTCACTAACCGCAGGTGTATCGATTTCATCAGAACCAGCGCCGTTTGTGGTTCTGGCATGACGTCTGTTCTATTCGGTACGTTGCAGCCTAGAGAGCAAATCAATCAGCTGACATCTTTTATTGACGCATCACAAGTTTACGGGTTCGAAGAAGCTGTTGCCACGGATTTGAGAGATTTAACGAATGATAATGGGTTGCTGAGAGTTGGCGCTGTATTTCCAGGAAGAAAACCTTTGTTGCCAACCTCGGGAATAAACGGCATGGATTGTAGGCGCAACCTCGAGGAGAGCACTCGCAACTGCTTCGTGGCCGGTGACATTAGAGCCAACGAGCAGGTAGGCTTAGCGGCATTCCATACTATATGGATGAGGGAACACAACCGTATTGCACTCAAGCTGAAGGCTATAAATCCATTTTGGGAAGGCGACACAGTGTACCAGGAGGCGAGGAAAATAGTCGGGGCTCAAGTTCAGTTTATTACTTATGAACACTGGTTACCGTTTGTCCTTGGGCCCGAGGGTTACAAAGCACTGGGAAAATACACAGAATATAATCCAAATATAAATCCGTCCGTGTCGAACGTATTCGCCACCGCTGCGCTACGATTCGGACACTCGATGATTAACCCTATACTACACAGGTACGATGAAAACTTTGAAACGATTCCACAAGGGCATTTGCTTCTCCGTCATGCATTTTTCTCACCCTGGAGACTAGTGGATGAAGGTGGCGTCGATCCTCTGTTGAGAGGTATGTTCACGACTCCTGCCAAGCTAAAGACCCCCACGCAAAATCTGAATTCAGAGCTCACGGAGAAACTATTCTACAGCACGCATGCCGTTGCACTCGACTTGGCAGCCATTAACATACAGAGGGGTCGCGATCACGGAATTCCGCCATACACGAAATTCAGACAGTTTTGCAACATGTCGGAGGTAAACGATTTCGATGACTTGGCTGCGGAAATATCCGCGAAAGAGGTGAGGGATAAACTGAAGGAGCTCTACGGGTCAGTCCACAACATCGACGTTTGGGTCGGTGGCATTCTGGAAGATCAGATAGAGGGCGCAAAAGTGGGCCCACTATTCAGTTGTTTGTTGGTGGAACAGTTCAAGTGTCTGAGAGACGGCGACCGATTCTGGTACGAGAACCCGTCAGTGTTCAAGCCGGACCAGCTCCGGCAAATTAAGGAAACCAGTCTCGCGCGCGTTCTGTGTGACAACGGCGACAATATCGATACGATTGGGGAAAACGTGTTCGTTCTGCCGGAGGAGCAAGACGGAATGATTTCTTGTGATGATTTGCCTTCGATCGATTTCCGCTACTGGGCGGACTGCGAGTCGTGCCACGACGACACCGGTGACCGGGGTCGCGGGGTGCGGCGCACGCGTAGACGTGTTTCACAAAAAGAACTGAACGAAATAAACAGGAGCGCGAAGGAAGAAGAACTACGGACAGATATGAAGGTTTTGAAGCAGCGAATCGATTATCTGGAACAAAATTGCAAAGTCGGTCACTGAACTTCTCTATGAAACTACGTCACAGTAGCGAAGAACGACGATATTATGATTCGCGGTAATCAGTCAACTAGCATAACACGTATACGTATAGAGATAACAACACATCACTAGGATTTTGTGTGTTGTTCAAACTCTGCACCCACATAAATGCACGTGTGGCTGTGAGGTCCTTTAAATATTGTCTTTACGTTGATCGATGCATTTTTTAGAGCTAACTAGGTGCCTGTTATCTTAGGTTATCTACATAGTATGTACATAAGTTTATTTACTTCGTCTATACCTGTGTGAACTAACGTGTGTAACGTCGTGTGTTCTTTCTACGAGGTCCATATCTAAGTGTATGTCTACTCGTAATGAAGTCGATCAATTTTCTATTTCTGATGATCTTCTTTACCTCAACTAATAATAGTCTATTTTTCCAGGGTGTGTATTCGTGTCCGCTCTATATGTACGTACTTAGTATAACACGCATTTAACCAATACTTACAACGGTGAACAACTAAATCTCTAGTCGTAAAGAAACCTATTCATATAAATTTGTATGTAGGTCTTAATAGAAAACATAGTTTTAAGAGTTTCGCAGTTTATTTCTATAAAACCTTTATTATTTGCAGTTATTCAATAAATGAACGCCAGGAATTTCTGCAACGCATTTTACCCACTTATGGTTCCTTGCCATCTATTAGGTACGGTAGCCTCCTAGTGATAGGACAATCATGTTTAATTCTATTAAATACCCAAAATGAGTTATTAAAGTTGCATTTACAAGTTTATCTATTCATTATCAGTTCAGTTGTTATCTTCTGCCGTTACCATTTAACCTTTAACTCATTATCGTACAATTTATCTACGAAGTGTAGCAAAAGCAATGGTTTATTTTAAAATTGTACTTATATTATACTGTTTTATATAAATATAAATTCAATGACATAAATACGATAATGTTATCTAATTACAACTGAACCTCGTAGTAAATCGGATGGCAAATATTAACTTCTAACTAACGGCCAGTTTCTGGAAGGTTAGTTAACTTTACAACTACCACAAAAGTTTAAACCAGATGTTTCAGAAATTTTGTTCTACAAAATTGACGTTTATCACTCGCGTTGTCTTATTCCTAATTATTTTTTTGTCAATTTGTTATCGAGTTAGAAAAAGCGTGGGTTTGACGTCGATTTGTGGAGAAAATATTTAGACACATCTGTTCTAATCTTTGGTGGTACGACCGGGTTTAAGATTATATATTTTCTCGCAAGAAATTACAATTCACATGCGGAGAAATGTGTCTTTAGGCGTAAATTGTAAGCTTGCATTTAGTGAAAGATACTGGCAGCGATAGACTTTTTAATCTGTGGGAACGGCCGTGCGCCTCTTGTCTTTTTGAGCTATGTAACTTAAACAGCAACATCAAACGGCGAACAAGTTTTAGATTTGAAACTGAGGAGGTTCAAAAATAATGTACTTAAGTGGGACTTAAACACACGTTTATTTTACTCATGCATTGTTTAAGTGGCGAGATATACCTATATACTAGTTTTATTTATCATGGAATTGTATCTCATAACTTTTTAACGTGCTGTATTAGGTGAAGATGATATTTCTGTGGTAAACGATAATAATATACACCTAGTGATAATTTTAATAACGCTTACTGAATAAAAGTATTAAAATAATAATATCCCTATTTTCTTTTTTTCTCCGCAATCCCTTTACGAAGTTAGTGTCGAAGCACTAACCTGCATACTTACCTGGCACAATTTTAAACTCAAATAAATAGTAAAGGTACATATTATAATTTTATTTATAATTATGTTGTATTTTTAACATTATTATATTTGATACGTTACCGTTTTGCTGCTTGACCTCCAGTCTTCAATCTCAGTCCACGGTCAATGCAACTTCATCATGGAAATCTCAAGGTTTGTGAGCGCGTATAGCCACGATGTGACTTGAATTCGAAGGGGCTAATTAACTTCCGAAGTAATAGTAACAATTTTGGTAAATTATATTTTTTTTATTTATTTACACAATTAGTCTACTTCATAACCAACACACATAAACATACTTACATTACAGTCCTATTCGATATAATATTTTTTTAATTAGGTAGGTAATCTAAAAAGAATTTGCTTTAGATGTTTGCGGTCCCTTCAAAATGGCAGCATATGCTTCGCAGTCGATAGTTTATGTCAATATACCTCGAGAGAGCTTTTACTCCCGAAAACTGTCCCGATACAATCAGAGTTGGACCGCTCTCGGTCGCACAAGACACATTTTCCCTTAACAGTAACAGATAAAGACTCAAGAGTGCAACAGCTGACCAGAACCTAGTGGTTTCCTATTTCGCGTCCGACTTTCCTGTACGACAGAAAGAGATAGAACTACGAAAAAATGCAGTTCCGTGCGAAAATCCAAACTTTGTATTTAGGCCAAAATCACAAAAATTGCCGTTTACAGAGCCCTGCTAAAACCAGTCCTCTAGATTGACAGCACGAGGGAATTAAACTAGATCGAGTCGTCTCCTCACAGTTGCGAGCAGATCGAACGGCTTGACGTCGTCACAGGGGGGTGCCGCGGGGGCGGGCGCGGGGGGCGGCGCGGGGGCGCGGGGGGACTCCGCCCCCGTCAGCGCCTTCCACAGCTGCAGCGCCGGCAGCTCCACCAGCAGGCAGAGCGGGACGGCCGCCAGGTACGAGAGAGCCGACGACGTGATCAGCAGGGACACCTGCGATGGAGACAACTCCGCCGTTACAGTAGGGCCTCAACTCTAATGAACGGATTTTAATGATATTTGGTATACAGATACTATAGGCACTGGAATAGAAAAAAGGGTACTTTGTATCTCCTAAAAATTAACGATTCCAGTGGGATAATAGCGGACGCGATATATGTACATATAATATACCTAGGTACATAGATATTTCAGTCTGTATCGAAATCCGTTGGGCAGTTGCGGCGTAAACATAACACGTAAGGGATCAAACATGCAAACTTGCACATTTATATCATTGCTTTGTTGCGAAAAACAAAAAAAACAACATAAGTTTTGTACGGAACGGCTCCACAGGACAAAGTCTGTCATACCAACTAGTAAAAAAAACAATTCAGCCTGCACCGCCTCACTGCTAGGCAAAGGTCTCCCTCACTCTCGCGAGGATGGTTAGTGCGAATAAATAAACTAGCTAGTGAATAATAATTTAAAAAAAAATCAATAGTTACGAAGGCGAGCACGGAGGCGTGGTTGAGCTGCGGGTTGGCGGCGAGCGTGAGGCGCAGCACGATGAAGTGCACCAGGAACACGGCGTACGAGAGCCGGCCCAGCGCGTGGAAGCCGCGCCACGCCAGCAAGGAGCTGAGCAGGGCTGCGGGCGGGAAGGGAGGTAAGGTGATGCTCTAATAAAACTATACTACCTTCTATAATACAAATAAAAAAAAAATTATCAAACGAATCCCAAAGTTAAAAAAAAAATCTACATTTATTTATTAACAAAGTAATTTTACAGCTGCATTTTGAATCCATAGGCTCCCGAACTAGTGTTTAACTGTGTTTCAGGAGCCAGTGGCTCCCATTTATTTATCAAAAAACACGTTACTGAAATAACAGTTAAAACTAGTTTTGACTGATAAGACGTTTGAGTGCAACATAATATACCTAAGTAAGTACTCGAAAAACAACGATAATATTTTTCGCTTTTCTTAACGCAGTCGTGTATTCTGTTTCATCCAACCATTCTCGGTTGATTTACACAATTTTCTTCCAAAACTAACTATACCTACTAAAATTGACGTCCTCTCCCCCACCCTTGTATAGGTAGGTACATAGGTAAGCGAGTGACGTGTGCAGCTGACTCACATCGGCGGAGGTTTGGCGGGAATCCGATAGTGAGACGTTGTTGGTTTTGTATTATTTTCTCAAACTTGTGTTTCTTCGAGTGTTAATGTGTAATATTGGTGGAATATTAATCATTAAGTGTTCGTTAACGTGCACGAGTGTAGGCGAATGATATAAACTCAAAAAACGTGTCATTTCGCATTTTTTCCAAAACTCCCAGGAAGTTTCAGTAAAGCATCCACTACTTTACTGAATCGTGACTTTGACGATGTAAATAATTGACTCGACTACTCGACCACGATTGCTATATTGCTGTGACTTTCTTAATGTGAAATTAACCCCCAGTTTCTGGAACGTTTGTTGGCGTTGACAGTAGATTAAAACTATCGTCGTCTCTATCTAACACTAAGCAAATGACAAGGATGGCAACATAATTAATCTGTAGTCAAAGTTGGGTGACGTTTCAGAAACCGGGTGTAAGACTCACATCGGCACCGGCCGAAGCAGCCGAGCAGGAACACGTTGAAGCAGAGTGCGACGAGCGTGCGGTCCGCCGCCGCGTACAGCGCCGCCGCCCACGCGGGCGCGGCCGCGTCCGCCAGGAACGCCGCGCCCGCCGCCACCACGCCGCCGCCCAGCGTCAGCGACAAGTGGAACACCAGGTTGAACCACTGGAACCGCACACACGTACAATGACGTACATACAGACTAATGTGTTTGATCATTATTGACCGTTAATTTGAGCTTCATAAGGTCTTACGACAAAAAAAATAAATCAGAGTGAAACAGATGATCCTAAAATTTCGTTCCACTAACAGCTGATATTAAAATTGTATCTCCTATCCAAGATTGAAATCGATCTTGGATTGCTGCCTATCGTTCGATCGATTTGCAATATGCGTTTATAAACCAATCCACAGATCGGTTATTGGCACGTTTGACCCTAAAAATGGATTGTGATGTCAATCCCAGATAGTAAAATTTGAATTGGATTGATTATTAATTTCGGTCGTAAATCGACGTCTATCGATTGCGTTGTCTTACTCATTCCTGGCATTCCTAATTATTTTACTTGTGAATTTGTTATTTGTTATGTGAGTTAGAAAAGGCGAGGGTTAGACGTCGATTTGTGGAGAAAATATTTAGACTTATCTGTTCAACTCTGGTTTAAATCTTTTGTGGTAAAACCGTAAGTTATTTAATTGAGTTACAAAACAAAATGGTATTGCAATAGGATTTTTGTTGCAATTGTTGTTTGTCTACATGTCAGAACTAGTAGAACCCAGAACCAAAAATTCAAATCCATTGTAACATGTTAGCCTTTATAAAAAGGAAGAACGATCGGCTCAATACAAGGTCAGCGAGACTATCTCGTTTCATGACGACGTTTAATACGTAAATTCCAAATTCTCGTAAAACTTTCAGCCCATTTCACCTTCAAAGCAAGCCCGGGAGCCTCACCATGACGTCTTATTGCAATCTAATTGAGGACCTAAACAGAATCGTTTTACTACTTATTCGTACCATGACGTCTTGTTCGTATCTTGACGCTCAATTTAGGTTGATTTTAAATCTAAAGGGATTGACGCCTACCTAAATTTATATCAAAAGCCATTACTATTAGTGAAACGATTCTGTTTAGGTCCTCAATTGGATCGCAATAAGACGTCATGGTAAACCCCCTGGTCACGTGACACCGCCGTACCTTAACCTGGTGCAGCTTCACCGTCCCCTCCTCCTGGATGCGGTGGAGGAGGAAGGCGGTGGCCATGCCCCCCGCGTAGCCCGGCAAGTTCATCCACATCGGCAAGTACAGGAGCGCCAGGATGTCGGAGCCGGCGAACCAGGTGCGGAGCACCCTGAGGAAAACACAAGCATCAATTATAGCTATTAGGGATCATAATGGTCTAGCTTAATGGTCTAGGGACTAGGTCTTAAGAAGAAAAAAATTGGTACGACAAACTTATTTACCCTATTATTACATTAAGAATACAATGTTAACCCCTAATAAAAAGGGACAGTTAGCCTAAGTTAGCTCGCGGGCCGGGTTCTCCGGTTTCTTCGGTTCACATCTGCTATTTTTTTTTATTAGTCTTCTTGTCAAATAACATTTGAAATCAATGTCACAAACTATTCCGAAGCCACTCTATCGAGTTTCGACTAAACCGTTCTTGAATTGGCAGAATTGATCCCTACTCTAGACCCATAAAATTCATGTACCCACCCAGTAGGAAATAAAAATAGACAGTTACAGTAGACCTTCAGAAAATCCTACTAATATTATAAACGCGAAAGTTTGTATGTATGGACGGATGGATGTTTGTTACTCTTTCACGCAAAAACTACTGAATGGATTTTGACGAAACTTCACAACAATATAGCTTATGTTAAAATAATATTGTGTTTTATATGGCATTGAAATACAACTAGCGCCATCTGTTGTTGGTTATAGTTACTAATGTACTACGTATGTGTATACTACTCATGTTGGTTCAATAAAACAGTTAGTCTGAAGTCAATCTTTACCGAGTTTTATTAGGTTATGGGCCCAGAGCAATATTTCGCGTAAAAGTCGTTTAGTTTGATATTTTTTTTTTTTTTTTTTTTTTTTTTTTTTACTTCAAAAGTAGTTGAAGGTATAAGCTATACAGACAGAGCTGTGATTGATAAATCCAAGTGTATCGCCTGTTGTGAGGGCAAGCAGGCTAGGCTGCCATTTACACACAAAGGTACCAGGAGTGAAGCTGTGCTCGAGGTGGTTCATGCTGATGTATGTGGACCCATGGAGCAAGTCTCGATTGGATCATCACGGTATTTTTTGCTCTTTGTTGACGATTATAGCAGAATGGCTTTTGTCTATTTCCTAAAGAACAAAAATGAAGTTTTCAAATACATCAAGGAATTTAAAACATTAGTTGAACTACAAACTGGAAAGAAACTTAAAGTATTAAGGACAGATAACGGAGGTGAGTTTTGTTCTTCAGAAATGGAAAGTTTTTTAACAAAAGCAGGGATAGTGCATCAAAAAACAAACCCTTACACACCAGAGCAAAACGGCATGTGTGAGAGGATGAACCGAACAGTGGTGGAGAGAGCTCGTTGTATGTTGTTTGATGCTGATTTGCCAAAGAAATTTTGGGCAGAAGCAGTCAATACTGCTGTTTATCTGCGCAATAGAACATTGGCATCAGGTCTGACAAAAACTCCATACGAACTCTGGACCGGCAGGAAGCCAGATGTCAGCCACATTAGAGTGTTTGGAAGCACAGCAATGGCCCATGTACCCAAAATAAAGACTGCAAAATGGGACAAGAAAGCTAAAAAACATATACTTGTTGGATATGAAAACAATGTGAAGGGTTACAGGCTCTACAATCCTGAGACACATAAGGTAATCAACAGTAGAGATGTTATTATCATGGAAGATACTCCTAGAAATACAGACATGACCCAAGGAGTTGTAGAAGAAAAGGAGAGTGATAATGCTGAATCTAAAACATCTGAACCTGAACCTAGGATAGACTTATCTGATGTGACATATGTGCCTGATGAAGATTCTTCTAGCTCAGAAGATCTGTATACTTCTGTTAGTGAAAAAGAAGTTGAGCAGCCAGAGGACATGGTAGTGTCGGGGAAGCGTCACAGAAAGCAACCAGAAAGATATGGTGTTGGGAATTTGTGTCTAGAAAATGTTGAAGATCTTACATATGAGGATGTTATCAATGGACCAGATCAAGATGAATGGCGTAAGGCTATGGAGGATGAGATGCAATCATTTAGTGAGTGTGATGCGTGGGAAATGATAGACAAACCTAGTAGTGGCACAGTTGTGCAATGTAAATGGGTATATAAGAAAAAACTCAACAGTGACAATACAGTACGTTACCGAGCCCGGTTAGTTGCAAAGGGCTTTACTCAAAAACAAGGTGTAGATTTTAAGGAGACTTTTTCACCAGTATTGCGGTATTCTGTTTTAAAATTATTGTTTGCATTAAGTGTAAAAATGAATATGACCATTACCCATTATGATGTAACTACAGCGTTCCTAAATGGCAATCTAGAAGAGTCTGTATACATGCAGCCACCCCCAAACCTAGCTCTTCAAGGGAAAGTTCTGAAACTTAAAAAGGCCATATATGGTTTAAAGCAATCTGCACGAGCTTGGTACAAAAAGGTGAATGAATGTTTACTGGAGTTGAATTTCAAGAAGTCTAAAAATGAACCTTGCCTATTTGTAAAGTCATATAAAGGAAAAATTACTTACATAGCTTTGTTTGTTGATGATTTTTTCGTATTTTCAAATTGTTCTACAGAAGTAGACAATATAAAATGTCAGTTAAGTGTTAGATTTAAGCTAAAAGATCTAGGTAAATTGAGACAATGCTTAGGAATGAGAATAGAATTTTTTGAAAATGGATTGAGTATTGATCAAGAGGGTTTTATTGATAACTTATTAATTAAATTTGGTCTAGAAAACTGTAATGAAAAATCCATGACTCCTATGGAGATAAATTTAAAATTAGATAAAGGTAAAAATTGTGATGAAAAATATCCATACCAGAAATTAATTGGAAGTCTCATGTATCTTTCTGTACTTACAAGACCTGATATTTCATATAGTATTAGTAACTTAAGTCAGTACAATAACTGTTTTAATAAAGTTCACTGGCAACATGCAATAAGAGTGTTGAAATATTTAAAAGCAACAAAGTCTTATCGGTTAACTTATACTAAGGATGAACTAGATATAGTCGGTTATGTAGATGCAGATTGGGCTTCTAATATACTTGACAGACGGTCATACACAGGTTTTTGCTTCAAGCTTTCCGGAGCTGTAATTTCACATGAATGTCGAAAGCAACAAACAGTAGCTCTTTCGAGCACTGAAGCCGAATATATGGCAGTCTGTGAAGCTAGTAAAGAGGCAATTTTTCTTAAAAATGTGTTATATGAATTAACTGGAAAACATTTGGGACCTATAGTTTTGTATAATGACAACCAGAGTGCTAAAAAGCTTACTGAAAATTGTATGTACCATAAAAGAAGTAAACATATTGATGTACGTTACCATTTTATTAGGGAAGCCGTCGAAAGTAATTTGGTTAAAATTGTTTATTTGAATACATCATGTATGCCTGCGGATATTCTTACAAAAAGTTTGCCTATTGTTAAGCATTATAATTTCATGTTAGAATTAGGTATGCAAAAGAAATAAATGTATTATAATTTGAACCACATTAACTAAAAGAAAAAGGTATTGAGTTTATTTCAATGAGTAGTGGTGTTAAAATAATATTGTGTTTTATATGGCATTGAAATACAACTAGCGCCATCTGTTGTTGGTTATAGTTACTAATGTACTACGTATGTGTATACTACTCATGTTGGTTCAATAAAACAGTTAGTCTGAAGTCAATCTTTACCGAGTTTTATTAGCTTACATATCAGAATAACACATAGGCTACAATTCATAAAGATAATTATATTATCGTATATTATCCAAACGCGGGTGAAACCGCGGGGCGCAGCTAGTAAAGTTATATAAAGAACGGTGTACTCACTCCGGAGACTGTCCCGTGATGATCGGCGTCAGGCGGTTCCAGTAGAGCACCAGCCCCGCCGCCAGCGCCGAGCCCGCCACCAGCGCCGCCAGCACGGGCGCCGCGGCGCCGCGCCGCTGCGTCAGCGCCAGCATGAGCAGCAGCCCCAGGATGTGCAGCTGCATGTCCGCCGCCAAGTACCTGGTGCGAGGCGTGTGGTACGCATTCAAACATACAATTTGGTGGAAAGGAATTGAGTGAAATTCTATGCGTTTGAACGTGTCGTGGTGCAATAGGGTACGTGTATGTGTGTGAAAACTTGATTCATCGTGATTGGAACATAACCGGCTTTGTCTGGTTTTTTTCAGGAGAGATTAAAACACAAGAGAGCGTAATTGAGATCAGCTACAATTTCTAAGCCTTTAGCATAATATTGGCTTAATTTACCGTAGCTCCTCTTGTAAAATAAAAGTAAATAGACAATTATTGACATAAAAATCTATCAATTAAGTTCAACATTTTAGTTTTTCATGCGTGAGTAAACGACGGCGATGCGTGGTGGATAGAATATTTAAAACCACAAAACAACACACATAAACAAATGACACCTAATTTTTTGGACGTCGCTTGGTAAGAAATTAAGACATATTCAATGACTTCTGGCGACTTTGCTACTACCAGCCGTATAAAGCTGGCTCACCAGGTATGCCCCATGCAGAACTTGCCGAGCGGCAGGTGGTTGTGCACGTAGAGCGCGTGGTACCACCACCGCTCCGAGCAGTCGGCCGCCTCGCGCGCCACCAGCCACTCCCACTGCGGGCCCGCGCCCAGCAGTGGGAACCACGCGATGGTGAACCACAGCACGAACACTGCTAGAGGGGTTAGCCTGCGGGGAAACAGTTGTGGTTCATTGGAAGAACATTCTTATCTATCTATCTATACATATACAAAAAATGTAACAGATCGCTGTTTGTAATGGAAGATAGGAGAAACAATATATTGGGACCTTTATCAACGCAGTAGCATCCAAAACAATGATTGTTAGAATTTTCGTCTGTTTGTCTGTGCGTTTGTGCACGCTAATCTCAGAAACGGCTTATCCGATTTAGATGTGGTTTTGACTAATATATTGTGCGCATCACTTAACAGTTATAAAACTCGGTTCGTAAACAAAATAGTTACGGCAACCTTTCGAATAGCTATAGGTATTGTATATGTAACGCGGGTGAAACCGCGGGGCGCAGCTAGTATAACAATAAGGGAGGTCGGCCACGGCTCCTTTTAGTAGAGATACAGACGCGCGTTTATTAATCGCGCTTTGCTCCACTTCCGTGGTGGTTATATAGCTCCTTCTCACTACATCTTACTTCGCTCTTATGTAAAGAATTAAGAAATGTGCTTAACTGCATCCTTAACATGTTACTCTCAATTCTCTTCACTTATCGATATAGAATCGCCAGTCGCTAACCAAACCAGTCGCAGACCTAAGAAGTTTCACTACAAAAGTGAAAGCCTAGACGGCTAGGCTGAGCATGTTTACCATTTTCGAACACATCGTCACTTGAGGTCTTAAGGTCGAGAGTAGAGATGATTACACATATTTTGAACGCCACTTACGACAAATCCGTACAACTTGGGAATGTGGAAAAAATATATGTTAATTTCGAACATATACTTTCTAGGCGTGATGTATCAGAAACACAATTACAAGATATTTTCTCGATAGAAAAAAATTACAAAGTAACCTCTTCAAAATAGCAATTTAAATTCAATCTCACTAATTTATGAGAGAACATTACTCAAATCGAAAGAACTTGAAATCATTGTACAATAATAAAGGTTTTTGGTGTATAATATAGCAACTATGCGCCAATTTTCATTCAAGAAAACATATTTGAGTGAATTTTCGTTCAAGTAGAATGACGCGCCAGCCGCCATGTTGTGTCCTCTCTATCATTTCCATACGATTCGACAGTAGTCGCTGCGGCGCGCCGCTAGACGGACCTGTGTCACTTTTTTCAATTATTTTTTTACGTAATTTAATTTTTCCGAAATACTGGACCGCATCCATCGCTTGTCATGTTTGGTCTGTCAAGGCACTGATTAGGCAAAACAAGCATTGGATGCGGCGCGGCCAGTGGCGGCTGTGTTTTGTTTTTCTAGCCCGTTTATTACAATAGAATTTAAATAGAAGTGCCAAGCAGTCACGTTGCTCCCGTTATTACCTACATAACGAGACAATCTTTGTGTAGGCCATCTTGACGATTCAATCTAAGTACATGCGTGTGAGCTTCGCAATGACCACCTAGTTCTTATAGCATCATCGTCATTGGTGCTTATTATAGGTATTGTTATGAAAAAGTCTGGTGTCGCTAAGCAAGAGATTTCCAAGAGTATTTGTACTCTTGGAAACTTACTTGTAATTTGTATTTGCGAGAGATAAACATAATTTAGGTAACTTCGCAGGTTATCCAACTTGGTCTCAGCACATATCAAACATATTTGAATCTATGAATTCATGCCTACACTTTTGAGAGTAGCTCAATCAAAACTTAATCCTATTTAAATGAACACGAATGACACGCACACGTCATATGCAAATGGAAAAACTGAAGTATATGAACATCAAAATTTGACGGTCTTTAAAATTGCAATATAGCATAGTTGTAACTATGATGGATTTATGATACGACGAGCCGGAGTTCGGTTCTCGATCGCCGTAGTTTGGTTTTATTGGAAAATATTTTTCTTGACCTTTTGGTTATCCATTGCGCCTAGATTACCCACCTAGTTTTTCTGCTTTTTAGAACCACAATCAATACGCTTTCTAACAGCCAGCCAACGAGGATATTTTGACAGTCATCGTGTGGTGTGGTGCATCGTGGTGCAGCCCGAAACTCAATAGGTTCGGACTATGACTGCGTATTATTATATTAGATCGATTAGTGAAATGAAAGATTACATTAGGTTTAAAAATATTTATTTACAGATATCCTATATTAAAAATCTATGCATTTTGCATTTTTTTAACCCTTCTCAGAACAAGTTCTGGTAGGTATATAGGTTCCACTGGTGAAATGAAGCACACAAAGTAAAATTTTTCTTTCTTGCGATTCTTAGCTGCCCTTGTACCTGTAATCCAAAATAACTCCATAACTTTTAAATGCCTACACAAATTTGGATGTACTATAAATAGGGCTTCGTTATTTGCTAATGTTGGTACCACACCACCCCTATTCATTTCTGTAGTAGCGTATAATGTCTTGAGTAGAGGTACATAACAACTGAACATAAATAATCACAGGTTTACATTACAATCATTTCATCTCGTCTGTATAAAAGAAATAACATCTGCACAGTACAGAATTTTCAGGTTGGTCTTTGTACCAAGAAATTTGTTGCACGTTAACAATGTGTTCAATACTTACGAAACATCTTCGCCATGGAAACGCTTGAGCGCAGCACGAACACGTTTTCAGCTACATACAGGTCCAGAATAACTGTGAGCTCGTTTTTGATGTTTTTGCTCTATACATTTTTAGCATCGTCCGTGAAAACAGGAACTCTCCGACCCAACCTAAAAATCAAAATAATTATATTTAAAATGTTGGAATGTTCTTAATACGTATGTGATAGAAAAATAAAACGGTTTTCACGGTTCACCACACTGAACATAATATGAAATATCGTCAACTCTTGAATCTTATTATTTTTATTTACCCCAAAGCCGGTGACTACAGAGAACGAAACGTGACAGTCTGACACTGACAGACAGTGTCGCGTCACGATCAAGGAGGTACCAGTTGATAATTACTGTATTGCCTTGCCAGTGCACAACAGTCAAAAGTACTGCACCAGTTGTACCACAGGTATTGTACTCTGCTTTGATTGAACACGTCATATCGTCATCGCGTCGTCTTTGTCGTCGAGAACCAATCGAGTTATTGCTATAATTATTGAAACAAAATAACGTAGGTATTTAAGATAAAATACTTATTTAATTATTTAAGTCTCTTTTGCTCTTATCTGTTTACTGGTATACCTGGCTCATTAATTTTCTTTGTTGATGATATCGATGAAAACTTTAAACCTATATAATTAATTAACTTGTTCTAAGTAAACACGTTCTACAATACAAATTATTCATATCTTTAAGAAAAAATGTCCAAAATATTACATTCAGTTATAGTATAGTACGAGAGTAAAAGTGATAATGTAGTAAGTGACACAAAATCTACCACGTGCAAGATTCTGGCAGCATTGTATTGGATACGTCACATGGCGCTTATTTTATTATTTTGAATTACATATTTAATTACATAATACGAAACGGCAACGCCCGATTACGCTGCGATTATATCGCGGATATGCTCACACAAAGTAATGTCTTCTTGCTCCCGCGGCCCTAGTGTGTCAACGTCGCATAGTGGCAATCTTTTTGAGACACAAGATAGCCTATGTCCATCTCATAGGTCCAATCTATACCTATACCTACCAAATTTCATCGAAATCCGTTCAGCCGTTTAGCCGTGAAAAGGTAACAAACAGACAATAAACAGATACCTAAATAATTGAGTGACTTTCACATTTCTAATATTAGTATGGATTATAAATATTATTTAAGAATTTTCATATTTTGGACTCTGGGATTTTATCAGTTAAATAATAAAACTGTTAATGTAGAAGGACCGTTCATCTAATTTAGCTCTTTGTTATATTGGGTTGGAATGAGAAAATAAAATTTCACATCTTAATACGAGTAGGTACATTGATTGTATAATATATTATTTAAGTCTAAACGGTTATGTACCTACATAATATTATTCTTTCAATAAAATAATGACCAACTTTTATTAGCTAAACCGCTTATTTAACAGATCGCCGGCGCGTAACTTACCGTTCTAATAGTACAATATTCTTTGGTAGTAAGAGCCGGTAGTTCAAGGTCGCGTAGCTGAAACTTTTATTACGCCGTTTCGCCGCTGTTTCTTCGTGCGCTGCAGTCGGATAGTGAAATGTCAGTAGCAATATTCAGCCCGTTAAGACTATAATGAAATAGTGGTCAAACGCTATAAAGTGAAAGAGAGAAATGAAGAAAGAAAAGAGATACTAAATTCGCTTCCACTCACCTGATCCATCTAGTCACGACTCCCGCTAGACACTTGTAGAGTGTGATGGGGTTCCGACCCGTGCTGATGAGCACAGTGTACGCCGTGAGGAACCCTGACAGGGAGAAGAAAGCCTGCAGCCACACGGGCGAGTTCAGCACCACCTTCCAGCCGAATTGGTCGTACATCTGGATACAGGTAAGAGATCATCATCGAGAGAGCTTCCAGCCGAATTGGTCGTACATCTGGATACAGGTAAGAGATCATCATCATCGAGAGAGAGAGACGAGATGTAACACAAGTAAGACTGTCTAAGCTGCCAACGCACGTTGGGCAGCCTGTATTATTGCAGTCAACCTGTATTATCTTATACTGCATCTCTTCAGGGCCTAAGCATTTGAGATTTATTTACAGAAGCATTCGATATACAATGGTAAAGAGTTCTGTGAATATAGTCTACTAGCAGACACGGTCACGCGTTGCTGTGGCTAAGGTTTTTGTTATTGCGACTATAAATTGCGATGTAAGCCTAAATCCTAAACCCTATCTTTTAAGTTAGACCAAACTGCACACTGTGTGCAAATTGAAATCGGTTCAGTAGTTTAGGAGTCCATCGCGGACAAAACACGTGACGCGTAATTTATGTATATTAAGATTAATCATTTGCATGTGAAAGTTTGCGTCTCTGTTTAGTTGATTGTTTTAATTAAATTTAGTACAAAAATAGACTATATTTCGGGTTGTAACCAATTACACCCTGACTATGTAATCATAAGGGCGGAAAGTTTATAAATATTAGAAAATCAACCAACCGCAATTAAAGTTAAAGTGAAAAGGGAAAAGGGAACGCGACTGAAATGCTGAAAGAGTACAGAATGACTGACCTTCTCCACAAAATGCGGATTGTCCACGTACGAGTAGATATAGATCAGCATCACGTGGGAGAATATGACGCACTGCATGCCCACGACTCTGGAACGACACGACACTTCAAGAAATTTACAGACACTCAAGCCTAGGAGAGAGTATTATATGTAGGAACCTATTCTATAGCCTGTTTATTTTATTTCATTTGCACGTCATTTGGACCATAAGCAGGAATTACCTAACAAATAACTAATAACAATAAAATGCTATTTAGAGGCAATAGCGCCTAACAAGGTTAGCAAGATATTTGTATATCCTGCGTAGAATAAATATACATTAAACAATCAACCAAACAATTAATTTTAAAAGCGGTAAAAAATAATGAAAGCTTTAAAAATTTAAAAGTGTTTAGAAGCCGAGGTACAAGAAGGCTATTCATCCGTTTATCTGAAGGCACCATCAATACACCGTTTTAACACAATGTAAATTAAAAACACATTCCATGCAAGAAAATAGCTCTATTACCTTGATAGATCCAAATTATTTGTCCTGTTTGCAAACCGCTACAGCCTAGATAGAGACAAGGTAGGCTCTCTTAGATGATTAGTCTAGATATTTGAGTTATCTGAGGACGTTTCTCGTACCTGATACCTTCTATGCAAGCGATGTCCTTCATCCTGTCGTCGGACCTCGGCTTGGATCGGTCGTAGGTCAGGATCTCCCAGTTACGCTTCACGGAGAACGCTAGGAGATACTTGTTACCTGGAAGAAGAGCAATAACTACAGTTTATTCCCATTCAATAAAAGTATTCGATTATTTCTTTTTAATTACGAAGAGGCAAACATTTGATCGCAGTTTCACCTGATGGTAAGTGACGATGCTGTCGAAGGTGGAGCATGCTTAGCCTAGAAAGTACTAAAGTACTACAATATTCACTCTGGACTTGAAAACAATAAGGTACATATTGCCTTGTCAGTTGTAAAGATGATCTATAGGGACCTAATCCAACAGCTTAACCAAGTTTACATTTTCTTCAAATTAGTAGGTACTGTGTGTAACAACAATCACGGCCAATCAAAGTGACTTTATGAGCTGGAACATCCCCATTTGATCAGCCCTTCTAGTTACCATCGGCGCGGCCGCAGCGAGCGCCGAGCGCGTGCAGCACGGTCGCCAGGCACGCCAGCGCGCACAGCACCGTGCACAGCACGGCGAGCGCGCGCGCCGCCCCGCCGCCCGGCCGGCCCGCCTCCGCGGCCGAGCAGTAGCCTACCGACTGCACCGCGGCCTATGACGGGGTGAAACGTTCTATAATAGTCTTCGGCTCGTCCATGGTGGGATGCGAAGCTCTGGAGCCTCTCTAGCCTCTCTAATCCCGGTGCTACTTTGACCAAGCGATAAGTGTGTGTCTGGCTGTATTTGTCACTTGCTTAGTGCCAGATAGAGGTAACGATAGACTTATCGGTTGGTCAAAGTTAACTAGGGGTCCAGAAACCGGACATAAATAAGTAAGAGGCGTTTTAATAAATCGGTTCCTATGATTTGGACCTATAATTAACCATCTCAATTTAACTGGCTTAGAAGTACCTACTTACATAACGATATTATAAAAACAGGTGGTCTTAGAACACTAAGGTTGAGAATAATAAGAAAGACAATGGCAGAAATAAACGTTAAAGGCGGCGGTGATAGATTCGGGAGTAGACTGGTATGTAAAAATTACTCACATCAAACAAGTTCGAAAAACACTTTACTCTTTTGACTATTCTAATACTGGCCATGTAAAATGATAGGATAAGTACGCAGTACCATTCCTGTTAGTTTCCTTACCTCGAGTCCATACTTGAGCAGCGTGAGATTGAGGCACCGCTGGGCGGCCGCGTCCCAGCGGCCGTCCTCCTGCGTGCCGCAGCGAGACACGCACACGCCGCGGTGCACCACCGACCGGTTGTAGTGCTTCAAGGTCTGCTTCGAGTACTCCTGAAGTTACAAGTCGGGATAGATCAATGAGCTTGAGATTTCATCTCAGTTGCAGTGATGAGAGCCTATTGGACGCCAAAATTAAGAGCGTAACAGGGGAATAAAGAAGACATTCAGATTTTTTTGACACGTCCTCGAAAATCATATTATTCCACCCTCAGCAACATTATACCCCAAATGGGAGTAGTATTAAAAAGGTAATGCAAATATCTGAGAAGTAAGAAGCATCCTCGAATCAATCTAAAATCGTCCAGCGCACTTTGAACAGCTGATATTCACCATTGCAGTCGTAGTTCTCCATATAGCTTTCAGGGCCTGCTAATATTGCAAATGGAATTTATTCAGCCCCTCATACAATGGTTGAAACCATCCAGTCCATTGCATAATCCTGCTTTCTGCTCCCTATAGTCGCTTGCAAATCTCGCCTCCATGTTTGTTTAGTTGGATACTGGGGCACCTGATGTGCATTACAACATGAGACCTTGCGTCTCATTGAGTACCTAATGTTATTTGTCAAGAGAAGCCGCAAATAATCTGTATCCTAAAGTAGCAAAGATAACGCTGGAATTTCTAACGACTGTTGTCAGGTAGATTTGTCTTTTCATAGAAAGGAAAGGTTCCTATGAATATCTTTCCCCCATTGTCATCGCATAAGAAATTATGGGACTTTTGATTTTTATTGTATTCAGTTCGTAATTGGCGGAAGAAAGCTACACTTGAAAGACTTAAAATGCAAATAGACAGGCAAAAGCTCGACTTTTTGACCATATGGAGGAGATAGTGTGGGAACTGACCTGTTTAACTTTTGTCGCCTGAGCTAGTATACAATATTAGTACTAGTAATGAACATCTAAATGTTGACTTTTTCTTGTTTGAATTACCAAAGCCGTTGCAACATTGTCTGTTGCAAACTTGCAAGTAGAGCCTAAGAATTGTGGGAAATGTATTATGACACCTAGCGTCATTTCTTTTAGGTATACCAAGCTCAGGCAATAACCTGCTATACATTTCGACACTAGACCTTGCGACTGCGCAAGCAGGTGCATACTCAGACGCCGGTAGCTCTCGTTCTCGGATCGATATACCTAGTACTTTCCCAGCTAATCGAACCGGTTGAGAAGGACGCGTTTGTTTACGAAATAGTTGCATTGATACTGTGACTCGACTAGCTGACTACTGACTAACCTCATGCATTCCAAAGACATTGCTAAACTGTCAAATAGACAATTGATCAATCTAAGGACCGCAAAGAACCGAAGGTTCAGCTATGTAGGTACTTAAAAAAACACTTGGTACCGGTCCCGAGTATGTTGTGTTGACTTTCCGAGTGTCAGGAAAGTCAACACATAAAACTTAAATGATACATATTGAACAATTTCCATTCAAACTCTAGGCTGTATCGGCCGGAAATACTTACGGAGTACAATAAAATAGGGTAACTACTCTATTATCTGCTTCAGAACCTGACGGAAATATAGATAACAGTCCTTGGATCAGAAATGCACCGTACCGACACATTAGGATGCAGGCTGCGTGGCTGGAGACGTGCCAGTGCGTTACTCTATCGTAAGATGGAAATTAGACGTTGCATTACGCCCTACATTTTACCTCAGTTTCCTTGTTGATTGATTCCTTTCTATTGTACCACATCTAGCTATAAACCTTATAATACCCAATGCAGACATTCGCGGTCGGGCAGTGCTAGATGACGTAGAAAAATGTGGGCCGAGATAGGTGGATTTTGTTTTGTTAAACAGATATTTGTATGAGTTTGACTCGATCAAGAAACGAGTCACGATATTGTTCGCAGTGACACCCAAGTCAAACCATTTAATGGCTCTGAGGCCCTTCCACTTCCAAAGGTAGTCAGCCGAAAAAAGATGACCGGACCAGACCAACAGCGGTGTCATTGCTCTTCACTCGTTTTCAATAGAAACACTTCTATAAAGTAAAAGACCAGCACCGATAAGAGATGCTACTAAATGCTACAAGATCATGCTAAAGGTAGCAAGCCAATGGATACCTTTGTATTTACACCTTGTATCTACACGAGCAACCAATAAAGTAGGACATCTAAATAGACAGTTAAAGTTAACGATGCACTAAAGCTAAATAAATCAAATAGGCTTTCCGAGGTGCTAACCATTTAGTTTTACACATTAGTGACTGCGTCCAGTCCTTTGTGGCCTCTCCTTGACTCACATCTGAATGTCAGCATATTGTTTGAAAGGTCTACTCGTTGCTTTAGTATTTAATGGCTACAGTAATTAATATAATAGTACATAAATGAAGGTTGAACGTGAGCTTACCGACGTAATAACACAACTGAAGTTGGCCTCCGCAGACGTTGAGAAATAAGCACGACAAACTTCTTCGAAAAGTTGTTAAGGCATTCAAAGGCACTTACATACGCAACAAGATTAATCATTTTATGTTCCACACAGTATTTTAAGTACCTACCTGTAAGATTACACCCACTATATTATTTTCCTGAGTGTAACGTGTACCTACAGTTTAAACAAAATAAACCAAACGATACATTCGAAGAGTTAAACAAAACGTATAAATGATATTAGGTAGAATCTGATTCCCTACAGAAAGAAGTTACCTGCAGCAGCGCCAGGACACTGGAAGGTGTTCTGGAGACCAGCGCAGCATCCACCATGCAGTACACATCTCCCGGCGCCTGGCACTCGGACCACTCGTCGAGCGCGTAAAACGGGGGTAGAGTGCTGAATGTCGTCTCTGGAATCAGCACAGTCTAATGATGGTAGAAGCAAGCTAGCAAAGCGAGCTCCAATTATTTAATTTTCGGTTTTTATCAGATTGTGGTCACATCCAATCGGCTTGCAAATGTATCGGTGTTGTGAACTCGGAATATTCGAATGTGTTTTGGTGACCGTGTATTGGAATTATTATACAATTTAAATTTTATCAAGCGGCGTGGAGGATGTCTCGCCGGTCAGGGTTGCGTTAAGGCACTCATTATAAAATATATAACACTAGCCGTCTTACAAAAGTTTAGAACTGAGTTAAACAGATGTTTCAAAAACTTCGTTCCACAAAATCGACGTCTATCACTCGCGTTTTCTTACTTAATCCTGGCATTCCTAATTATTTCAATTGTTATTGAGTTACAAAAAGCGAGGGTTAGACGTCGATTTGTGGATCAAATATTTAGACACATCTATTCAAATCTTGTTTAAATCTTTTGTGGTAATACCGACAGTGTTTATTTCAGATATTTAATCCTTATCATTGTGGCACTATAAATGGTGCTCTAAAAATTCTGTTGTCTTTCAGTTTAGGTAATTTTTTTTTTACCAATAATGTGCCCGAAAGCAATTATCAATACCTATTTAAAGTTATTTGCGGTCCCTCCTAGTGAGGTTTATTTTATTCCACCCTGTAAACATAAGTGTTTATCGAATACACCGATCATGAAGTAGGTAAACACCGGTAAGGTCCAGTGGCTACCTCTACTTATTTGACATAGATAGGTAGTATCGAGTCATCATGCAGTATCATGAAAGGACCTACTGCCAGAAAAGCCGAACATATTCCGCTCCGGAAACAATGAGAATTATTTATATAAGTACCTATATACAAATTATACATATAAACTTACCATTAATTTCCACGATGCTTGCACGAATGGGGTCCCAAATCACAGCCAACACACACAGTTTCCACCACAGCATTTTCACAATAATTATGTATTATCAAATGCATTAAAAGTATAATAACTTTGATCTAAGTTAACTGGGGTTACTTTTATGTCGGTTCCTATTTTCTTGGATGAATTTTATTTATTACTACACAAGATAAATTAATAATATTTATTTATTAAACTGCAGTATGCATTCAAAATGTTAATATGTAATATAATATTTATCTATCGAAGTATGTTTTTTTATTTTTGCAGAATATTAGGTATATTTTTAATGGGTATTATTTTTAATAACTAACTTTAATTATTGCCCCAAATTTCAGCAAAACACGGCCACGTGCGCTGTTAGCAGTTTGACTGACTGCAGACGGCGGAGTTGTCGCGCCGCAGCGGACTTGCGGCAACACGACACGACGCCCTTCTCTCGTTTCAACAGCGCTGGTCAAGTGTGAGTTGCCACACCAATGTCATGTTTGTGTCCACGCGTGTTCATGATATTTGAAATGTTTGTTGTTATGTGAATATTATAAACTTCTCGCCGCTGACACAATAACTGACATAATAACTTTTAACTGACCCGTCAGGAGTAGACGATTGGCTAGGGTCGGACCTTGCTTATTCGCACTTGTCAAGCGGCCTTTGGTGTCAGTTGTTATGCCGGTCAAGAGCCTCTGATGTGGCTTAACGACTGCTATCAATAACCATCGATCTACTATCATTAACAACCGAGACCGACGGCTTAGCCATGAGCGATTGAAATTCGCACATACCTTACAGACCTACTGGAATAAGTCATTGTTTCGGGCCAAGGATCTGATTCGGAGCGTTGCCGTTGCCAACCGCCGCCATCTCTCAAAAGATTTGTCGTGCGCTAGAACAACAGCAGATACTGCGGGGAGATGGCGGCACTTATGGCTGAATGTTCGGAGTGGTCCACTTATAACACATTATTTTTTAAAAATAATATGGAATGCAAAATTGGAATCGAGTATAACGATAAATTTTCCAGTAGACTAGACCAGCATTCCTATTTATCAGGGACACAAAAACAAACCAAATAAACCAATAAACTTTTTTTATTTTCATTGTTTTCCAATTTCGATAAAACTATTTACACGATACGATGTTTATAATAATCATAACAAAAATATCGCTGCGTCCAGCAACACGCTTGTTCATTAAAAATTAATATAACATAACAATAATTATAACCTTCAGTGACTTCGTGTTGTGGTCCGTTAATATACAAATACCTACGAATACTTTCTCCTTCTTAAACTTTCGCGAACTGAATACATGTTAATTAGTATTTAAACGGGTCTAATTCGCGCACAAACTAATATCAAAATATATATATTATTACTTTTTTTACATACCTCGACGTTTCGACCGAGTTACATCGGCCGTGGTCACGAGAAGACTGAAGAATGCGGGTGTCACCGTCCGGAGTGGCAGGTGTTGTTTCCAACTACCCGCGTTTGGTCTTGCAAAATATTGCAATTAGACCCGTTTAAATACTAATTAACAATACTTTCTCCGTAACCCGGAATTGCATCATTAAACGCAATCAATCTGCACCACATTAAAGTGCGAACATTAGCTTGGACAGTATCAATCGACATAACGGATAGGTAATCTAACGTATTAAACACGAGGCTACTAAAAATAAATGCACTTATCAACGTGTTTAAGACACGATGTTTAACGCGCCACTCACATACATCTGTGGGTGCTAAATCAGATTTATAAATTTCTTTCAACATCCTACCATGCATTTGATTTGAGAGTACACATCGAAGTCAGAAATAAACTGCTTTCATCACTTTCCTTAATAGACTAAGGTAGTTCCGAGAAGACAGCGAAGCAGTCATCTTCAATACGTTATGAAGTAAATAAATCTGATCACATCAGAAGTCTCCCGTTTGATCGGTAGACCAAACTGTGGGATGATTTCTCCTGTGCATCACTGCAGCTGAGATAATTTGTCTTGTCTGTCAAGGTCTAGGACAAGTGTTCGAACGATCAACGGACCACAACACCCGCGGCTGAGCAAACAACACAAGCAGTGCTCGAATCTGTCAAAACTGGTACTGTTATGAAACACGCCAGCGAACATCCTTGGCGATTTTGCGAAATCGCTTTTGTAAGCTCGACTTTTTGCTAAGGAGTTTTAGTTTGCAATTGCTGCGTTCAAACTGCTGTTACAGCAATGTGGGACCAGTTTGTCGAACTGCGGTTGTCGAGTTACTTCATAATTAGCACATTGGAGCATAGAAGAGTTTTCTCTTGGTATTCTTAATACTTCCTACGCTAACATTTGATCGCTTTGACCAGGAGGCTTACCATGACGTCTTATTACGATCCAATTGAGGACCTAAACTTAATCGTTTTACTACTTATTCGTACCGTGACGTTTTGTTGTCACATCTCGACGGTCAATTTAGGTTGATTTTAAATCTAAAGAGATTGACGTCTACCTAAATGTCATCGAAAGCCATGTATTACCATAATTTAAAGTGAAACGATTCGGTTTAGGTCCACAATTGGATCGCAATAAGACGGTTTGACGAAAAGTATCTAAAAAGTACATCATAAATGCGAAATTCTGTATGTATGTTCGTTGCTCTGTAATGTCATAGTTGTAAATTGCTTGGTAACGACTGAATGGATTTTCATTTTGTCGTAAATCTCAAGATAGACACCACACTAGTACAATCAGCAACAAAAGCCGTCCAACATGCCCATGGTTCTGAAAAGCCAAATTAGAAGGAGGGACATTTTCACCGACTGTACAAAGTCATACAATGTACTGTTTACAAAAAAAAATAAAGGTATTAGGAACTCTTTCTAAACAACTACCACTTAATAGTCTTACCTCACCCCACAAAGACTAAAACAATGCTTTACGCTACTTCACATAAGCGTGAATACATAACCGTATGCATATCCAAATTTTGACAGATAAATAACAAAGGCCGTGTTTAGCTCGCCGCCCAGCCTGCGCCGCGCGACACGGCCGCGTACATTGGACGTGCGCGCGCGCATGCGAGGAGCAATACAACATACCGTTACTTATAATATGATGGAATAATTGAAATAATTGTGATTACGCTCGTGTTTATAACATAAGCCACTTAAGGGCACAATTGGTATTATTGCTTTACATTAATTGCTATTTTTCTCGTGCTCAGCGGTGGGCGCATAATATGGGTTGTGATGATCTTTTTATATTTAAAGATTTCATGTATCATAAATGCAGTTCTTGTTGGATTCAAGTCTATTAAAAGCAATCTAGCTTATTTTATTTCTTTTATTTTTTGTAGAAAATGTTGATTGAAAACAAGCATCTAATTTATTGCTTTCACTACTCTGGGCCTAATATACTATTTAAAGAATTATGAGAAGCTTGAGTTGAATATATCTATGTATGATTTATATTATAAACACGGCTCAATCTATATAAACTACATTTTTATAACTATAAAAACTAAAAATATTAAGTAATCATCAATAATAACTAACTTACATATTTAAAGTAACATAAATAAATACAGGGTGTAAACAATTGCCGTCCTATTTCAACAAAACTTCCAATTTCAGCTCCATTTGATGGAGCATCGGGTATATAAATTTATTTTACACTTTTTTAAAAATTTTATAGCAATTTTTTACACCTTATACAAAATATTTACAATGTGTGCTGAATATGAAAATATTGTATATAAATATATTATTTAAGCGGATAGCGAATATGACAAGGTACCCTTACTAGGACGCAAATTAATTAAGTTCCTAAACTAAACACCCTGACAAACAAATTATACCGGAAAAGTTGTAAATATACATGAATCGTGGCACCCCTTTCTTAGTAAACATTTGCTTACGTTTCTTTGCTTTGCCAGGGTTATCACTTCCATAAAAGATAGAATAATACGTGGAATAAAAATAATTCAACAATTAGTTTCTCAATATTAGCGCAGTCAATAGAAAAGCTTATTCTTACGACGATGTTTAGTAGTAATCATTATTTAGTTTTTAGGGTCGGCTAACATAAATCGACGCGAAATCGATTTGAAATTTTGAAATCGATCCTGTGACGATATAAATGGGCACACCCTTATGGCCAAGCTTATAGTTAAAGTTAGATAAAGATTATCTCATTAATCAAAACGGGTTTCAACTGAACGAACGATGATGATTAGAAGAGTTTCTCGTGCGGTAAATTCATAAGAGGACCAATAGAAATCTACCTTTGAACATTTTCAGTTGTTGTCGAATGAGGCCTCTGCTGTTAGAGTTTGTCAGACCACCCAAGGGCATCTGACGCGGCTTAACGACTGCTATCGATCGATAGCAACCGGGACCGACGGCTTAATGTACCTTCCGAAGCACGGAGCGATGCAAATCAATAATAACATTAATGCTATTATTTTTTTAAAGTAGGTGGTTCCGTTTAATAACACCCGGGAATACCTAGTTGGTGATTGCCTGATCTCCCCGTACACGTTCGTAATACGTACGTAATACGTAATACGTTCCTAAGCCCCGACGCAAACATGTTGCAAGTTGAACGTGTCTGTGTGTCCATCTGTGGCGTGTTGTAGCTCGAAACGGCTGGACAGATTTTTATTAATACATATTTATAGGTGACTTGATTTGAGCTGTAATTCAAGAAAAAAAATATTTTTGAAGGGTTTTTGTGTCGGGGGATTTTCATTCAAAATGAATGAATGAAATGTGTACTTGTTTATTATTTACGGGCAGGGATCCCAGACAACACTTACGACTGGTTACCGCAGTACCCGTTGCTAATTAGTAAAATATCCACATTTCCCTAACAAACCAAACAAACTCGATAAAATGCACAAGCGCTAGAAGACCTAGAGTATAACTCGATATTTACAATACTATAATATAGGCACTCATCTTTAGAATACTATTAACAAGAGGTTAAATAGGACAGGAGAAACTTTAGAGTAGACTTATCATAATTTATTTTTGAGGTACTTCGAACCAGATAACGAAGCGGAAGTGTGACAGCGAAGCATTTCGAATGTACCCTCATTTGAAGTCGTTTGAATCTCGTTACACAAAATAGCCAGAAGCATATTGTCCCTTAAGAATGCTTTCGCTCGCCTTCGCTTCGCTTTCTGTGTAGAAACGATTTTTATCATAGAGGGGCAGTTCTCTTGTATCAAATCATACGTAGTGTAAAAATAACATCGACAAATTAGTATTTAATTTGGATACATAAATAACATTCGTTTTACAATTTCGTAGTTACGAACCGGTGGCCGCGAAATATGCAAATACCGCTAAACCGAAACAAGTATCTCAAACTTATGTATTTTCGTAGGAAACAGATCCTTAATGGTAAGAGATAAGGGTGAAAACTTCATAACGCCATATGCCTATAAACTGGCTAGGCTACTCGCTGTTCGCGTACAAAAATAACTTCGTTTTGTCAGGAACAACTTGTGGGAAAACCTCTAAAGCCACACTGATAGCGAAGCGGAGCGAATACTTTTTTTTTTTAACTGTAATGAGATGACCAGGTGACATGTCTGATGGTAAGCCCCTCGCCTGCTCAAATAAACGGAGGTAGAATTGTTTTTGGAATAAAATTAAATATTTTGTGGTTTGTTTGGAGCCATTGAATATATTGCCAGTGTCAAAGACAGATTATTATCAAACTAAAGAGAAATATTGGTCGGCGGGTGTAAACTCCAGTTTCTCTATTTTCACCATACATCTTCCTCGCTTCAATGCCAGTCTGGGATGGTCTTGAATCTAAGTTTATTATTTACTGTATCTTGTTCAACTTGAATACTGAAAACTCGTAAGTTATCAAATAAGCTGAAGGCGGAAAAAAATTATATTACAAAAAAAGCCTGTTAAAGTTTATCACTAGTTTCAACAATATTTCAAGTTACAAAAAGAAAAAATAACTATAATTTGAACTATTACAATTGCTTTTCGGTGCATGGTTTAAGGCAATAAGTACAGTCATCGACAAAAGTCACCATTATACATTATGTAGGTAAAGAATGCGCAACTAAAAAAATGCACGCGTAAAGTTAAATTACTACGTCAAATGACGGTCAAGCACACGCCTGTACCAAAAGAAAGGATAGTGCTAGCACGTCTCTATCCACTCTTAAAGTTTATTAACTAGTTTCAACTAGCGTATAGATACAATTTCACACACCTTATTTGTTAATTACTACACTGTTCTTAATATCAATCCCAATTTAGTCGTTGTTTAATACTTTTAGACGCGTTCACACTAAACGAAGCTAATAAGTTCGTCCTAAGCGGTCTACGCCTAGGACGAAAAAGTGGCCGCTTTTGGAATTAGAGACAAACGCACATCGACGACTACGATCGATCGAAAATTCGCTTTTAATAAATGTTCTGCCGCTTTGTTAGATTTTTTTGTCACATTTGGAAACTAGCGAACGTATATAAACGGACGACGCCGTTGGCAGAAATTGCCGTTATGGTAACGCTGCCGTTTAGAGTGAGACAACTTTACGTTTACTGTGAACGCACCTGTACACTCACAATCTAAAATATTCGTATTCTTGCCTACTCCACACTTCAGTTATGTACCTTATTTGCTACTACAAATCTATCCATTATTTTCTTTCGCATAGTTTACATTTTGTAAACGTGAACAGATTTTTAATTTTAGTTGGTGTGTTACATTTATTATTGCTCCGTACATTACAAAAAAAATAAATATTAATATAGTATACAGAAATGACTTATTTTGTTTTATTTAATGTTAAGGTCATATCAAACAGCCAAGCGAATGAGTCGAGAACGTTATTAACCTTTAAAACTTGTAAAAAAATGAACATGATGCATGCATAATGCATTATGCATAACGCTTGTAAACGTGTTCGCTTCGGTTCGCTGTCAGTCAGTGTGCCTAGTGTGAGTTTCACCAATTTCTGTACGAGCTCGATCCGGTTAGCGTAATCTTGAAATTGTATGGAATAAGAGCAGCGCCATCTAGTGACTGACTGACTGACTGACACTAGATAGCGCTGCTCTTATTCCATACAATTTCAAGTATACCTACGCTAACCGGATCGAGCACGTAAAGAAATCGTCAAAACACACTAGGCATACTGAAAAGGCCTTAGCGATTACAAATTGTGATTATTTGCGATTCCTATTTTGGGGCCAGTATTGGAATATTAAAAGCGGAGAGATACGAACACCTTCAGGCCAGGAAAAACAAAATGGGGTAACAAAAAGTAGTAAATAATATGGCCTTGTATTAAAGTAGCCACAGAACAAGTAGCGCTTGACATAATTATAGTATCATTCATTTCTGTTATATTAATCTTCATCCACAGTACAGTCAGCGACATGCCCGAAATTACAATTTGACTTATTATACTCATACAAAATAACTAAATTTTGTATTAAATAACAAATTAAGTTATTTGTTGCTGACTGTACATAAATTCTTTTCCTGTGGTCCTTTAGTGCGCCTACGATATTTAAGGGCAGTAAAAGAAACTATAGGGTAGTTAAGGAAGAGTTTAGGGTAATCAAGGGATGGTAAGTCTCACCACCTATCGCGGCTTGAGGAAATCATACCCGCTCTGTAATGAATAACCGTGCAAATAAATACAATATATTCTGAAGGTATAATCTGTTCCTTATAAATGTGTAAATATAATAAGGTGTAAATAGTGGAAATCTTACCCCCTATTCCACAGCCATAGAGATATAAATGGAGGCTACCTCTTGTCCGAGGGGGCGTGGGGGCTTGGGGGGCGTGGTGGGGCGTAGGGTTCAGTCGACGCCGGCGAACCCCTGGGAGCCCTCGATGGCTTTGATGAGCTTCTCCCGGAGCTGCTGGTAGCTGTCGTACGGAGGTAGGTCGATGCGGTTGAAACTGGATATAGAAACGACAGTTTAGTTATTGCAGTGCCACGTTTGCATTGCCGTCGTGCGGCACTGCACTGCTCTCGTAAGTCAGATACATTAGCTTTTAAGTATATCGTAATCGCTTGGGGGTTAAATAATATAAAGTACATCGCCCGCCCAAAAAATGACCAATAGCGATATGTCCACTTGTTTGTAAAAACGATAATCGTTCGTCGAATTCGTCCGAAACCGACTTCGAGAAAGGAACATTTCGCCCCGTCCATAGCGAAAATTCACAATGGCGTATGTACACGATTCGCCCGAAACAGACTTCGAGACAGGGGCATTTCGCCCTATCTGTAGAATAAATTCACAGTGACATAATTATATGGTGTTTTTTTTTTTATTTTTAGTATACAGTACCAAGACATTAATGACCATGAAACCGTGTAACACTGACCAGGTGTGCGCGCGGGGATAGTTGTCGGGCGCGCCCCACTTCTCTATGGTGAAGAGTTGGGGCCCGTTGGAGCCGTACAGCTCCTTGAACCCGTTCATGGGCACGCGCGAGGTGCCCGTCACGAACTGCAGCAGCCGCGACCGCATCTCGTTGGAGAACGAGAGCACCACCTGCCGACGCCAACGGTGCAGTTAGTCTGGTGCCCCAGGGGTTTGGTCCCAAACAGTGGGGCGTGCCCCCTTATGGGGCGTAGAGAGATCTTAGGGGGGGGGGGTCATGAAGTGTTCGGATATTTTTAGTATAAATACTGATCATTGTTTATTATTTAAAATACTTACACACAGATTTTGTCGCGCCACCTAGTTCCAATAGGCCAAACTAACTACTACGCTTTACCACTATTTTGTTCTATCGATCACTTGAAATGAAATAAAACCTTTCCTCAAAATATCTCTATCTAAAATATCTCTCCTACCTGTCAATGCCAATGGATTATGATAAAAAAATAATGCGATGAAGAAAAATATAGGGGGGTCATGACATTATTTTATAGTTCAGGGAGGCACCATGCAAAAAAGGTTGGAAAACCCTGATCTAGTTAAATAGGTGGAGTGGTTCGTGACGATGAAGATCCAGTTCAGGAGCGCCTGGGTATCGTCCGGAAGCGCCTCTAAGTTCTCACCCTCCAGAACCACTGCACGACGCGGTGGTTGGCGTGGTAGTCCCCCTTGTAGAGCGAGTGCGCGCGCCAGTCCCGCACGTCGATGTGCTGGATGCCGCACAGCAGCAGCTCCAGCTCGTGCTCGTCGAAGATCTTCAGCAGCGGCAGCGGCACCAGCGCGCCCAGCCCCTCCAGGAACGCCACCATCTGCTCCTGCACGCGGCTCGAGAACCGCCACTGGATCACCAGCCTGAGGGAGGTGCGACGACTTCACACTACGTTCCTGTACCTACGTTACTAACGGGTGTACTATAAACTCACTTTTTGTACACTATGCTTATTCATTGCACCTACAATACTCACAGGCTGTAGTCTAAAATCACTTGATATACCTAAGATACTCATGAGTCTACAACTCACCTGCTATACCTAAGTTACTTACTGGCGCTCTCTAAACTCACCTGCTATACCTTAGTTACTCACGGGTGCCTTGTAAACTCACCTGCTATACCTAAGTTACTCACTGGTCCCTTGTAAACTCACCTGCTATACCTAAGTTACTCACGGCTGTACTGTAAACTCACTTGATGTAGTCGTCCTTGTTGTCGTTGTCGACGGCGATGTTGGCGCCGCCCGGCTTCAGCTCTCGCTGTATGGTTTTGCCGAACTGCTCCTCGTCCACGGAGAATGTCAGGTATAGCTCGGACGGGTCGTTTTCCTGGATAATATTATTAACATGCTTTTATTAGGTTCACTTGTAACTAACAAACAATGTACTAAAATCTTACAGGTCCATTTTAATCTAATTGTAATTATATCGTAATAAAATATGTGATTTGGCATATAGGAGCTGATCTCATGATGGAGCCACGAGGCGGATAGTGGAACTCTACAGTGGCTACTAGAAAAGTTGGGCTCATATCATAATGTTGGACTTGGTAACGAGGGTCTGGTGAATGACACAAATAATTTTAGAAAGTAAACGGGGTCAAAAAATAGGGAACAGTGTGCTTCATCATTACAAAGAGTAAAAAATCGCCATATGTTTCATCTCGCTCTACCGAATTAGGAAAGAGCAGGACAACACCAACCTTGATCCACATGAGCGAGTTGTAGTACTCGAGATCCACAGACTCCATATCGTTGAGGTCTATGGTCTTGCCGAGCATCATCTTGTAGAACGGACGGATGAAGAACGCTGTAACCGAATTAAACAGATCAGACCTCAACCACTATCGTCGTTACACTATAGCCGGTTCACATGATTCCAGCTCAGCAATCCTGTCCAGCGCTGGAATGCCATTGGAATGTGAACCGGCACTGGTTCGACTAATTGGCAACGCATCGACCACGCAGTTTGCAGTAGTCAATAGGCAACTTGGGCTGAATGGTGAATGACAACACGACCCCATCTCGCCCCACGGCTTGCAGGGGGGCTTTAGTGTGTTCAAGTCCACAAGCACACAATCTTCCGCCACCCCCATAGAGTGAGGGAAAGTGCGACTGCGAAGGCATTTCCCCTTTCAAAAATAAAAGTGTCTATAGGCAAAATAATTCTGTTTCTCCAACAAAACTGAACTCAACTACATCTATCAACAGAAACTAACCCTCGTATCGGGGGAGTTTTGTCCCTCAGCAAAGGTCTTGTGAAAGAAATGTGGAGGTAACGACTAACATTAGGGCGGTTCAGTCACAATAGATTTCGAAGCCCCCGTCCACTGACCGTCCAGCAGCTTCCCGTGGTAGACCGCCATGCCGGCCACGCGGCCGATGAACTTGAAGTAGTTGAGGTGCTCCTCGTTGCAGACGCCGCTGTTGGGGTTGATCTGCAGCGTGTAGTTGTCCATGGCGCTGTACTCGAACAGCCCGTAGTACGGGTTGAACATCTCCTTGGACAGCAGGAAGAACCACTCGCGCGCCAGCCCGCCGTAGTCTGCGGGGCAACGTGGTCACACTCTATCTACTTCACTGGCTAAGCACGGCTCTGATTCGCGCTATGAACTAAATATATAAAATATCCAAATATTTAATTTATAATAACAAAATATAAATATATCTGTACATATTATACTAACAAGTAAAAATTTTACGAAAAAGAACCGACTACAATAAAAAATATTTTCAGTTATTGTGATTTAAAAACCAGATTTTGATATTTTGATGGGATCACATGGGAACCTTTCAAATACAAAAATAATCATCAAAATCAGTTCACCCAGTCGAAAGTTATGAGGTAACAAACAGAAAAAAAAATACAGTCGAATTGAGAACCTCCTTCTTTTTCTGAAGTCGGTTAAATATGTAACGGATCACTGTCTGTACAGTGTACATGGACGATATAATATAATAAATAATATTATTGAGGCCTTTAGCAATGCAAATAGCACCCAAAACAATGATTGTTAGAATTTTGTTTGTGCGTTTGTGCACGCTAATCTCAGAAACGACTTATCCGATTTAGATGTAGTATTGACTAATATATTATTGTGGTTTAGTGTTTGTTTCGAGTCAATGGGTTGTTAATTAAAATAGTTACGCCATCCTTTCAAATAGCTATAGGTGTTGTATATGTAACGCGTGTGAAACCTCGGGGCGCAGCTAGTATAACATGTATAACTGGAAGCGCCTCGCGGTTCACCCGCGTTAACTACTATCCCGCAGGAACTGTTTTAAATTTTACGGTGAACGTACCTTTCCAGTGGTGAAAGAATTGAAATCGGCACAGTAGCTTCTGGGAGTTTATTCATTACAAACATACACACAAAATCACAAATCTTTCCTCTTTATTATAGTAGTATAGTATGTGTGTGTGGCGACTCACCGAGGCCGACCTCGGACTCGAACTCCACCCACAGCTTGGTCTTGAGTAGGTCGAGGCGGCTGACGGAGCTGATGATGCGGTACGAGTCCTCCAGGATGCTGCTGCGCCGGACCTTGATCTCGAACTTGTTGGGCACGTTGCTCTGCGACACAATGTTGCCAGGTTGGAAACGCGCAAGGACGTTATATTTTACAAGCACTTTTTGGTATTCAAGTCGATCCGTACCCCTATACCCTTAGTGTGAGTTTTTACGTTTATGAACGAAAAATCTTCATACAAAGCGCTAGTTGACGCGTACTATGTCGAGCTCGTAATACTCACACTAGGGGTATAACGGTACCCTTAAAAGCTCATACTCAGGGCACTGTTCATTGTTTATTTGTATAAAATAGTAACGGCCTTCGAGTTCAGAGTATGCTTGTCTAATGAAATAGTAACAGAAAGTTAAGAGTTTAGAGTAATTCGAGGCGGCAGAGGGCTTCTGACACGGCTAGGACTGCTAGCAATCGGTGACAACACGGACTGTTGAGTTTATTTCATGGAGCGATGGAAGGCCTTCACGCATCGCTCCACGCTCTGCGGGTCTACTTGTGGGGGACTGCGAGTGGGGGGCGGGGGTAGCGGGTGGGGGGTGGGGGTAGCGGGTGGGGGGTGGGCGCACGCTACATACCGGCTTGCGCAGCTGGCTCTTGAGGTACTCGTACTTGCGCTTGTAGTCCCTGGAGTACGGCACGGCGGGCCCCGCGATCTGCGGGTTGGACAGCCGCGGGTCCTCCCACTGCGTCGTGCGCGTGTCTGCAAGCGCACGCCGGGACCGTCAACAACAACAACAACAACGACGACGAGAACCTTCATTGTTATGGTTTTACTTCGTGCATTTAGCCATTATCGTGGAAGTTGACGTCACGATTCAATAACACAGTGAACACTTCGCTTTAACTTCACGGACCGAAGAACAGGTATGAGAAAAGTCAGTCGGCCAGCAAGGTTAGGGCTGCAATGTTGTTGATGGTAATAATGATGATGATGACGATGACGATGACGATGACGATGACGATGACGATGATGATGATGACGAGGCGACTCACTGTGGTCGATGAAGAAGATCCGTCCGTCGGAGTGCACGCGCTCCTCCCAGCCCTCGGGCAGCGCGCCGAGCTCGTCGGCGTCGGCGGCGCCGGCGGCCGCGGCCGGCAGCACCGACGCGCACCCTGCCGACAGAATGCCTGGCGTTAAGGCAAAACCACGGGTTTACTATCGTTTACGATTCCACCGCTGTCTGTTAGCTGTTAGCTTGTTGTGGATGCGACTGCAAAGAGTTCACTATGACGGATGAATGAGGTTAACCCCCAGTTTCTGAAACGTCAGTCAACGTTGACAACAGATTAATTCTATTGACATCCTTGTCATTTGTTTAGTGTTAGATAGAGACAACGATAGTTTTAATCTACTGTCAAAGCCAACTAGCGTTCTAGAAACCGGGGGTAAGAGTCTAATGTCCGGTTTCTGAACCCCTAACTTTGACCAACCGTTTAGTCTATCGTTGTCTCTTTCTGCTACTAAATAATTGACAAAGACAGCGATACATTTATCGGTTGGTCAAAGTTAACTAAAGATTCAGAAGCCGGGCGTAAATCAATCGCAGTGCAATGATTTGTTTGAACCACGAGCCACAGGCATTGGATGCTGTAGGTACAGAGTTTCTTAGTTAAGGGTTAGGATGTATGTGATGAAAAACAATAAATGTTTTTATTATTATAGGCCACGTTCAAATGGTAGTCACCGTCTAGGGTATGCTATCGACGGGACTGTTTTAATTGTTAGTTTGTAATAAAAGCATTTTTTTATTCATATTTCCGTCAGTAATTCAGTATGCTCTGCATAAAGTTTAAGTCGAAGTTCAACTCTAAACTACACTACATATCGACTTTAAAACGATAAATATTGACGACGCTTAGCGCTTGTTATTCCGAAAAGAGAGATGGCGCTGTAATCAAGTTTAGTCAAATGCGTCAGTTTCCTACCTGTTCTCGGATCGATCCAGGTGGTTGTCTTCTGATTATGGTCGATGAAGAACACTCGGCCATTGGGGGCCCTCTGCATACTCCAGCCGGGCGGCAAACCTGCCAAATACAATACTGTTCTGATCATTCCGTATTACTAGTTAAAACACGACTCTTCGGTTCTTGCTACTTATTTTTGACAAATCTTTTGTCTTTTTAGACCAAATCAATTTGATGTACAAAATAAAATCTTTCAACTGGAATGCCACACCCTACAAGCGCCTTAAGCTGACATCAAATTTTAATATTATCTGGGAATCTTCTACTTGCGAATAAGCATATATTGCATCTTAGCAAGGATGCCCTACTATTGACCGCGTCAACAATTACCATCAGGAGCGGTCAATTAGAAATAACGGTTTTTATGACTATTTCGTAAAAATAAACACATTACCCTCACCATCACTATTCGGCAGATTCTGGCTCTGGGTGCTGCTGGCACTGCTGCTGTGGGTGCTTTCAGAGGAGCCGCCGTCGGTGTCGTCCTGCCAAACCAACCGCGCGCGTACAGGATTGTAGCCTTTATGCAACCACGATAGGGACGAGTTTCGAACGATACAGGTCAAACCTAATAACAACCGTGACGTGCCAACTTAGCTCTTACGGTCTTGCGATAGGGCAAGATTGATGTGAACCAAGACAAGCGAAATGTTAACCAGGTTTACCACGATGTAGTACTAACAGTCGACATTACGTCAAAACCGTCTGTGCAATATTCTAGCATCAATCGCAAACACTAGCTCCAAGCATCAAGACATGTAATGCTGGTATCCCACGGAATTACAAGCATGGGGTTCGAGCGACTCGCGTACAGTTCGTGGCAAGGAAATGGCACGTTGGTGGACTAAAAGCTATCTTGTATTGCGATATTTTTGTTCCGTGGTGTGTAATAATGAGATTATCTATTTATCTATATTCAACTGGTTGACAGCGATTATACATAATCTGTAGGAACGCGGCCTCAGTGTACAAACGTTTACAGCTGTTTTTCGCAGGTTTTCAGCAATGTTTAGGACATAGTCAACCTATTTTTTGTCCAGTTGTGAATGCTCTATTAAGCATAATAATATACGGCGTTATAACACCCCGTCGTTTTTGAGTCTGGGGTTAAAAATACACCAAAGCTTGATTGTTTTTCATAATAAGCCCTATGTGCCATTTTTCTAGTCAGGAACTGTACTTTAATTCCTCTCTTGCTATCTTCGAGAATTTTGCTATACATAATTATACTTAGGTACCTTTACTGTTATATTTTTTTTCGATACGTTTATTACTAAGTTTTAATGCTTTTTCAAAGTAATCAAGTTTTCTCTAAGCCTAAGAAAAAAAACCATAACTGAATACAAACTAAAAGCTAAAAATACTAATCTAAAAGCCCGAAACCAACTAAACACTACTATATACATACAACTGTACAAAATCACAAGCACAAAAAGCGCATCGGCACAAGCCTTACGAAATGGGGCGTCACATTATAATATGTCACTGTCAAACATGTGATGTCAAGCATTAGCTGTCAAGAGGCGGGTGTGGCTGTGAGATAGTGAACCGCAGAATATGTTTTTTTCAAACTGATCCGAAAATGTATGGTTAATTTACTATTATCAAACAAATACATTATTATGTACCGCTTCGACAGATATATGACGGAACTATCATGTGATCGCAGAAGCCCGAAGTCAAATTATGACAGCTTTAAGTTTCAGAGCAATGGAGTTCTGCAGGGAACCGTCCTGGCACCCATGCTATTTCTCATCGTTCACATCTCGCATAGCATCGTCACAACGCGCCGCGCCTACGAATTAGCGATCGTCACGCATGACATTCAAAGGTGACATGGGTTGCATTCGTCACAGCGTGTTCGTCTCAACGATAACTTCTATGATTCCGCAAAAATACGAATATAGAAAAATATGCCTAATACTTATACCTACGCCTACAGTTCACAACCTCAAACTTACACATGTATGAGTGTTACCATCCCTGCGGTTGTCGTCACGCAAGATTCACTTTCGAGTTAAGCTAGTTACAAAACGCATGTCGATGCTGTATGAAATGCGACTCTATCTCCGGGTGGCAAGGTAGAGTATCGAATGGATGGTTAGTAACAGAAGCACGGGCAATAGACATCACACAGCGTGTCCTCATAGACAATATTATTATACCCCGGGATCGGGACGCGGAATATAAACATTAGTATTCTTAATTCCAAAATTATTATCAGCAAAACATTAATACATCCTATAGTTGTCGGTTGCTAAAGGTTTTTGAGGAATTATGTGGAAAACATCACCTTGAAGTGGAATAATTATTGAAACTAGTAAACGAAAACGGCTTCTACGATTATAAGAACAAGTAATACATCAGTATTTTGTTAAAGAAAAACAAAATAAATTTCAACGTCAGTTTCAATTCATCGTCGTTTTTGCTCACCGCACCGGTAACCGTTCTCTAAATAAAATAGTTATTGCAGTCATTGTCATACTAACAATATCATCTCATTAATATCGCAGCATAGACTATTCTCAAACCAATATGTACACTGTATTTACATTTCGCGTCACCGCCGTTACCGCTTACCTCCGAGTCCTCCATCGAGCTGGCAGTAGCCGTGCGTCTCCTGGCAGTCGGTGACGTCACGGGGGAAGCGCCCCCTGTCGGCGTACTGAAGTGATTCTCATCAAATGTCAGTGAATCCATTTGCTCTGCCTCTTCTGTTGTTTCTGTAGCTTCTGCGTTAGCTTCATTGTCAGTCTGAGCTTCGTTTTGATTGTCTTCATTACCAGTCTGAGCTTGGTTCGGAGTGGCTTCGCTGTCAGTCTCAGCTTGGTTTGGAGTGGCTTCGCTGTCAGTCTGAGCTTCGTTATGCGAGGCTTCATTGTCAGTCTGAGCTTCGTTTTGAGTGGCTTCATTGTCAGTTTGAGCTTCGTTTTGAGTGGCTTCATTGTCAGTCTGAGCTTCGTTTTCAGTGGCTTCATTGTCAGTGTCAGTGGCTTCACTTTTAGTGGTTTCATTCTGAGTGGAATTCTGATTAGCATCAGTCACATCTTTATTGTCTACTTCTTGACTAGTACTCGCATCACAATCTTGAGCATTGCGGCGCTCGTTGGCGCACACAACATCGTCTTCTTCTCGGTTACCTCTTAAATTACTATCACAGTCAGTTTCACTTATACTATTCTCGGCGTCACCGCCCGTATCATCGCCGTTCACGGTAATCACATTATCGTCTTGTCTTTCATTGTCTTTGTTGCCATCATTGCTTTGTCTTTCATCGTTCTGTAAGGCACTTTCGTCTTCAATATTTTGGCTGTTGACGTTTCTTTCGATACTGTCTCCAGTTTCATTGTGTCTCTCTTGAGCAGCATCTTCGGTATTGCCAGCGCTAGCTCTTTCTAGGTCCGGCGACCGTACAGGGGTGGAAAAGGGCGTCGGTTCAGTGGAGTTCGACTCCCCGCTCCTATTGCTTACATCCTCCTGTCAGAGAGTTACATCGCTGTTACGGATGAACAAACTTACACGTGCAGTTCTCTATATTAATCACATTAAGGGCTATTTTTAAGTGCACGTGTGAGTTTGAGTCCGTTAAAGAAAATACATCCCAATGCGATGGTCTATGTGCCGCAGATTGTCTATGACAGTGAGGACAACACAATGGATGTCTATGGTAACACCCGGGTACGTGAACACAGATAAATTATTAGTATTTTATGTGATGATTAATATGTTGACTGTGAACGTTTATTGACCAATACGTACATACATTGCATAGTTCATATAAATAATGTTGACTGTCAGTCAGTCAGTTTGTTTTACCTACTCTTTAGTAGAATAATTAAGCCGCCGTTGTAAGCATAGTGATTATTTCCGAAACGAATATGTTTATATGATATATGTAATGGCATGTAAGTCTGTTAGTTTAATTACATCGCGAAGCTCATGCTGCAAGAAAAATGTTTATTTACTAAAAACACATAGGAACAATAATTACCTATGACATACATACAAATGTATAAAAATATTATCAAGATCACAAAGAAATAATGCGAAATATATAGGATACTTTTCTACGACATTATAATCATGCATGTTTATATTTTTTATTGTGTATATTGCATTCAGTAACTACATATTATAATTTCTTCAAAAGACCAGACCTTGTTTGCCGTTCATGATATTTACAACTCTACGAATTTAACGTAGACTATTAATGGAAGGGACCCTCTTCTTCGGAAGATCTCTTGGCTTCTTAGAAGCAATGAGTTTGAATAATATTTATTTCTACAAATTATCACTTCCTGCAACCAAAGTCTTTCCATCCATCCTAAACCAAAATTAGACACCGGAGAAATTGTTTTTCGTACTTGCAACTATTTTTGCTCGTCACCTGCACGTTTTACCCTCACCAGTACGAAATCCTGGTTACTATAGTATCCAGTAATGTTGAAATGGGTGCATAAATCCTTAAATACCCGTATGAAAGTATCTTTCTATCTTTGTCTGATTGTTAAAATCAGTATCATGGTCCAAAGTAACCAACAGTTTCTTAGGGTATAGTGCTGTCTCCCAATCACCAAAGTTGTAATTATTTCACACCGGTTTCTGCGTCCTGTATATTGACACGGACTGTTACAAACCAGTGTATTTTTTTTGTGTATTAATATATTTTTCGCGATGTTTTTCACGAAACCAACATGCCCGAGAATTATTTTGGCATGTTATCCACCCTAGGCCCCCGTGGTGGATTATGGCCTAACCCTCCTCACTATAGTGAGGGGAGGCCTTTGCCCAGCAGTGGGACAGTTACAGGCTTAATTATCATTTTATTATCAATATATTTTTATTCATTTGACAAGTGCGAATGACAATCACCTCCAAAATTCATGCAATGATTTAAAACCAATCAGTTGTTCCCTAAAACATAATAATTATATTTAAAAAATGCTCTTTATTTGATATTTAGTATACTTGTAAAATTAAAAAAATGTACTAAAAGATTATTAATTTTAGAGACAGTAATTATAATATATTTTTCTACCATTCCTTAATTTATGTAATCTCCGAAAGTAACCAAGTGTTATTGAAATAAATATGTTTAAACTATATAGTGAGATAGAATTTAGAAAAATGCATTAATTAATTGAAACCAAAACTAAAAAGAAACCAATATCTATGTGAGCAAGGTACTAACTTCCAATAAGTTTCGAACAGAAAATGTATTAAAATATGCCTTACAAAAACATAAACTCAACTCCCCTAAATACTAATCTAATGGTCACCATACCCAAAAAATTACCATCTCTATGTAAAACTCGTCGGAATACCACTATCCCTCACTCATTCACAGAACATTGTAAAAGTGTCCTATAAAACTGATGTAACATTAAAAACATACCCTATCCCTCAACACTACGGTCGAAATCCCTTCACACAAAGTTCGTACCTGATGGTTCTGATTGTTTTGCTCGGTGTCAGCGGAGATGTGGAACCGGCGCTGGAACTCCGTGGCGGCTGTCTCCATGCGCTCCGCCTGCGATTCAGTGCTCTGAGCACGCCTGTCGAATAATTAACCAGTTATTTTTTAGGGTTCCGTACCCAGTGTAAAACGGGACCCTATTACTAAGGCTCCGCTGTCCGTCCGTCTGTCTGCCTGTTTATCTGTCTGTCCGTCTGTCACTAGGCTGTATCTCATGAACCGTGATAGTTTGACAGTTGAAATTTCACAGATGATGTATTTCTGTTGCCGCTATAACAAAAAATACTTAAAAACAGAATAAAAGAAATATTTAACGGGGTTCCCTTACAACAAACATGATATTTTTGCTAGTTTTTCGTGCGTGAGTCCGCCTCGCACTAAGTGTAGTGTGCAATCCAGCATATATAAAAATTTGAATTAGGATGAAACTAGGACTCAAACTGGTCTGGTAGGTACATAGACAATGTACATTGTACATCCCAGTCTTACACTATAATATCAACAAGACCCCGAACAATTTCACTCGTGTTAAATGAACTTTTCAATCCTATTATTCTTTGATCTACCCTTCTACCTTTCCTAGAGATCGAACGAAGTGAGTTGTCTCCGGACAATAGGTACAACCTACAAACGCCGACTGGTCCTTCGCTTCGCCGTAAACAAAGTGGAACTCACGTGAAAGTAGGCCGCTCCCACTGAGTGGAACGCTCGACGTGGTTCACATAGTACGTCCTCCCGTTAGCGTCCTGGCGCTCCTCCCAGCCGGGAGGCAGCGGGTCGCCACCTATGGTCTGAAACAATGGACAGGTTTACATTTACACCTTGGATCTGGACAGTGTTGGACCAAACTTGAACTTTTTATACGATGTATCATCGACACGAAATGAAGGCAGTGTTGGAGGACCAAACAGTTCTGACAGTACCAGGGAGCGAGGTCTTGGATCACTCGGGGACAGTAAGATTGAAAGAGAGAGTAGGGATTGCATTCCAGCAGCGTTTAATCCAGCTGGATTTTTGATCGACCAACATCATTCCAGCTGGAACTGGAGCGGATCCAGTGGTTCATAGATTTTTTTAAGGATTATTCATTTCTTTTACTTTCCGCTACTGGTGCAGGACGAAAAATTAGTTGAATCCACCTGGATTGCTGGATTAGGGATCCAGCAATGGCAATGCTTAAATGGGATGGAAGTTGTTTTTGCTTCGGTACACGAGTATCATACTTGCTTCCGTGGATTTATGTCCTAAGGCTGACTCTAAACCAGAATGGAGAGGGGAAGAAGATACAGATTACAGGGAGCTGGACCTAAGAAATTGAAACAACAACAACATTGAAAACTAGTATCGGTTCTGTACTCAGTTTCCTCGCTTCGCTCTGTTACAGTCAGCCGACAGCTTTCTGGTACGTTTATTCCGATAACATCTTTAAAATGCTATCTTTGTCATTTCTTCAGCGTTAAATAAGGACAGCAATATTTGTTCTTAAACGTTACTGTAACCGGTTCATCTGAAATTTTTGTGTTAGTAGAATGCCTGTTCAACTTAGTTGGTCCTAGGGGCATGCGACATACGACCGAGTATTACGGTCATTATCATCTACAAGAGATGACCTGTTAATATTGTGACAACCCTACATATATTAAAAAGGGAAAGTTTCTGCGTGTCTGTGAACACACAGCGTCCAAATGGTAGAACGAATTTTTATAATACTTACTTCAAGCCTTGCATAGGACACCTTTAATAATCGTCTGAATTATCCACAGTTCAACACAATGAAGCCGCGCGGCGCAGCTAGTAACCTAAATCACTGCAAACCACTTATAGGACCCCACAGTTAGAGAGCAGCTTTCGCAGAAGGAAGGAACGCAAATAAGTTAACCACCAAGCTCCAACTCATGCGTTTAGGGTCTACCTACAACAGTAATGCCGACTCCTTTAAGCAACAAAAGCATGAAAACAACCCAATTAAACTAAACTCAGGCAAAATAAAGGTATTACACACATGTTCGGGCTGGTTCGACGTAGCGTTTTGAGCATACAAGTAGAGACTAAGTTCCCTCGATTCTAAAGCTTTGACCAGTGTAAAGAACTCGCGCATTTGACTCGCATTTTAATTTCATTCGGAAAATCCAGTTCGTCAGAGGAGTTTTACAGTTTTTACCCTTAAAAATACATAAAACTGTGGGGGTGTCCGTTTGTCTTTATGCTTTTTACACCCAAAGCCAAAAAGCTAGTAGGCAATAAAATCGCACTTTTACCAGTCAAACACTTAAATCTCATTAACAAATAGTATAAGTAACTTTGTCACCACTTAGCTCGGTAGCTAACGGCTGAGCAGAATTCAATGCAACTTTGTACACACATACTATAAATCCTGGAATTCAATATGAGTAACTTAAACTGCGAAGTGCAGCGTATTTGACAAAACGATTTGACTGCCTCCTCTTAACGTCCGGTTTCTGAGCCCCAAGTTAACTTTGACCAACCGATAAGTCTATCTTTGTCTCTATCTGGCACTACGCAAATGACACAGACAGCAACACATTTACCACTTAACTAGGGGTTCAGTAATGAGGCATAAGTCCGTCCGTTAAAATTCACCGCCCTAACAGATTCTTGCCAGCCCGAACATGTGCGTATCACTTGTGAATATGTAATGTGAACGTACAACGTGAGCCACCTCGCTGGAGTCGACGAGCTCCCAGTCGTCTCCGTGGAACGCGGGCACGGTCGCCGGCGACACCTACCACCATTCACCGCCATTTTAGAACCAATCCCCTCAACATAGGGGCTGTTTTACAGTGACAGTTTTACTCAAGAGCTTGTACGTAAGTCACACGATGGTGTCTAAAACTGATTTGGACTGCATACTCCTTTAGTTTACAGGATTGCCGGTCAAATAAACTTACAATCTATGACTGTGCAAAACGAGCAAGCAGCAAGACAAATGAAATATTATCTATGGTTGCCGTTCTACAACTAAGATTTTGGACGTGGAACTTCCAGTGCCAAGCGAATTACGCCTCTAAACGAATATAGAAAAGATACAAGCTATTACGACTACTCGCAAGTTAGTGAACTTCTAAGGGTTCAAGCCTACCCTACCCTCCATACAGGAACTATTTATTATGATCTTTACATTATAAACCAGGATTCGCGCTCGGAGGTGCTACCGCGTAAACTAAGGTATAATAAAGCCCAATAGCATAATAATGATCGTCGTTATTTAGGTGGGCACTCACAGGCTGCACGTTCCCGACCTGCTGCGCGGGCTCCACCAGCTCCCAGTCCTCGGCGGCGGGGGTCTCCGCCGCGGCGCCGGGCTCCCCCACGCGCCCCACCAGCGCGTGGTACACCTCGATGTGGCCCCGCACGCGGGATCGCGCGCTGGAAACAGACCAGTGGGGTTTCAATAGACCAGTGGGGTTTCAACAGACGAGTGGGCAAGTGAGTAGGATTTCAACAGACGAGTGGGGTTTCAACAGATAGGGTGCCTTATCTATCAAGTGGCGTTTCTATTTACGTGGCGCGCTGTAACAAAACTCACTAATAGGATGATTATGAGTTATGACGGGATTGTAGTGACACTTTTCCTATCCGAGATTCGGCCATGAATAGGCGTATGTAAGGGAAACGTTCTTTTCAAACTGAACTCGTAATAAGTTACTCGTGAATGACATAATCATGTTTAACGATGTGAATCATAAAGCAGCCAAAACTATTCAATGTCCTTTGCATCTTTTTTGCGTCGTACGGCTGCGACCAACGTAATTTAACAAATAAACGCACTCCATACCTTTTTAAAGGTAAGTATAAAACATCGAAATAGTAGCACACACACCAATAAAACAACCAACACCAATAGCTAGTTCATACTACCCGAATACACGTTTTACTTTTATTCAAAAGAGCGCCATCTATCAACGGTCGCCGAAAACAATGTCGTTTTGCATTGACGTATCATAAGCTCAAACTACAACACATTTATTATTTTCAAACCAAGCAAAAAGGGGCATAATTGACACTTACACAGACATGCGTGGACGCAGCGAGTACTTAACGGCGATGGGGAGCGCGGCCACCGCGGTTAAGGCGAGGACGTAAAACCACTAAATCTCCATTAGGTTAATATTAGTCAAATAATTGAAGATCCAAAGACACCAGAGCTTGCTCATACAACTCAATATAACATTTCTACTTTAATTCATATCAGCGCCATCTATCAGCAAATATTAAGAAACTTTGTTATAATTATATGTATTTTAAATCAACGCCATCTATCGACAAAATTCAAGAATCTCCTCTCTATCATATGAACAAACTCAAACTACAACTAAAAAAAAATTGAGAAAAATTAAACCAAGCGGCAGGGGGCACAGCATGCCAAATAACACTTACACAGACCTGCGCGGGCGCAGCGAGTACTTAACGACGTTGGGGCGCGCGGCCGCCGCCGTCTCCGAGGGCACCGCGGCCAGCGGCACCTCCACCATGCCGAGGAAGTCGTCGCGCGTCAGACGGTTCTCGTCGAATACTTGGATGAGGAGCTTGTGCTCTAGCGGTTTCACCTGGGTATAAAGTAAACTACACTTTATTTTCTGCCTGGTAGTGCATAGTTTAGCTTGCCACTCATAATTGTGCTTAGAACTAAATTAGTAAGTACAGGTGTTGGAAGGAGTATGAGTGCATCGAACCTCTCGGCTATGTAAAAGCGAGGTTATTTCATGCGCCTTAGGAACATACCGAAAAACATAATTCTCTTTCTGCGTAGCATCATAATTATGAATTCATAAATAATGTTTAATGGTCTAGTAATTCCTGAATCTTTAGATACAGGGACTCCTAAGGTTTAGGGAAGTTAAGGTTTAGGGAATCCTGACGAAGAAATTGCATTGTTTTAATACTCGATTTGAGGAGAAATACAGATTAGTATCATTTACCTGATGTTAGCCCTACTATGTCTGTCTTTAATAGATGCACTGCCACTCAGTACTTTGCATTGCAGTATATTGCACTGATCATTGTCCAAACGACACTTATATTTGAAAATTCGTATCAGAACTTACCCTGAACACAAACTCCTGATTCCATTCTGGATTCAATGTCTGAAATATTAAAAACAAAAGTTTAGGTCAAGTCTTGCGTGTCAATTCTGACCCAGCGATTGACAGAAGGTTGATGGTGTTTGGGCTCATTTTGATCAGCTTGCGGTACCAAATAAGTACGTATTTTATAAAAACTTGTCAGAACAATATATTTTTAACAAACCCCAGCACGTTTGGTTTTTTTTTAATTATACTTTTTTTATGATTATTTGATGTTGTTTTTTCTTTACACAAATTTAACAATAGCTAGCTATAATAATATACCTTTTTCTTGGTTTTGGTGAGAAAAGTCTCGATGGTGACGTCACCGTCCACCTTTTGTAACTCCACCCGCACATAGGGATCGCTGGAAAGGAAAAAAATACTATTTTTTAATCTGTTCCGAGACAAACCACCGTTTGGGCACATAATAATAATTTACCTATGTTATACCCAATTTTGAAGGCCTAATAGTAGTTTGTTTTACAAGGGCAGAAAACGACTCATACATTACTCGATGTTTTGCCTCACGAGCGTAGCGAGTGTGGCACATAGAATCGAGTATGAGTGAGTCGTTTGACGCCCGCGTAAAACACAAAATTTTTCACACAGAGATTGCGAGAAATATAATAAGTAGGTATACAATTAAAAAAAGCTAAGAATATTTAACAAATAGTCACGTTCACTTTCAAATAAATAAATAATCAAATTCAATCTTTTAAAACCAATTTGCACTGTTGTCAAAGTTCTACACACACCTACAGATTATAGGCGGCGATTACAAACTTTTTAAAATGATCTAATGCTCGCAAACGCACACGTACACACACATAGCATACATCCTATGAGTGCCAAAAAAGTGGACGAGAATTACACTTTCATTAAAAAAAAGTAAACTGTTTAGGCTTCGCACGGTTTGTACATTAAGATACTCTTCTTTTTTTTCTAAGTAATTATGTTAAAATGGAAAATTGAAAAGTCGAATCTTCCTTTAGCCTGTTGATAATAGCGAGTACAAATTAAAAAAAAAAACTACATTCACTCCCTAGGTCGCAACAACCTCGTTTGCTACCGCTAAGCTGAGCTAATCTGACACCTTTTTTGAGCATGAGGTGTGAAAAAGTATTTTTTCCACTACTTCCATGGCATATACGGCCTCCACTATAGAGCGTGAGGTTGCGAGTTCGATTTCCGTGTATGGCAAATATTTCATCGAACCACGGCTCTTGTAGTGTGCGTGTTCGTGGGAGCATAGCCCTAATAGAAGCTGATTAGATATTACAGTCATAGCTATGAAAAATATGTACATAATGTATATGTAGGCATATTTAGACCTTCATGTAGACCTTGATTTATTTATGGCTAGCCGTTTCGTAGGTTAGTAACCGAAATTAACCCATTATTTATCCTTATATCAAAGCGGTGAACAATAGCAAAACTTTGATATTATTCCCCCATTATTATTTGATACTAAATTAGAACGAAAGATTTTTACTCCTGATCTGAAAGAAATATAGGTAGGCATATACCTACTATTTCTTTACAGCGAAATCTCCCATTGATCACAACCATCTGCGATATTTCTCAAATTAGCATACACGGCACATAATATCATCTTTGTGCTTATAAATCCATGACACTGCATCAACAGAACCCATGACTTCTCAACCCCCACATCTACCCCCAAGCCCCTGGTATGTATACAATAACACCGTCAGAGGCTATAGACAGCCTTGACCAGTAATTATGCCTACTTGGGAACCTACACTGCATTGTGTGACGTCACATGGTGTGTTCACACGGTCAAGTTCACTGCCAGACGTCTGCTTAGACTATAATTTCACAAGCCAAGCTATTCATTTAATTGTGATAGTATTGTTTAATTATGTTTGTTTGTCGAATGACGCAGTGGCGACCTTTACGTTAGCTTGTCAAGCCGCCCTAGGGCCTTTAGGCTTTAACTAGGTAACTAGCTGTTACCGGCGACTTTGTTCCTGATAAAATTTTAATATTCTATTAATAAGCTCGGTTTCTAGTTTCTACTCGTTAGATATAGATGTTGCGTACGTAATTGCTTCTAAACTGCCAAAATAGCAACCGCAATGCATAATTTATTTAGTTATTCGTGTGTGAAGCAAAAACATACAAACAGACAGACACCAGTTGCATAAATTGTATATACTTGTTCAGTAGCTAATTTAACGTGTCCTACCAAGACCATTTCTTTTTAATACATTTTAAATTTGCCTTATTGTTCTGTTCTGTTTTTATAAGTATAGATAACTACCATGCCCTCCAAACCATGGATCGCTGAACATCCGCAAACGGCATATACTTACGAGCTCATTGTTTCATGTAAAGTTTATGGGTACCTTAACAGCGATCGACGAATAATAGATTGCATGAATCATTACATTAGCACATAGTACTATGGATCTTGTAATCATTCAGTGACGTACCTATTAATCTTAGGGTTGTCAATGTTGCCATGTATTTGTTTTCAATGCAATACAACCCTTAAAAACCCCGTAAAATATCAACACGTTGAAACCCCGCATTGCGCTATTTCTCACTTTATAGGTTGCACCATTACATACATAATACCAGCTGTACCCGCGGTTTCTATCTCGTATTCTCGCGATAGAATAGAAGTAGTACATGTTTATCCAGTGCCTCTTCCTACCTACCAAGTTTCATCAAAGATAATAGTACTTTTTTAGAGTACCGATTTATATATTTTTCGTATCGGAACCATAAACCAAACATAACTACCAAACTTGCTAACAAATTAGACACAAAATAGGATAAAGAGAAAAATATTGCACTATTTTAGGCAATGCTCTTATTTGACATAGGTCAGCGAACGCAGTGCTAAGGTCATTGAGATTTGACTAAAGGTGACCTTTGGCGTGACGTCACCGACGATCCTACGTCACAACACACAATTAACATTGCCATAGGAAATAACGGTGAGCGTGATTCACGGCTACTCTAGCTACTCTAGCTTTGTCGAAAATTTCGACCGCGCGAATATTTCCCCTCCTTCTACTAGGATCCACCGCTTCGACTTGAAATAGGTAGATTTTGGTAACAGCAAAGTGTAACTGGTAACCCTACCCTAGAGCAATCAGAGATGCTCAAATCAAATTCAATCAGCGACATTGTAGTCGGTATATCATTCATTGGCAAATGCGTATTAACAATGTAGATTCCACTACAGGCTTAGAGCTAGGTAGGTACTAGATATTATTTGTGCCAATATTATTAGCACAAACAAACCAAGACTTGATTCTACAGCTGTCAAGTTATTGTCACCCCGTTTGCTTACATAGGGTTGAAAACAGAAAACAAATTATTTACAGAACTAATCCAGAATTATGCTAGTAAAAGTAGATGATGGAACTCCTATGCAACTAACAGCAGACTTATGGTGTTTGGGTTCATTGTGATTGGCTAGCAAAACAGAAAAAGTATTTTATAAAAGCTTGGCTGAAAATAATATTTACTAAATCTTGTATTTCATAGTGGTGTTTATCTACTACTACTTATTCTGCGGTAAAGCTGTGAACAGTGGTTCTACACGATCAAGTGAAGGCAAACCCAAACCAACTGACATAAGAAAGTTGTATCTCAAAATTACACATGCATTTACTAACACGCTTGCTTATAAAAGAGTTGGTATTCTTACCTAGCACCAAAGATATCCTTCTTTGCCAACGAATGCGCAGCAACGATCCTCAGACGAAGAAGGTAGCTGTTCTCGTCAGTCTAGAAATAAGGAGATGACACTTTGAACTATGAAATCAGGAACTTTCATTATTATGGCTCTCAGGAGCAGTTCTCCTCATGGCAACACTGTAGGAGCCAAGCCTTGTAAGTGAATTTTGTCCCATTTTTCATAAAATTTTACATGCATATTTTAATGACTTCATATTTATAATGACAGTGAGCATTGTATGACGACCTAGACAGAAATAATGTAGACAACAAAATATATTTATTTATTTATCTAAATAGATTGATAGTATATTATGTAGCTAGCAGTTCTCAAGGTCTAATTCATGCACAAACGAATATCAAAATTAAAAATATTGATTGATAGTGTTGCTAGCAGCTTGCTTGGGTTTGGTGTACTGCTTAGAATATTTAACTATTATTATTAATCAAAGTATTATGATCAGAAAATTCACAACAACAAGTGAAAACTGCATTGCAATCAATTCAATAGGTTTTGTCATGCAAAACAGACAAATGACTGACGAACCACCTTTCCAAAAACATATTTTTGTCAGTAGCTTCTTTAAGCGCCTTATACCGTTAGATTTTTATATTATCTTCAATGTATAGATTTATTCTTAAACTTTCACAAACAGAAACCATACTAAATAGCTAAAACAAGTCTAATTCGTGCACAAGCTATATAATTTTGAAATATCACTATATATCGGCTGAGTTACATTGACTGTGGTCAAGAAGACCATAGTAGATATTATAGTGTTATAGTTTGTGTGTGAATTAGACCCATTTTTAGTAATAAACATAGATATATTGTTATCTCTATGCTAAAAAATTATAAAATACAGACATGTGTGTGTATTGTGGAACAAGAAAGTTCAGTTTGATGAACCTACTAATCAAAATAGGACTAGATCAGATATGATTGTGTTTATAATTCTTCAAAACATTTCTTCTTCAAGCATTATATCCCTGTAACGCTGTTATTGTTTTTGACATCCTAAGAAATTGTTCTTGGTGCCTGAGGCTCAATATTTGAAAGACATAAGTTGAAAGGTTATAAATCGACACCTTACTTGAGAGATGGGGTGATTAGAGCTATATCCTATGTATACAATTTGATAGCTCTAGAAGCTGTGGCACTCGCCCTAAACATTGTACACTGCTGCAAATCCTATTAGAAGGTAACCTTCACATCATCAAACTTCCACTCATCAAAGACAATAACATTTACAACTATGTCAAATTTGGTATTTAAAAACTCGAGCGCATAAATTAAGATGCTCGTTCCGCAATATAAAACGCATATAAATGTTAATCGTTCACAAGGCCAAGGTATACTTTTAATGGGGTGAAATTATAAGTTTGTGATCATGGTGTCAAGTTCATGTTTTTCATACGTACACGCGTATCCGACTGCCAAGCCATCACCCATGTGAAAATACACTAATTGATAAAACAATGAGCAACAATCCACATTCCTTATAACGACGTATTAACGAAAACAACTGTTTGTAAAAAGTTATGACACGTTTTCCAACTATAGTTCGGCGCGACCCTATAACTTGTCGTATAGTTTGTTAACATCAGCAACAGCTGTTAAAACAGGCATTAAAAATCTAAACATGAAAACTACGCGAAGTGGCTAGGAATACTTGAAACAAATAAAAAAATAAAATTAATTTAGGGACTGCTCGCTGTGACAAATTTGACAGCAGTTTATAAACCTCGGAATTTTGACACCTGTACGTATCACAACAAATTTTGTGAAGTCTTCTAGCTTTAATTTAAAGCTATCTCTTTCACACTGCACTATTTGTGCGATTGTTTTCTCTTATTTCCATTTATGATATTAAGATGTCACTGTCACAAAAAATCTGGAACAATTTCATGATTCATTTGACGCATTACGTTCCGATGCACGTATTAAGTGGTTGGATATTGTTAAAACCAATGCATATTGTGTTAAAATATTGCGGAAACAAAATATAATAATAGGTATAATACATAATAATATAAAAGTTATACCCGTACATAAACTGAAAATGTTTCTTTTTGTAGGTACCTTTAAGGTAGGTAAGTATAGGTACCTACCTATCCCATATAGCCTCTGTTACCGTGCCTATCAGTAGGTACCTATCATCATCATCATCACCATCATCATCGACCCACACTCGCTCACTGCTGAGCACGGGTCTCCCCTCACTTTCGTTAGGCTATAATTCCCCATGCGGACCGGGCGCGGGGGCCCGGTCCGGATTGGTGGATCAATGCCTCCGAAATAATTATAGGGCATGTGGATTTTCTGATTCTTCACAGTAGGTAGGTACATACCTACATAATACAAGAGCAAATTAGTAAGCTTATAAATTGGGTATAGGTACCTACATTAGTGGCCGGTACATATCAATTAATTAGGCTACCTCACCTCATAAAGTAAAGTTTGGTACCTTATAATGAAGTAGGTAAGTACCTAACTATATAGGTAATAATATTATGTACTTAGGTAAGTATAAAACTATATTAACTTTAGTCCTAGATACAACTTAACTAAATAGCCTACCTCGTACTGTAAAGAAAATCGGGGCTCATGTCGCACTAGTCCATTGTGCCGGTACCTGGAGCTCCAGGAAGACGAGCGGTTCCTATGTGGCGGGTTCTCTCCAGGGTATTCGAACGCCCTTACATTATGCATCGTGGAAGAGAATGTACGCAGATCTAGCATTTCGTGCTAAAACTTTCACACTGAACATTTCACAATCACTTTAAAGCTGCATTGAAATCTATCCGAACCCCCAATCCGGAGGATACCTATTCACAAAAACTCGCGCACTAGAGCTGCTTCGGTGGCGTTGTTGTGAGACATATGACACTCTTATCTTATCAGGGCAAGAAATGGGCACGATAAAAGAAGTGTACATTTACAATTAGCATCGCAGTGATAAATCACTCCACCGTGTCATGTGAAGTATGCCCGATTAATAAGTTTATTTCAATAATTCTCTGCGATAACGGTACCTATCTAATCTACATAACAGTGTAGGTACTATTTATCTGTTGTCTGTAATTCATGTTTTTAATTTTAGCGGTGACCATGTAGATTTACAGTTTACAAACATTGTGTTTATAGAAGGTTTTTTGGCCCAAATATTGTTTCTAGGTCATAAAGTGTTATCGATGTAAAGTAGGTAGGTAGGTATAGCTTTGTGTGTTCTTAAAGTACATTCACTCTCACTCGTTTCGTAGACGTACTACCTATCATGGCCTATTCTTCTTGGCTTAGGGAGAAGGATATAAGGATATTATGTATACCTACTTAGTAGGAAATAAGCAAAAGGCAGGTATATAGTAGGTAAGTATAGTAGTACCCAACTGATATGGCTTACCGATGTACCTACGCAGAAGATGAATTATCAAAGCGCGGGAAATGCTATTGACCGCTATTGGTCGGCAGCCGCCGCCATCTTAGCGATCGCCGCGTGGCATGAGTGAAATGGAACTAACAGCTGCAGTGTATTCCTTATAATAGTGATCTTAGGTTGATTGTAAGTTTTAAGCATTCTTTCGTTAATCTTCGGACCATACTTTCTTTTCTGCGCGAACGAAGATTCACGCCTTATAAGTTGGGTACTAGTATACATAAGTATTTATTATTCAAATTTTGAGTAACCATTTTTTTTTTATGTAACTATAATGACGTTTAACTTTAACCACATGGGATAGCTAGGTAAATCATAGTAGGTAAGTACCTACAATAATTTTCAGTAGACACGTTAGCAAACAATCTACAAGCAGACACATTTTTTTAACTCTTGGAGGTACTGGGGATATGCTTAGAGAATAAATTATCGAAGGGGATATGAGACATAGATGGGCGAGGAGAGTGGTATTAATAATTTAAGCTACCTATAAAGTCTTTATAGCTTATATTATTTGACCTAATTATCAGTAGCATTGACCCCCAAATTTATACATGCCCGTACCATCTTATGTACTTAGCTAACTACGTAGATACTATATTATTATCCCTATGCCCTAGCCTGGCAATTATAAAAACGGAGTTTTAGCGGTCTCCGAAAGTGAAAAGTTGAATTTGTATATTTTTCTCAAACTTGTGTTTCTTATCACTTTATCAAAACTCCCAGGAAGATTCAGTACAGCATCCACGACTTCACTGAATCGTGAATTTGACTATGTAATAATTTACATGATTACTTGACCACGAGGATTGCGCTAATACTATGACTTTCCTGTTGTGAAAATAAGAAAAACATTTATTTTTAATACTTGACACTGGCTAAATGCACAAACTGTGCGAAGCCGTAACTAAAAAACTATTTCATTTTATGTTGTCATTGTCATGTCAATATTGTTGTCAAATGTCAATTGAAAGCCAAATGTCAGTCAAATTTGGGTTTGTTTTGTTTGTGTTTATAAAAAAATAATTTTGTGGTAATATTTAGAAAAATATTAATTCCAAAACGTTTGAAATAAACAAAATGGCACAACAATTAATAAGTGAGAATAGTAAATACATTCTAGAGTAAGTGTATATCCTACAAAAATTCGTACTTAACCTTGTTTAGTTTGGCATAGGCACCTTCCTATATGATATTTTACGCGATTTATTCAATATATTAACTATGTATTCCGTGTTCCAGTTTATTTTCGGAACAGACCATAGAAACGCAGACTTTAGAAGCTATAAGCATACAAGTGCAGAAGAAGTTTCCAAAATCAGATCATTTTAATTGTAAGTATCATGGCACTACACTACTATCAAGAAAACTGCTTGAAAAAATCCATTTAGGTAAAAAATATAAACACTGAGGTCGCTTTGAAGACCGAGAATAAACAGTTAAAGACTCGTATTCATGCTTAATTTTATTTTGCTGTACCCATAGTAATAAAATCACAAGGAAAATAGAAAGAATAAATTGTTACCACTATACTGTAACATCACACTCTGTTATACCAGTATGCCTCCTCATCGCGTCTCTCATTACGGCCGGGGACTTATCCCTGCCTGGACAGCGGGTTGTAGCTCTGGCCATTCTCTTCGACCTGTATAAGACAGAGAACCCATTCTGCACCCTGTTCCTCCACCTGCTGGAGACCAAGCCGGGGTTGCAGCCGCTGTCTCCGCAGGAGAGGCTCTTCATTGGACAGATGCAGGGCCTGATGGCCACGCCAGCCAGAGATGTGAGCTTGTTAGCACTATCTCTATCACAATATCCATTGAACTATTTTGGTCTTGCTCTAGAATCACGGTATTTCAATTTCATTATTTTATTTAATAAAAGAGAGAGTGAGATCTATGTAGATAGACAAATATCCCTCTCTCTTCGATATTTAAATACTGTGATCTTTTTTATCTTTAAACATGTGTGCAATGCACACATAGTTTAAACATCCATCAGTCCATACACACTGTACCTACAAATGGACTCTCCATTAATTTTATTTTTCTATAAATAAAATGACATCGTGACATCCAAGCTGCTAAAATTCCACAATGCATTCAGGCTGGACTAATGTCTTAAAAGTAATAAAAGAACAAACTTTTCAGGTGTTAAAGAAGTCTGCAAAGCAGGTGATGCTAACAGAAGTATCACCCAAAGACCTGGAGTATGACCTCACTCCTTTGCAAAACATTGTGGCCGACCGCCTTGCCGATGTCACCTCTATGGCTAGGGCTACTGCACCGGCTCTCATACCCCTTGGAGACGTGTAACTATTACCCAATGTCACACCAATTAAATTCCTCTTTACATGAAATATGTGATGGGTAAACCATTTTGTAAAGAAATTCTTTGATTAACCCCTTGAGTGTGGCAGTGCCAGCGGCAATGCTTGCTATTCTGTTTTGGTCGGAGAAAATAAATTATTACGGAATTTCAGTAGAAGATAGCAACATTTACCATTTAATATTTTCGTTTTGTTATGAAATTTCCTATCCATACATATAATTATTGTATCAAATAAACACTTACTTGATGACATTTGCTTGGCACTGAGTTGCACAAAAACACCTTTAGTTTTGGGTTGTTTTGGTTAAGACTAGACAAAGAAGATAATAATAACATGCAATAAACACTATACATAATATCCTAAGCCGACAGAATAAAATGATTGTCCCAAACTAAGATTTAATCTGCGAAGACCTAGATAAACAGCCGACTGTGAGCAATGAATACCTGTGGTTCACACAAGTATTTTTCCTAGGTGGGGTTCAAAATCGCAACTTCACTTGCACTGTGCAGTCAGCTCAACAACACCTGAAGTTGGTGATCTTTGAGTTTGAGCTAGAAATGTTATAAAATTGTGTGTTTATCTATCTACCTACACCATACTAATAAACAAAGTCGTAAAGTTTGTGACTTTGTAGGAGATTATCTTTGGAACTACTGATCTGATTCAGAAAATTCTTTCATTGATAAAAACTACACTCCCTATACACACAAGCTACTTATCTCATAAAATTAGTTAATGCAAAGACCGTGGTATACTGTTATGACCGTCAGGAGCCCACCCAATCGGCAGGCAATGAAGGAGCTGCTTGAAGCGATGATGGCCAATGACTATATGCCACTACACCGCACACTCACGGTCTGCGGGCCCGTGCCGCCGCCCTCCTTCCTGCTGGACACCTCCACTATGCCGCTAGTGGATGAAGTAAGTTGAGAACTAATTGAAGCTGCATTAACTAACATCAACAAAAGATGGTATTGCAAAGGTAGACTTATGACATGGTAATTTCGTAAAACAATATGGTTCCTGCTCTGTTGTTCCTTGTCAGTAAAAACACCACACACCGCAACATCTCTCTGTTATTCCTGTTCCAGATTCCAAATTTGCCTGTAAGAAATTGTTGAACTGATAAAGCCCATTTTTTTTCTGTAGGTATTATAAATGTTCTATGTATAAAGAGGTATTGTCCGCAGGCAGTATGGAAAAACTTGATCAACCGCGGCGCCTACGTGCCCATGTTCGACGCGGACTACGAGGGGCTGCTAGGCCTCCGCCCCGACCGCGCCGACCGCCGCAGCCAGCATCACAAGCCTAAGGTAACGTGCACAACTCGCCAAAGGTCTAGTCCATTCCACAAAAGATATTTTGTTGTGGTCAATGTTTTGCCCCCTGATTCAGTATAGTAGTACATTGAGTTGGTTACTTCTGTATGTGTTAGATAGTTGTGACGATCAAGTTTAGTCCAGCTTAGGCAAGTTGTTAGTACTGAATTTGGGCTGAAGCATTACACCACAATCAACAGCACCCTATATGGAACTAGAAGGCTAAGTCATGACCATTGCACATCAGTTATTCAGGGTATAGCAGTGCTTACGTCCAACGATAAATGGACACAAATATTTGCTCTACGAGGGAACTTGCCAACACTAAGGGAGGCCGCCAAACGAATTCTTATTATATTTTAACAAACAATTCCAGGAAGAGAAAAAGGAGAAGCCGGAAGACAAGAAGTCCGAGGAGAAAGACCTCGCCGCCGCCATCGCAGAGGCCAAGGAGCTGACGCAGCTGGCGCTGAAGGGCGTGCTGAGCGGACACAACGTGTCGCGGCTGCGGACCCTACTCGACGTGGACCCCAGCGTCGTGTACGAGATAGGGGTCACGCCCAACCAGGTGAGGGGCCACATTATGCGGAACGCAATACAGATTTGTATGAAACATTTAGCCTCCCATTGACGATAAAATTGCAGTCGTGGTACGATGTTTTAGTACTTTTGTATGGGGATGCGCGCGTTAGTGTTTTTTTACGCCGTACAAGGTAGGGCGAAAAAAAAAACTGAGCGCCTCAGAGCGTTCTTTCATTGATACGAGTACGTGCGTTTTTTCAGTGCTGCGATAATATCGCCGCGACGCATAAATTAAAACGGTACCTACGTTATATAATTATTATCCGTCGGTATGCATGTTGGAAGGTCTCTAAAGACACGGCTGCGCGTTAAAATCGATTCATAAATAATGGTGTTATGTTTTAACATGAAATGCCTTCGCCCGCAGCTACCAGACCTAGTGGAAAACAACCCGCTGGTAGCCATCAGCGTGCTCCTGAAGCTGATCCACTCGCAGAACATCACGGAATACTTCAGCGTGCTTGTCAACATGGAGATATCGCTGCACTCCATGGAGGTCGTGAACAGGTACGCGGGACCATGGCCCTCCGCCGTGGCTCTGTACAAACGTGCCCCTAAAGCTGATTCACTCAGTTCTAGAGGCCAACATTATCTTGGCCTAAGTAATTCTTTAGAGATATTTTATAAAATGTGTACTGACTACTGCATAACATCGTTTAGTGACTTACCAAATGCTATTCAGAAAATAAATTGATAATGCTAATAATGATACATACTTTTGAGTAGTGGAAATAGTTGCAAGACCCCATTTTCATTTTTTGTTTCTCCACAGACTAACAATATCTGTGGACCTGCCAGTGGAGTTCGTACATCTATACATAAGCAACTGCATATCGACCTGCGAGACAATCAGAGACCGCTACATGCAAAATCGGCTCGTGCGACTAGTCTGCGTGTTCCTGCAGTCACTCATTAGGAACAAGATCATTAACGTCAAGGTATGTCCGATATTCACGTCAAGATATGGCCAACATGGACGTCATGATATGTCCAACATAAACGTCAATGTATGTCCAACATTGACATCAAGATATTATTATCATGCCCCACGATGGTCTCTGTTTGTAATGAATTGTTGTCAATTTCAGGAGCTGTTCATCGAAGTGGAAGCTTTTTGCGTAGAGTTCAGCCGCATTCGCGAGGCAGCCGCTTTGTTCAGGCTACTCAAGCAGCTAGACTCGGGCGATGCGCACAAGGAAACTAAGGAGAACTAACGCGAAAGCCAGGATAAGGCTGTCTGTCAACTACAATTGTTTCCATTTTGCCATGTCTTCTTGGTGAAATTGTTTGTTGAAATTTATTTGTTCAAGCTGAGCATTTTGAGTGTGTGTAGATACTAAAATAATGTTCCATGTGTTGTTCCATTTGGATGATGAGCAAAAATCTTACTTATTGTTGTGTTGTGATTTATTTGCAATATTTTGCTATAAACTATAATAATATAATCATTCGATTACATAGTATAACCTAAGTTGTTTATTTTGTTTTATTTATCTTCTGTTTTTCTGTACTTAATACAATGTCTGTCTGTCTTCATAATTATCCTAAACAAAATAATGTTATGGTCACAATTTTGAAGATATTTCTTAAATTTGATTTAGATAAGATTTGTTATAATATTAAGTTTCCAATCACATAAAAACAATAAACAATGATAATTGTGAACTTACAGATATAAAAATATAATAAATAGTGAAAAAGATGTAGTTATGTATTTAAATGTATAGATATTCTCCATCTCCATTGAATGACTTCCAGCAATTTTAGTTTTTAACTAGCATAATTTTATAAATAAGAGTAATACCTTCCTATTTACTATAGGCTGTTTTTCTACAGGAATGGTTATGCCAATAAAAAATGTTTGTGGTGTACTTCACACTTTCTGGAGCAAACTATATTAGTAATACATATTTACATTCAAGTAACTATCCAGAGAGTGGGAAGTGGACTATAAAGAACAAAATGTTACTTTCATGTTTTATTTCAATCACTACAAATCGACATAACTCAAGTTTAAACTAAAACTGGCGCAAATACTTAGTCTACTTAGCACCTTCCAAAATCTGTCTGATTTCATCATTCTCGACTAAATCCAGTGGAGTCTTTCCATCCTCATCCTCTAGTAATGATGCTCCGGCACTTATCAACAATGTTGTAGAGTTGATGTGGCCACAAGTCACCGCATAGTGCAGTGCAGTTTGACCAGAGTCATCCTTAGCATCAACAGGACATCCACCATCCAATGCTGCTTTCAGCGATTTCACAGCATCTCTATCAGCTGCCCAGTGCAGAGCGGTCAGTCCGTCCTCATCTTTATCAAATTTCGCTTCAGGATTCTGTGTTAGTAACTGTGTGACTCGTTCTGGACAGTCTTCCCTCGCTGCATCAATCAAGGACAGATCATTGTGGACAAGTTCAGTTTCATCAGAATGTCGCAATGTGGACACGGCAACCCAAGTCTCTTTCCCACCCTCACCTGCATTAGATGACTGCGACCAGTGTGGATCATATTTCTGCACGAGAGCAATATACTCTTCTTTCGCTTCGTCATATGGCATGTCTCCGTTGTTCATCCATGCCTCCCATTTCTTCCTACCGCGTGCGTCAAACCAGCCCGGTTTAGGGGTGTCACATCGGCCTTCTGTCCCTTGCTTGAACAGGCCATACAGTTCCAGAAGCTGGCTGCTATCTAGTTTGCTGGTAATCTTCCGGACATGTTCAGCTGCCATATTGAAGGATATGTCTAGAGGTGACAGATTCTCATCAGAAAAGTCAGAATCAGGGTATTCTGGCAGTGCTTCAGCCATTCTAAATGCTATCTAATAAGGTTTAGGGAGTTAGTTATTTTGAACTTGAACAGTCAAGTTGAGACCTTCTAAGGTGTGTAGTTGCTTGTTAGTAGCTTCAGCAGCATCAGAGGCACTCATAAATTCAATGAAACCATAGCCCTTGCTGAGCCCAGTGGAGCGGTCGAACACTACTCGAGCACTCTGCACAGGCCCGAACTGAGCAAAGTATTCCCGGAGCTGGCGGTGGCTCACGGTCCAAGGAAGGTTGCCCACATACAGGCGTGCTGCTCGTGCGGCGCTGGCCATACCCTAAACTGCTACAATTTCAAGTAAATGCAATGACTTCTCGCCGCTCAGCGCCCTGTAGTCGATCCCGGAGCTCTCGCTCAAAGAATCCAAGTCCAGCAGAACACCTTTCAGACCCCACTTCTTCAGCAGAGCTTCAATGGACCAGTCCGCGCTGCGCTCCTGGTAAGAACACAAAAATCGCCCGTCAGTGCCGTCCAACAGAAAAGCAACGGTAGAGAGGACCTCTTCGAACTGCGACGGCTCGTAAAAGCAGTCCGATGCTAGAATTAGGTCTACGGGGCGTAGAGTGTGAACCTCCGCTAAGAATAAGCCCCAAGCGAGCCCTAGAATTTGAACATCACGGTCAGGGACGAGACCGTTGGCTTCGCAGCAAGCGGCCAAGTGTCGCAGCGAGCGCGGTAGAGCTACGCTGTCGGAGAGTGTGACGCGCGCGCCGCACTTGGCTGCAAGGATGCCGGGCAGGCCGGTGCCGCAGCCGAGCTCGAGCACACGCTGACCGCGCAGATGTCGCCGCTGTGTCCACAGGTACCACGCCAGCAGCGGCGCAGAAGCCCACGTGTAGAATGAGTATCCAGCAGTGCGCAGCTCGGGGATAACGATCTCCAAATAATCACCTCGAGTGTCCCCGTTGCTGGTAGCTTTGCCGCGAAACACAAACTTTTTCAATTGTCCAGTCACAGGCCTACCATCGCTCATTGCATAAGCATTCTCATGAAATTCACGATTTACTTCACGTTTTTTTTAGCGGCAGCAAGTCACGTCACGTTCTCAATCACGAAAATGAAACGTCAAAATTAGATAAGGGTTGCAAGCTGCAAACTTTAAATCTCCCAAATCTCAATATGGAATTTAATATTATTTTAGATTATAAAGAAAACCTCCAGCAATTATTTCATTATAGTTATAAGGGTATTATTGTAAACTATTATGATCATTGTAAAGGCATGCGAAAGTTGTTGTTAGTTTAACGTAGGCCGTATAACGGGGACAGCGGTACCTACCTTTAACAAAGATAGTATTAAAATATTATGTGCTAATTTTAGTAACCTGAATAAATTTACTAATAAAGTGGTTGGTAGAATGCTCAAAGAAAATATTAATTTTAATACGTCTTCACTAAAATTATTATTATAGGTACATGACAATAATATAAGTGATAATATTATGGTATAGGTAGGTAGGTACCTACATATATCATTCAAGTAATATTAAGGGTATTACTGCGATTAAACTTCTTGTAATACAATAAAGGACAGAGCCTTAAATATTGAACTGGATTTTACATTGACGTGAAGCAGTTATTGGAAGCTTCAAAATCGTTAATACTCAAACTTTCCCTAAAATCATGGTAGTATTTCGCATAAGGTAGCCCTGTCCAAATTATCACAGATTGTCACCTGCTTCATTCAATAAAATTCTTATCAACGTTCAATCGACCGTTCAGCGTTCAATTCAAAGAGCAAAAGCAAAAGACAAAAAAACAGTTCATTCAACAACTTTGTGTTGATTGAGGAAGTTGTGGTGATAGTTTTTAATTTATTTTACTTCAATTTACAACAAAATATGTCTGCAACGTGTAAAGGTGAGTATTTATAATTGATCTACCTATACCACGTTATTTATCACTTGTAACCAATAACTCGACGAATTAACTTCAATATAATTGTCTGGGGTCAAATTCCACATTCAAAATTTTAAGTAAGTAGGTAGGTACTTTATTAATTAGTAGGTACAGTAGCATACAAGAAATAGAGTACATAATATTCAATGATATTATTATTATTTGTGAAGAGATGAATGAAAAGAGGCAAAACTGCTTTTGGAAGTGATAATAATATCGTCCAGCCAGCCAGGGTCAACGCTCGCGGGACCGTGAGTGAGAGAGATTAATATTGGAATGGAAAACACACTTGCAAAGTCCATTTAGAATCTTGTTTTAGTTGTAGACTACGAGGGGTATGTGCTATATAGGTAACTTGGTTATGTACTTAGATGGGTAAGTACCTACAATGATGTTATACCTATATACATAAACTAAGTAATCCTACTGCTATTAATTTGCGAGTGTGTTTGTAGGTATGTTTGTCACTTCACACTCAAACGGCTGGACCAGTTTTGATGAAATTTGGTACGGACTATGCATATGACTAGGTAACACCGTGGATTAACACCATGGTTACTTTTTATTCCGAAAACAGCGGATAACACCGCGGGACGCAGCAGTTAGATCTACCTACTATGTATAAAAATCTCATTGCTTAGGTATAGTTTTACCAATGTACCTACCTACCTACATGCCTAACTAATATAGGATTAGATAAGCTTCCTACCCATATACTTATTTACCGTGCCACCTAAAAATAACCTTTGACAGTATCACACCTCAAACTACACAGAAAAGTCAGTTTTCCATTCCTTTGTATAAATCGGTAGGTACCTACTTAATCCTAGGCCGTTCCATTCCAATTTCCTTCGACACTTTATTTAATTAAAATAAGGCTCAATTTAAAACACGCCGAATGGCAAGGCGCCTGAAAGACGCGGCCATTCGTGTTATTCGTGATAAGGCCAGGATCCACTAACTTTTCGGCTTTACGTCGAAAATATTGAACTATTTCGCAAGTATCATAGTTATCACAATATATTCCTATCTCCATTACAAATTATTGAGTTGTTCATCACAAAACTGTTAATGTACAATTATTTTAACAAAACATTTAGAAGGAACTACATAATACATCGCTTGCGAGGGAAAGCTCCAGATTATAGAACAAAATGTTCTGTAATAAATGTTCTGTAATCTGAGAGGGAGAGTATCAAAATCTTGATTCAAGGAAAAATTAATGAAAAAAAAAATGTAGGTAGGTATACCTACCCGAAATAAAGTTGTTTGCAAACATTTTGGAATCATTATCCCAGATAGTAACTAGTGGTAGAAACCTACGAAACTATTGAGAGCTGATATGGAAGTACAAAGGTAGTCTGATAAATAATTGTTTTATATGAGGTAAATATCGCAAAACGTCAATAAATACCTAACGATAAGCTAACTCCCGCGGTGGTCGATATTGCCATCAATGTGTCTTGTGATAAAATATGATGATAACGCATCCAACCTGTGGACTTAGCACTTAGTGCGAAGGTTGAATGAGTTCTCGAAATTTCACTAAATCGCGTTAAAGAAGAGATTTTTGACGTCTTGTGTTTTCATCATCGTCATCAGCCTATTACGTTTCCGCTCTTGGACTATTGCCCGCCTGATTCTTTCGATTCGATGTTCGATGCCCTCAGAAGGGCTGAATTACAACATCTATAGGTATAAGAGGATTCGCCGTAAATAGCGTCGCAGTCTAAACGACCAGGGTGCCGAGTGCCTGATCACTTTATAAACAGCTCCTCGTAGCGGCTGCTGTCTTGGACCCACTGACTGACTGCACAAAGCCTGATTACTAGTATAAATAAAATTATAACTGTCTCGATATGGTTGTCGACAGGTATTTTCATCGTGGGCGCCAAGCGCACTCCCTTCGGCACTTTTGGCGGTGTTTTCAAGAACACCAGTGCGACTGAGCTGCAGACCCTCGCGGCCACGGCGGCGCTGAAGGAGGCTGGCGTTGCGCCTGCGCAAGTGGACTCGGTCGTCGTCGGGCAAGTCATTTCGGTGAGTTGATGGCTATAGTTCACATACCATCTGAATTTGCAAAGCAACGTCACCGTTGGAGTAGGTATCTATGATAAAATTCCAAAATAGGTTTAACTAAGGCCCGCTACCCAGAATTTTGGAGCCAGGACTGTCCTGTTCAAATTAAGAGTCTTGAAATCGATGAAAAACACGCTGCGTAGCCATCGAAAGACACTAATTATGAGCAGAACTAACTTTATGTTCCAATCGGATTAACAGTGTTGCCCACGTCTGTTTAGGCCTCCCAAATCGACGGCATCTACACTCCTCGGCACTCCGCGCTCAAGGCTGGCATCCCCAAGGAGACGCCGGTTCTCGGCATCAACAGACTATGCGGCTCCGGGTTCCAGTCCATCGTCAACAGTGCTCAGGTAGGAAACTGCACCAGCGGCCTAACATTATTTGCTCCTGTCTGGTTATTTGTGCGAACATGGTATTGGCTCCCTAGATACCTCGTGTCATTATGGTTATGGGTCTATGTTATGTTATTGTGACGACTCATTTCATTAGTTATATATTAATTAGGTATCGTAATAAAAAACCCTAAACCGAACTAAAAATAGTTTGTGCCCATGAGGCATGGTGCCAAAAACTGATTACATTCAATGCATTGTTGGATCGCAATTGAATGGGTTGACCTCATATGACGACAGACAGACTAGCCCCCGTATCGTTAGTCGTTACCTTCAAATTTATTTTACTCGACCTCGAAACCCCCCAAAAGTTCCTCATTATGTTTGGTATCGTTAGTTGATCTTTCGAGGTTCCTCGGTACTCCAGGTTTAACACAAATGATCGTAGAGAAGCGGCTTCGAGGAATCCTCAAAGTACGTCGCGAGGTAACTTGAGCTGACAGATGGTTTGTTTCTTGATTGATGATTTGAATAACCGAGTGGAGGAAATTTTGCCAACTAACGATACCAAAACAGGAAAGTGACGTTGAGAGGAGTGAATGAAATTTGGAGGTAACGATTAACGATACTGTGGTAATTCTGCAGTCTTCTTTTCAGCGTGTCTCATATATCTCATGTCTCATTTCTCGTAGGACATCATAACCGGCGCAGCTAAGATCTCCTTAGCTGGTGGGGTGGAGAACATGTCCCAAGCCCCCTTCGCAGTCCGCAACGTCCGCTTCGGGACCACCCTCGGGGCCTCCTACGCGTTCGAGGACACGCTGTGGGCGGGCCTCTCGGACTCCTACTGCGGGCTGCCCATGGGCATGACCGCTGAGAAGCTGGGCGCTCAGTTCGGCATCACCCGGGACGAGGTGGACAACTACGCGCTGAAGTCTCAGCAGAGGTGGAAGACTTGTGAGTGGCGGTTCTTTTGTTTTTTTTTCTTTTTCGGTATGTATGTGTGATGGCTGCGGCTACGTGATCTCTTCGTAAAGTCCGCTCAGTCGGACTATGAACTTTTGTTAATTATATGAAAAGACTCAGCCGCGGCGCTAGTTTCTAAGTGAATACGAAAATTCTAAGGGACTCCAACGTTATTACTTCCGGGACTTTTATCTTGAAACAGACTCTTAAACGAACATTAAATGAGCCAATGCCGTGTAGTGTATGTAATGTACTATTTATGTACTTATGTAGGGTTATTTATAGAACCTTTAAGATGTCGCCTGTGATGGGGATGATGGGATCGTAGAGATTGATATGGGGTACAGTTGCACATCCAAATAAAACGTTATAAATATGTAGTTTCGTATGCTATAATATTCTTTCTTATTATCTTACCTTGACTTTACTTTTTATGTCGAGCTATTTCATTATTATAAAACAAAACAACGTATCTTTGAGGGAGTACACAGTGCTTTGATAAGATACTGTATGCGACACTTTGTTTTTAAATAATACTGGCATAACCTCCTTCTACTAGAAATAATATCACACAAGTAATTGTTACAGTTTTTTTTACAAAATAGATGATGCCGACTGTATACCTACTATTCGCTAAAATTTTATGATACTGGCTATGGAAATAAACATAACTTATCAACTTCGTTTCTCCTATCCAACGGCGCTAGAACTACCTGAATATTCCTCTTAACTTATGATATTGGCTGAATATACGATCTTACGAGTATGTAACTGGCCGAAAATGCAACACAACTAACCAGCCCGTGTCTTGTAGCCAACGACGCCGGCGTGTTCAAGGCGGAGATCGAGCCGGTGACGCTGACCGTCCGCAAGAAGCCGGTGTCGGTGGGCACGGACGAGCACCCGCGCCCGCAGACCACGCTCGAGGGGCTCAAGAAGCTCGCGCCCGTGTTCAAGAAGGACGGCCTCGTCACCGCCGGCAGTGCCTCGGTAAGTTCATACTAGTGCTCTGTGGTGCGTTCGTGCAAAATGCCTGCATTATAATATTCCTACGTCTTTGCTAGAACGTCTAGATAGATATTTCCTTTAATTTCGGCGTGTGGAATAACTCCTGTGGGTGCGAATATTTCGTTGAACTAATAAATGGGTGAATCAACTTTTTTACCCACACTTTGGATCACTTTCGGAACATAAAATGAAAAATAAATCACTATACATTTTCGATATTCTGAATGAGCCAATCTATTAGGAATATCATCTACTATCATGGTTTCGAAGGGCCACGAAGATAATGGATTGTATAAGTCAATATTTTAAAATAACTGCACACACACCCGATAAACTGTATTTTGCGTTACCTACATTCAATGTTTATTATATCGATAATTAAACAAGTTAAAATTATTGTATTTTATATATTTATTTTTCAAACACTGTTTACTCTTTTGGTACAATCAGTCTTTGCGATTAAACATTTTTAAATATAGAAATAAGCAACATTTTGTCTTTAGCGTTACCGACGTACATTGAAAGAAGGGCTACTTTTAAATGAAACATAGTCACAAACTAATAAAAACTAAATATACATAGTGCACTATGCTTAACAAGTAATAGTATTTAGTACTGCTGAAATTATGGCAAATAATTAAGAATTGAGCATGCTACTACTGAAAAACTGATTCAAAATTTGGGGACAAGCAGTAACTCCAGAGACAAATTTGGGTAACGCCTAAGACATTAAATAAGAATCTAAACAATAAGATGACATAGATCTGAAAAACACTTAAAGTTATCGTGTAAAATAATTATAATAATATAACAATCAAGTTAGGAGTTATGAGATCTCAATATTTTAATCAACTATAGCAGAACCTTCCAGTTTATTTTTCAAAAATGTCAATCGAAGCTTGGAATAGCCTACGTATTGGTCATTTTCCGAAATGCCAGGTATTGGCAAGATTTTAATGATATCTTCGTGATTGACGTAGCTAAATCTTTCTTATCAAGGCGGAATATCTCTTTTTTATCGGAATATGTCTTTTAACTTGATGGTAGTGGTCGCGGTGTTTTATTTTAGCTTCTTCATATTTATCAGTGTTTTGTTTTAGTCTCTCCCTGTACCTTTTTTGTTTTTCAGCCACTGTTAGCCGCTCCATTGTGTAAAATAATTTATCTGAAAAAATAATAGTCACATTAAATATAATTTTAAGTATTTCTAATTAGTTTAAGTCTAATTAAAACCTTCCTTTATATTTAGCATTCGTAGACTACTCCAAGGCGTTTGACAGCATAACACATCAATCAATATTTAATGCTCTTAAAAATCACGACATAGACCACACATATATCCAGCTCTTACAAAACATTTACGGAAATAGCACTGCAGCAATAAAATTTAACACTACTGGCCCATCTTTCCGTATTAAAAAAGGAGTTAAGCAAGGTGATCCTTTATCTCCTAAGCTTTTTACCGCCACACTCGAGGAGATCTTCCGAAGGCTGGCAGCAGGCTGGACGGATGAGGGCATTGTCGTCGGAGAAAAGAGGTTAACCAACCTCCGATTCGCCGACGATATAGTCCTGTTCTCTTCGTCGGCTTCCGGGTTGCGTATTATGCTCGAAGATCTGAGCAAAACGAGCCTCGAGGTCGGTCTTCGGATGAACATGTCAAAGACTAAACTAATGACCAACAGCGTGAAACGCAAAACCTACGTCGAGGGGGTGGAGGTGGGATATGTTCAGGAGTACATATATTTGGGCCAAATTGTCTCTTTCCAGGCAAGGCAGAGCCAAGAAGTTGCTAGACGCACCGATAACGCCTGGAAGAGTTTTTGGTCCATGAAGGATCTAATGAAGGGAACCCTTCCACTATCCTTAAAAAGAAAACTCCTGGACATGTGCATCCTCCCCATCCTCACGTATGGCGCACAGACGTGGTCTTTGACAGTTCAGCAGAGGGCCGCTCTCGAGGTTTGTCAACGTGCTATGGAGCGCAGTATACTTGGCGTGAAACTGACAGACCGCATCCGTAACACCATACTGCGCTCTCAGACAAAAATCGTGGACGTGACCCGAAAAGCTGCAAAGCTTAAATGGGATTGGGCCGGCCACATTAGTCGCATGCCGGAAGACCTATGGGCCAAAATAACAACTGACTGGACCCCACGAGACAGGAAGCTACGACGCGTCAGGCCCAGAAGGAGATGGAGGGATGACCTTGACGCCTACATGAAAGACTGGACAGTTATAGCTCAGGATAGGGAGAAATGGAAAGAGGGTAGGGAGGCCTTTGCCCTGCAGTGGGACATTCCAGGCTCATAATAATAATAATAATAATTAGTTTTATTATACGATTAACGATGTATATTTAAAGTAAAGTACTAAATGTCTCTGGAGTTGCCAATAATGTCTATGGAGTTACCCACATAGTAACACAGTATACTGGTATCTCAGCAGACAATTGATTTACTTTTATCAAAACCACACACAGAATGTTAGATAAAGTAACTAACAGATGGTTCGGTCAATAACCTTAGCTATTTACTACAAATTAAGCCTATTATTATTAATCAATAAATTACTTACTTCGAGAAAAAGCGGTCACTTAGTAGACTGCACAAAAAGGTACACACTCCCTTCGAACGTTGGTCGCAGCCTGGCCGCTCGTCGAACACGATCAAAAGATTCGCCGCCCGCGCGATGTGAAAACCAATCGTAATGTAAAGCTGCTATGGCAAGCAGAGCCATCTATGTGTTACTTAACGCATTACTTGAACGTAACTCAGCATACGCGGAAGAAAGTAGCTTAACGGGGGACAGAAACTTAACAATTTTTTTTGGAAAAAGCTGTTGATTTATTTTTATGCTTTATTGATCAAGATAAATATAATAAATTCATCATTTTCTACAATTAAAATTGACCTATGGTTTCATTGATAAAAAATCTTTGCAATGAAATATTCACCGATCATACAGCTCTCAGGACACGAACTTTTTGTATGGAGTGTTTTTTTTGTATGCGGAGTTACTATAAAAAAATATATAAATATAAACTTTTCCGACACATAAACAGTGTTTTAACAATGCCTTATGATTTGAAATACGTTTGGAATAGTATTTAATTATGGATTTATTGTAAATTTGCGTATTTTTAGCAAACACTTGCGGGGACAGCAAAGTGTGGGTATTTTAGTTGATTCACCCAAATACCACTACAATGGATTTACTGTTAAAAAAAATATTTTCTAATTTCTATAAGCTTCACTTGACTAATAATGGTTTAAAAATTGTAAAAAATTTATCCAGATCCTTTCAGAAATCCCACAAGTATTACCAAACATAAAACAATAACAGTAGAAAATTTCTCGCCTAATCCCTATCGGGGTGTTCCGGCAGCGGTGCTCGAGAGCCAGTCCCATTCTAGGGCCAGCATTGTTTACCACCTTAGGTCACATCGTAGCCCATAAAATATAAAAAAGACAATCCACTGAACCCTCAAAGCATCCGAAACCGTCTCCGTAGGGCATCAGCGACGGCGCCGGCGCGCTCGTGCTGGCCTCCGAGGAGGCGGCCAAGAGCCTGAAGCCCCTGGCGCGGCTGGTGGGCTGGTCGTACGTGGGCGTGGACCCCAGCATCATGGGCATCGGGCCCGTGCCCGCCATCGAGAACCTGCTCCGCGTCACCAAGATGACGCTCAACGACGTCGACTTGATTGAGGTAAAGTCTATACTAATATTATAAAGAGGCAAGAATTGATTGCTTGTTTTTTTTTATCGTAGCCCCACACCAGGATTGTATCGTGTATACCGCTTACAGACATATAATTTCACATACACATCACGCCCAGACCAGAAACAAATATTTGTCCCAGGCGGGAATCGAACCCGCTACCCCTAGCACAGCAGTCCGATTGCTCAGCCACTACTCCAAACGAGGCGCTTATTTGCGTTGATTAGGTTCCAAAATTACAGAATCTATTTGAAAAAATCTTTCACTGTTGGGAAGCTACACTATCCCCGTTTAACATGGCTGCTTTTTGTCCCGTAAAAATGTACGGTTCTTGCGGAATAGTATAGTTACACGGGTGAAACCGCGAGGCGCTTCCAGTGGTGTATAATAATATATAGGTGGCCAAAACCATGCCATTTAAAGTGCCTAATGAAATGAACTTACAGTTGAACTTCAATCTTTAGAAAAACAACATGAATTTTGAAGTTCTTTCTTTTTTATTTCCTTTTTCTTATCCGGTTTTTTTTATGCTTATTTTTACTCTCCTTTTTCTTTCGTTTTTCTTTGTTCCATTCTGTATACAATGTACCTTCCTTGTGTATCGTCGTATCTCGATTGTAAATGTACCCTTCCTGCAGATCAACGAAGCGTTCGTGGCGCAGACCCTGTCCTGCGCCAAAGCCCTGAAGCTGGACATGGACAAGTTGAACGTGAACGGCGGCGCCACCGCGCTCGGGCACCCGCTCGGAGCCTCCGGCAGCCGCATCGCCGCCCACCTCGTGCACGAGCTCAGGTACACACACGGATGTTACAAAATAGACGATCACTATCAAGGTATACCTAACAATAAGTATATAAATAGCGCAAATCGATTTAGCAATCGAGAAAATTCAACAACTGTATCGTATGAAAATATAGTTTAAATGACACGAAAAAACGTTACTTATAGCTAACGGGGTACATCAATTAAAAGCAATAAATGACCGTAATAATGCATTGTCCATTCCACAACTACATACACACGTATAATATATGGCAATAAAAACCTCGATTACCATCTAAAATAAAAAAAAACAACGAGCTATGATATGAGATTGTATAATTAAATAATTCATAAAAATAGCTAGGACTTAATATTCGCCCGAATAAGCCGAAAACGATAACCATGTCACAACACTACTCAGCAGCATGTCCAAGGACCTCAAGGTGTCCTGGATATCCGATTAAATATACCTACCTACTTATTTGTACTGACTCATTTATTTGTTTGTAACAGACGCAAAGGACTGAAGCGCGCCATCGGCTCCGCGTGCATCGGAGGCGGCCAAGGCATCGCGATCATGATCGAAGCCGTCTAACTATACCATGTACCATGTATCTCCTTGTGTCTGTGTTCAACCGTTGTGCTGTTCTAGTTGAAACGTGGTGTCAGGATGAGCTAGCTGGACTGCAACACTGCAGTCCAGCTGCCCGAGGTGCGGCGGGTGTTACAAGAACCACAAAGATCTATTTATTAAAGCGCCACTTTGGAAGTCCTCTTGCACTATCTTATTTATTGAGCTTAAGTGGCTGGCTGCCGTGATCTTCCCAAACTAGTGATTATTTTAGGGTTCCCTAGCCAAAAAGCTAAACGGAACCGTGTTGTTGGCACTGCACTTACCTTTTTGTACAAGATTAATGATTTTATTGGGTCCAAAATCGTGAATTGTTAAAAATTATGATATACTCGTAATATAATATTATAGTAATTTAGAAAAATGAAGCAAATTTATTCAATGTTTGTAAGAAAATGTTACGAATATTCATAAGTAAAACTTTTTAAATTTGATACGAAACAAGGATGTTTGTCTTAATAATAATATAATACTTATAGATTTTCAATATTATTATGTTGATGAAGTATATTTTTAAGAATGCTGCATGTATTGAAACTGTTTAAATAAAATGTTTTACATTTACTTTGTTATTTTTTTATTGTTAAACCCTATCGCCCTTTTCCAAAAGTTGAAGATCTTCTGCCGCTTTAATATTAGGCAATGCCAAGTTCTAGGTGGCACTGCAACTGTCATTGGGGGAAGTAAACAATTTAACGAAGTATATGTAATATTATTAACTTATAAATTAAAAAACTTCTGTGATTAATGAATGTCTAAGAATGAGACGTGAGGTATTACTTATTATGGTGCGTAGGTACTACTTAGTATAACTAATTGTAGGGATAGATTTTAGAATTAAAGTTGGTATACTAGTACCCAACTTATAAGGCGCGTCGTGAATCTTCGTTCGCGCAGAAAAGGAATAATATGGTCCGAAGATTAACGAAAGAATCCTTAAAACTTACAATCAACCTAAGATCACTATTATAAGGTTCATAATACACTGCAGCTGTTAGTTCCATCTCACTCTAAGCTCGCTAAGATGGCGGTGGCTGCCGACCAATAGGGGTCAATAGCATTTCCCGCGCTTTGAAAATTCATCTTCTGCGCAGGTACATCGGTAAGCCATATCAGTTGGGTACTACTGTACCTACCTTGGGTTACATCGCCGAATATCTTTTTTTGTGCCAAACTTTATCAAAATCCGTTCTGTCGTTTTAGCGTGATTGAGTTACAAACATCCAAGCATCATGAGCATCCAAACTCTCGCATAGAAAGTTACTGTTAGAGGAGGATTGGTTGAAAATGAAAGATTACGTAGTATATAGATAGACACCCGCCAGCCCCGTAGATAGTTCCAACTAAAATATAGTTCCCTTTTGATTCCCATAGATAAGTTTGTGTGTTGGTAGGTAGGTACCTAAGGCACATTAATTATTTGAACCTAACTAGTAAGGTAAATTATTATAAGTCAACACACAGGGTTAACAAACGAAAAATATCCTTAGATATGGCATAAATATCAGCAATCTTTACCAAGCTGCCCATATTTAGTGGTCTCTGCTCGAATAGTAGGTATATACCTAGAATTACCAACAATATTCGTGTCTAATGACCTAATGGGAATGACTAATGTTGGGTGTGATGTTAGTTATGTTATGTTGGGTTAGTGTTTGACTTATGCTCTGAAAAGTCCTTAGGTGCTGTGCCCTAAGCAAATATGAAAGGCTCGTAAAACGTTTTGCCTATCAAAAGGATAACACCGTATATGAAGGCGCGCCTTCTATCCATAATGACAGTGTCAGTAATCAAAGAAATGGTTTTATGAGTAGGTACTTAAGTAGCTAGCTTAGTACCTAAGTAGGTATAATGTTAGCTAACGAACATTGGCTCAGAATACACTAGCGTTTCACTAACTATGGCTGTCGTTTTGGATAAAGGTTACAAGAACCCTTTGGAGTTTTCGACAAACTTAATTTTAGGTGAGTTACCTGCATCAAACTCATAAACTTACCTTAGTATATTTTTAGGAATTTTCGTAGTATCAGCAAAACGCAGCCCATTCGGAAAGATGCGCGGTCTGCTCCGCGGCGTCCATGCCCTCGACCTTTTCGCTGCTACTGCTGCCAAAGACGCGCTCAGAACTGGAAAGGTTCCACCAGAGGAAGTTGACACGGTCAATGTTGGGCAGGTTTATACGGTAGGTAACCATATAAGCTAGAAGCAATGTAGATATTTGTATCACACTAGATTGATCATGCATCTCTTCTAGATATCGGCAGATGGCGCAATGTCCCACAGGCATGCAGCTTTAAAGTCAGGAATTCCAATGAAGACCCCAGTGCTGAGCGTTAACAAGCTGTGCGGATCCGGGTTTCAAGCTGTCGTCAATAGTGCGCAGGTATGGCTTAGGCCCAACAGCATTAGTCCGCAACAAGTCTGGGAGAAGGAAAACTCTAAAGCGAAACCCGGTTTTATCATATCATTCCTTTTCACACTTGTAGGATATACTGACTGGAGTAGCCAAGATTTCTCTGGCGGGAGGCACGGAGAACATGTCAATGGTACCGTTTCTAGTGAGACACCTTCGTTTTGGCGTTGAATTTGGGAAAAACACATATTTTGAGGACTTCCTTATATCGGGGTCCCTGGACTCGTACTGCAATTTTACGATGGCTCAGACTGCAGAGAACTTGGCAGAGAAGTATACGCTGAAAAAGGAGGAGTTGGATGAGTACGCATATAGATCACATCAAAAATGGAGAGCAGGTAAATTCATATTGCGTGTGAGAGGCTCAATGACTCATGAGGGATTTGGAGACTTGGTTATTCTTTTACGGCATTAAAATCCTTGCTCGACCTCTAGCAGAAAATCAAATAAATATTGCTGGGGCTTGGCAGTCTTCCTTGAACGCCTTCGGTCGGTCTCAGCATTCAATCACCACTTTAACATCCACACAAAAAATAATGGTCTATTGGGACTAGCTAAACTAAACACCCATCATGGTTAGGTAAGTAAGTAGGTACCTACTACTATTCTTTTAATGTTTTCAGCTTATGACGTAGGTGCCTTCAAAGCAGAAATGACACCATTGATATTGGATGTTGAAGGTCGAAAGGTGATAGTTCATAAAGATGAGCATCCAAGGCCAGACACTACGATGACCACCCTCGGGAAAATGCCACCACTGTTTAGGGAAGGTGGACTTGGGACTGCTGGAAATTCAACTGCAAGTACTAACTACATGTTTTATAATGACAACAAAAACGAGTGTAGGTGCTCCATACAATTGATGTATTACCGTGCTCGATTCAAGACGTAGGTAACTAAGGATAAACAGAAAAAGTGCAGAAGATACGTAGGTTGTAGTAGGCATGAAAGATATCTGACAGTATGCTTGTTATATATTGTAACCACACGTATATAAAACGCATAAATAAATCTTCATACTATCACCACAGGGTGTGAACAATGGCGCCGGTACCATCATCTTAGCCAGCGAGGAAGCCATTCGCCGTCACCGCCTGCAACCCCTGGCTAGGCTGGTGGGCTGGTCGTGTGCTGGCGTTGAGCCCAGTCTGATGGGGCTCGGGCCCGTGCCAGCCGTCAGGAGTCTGCTGGCTGCAGCGCGGTGTCGGCTTCAGGATTTGGATATGGTTGAAGTAAGGATGAAACCGACTTAGACTCTCAATTTTGTAAAGTAAGTAGATAGGCAATAAGCAAATTAACAGAATTTCTAAGCTTATTGACAGTTTTCAGTCCTGAATGATTTACAATTCCAAAGCTCACTTCATATATTTTCTCCACATTGATTTAGCTTTCGGTAGTTTCGGAAATATCTGCGGAGTATATAAGTACCTATATCTAATTATGTTTTGACTGTGTCTGTTGGATTCTTTGTTACATGATTTTCAAGAATTACGATTTTCTAACATCTAGGGTCTTTTATTTAGTCTGAATGGAGCTAGATTTGGGCAGTGGTCACACGTTTTCAGATAAACGAACCGTTTGCGGGACAGGCCCTAGCAAGTGCGATAGAACTGGGAGTCGATCCGGACAAGCTGAATATAAACGGAGGAGCAATAGCGATCGGACATCCTCCAGCCGCGACCGGGGCTAGGATCACGGCGCATTTGGCGCATGAGCTCAGGTATGATAAAGCTGAGCTAACAGTGAGAAAGGAGAAGCAAAGAGATTAGTTTTGAACGGTTCACCAGTTTGCAGAACAGCAATGAGAACATAAATTAGGGTACAAAAAGAAAAAAATATGACAAAACATAAATGCGCCGATAGTTTTACTAACTGACAGTCAGATCAGAAGTTCATGTGCTACCTACCTTTCTCTTTCTCATCTAAAATCTTGTTTAACCTACTAGACTTGGCCACTACAGATTTTGCAGGTCATGTTCATGACTTAGCCAATTCTTTACTATTTATTTCAGACGTCGAGGCCTCAAGAAGGGTGTTGGGACATCGTGCATCGGAGGGGGACAAGGCGTCGCCCTGTTGCTAGAAGCTGTTTGATATTCCCCATTTATTGTACCTACTCCGATGTTAAATTTGCTTATGACATTCGAACGTGTATTTCTCTTTCTTACTGTACCTAATATGGGTAATTGAGGATATCCTATCTGTCCTTATCTATTAACTACCTACATTTTATGTAGGTAATTACAGAGAATTCTTGTACAGGGTCACGAATCGGACAGAACTAGCGTGTAATAAATTAATACTGTAGGTGCCTACTTAGGCTTATAAGTATAGGACTTTCAGGCCTAAAAAACAAAATATTATATAAGCCCGGCCAAAATAAAGGGCGATAACCGTAATCCTCAATTCAAGATACCCGAACTCCAATACTCACATTTTATTGTAGCATCGAGCACATAATCAACAGTTTGCGATTAAATTATCAAGTCAAGTCACCCACTAGTGAGTGAGACCGGTCGGTGTGCTGACGCTCGTTTGTGTGAACATTGGACTTTGAACAATATGTCTGTGGCAATCAATAAAGGTAAGAAGTATTTTCCTTTTCTTTTCAAATGATTTCTTGTGTTTTAAGTAATACAGAGATATCAATAACGATTTGGAAGACGGTAAGATGGACAATGATGGCTATTGTAGGTATGTAGGTAGTTTCTTTGCCATCATATGATGGCAAAGAACCGGTGTTTAGCCGGCGTTTGTAGTTCGCTTTCCATTGGCAACGGCAACGTCATTGAACGTTTGTAAACAAGGTCAGTAGTGTTCACGTGTGGAATGGACAAAACTACTGGTTTCAATTTACACCGACAATTAAAAAATATAGTACCTAAGTAGTAGGTATGAGGTTCATTCTTGAAGAAATTAAAGCAGTAGGTAGTACCTACCTAACATGTAGTGTGGATGGGGAGCAGTCATGTAGAAATCAATACCAGTTATTGATGTTCATTTCTACGGCAGCAATACTGAACTACTTAGTGTTTATTTACATTAGCGCATAATAATAATATTACTGTTGGATATTTATCAACGATTACCTATACCAGTTGTTTAGGAGTCCATTGTTACAGCGTGAGATGATTATTTAAAGAATTGACACCCAGATAGCAGAGATTGTCAAATCATTTTGTTAGCTGATAACAGTAATACGATGCACTATGCAGTTTCTCAGGGTTCAATATCCTGTCCACGACGAATGCTTGTGATCGTGACTAATAAGGACCAATTTAATGTTGTCACAGTAACTATTATAACGTCAACAGACCGTAGGATAAAATGCTAGATGTAGGTACCAAAAGCCATGGTTCATTTCAGAAATATCAGTAGGTATAAGTTTATTATTCACTCGATCGGAACCTAAGTACCACTGTGATGTTTTAATTAAGAACCCTCATGATTCTTTTCCTGATGCCTAACCAAGATAGGTACCTACCAAGTTTTACAGAATCAGGAACTATGAAGGACTACACCACCACACGCGAACGATAAGCTAACTATAAACTAAAACTACTGTCTAGATAGTAGGTACCTATATAATTATATTGTTATGGTTTTTTTAGGTAGGTATTAGGGCTTTTAATCTCGAGACATAGCGCCGTCCTGGGACCAAAAAATCGAGACTCGGTGCGGTCTCGAAAATCCCGGGAAAAACGAGACTTTCGAGACCGTTTCCAAAGTAGGTTTCCACACTTATAGGATGGCTGTATAGTCCATAAAACATGGCTATTTTACTTGGCATTCGACAGACAACGTATAGATAGAGTAATTTCTCTCTTTGGTAGGTAATATTCAGCTTACTTCCACCAAAAAAATCGGTTTCTGGAAATTATGAGCACGATAATTAGAAGCAGGCTAAGCTATTATATAAATACATGATATTTTAGCCTGTGTCAGCCATCTAGCTTAATAAACCATTTAATCAAACAGCTAGGCAAATAAAAAAAAAGACTTGGATCTGTCGCACGCAGTTAACTAGTTTAATCAGTCATTTAATTAACAGCCTAGCCATTTCACTAAACGGTGCCGTTTAACTAGCTTCCTGAATGGTATTCAGCCATTCAATCAATCAGCTCGGCAAATATCTCGGTACGATAACGATTAACTATTTCCCTGCCCAAGTCATTTAAGTTTACGATAGTTCCATTTTCTAACAGCTATCACTGAAACACACTCACTTCAATATGGCGCCAACAAGCAATATTTTTGTACTACGTTTTTGTTTAATGATTACCAAATACCTAACAATACGGTTTATTTAAAAACTATTTCATATGTCAGATATTGCATCACTTTTGTTAAAATGGTGTTGGTAGGGCTACTAAAACCATAGAGTTATTGTATGAATGGCCTTAGCATCAGCCAGCTGTTCATTAAATCTTGTATAAGACTCTACGGCTGAATATAATTCATGAAGTTGAACGGAACCGTTTAGTAATAATGATAGGCTGGCTTGAACGGCTCATTAATCTAGTGTGTTGTGACATATCCAAGCCTAGCTGTTCGATTGAATGGCTGACTATCATTCAGGAATATTGTAAAAAGTCTAAGCGGTGAATCGAACGCCTTGGCTGCGATAGATACATATATTTTCATTTATCTGTTAGCAAATAAATTGCAGTTATTATTCACAATATCTTGTATACATAAAATTTCCGAATAAATCTACTACAAATTAACTTTATTTTGTGTTGTTGTTGTCGCGCCTATTGATGGTACCTAACCAGATGAAAATGAGGGTTGAATTAGTAGAATTTTGTGCTCGTAACGAGTTTTTAGTACTGTTGAAGTAAGTCTCGAAAGTCTCGAAATTCCCGGGACTGTAAACCCGAAAGTCTCGAGTCTCGAAAATGCCAAAAATCGTCGAGAATCTCGAAATTTTCGAGACCGAGATTCCCGGGATGAAAGCCCTAGTAGGTATACTTGAACACCTGGGTATACTAGTACCCAACTTATAAGGCGCGTCGTGAATCTTCGTTCGCGCAGAAAAGAAAGTAGGTGTGGTCCGAAGATTAACGAAAGAATGCTTAAAACTTACAATCAACCTAAGATCACTATTAGAAGGTTCATAATACACTGCAGCTGTTAGTTCCATCTCACTCTAAGCTCGCTAAGATGGCGGCGGCTGCCGACCAATAGCGGTCAATAGCATTTCCCGCGCTTTGAAAATGCATCTTCTGCGCAGGTACATCGGTAAGCCATATCAGTTGGGTAATACTATAGGTACCTAATTGTTACTCGTTGGTACTATGGTTGTCTAAACTAGAAATCTTACTGAAAATGACTGCATTCAACTCTACCTCCACCGATACCCAGGTATCTTCATAGTGGCAGCGAAGCGGACGCCCTTCGGCAAGATGGGCGGTATGCTTCGCGACATCCACCCCTCGGACCTGCTGGCCGCCGCCGCCAAGGACGCCTTCAAGGCTGGCAACGTGTCGCCGGCTCTGATCGACACTGCTAACATCGGGCAGGTGTACACGGTGAGACTTAGCACACATGCAGATATCACTGACACTTTGTACACAGGCCTTGATTCGGAGGGGTAGGCAGGTAAGTCTGTGATTATATTACTCAGACTTGTAAATCTGATCGGAACAAAGTTATTCACTACGAATTTTACTACCAGTTTTAGCTTCGACTTGTGTTACGACTCTCTTTTTATCCTTGCTTATAAATGCCACGATAAATATTATAACGAATATAGCAAATCTTGGTTTGGTAGTTCTGATTTCTTGGCCCTACTGATTCTCAGCCAATGTTATATCATCAATAATGTTCCAGTTAAGTGTTTCATCCGACGGTGGACTGTCTCCGCGTCACGCAGCACTTAAGTCTGGAGTGCCTCAGGACAAGCCAGTTCTTGGATTAAACAGGCTTTGTGGTTCTGGTTTCCAAGCTGTTGTAAACAGCGCTCAGGTATGTTACATTGTTTTTTGGTCTATTCTGTAGACCCGCCATAGCTATAGTAACAAAATTTCATGGTTCCAGGACATCATCACAGGATCGGCACAAGTTTCCCTTGCCGGTGGCACAGAGAACATGTCAGCTGTCCCGTTTCTGGTCAGAAACGTGCGTTACGGAGTCAACCTCGGAGTCAATACTCCTTTTGAGGACTCCTTGACTGCAGCTTCCCTGGACACATACTGCAACTTCACCATGCCACAGACAGCTGAGAATTTGGCTGAAAAGTATGACTTGAAGAGAGGAGAAGTGGACCAGTTCGCTTTGCAGTCGCAACAGAGGTGGAAGGCTGGTAAGTACCAAAATAGATTAATGTGATGAACTATTTGGATGCCAAACGTTCTTTTTATCCTTAGAAAGGTTCAAGCAACAAACGTATAAACATTCCTGCAAGCTTATTCATATTATGGTTCAACGGAGCAAATAGTGCCTTTTACCTTCTAGCTTACGACAGCGGCGTGTTCAAAGAGGAGCTAACTCCAATCACTGTAAAAGTGAAGAAGGGCGAGGTTGTTGTGGACAAGGACGAGCACCCCAGGCCTGACACAAGCCCTGAGGCTCTGAACAAGTTGCCAGCTCTGTTTAGAAAGGGTGGAGTTGTTACAGCTGGAAATTCTTCTGTAAGTGAATTCATCCATCGTTTGTAGATAACATTTAAGGGTTATTTATTTGTAGAAATGAACTTGAGCCTGGTAACAATAAATAACAGCTCATTCTACAAGCTACAATACAAAGCATTTGCCTATTCCTCTTGTAGAAATCATCTCTATTCTGTCTGAGGTCTTACGTATTCCATTGTTTTCATGGCGTGTGTGTATTTATTTCAACAAGGGAGTCAACGATGGTGCTGGAGCTGTTATTTTGGCCAGCGAGGAGGCAGTCAAGCAGAACGGCCTAAAGCCCCTCGTCCGACTGCTGGGCTGGTCCTTCACAGGAGTAGACCCTAGCATCATGGGCATCGGGCCCGTGCCAGCCATCCAGAACCTTCTGAAGGTTACCGGATTGAAGCTCAGTGATATCGATCTAGTGTAGGTAAGAGATTTCAGTCCTATATTATGTTAACTAGGTACTTAGAGATGGAATTGAACGATGCCGCTCAACCAAGGATTTAACAGAGACGAGTTTTATACTCAACATTGGCTGAATAAAACCCAATGCAACATGCATATCGAAAATCAATTTCACATAAGGAAAAAAGGTTGTAGGTAGCTCTACAAAACATAGGTAAGGTAGGTAGGTACACCTGCAAGGACTTTACAAGTTCCTTTATTCCCAGATAAATGAAGCTTTCTCAGCGCAAACCCTCGCTTGTATCAAAGAGCTCGGCTTGGACCAGAGCAAACTGAACGTGAACGGAGGAGCCATCGCGATGGGGCACCCGGTCGGTGCTTCCGGAGCCAGAATCACAGCGCATTTAGCGCATGAGCTCAGGCAAGTCAATGGCTATGCTTCGTTAGGTTAGGTTCGATGTTATGTTGTTACTTTGTTAGGGATAGGTACGTATCTGAGGGTTTTTTATGTTATTGTATCTTAGATTTTTGATCTTATGGCAATATGCTACTTAGACCAGATATATTTATAGCAGTTCTGTTTACAATTAAAATCATTTGGCTTCAATTTTAAACAACTCGTGGGAGCTACCTGGTAATGGTAGTTATTTTAATCGAATGTTATTATATTTCAGACGACGAGGCTTGAAGCGAGGCATCGGCTCGGCTTGCATTGGCGGTGGTCAAGGAATTGCTCTTTTACTAGAGTCTGTTTGATTCCATTGCCATGAACTGTTCTAAAATTAATATAATTTGTAAAGTTTAACTTTATTACGGTACTTAACGAAAGCATTTACTTTTACGCCTAAGTGTATAAGTAGGTATATTATATTTATTAGAATATTATTACATAATTATGTTTGCTCATTAAAATATTTTCCTACTACAAATAACTTATTTGATTTGTGAAAGTTGGTTCGAGTAGCGTAGTATACGTAGTAATATTTATGTTTCAAGCACGGAACCTACCCTATACATACCTATAATATGAACTCGGTGATCTTAAATGAGAAGGCAAGTTCATTTTATTACCTCCCACCATTATCACACAAGACTTTCCAAACATCTCACACAAGACTCCAAATAATAAAAACATACAACGGAGGCTATTATCAACAAGTAGGTTTGTCTTGATAAAGAGAACTATCTGTAACTATCTACATTTTAGTGTGCGATTACTTGTGCGCAACAAAACACGTTTGGAATAAATTTATCGCGCTTTCGTAGTGAAACCGTCCTTCACATGGCGAGCAAAGGTCAGTATTTTATCTAAACATTCTTAATCCGATGTGATAGTGTGAGATTACGTACGTACCTACTGTTTTATGCACTGCACTACACATTGTAATAAGGAAATTTATATAAGTACCTACCTAAAAAGGTAAACAAACATACGGCCAGAAATCGTACCTATGTTTGTTTATTAGCTCGGAGCGTTTCGGTCATGACTATACATGGCGCTAAAAATAACCTCGAAGTCCAACTGCTTCAATTCATGAAGATACCTAATAGGTAATTTGCATATGTATTCAAATTGTATTATTTTTCATAGTATACAGGTTTGTTGTAGTAACATAAGTAGGTAGCTACTTATAATTAAATTATAACTAGGTAATAATAACTATCTAACCTAGCTACCTACCTAGGGGAGACTGGGTACAAATGTGTCAATTTTCATTTGATCGTCCATATTTTCGTTAGTATTCCAGTTAGCTGGAAGAATGGTGGTTTTTATAGTACTATGCACATTTGTCTACGTGAAAACAACAATTTTGCCCCTAAGTGCAACGGTTTACTCATATGAACACATTAGAAAAAAACTAAAAAATGTCACAATCGACCCTGGCCCTGGGTCGGTTGTGACAGTGCTAGGGGTCGGAAGTGACAGGTTCAAAAATAGACCAAAATGGTCTATAATCACGCACTATTGCACGCAATAATGTAACATAGCGTAATATCATATATTTCTGGAAACATACGTAAAGAGAATAGCATCTGGGAAAATTGTAATCCCTAAGAACTAACAGGCACTTTATTAATTACTAGCTGCGCCCCGCGGTTTCACCCGCGTTTCACATTATAAAACCTACAGGGCGGTGGCTATTAGATAGGACTTGTAACATTGTGTCAGAGAAAATACTGAAGTTAGGTCGTTTTTCACAGTTATTATTGCACTGATGGACAGGAAAACAGTGATGATGATGATGACTATATTCTGTCTCTAAACTATCTGCATACAACATTTCATGCAAATTAAGGTACTATTTCACAGTTTAGTCCACTGTGTATTGTGTAAGTTGGTGTATAAGTTATCAAAATACCAAATTTCAAGCCAATGGATAATGGATAATGGATTATAGATTTGCACAGTTTTTATTGCACTGATGCAAAACGGTGACGATGATGATGATGAATTAAAGCCTCAGTCGTAAGTGTTTTATCGCATTGATGGAAAACGGCGATGATTATGATGATGACTTATGTTCGTAGCCTAGCGTATGTCCTAAGTTGGAAGATAACCTATCTGTGAGCCAAATTATCTCCCCCCACTCTCCCCTCTTCCCACCCTCCCCTATTTCCCCCACTCTCCCCTCTTCCCCTGCTCCCCTATTTCCCCCCGCTCTCCCCTCCTTCTACCCCCACTCTCCCCTTTCTCCCCCACTCTCCACTCTTTCTCCCCCACACTACCCTCTTTCTCCCCCACTCTCCCCTCTTTCTCCCACCTCTCCCCTCTTTCTCCCCCACTCTCCCCTCTTTCTCCCCCTCTCCCCTCTTTCTCCCCCTCTCCCCTCTTTCTCCCCCACTCACCCCTCTTTCTCCCCCCACTCTCCCCTCTTTCTCCCCCACTCTCCCCTCTTTCTCCTCCCACTCTCCCCTCTTTCTCCCCCACTCTCCCCGCTTTCTCCCCGCTCTCCCCACTCTCCCTCTTTCTACCTCACTATCCCCTCTTTCTCCCCCACTCTCCCCTCTTTCTCCCCGATCTCCCCACTCTCCCCTCTTTCTCCCCTCTTTCTCCTCGCTCTCCCCTCTTTCTCCCCCACTCTCCCCTCTTTTTTACCGCACTCCCCGTCTTTCTCCCCACTCTACACTCTTCTCCCCCCACTAATCTCATCTAATCCCCCTTTCCCCCCACTCTCCCCCTCCCCTCCCCCGCACTCTCCCCCTTTAAATAACGATCCGTTCAGCCGTTTATTGTGGTCCGTTGGGGGTGCATCTAAAGAATACCTCATAATTTCAACCCCCCTTGCTTTTCCTCTTTTAGGGATGATTTTGCAAAAAAGCTGGAACCCGTATTTATTTATATCTTACCAAAAGCCTAAATAAGAATTTTCAGATCCCTAACTTGAATAATTATGGATTCCCGATACAAACTTTCAACCCCTATTTCATCCCCTACGAGATTATTTTTTGAGACAAAAGATAGCCTATGTCCGTCTCATAGGTCCAATCTACCCCTATACCAAATTTCATCGAAATCGGTCTAGCCGTTTGAGCGTGAAGAGGTAACAAACATACACACATACACACACACTCACAAACTTTCGGCTTTATAATATTAGTAAGATAATATTTTAACAGTATTCACATTTATTAGTCAAAAAGTTGATTAAACGTCTAATTATATCTACATTACGGTAACTGTGTCAAAATAGAAAACAAATTTTAATAAAATTTGTGATTTGATGCGATTAAGTTATTGAATACCCGCAGCTGACCGTATTACTATGTCACAACTGTACCCAAAAATTTTGGCACAAACCTATACACTCATTTGCAAAAAGAATAATTGCCATGACTATATCGAATAATCTACATGCAAAGTAATCACTGCTAATTAACTACATATTAGTAACTTTTAATGAGAAAATATACTAATTAGTCTTTCGGTACACATATAACGACAATTATCAAATGAATTCTAATAAAAAATCTTACTTTTCGTTGAAAAAAAGTAACGTAGGTATCTGCAAAAGGCAACGTCGCCCAACGGCTGGCCCAATATAGTGAGACACCTTCAGACGGACATGCCGCTTCTTTCTTCCCTTGCACCCTCCCCGGAATTCCTTATAGTTTCGCTAATATGACGACTGTCACAATCGTACCATGGCACAAACGTACCCAGTCTACCCTACTGTATATGAATGCTGGTTTATAGCAGACAGGAATAGTTTCTCCAGTCTTCGCTGTACGAGTGCTAAAAGCTTCACAGATTTTTATTGGGACAAAACATTTCAGGGATCTTCATAGTTGGCGCGAAACGGACGCCATTTTGCAATTATGGTGGACATTTGCGAGAGCTGCCAGCATGTCAGGCATTCGCTGCGGCGGCAAAGGACGCTATTCATTCAGCCAATGTAGACCCGTCCACTGTGGACCAGACTGTCGTAGGAAATGCTTACTACGTGAGTCTATACATCAGGAACTTTCATATCCGATACGTCCAACTAAACGAAGTTCAACTGGAATCTCTGTTTTGCAGCTCAGCCAATGCGATGGCGGTAAGACTCCGAGATACTGCGGCATATATTCAGGAGTTCCTATTGAAAAGCCAGCACTAGGCGTGAACAAGGCTTGCGGGACAGGGCTGCAGGCTATCATCACTGGAGCAGTGGTATGGTTAGACGACTACCACCTTAGGCAATAGTAGTTGCCGACCGGAAACTGAAACTGTTACAGAAAACTGCAAAAAAAACAGGAGAATCGTCTCATTTTCCACTGTATAATGTATAATGATGTACTTTTTCTTCTAGGATATCTTGTTTGGCACATCAAACATCATCCTCGCTGGTGGAGCAGAGATCATGTCATCGCTACCCCTGCTGGTCAGAAACGCTCGTTTCGGAACCGCTCTTGGATCTGCCTATACCATAGAAGACCACATTCAAAGGGGGCTGGTGGACAGTTACAGCGGGCTATCTCTAGTGACAATAGCTGAGGAAGTGGCAAAGAAATATGATATCACAAGGGAAGATGTTGACGATTTCGCTTTGAACAGCCATTTCAAGTGGAAGGCAGGTTACTATCCTGGCATATTAGAAATTTCTTTACATCCAAACTCCGTTTATCTTGGCTCATCAAATTCACTCTATTACAGGTCAAGATTCTAAAGCATTTGCAGATGAGATCACAACTTTGACAGTCACTTTAAAGAAGAAAGAGGTTCACGTAGATAAAGATCAATTACCGCAAGTGGAACTAAACGTAGACCATCTGAGGCAGTTACCATCTCTGGTAGAGGACGGAGTCGTGGTGACTAGCGGCAACTCTTCGGTAAGTCTTGCTGCTACAATCAGGTACCTACGCATGATTGTGCCTATTCTCAATGGAGAAAGAAATGAACCTTTTTTCGTAATCAGCTTATTAATTTCAGCAGATTTGTACTTCAACTAATGTATATCTATTGAAATTAAATGAAGTGTCTCCAGATTTCTTTCGGATCTGTTGGTGCGTGGTATAACGTATTACTTTGATAGACGCAAAAGACAGAAGATAACGCAGGTTGAACTGCAGCAAAATAGAGAAAATTATAAGGAACCACTGCTTAATTCAGGTGGCAGCCGACGGTGCCGCAGCGTTAATCCTGGCCAGTGAGGCAGCAGTCAAGAGTCAAGGTCTGAAGCCCCTCGCCAGAATAGCAGGGTGGTCTTGTGTTGGGGTAGACCCTGAGGATACTGGGGTAGCAGCAGTGGCTGCGATACGGAAACTGCTTGGAGATCAGGGGATCAGAGTGGAAGATGTGGACTTATTTGAGGTAGGTTAACTTTTGTGGCAAAGCTGGATCAGTCCAATGTAGAGAAGAATACAATATAAATGATTTGGACTAGCTGAAGGTATTAATGATATTAATGATGAATCCAACAGAGATGACATAAGAATGATGTCAGAAGCATCTCAGAAGTGCTGAATGTAGAAAGCGTCTGATTGAACACAAAAAGAGGTACCCAACAAGTCGTCCATTGTTGTCCACAGATAAACGAAACATTCGCATCACAAGTCCTGGCTACAACCAAGGAGCTCGGCTTAGACTTGAGCAAGGTCAATGTGAATGGAGGAGCACTAGCGTTGGGTCACCCGGTGGGAGCCACTGGAGCTAGGATGGCTACCAGCCTCCTCTATCAAATGAGGTAGGTTATTACGATATTAACACTGTTCCTGAAAGTAACTTGTTGGTGCACTTCTTAGAAAAAAGATGCAACAAATAACAATTGTTATACAATTTGATGTGATTCTTTAGGAACCTACTGATGGAAATATACAAAACTAAATTGTTTCTTCTTGGTTCTTTCATGGTTTCTCGACTGTTTGTAGTTGCACAAAGCTAACCAATTTCATTGAAGCCTCACAGTGCAAACAAATAGATAATAGAAATAAATTATGCGTATTTGCTCCCCCTGTGTAGGTACCATAATGGATGAACGGATATTGAGACAAGTTTCATGTATGTTCCTGGAACAGTTACATAATTTTAGGAACACAACTTTTCACCTACAAGGGTGAAGCCGAGGAGCACAGCCTGTCTCTTTATAAAGCAACTAATATGATTATATTTTCAGAAGGTGTAATGCAAAGCAAGCCGTAGCTGCATCAAGTTGTGGGGGAGGGCAAGGTATTGCCATATTGGTGCAAAGGTTATAAACTAATGTTAGTCATTAGGTACAATGTTACTATACATGAATATACAAATAATTTTTATCTTTAAAACAATAATGTATTCATGTATACTTAAATATAATATTTTAAATGCAAAGACATAGAGCCAGGATCCACAATTTGGCAGAAATACAGTATTTTTGAAAAAGGTCAGTTATTTTGTAGACCCGGCTATGAAAATTAAACCTTAATTAAATAATTTACATATAATCTTATCCTACATCCAAAATTTTCTATACAATAAAGCCGGAATCCACTATACCCAGTGATGATGATATACATACACTATATTATGAGGATTCGTAAACAACTAACAGGGTCTTGCCAATGAGATTCTGAAATCTATTGGAGACTATTGGCTATCAGGCTTTGTACAAGGTAACAATGCTTGGTATTGTTTTAGTGGATTTCGCCCTAAGTCTGGGATTATATCAATCACTTCCATAGGTAGCTGAAAGTCCAGTGTTCAACCAAGATGAACCTTGGCAAGTCGGCGTATCAGCAGAATTAAACCAAAATGGAATGATATAGTCCCACCTTCATGATTCTAGATATTGTACAATCCTTGTTTATAAAACAAAAACAGATACATCTAGCCCTTAATATGTTTCAATACTTTACATAATATTATATATAACTACTTAAATAGAAACAGAATAATCTCTAGATTGTTACAGCAGAGAAGCAGTGACCCTTCCTTTTATGTGTGGCTTTGAAATTAAAATGTGTGAGCCAATTTTGTTGAGTTTTACTTAGTGTAAACTACATAGCCCAACATCTATAGAAAAATGTTCGGAGCCGATGCAGATGCAGGGTCTGAGCTAGTAAAAATATACTGTCATGGTGTAGTGATGGGTCAATCCGCAATCAGCACTGTTTACGTGAGAGTCTCACCTTTTGTTACCTGAAAAAAACATTTTTTAATGAGACATTTTCCCAGTATCCTGTTTTAAGATTGCACTGAAAATAGACACTGTTACACTGGAACTGCATCAAACATCGGCGACAATAAATTAGGCACCATAATAGATATAGCGGTGAAAGCCTAGTGGGCGAACATCCGCCTCCCAAACTAAGGGTGGCAAGCAAGTGGTGAGTTCAAACCCCAGTGCGGGCATGCACCAATATGTTTCTTGTTAAACATTTTTACAAATTCATCACTTGCTTTTTAGTGAAGGAAAACATTGTGAGGGAACCAACATGCCCGAGAATTATTAGGCATGTTAACCACCAATCCAGACCGGGCGCCGGTGGTAAATTATGACCCTATCCTCCTCACAAAAGTGAGGAGAGGCCTTAGCTCAGCACTGGGACAGTTACAGGCTGAATAATTATTGTTACTTATTATTATTTGATATACATTTTTTCTTTGATTGACAAGCATCAAAATTGCTGTTAGTTTACTTACACATGCTTCAAGATAGTCAATTTTCCTCTCTAGTGAGGTCAGCTTTTCGTTGAGAGTGGCCAGACGCGATCGACAGGATGTATCTGTAACGAATAACATCATGTATGAATACCAAAATGAGGTTTGGATGCAGTATTCAACTGGTACTAGCAGACAGGTAACATAGTGTGTTTGGTAAATATGAGTACTGTTAGTAGAGTGATTACTGATAACCGCTCTATAAAGGCAAATCTTTGATGATTGATTTATCAGCACATTCGCCTTTGAAGTAGATATTCAATTTAGTATGAATCATCAATCACAGTAATGATAGAACTAATATTAGACGGTGAGTTCTGCAAGGTTCTTTTTGAGGACTTCAAGGACTGCTTAGGTATTGTATAAGTATGTACCTACAGATTATTTCGGATACAAACTCACCAAAAGAATTGAGAAAATCAGTGATCTTCTTGATGCTTCCAGTGATTACTTCAATGTACTCTCTGTTAGCCCAATCTTGTTGGATCTGCTTTTGAATCGTCTCCCGCGGTGGAGTCGACATTTTGATGCTGAAAAGTTTAACCTTCCTGAAATCAAAAACTTCAAAAACCAGGAAGGAAAATAAATACCTATTTTACGCCTTTTTTTATTATGGCTTTGCTTGCATTATGCATAGTTTGTTTTTTTTTTTTTTCGACTTGACTTGACTTCTTGATTATGGCTTTTGTGGCTAGTTGTCACAATTCTGCCAGTGTCCGTTTCATGCTAGTTTCATAAACTTTTGGAGATGGTGATCTGTTCTAAGAATATGATATTGTAAAGGGAGAATCTACCGAAATTACCAGAACCAAGATGATTATCTGTAAAGAGGACATCACAAATAAGACAGCACAAATATTAGTAATTTACATATAGATATAGACACATAATAAAGTATTATGGTTATAATTAATTTACAGAGAAATATATATATAGGGTAGGTATATAATAATATGTACAAAAACAAATTTACAATTTAATATTATTAATACTAATAAATTTACATAATATATAATTAATTAAAGGGGAAAAGGTAAGAGATAAGAGGCATTTTTTTTTTTTCAAATTTTGCCACGGGAAATCGAAACGAATTGGAAGATAATGACACTGATTGACACAAAATTCTGACAGTTCAACCAATAAATTACAGCCAACATTCTTTCTTTTTTTTATTTTAGTTATGGCTTCGCATGGTTTGTGCGTTTAGCCAGTGTCAAATACTAAGTATTTCTTATTTTCACAATAGGAAAGTCATAGCATTAACAATTCTCGTGGTCAAGTCGTCCAGTCAATTATTTACATAGTCAAAGTCACAATTCAGTAAAGTCGTGGATGCTTTTCTGAATCTTCCTGGAAGTTTTGGCAAAAATACGAAGTGACACGATTTTTGGGTGTATATCATTTGCGCACCCTCGTGCACGTTAACGAACACTCAAGGACTAATATTCAAAATATGACTAATATACACAAATTGTGCGAAGCCATATTCAAAACAAAACAAAAAATATATTGTACTATGATAAAATGTTAATGTCATTTTCTTTAGCGAGCCCTGTGTCTCCAGATTGGGGGTTTTTTTCCCCATATTGGGGAAAAATAAAATTTTTGCGAAATTTTTGGGGAAACGAAAACTGTGGGGAAAATTTTGGGAAACGAATTTTATTTTGGCGAAAGTTTGGGGAGAAATGTGAACACATTTTTAATTCAGTTATGTACCTAATAAGTACATATTTTAGCGAATATTTGTTCTAATTGAAATTGCACGCGTAAAACAATACAATGCTGCCAGCATTATTCTTTCAATAACATGCCCGTAACCGCGCGTCGCACCGCTGCCAATGGCAAGTCAAACATGTCATTTCTTTAATATTATTTTAACCATGGAATGATATGTTTACAAAGTTCATTCTGACTGAAGCTTATTATTGATTATGATTGTAATGGGCATTTCTGTTTTTTTTTAATTAGTAATTAAAAGTCCATGTTCATACCTTACCCATCAAAAAAAGTTAAACCTGTGTCTGTGTCCATAGATTAACCAATTATCAAAAAGATAAACAAACAATACAAAGTAAATCTCACAGATTAAAAATCTTTAGGTTTTTAATCTCACGCAGTGTCAACGGCGCTGTATGGTATTCTGCTAATAATGACGTCAGCATGCTAAATTTTAAAATAATGTTTAATAAAATAGCTATTCCATGGAAAACTAAAATATTCAAATTAGTTTCAATATTCTATATTTTAAGAAAATTATGTAAAATTATAGGTCAGAAAATTTAAACACTGCCCATTGTATGGGCAGTGTTTAAATTGTACCATATTCAAGGAGCGAAGTCGAAAAACATAAATTTAAATTGTATACTTTTTGTTGAAACATGTTTAAAAATGTCAGACACTATCAACCTGCAATACTTACTTATTTGGAAATGTATGAGAGTACAATATCTGATACCCATAGTAGAACATTTTTTTTTAATTTTTGTCTATCTGACTTTTAGTTCTATCTAGGTAATCTCCGAAACGAAAAAAGCGCGGGAAACGTAAAACTTGGCGGGCGCGTAAAATTTTTCTAATTTATTTTTTAGCTTATATAGTGGTCAAAGAGAGTGGAGAGTGTAAATTTGTAAATAATAGTAGTTTATTTTCTATTTATTATATTTATATAAGTGTAAATAACTTTCGGTAAGTCCTTCTGGTTTTTTTTTTCGGGATGGAGGAGCCCCCTGATCCGGGGGGCTCGGTTGCTCCAGCAGCGGCATGTTTTGTCACTATAATGTCCAACGAGTCAGGCATGGAGACTGATGGCTCCTGGAAGTCCGTTCCTGGTCGTCCAGTTAAACGTAGTCGTACGAGTAAGTTATGCAAGCACTGCAATAAGCGCAGGCGGAGGCGCAATTCAACTTCCGAGCCCAAAAGTACGGATTGCACCTGCGACTCTATCGTTACAATAAATGAAAAAGCTACTACACCAATTATTAGTAATAAAAGTAACCCAATCTCAGACTTGACTCCCAACAAAGACAATATTGAATTAATGACCAATAAACCCAGTGATATCACTGAGCCACGTGCTACAATAGGTAGAACTATGTATGAACCCACGGATGTAGCTCCCTTCATTGTTCATGTCCAGAGAGAGCAGACTAGCCCAGACGACAATGTTACCCTGCACCCTATCGCCTTTGGAAAATTCCTCCAAAAACAATATTTTAGCAACATTGTAAATGGCAGCTTAAAAAGAATAGGACGAAACAGAATTTCCCTAGCCTTTACTAATTTTGACAATGCTAATGCCTTCTTGAGCCATGAAAGTCTTATTAAAAACAAGTTAAAAGCGTTCATACCCACTTTTAACATTATTCGTATGGGCCTCGTACGAGGAGTGCCAGCTGAATGGTCCCCTGAAGAGGTAGCTGAAAATATATCCGTACCTATAGGCTGTGGAAAGATTTTAAAGATTAGACGATTAAACTACAAAACAACAGAAAGGGGAACCCCTACATGGAAACCTTCACAGACAGTTGTTGTCACATTTGATGGTCAGGTATTACCTAAAAGAATATTTATGTGCTATAATTCATTACCAGTTGAACTTTACACATACCCAACTATCCAATGTTACAGTTGTTGCCGCTTTGGCCATACCAAAGTACAGTGTAGGTCCAAGCCTCGTTGCTATAAGTGTGGTCAAGACCACACTGCTGACAGCTGTAACATTGAAGAAGACAGTGCATCGTGTTGCCTTTGCTCTGGGTCTCATTTTGCTACTAGCAAATGCTGCCCAGAATTTGATAGACAAAAACGTATAAAGCAATCCATGGCCGAGTGTTGCATATCATATTTAGAAGCATCCAAAGTCCATCCCCCTATTTCAAAGTCATATGCAGAAGTTATTACCAGCAGCCGACCAACCCCTTCAATAGCCCGCCCCAATATGCCCCCTCCATCCTCAAACAATGTTTCATACAAAAAACATGTGTTAGTAAGGAAACATTCCCCAGGTCAGTCCCCAAAGGGATATGACCGTGCAGCTCATACAGAACTAATAAAAGAATATGATATGCCACATCCAGCTAATGGATGTGCTTTAACATCCATTTCCTCTAATAATGAGGAACAGTCCTTGACTGAACTCATTATGAGTTTAATTAATACTCTTTCTCAGTCCACCATCATCAAACCGAACAACGCAGCCCCCATGATCGAAATATTGAAAAAAATTATCCAAATCCATAATGGATTTACACCATCAAATGGTGACCAACTGTAATCACGCTTCGGCGGTTCCACTGCGCCACCCACATGTGGTGGTGCAGTGGAACTGCCGAAGTGTGGTTAGTAAAAAGTCTGAAGTTAGTCATTTAATCAATAAATATGAACCATCTGTAATTGCTTTGGCAGAGACTTGGCTTAGGCCTGGCTCTGTCTTTAAAGTAAGTGGTTATTCCTGTCTTCGTGAAGATAGAAGTGATGGGTATGGCGGAGCTGCCCTACTCATCAAAAAAAATTTGTATATAAAACCTTTCCTTCTTCCGCAACATACTGAATTTTCTATTGTTGCAGCTTTTATTGTTGATATCTGTATTGTATCTATATATATTCCATATCCTTCACCACAAATATTTCAGGAATTAAATAACATTATAAATTTACTGCCAAAACCATTCTTAATATTGGGTGATTTTAATACTCAGCACAGATCGTGGGGTAGTTCTATATCCAGTTCAAATGGGGAAGAACTAATACAGTTGTTAGATCAACACAATCTTTGTATATTAAACACAGGGGTACCAACACGTCGCACAGGTCCTACTGAAAACCTCAGTGCCATTGACCTTTCTATTATCACTTCAACCCTAGCATCTTCAATTTCTTGGCAAACCCTCTCTTCCACTTTTGGTAGCGATCATTATCCAATCCTTATAACCTTCCCTGGTAAGAAACATAAAAGCCAGCCTTCTAAACCTCGTATGAAATATAGAATAATCTCAGAAAATTGGGTTCAGTACAGGGATCATGTTGAAAATAATCTTCAACTTTTACCTGACACTATGACTTGTGATAATCAGCAATGTTCTACAGCACTGACTAAATTAATGTTAGAAGCAGCTGATTTCTCTTTTCCTATCAAAAATTCTTCTAATGGAAAACCACCTTCTCCACCATGGTGGGACAGTGAATGTACAGATGCAATCAAAAAGAGGAAAGAGGCCGAGTTAAATTACAACACAAGTATGACTGATGAAAATTTCCATAATTTATTAGGTTTAATAGCTGACACTAAGAAATTGTTTAGAGAAAAAAGATTTTCATCATGGAGACAGTACTGCACCACAATTTCTCCAAGAACACCGTCCTCAGTGATGTGGACGAATATTAAGCGTTTCCGATTAGGCATTTCTGACACCAATTTCAGCACACTCCCATCTTCCATGTCCAACGAGTTTTTGAATAACTTGGCCCCCTCTTTCGTTCCAGAACAAGAATTAACCAATCTGTTAAATAATCCACATCAGTTGTTAGGTAGCAGAAACGACTCCTTCCTGAATTCTCCTTTTACCCTCAGCGAGCTTCAAGGTGTTCTTTCTTCAGTCCAGGACTCAGCCCCTGGCGAAGATGGAATACCCTATTCCTTTTTCTCCAATCTTGGGGAAAATAGCTTGAAATATTATTTGAAGGTTATCAATTCGGTAATTTTGACAGGTGACGTCCCGTTGGCATGGAAGTCACAGATAGTGTTGCCTGTTTTAAAACCATACAAAAGTCCGTCGGTAGTTTCATCGTATCGTCCCATTGCTCTGTCTCCTGTGATTACAAAAATAACTGAACATCTAGTTAAAAACAGATTGGAATGGTTTCTAGAGAGCCGAAATTTACTTGCTGGTTCGCAATATGGATTCCGAAAATGTCATAGCACTTTAGATAGCATTGGCATATTAATATCAGATATAAGACTGGCGTTCTCAAATAAAAAATCTGTTGTAGCTGCGTTCTTGGACATAAAATCAGCTTATGATAATGTCAGTTTGCCGATTTTAAGAAAGAAACTACAATTATTACATTTCCCTTCACATATGACAAATTTTATACTAAATTTGATATCTGGACGTTTGATTAAATTGGACTCGTCAAGTAGGATACTTTGGAAGGGCCTCCCGCAAGGCTCTGTGCTCAGCCCAATCCTATACAATGTTTATACCTATGATCTAGAAAGAGCATTAAACGGAACATCTACTATTTTACAATATGCTGATGATATTGCCATTTATAGTTCACACAAATGCGTCAACACTGCTTGTTCATCACTAATAAATACCCTTAACAACCTCAAAATATGGCTGGACGATAATGGCCTAGAGCTGTCGGTGTCCAAGAGTTGTACACTTTTGTTCACTAGACAGCGTACGCCCCCACCTATAGTTGTACCATACAATGGAGTAGCCATTCCTGTCAAAACACATACTAAATTTTTAGGGCTCGTGCTAGATTCTAAGTTAACTGGGATACCGCATTGTGAATATATTGTTGACAAATGTGAACGCTCTCTTAATATCCTTAGGTGTCTGTCAGGCGTGTGGTGGGGCGCGCATCCCTTCTCTTTGAAGTTGGTGTACAATGCGCTGATTAGGAGCGTTCTTGAGTATGGAACCTTCTTGTTAGAGCCTTGTAGCGTGGCTGCGATGAAGAGATTGGATGCCGTCCAGGCAAAGGCTCTTCGGATCGTACTCGGTGCCATGAAAAGCAGTCCTATAAATGCTTTACAAGTGGAATGTGTTGAACCGCCTCTTCGACTGAGAAGACAGTTTCTCTCAGATCGTTTCTTTTACCGTATTCTACAATTTTCCAAACACCCACTTATTACAAAACTTGAGCAAATTTTAGAATTAATTGAATCTTCCTCTTATTGGGTCCATAAATCTGTACCTCATTTGATTATTAGCTACAATAAATTTAAAGCAATAACTGCCTCAACTCACCGTACGCCTAAACTCCCTCTCTTTGAAGCGGAGTATGATGCCTTAATCATCTCACCAAATATCCATCTCAATATAGGCATTGAAAAGGGTGATCCACACGCCAACACTTACTTCAATTCAATAATTGGCGAACGCTGGCATAATTGGCATCTTATTTTTTGTGATGCTTCCAAACATTCCAATAATGATTGTGTTGGGGTGGGCTTGTTCCATCAACAGTACAACATTGTTGAAAAAATAAAATTTCCTCCGGAAACTTCCATTTTCACTGCTGAATGCTATGGAATTTATAAAGCCCTTGAATACATAATTTTAGTAAAACTTACCAAGACTGTGATTTTTTCTGATTCTATGAGCGCATTACAAGCCCTTTCTAAATTCCCATTCAAACGAAATGCTTACCACCCAATAATTATTATGGCTAGAGAAAAGCTTGTCAGATGTCTGAGCGAGGGATATTCTGTGTCATTTGCATGGATTCCAAGCCATAATGGTATAAAAGGAAACGAAACAGCTGACCGTTTAGCAAACGAAGCGATAGAGTGTGGAGATCTTTTCCCTTTTAAAAACTTTACTCAAGATCTAGCCACTCTTCCTAGGGTTCACCTCCAACATTCTTGGAATGAATCCTGGGCGAGTAGTTCCCGTATAAAAGGCAAACACTATTCTGCCATTCAACCTGATATCCCAGCTAAGCCTTGGTTTGCCAAGGTGCGCCTTAGTAAGCGAGCTACATCCGTGCTCATACGTATGCGACTGGGTCACATGTGCAGTCCAGCAGACCTTGCTCGTATGCGCATTATCGACTCGGCATCATGTGTATGTGGAGAAGATGTGGGTGACGCAAACCACATCCTTTTTAATTGCTCCCTTCATGATAACTCGACGTTATACAACGACCTGCTATTCCTGAAAGTTCCTCTTCCTATAAATATACCGTATTTGCTTCATAATAATAACATTCCTATATACAAAGTGTTAGCTTCATTTATTGAAGCTAACGACATTAAACTCTAAATATGTGTGTAATATTATTATGTAGTATCATTAATTTTGTATTTTTATTTCATTTTATATCATAGTACCCTTTCCTTGCTCCTCTGACCCTATCCTTCACCCTTTTTTATTATTTCGTTTTGTACAAACTGTAAATATTGAAACGTTTCCTCGTTTTAAAAAAAAAAAAAGTCCTCCCTAACTTACTCCCTACTCCTTAATGAAAAAATGAAAAAACAAGAAACCCGTAAATGAACTTTTGTAGAAGACAATTAAATTGAAAATAAAGAAGACTGAATAATATTATTTGATTATTTCTTGAAGAAACTGGGAAAAACTACACTTGACTCTGGCAAATGCATTGGAAGTGCGATGCCAATATCCTCGAATGAGGAGAAAGAAAAAAAAAAATCTCCGAAACGGCTGCACCGATTTTTACGAGACTTTAATTAATAGATAGCTGAGACCACTGGGCGTATAATATGATACTTTTATTCTGATATTCCCACGGGAACATTGGGATAAAACGGAAAAACTCATTTACGCGGGTGAAACCGCAGGACGCAGCTAACTACAATAATAAAATACAAGGACAAATTATATTGGGGAAATCTTTAGAAAAAGGTATCATTTTGGGGAAAATTTATACCTGATCTGGGGAAATTTCACATACTCAATCTGGAGACACTGAGCGAGCCAGCTGCCTGCCTCTGCCAGCCAGACGCCAGCTGTTTACCAGCTGTGTTCAGTTCAGTGTACTTGGTCTGTGGTTCAGTGTTCATAGATCATACACTATACCTACCGTGTTTTATTATTCTTATGGTGATCTCCGGCTTTCGAGAAAAATATAAATAAAACATTGCTAAAATGGATGAGATAGAGTACAAGCTGAACACCAACAACAGCGTCCTCGTGGTCAACGCCATCGACAAGTTGATATCGACGATTAAATCGAAGTTTAAGCCTGCGGAGCGTCAGAAGTTTTTGCTTGAGAATGAGGAGTTGAAGTTATTGAGGGACAAATGTTCTTCGAAAGAGGCAATTGTGAGCCTTACGGCGTGCCAGGGGCTCCTGGCGCTGGTGGAGCTGGGAGTGCTGGAGATCGCGCACACGATGTCCACGGTTGTAACCTTACTACCTAGTGCACAGTAAGTTCTTTGACTGCCTCCGCTGCATGCGGTTGATGAGCCGACTGCGAAGCTTGAGGCTGTGCTACCACAGGTATTGCTTATGAGTGTAGGAGTTAATGGGACTATGGTCCTGACTCCCTAGATACACTGAATCCTGGTGACTCAAGATGATCTGAAGCATGATGCCTTGATGTATCTGAGTGTACCTACTTATGTGATTGTGATGCATTGTTTGATATAGAGGCTATTTCTTGTGGTATACATATAAGTTACCTATGTATTTATTACAGATTTGCTAATGAGAGAAGACTTAATTACATTGTGTCAAGCTGAGTGAATGTAATCAGATGGTGATGAATATACAATATACTATGAACTTAGTTATTTAACTTGTGTTGTATGCAGTATTTGGAGACAATATTACTATGGGTATCCTTGACTAGGTAGACATAATAATCTATCTGTACTAATATTATTAAGAAGAATGATTTTATTGTTTGTTTGCATTGATTCAATTGAATATGCAGGAACTACTCAGCAATAATCTCCACTATGACGGGGCTACTCATCTTAGATCTGAAGTCCCGACTTGTCCCCAACCAGCCATACAAGTGCCAGTTCTCGCTGAAGTCTCCACGGCATCCATACATCACAGTATTGGAACGGAACAAGGGGGCCGAGGATGATGTGTTTGCACAGATGCAGGCCTTGTGCACTCATCCTGATTATATGTAAGTTGATTACTAATTTTATAAAAAATAGTTTTAAAATTGATATAAATAAGATTTAAAAAAACTCGCTTTATATAGAAAACCCAACTAAAAAATAGAAAATAAATTTTAATAATTTTGAGTTAAGAATAGTGTAATTTTTTTAAATATAAATGAATATTCGTGTAAGTAAGAAAAAATGTTTAATAAAAAAAAAGTGTGGGGTGCATGGTGTCAATAGTTATACCTACCCCACGCTTTACATTTAATTACCTACCTATTTTTCCTAGGTAGGTACCTAATTACTATTTCACGGTTAAACGGCGGAACCGATTTCGATGAAATTTGGTATACTACCTAGAGATGTTTGAACTTATGAGACGGACATAGGCTATCTTTTGTCTCAAAAAATAATCTCAAAGGGGATGAAATAGGGGTTGAAAGTTTGTATGGGCAATCCATAATTCCTCAAGTTCGGGATCTGAAAATGTTTATGTAGGCTTTTGGTAAGAAATAAATATACATAATATTGTTTTTCAGCGTTTTTGCAATATCATCCCATTTGCATTCATAAGGTGGCAAAGAAAATAGGGAAATGGGAGTTGGGGAGATGGGAGATGGGGAGATTAGAGATAGAGATGTTGTAGATTTCGAAAGAGACAATGATGACTGTATCCAATTGGTTTACATATTGGATTCTCACTAGCTGTTACCTATAATAAAGGCATACAAAATCACAGGTAACAGCTAGTCTTCAACATACAGACATGGCTCAGTTACTCAGTAGTTTTATAATAGTATATAGATTATCCCACCAAAAACATTCTGTAACAAACTAGCCAAGTCTCGATGGAGCTGCTTGTTATCTCTAAAAAGTAATAAAATCTACACAAAGTCGAGCCAAGTCTAAGGTTCCTTACTGCAATTTCCTTATTATTATAGTTAATGTTGTGTGACTTGGCCGTTGAAGGGTACACAAGGGTACACTACAGTGTTTAATTAGTTCTTTATTTATTGAAAAGCTACAAAATGATTTGTTAGAGCTTTCTAAGTATATTTGAATACAGTTTTCAATTATCCAGATAAATTAATCTTATGAGTCATATTGTGATTAATTTTTCCCAATAATTTATTACGTGTTGGCTATAAAACAGGAAGATAGCTCTTCATAAGATCCACTGATTTTGACCGGATATACTGACAGTATTCAATGTTTTTAGTTGAGTAAATGAACTGTATAGTTTTTGGAATTGATTGGTAAAGTAATAAATAAATATCTGTTGATATGCATAAAAATTAAAATTAAGAATTATGGTAATCAAAAAATAAGTATATTAAAACAATTTACATAATGTAACAATGACTATTAATAATAATTACGATTAATATTACGGTTTAGATTGATCTGCCCCTGTAAATCGAAGCCAAATGCATTCAACACTTGGCCTATATTAGCAATATTATAATTCTCTGGGATGTAAGAGTGTGGTCCTGCCGTAGGTGGTGGTAGAGTAGGCGCCAGCCTGGTAGTGTCAATATCCAAAGTCGGATCTTGCTGTAAAAGTTCCCTGCGCGCATCTTCCTCCACTTTTATTACAGTCTCTGCATTCAGGCGCTGATTATCACTCCACAAAGGACACTTCGTAACTTTATCAGATCCCTGCCCGTGGAAATGTTGATAACCTTCAACAGGGTTATTACAAATATAACACATCTTAGCTCCGCACAGACAAGTCATATAATTGCAGCCTTCCTCTTTGAAAAACACCCTATGGCAACGGTGGCATGTGCGTGTCAGCGCCTGGGTCATCTTCTCCTCGATATACTTCCTCGCCTTATCCTTTTTTTTCTGCTCCCCACACTTTAATGGCAAGTGATTCGGCTCTTTGCATTGCATACAAGACTCCTTCATGCATTCTGGGTTCAGGCACTTGAAGATTTTATCTCCCTCTGGCGGTATTGAGGAGAAGAGACAAAACGGACAGGAAACTAACCCTTCCAGGCCGGCCGACATAACCTCCGCCGCCTGTCGCTTTTTCAACAAAATCGAAAATTTTGTCAACGGAAGAACTTTCTGCAGTGTCGAGATACTAAATTCACTTCCACAGTTCAAAAAGCATGGTACGTGGATCTCGCCGTCCCCCAGCTTCGAATCAGTGCCGTTCAATACGCAAGAGTTGCAAAAGACATGAGCATTGTCACAGGTCGAGCACTTTGACGGCATGCACTCCTCGTCATAGCAGCACTGGCAGGTCCACAAGCCACCTGTTGCCTTGAGTGAATTAAACTCCTCCTGTTCTTCCTGCTTGACTGCCTCCATGTGCTTACGGATCGCCTCCTGGTGGCGCACAAATGCCATCTCCTGGAGCAGCGGAATATTATCGGTGGGTATCTCTCTGGAACATCGTGATTTCAAGATAAAATCTGTCGTGAGTCGCAGGTTCTTCGCGGCGATGCTCATGTTGAAGTTGCTGCTCCGGTAAATTCTATTAATCGTATTAACCCTCACGCGATTGAATTCGTTCTTCAGGAACTCGGCGACGGTTAAACTGAAGTTGCACTTCCTCGTCTCGTCCTCGAAGTGCGTGAACGGATTTGGAAACATAGTTATAAACTGCTCGACGCTAAAAAATTTCGTGTAACGCTGCTGCTCCTCAGTGACCTTCATCTGCGCCAAGTACTGCTCGAGCGTCGGGTAGTCGTTGGTCTTCAACTTATCATCGACAAAGGTCTTGACGTCATTCTCGGTCTTGAACGTCTCCGCGGAGCTTCTGAGGTAGTGCGGGTCTGCGTTTGGAAAAACTCCGGTAAGATACTCATAAGTATCATCAATATTCAACTCCATATCGTCATCCGCAATCTCGATTACATTGTTTGGGTTATCGACCACCCAGAGTGCCTTGTTCTGGAGGATTCTCTCGACGATGCTGTCCAACTGCACATGTTGATTCAGGCCAGGGGGCCAGTTCTCCATGCAATAGGCCATTATGTACTTCCTGTCGATATCCGGGAACATGGCTCGCAGTTTTTGGTATATTGTTTCGTTGAATTTGTTTTCCGAGGTACTTGGCAGCACTTTATTGTCACACTGCATTCTTATAATTTCCTTTTGTGTTGAATTAATATGTAACGTACATAGTAATTTATTTTATCTCCTAGCCTTGTATAATTAGGTAGCCGGATTGTTTTGCATAGTAAGACGGATTGTTTTTGTTTTTGTTTAGAAAATAGAACCGCAAAGTTCGACACGCAGTTTTTTTTTTGTTTAAGTTATGGCTTCGCACGGTTTGTGCATTTAGCCAGTGTCAAGTATTATAATATTTAGGTAGGTACCTATCTATCAATAGGGAAGTCATAGCATCAACATAAGGATTGCTATAATGTCAAGTAGTCAAATCATTTTTTTTAAGACGTAGCCGAACACTTCCTGTGTCGTGGGTACCGCTTACAGAAATAAAGACATAATAATTTCACATGCACATCACATCCATAATATTTATTACATCCACACTAATATTATATAGGTAAATGTAGTAGGTAACTCTGTTTAGCTGTTTGTCTGTAGGCTGCCAATGGCAGCCAGCCATTATGCGAATTTTAAACTAGTGGTTCTGTGAATAGTAGACCTTGCGAGCAGAGAGGATCTTCACCATTTTCACCAATATCATGGTGATAGGCATCCCTCCATTTTGCCCTCACCGTTAAAACAGCTTTTTTCATAAAAACCTGATCAGAATTCAGTGGTAGGTACCTACCTGGTATGGTAGGTATACGGTAAGGTACATACGGTGTTGGGCACTAGAGAGTGAAAGTAGTTTTTTTAATTTGTACTCGCTATTATCAACAGGCTGAAGATTAGACTTCAATTTTCCATTTTGACATAATTACTTAGAAAAAAATAAGGGTATCTTAATGTACAAACCGTGAGAAGCCTAAACAGTTTACTTTATGAAACTGTAATTCTCGTCTACATTATTGATTTTTGGCGATCATTGGATGTACGCTATGTGTAATGTGTATGTATATGGAGTTTTGGCGGGAATCCGATAGTGAGACGTTGTTGGTTTTGCATTATTAGCTCAAACTTGTGTTTTTTCGAGTGTTAATGTGTAATATTGGGGGAATATTAACCATTAAGTGTTCGTTAACGTGCACGAGTGTAGGCGAATGATATAAACTCAAAAAACGTGTCATTTCGCATTTTTTCCAAAACTCCCAGGAAGTTTCAGTAAAGCATCCACTACTTTACTGAATCGTGACTGACGATGTAAATAATTGACTTGACTACTTGCCCACGATTGCTATAACATTGCTGTGACTTTCTTAATGTGAAATTAAGAAATACTTAAAATAAAATACTTGACACTGGCTATATGCACAAACCGTGCGAAGCCATAACTAAAACAAAAAAAAAAACGTGTATGTATGTACATTGTACGTGGGCGCTTGCGAACATTAGAATAAAATTTAAAAAGTTTGTAATTGCCGCCTATAATCTGTATGTGTGTAGAATTTTGACAACAATGCAAATTGGTATAAAAAGATTGAATTTGATTATTTTTTATTTGAAAGTGAACGTGACTACTTGGAGTTTTGGCGGGAATCCGATAGTGAGACGTTGTTGGTTTTATATTATTTTCTCAAACTTGTGTTTCTTCGAGTGTTAATGTGTAATATTGGTGGAATATTAATCATTAAGTGTTCGTTAACGTGCACGAGTGTAGGCGAATGATATAAACTCAAAAAGCGTGTCATTTCGCATTTCTCCAAAACTCCCAGGAAGTTTCAGTAAAGCATCCACTACTTTACTGAATCGTGACTTTGACGATGTAAATAATTGACTTGACTACTTGACCTCGATTGCTATATTGCTGTGACTTTCTTAATGTGAATATAAGAAATACTTAATTAATAAAATACTTGACACTGGCTATATGCACAAACCGTGCGAAGCCATAACTAAAACAAAAAAAAAACGTGACTACTTGTGAAATATTCTTAGCTTTTTTTAATTGTATACCTACTTATTAATTTTTCTCGCAATCTCGGTGTGAAAAATTGTGTGTTTTACGCGGGTCTCAAACGACTCACTCATACTCGATTCTACGAGTATGTGCCACATTCGCTACGCTCGTGAGGCAAAACATCGAGTAAAGAATGAGTCGTTTTCGTCCCTTGTAAAACAAACTACTTACTATAGATACCCAACACCCAATCGCTAAACAAAAATACAAATTTAGTTCATGTCTTAACGGGTTATGTCCGATATATGATATGGATATAGGTACCTAAGTTAACAGAGTGCAGTGACTTGATGAGAAGATAGTCACATTATAGCACAGAATACCTATTAAAGATTATAATCTTTATCAGCATATAAAACAGCTGTTGCAATAAGTATACCTGTTAGACATTGTAGTGGAGAGTTCTATAAATAGCACTTAATAATCAACAAACTTCCGTTTAATTGTTTAAATCCAATTCAACGATGCTCCACACGATGACAAACGCGATTGTTTCATCCCGCAGTCTCGTATATCGAGTGCCATCCCTAAATATAATTTAGGCATTTTGCACAACACCACTGCACCGTATCAATTCAAAAAGCACCACGTTCATATATCACATAGTCTGTTCCATAAGGAAATCTCCCCTCTGCAGCGTATCGTGTAACAGCCTGGAGCTGCTGCGGCCCGTGTTCCTCTACCTGACGTGTAACCCGCAGCGCGAGGGCAGCAACCGCCCCTGGCAGCTGCTGCTCAGCCTGCCCAAGACGGACGCGCAGCGCTCGCTGCTGCTGGCATGCTTGAGTTGCCAACAAGTAAGCCCGGACCTCATACGTTCTATGCTCCACACAAATGTATGTCTAGGAAAGGCGTATTTCTTTGTCTGTATTTTGTTCTATCTCATTATCATTTTTAATTATTTGTTTTTTACTCTGTAGTACCTCCTGCCTAATACAGTCCGTTTACACGATGATATTATGGGCATTTACTCTGTAGGTACTAACGTTGCTTAATAGAGTTGCAGTGCCATCTAGTAAAAGTTGTATTGCAAAATCACCCACTTCACCACAGTATGGAGCACAGTTCATTTCGCATGGAAATTGGACATGGTCTTCGTAGTTTGCAGTGACTGTGACCAAAAAAAAGATTAGGTGACCACTCCACAGTTACAAAAATATAAAAGTTGAGAGGTACGTCAAGGGACACCCGGATGGAACGAAGTTCCTTTCGATTAATTAGTGAAGGAATTGTAATAAAATTGTATTTATTATCTACAAAAAACCTGTATACACTTAACAAAAATAATCGTCGCGACACCACTGTTCAATGTGAAATAGAAATGAAAATATCTGGCTTGCTTTCTATAAGAGAGAGAGAGAGAGAGACAGACAGAGAAACATGCGCACGCTGCACGGCTTACAATAGCTTACTATAGCAAAAAGTGTCGTTATAACTTCTCGTGAGATTTTTTTCCGTCTAGCCCCCTTTCACAACGCGCGATAAGGAACTTCGTTCCAATAGTGACTGCCGACACGGCGTACAACCAAATGCGTTCTGGTCAGATCTGCAACCCGGGCATGATAGAGCGGGCGTTCGGCGCGTACTCCGCCGTCGCCGACGCGGCCATCTACCAGCGGGACGAGGAGTACGTGGCCGCGCTGCTGCCGCTGCTGGCGCGGGTGGCCAACGAGCTGGTCCACCACGGGTGGGTACCATGTTTTTCCGATTGGAGTCCGGCGATTTTTTCTCTATACAAAATTAGATCACCCTAAAATGTTATCCGATTTCGATGATGGCGAATGATAGGCGGTAGAGAAGCGGTAGCTTAGTGGGTTTAGATCCGCCTGCCAAAGCGTGTGATGGCGAGTTCAAATCCCAGTGTCAAAAAACGGTTGTTTTGTGCTCAGCGAGTAGGTATATTCCTCGAAATAGATTTGCAATCACTAACTTTAAAAAAAAAATGAACAATGCCCTTTCTGGTTGCATTAAACTAAGCTTTTACAGCTCTAAAATTATTGTTTCCCATTTGGTTCCAGTTTGAAAGTGTAACGACATTTTTAGGCTTGCCAAAAGTTTAGTTTGGTGCACCCAGAATTAAAATTTCGTTTTTCATGTAATATAGTTTTTATCCTTCGCTTAGTTTATGGGGCTTTATTTGTAGATTTGGACAGGCATTTATATGTTAGTGGTGTCCACCAGCCGCGACCCGCGCCCCTGCTACCAGCTCCTGGCGCGGTGCTTCGCCCTCGGCGCCGCGGGGCTCCGCGCCGCCGCCGGCGTCACTCTCCAGCTCCTGGCTGCCAACTTGCCGCGGACCTCCGCCTTGTATCTGCATGATACTTTCAATTTATGTGAGTGAGTATTGTTTTTATTTAAAGAGGAAACGACGCCATTTTTCTAGCTTGTACACGTGTAAGTTTGCGTAAACGTAGGGGCGTGCGTATAGCAATCCTACATTTTATAAAAAAGATGATTGCTCTAAAGTCTAGAGGCATTATCCAGGGAGGAAAGGGGTGTCTATACGTTTGTTTAGAGAAACGATCGCAGACTGCCCTCTCGACACGAACTATAGTTTTGAAAAACGTTAAATTGAAAGCATAAAGCGATTATAAAATACATTTGTTGGCAGGTCTCAACATAATATCCAAATACGAGTGCCCGTCGATAGCCCTGAACGCGGTGGTCGCCCAGTCGCTGCAGTGGCTGCACCTCCCCTCGCACCTAACGACTTCAGCGCTCAAAGTCGCCGCAAAGATCCTGGACATTTACCGGAACCGTAACAAAGAAGACACCGCCTTAAACATACCAAATTTAATGTCCAACAAAATATTTGAATCGCTCCTTTACACGGACAGCCAACTATCGGTCATAGTAAAGCTACACTCAGTATGGGAGCGATTGCGAGACGACGAAGCGAGGTTGAAAACTTGGTTGAACGGTATCGAATCCATCCACGATTCCGTCAAAGTCGAGCTACTGCCGTTCTTCTATGGCATCGTCATGGCGAAGGAAGCGTATATGGAAAGTGTTGTGCTCAAAGTGTTGAAACTGGTGGTGAATTTGGTGGATTTTAAAAAGGATATAGCGGTGGAGGTTTTGCCCATACTGGTGTATAAGATAGCGAATGACGTTTCGCCCGCGGTGAGGTTGGAGTGCTTGAAGGCGTTGCCTCTTATGGCCAAGACGAAGGTTGGTGGCATTTGTTTCTATCATCATCATTGTCGTCATCATCATCATTTATCACCATCATCATCACAACCCATATCAGCCCACTGCAGAGCGCCGCACCGTTCTCACTCACTTTCGTGAGGAAGTTTAGTCCATAATCCACCATAAGTCCGGTGCGGATGGATTGGTGAAAAACATGCCTCCGAAATAATTCTCGGGTATGTTGGTTTCATCACGGTGTTTTCATTCACCGAAAAGCGAGTGATAATTACGTATAGTATATGTTTTTTATAAAAAACACATTGATATGTGCCCGCACTGGGATTTGAACTCGCCACCTCCTGCTTTGGCAGGCAGAGGTTCGCCCACCAGGGTACCACTTATATTGATAATAGTACACAAAAACAAAAACAATAAATCAGCTACACAGTAGTTAGCTAAACTGTACTTCTCCTATACCCATTATTATTTTCAGGAAAATGTGCCTGTTATAGTATCAATACTGAATAAGCTGAAAGCGAATAAGGGAGTGCCGACGTCTGTGCTCATCATGCTCTACACCACCCTGGCTGAAACGCAGGTAAAGTTACAGACGGTTGTAAGTACCTAATATTAGCTGCGCCTGCGCCTATATCTGGGTGTTTCTTGTTTTTCAAACCGCATAGAGTGACTAGTGTAGTTTTATATGAGTGAAATAATTTACAGAATCGGATCCTTTGGTTGCCATTTCATCCTTAGTTCAGGAGACTCACTGTAACAAACTAACTCACACCCTCACACAAACACACCCTCATCACCATAACACACCCTCCCACATACACACACCCACCCTCCCACACACACACACCCTCCCACATACACACACCTTCCCACGTACACACACCCGGCATTAATAGGCTTTAGCGTAGGTAGTAAGATGCAGATGGTTGATAGAGGTAGGTAGAGATTGAGATGGTGAATGCCAACACGACCCCATCTCGCCCCACTCCAGGCGGATCGATGGCTCACGGAGGGGTTTTAGTGGATTCAAGTCCCACACGCCCCCTTCCGCCACCCCCATGGCGGAAGTGATAGTGCGAAGGCAAAAAAAAAAAACAGGTAGGTAGAGATAGTATTCTGTGGTCGTTGCAGGTGCGTTGCTTCCCGTACCTGGCGGCGGCGCTGGCGGAGCGCGGCGCGGGCCGGCCCGACGACCTGCGCTGGGAGCTGGACATCGCCGCCGCCCGAGCCGTGCGGGCCATGTGCGAGCTGAGGTGGGTACCGGCTTTATACCTACACCTTTATCGATACAGTGGACAGGGATCATTTTAAAAGGTTTGTGGAGGTCAAAGGTGTGGATCGTGATGACGATGGTCCACTTCAGAAGCGCCACCTATTGGAAATTGGGGTTTAAATACAATTTAAACACTGTTTTCTGTGCATAAATAAATTATATTCTTCTTTATAATTTTCACACAAGGAAGATGTCGGACAGGAGTACTTGGCAACCAAATAACAAACTATAGGTGGCGCTTTAGTCTCAAGTTGAAATCAATGAGTTCGTATTACAATAAAAGATTAATTTTTGCAAATGAAAATACAATAATCCAACACCACCAACATTCCGGGAAGTGTTCCGCCGAGCCAGGTGATATTGCTCGGGGACAGCTGTCCGATTATCCCTTGTTGAAACATTTACTTATACGTGCGGGCCGCGCTATCGTTGGCGCGATGCAGGATAGTTCCGTGAATGCCCGCTACGTGGCGTTTTGTCTAGTGTAGCGGATGAGGTTCGCCGCAGGTTCTTTTGGTAGGATAATAGACACAAATGTTGTTTTGATTTGCAGTGCGACATCCCACGGGTTAGAGTTAGTCTCCCTGATCTCCTCGACCCTGAACCGCTGCGGGGACCGCGCCGGCACCGTCGCCACCTGCCTCGCGCTGCAGGTCTGGCTGCATTCACAACCACCATTTACCATTTTCAACCCGCATCGCAAAAACGTTTGTGTGTGTCTGTGACTGTGTATGTGTGTGAGGAAGTGTGAGAGGGTGTGCTTGTGTGTGGGAGGGAGAGGGTGTGTGTGGGTGTGTGTGAGGGTTTGTGTATGTGTGTGAGGGTCTGTGTGGCATCGTAGATCTAAGATGAGCGCTTTAACTTAAAGAAATATTTTGATTTTTCATTGGTTTAATTTTGAGGACATTTTGTTGATAATGATTCCAGAGCGTGGCGCTCTTGTGGCGTGGCGCGGCGCTGGCGCCCGCCTCCGCGTGGCGCGCGCTCGAGCCCAAGCTGGCGCGCGACAATAGGCCTAATGTGCAGATACAGTAGGTACATTTTGCCGTACAAATCCATATCTTATAATCACCTTGTATAATATAATAATATGTATAGTTGCATACATTTTCCGTCTACGCCTTGTATAGTGGGACAAAGATATTTCGGCGCTTGAGTGATATTAAAGGGCATTACATGCCATCGGTAGGTATTTGAGCCCTACGGTGGATAAAAAAAACATTGACACAAACCTACGAACACAACAAAAATGAACAGTCAAATCGATCTGGCCGTTCCGATTGCAGCGTGTGCCGGCTGCTGAGCGAGATCCCCTCGCTGGCGTCCCCGTCCCCGGAGTACGGCGCGCTGGCGGCGGCGGCGAGCCGGCGGCTGTGGCGGCTGGCGGCGGAGGGCGCGCCGGCGGTGGCGGCGGCCGCGTGCCGCGCGCTCGCCGGGTACAGCGCCGACAGATACGTGCTCAAGGACATACCGGAGGTGAGCCGCGGCGTGCCCGGGGGAGCGCGCACCGCGGGGGAGCGCGCACCGCGGGGGAGCGCGCACCGCGGGGGAGCGTGCACCGCGAGGGGGGAGCGCGCACCTCTCGGGGGGAGCGCGCACCTCTCGGGGGGAGCGCGCACCTCTGCGCACCTCTCGGGGGAGCTTTTCCGTGCAAAAAAGTGGTGCATGATAAATCCGCGTATCATAAGTTTGTCTACGGTAACTTGGTTGTTTCCATGGCATAAATTTGATGTACTAACAAGTTCCTTGATTTTTAGGTGCCATTGATATTTGTATGCACCAATTACAATGTAACGTGTATGATAATGCTTCTATTGTAATATTTCCCAGATTTACAGAAAGACAGTAAAGCTGCCGGCGTCGTATTGCAAGACGCCGTCCGATGCCGCGCGGCGCCCCGAGGAAGTGTTGGACTACGTGCCTTGTAAGCCACGCTTATGTTGTATCTTTTTTTTTTATGTTGAGGGGGAAACCTCCAAAGGTACCCGGCTGCATGTAGGGGGTGCGACCGGGATATGTCGGATTTGTAACCGCACTATTACGGAGAAGTTCCGTGGCGTCATAAAATATTCAATTTTACTATACAGGTGAGGTGTGGCCCGAAGTGTTCAAGTACACGAACCAAGCTGCCCTCTCTGGTGTCGTCTTCCTCGCACGCAAGCTGATAGAGCGAGAGGTGAACACTTACCGCAGCGGCGTGTATCAAGTGGAGGGGCGCGAGCCCTCCTCGCTGTCCCACCTGCCGCCGCACAGCGTCGTCCGGGGCGTCGGGGACTACTTCAGGAAACAGGTGCGTGCTACTGTCGCCTCACTCGCACGCGGGCTGATAGAGCGAGAGGTGAACACTTACTGCAGCATCGTGAAGTTCTGTATGTGTGATATGTTTGATGAAAATTGGTTCAAGATGGCCGCCACCACAAAATGGTGAGTTACAGTATTCACGATACATTTTTGATTATATTAGTGTAAACTGTAATGATAGATCAATGTCTTCCCATTCCAGGCTACGTCACCATCGTACGATTGCCCGGAAGCGGTGACCCTTGCGATGCTGGAGGCGCTCTCCGGCGACTGCCCCAAGCCCCTCCCCCCCTCCGACCTGCACTTCCTGGCGGAGGCGTGTGCGCGGGGAGGGGCGTGGCGCCGCGGGTCACTGACCCTCGCTGCGAAGCAGGCGCAGGTACAAACTTTATGGTTGAATGTATGGATAGGTCAAATCTTCCTACTTCTGGTTATTATGTCGCTATGAAACTTTGGTGCTGAGTGAGCAGGATGAAGAAACCAAAAAATTTAATGATGAAGCTTGTGCCAATGACAAAATATGATGTTGATGATGTGTTTGGATAGTAGATCATAGTAAAACTCGCTATCCTACTAATATTATGTAGGCGAAAGTTTGTATATTTGTTAGTTCTTCACGGTCAAACGGCTGGACTAATTTTGATGAACTTTGGTGGCTAACACCCTTGATTAACAGATAGGCTACATTTTATGCCCAAAAGCGGGCAACACAGCAGGGCGCAGCTAGTATGGAATAAATTATTATGAATGACGTGCCTGCGTGGTGACCAAGAGTCTGATGATGAAGCCGCTAGGTTAATGGAACTCCTTGTCTGTAGTGCCAGTTTAAATTTCTGTATTTCTTGTTCCAGGTGTCGGTTTCTGCCAAAGACGTGATCGAAAACTGGGTGCTCGGTTTACAAAGCGGTCCCGTCGATGTAAGTATACCTAATATATCGTTACAAAGATCTGTTATGCCCGGTTTTTCAGGGTTTCGTACCCAACGGGTAAACGGGACCCTATTACTGACTCCGCTGCGGTTCTTGAGAGCTAGTTCCATTCTAGGCTGAGCATGTTGACCACATTCGGCCACATCGTTACCAGGACTATGACATGATTAGCATGCAGTACCGAATCCTACAACGCGAAAGTTTGTAAGTATGGATAGATGGATGGATGTTTGTTACTCTTTCACGTAAAAACTACTGTATGGATTTTAATGAAACTTAACAGTAATGTAGATTATATATCAGAATAACACATAGGCTACAATTTATAAAGATATTGTGTGTATTGTCCAAAATATGACGATAAGTGTCAAGTAAGAAGGAAAAATCTACCATTTGCGAGCTATTTAGACGTGCGCTGCCAAAACCGTTAGAGTTACATAATGTAATGTATGATGGAAATGTTTATCTTAAATAGTCCTACAAAAAAGCCCGCCACAGTATGTGTCTATATCTTATGTGTAAGCCATTATAGCCAAAATAGCTACTCAAAATACTAATCCTGCGCAGACGAAGTCGCGGGCACCAACTAGTACATAATATTTTGTTAAACCATGTATGGATTTCTTTTTAAACAAAAACTTACTTGTAAAATTATCTTGCTCCAGGAACCAGACGTCATCCTGTTATACGAGCTCCTACCCTCGCTGACCCGCACCCTCCCCCCGAACACCCTCCGCGGCCCCCTAGAGCGCACCCTGGCCGACGCGTTCGCCCTCATCTCCCATACTAAAGCCAAAGAAGACTACGCCACGACCGTACTGAGACAACTCACACAAGACGCCCCGAAGCAAGCGGACCTCTCGAGGGAAGCGTGGGACCTCCCGGGGTCCGGCTCGAAGGAGGTCCCGTCCCCGGAGGGAGCGGAGGCGAGCGTGTTCGAGCGACAACTCAAGCTCATAAAGAGGTGTTTGGACCGCGACGACATACACGACGCTAATAGAACGCTGCTGTCTCAGTTGGTGGAGCATTACTTTACGCTGATCGCGGATGATAATGTGGTGAGTCATTTGACGAATTCAATAAGCGTAAAGTAATATTTAAAAAAAAAGTAGTACGTAGGTATACTCAAACTTGACTACAGAGTTTCATATACAGAGACTACTATTTCGGTTAATTGGTATTCTGAATTTATTAGTTAATTTCTATCAACATTACTAAATTAAGTGTCAATTTCTCATTGTCATCTACCTAAGATTGATGCTGATGCTATAAAATAGATAACACCTCTACCAGAGACCGATTTAGGGTGGTAGGGGGGACAAATGTGGAGCCCTAACGGCCTAGAGGTCAGGATTTCTGAGAGCACACTTCAAGGAGCATGAGGAGCACTCGTGCCAAATACCAGTTTACTAAGTTTTTTTCGAAGTAGCCGCCAACTCGTCTGATAAACTCCTTCCGCCGTGTTTCAGGCGTGGGCGGCGTATGTGCAAGCGTGCTGCTCCCTCGCGGCGCCGCACCTGGAGCGCATGACGTCCCCGGCCGGCTGGTGGGACGCGCCGCCGCGCCGCCTGCGCGCCGCCGCCGCCCTGCGCGCCGCGCTCGCCGGGGGCGGGGGCGGGGGCGGGGGGCCGGCCCTGCTGTGGCTCAACGAGATCATAGACGCACAGGCGCTGGAGATCACGTGAGTCTTTTGCTAGAGCGCAAGTTTTTGATGTGTGATTGAGGAATAAAAATCCAACGGAAGCCACTTTCCACAATGTTGGCGAGCTTTTTACAGTTTTTTTATAGCATTGCCCGTGACCGTCTCTATGGAGGAAGCCGACGACGGTTTCCAGGCTTTCCTCGGCGGCATCGATCCGTCATCCCTACACATCTAAGACCTAGGTCACTCCGAAATGCATTCAATCTTTCCCACCATCCATTGTGTCGCCCTGCTCCCGTTCCTCGTCCCCTGCGCACCACCGGCAGTAACCCGGCGCGTCCCCCGCAGCGAGCAGGCGACGTCGCTGCGCCACCTGCTGCCCGCGCTGGCGCGCGCCGCCCCCGCCGGCCCCGCCGCCCCCGCCGGCCCCGCCGCCCCCGCCGCGCGCGCCTGGTTCCTGCAGCTGATGGCGCGCACGCAGGTCGCCTTCAACGAGTGAGTGCGCCATCTATACACATTTTATCCTGATAAAAAGTATCCTATGTCCTTCTCCGATGTCTAAAAGGTCAGAGAAGGTAACAAAGTGACCTAGTTACATACTTTCGCATGTATGATATTAGTATTTTCGGCAAACTCTATAGTCGCGTCACCACCTCGTTTTGACAGGATTTTTTATCTCCCCCAGAATGGAGGACATGTCGGCCAAGTTGTACCTGTTCACCGTGTTCGTGCTGGCGGTGGTGGCGTGGAGCGGGCACTGGGCGCTGGAGGCCGACGCGGAGGCGCTGCTGGAGCCGCGCGCCGCGCTCGCGCGCCTGCCCGCCGCCGCGCCCGCGCTGCTGACGCGGGAGGGGGCGCAGGAGTACACGCTGCAGGTGGGCACTGGGCGCGGGAGGGGGCGCAGGAGTACACGCTGCAGGTGGGCACTGGGCGCGGGAGGGGGCGCAGGAGTACACGCTGCAGGTGGGCACTGGGCGCGGGAGGGGGCGCAGGAGTACACGCTGCAGGTGGGCACTGGGCGCGGGAGGGGACGCAGGACTACACGCTGCAGGTGGGCACCGGGCGCGGGAGGGGACGCAGGACTACACGCTGCAGGTGGGCACTGGGCGCGGGAGGGGGCGCAGGACTACACGCTGCAGGTGGGCACTGGGCGCGGGAGGGGGCGCAGGACTACACGCTGCAGGTGGGCACTGGGCGCTAGAGCTGCTACACCCGAGCGAGGCTTCTGGGCAACTCTCATTTGATTAGCAGTATTTGGAATAGAACTAAGTGGTTCCCCCACGTCGGCAGATGCTGGAGTGGCTGTGGCACACGCGCGACTGCCTCGGCGGCGGCGCGGCGGCGTGCTGCCAGCGCACGCTGCTGGCGCTGCGCCACACGGAACAGTTCGCAGCGAACAAGATCTGGACCAGGCTGTGAGCGCTACAGAACGTTATTTGTTCCTGATTTCCGACAGCTAACTTTCGTTGGATCTTTTTTAACCGGAATTTTTCAAATGCTAGTCCATGGTTAGGGCACTGTCTTTCCCTTACAGTTTTTGTTTTTCAAACATTGCGTCGGGCGAAACAATACGCAACTCAACGCAAAGGGAAATCCCACTTGAAGAGCAAAACGGGAATCTAAAAAGAAAATTGTATGGGCCTTTGTACTCATACTTGCGACAACACAACATTTTGTATGTACAATGGCAAACCAAACGAATTACCTAATTCTCTTTATGCTGTGTTGCCATGTACAGGTCCCGAAACGCTATGGCTACCTACATTATTATAGATAGAATAATTTAGATTTGATGTGTTATAACGTGCCTTTATTTCAGGGAAAGTCACTTCGGCAAGGATACTGTGGACGAAATCTGAAGCCTTCTGGGAAGATGTAGCCTTATTATTATGATGATTTGTTTGATGATTATATTATGCTGTTGCTCACTATGAATCTAATACATATTTTATAAGGAAAAAGATATATTAATGGCCAGAATTATAATAAAAATGTTGTGGAGGAATGAGATATATATTTTATGTACAATTCATACATATTAGTTAAAATTTATATGTTTATAATTATCATTACATTATTTATTTTTGCCCCTATTTTACATCATACCACTCTAAGTGGAACATACATTATTCAATTAATTTTCAGGAAATTTTATAAGTTCTATTCACATTTATAACCTACTAGCTGCGCCCCGCGGTTTCACCCGCGTTTCACATTATAAAACCTATAGGGCGGTGGCTGTTAGATACGACTTGTAACATTGTGTCAGAGAAAATACAGAGGTTAGGTAGTTTTTCACAGTTATTATCTCACTGATGGACAAATAAACAGTGATGATGATGGTGATGATGATGATTTGTAGCCTATATTGTGTCTCTAAACTATCTGCATAATACATTTTATGCGAATTAAGGTACTATTTCACAGTTTTTAGGCCACTGTATATGTGTAAGTTGGGGTATAAGGTAATAATATAAGCTATAAAATACAAAATTTCATGCCAATGGGGTAGTGTGTCACAGTTTTTATTGCACTGATGCAAAACGGTGGTGATGATGATGATGAATTAAAGCCTAAGTCGTAAGTTGCGGGATAACCTATCTACGTACGAAATTTTACGCACATTGGGTAGTTTTTCACAGCTTTTATCGCATTAATAGAAAACGGCGATGATTATGATGATGACTTAATAATATGTTCGAAGCCTATGTCATAAGTTAGAAGATAACCTATCTGCGAACCAAATTCTCTCTCCCCCCGCTCTCCCCTCTTCCCCTACTGCCCTATTTCCCCCCACGCTCCCCTCCTACCCCCACTCTCCCCCTCTTTCTCCCCCACTCTCCACTCTTTCTCCCCCCACACTACCCCCTTTCTCCCCCACTCTCCCTCTTTCTCCCTCCACTCTCCCCTCTTTCTCCCCACTCTACTCTCTTTATCACCCCACTCTCACCACATTTTTACCCCACTGTCCCCTCTGTCTCCCCCCGCTCTCCCCTCTCTTTCTCCCCACTCTCCCCTCTTTCTCCCCGCTCTCCCCTCTCTTTCTCCCCCCACACTCTCCTTTCTTTTTCGCCCGCTCTACCCTCTTTCTCATCCCATTCTCCCCTGTTTCTCCCCCCACTCTACCCTCTTTCTCCCCCACTCTCCTTTGTTTCTCCCTCCACTCTCCCCTCTTTGTCCCCCACTCTCCCCTCTTTCTCTCCACTCTCCCCTCTTTCTCCCCGCTATCCCCTCTCTTTCTCCCCACTCCCCCCTTTCTCCACACTCCCCCCTCTTTCTCCCCACTCCCCCCTCTTTCTCCCCACTCTCCCCTCTTTCTCTCTCCACTCTCCCCTCTTTGTCCCCCACTCTCCCATCTTTCTCCCTGCTCTCCCCTCTCTTTCTCCACTCTCCCCTCTTTCTCCCCCCACTCTCCCCTCTTTTTCACCCCACTCTCCTCTCTTTCTCCTCCCACTCTCCCCTCTTTATCCCCCACTCTCCCCTCTTTCTTCCCGCTCTCCCCGTCTTTCTCCCCACTCTACCCTCTTCTCCCCCCACTCTACCATCTACTCCCCCTTTCCGCCCCACTCTCCCCTTTCCCCCCACTCTCCTCCTTTCTCCTTCTCCCCTCCCCGCACTCTTTCCCCTTTCCTCCCATCGCACTCTCCCTCTCTAAATAACTATCCGTTCAGCCGTTTATTGTGGTCCGTTGGGGGTGCATCTAAAGAATACCTAATAATTTCAACCCCCTTGCTTTTCCCCCTTTAGGGATGATTTTGCAAAGAAGCTGAAACCCGTATTTATTTATTTATTACCAAAAGCCTAAATAAGAATTTTCAGATCCCCAACTTGAAGAATTATGGATATCCCATACAAACTTTCAACCCCTATTTCATCCCCTTCGAGATTATTTTTTGAGACAAAAGATAGCCTATGTCCGTCTCATAGGTCCAATCTACCCCTATACCAAATTTCATCGAAATCGGTCCAGCCGTTTGAGCGTGAAGAGGTAACAAACATACACACATACACACACACTCACAAACTTTCGGCTTTATAATATTAGTAAGATTCTAGTATACACAAATGATACAGAAATCTAAGCTTTAATTCACTTTCTGCATTAAAACTATGTAATAAATAAATACACATCCAAAACCGTAAGCCAATTCATACACAAAAAGATACTTCTGATTATTTTTAGGCTGATAATTTTTAGTATGCATGGCGCATACTACAAATTATCAGCCCATGTTGTCTCCTACAGTATTTAGATTATTTTAGATGACCACACTTACTAGTGTTCAGTCCTCAGAGACAACAGTACAGCATTCAGTCCACAATGACTGCACACACAACAATGTTCAATTCACACACTCTACAATCACAGAGTCCTCATTGACCGCACACACTACAAAGTGTGCGCGGAGCGAGCTCAGACGGCCGTCTCGTCCGCTGGAGCGGTCTTGGTCTCGGCACTCTTAATTGGCACGCGGATAATCTCGTCTTCCAGCTTTGGCTCCACTGGCATGTTCTGAAAAGAAAAAAATATTACCACAATAGTGTAATGAAGACGTCTGTTTATCAGTAATTTACAAAGGGATGAAGATAAGACTATGCAGTGTGGAAACAAAGTGACTGTTTCACATGATAATGTACTCTAGCAGTCCACTAGCTCACCTCTAGTGCCGTGTAGCGCTTATGCAGCGCCGTGGGCAGCTTGTTGGAGGGGCGCAGCCTCGCCGCGTCCAGCAGCCGCGCCGCCGGCCTCCGTGCCGGACTCAGCCGTGGGGAGCCGCGACACGTGCCCACGCTCTTCAGCAGACGGGCGCTGAAATATACAGAATTCAGAGATAAGGAATATGACAACTATTGAGTTAAGGGTTAAGTGGGAAAGGGCCCATCATCATAAATTACAGAGTAGGCTTTCCTTAGCAGTAAGACCAACCATACCCCTAGTATGAGTTTTTACTAGCTCGACATAGTACGCGTCAACTAGCAGTTTTATATGAAGATCCACCAGTTAGAAAAAATACCAGTAGGCTTCTTGTAAATGTCGTATCCAGTAGGGAAAAATGTACTGTACTCACGCATCAATAAGCTTGAGCAGCAACCTACTGTATGCCTGGTACTCATCTTCCCCAAACTCGCCTGGGTGATGTCTCGCATACTCATAGGTGTCACAGAACTGGTGTACGAGCTTCTGACCACGCCCATCCAGTGGGGCGGCAAGCGAGGATAGGAGGAAGGCACGGAGAGATTCGCGCGGGTGTCGACTGAGACCAGGGTCTTGACGGGCAATTTCTTCTTCTACAGACAAATTATAAGGGTAAATCAATAAAAACCTTACATACAGTCAACATACAAAATATGGAGCATAGTATGCCATGGTTGCAATTGAGATTCAAGCATAATATTATAACCTTTATGCGCCACTATTTCCTTAGATAGCTAGATCTACACACTGACATCCTATGATCTTACCAAGAGTCTTCACATCGTCCACAGCTCGGAAACGGTAGTGGTATGGCTGCTGAGGCTCTAAGATGTAGTGGGAGGGCTCCGTGCTCAGCAGTCGAGGCTCATGCATGATGCGTGGAACTGCCTCTATGCGCCGCTCTATCTCCTTCTTAAGACACTGGAAATTAATCATTTAAAGTATTACGGCGAAGATACTGACGAAACCGAATATCAATTCTTTAATTTTCTTACATATTCTTTATTTAATTACTACATGTTACTTACTTTCTTAGCATCAGCACCGATAGGTACATGGGGGCCGCGCCTAGAGCGAAGGGCAAAGCGAGTTATCTGCCTCTTAGCGAATATAAACAGGATTACGAATGTTAACACGCCCGCAGCGATTATGAATATTATATTTAGGATGCTCGTGAAGTCCTGCATGGCTGGAACAAGTGTTACCTATTCTTTGTCGAAGAAACGAGAAGAAACCTTAGTATTTATTTCCTATGAAACCTACATTAAATCATTTATGTATGTATGTACTAAATACTAATTATTTATATTTGTTTTGTTTTTCGTTGCGTTCGCCTGCCTACGCCCAGCACAGCTGACGCTGACAGCTCTGTCAGACGACGGACGTCAATAAATAATGTAGCTGCTAATGTCAAGTGATATTAACGACATACTTTTTGTTGAGTTATATGGCTTCGCACGGTTTGTGCATTTAGCCAGTATCAAGTATTATAATATTTCAGTAGTTCTTAGTTTCACAATAGTTCAGAGCATCCTCGAAAGAAAGAAAGCAATCCTCGTGGTCGAATAGTCAATTCAGTTATTTACCATAGTCATAGTCACAAATTTATTAAAGTGGTGGATGCTTTACCTAATGAAACTTCGTGGGAGTTTTGGAAAAAATGAAGTGACACGCTTTGGGTTTACATCATTTGCCCACACACGTGCACATTACCGAACACTCATTGACTAATATTCCACCAATATTACACATAACACTCGAAGAAACACATGTTTGAGAAAACAAAACAAAACCAACAACGTCTCACTGTCGGCTTCCCGCCAAAACTCCAACCTTCAATTTAAAGTTTTTATTTTTATATAAATTATTAAATTATTTCTTCCCGGAACTTCGCTTCCATGCTCAGAATGAAAAATAATATCGAAATTTTAGTAAAAAATCACTGAGTAATTCATGTGAAAAAATATATTTTTCACCATTTTATATAGTACCTACCTATCTAAAATAAAATAGATCTCTATTACTTAGTGATAGGTAAGTAGGTACCTACCTAAATATTTAGTTATTCGGTCTAAGTAAGTACCTATTCGAAAAGACTTGCCTATCATAGGCTTTATGGGCCAGCAAAAAAGTATAGGTATATCTACATAGCCTAGGTAGGTACATATTAAAATAGCATTAAGTACTTTTTTTTCACATCGGCCAAAACCAAATAGACAAGACTTCCAACAAAAAGCCATAAAAGACGCATCTATTGTTACCTAGAAGCTTTATTACTTATTTATCATTTATCATACGTCTCCACATGCTTGGAACATAAAATAAATTCTTCGATCGTGATTCTTTCTATTGAGGCACTGGGCGCGGCACGAATGTCTTTGGCGGAAGATGCGGGTAGCATACTAATTACAAAATGGCGGCGACGTGCGATGACCAATGACGATGTTCAGTTATGGTAACTGAATGGTGATTGTCAATCGGTGGCTCCTGTAACCACAATGGGTGCTTGGACATATTTGGGCCTGTTTTATTTTGTACTATGTAATTTCAATTCAATGCGCACGAAGCTGTTACTTTAGTTGGTGGGCAGTTATTATTTACTTGGAATTGTTTCCTATACCTACCCATGTTCGAAATTTGAATCATGGAGTGATTAAATCTAGAGGCAAATAATACCAAACTGATAGTTAGGTAGGAAGTTAGGTTATTGGTTATAAATCGGTTATTCGCCACATGGTAACCAAACTCATAAATTAACAGAAGTCAGAACCACAAAAAAAAAAACAAATAAATTAATGACCGTGAGCGTAACATCTTACGGGTAACATCTAGCGCAACACAAGAATTGAATTTCCACTCCTTTCTCGTTGAAAATCATTCAATTACTACCTACCTCGTGACCTTTAGATTAGCAGGACCACACTGTGACGCTGCTGTGGCCACTTTGACATGCTGCTGCTAAAATTATCGACCTTGGAACACTGAGTGCGGTTACGAAACATCTGTGATCCAGTTGTAGCTACACTGCATGTACCTTACCTAGTAATAGGTAGGTATACTTAGCTAGTCTCTTCATCATGGAAAAGTTTTGATAAGTATAATTTTTTGCTGGAAAATAATGTACCTACCTTTATAGTTTTCCCTGAAAAATATTATAATGAAGTACGCGGCTGAATGAAACCATGAGGCGTAGGGTAGGCACCTACTTAGTAGCTATATAAATACGTACTGAATATTCGTACTTCCTAGATATTATATAGGTATACCTATATCTACCTATAGATATGTTCATATCTAATAATCACCTAACAAATTAAGTTGTTAAGAATTCTACAACACAAAGTAAATCTCGGTGAGTCCTTTCGATAGTTTGCGCAACAAGGTGGATAGGCCGCGCCGCGCAACGACCGATTTTAAACACAGCAGGAATTTTCGACAGAATTTGTTTTGGAGCAACGATGTTCGAATATTATTTAGGTACCTACTTACTTCATCAAAATCCGCTCGAAATTTTTATCTTACAACACAGTAAAGTAGGTGGGTGTCTACCTATACCTACCTACAAAATTTAGTAGAATTAGGCCAGAATATAGGTGGGTAGAATCAAGGTTTAGTTTGTACCTACCTACTATTTCAGAACTGAGCCCTAAAAGCAGTTATATATTAAACTTCCGGTTACAAATTCACGAATAAAATAATTAAGAATGCGACTGAATAACTTCTGGGTGTCAATTCTCGTAATTACACAAAAAGTTGAACGAAAGTTGACCGAAATGTGATTGGATTATAACTAGACTGAGAATTCGTATTCTGCTGCCATAAATTTACAACTTCATATCCGTAAGTTCATATCGGTACTCAACTTACGATCTGTCCAAACTGTTGTGGTAGACGGTATAATGTGAGTAGGCATGCTTAAGTAGTTTGAGTGTCATTGATTTGATATATCGTCGCCGTAGAGTGAAAACCTCGGGAATGCATTTTGGTAAAAAATGCATTCCCGAGGTTTTCACTCTACGGCGACGATATACGAGTACCTCTACTTAGGCCAGTTTAGTAGGTAGATTGATAAAAATCCTAATACCTTGGTATACATAATTATTGTAAGCACCTTATACTTACTTAATTGAACTAAAAGTTAAATCAAGGCGAAAACAGTCGCTGTAAGACACCGTAGATATATTTCGCCTCTATCATGCGTGTGCGCATTCTAACCGCGTCCACTGCCACAATGGCGGCGGCACGCGAAAATATGCGCACGTTTTGCAACTCACTATCGAACGTAGCGTATTGATTGGCTGGTAGAAAGCTCAACTTTTTCTTCTTCAGCCAATGTTGGCCGGTGGTTAGGTACCTACCATGTTACGCAGGCACGGCGCCTCTACCCAGATAACCAAGTATATACCTAATAATATAATTTTCATAACAATTACGTATACTAGTACCCAACTTATAAGGCGCGTCGTGAATCTTCGTTCGCGCAGAAAAGAAAGTATGGTCCGAAGATTGACGAAAGAATGCTTAAAACTTACAATCAACCTAAGATCACTATTATAAGGTTCATAATACACTGCAGCTGTTAGTTCCATCTCACTCTAAGCTCGCTAAGATGGCGGCGACTGCCGACCAATAGCGGTCAATAATAGCATTTCCCGCGCTTTGAAAATTCATCTTCTGAGCAGGTACATCGGTAAGCCATATCAGTTGGGTAATACTATACCTAGTTGTTGGTAGGTAATTTTTCAACAAACAATCTCAATAATTGAGGTACGTGGCGTCCTCTGATAATTATGTAGAATTGAACACTTTGAACAGGTCGTGTGGAGGTAGGTCATTGGTGAATTAGGTGCCCATACAAGGTAGGTACCCATAATACCCAGGAATTATATTACATATACGTATTAGCAATTAACTCTGGGCAGAGGAGTTACACAAGAAGTTTATAGTAAGTAAGTAGGTACATGGAAATATTGGTCACGAATAGTCATAGATTATTATTATAGAACAGCCTTTTCTTATTTATGATTACCACTAATTAGGGTGTCACCATTGAGCATCACGAGCGATACAAAGCTCTTTAACAAAGACACATCTGCGCTGTTAGTGGGTGTCTCAACAAATGAATGAGTTCATGATGTAATGTAACTGTACCCTGATTGGGTATGTGTGTTGTGGAACTACGAGAACGTACCTGTGGGTAGGATAACCATGGACAACCATGGTGTGGTTAAGCAATCGGGTGGAACTCTTGACAGAGCTACCCTACCAAAGTAATTTGGTAATAAGCCGACTGCGACAAGTGTAAGGAGCGTCAGTGTGAAGTTTTCAATTTCAAGGATTTGATCCCGGCACATGGTTCAAGGGACCGTGATTCGTATTTTCTGACTTTTCCCTTGATATTTAATTTAAATTGTAATAAAACTGTGGTGATGTTGCAAGACGTGGCATGCGGTATCGACATCAAAGGTGGTAGTTAGACTCCTGTATGTATACTTTATACACTGTGCTAGGTGTAGTGCCATTTTAGTGATATACCTACTTAGGGCATGTCCTACAAACGGCGCTAAAGGGGACCCTACATTATGACTAATAATGTAATTACGCCTTCTACGTAATACTAATGAGCGGTGGTGTTAGCTTCTATCGTGTTTGGTATAATAAAGTAGGTGATTACTTATACTTATTAGATATAGCTATAAACTATTACAGTAAGTAGGAAGTCAGCACCCACCATCCCACAATAGTCGGGTGGTACCGTTTTCACACCTGACGACTTACAAATGCGAATATTTACGTAAATTATTGACGTCTGGGTACTTAATTGATTGATTAACCTACCTATGGGTAGTACTTATGGGTGTGTCGCTTTTCTGTCATTCATTAAGCCTCCTTGTGGTTACCTACGTGAATTCCAAGTCATCTGTGCCCTACGCCCTAGCTAGGTAGGCCTATCTATAAATAAACATCGCACTAGGGTTTTAGGTAGTCTAGTCACAGCACACCTAAGTAGGTAAGTGCTTAGATATAATAATAATTGCTACTGAAATGCTTATTCCCCGGTAGGTAGGTACCTAACGATAACTTTGGTGTAAGTTTGTATGGTACCTGCGAGCATATTTTATTAGTACCTACCTTATTATTTTCTTCTTCAACCTTATCTTGGTACATTTAATGTAATATTAAAAGACCTGTCCAATAAGTGGGCATTTCGTCTGTATTTATGAGCGGGCACTTGCCCTGGGGGTTTACCATGACGTCTTTATGCGATCAGTCTTTGTGTGACATCTTGATGCTTATTTTAGTTTGATTTTAAATCTAAAGGGATGGACGTCTAACTTAATAATATCGCAAGACATGTATTAGTAGGTACTAAGTAATTATTTATAGTGAAACGATTCTGTTTAGGTCCTCAATTAGATCGCATCGATAAGACGTCATGGTAAGCCCCCTGGATCCGTAGTTAAGAAATTATAGGTCATTCGGGAGTCGGGACAAGACGACAGAGGTAGTGTAGGCATACTGCAGCTGCGATACGTTGTATGTACCGTACCTCTTATCGTTACCCATGTCAACTATTATCTACAACGGAAGCACCTTTCCCCTTTGACGATTAAGGAAGCGAAGCAATGGAACTTATATGTTAGTCACGAACTTATGCCAACCGAACGGAAACCTGCCCGGATATCCTCTCTCCTTATAGCCAGCCGTCTCTTCTGCATCCAGACGGGCTATAACACCATTCCTGGACGAACGAGCGGAGAACATGGCGGCGGCGGCGGCCATTTTGTAGTACAAGCGCGTGCGCAGTTTCCTGCCTCGAAAAGAACCCATTGTCTCTAGGGAGGGGATGGGTGTGACATGCATACTTATATAAACTTTAACAGTCAAATAAATAAAATACGGAGCCCTACGAAGGTTCAGCGTTGAATTTGTAACGCAAACAGATTTAAGATTTATTTTTGTGTTTTCAATGAATTGGAAGGGTAGGTAGGTTCACGGGAATACCCAACCTTATCTAAGGTCGACCGACATTTTCAACCTAGGGTCAAAAAGTGATGTGGCTAGTGAATGAGCAACATTTTTCATGTAGGTACAAGTATACAATTTTGTGCCTTGGGCTTGGGTTAGAGATACGTCATTCGGTTGTATTGACACTACATTTTTATGACGCTTATCTCACGATGATCTTGCGTTAGGGACATTGTTGTTACGGTGACAACACCGTTTGTATAGGTAGGCAAAATATCGAAAAATACTATAGTTTCGGCTTGTTACCTAATTGATTTATTCTTCTAATTATAAACCTAGCCTCGTGGCAGCACAGCAGGCTCGGTATGTACTTGGCGGCTAGTCATTCACGTCGGTCTATGAACATTGGTAGGTACTTATGCTGCACTAACGTATACAGCTACGTAAAATAATTCATGTTTTTAGCACTATTCTACCTACAGTGTAGTGTGAGTACACTAAGCAGGGTCACATTCTGACCCGGTTTGTCATCGCACTGCGTAGGAGATGGGACCAGCCAGACGACACACCCGCGCGCAACCATTTCGTCAAGAGCAGGTAGATAAAATTTAACAAAAAAAAATGTTTATTTTTCAATGACACAGACTCGTTACGATATTCAACCCTCGAAGCCATGGAACTTTTTCTTGAGAGTCACTCGCTTAAACGGCGAGTACCTACGGTGTCTAATTAGTATTCATCTGGGCGCGTGTAGTCCTCTTCGCGGTGGGGACGGGTTATTAGCCGGCGCCGCCTCCGCGCCCAGGCATATTGTTCCGAGGTCTGCCCACCGAGCGCCGCACGCTCGTCCGCTGTACGTTAATTCACTCTGTCAATATTTGAACCGCAACACAGCTCGGGCGATTTCACCGCCAGAAGAAACCAAGCCGGTGGCTGGGAAGGCAAGAAGTCGGCATAGCTGTTTGAATGTGATATACGGCTGTGTCACTTCGAGCCAGCTCAATCCACCGGCTCTCTGCGAACGAAGAATGAAGAATTGCGGAACGCTGCCATAAGAAAATTCGCGCAATCGGACCGCTCCCGTAACTTTTCCGCCGAGTTTTGGCGGGAATCCGATAGTGAGACGTTGTTGGTTTTGTATTATTAGCTCAAACTTGTGTTTCTTCGAGTGTTAATGTGTAATATTGGTGGAATATTAACCATTAAGTGTTCGTTAACGTGCACGAGTGTAGGCAAATGATATAAACTCAAAAAACGTGTCATTTCGCATTTTTTCCAAAACTCCCAGGAAGTTTCAGTAAAGCATCCACTACTTTACTGAATCGTGACTGACGATGTAAATAATTGACTTGACTACTTGACCACGATTGCTATAACATTGCTGTGACTTTTTAAATGTGTAATTGAGAAATACTTAAAATAAAATACTTGACACTGGCTATATGCACAAACCGTGCGAAGCCATAAAAAAAACAAAAAAAAAAAAAAAAAAAAAAAACTTTTCCGCCGGGAGAGGGCGCATCTCTGGGTTCTCTTGTGAGTTTGTGACAGCTGTCATTATTTGCTTTCACGGGCACGGGCGACTCGGGCGAAACGTGGGAGGAAAATCTTATTTTTATCACACACGAAGATGTTCCCGTAGAGTGCGACCGGCTGTGAACGTGCGTGACGAAAACGATACGAAAACACGACGTCAGAATGGCGAACGATGAAGTGTTGGGTCCTCGAAAGACGATGTTCGTACTAGTGATTGTGATGGGGTGTTTCGCGGTGCTGTGGCCCAGGATCCTGTCCCCGCTGCTGCTGGGAAACCAGCGCGACCAGCTCCAGCCGAACCAGTTCGACCGGGACGCAGGTAACGTCGGTATTTTTAACACAAGCTCAATGTCAATACCGCTGGATACGGTGACGAAAGCCGCGCGTTTCGCTCCGTTTGTGATGGTTAATCTAATTATATGCCTGTTTCGGCGGCGAAATTGCCAATGTACAGTAACGAGACGTGCGAGATGTTATAATAGATGAGAAGTTTACCCGTATTTTATTATTTAAAAGTCTAAATCGAGCGTAAAGTCTTGTTAGAGATTACGTGCGCTCTGTTTGCGATTCTCAAGCACGAGATATTGGTGTGCAAACACGTCTTGGTCCAGTTGTTGACTTAAGAGCTGTTTACTGAAGATCTAATCGGAATGTTGTATGGGCTAGTCACTGCTAGTGTGAAACCACACGACTAGGATAATTTCCACAATTATTTTATCTGAAAAGAGCTATGAATAGAAACATTTCTGTCATCGTTTATATTATGAAACAATGATATTTATTTTGAACTAGTCTGTAATTTCTTTTGCACTATGTTCACTATGCTCATTAAATTTATTTTTCTGAGTGCAAGTTAAAAAACAAAGACAACGTAGGAGTTTCTGTGTTATTCATGGAAGTCATCAGATAAAAACAATAAAACAAATAAAATAAGTAGCCATACATAAATAAATTCAGAAATAGGTAGCTACTTTTTCTGGTAACAACACTGCGCCTGCACTGGTCTTGGTCTGTACTGACCATGTAACAATTAAATGTGTATTGTGTCTAGCATTCGTTACTCAAAGGTTTAAACTTACTCTATAGGAAGTGAACCAATGATCAATGATACTTCGTACCTAGGTACTAACAAAGTTTATCAATTAATTAGTTAGGTAAATTAATTTATACTCATACAACAATTTCAATTCAATTATTTTGATAATATAAGGAAAATGAGATTTTAATGAAATTATTAAATTATTTTACTCGTAAGTATGTTAATAGGACACCCAATGTTATCACATAGGTTTTGTATTTGTATAACTTTGTTTATTTACCTACAATTTATTATTATGTATTGATATTATGCACATTGTTATCCGTCTACAGTTTAACAAAGCATTTCTAGAAATTTAAATCTAAAAGGAATTTCTTGCTAAATGGGAATATATTATGTGTTTTTGTAGTCTCATAAAAAAGTGTTTACAAACATGGAGTGCCTAACCACACTCCCAACTAACCCCTGATCTCCAGGCTGCTGCGATGTGATGTTCGGCACAGAGCTGTCTGTGCTAGAGCTCATCAACGAAGTATGCAGCTCAGCAGTACACGTCAACGGGAAGCTATCACCTGTAGCCGCAGCAGAATGCCACGCAGCGGTCAACGAAACATGCGGAGTTGACATCGCTGCTTTCCTTAAACGGTCGGACAATATCGGGAAGTCTTCCAGGCTACTGGTCCGAACCATGCAGAGCAGTAACAGCTCGTGTTTGAAGGAGCATTTCGGAGTACCCCTCGTCAGTCTTGGACCGCATCCTGCAATCAACTCTTGGACTTTGCAAGACAGTTAGTTTAATTTGTGTTTAATGTGAACTTTGGTGTTTTATTTCTAACAGCATGAAAGCTTTATCAGGATGAATGTATTTGTAAGCTTTAATAATAACAAGGTGCATCCACACACATTGTCCTGTCAAAAATGTATGAGAAAATGAATCATCATTTTTCTCTCTTTTCTGTACTTTTTTCTTGTGTTTTATCTGGGGGCACGGCAGTGCCCCCGCCAAGTCGAGCATTCTTTATTCTGCAATTCGGAACGGCAGCGAATCTAAAAAAGGAAATATCATGAAAATCAGTCCAGCCGTTCTTGAGTTATAAATGGTGTAACTAACACAACTTGGTTTATATTTAAGATTGGACTCTATTCTGGATGCCCCAAACTCGATTTAGATTAAAATTTAGAGGTGTGTAATTATTGCTCAATCCCAGTGTATTTGTAAGCTTTAATAATAACAAGGTGCATCCACACACATTGTCCTGTCAAAAATGTATGAGAAAATGAATCATCATTTTTCTCTCTTTTCTGTACTTTTTTCTTGTGTTTTATCTGGGGGCACGGCAGTGCCCCCGCCAAGTCGAGCATTCTTTATTCTGCAATTCGGAACGGCAGCGAATCTAAAAAAGGAAATATCATGAAAATCAGTCCAGCCGTTCTTGAGTTATAAATGGTGTAACTAACACAACTTGGTTTATATTTAAGATTGGACTCTATTCTGGATGCCCCAAACTCGATTTAGATTAAAATTTAGAGGTGTGTAATTATTGCTCAATCCCAATATACAATGTGTCTGGTCACCGGTGTCGGAGACTTAAGGGGGGTTAAATATGGGGATTTTTATCGACGAACTACTATCTCGATTTTCTCTTGGCCTCTCCATACTAAAATGGCAGCCATTTTGTTTTTTTTACTTCGCAGCTCAGAAGCCTACACTGATTTAATCATTGCTATCGATGTAGACGTCTTAGGAAGACGAAAGAGGTATCATTTGAAAGCTAACAATGAAGACAATCAATTTATGATACATTTTATTCAATATCTTTTTCACAAAATAACATAACAATATTAACAAAATAAAAATCGTATTTATTTATTGCATTTTTTTTAGTTTTTTAAATTTTTTATGAAAACTAACCTGTCAAGCTATTTTTTTTAAATTGTATTATCAGAGTACAAGATATTTCCATTAAAATAAATCTTACATCAAGGTCCTAAGTTAAATATTTTCGAAGCTATGATGGTTTAAATATGACCCTTAAAAACTCTATTAATAGCACACGTCAAACAATAGACTCAAGACCCCACATTCAATTGGCGTGTCGTAAGACAGGCAGCTGTTCTTTGACAACATGTTAGAAAGAGACATGTATAGGGTGTGAATGAGACAAAATTGCGGCTCTACTCAGGTCAGGATACAATTACAGGTAGTCGTCCCTCGCCTAGCGTTGTGATTACATTCTTATCTGCCGAAGTGCACCCCTAGATTATTTTTTATGGGGCACAATAAAGCAGAAAGTGTACGTTAACGTGCCCAACACAAGAGAAGAACTAATTGAAAAAATATTACAAGTCGGGGATGTAATGAGGGCGGACAAAGCCATGATAAAAAGAGCTACACAACATGTGTCAATTAGGGCAACTGCTTGTCTACAACAAAACGGAAGACATTTTGAATCGTGGCTGTAGTACCTAGTTTAGATGGTATTAAATTAATAAATGATAATTAATGGTTTTACTTTGTTCTTTTCTTGCCTTTTCCCATCCCAATCATCATAGCTTTGACGTGTGCTATTAATAGAGTTTTTAAGGGTCATATTTAAACCATCATAGCTTCGAAAATATTTAACTTAGGACCTTGATGTAAGATTTATTCTAATGGAAATATCTTGTACTATGATAATACAATTAAAAAAAAATAGCTTGACAGGTTAGTTTTCATAAAAAATTTAAAAAACTAAAAAAAATGCAATAAATAAATACGATTTTTATTTTGTTAATATTGTTATGTTATTTTGTGAAAAAGATATTGAATAAAATGTATCATAAATTGATTGTCTTCATTGTTAGCTTTCAAATAATACCTCTTTCGTCTTCCTAAGACGTCTACATCGATAGCAATGATTAAATCAGTGTAGGCGTCTGAGCTGCGAAGTAAAAAAAACAAAATGGCTGCCATTTTAGTATGGAGAGGCCAAGAGAAAATCGAGATAGTGATTTGTCGATAAAAATCCCCATATTTAACCCCCCTTAAGTCTCCGACACCGGTGACCAGACACATTGTATTATGTTGGTGCACTTAGAGTTGACATTATTTTTTCAACAGTCAACTTTAGTTAGCGAATCACGAATTTACGCCGAATTTTTATTTCATCTTATTATTTTAACTTCAGCGTCTTAGAGGGTGATGCTCACTCAGCAACAAAATTACAGACTTGAAAGACCTGCGACAACGTCCATAGTCGTAAGACACGCGACAATTTGCCGCACAGTCCATTAAAGTATGAAAAATGTATGACATAAATCGGCAATGCCATTTATCTATACAATATACACTAATTTATACTAATTTATAGAGGAAAGTTTTGATTGTTTGTTTGCTTGAATTGAATAGGTTCCAAAACTACTTGACCGTTTGAAAAAAATTCACTGTTGGGAAGCTAAACTATACCGGGTGATATAGGCTATTTTTTATTCCGTAAAAATTAACGGCTCCCGCGGAATAGTAGCTAACGCGGGTGAAACCGCGAGGCGCTTCTAGTTATAAATACACTTAGGTACGAAGTGTTTTGTTTGCACATCTATCGTACCCCGAACAAGTGGAACCACTCGTCCAAAACTGTTTCAAGAAAGTGGTTATCTCTAGGTGCGTGCACCATCGCAGGTGCGACAAGGGGAGCCAATCGATGAAAATCTCCGTTTCAATTGTTGACCTGTTTTCTATCATCTGCGCTCGCTATTATGTATTTGGGGTGACATCGTTAGCATCGAATCGGATACGTGTCTACTGCCGGCCGCCGGTGTCGATCACATGATGCGGCACTTTACTTAGTGCTAATTTTAAAAACAATTTTGAAGCTGATAGCACAGAGCTCGTAAAAAATTCTCCGTCTGAGGCACAGAATAAGATGTGTAGGTAGAAGTTGATGGAATTACCACGTAATACCATGCCCATGATACAATAGACAGTTACATTTTAGACAATATATTTACTTAGTCATAGGCGGAGATAGATACGGTAGATAATTTCATCAATTTAAAAAGTAATACACCTTCTTTTATTTAAAAACATCGCGGTGAAGAGATTAACTATCAGCTTATCTACCTGGCAAACGCCAACCCAGTTTGTATTGTAACCTTCCTCAGATCTGATACAAGCCCGCAGGTCGCACTATTGCCATATATAACGAAGAATGTACTTATTTTTTTGTAATCTTTATTTATTATAGAGGGTTTTGTATGTATGTAAGAATGTACTTAACAGTCGGGAATGTCACGAAGGTTTACAAGTCCAATGGCTCTCCTATTTTATACATAGACACGGTAATATCTGCCAAGTAGTATTGGATATTTTAATAGACGACCCAAATTGAAGAATTCATAGACACTTCGATGGATTTTATTATGTTTTATATGTATTTTTTATATATATTTAGAAAAGCTGGGCGTAGTTCTCTAGGGTCTCGTTATGCACCACTCAGCATCAGCTTTATAGCTTCAAACTCCTCAAGCGCCTTATAACGATTACTTACCATGATTAGGTACAATTTTAACGGTGATTCATTTAGATTTCGGTCTTACAACAAAAGATAAGATATTAATTTCAACAAATCATCCGGTAATATAAAAACAAAATGAAAACTAAAACTAAACAAATAAAACTAATCTAATAGGCCGCTACCAATAGGCAACGTTCCCAAAATGCTGGCTGCATTGCCACGTTGTATGGCGTGGCACATTTTAACGTAATCATAATATGTAATTAAAAAATCGCCAACATCATTCTTGCCTGTTCTTCTCGAATTGATGTATTCCGAAGCCGGGGTAGAGTCGGTTAATTTTCATGAGACATGAGTGTTCTCTTGAGACCCATTGAATAAATTTATTTTTGTCTAACTAGATTTTTGTTTTATTTTTTCTTTCTAGGCGCCCATCTTTCTATTAAGTATACCTACCTTACACTTTTAACTATGTGTTCCCAGTCTAATTATGCCTTCTCCGATTCCTACTTGGTAAACTCATTCACTGTATCTTCAAACAATAGTTGTGGTTTTATATCTTACACGACCAGTAGAATTTGTTAAATAGTCTAGAAATAGAACGGAAGAACACCAGCGCGTCGCGTCGGCCTTGCTTACGCCATTTCCTTCATGTGGTTTGTCATTTCTTTAGGAAATTATAGTTTGTTAACTTGTGTTTGTTTGTTAATAAAAATTAATTGATGCTTCTTGTAGAAAATGACGAGTGGAAAATACGTTTATATGTGCGAAAAAATACAATAACAAAATGGGCCTAGTGTTTGTGGAAACCCATCCCTTTAAGTACCTACCCATTAGATAACCTGTAGGTGTAATTTCCTCACAAACAACAAATAGAAAATGTACTTGCTGGTAACCGTTCCGTCTACATCAAGCTCATATTGAGCTCACAAAAGAAATTCAAAATTCACTTGTCTGACAAATTCATTCAACAATACCAACGTATAGGACAAGGATCTTGTCACAGTACATATTTCGCAAGACGTCAATAATTGACAAATAGTGACGAAATGTTCTCGCCGTGACAAAGTTCTAAGTTGACTGCACGGACTTTGGGTTTCACAATGCGAGTAGAGCTCTGTATTTCAAGTAATTCTCGTTTGAAAGAGGCCTCAGACCTGAGACAAGAACAAAAGTTTTAACGCTTATTGTCACATATGTAAGGTCATATGACCGGGTGTAGGGCTACGGCGATGGTGAGAAAACGAGCGAAAGCGGAAGCCGTATATAGATCCTCCCAGTAGGTACTACAGGTACCCAGGAATTCTCCCTCAAAATGTTTAGTCTCAGTGATCTTCCATCTAAAAGGGATTGGCTGTGGGTTGGGACTTGGAAGTTTTCGACATAATGCGGTACGATTATATCGAATCATTCTTCATAAGAGCTCTTGCAAGTACTCATTGTGACTTCTGCTTTATATACTTAACTAAAATATCAAAATGCTTATGAATTTTTTATTTCATAGTTCTTAACAACAGCCAGATAGCTTTCCGCTCCGCGTGTGACCGCCCGCTTTCGCTTACTCCACGTTCGTGGTCTTATCACAAAGCGGTCAGAGTATAGTTTACTCAAGAGTTAGATGGCGTCGCGATAATTGACACATTCGCAGATAGCTCACTCTGGCTCGACACATGATGGTAACTGGCCCGATGCGATGCAGAAACTATGGTTTGGTTAGTCGGGTATAGTTAGTTGATTCAAAATTTGAATATAGGTAGGTATTTCTTCTTACATGCGGGATTTGTTTGTCGAATGGTATAGCTTTGGGGTAGCGGATGCCTCAGGCTGGTGACATCGTTCTTCCAATAAACATTAAAACCGGATGCTGCTGTTAGGTAAGAGTTAATGTAAGGTAACGTGTACGTTAAAAGTAACGTTAAAAGTAACGTCTGTAAGAGTTACAGAAAGGATTTACGGTTTGTAGCGCTAAGAGAGTCCTGCCACCACGCGCCACCACAGACGACGGTAGGAGATGCGCGCCAAAATCCAAAACCGGCTAAGTGCGAGTCAGACTCGTGCCCGAGGGGTACCGTACCATTGTCAATAAAAACAGCTGTAAAATCCTAATTTCAACTGTCTTTATCACGGTTCATGAGATTACAGCCTGGTCACAGACGGACAGACGGACCGAACTGCGAAGTCTTAGAATTACTTAGAGGGATACCCTGTGGATACGGTATGGAACCCTAAAAATGGTGGTGATGTGAAGTGCACATTGAGAACTTGATACGTAATGGATAGTGCCAATCCAGCCGAGGAGGGCACTTCGCGCCACATGTATCGCGGAGCGCTGTAACCAAACGTGGCGCCTCAATTTCTAAACATCTGCCGAGCGCCTGGGAAATGTTTATCCAACTTACCTAACTCTGTCAAACACGTTAGATAATGTGAACGGGTTAGAACCTTCTCATAATAAAAATGTCCTAGAGCTAAATACACCTATTACAATATTGGCTATTTACACTAGCTGCAGAACTTGCGGCCACGACACGACTTTCAAGTTAGTCTTCAAAATCGTTGCGGTTTCATCCTTTTTAAAAGTCCGCGAGAGTTTTAAAGTTTGCCTGTTCTTAGGGTATGTAATCGCATCCAGAATATAATAAGAAAGTGCCATGTCAGACTGCAGGTATATCGTTATGGCTGGCTGCAAAAAAAATGCTTTTGACATGGTACTTACCTACCTAATTAAAATATGACTTGTTTCGTATTTCTAGCTAACGCAGCCTTGGCGTCACACATGGGCTAAACAAATTAGGTAGGTACCTACCTAATGTGCCAATTGGAGGACTCGGTCAAATTGAAACGCTATGAGCGGTGGATGGCATAAGCGACAAGCGGTTCGAAAAAAACACAATAGAGAGATAAAACACAATTTAGGTTATTCAAATTGATCTCTGCGTGGTACGCTCTAACAGTGTTTAATAATATCTAACACCTGCATACTTATACATACAAATTAGTGCAATAAATAATTGAAAGGATGATTGGGAACGCATTCAGTTTGAGTTCTAAAAACTTTATTTTTTAATGATATTAAATCTGCTCCATAGAACAGTAATGTTACTCATCTTGTGTTTGAATCTGTGAAGGTAAACATTATCAGTTTACATAAGCAGCTCAGTGCACATTGGTTCCTATTGTCAAGCAAGGAAATTGCTTCCAACTCAAGGCCTAAGCCAGGTATTCGTAACTCGTAATCTTGTTTCAGCAACCAACCTACCTGGATTTACAATTATAGGAATTTTACTATGTTGTGTAAAGCATAATATACTTAATTGCCGAGTTTCTATGTATAGTAGGTATAGTGTAATATATGTTCCTACGTACCTACTGATGTTTTTTAACCATAATAATATTTTAAATGGCCTTCTGGTTTAGTTTAAACATCGTGATGACAGGATCGGCCGGCTAGCCTTCCATTATGCAGTACGCTAGATATATTATTTAGAATGATAAGGGTCGATTTTCATTTCCCTGAGATATTTTTAGCACTCCATAAAATGTATAACTTAAGATATAATATTTTATTAAATCCTAACATTTAACACGCCTTCATCTATGTAAGCAAGTGAATATTTAACTATTGTGCTGCTCAGTGACATGACTTGTAACATTACGAAGTTGTCAATCAAATACTTGCCTGCGTGATGTATGATTCACGAGCGAACGCCGGAATGCGCTAAATTAGGAAATGACCAGTTTTAACACTGCATCACCACTCACCAGCCACGAATGTGGCTACTAATAGAATCGTAACTAAATACCATGTGCGTAAGTACACAATTATGTACAAAAATAGAATAAATTATACATTGTTTGATGCTGGAAACTGTCCATTGCGCATAGTAGTCTATGCTAATACCTATTATAAAGAGGAAAGATTTAATTGTTTTGAAAACCGGTTTGAAAAATCCTTTCACTGTTGGGAAGCTAAGTACACTATACCCGAGTGACACAGGCTACTTTTTATCCTGTAAAAAAATTAACTGTTCCCGCGGGATAGTAGTTAACGCGGGTCAAACCGCGAGGCGCTACTAGTATGTAATATGTGTGCCTTTTCAGTCATCAGATACGTCATAGATTTTTCCCGACTATGGCAAAGCTCGAAGGATAGGTAAAAAATCTTATTTATTTATTTATTGACAACTGTCTTGCTATCACGGTTCATGAGATACTGCCTCGTGGCCGACGGACAACTGACAGACAGAAATAAAGACAGACACGTACGGACGAACAGCGAGGTCTTAGTAATAGTGTCCTGTTTTACGCTTTGGGTACGGTACCCTAAAAAAGCTACATATTTTAATGTTATTCTTTCAGCAATTCCTATATTAACACATTACAAGAGCACTTTAAGTAAATAACTATACTTATTGCTATACGTAACGGGGTAGACGTAAGCCTGCCTAAGCGCATGTGATCGAGTGGTGTAATACTAACAAGTGTTTTTTTCCATGTTTACTAATTATGTGTTATCGTTGTGTTGTGGAACTAAGCAATTAATATTGTATTAACATTTGTGTTAATTTAAATTAACAATTTCAGTGAAATATTGAGCATGTAGGTACATACGTTGATACCTATACATACCTAATTATCATGTAAAACTTTTGTCGATAAGAGTACATTTCAAAAATTAATAAAGTTCTGACTTTACTTCTTAGGTCATCATAACCACATTAACGATATAGTACCTATTAGTGATAAAGTGCTTTTATCGGAAACAAGATCGAATATTCACAAAGCTGTGATACAAAATTCAGATCAATGTAATATGTAAATTATTTTCCAAATCAGTAATAACAACTCCTACTATTTATCATGCCCAAAAATTCAAGCAGAGAGGAAACATCACTTATTTTTTTGTTAACCGCTAATGTAAGCGATATTCCATATCATATATTTCAGAAACTGCATCGATCACAATTATCAATCCCCAGCAGTCAATCGTTCCCTCAATCTTGTTTCCCCAGCAATAAAGCAAGAGCGTCCAACGATCCGAGGCGCCGGCCCGCACCCCGCTCTGCGCGAACGCGGCCGGGCCATACCAGCCGGGGCGCCCCCAGCCACCCCCCAAGTCCATATCAAGATGCCCCCCAACGTCCGGGTACGCAACTCCCCCCTCCAAGGGTATTTTGAACTGGACATCAAGGTCAGTCGATGGTGCAAGTTGTGATGGAGAGTGAAGCTTTGCTGAAGTAGGTTGGGAGTTTCCAAGGTACTTACCACTGTTAAAAATGATTTCAGGTACATTTTGTATCTGCTCAATATCTTCTTTTTTACAATAATTCATAATGACTTTTGTGATACAGAATTTGTTATTTGAATTAATTTTAAAAGTCACCATAAACTGATCGCGTCTAGTGCTAAATTAAAAATCTTAAAATAGTTCATCAATTCTTCAACCATTTGCCTTGAGATAGGAAGTTTTTAGTTGACTGCGATAGTGCAGTGCAGTATGCACACAGTGCGACGGACGTTAAGTGTTATTGCGTGCCTCCACTATAATATCGGTGTGACGCAAGTTTTAATCACCTGGCTATGGTAAAATTAGGTTGCTAGTAAATTGTGTTATTTATGCACCAGTATGCACTACTGACTGACTCTTTTTGCATAAATCAAACACGAAGACTATACTTAACGTTTATTGTATTTTTACGCACACGATCCCCTTGGAAAATATTATTTTGATACATAATATTATTTCGGATATACTCATCATCAGTAATGCCAGGTTACCATTGGAAACTCCCATTAACTCACATCTAGTTCAGCTTGGCCTATGAACTGCTGGATCGTCTAACCCGTAAGTAGATAAATACAATGTACATATTAGTTGTAGCTAGCCTTAATAACATGTGTATATTACCATAAAACTGCTATAACTAAGAAGAATTACTTTACATTTGCATAAGAATGCCGAGATAAGAGTTTGTAAGAAATCCTAATGTGTACCGGCAATTTGTACTTAATCTTAAACTTGTCTAGTTGAAGAAAACCGCCGACATCAATTTAGTATAATTATTGTTACGTAATCTCCATATTTTAATAGAACCTTTCATGCAAAAGAGATAGGACTGTAGGGTAAACTGTTACTAAATGTAATAGGAGTAGACAAAGTAACGACATTGTATAACATACATACACAGAACAGTTTATAAACGGACTACGTTAACTACTAGAAGATTGTAGCAATATGTTTGTACTATAGGATTAGGCACGAGGTCCTACGAGTATGGTTTCCAAATTCTGCTTCAAATTGTATTTTCTCTGCCAAATAAACATTAACGTAGGCTAGATTGTCCACCTAGAATTGACTATCCTCAGACACCTCTTCAGTTTTAAATGATTTTTAATTTTATCTACTTCATATCGTTTGGCTACATGGGCTGCCTTATTTAGAAAAATTTCGGGAGGTACGATTTCGCGTAGCTTTTTGTCGGTGTCCTGCACTGGGCCGTCAACTGGCTCGTTTACCTCGGCAGGCAGTGAGGCAACGTCGTCGAACGCAAACCACTAAACTAAACATGCATTGTCCTACTTGACGTCCGTACGTGTGCGTTACCACGAACAATTTTGGTGGCTCAAGATACGAGCGTTGACACTTTTTTACTTTATGAGCACTGCTTTAGGTGCGCAGTGTAGTAACGCTGCGCTGCGCAGTAAAATAATGCAAGTTTTGTTGTATGATCGATGTGATGATTTGATTTTCACAACCATTCTAACGCGTACTTTTCTTGTAGTGGGTGCCTTTTGTTATTTCTTCAATTATCTATACTGCTGTCACCTGAACATCTTAAAATTAATTAATACGGTAAATAAAATAAATAAATTTTGCAATATTTTTCATAGGTCGCCGCTAACGAATTCAAGTAATTTTGTAACTGTTTTGCTTATTTATAATGGTAGCGGTATAGTTAATTGGGATGACTCCGACGGTTCGGCTGTTTATGGAACTATCATAATAATATGGTCGCCGTAGTTCCTGGTTCCCTAGAGTTGAAGGGAATCCTAGTTAGGGATCCGAATGTGTATCAATCGTGTTCGTGACGCGTTATTCGACGATTCAATAAACAGGCGTTGAATTTAAAAACACTGTTATCTAAAGGTGATTGCATAAATTACCCGCCCGTCGCTCGTGGCTTGCACTCCAAAGCTAGAAAGAAGCCCACTGTTCCACGATGATGTCACTCTCATTATTTTTGGACGTTTTGCTCTTGTACTAGTTTGCGCCGCACATGCCCATAATATCATGGGTTTTATGGTAACGATATTATAGCTAAGTAGTGGATATTTACAGTCAAAATAATTTGAAAATTTTACTTTTCTATAAGTACGAGTGAAGAAAAGTACAACGATTTCAGAGCTTTATAATATGTTCTAATTTTATGAACACGAATAAAACATCGTTGTAAGGACAACACACGAAATAATGTATCAGTTACTTGATGTTCGCTTGCTCTTAGATAATAATTGTGGTTGGTGCGAGTCAAGTTGTCTGGGGCCATCTCTGCAGACAGTAAGCGACGTGCGCGAGTGTCACTGCTAGCTATTTTTGCACTGTGTCTAGGCCGCCGACATGTAGGCCGACCAATGCCAGACTCTGTTTATATTATGTGCTGCGCGGCAGTGTTAGCATTGCTGTGCAATCGACGATGCAATCGTTTGCTTTAGGACAAGGTTTGAGAGTAGGCTTGAAAGCGAAAGGGCTTAAGCGCAGTAATTTTTGCATCAGTAGTAACATATGAAAGCGATACTAGGTTTTATTATAGCTGTCACGCATATTAATATTTTTATTAAAACATCTTTATGAGCCGCGGGATTGTGATGTCATAAATATATTTTTTTATAAAATTGCCGTAAATATTCCCAAATTACGCAGATCCGTACAAAAACAGAGGGCGGATTGAAGATATTAACGGTGTTAGGGCGAACGCGCACTTGCGACTTGGCAGTTTAGCCGCACGACAAAGTCTACTCAATTCTATATAATAAACTCTATATAATTTTGATATACGAGTACCTCGACATTTCGTAGCGTCTGCGTTATCGTGACCACTAAAGTATATCTTGCGCATCTGACTAACTACAGAATTTCTGTATTGGCCCAAGGAGTATCCTAACACAGAACTCAATAATGTAAGAATACTTTGGGTGTTTATTGAATAAATACTTTATTATGATAGTTTGACTCAAGTATTTAGTTGGGACTTGTGATATACTTGACATATTAATTACCTAATTAGTTAAGTTTTCTAACATGTCTATTAATAAAATGATCTCATAGATCAAGACATGTCTCAGGCTTTGAGCCGTGGATGGTGTTTGTGGGACCATGATTCTCGTAGTTCCTGATATCTGAGTCAGCAATGGCAAGATGGTGATGGGCGTGTTGGTGGTAGTGGTCAGTGATAGTGCCATGTGAGCCGCATCAAGTCGCAAGTGCGCGCACGCCGCAACCCGATCAAACACCGGAAACCATCACGCCGCGTGTCGTAAAATGGATCGGCCTGTATACACACCACATCCAGTTAAATCCCCGACGCCGTGGAAAGCACTATCTTTGCTCTATTGAGCTTCTTAAAGTGCCTACAGTGAGACTGTCTTTGGATTGCAGCTCCTAAATCCTAAAGCAGCACCAAAGAGTAGGTCGATCCTACGATCCAGTCTTGCAGGTGCCGTGCCCACAGTGCGACTGTTTTCGAATTAGGGTTCTAATCACATACGTTATTTACGCAGTGTTGGTCGACTCTTATTATTCAGTCGTGTAGAAACCGCCTTATTAGTGTGTTCATTCGTCGACAAAGCGCGCATCAGAATTTGGAAACCACATGCTTAGCTACCACTTTGTTATAATGTATATTATGTTCTACAATTTGTGAATGTAACATTGGATATGAAAAATTCTCCAAAGGTTGGTGCTTGCCATACATGTAATGGTTCTTACTCTCTTTTAACAAAAACATCTTCGAGTAAGTACCAGGGATTATAAATCAAATCACAATGGAAACCTCTTGCATGAATTTGACTAAACTTTCTTTACTTACTAATATTGTTTGCGATAATATTGTTGTTCACATCAACTCACAGGTACTGATTTTATAAAACTACCTAAGTCCTCTTCCAGGACATTATTGCTTCCTATATTATTATAAACTAATTCGTTAAAAGCCAAAAAGACGGCAATACAGGTTACTAGAGGTTGAAGTGAATTGTGGACAGTGCACTATGTTGTTTGTCGAATGATGTAGTGCCAACCTTGTGATGGAGTTTCTCAGGTAGCCCAAGAGCCTCTGACTACCAATAATCGCTCATAACTGGGACCGACTGTACCGTCCGAGGAACGGACCGGAGCGATGAAAATCCACGGTTATCTTACGAAGATACCACCTGGCACTAGATTTTAGTATCGGAGACATTCACATAAGTGACGTAGACCCGCTACTATGTCTTGGACTTATTCCTAGTTTCACTAAAGGCCCACTCCACTTATCCGCACGGAACCGCATTTTTCTGCAGTTTAATACATTTACTGACTTCTGCTGGAGTGATTTTAATGAATTTTTTATCGGACCCGAAGGCTGTCTTCTATACTTCTTTAAAAGACGATTTGGATAACTATTTAAAAACATGAATATCTATTCAACAATAATCCAAACCATCTTTGCAAACGGTGTCCGTCTGTCTATCTACACGCTGCTTTGTGTGTAGTACATCTGTATATCTTGAACTGAACGGTCGGAAACTGTACTAACGTATGGTTTCCCTGTGCTCCTCAGCCCCCGCCGATTCCCGGCATGCGGCCCCCGCTGGGGTCTCCCGGGGGTCCGATGCCGGCGCCCAAGTCCTCAATGGGCTTCGTCATGCCCATCTACACCATCTGCATCATCGTGTTCTTCGTGTATACCATCAGCAAGGTGAGCATTGGATCGACAATCCATTTGAAATCCATTGTTATTTTCAACGATGTACACCCACAGTCTGCTTCCGTATAGAGTTCGCTTCGTTTTTTGATGAATTCGGTATTGAATATTTGTCGCATTTGACAAGGATTTTTTTCAGATACGCCACGTGGAATATCTGAAAAAATCCGAATCCTATCTTGTTGTAACAACAATGGAGTGAGACTAAAACGAAAGTGCCACCACATTTGAAAGAGTTAAACCACAATAATTAGCTCTGAAATGTATATTATATTCAACTTAACTGTGGTTTAATCATACAATAGAAATCATACAAATGTTGAAATCTGCAGCTGTTCTTCAAACGCGCCACGATCCCGTACGAGCCAGTGACTCCGGACCCTCAGTTCAGGAGGAGGGTGTTCCGGGATGACTCCAGGTCCTCGCCTGATAAGCTGGGTAAGTTGCTGCCACATAGATAACTATGTATTGAGCTACGAACGACATTACATCACTTCATATAATATAAAAATAAAATGATCGGCGATCTTATCGTCGTTTATAATTAACGAGGGTTCGCGGCTTTTCCCGCAGGGAAAAGTATCCTATGTGCTATTTCAGGACCCAAAGCCTCTTATACAACGTCGAAATGCGTAATGGTATTTCACACACAAACTTACAGAGGCATACTTTGGACATTTAAATGCGTGAAAGATGAAAATAATGTAGTTAAAACTATAACTCTAACCTATAATATAGAAGATCCAGGCTACACAAGAAGATAATTATTCCAAACTAAGAACATTAAACCTATTGGGTTAAGCATTATTAACAATACTAACTTCTTTTATCTTATTTTGCCGCATGCAGGCCACAAAGAAAGGGACACAAGTGAGTATTATTCTTTACGCTACCGATATGTTGTTTTTACCAACAGGAAATATGTATTGATAAGGGAATTGCAGACTATTGGAGGGTTTTACACTATGCGGTTATCACACGATACGATACCGATACGACACGACACCGCTAAATCTCATTCCTTTATATTTCTACAGCCACTTAGAGTACAAATAATGCTATGAGTACAGTAAATCGTAATGAATTGGAAAATAAATTGATTGTTCATGATGGTCAAGTAATTTTTTTATGTTTTGTTTTGGCCTATTGAAATAATTTGAAACAATTGATCAGGTATTATGTTCATCAAAAATACCCCGCTAATCTGCAAAAAAAGATCCAAACATACATAAACCAACTAGAAATAAGTAAGATAAGAAACAAAAGTGAGATCACGATAAGAATCACCATGTTTCCTACTCGACTAAATGGATGAATTGCTCAGGGGACATCGAGTTGGAAGCCCTAAGGGCCCGCCTGGCGGAGACCGAGCGCGCCATGCAAAGGATCGTGGGCCAACTGGCGCGCCGCGACGAAGTACTATACTATAGTCTTGGGAAGGTGGTGAACTGGCTTTAGGGACTTTAGTGAACTACTCCATCAGCCTAAACTTGGACAGCTTCTATCAATCAATTAAATGAGACAGTTAAAATAGCATAGGACGAGGCAGCCAAAAGCTTGTAAATCTAGAATAACTCTTAATTGAATTCGAGAATTCAAGTCTCATGCACGCAAACAGCTCAGCAAATACGTTTATCAGATCTGGCAATGTTACAAACGCTACAAAGTTTAGCACCATGATCCATTTAACGTTCTGTAAAGCACGATGTTAGCAATGTTTATCTATGCTGTTAATAACAAATAATAATTAAATTTTAACTTTGTAGAGTTTTCTTTACGTTACAAATGAATGGTCATCAAAGTTTTGTGTTAAAACAAACTGATCATCCAGATAGTCAATAGGTACATGAACAATGTAATAATAGTACAGTCCTAAAAGCCAGTTCAATAAAATTTCCCTCCTTCCGTACGATTGCGTGGTTTCCTAGTTGTTTCCTTAGTAGCTTGAGGCATGGTGACGGTTAAGCCCTTACTGTAATTTAATTAATTTATCCAATGCTACTTGCCAGAAGTTACGAGATGCATCCAAGCAATTGTGGACTTTACTAGACTAGCTGATAATAATAATATAGTGGTGGTTCTGTGTTTAGGTTTATAGAGTGGATTTCTGTGATAGTTCGATTAGAACCTGTGCCCTTTGTGTATTGTTAACTTTGTTGATTGCTATAGACTTGTCTTTAAACTATGCTCCCTATTTGTTTTGTGTTGCAGTACATATTTGTAGAATTGAAGATTCTCATCTATATATATTTTTTTATTATAATGGTTAAAAGATAAGTACTTTTCCGGAGATATTCCAAATCATGCGGATTGAAAATGAGGTGCTATCAAACATAATTTTTCACCTCTTCAGGAATGGAAACGATGATAATTATATTGTCTTTTTAAAAGCGATCGAAAATTCACTTTATAAATTGTGATTCCAATAATGTATTAGATAACTAGTACACTACCGTAACTAACCATCTCTTGGCCCCCGTCCAGACGGTAGCATGCCCAATCGCACGATGCATCCAGATTATTTTCGTTACCGCGTCCTTCGTTATTTGTTTTGGTTGAGTATCTATTTTTGTTTGGTTTCGTTTTCGTTTGATTTCCGTCAAAAATTTGCAAAAACATGAATGGATGAGGTTAATTATTACTTTCAACTTTCAACTAGTATTTCTTAACAAAAATGATTGGAAAATAAAATAATATCATAAAAATAAATAATTATTAAGATACATTTAAATGGGAAACGAGCGGCTTACATCAAATTTAAATTCAATTTATGACTTGGTTGTTAAGTACAAATAATTGAAAGCTAATAACAGAGCTCTAAAGTATTTAAATTGAAAAGTCAAATAATGTGCAAATTACTAATATAGTACCTAAGTACCTAAACTAGAAATGTCGAGTATTATAATTGTCATCATTTCAATTGGCTAACCCCCGGTTTCTACAACGTTTGTTGGCTTTGACAGTAGATTAAAACTATCCTTGCCTCTATCTGACTATAAGCAAATGACAAGGTTGGCAATAGAGTTAATCTGGTGTCAAAGTTGACTGACGTTTCAGAAACTGGGGCTATGTCTGATGATGTAAGTGTTAATACTGATGAACTAACAGTGGACTTGTCGTGCAGTTGTCACGGCCATATCAGGGCTGGTAGCAGAAGTGCAGCAGCAGATGGAGGCGGGCTACGCTCAGAACCAGCAGCGACAGGTCTTTGCATGCTGCTTTTAGGAGTGCCTCCCTGTTTTACATGTTTACCGTTTTATGTTCACCACTATCTATACGTTCTGCCTGACCATTACTTTCTGTTGAGTTTTCTGAAATTATTTTATGTTCTACTCCTCTCGTACATTTTCGACGTTTTTTATTTGCATTTGTTACTTTGCTTGTATTTCTCTCATTCTTGTTCGGGAATGTGAAAGACACAGTTTTATTATACCTATTCGAATTTTTCTTGCATTATTCACAGCAAATGTTCGCACTTTTGCTATAAAATTCTGTAAGAACCACAATTTAGTTGCGGACTCATATTATGATTTGATTATGATCTGATTTGTTAGTAAGTATGATTCTAAATAGTCGATCAAATCTCTAAATAGATCTACGTTGTTGACAGGGAAAATATTTTATATCGCAATCTTCAAAGCAACTATTCTCTTATAAATTACTATTGAACAACCAATATCCTTTGTTCTAATTTTGTCAACTGCAATGATAACTACTTTGCTTTGGTCCTTATTAGCATTCAGCGTGTGTAGCTAGTACGTTTTTGGCACACTAAATGCAATATCATTTAAATCACCACCCAAAATATCTTTGGCACCTTAGCTCGCATTGAATTATACAGATTTACGTTATTTTGTTCATCAAATTTATCGAAATGCGTCTGGAGTTAATGGGTCTTCCTGTCAGTTTTGAACAGGAAACTCCCTGTAGGTACTTAGACTCATAATTATGTAGGTACCTATTCCTTAATAGAGAGTATTCCAAGTAGAACTAACTCGGTTAAAATTTATATTGACGGCTCGTTTGCCGTAGTGGCTGAGCAATCAGACTGCTTCGCTAAGGGTTGCGGGTTCGATTCCCGCCTGGGACAAATATTTGTGCGATCTACAAATATGTGTTTGGAGCAATCCTAGTGTGGGGCTACGTTTAATAAAAAAAATAAAAACAGAGATTTAACTATCTAGTAGCTGTAAATTTTCTGCAGAAGGCTACAATAAACATAAAGTAGTGATAAAGAAGTGCTTTTGTCTAAGCATTTCTCTTCAGTACCTATCAGAACTAAGATTACTTGATTGCAGCTCACAACATGTTTTGTTTTAAACATAACTTTACTGTTAGCCTCTAATTACCAATCTTTAAATAATTGTATGATGAACTGACTCATCGATATGAGTGTTGAAACTGTGCCAAGAGATCGAAACTACATAATTTAGTACTGTATCATATCTTAAATTGAGTCTATTGATACATAATATTCATATTCTGTCCGAACTTTGTTTCTTTCATTGTCATTCATATTAGTAGTTTCGTCTATCACCTCCTAACGATTATTTCTTTTGGTTCCCTATGTTTCTTATACTGACATAAGCTCTCATAAGCCGAATAGGTTTTATGGTTTTATCAAATGTTTGTTTGTTTTATATTATCGTTGCTTGTCTGTCGCCTTTGTCTGCTCTGCACCTGACTAATCGATTGATAAAATATCGTCACTAATAAAAATAACTACATAATAAAGTAAAATTATAACCACAAATATTCCGTGTCTCAATTTCTGAACTCGATTTAGCTTCGTACAAAATATGAATCTAATTTTTACCTTCTTTGTGCAATAAAGATAATGCCTGAGTGTGTAATGCTAAGTACCTACCTAAATATGTTTTTCAAATTGTTGCAATTATTTTGGTTTCAGTGGTAGCTTAGAATGATTTTTCTTGTATGTAGTAAGTTACCAATATGACTATTTAAGCTTGGAAAGCCTGCCCCATCAATCATACGTTATGAAAGGCGCTTAATTTTATAAGCCTTATATTTTAGAGCTAATTATTGTGTCCTTGCTTGTTCTTAAAACTACCGCCAGCGAGCTAAATGGTCAGATTGTTTTACTTGTATACTGTGTTGAGTGCGTAGTATTCACAATTGTCTAAAAACTGAGAACCCAGTCTATAAGTTATTCTTTTGTAAGAACTGTATAATACAGTAAAATGCTTCGTGAAAAAAGGAGACTGTAAGTTATATTTCCATTTCCCTAATCTCTTTGAAGAATTTGAATGTTGCAGTAGCTGTTTGCTCGTAGATAGGCCTGTCTTTTGTAACAAAAATATAACTATTTTATTTAACATCTACATAGAATATGCGTCACTAAACTAAGGTACCGTACTTAGATTCACGAAACCCGAAACCATGGCTGTTTCCATGAATATATCAGTAAAAACCAACCAGCCCAAAACTATTCGTGACGCATACTCTACTTCCAATATTTCTAATGACTATTTCACGAAGTCCGCTTAGAAGTGATTGTAGTTACGTGTACACGTGCGTTGTTTAGTAAAAATTAAGAGTTCTCAGTCACGGCGCGCGCCCAGACTAGCTTTTGTGTCTGTACACGTCACTGCACCCTGGGGTGAGCGGTCTTCGTGAAATATGTTATCTGTATCACTAGACCGTATCCATACATCTTTCAGGATGTGCAGGATAACCACACCCGCCCGTACACCAACGGCACAATCATCCACAATAGCGGTCCCGTCCACATCATAGCTAGCGAGTACCACGAGTCTAAAGAGAAGAGTCCTGAACCTAAAGACCCATCCCCTGGTGATAAGGAATCCCCTGAACCTAACAAGTCTAAAGCTACTTTAGAGGAAGTCACGGAGGAACCTGAGAGGGAGACAGATGGTGTTGAAAGCAAAGAAAGCATACTTGAAGATGAAGCTCGTAAAGTTGAAAAATATTCCGAAGAAAAAGAACATGAAGCGACGGCTGTTGAGGACGCTAAAGAAACACTTGGAGAAAAAGATGAAAATCTAGTAGTAGAATCACCAGAAGAAACACTTATTGCAAAATCTACAGAAGATATTAAAGAGTTCACCCCTGAAAAATTAGAATCGAACAATCTAGTCGACTTGACCGAGGTAGTTGATGTCAAGAAAAATGGCGATATAAGAACGGATGTCGAGGATTTCTTAAGAGAAGAAGTTAAAGCTGTGGAAAGGCTCGAGGACGAGCAGACGAAAGAACTTCTAGAAGAGGCTATTGAGGAAGATGAGGACAATGAAGAAGAAGTTGAACAGGAAAAGTCTAGTGTGAAGGTGAGCTACTTTAAATGTTTGTGTCAACACATGACATAATGTCATCTCATCAATTACGTTTTTGTACTTTGATGTCATGTTAAAATAAGATAGAATACATTAGATAAGAGACAATGGGCGATCTTATCGCAACATTAGTCTTTTCTAGAAAACTTTAAGCATTATCATCATCGTGATGTCGGTGATTTAGTCGGATATTAAGTGATTTGACGGATATTAAGTCTCGACTCTTTGCTATGTTTCCTGATGTGCTTATAAGCCTTCTCTAAAAATCTTATATTCCATGAGACCCATTAACCTTATAAACCTGTGCATAAGTCCTAGGATCTATTAAACCCTATTATTAGTATTTATTATTGTGTTCTATGACTTATTATTATGTTCCTTTTAACCCTATAAAAATGTTCCCCCATCAGGTTGTCGGTATGGAGCTAACGGCGCACAGCGCGGACGGCGGCGCGTACGCCCCGCAGGCGGCGGCTGCGTCCGCGCCGCGGGAGCCGGCTAGGACTCCGGTGAGGCCTCACTGCACCGTGCACATTGTGCAGACATTGTATGAGCTTGATGTGGCGGGTTTATAGATAGCAATGGCAGTGACAAAGGAGGAAGACTTGTGATACGCTCTAATTTGAGGTTACTTTTACTTAGGCCGCAGTAACATCTGCTTTAGTTTAGCTCTGGTCTAAAGTAGGTAATGTTACTTCTCATACTTCAGCAGGACCAGCCCAAAGAGTCTGTCACTAGTCACTAGTCTTCCTTCTTTGAAACTGTCTTTGTAGCAGAAACATTATTCCGGCTGTATTTAGGAAAATCAAAGCTACAACCATAGATTCTACCACGCCCGGTACTTTGATAAGTTCAACTCAAGAGATTGCTATCAATCTACGAAGATAAAAATACATACTATAGGTATTTAGATATTAACAACTCCATAGACTAAGCTTATATCTCAGTCGTTATTTTTGTTTGTTGTTAGATGGTAACATTGAATTAATTTTATGTATTCACTACTTCAACGCACGTTTGCACTTCCTTAACGTAGATACCTACCTACCTACCTACATGCTACCATTATTTTTTTGTTGTATGATTACTCTGTATTGTGTATTGTCTACTTTGCATGCTTTTCACATTCCATAGTTTTTACTATGTGGCTCAATAGTTTGCTCAAAATATAAATAGTAAGTATTTTAGATTGTGTCCTTAACCTGGCCTAAAAGTCAAAATCGTTACAACTTTAGTTTATAAAGTTTTTGATGCGATTTTGTCGATGGTCGCGCTTTACACGGCTCAAACTAAAGTAGTACCTACCTTTATAATATGTCGTGCCTATTCAGTTGTCTAAAGTTTATTTATAATAAACTCGCAATATGTAGTACAAATTCTGTTGCATTTTGTTGTTGGTATAATAAATGGTTTTGTTACAAATTTAAACGGTTTTATTTGTACTAATTCTTTTTCTTTAGCTATGTATTTTATTTACTTTATTTACACCCGCCAAGTAGAACTATTGTTGAGTAAAATAAAAAGGTAAGAATTGCGTTTATATTATTAGTTTATATACTTATTAGATCTGAATTGGTTAGCTGACGTCAGTTCAATCTAACGCTTTTTTTAATTTTCGGCTTCGCATGATTTCAAGTTTTTTGTTACCATAATATTTAAACAGTCAAAATATTGAAACCAGTCTGTGAGATAGGTTTTATAATATTAGTATGGATATAACTTGGGTTTCAGCACGAAGCTGAGGATGTGAAGTCCATCTACCTGGAGACGGCGATCCCGCAGCAGTCGAGGGTGCTCGTGGCGGACTTCGCGGAAGACAGGCCCGACTCGCCCGTCGCCTCCAAACACTCGCCGGTAACTTGGTTCATCATCATCACCACGGCCTCACTATCCGCCCAACGCTGAGCACGGGTCTCACCTCACCTCACCTCGCTTTCGTGAAGAGGATTAGGCCACGATCCATCGCGGGGGTCCGGTGCGGGTTCTTAATTTATCTACTTTATGATATACTAAGGGTAAGGGGTTGTAGGGTAGATTTTTGGTAAATGAATTATAAAAAAACTTCATTAAAATCCGTTAAGCGGTTTGTCGTCATTGATTAACAAATGAAATATATACATTTTCGTATTATTAATAATTGAGCATAATATTTATTTTTCAGATGGTTGTGAGCGGCAAGATGACGCTGTCACTTATACAGGATGCTCCGCGGGACACGCCCGACCGCGACTTAGGTGAGCGCACTAAATAAGTAATATTAATAATTCAGCATGTATTCTGTAACTGTCTGCCACTGTTGGGCAAAGGCCTCCTATCACATTTGCACTTTTTCGGATGCGCAGAGAACTCTTCAATGATTAACATTCGGTGGATGGGGTTTGGGCTCATTTTGGCTTGCAGTACCAAATACGTATTTTAAGATGTTTTCTTTTTGGAGCTATTTCTTATTGGTATAAATATACTTTATATTTTTCAGAATCGACAATGGATGACTTTACGACTGCGAGTGCTATCACGCAGCCAGCGGAGGTATAAACATATTATTCAGAAACACATTATCTTCTATGATAACACGATATCTCAGTCTATACTGTAGCGAGAATTGAGAAGGAAAAAATTATGTTCAATGTTTTTTTTTAATAATGATAAGGTAGTGCCGGCCTTGGGTATCAGTGTGTCAGGCCGCTCAAAGACCTCTGACGTGGCTTAACAACTGCTATAAATTTATAACAATTGGGAACAGCTCAATGTGCCCCTTGAAGCAAGGGGCGATAGATGTCTGCACATACTAGAGCAGTCGGGTACTTACTGATCGACCAGCAACAAAGTAAAATTCGAAAATCTCTATTCAGTACTACCTTATTCGGAAGGAACCACAAGAAACATCTTTGTGACCACATTTCTTCCGTGTTACAGAAGGACGGCAGCGATTCTGAAGAGGAAGTGGAGGAAGAAGAGATTGAGATCGAAGAGATCGAGGAAGAAGTAGAAGAAGAGGTCGAAGAGGAAGAAGAGCCGGAAGAGAAACCGCAACAGAAGATAGCGAAGGAAGAAGCAGAATAACGAACTGATAGTGTAGTTAAGGGGCTGAAACGTAACGATTTGCGAGACAGGAATACGGTTTTAGGTGGTACCTACTGCGATTATGGGCAGGGCGCTTACCATTGAGCGTACGACCTGCAATATCACGTAACTGTATAAAAAAGTTACACGACAGGATATCAATGAGGTTTAACATCCAACGAAATGTCTCCTAAACTCTGTCCCATGCGCAGACAGAAAATTAAAAGAAGTCCTAATGCTTCCGCAAAGTTCAATTTCTATTACAACTAGGATGGACTTATGTTATTGCATTATAATAGTTTTTCGGGAATTAACACTATATTCCCAATGGGTTTGAGTTGACATTTGTTTAATAATACAATTAAATTCCGTGTTTCCATAGATTGGAATTTAGACACATGCATTGCGGTAGCACCATATTTGAATCGTCACCAATATGTTTAGAAATGTATCAGTCACTTTAACATTAAAAGTAACCTAAATCTTCCTGATTAAGTTAATTTTAACATAACACAGTATTCTGTGTGTAGGTTTTATTTAACCACTATACTTTATTAATATTTAATCGTACAACATTTTCTATCACATTAATTTTTCATGACGGTCAGGTTTTTTACATTTTTATATCGAGGGTAATTTTAAGAAGGGATAGTATAGGTTAACGTGAGGTATCAATACTGAAATTTGCAGCTCAATTTTTGATAATCATTTCGATTGATTCGGGAAGTCCCTTTTTTACAGTGTAAATTTGGTTTCTAATTATTGATCATGCTTTTATCTGTATAAATTAATAAACAAGACTTTTTATCAATTGCGAAAATGTATAGTAAACCCGAATTTACATTCTTGGACTTATCGGTGTTCATCTTTTGTGCCAAATATTACATCCAGCTTATGTGCAGTCATGGAAAAAAGTCACTGAACATGCCCCAATAACTTTACACAAGCAAAATAATCAAGTATTGTATAGAATAGTCAGTTTAAAGTTGTTGTTCAGAGGCTTTTGTCATTGAAGTACCAACAATAATTTCATTCTCTTGCTCTTCAAAGTATATTCAGTAACAATTTAGTATAAGTTATAATACCTACATTTATATATTGATTGTGTCTGTGTTAGCCTAGCGAATGATCAACTTGTTTAGCAGGAAATTGCATTCTCAGAAAACCTTTAACATACTTACTGGAAAGTGACAAGGTACTGGGATATAGAAAGTATACTGGACAGTAGATAGTGTATAAAGATAATGCTCATCATAATGTTAATGCAATTTGTTGCTAGTAAGATTCCTAAGTCCCAATATTAAAATTGGATATGTCCTAAATACAAGTAGTTAGATACATTAAGGTAATACAATTTTTGCACTGTGTGAAGTTGATAATTAATTTTATGCATTTAAGGGATATTTTAATCAATATTGTCCATAAAATGAGAATTGGAAAGTACCTGGCTAAATTGTCCTGATTTGTTTTAATTTAACATTAATGTTGTGTAACAAATTAAATGTAAAATCATATAAAACACAAGGTTACTAAGTACTGTCAGACATTCCTCTTCTCATTTCAATGTTGGCTTCAAAAGAAATTATCTATTTTTGTTATCTATATGTATTGGTATTTACAGATTATTTATGTTAAATGTGATTTAAACATATTGTAACATTTATTTTTTAGCATTTTTGTTATAATGCTTACAGGATTTTGTGTTTTAATTTTATTGTATAAAATATAAAAGTAATAAAATGAAGTAACTCATGGAAAATATTTGTTTTCTTTGATGACTGGCTGCGTCCCTCGGCTTACATTTTGTAGCTATATTATGCATATTCATAAAATGACAACTTTGTTCCTCCTCTTAACTGTTTATTTTGTAACACTTATAAAGGAAATTAAATAACAAACCAATCATATTTACAATCTACTGAGTGCTCTCCCGAGTATTACAATGGATTCCAATTTAAGCTGAGCCTGAAAAAGAAAAGATTTGGTGAGATAAGCTACAAAATACAACCGACAAATAATTTTACATAGACAAATTACTAGCACACAACTCAAAAGACAAAACAATAAATAACAGTATTTTTTACTACTCAAAACTGTTTTGGTGTTTGATGAATTGACATACTGTTTGACTGTTTTATAATAATTACTTTAGCTACAGCAAGTACAAAATCTTACATTTTAAGCACTTTCATTTCATCACATGCCTCAAAAATGTTGACAATATAAGTAAGAAAGTAAGTAACCTTCGAAAGTACCTAACTGTTATGTACTCAAGTGAGGGAACTCAGAAAAACCAGTCAGTTGTCTACCTGGCCAGTGAGATTGTGCTCTCTGTTTTCCTAAATTATGTGAGGTGAGACTAAAATGGTAGCTTTTTTTAATGTAAATTGCTGCAGGTACCTACTACTAAAAATGTTATGTCAACATTTAAAATGACTCTCATACCACTTTGGATGTACTCAGGAACACCTGTGGTCCACAGATAAGAAATATGGACCTAAACCATCTCAACCAACATTTGAAATCACCGTCACAAAATATTCCAAAGCCACTCCATTCCATTGAGATTTGTTTGAAGCATTCTTAAATATTAGCAGAATTGCCCCCTGGCCACATGGTAGCCTGAAGCCAGTCGGTTACATAAGTAAATGATACTGACCTTTCGTCCAGGTCTTCAAACTTTCAATATCCTTAGCCATCGTCCAGTCGTGTCTCGTAGAGATGGCTGTCTTGGTCATCTGTGGTTGGTCAGGGAAGAACTCGTATCCATAGTCTACGGCGGTTTTTTTGACGACCCCGGCGGCACCGAGGATCATCATGGCGGGCACCGCCAGCACCGGAGCTCGTTGCCAGGCACTGTAGATGGAACCGGCTATCGCTCCGCCCAGGAAATAGTTGAAGCCGTCGTTCTTTCCCCGGATGTTCTTCGCCACGTTAGCGGTGACCGTGAAAGCCGTCGCCATGCCCACTAAAGGTCCAATGAAGTAGGCGTAGCGCCCTACCGTGTTCGCGATGCCCGTGGGGCGCGTGAACATGAGAACATCGTAGGAACCCATAACAAGACCCGTCAAGGCGGCATATTTGGTTGTTGCTATGGTTTTCAGTAAGATATCGTCACCCTCCGGCGAATCATAATACTTGTATGACAGAAATCTATCCATTGTTATTAAAAATTAAGTTTTTCCGAAAACGTTACACAACACTGGTGCGAGCAAAATACGAGCAAGCAAATGAACGTCAAAGCAATTTGATTGATTGATAATTTTAATAAGTGGGTTAACACTTATGTCAATGTCAACTACTAGCAGTCATTTTTGTTTTAGTAATGGCTTCGCACGGTTTGTGCATATAGCCAGTGTCAAGTATTTTATTTTAAGTATTTCACATTAAGAAATGTTAGAGCAATCGTGGTCAAGTAGTCAAATCAATTATTTACATCGTCAGTCACGATTCAGTAAAGTAGTGGATGCTTTACTGAAACTTCCTGGGAGTTTTGGAAAAAATGCGAAATGACACGCTTTTTGAGTTTATATCATTCGCCTACACTCGTGCACGTTAACGAACACTTAATGGTTAATATTCCACCAATATTACACATTAACACTCGAAGAAACACAAGTTTGAGCTAATAATACAAAACCAACAACGTCTCACTATCAGATTCCCGCCAAAACTCCCTAGCAGTCATTACTAAAGAGTTTACGAAGAAAGTTTATATCCTAGAATCTTATAGCGAATAGACGGAAAGCTGGTGCTGGGTGGTGGTGGATACCTAGCCATATACATTATACAGGCACTCGCACAGGGCACTTGCACGTTCAACTTTGATTTACTCAGGAGCTGCTAGTTATTTTTATTTTTTTATGTGCTCATATTATTAGTTAGTTCAAGGAATTCAGCATATTTTGTAAACTGAAGTTACAAATGTGGTGTAGTAGGTACAAGTTTACTAGGTAGATTATTATTTAAACTGACATTTTTGTAAGAAGAAATAGAATCAAAAACGAAACTTTACAGGTTAGTGCTTTGCCTGTTATATTTTGTTTCAGTAAAATTATTAGCCATAAAATAAAAGTTTATCACTAGAAATTAACAAAGTTGCATAGTACGACTAAACATTTTGAACGCGACCGTTCCTGAGTGACACACTCAACATAGTTTTGCCCATTTCCGTCCGTCAACCCGTCATTTTAGTGTCAAAAGTATTAAAAATGGCGGCGGACGGTGACGAAGTGATCAGTGATCAAGAAAAAGTTAGAATCGTTTCAGATTTCATTTTGCATTCACCACCGGGTGAATTTAACGAAGTGTTTAACGATGTGAGGGTGCTGCTGAACAATGACACTCTGCTGAAGGAGGGTGCGAGCGGCGCGTTCGCTCAGTACAACAAGGACCAACTAACGCCCGTGCGCCTGGAAGGCTCGGAGCTGCATACGCTCATCACCGACCACAACGAGCTCGGCGGCGGGCGCTTCTTCGACCCGCGGTCCAAGCGCTCTTTCAAGTACGACCACTTGCGTAAAGAAGCCGCCGAGTACGAACCCTTCGAGCCCGAGCGCGCGGCTGAGCCATGGCGCGCCGCGCTCGACGAAGAGCTCACGGCGTACGTGGCTGCGCACTACAAGCACGGTGCCAGCCTTGTGGTGGGCCGCGCGCTCGATTCAGGGTCCGTACAACTCGTCGCCTGCATCGAGGACCACCAGTTCCAACCCAAGAACTACTGGAACGGCCGGTGGCGCTCCGTGTGGTCGCTGACGGTCGGCGGACCCGCGGCTGAATTGCGCGGGATGCTGCGCGTGCAGGTGCACTACTACGAGGACGGCAACGTCCAGCTGGTGAGCTCCAAGGAGGTGCGAGCGCCGCTCGTGGCGGCCGGCGAGACAGCCACAGCTAAGGAGTTCGTGCGGCTCGTGTGCGACGCGGAGAACGCGTACCAGACGGCCATATCGGACAACTACAAGACCATGAGTGACACCACGTTCAAGGCCCTCCGGCGACAGCTGCCCGTGACCCGCAGTAAGATAGACTGGGCGCGGCTCGTCTCCTACACGATCGGCAAGGAGCTCAAGAGCCAATGATGTCCCGCCGCTGCGCTCTGAGCCGCAGCCGGCGCGCCATGCCTCTGTACATATGTCGCATAAGAGTAAATCTTGTTCAAATGTTTACGGGCTCCGGGGGCGCCGCGGCGCGCTCTCGGTGCATATTTATCTATGAATATATAGAGAAAATGCTATCGTAACTGTTAAATTTATTGCATTTTGTTACTCTCAGTTTGGAGCGATTACTATTGAATAGACAAGCATCTGATGTATGGGCAGTTCACTCTCGCTTGTGGAAAGAGGTTGATTTGATAAGATTTGTCCATTTGCTGATGTACTTAGGTGTGGGCTAGTGGGTCCGGGCAGTAGACATTCTGTCACTGATACATCAGTTTTATTTTGATCAGCTTGCCCATAAGGTTGATTGTTGTGTAAGCAATATGTTGAACTGTGAACTTATTTTGCCTAATTATAAAACTAAATAATGCATGTCAATTACCAGAAAAGAGATTCTATCAAAGCTAATAAAAATACTATTGTTAAATTGTGCATGGAAGTCGGTACTTATCCATCCAGTATGATTATTTTCCTCCAGTATTATTTTTTAATATTGCTTGCATAACAGAGTATTAGAGACGATTGGAACAGGACGGATACGAGGTAAGCTCGCAATGGTGCATTTAATTGTAGTTAATTTAACAAATTGTCCACTTAGCTTTAAACGCTATGTTTATGAGCAAAGAGCACAATATTATTCAATATTTTTCAATTTACAAATCATTATGTGTGTTGCTCAAATGTATGATACTAACAGTAAAAGGAACGAAAAATATTAGAAGAATTATATTGTCCATAAGATATGGCTTCGAGAGTGCGATTGAAAGCGTAATTTTTTTTAATAATGTGTAACAACTATTATAATGCCGATTAAGGTTTATTTTGTAATTATTATAATTATTTTAATAAAGAAACATACATTATAAATCCTAGTATTCTGTAATGTATGATTGAATTCATTTGAATAAAAATATATATTAAAATGTTGCTAAGTTCTGTTTTCATTTTATTTATAGACATAGCCTAGTTGTTATTGGCATGGTGTGCGGTCTAATCTGTGGTATTCGCTGTGGATATGACAAGACGAGTGGCGTCGGTGAGTCACCGTCGCTAATGGGCCTGAGGCGACGGCGCGGCCTGATGAATGCCTGGCCGATGCTTTCCAATACAAACCGGCTGTGAACTTGACCTACTAATTATTTATATCTGTCTAAATAGAGAGGCTAGACCTAATTCGGGGTCGGTAACTTATTAACGACATCAATCCAGTTTTTTTTGGAAAATCAATATGGAATCATGTAGATCGGTACAACGTGTTGTATAATAACTAATGTGACACATACTACATCCCCGGCTTAGAGTAAACCGATTTTTCCTGGATATAAACGATGTTACGTTCTTGCACGTCAGTGATTCATGTGCATACAACCAGGTCGTAATCAAATCGAATTCGTATGATGAGTATGCCCTTAAAAGGAAGTTGGCGATATCAAAATACACATAATGATGTCATTGATAAACCGTATTTGTGTGAGTATCCGCTGTACAGAGAAGGAAGTTGTTTGTTTCCAATGTCAGCGAGCCAACCAAATGTAGGTACCTAGCAGGGTAATTTTGTATAGTATAATATTGTTTGTATGTGAGTGAGGCTACTCACATCATTGCTAGTAGGTACAGCTACTAGGTACCTAAACTAATTTGAAACACATACCTATAAGGGTCACAACGGCGACTAAGTACTAGGGCCCAATATCAACCTGTCACCAGACACGTACGCATTTACTACTACACGTACGCATTACGGCTAGGTTTTGCTATCAAAGAATAAAATAAAACACTTTTTTTGTTAAACATTTCTATATTCACAGCCTATATAAATAACATTGTTTTGTAGTATGTTCATGTATGACACAATTACGATAAGGAAAATCTAATTCTAAAATATAATTAATAATTGCTTTTCATTCATTTCAGGGGAAAAATTGACAAAAAGTCTAGAAATCCCCTGCGCAGGGGCTACTATGCCAGGGGGATTCTGGAATAAGCCTAAGAAACTGGCAAAGCAGAGTCGCTTCACCTGTTGACTCAACTAGAATACTAATTAATTATTTATATCTTAGCTTATAGGTAGGTAAATAATACCCACAAGGATAGAAGGTAGGTATACCTACTCTGTCCAAGAAATATCTGATGTACCTACTCACGTACCTAGGTACATTAGGTCCCAACGTCCAACGGCTTGATGTAGTTTCGAAGAATGCGTCGGGAGTACAGCGAAGGTAGTATATAACCGGTAACCGGCTAGCAAAAAAAACTGGTCAACACGGTAGACAGATAAGGATGTTCGTTGCTGCCTTTTTCACTCACAATGAACAATGTTGGTAGAGGTAACTAACTAAATACCTACTATTGATAAGGTACTTATTCTAACAGTTAATTGTTCGGGAAAAGGAAAACCACATTAAATAAAACTACAGCCAACAAAAATTATTGTGCGATGTCGCTTAATAATGCAGTGCAATGCAATGTCCAAACAAAACCGAACGGATATAATGTCAATATGAAATTATCACTTAAGTATGTAAACAGCTGCTGCAACAGCCAGCTGTAGGTACTTACCTACCTACGTAGTAAGTACCAAGTAGTTAATAATAATTATTTGTAAAATATATTATTAAACCTACAAAATTAGCATTATATTATGTAGGTATAAATTATTTGTAAAATTACCTACTTAATTTTAATCATCTACTAAAAGATAAAACACCTAAGTATCTACCTATAAATGCACTTTAGTATCGTAAATCAAAATATCAAAACCATTCTTACCTGAATAATAATCATAATAAGATAACTACATTATTTCAATGTCGTCTCCTAAAATGATTCTGCATCCTATTTACGTTTTGATTTGTATAAAAATTACTAAGAGGGCCTTGCGGCGGCGGCGATAGAAAAATTTGCGACCTGCGATTATTTTGCAGCAAGTAGTTGTCTGATACTGCATACTTAGTTGGCGAGTTTGGTGGAGCCAAACTAACCTGTGGTGGTGCGTAATTCACTCGTGCTGATACCAAATGTTCCGGTGACGGTAAATACTGAGGTGGCACAAAGTTAACTGGTGGCAACACCATGACCGGAACGGGTCCTTCGATTCCGGACGGGACTTCTAGATCTTTCTCGGAGTCAATGACGTGAAAGTCGATAAGTGTTGGATTTTCAACACGTGGAATATTGTGTTCATCTCTAATTTCTATTCTGTGATTTGGTTTCGTGGGTTCTGTGATTTCGTTGTCTGAGTTTCGAATGTTTTCTGTGTTTGATTGTACAATTTCCATTGTTACTCTATTTGCGTTTGTTGTTGTATCTTTTTCATTATGAAATTGTACATAGTCACTCTTATCGAGCCTTTTATTTACATCTTTGTCTGATTTTAATAAAAATAGTTCATCTGTGTTTGTTTCCTTACGTTTGGTTACTTCGACTGGATAGTTAATATTTTCACTATTCTCCAAATCTAATTTGTCATCAATTTGTACTCTGTCTTGAGGTTTATTGTCAACTTTAGTATTTACACTGTTATAATGATCTTCGCTCGGAAACATGTCTTGAGCTGTGATAGGAACGTTGTTCATTGGTCTAGTAACAACTGGTTCACCGGTAATGTTAGCTGCTGGTCTTCTGTAGTCTCCTATCTCTCTGAGGCTGTCATAGAGCGGGTCCTCAAGAGGTATCCCCTCAGGGATGTCTTCGAAGGTGAACTCGTGGGTGATGAGGATCTCTCCGTTGTCCGACAGAGACCTGGCTTTATTGTAAAGATTGTCGGAAGTGAGATCTTGACTTGTTTCGTGAGACACGCGCGATGGACAGTCTTCTGGAATTGTATAGATCTGGAAGATAGGATTTGTTTGATGAAGGAAATACTTGTGTTATTGCTAATGCTTGAATGATGTTGATATGGGTTTTAAGTTTGAGTTTATCCTATAGTCAAAGTTGATAATGAATTTGGGCTCGACGACATCACATCACGTAGGTCACAGAATAATAACTAGTAAGGGGCGTAGGGTTAGATTTTGTAGCGAAAAAGAGAGATGGAGCTACCGAAAACGTGATTGCCTTAAAGGAGCCAAGGTGTTACCTGAGTGTCATTATCACTGGGACTGTAGTAGTCCATGACGCGGACGTAAGCCGGTCGCGTCCTGGCGCGGGGGCCCACGCTGTGGACGCTGAAGCAGGCGTGCCCCCGGCGGGGGGCCACGCCGTCGCGGGGGGCCAGGTACAGAGTGACGCGGGAGCTCGTGGGGGCCAGCTCGATACGCCGGAGCACTGGAAGTATTTTATCTTTACACATTGTAGTGGTCACAACACTATCAGACCTTGTGTTGGTCGGTGGCGGTAAACATGCTCGGCGTTACCACAAAAGATTACTGTTAAACAGATGTTTCTAAATTTACGTCGACAATATCGACGTCATTCACTCGCGTTTTCTTTCTCAATCCTGGCATACGTAATTATTTTACTTGTGAATTTGTTATTGAGTTAGAAAAAGCGAGGGTTAGACGTCGATTTGTGGAGAAACTATTTAGACTCATCAGTTCAACTCTGGCAACTCTGGTTTAAATCTTTAGAGGTAAGACCGTCTAAGTGTAGAATGCGGAATGGGCCTGGCTCTCCATAAACATTTACACTCAGCAGTAGTGAGCAGGACAATAATTTAAAGATGATACTTCTCATGTCCAGTTGTCCACTGCTCCTCGTGCTGCTGGCGAAAGTGAACGCGAAGTGAGTGAATGTGAACGGATAGATTGTGAATACATACTTCTCTTGAGGGAATTATTAACAGTAGCGGGATAAGCACGAGCAGGGGCCGAGACTAAACGGCGTATTAAACATCCGAACACCCTAGATATGGCCATGACTTGAGAGACTACTTGAGAGACTCCAAGGAGCTAGTGAGACTAAATTTCCCTACCAAAATGTTTACACATGTTTTTCTTCACCGCTCTCATGCTTATGATTCCGATGTAGGACCTTGGAATAGTCAAGGGAATGTTGCAAGCTCTTACAAGTGTCAGGTTGGTGCAGTTGCGAGTACAGCTTCGAGGCATCTGCGCCGTAGCCGCCGGGGAGGGAGATCTCCATCAGAGCCATCTCCGGGAACGATCCGCTCCACACCGCGCACGCCTGGGATCAAATAATAATGGCCTTTCAACATCAATACAATAGTAGGTTCTGTGATTGTTAGTTATGAGAAACTAGGCTTGATCAGTCTCCACAAAAAGCACCCGTTCACGAGTATAACGTGTGTTGTTGTTTTTGATAATTCTATACGGGTGAGACGGTAAGTAACCAACTACAAAAAGTAGCAGTGGCTATGTAATTTGGCAGATTTTAACCCCAATTGAAATCAGCTTGTCTAGGCTAGGTCTAGCAGATTGTCTAGGCCCGTTTCCGTAGCAGTTACCGTTCTTCAGTCGAATTCTAACTAATCTATGCTACAAAGTCTTCAAACCCAATGACCTAAATGACCTCACCAGCCTCAAGAATCTCAGCACCTCAATGACGTCACCAGCCTCAAAAATCTCAGCACCTCAATGACGTCACCGGATTCAGTAACCTCAGTACCTCAATGACAGCAGCGCAGAAGCAAGTGGTGGCGGTCGCGTCGCAGTCGAAGGTCCCGTCCGTGTGGACTGACAGCTGCACTGACAGTCGCTTGTGCTGTGTGCTGTCAGGCGACAGTGTGTTGTAGGCGCGAGTCGCCTGGATGAGGGCGCAGCCCGAGCCTGGAGAGGAAACAAGTGTGAGTAGCTTTACAACAAGCTTTTTAAGATTTTAAACATTTATATAATTCAAAATAAATTAAATCAATTTCAAAACATTATAAGCTGGTGTGTGGCAAACCCTCATTAATTTAGTACGCGGTAGGTAGGTATTATTTTATGCATGAGGTTGATTGTGTCACCGATGTCGTGTCGGTGTCTCGTATGTTTCGGGTGTCGTGTCAGCGTCGTGTTGTGTCCGTGTCGCGTCAGTGTCGCATCGTATCGAGATCCCGCACACTATAGTAAGTACTTATTCCTCCTATGCCACACACACGGTACGTGACGGGTCAGTAGGTATCATACCCATATCTCAGTCTCGGTTTCACGTCGTCTCGTTACCTCGACATGTGCCTCGGTCGTGTGTCTTCGTTCCTGTACCGTACCTTCAACAGCGACATCGAGCTTGGTTCCTGCGCCCATCTTCAGCACCTCCGGCACGTGCAGCTCCGGGTGGAGCGTCACCGTGCCGGTGGCGGCGCCGCTGCTAGCTGTCACCGTGACGTTCGACGGCGAAGGCTGCAGGGAGGCCCAGGCCGACAGCGCTTCTAAAGCCACTAGGGTGTCCTGGGAAATGCATTTGGTTATAATTAGTAGGTCGTTGAAAATGTTTTAATATTATGTTCGAGTTCAACTAGCTACATGAGACTGAACTTCGATGCCATGGAGTGTAAGATTTTGCTCTCAGGGTAAAATGGAATCCGACTATTGCAATTCTGAGCCCAATATAGATTATTGCATAAAAAAGAACCGTTCAAAAGTAATCCAAAAATAACTTTAGGGGCGGGGCAGGGAGCAATATGTCATTCGACCAATACGTTGCTGAAACATAGTTACTATGTCGCTCCCCCCTCTCCCCTCTTCCGCGAGCATACCTCAGGAGGTGACTACCACGTGCGTTACAAACCTGAGTGGACACGAACCCCCCCGACGGCCCCCGATGCGCGGAGAGCCACCGCACAGCGCCGGCGCCGAACTCCCGCAGCGCCGCGGGACTCTCGCGGAGAGCGAGGAGCGCGTAGCTCGTTGCCTCTATGGAGGTGGCGAGGCTGCCTGGGGCACGAAATAATACTAATTGGTCCAGTCATGAACACAGCCCATAGAAATGGTAATAGGTCTACCACCATAAAATATATCAGCTTGCTTGCAGTGTATCAGTAATAATAACCTGGGGGCACGGCCCCCGCCAAGTCTACAGTCTACAATTGGAATTATTGAGATGGTAATCTCTTCAAATAGCAACAAAAGTATGTAAGGGTACCGTTAAGAGCCATAGTATTTTCAGGAGTTAGTAAGTACTTCGAAGATTACGTTGAGATTGAGGTTGGAATCGGCATCGTATTTAATTGGCTTACAGAAATAGCCCCGTATGTTATAACTTCAATGTCCACTGCTTCAAAGACACTAATCAAGTCTTATGACAAAAAACATTTGAGCCTTCTAAGATTTTGTTGCTTACCAGTCTCCCACCACAAAAACTCCCCGTCTTTGCGCGCCATCTTGATCAGCTCCATCAGCTCCAGCAGCCCCTCGTGATCCTTCAGCCCCTCCTTCTTCAGCCAATTAGCTTCTTCAGCGATTTGGAAATTTTCCAGCTTCGCTTTTGTCGTTCTTCGGAGGTCTTCGAATTTCGCTTCATTAGTCCTATAAAATAGATGTCTTTCACACCTACGAAACTAAGAGAGGAAAAGAGAGAGACAGAGGCAGACACAGAAAGATAGAGAGAGATAGATACAGAGTTAATTAATGACAAAAGCAGCTTTAAATTTCATCGACACAAAGAATACTTCAGGGAAACTATTCAAGAATCTATTATAAGGGATAATCCTTTCTGGATGTCAAATTCTGGAAAACCCTACAAGAAACCACTTCAAAATGCCGAAGATAAAGTTGATGAACTGATTCTGTTATAATGTTACGTCTTCAGCCTTGCTATCAAATCGACCAGAGCTATTTCTTTGAACCCCTTATATACCTTCTCAGTTCCTCTTCATATTTCTGTAGTCTTATAAACGCGTACGCCAGTAGAGAATGCGCGTAGATCCTGGTGGGGGTCTTGTATTTAAGAGGAGGTAACGCTCGGAGGCACGAGAGGGTGTTGCGGATGACGCGGGGCGGGAGGGGGGAGGAACTCTCGACAAGTGAGGTGATGACGTACGCAGTCAGGGCTACTGACGCGATCTCGCCCTCTTCGTTTAGACCTCCCTGAAAAGATAGCAAAGAACAGATAGATCATGATGATAATAAGAGACATCAAGTCGAAAGTAGGAATCGAGGATAACGTCATTATTGTCAAACGAGAAATAGTGACTTAATATATGTGCGATATGGTTGTTACAGCTATTTTCGGGATAAAAAGTAAACTACGTGTTAAATCCAGTGCTTCATCCATCTACTTCTCAAATTTTATCATAATCCCATCAGCCGATATGGCGTTATTGAGTAACAAACATACAAATACTTATTAAAAGCACATCATGTCGGACTATATTATTATAATCCATAAGATAAGTGAACACACCCGGAGCTCCCTGTGAAAGACCTGACCCTCATTCCTGAAGCATCCATTCTCCATCTGTTGATTCAGCAGCCAGCGCTCGGCTGTCTCGATCGCTGGTGGAGTAGGCTGGCCTGGCCAGAGCATCTGAGAATACAATGGTTGTTGAAATAGTGGTCGCTGTTGTTTATTCTACTAAATCTATCATAACAGTTCGTCTAATCTTTCTTGGCATATTCTTAGTCATAGCTTTGAATGGGTGTTCCATTGGAAACAGAAGAATTGAGGCTTTTCTACAATAATTATTGTATGTACCTACTAGTCATGATCCATGATAAACTTTAGAAAAATATTGTCGGTTTGAAAACTCTTAGGCCAAATCCAATCGGGAAATTGGCAATTTTCAATACAGCAACGCTTGTGGTGCAATTAAGTACCTAGGCAAGTATTTGTATTGGTATAGTAGTTAGGTTAATGATAATTATAAATTATAGTCATAATTTGATTTTATTTACTTCGTTATCAGTGTCGAACTCACCTTGTGAGCTCTCCTCAGGTATCTCAGAGAAAACGCCGTGAGCCAAGTAGAAGACGTCGCGTCTGATGCTCCAAACGCGCTGAAACCTCCTGAGGGGTGGATGTACTGCAGCTGTCTGGTGAACCCTGAAAACCACAAATCAAGCTACATTACAAGAAAATCTGTCTTTATTTGTGCATCCAGTTAGTCAAAGCATTGGCGTCTTCTTCTTTCTTTATTCATCTCTTTTCACATAACATGTGAAATGGGAGATGGAACGAGAATCGAATCTAGCGTCTAAGCATCCACGTTACCGTTCACCCACCATTATAAAGTTAATAATAAGAGTTATTATAATAATTATCAGAGTTCTTGCACAAGTAAAGACTGACCATCGGACAGACCGTCCGCCCTATGATCACACAACATCATCGATTTTGAAGGAAGCACTGGATCGGTGTAACACCAGAACCGGGACAAGTGACGTGCACGTAAGGGGGCGTAGTGGGTGTTTCGTGCCCCAGTAAGTCGGGCAGTCGGGCAGTCGGTCAGTCTGGCAGTCGGTCGGTCTGGCAGTCGGGCAGTCGGGCAGTCAGGCAGTCGGGCAGTCGGTCGGGCGGGTAGAGCGGCGCACCTCTGGCGACGTGTTCCCTGGCGGCGGCGGCGGCGGCGGCGCGCGGCTGCAGCTGCGCCAGCGCCAGCAGGTTGGCGGCGAGGCGCGCCATGCGCTGCTCCCCGCAGCCGCGCGGCAGCGACACCAGCGCGTCCGCGTCCTGGGGGAGGGTGGTGCCGCTCAGACGTGGGACATTCCTCTGAGGTTGGGATGACTTTTAATTCCCAGGAGTCATATGAACGGCTACAGGTGCTGCCCTACATTTGACTCCTGTTAATCAAAAGCCCCCTGTGAGATTGTATGTGCCCCTTTATAAGTTTTTGATGAATGAAAATATCGTGAAAAATCTTGGTTGCAGCGCAATAGTCTGTTAGGTTACCATCTTCAAGTGGAAAAATTGTCAACTGGCCCCAGTTTCGGCGGTAGCACTTTAGACCGAGCCCCATTCTAGGCTTAGCAAACTTTACCTTCTTTGTCCACAACGTCACGCAGATAATGGTCAAAATTAAATGCTGATATACAATACGTAAACGTAAAATCTTCCCTGGATATGCGAATACTCACGGCGAGTAATGGTCCGACGAGGTCTCCCGACACCCACGCCGTGAGGGTCTCCGTCCCGGGGACGGCGGCGGCGGGAGACCAGCTCCAAGAAACTTTGGATTTGGTCGAGTTGGACTTATCTGTAACGGACCGTTCGAGTCGCTTGAGTTTTGTGACTGGAAGTAATTGTGGACATTATGAACGTAATAACCCCGAGATTACACATCGAACATTTACCAGGGTATATCTTGGTGGATTAGCAATTGCATTAGGCATGTAGCCGTTAATAGTTACGATCAGGAAACAGCCCGGTCGTCTCCGAACTTGCAGGACTTCGACGGGTTCGAAACCACGACTATCAATACCTGATCAATCCTGTGTTATTTCATGAAAACGCATCACTGCTGAAATATCGTAGACGATCTTACCTTTTCCACATAGCAGCATAGATTTGTGCTCCTGAACAGGTATTCCTTCAGGCTCCACCATTATCATTATGATGACTTCATCACTGAAAGAAATATTAAGGACAATAGTACCGTGGGCAGATATTTGGCGGTTAAAAGTAAACATACCAAAAAATACGAGGCTCTTGATTTCTCTTCTTTTCTGTTTGATCCATATATAAATTATTCATACATCATGCAAAACAAAATGCATGTTCAGATCTTCAAAGACTTGCTCTCTATTTCCACCTACCTGACTCCCATCCCAACAGTCCGTTTGCCACAGCCTCCATCGTTGACAGCCTTGGCTCTGATGATAACCTTGGCTTCCCCCGCACTCTTAGCTGTGATGGAAACCCTCCGAGCCGAGGAGGCGCGGGGGGCCACGCAGACTGACTCCACCAGTTCCAAGGGACCTTGCAGTTGGAGGGTGGTTAGGACTTGGATTTGAACCTGGAATATATGAAAAATATACCTTAGTCATATTCGTTTCGCCAATGCGTAGAGGGGTTTTAAATAGTAGAGCAATTTGTAAACTTCTTTAAAACCTACCACGGCTTAGAAAGTCATTAACATGAAGAGAAGAAGGTAAATGAAAAGTTTAATGGATACTTACACTGAGAGGTTCGTAGAGGTAGTTAAAGAGGCGGTACCGAATTATGGTCGAATCTCCCCGTCGCAACCTTTTTGGGCTATCTGCGTGGATGAAAAACTCTCGGAATACCTGGAAATAGATTCAATAAATCGTCATTATCAAGAGATCACTAAACTTTTGCAGTCAACGTTAGCAATCACCATTGAAAAAGTTTCGCACTACCGAGGGTAATTTAGTTCAACACAGGCTTCAATTTAAATCTTATCAAACAAAAGGTAACTATGATTAAAAATGATAGATAGTTCAAATTGTAACCAAATAAATTTTGGACAAAGTTTTGGGAGTGGCAATACAATGAGGAGCGTAGCGTACCTGTAAAATAGCCGGCTGAGAGACTGCCACTCCAGTCTTGGAGAGGCAGACGGCGTGAGCTTCATATCTGGTGATAGAGTCGGGGGCTTTTGCAGTAGTTACTGTGGAGTCGTTGGCTCCCACGGTCACCAGGCGCCAAAGCCAGGCCTGGGGAATAAATACAAAAGTAAGTCATGCACATCAAGCTTCCATGTGTCCAAATTGCCATTGACTGCCAGGAGCAGGTTTTTGAAAAAGTAAGTCTTGTTTACCTCAGAGAAATCACTTCTTGGAACTGTTCCCTCGTCAATCAAGGACGCCGGAGAATCGCAATTCCTCTCCACAGTGACGTCGCTCAAGGTCCTGACTCCTGCAGCCGCCAACCATATGGCTGTTAGCTCCAGGCTGTCGGTCAGCAGTTGGGGAGTGTCTGTGCCTGTGGAGAAAAACTGTTCTATTGGCTGCTTCAGGTAAGAAGATCTATGATCTGACTGGTGAAGCAGGATTTAAACTTATAACCATCCACAACTTATTACAACCACTTACTCAAAAAGCATTCACCGGCTGCGTCGTATTCCGTCATGTTCCTGTGCCCGTCTATCATCCTCCGGAGACCTCTCATCAGCACTTCTCTCACGGCATAGCGCGGGCTCCACTTGGCGGCGCTGTCGAGGGCGGTGAGGGCGCAGAGGGCGGGTCCGGGGGTCGACACCTGGAGGGTCACTTGCGACCCCGGGGAGGCTTGGCGGGAGAGGAACGTGGCTTCCACCTGGAAGTGACGAAGTTTTGTTATATTTTTTGGTAAGGCAACATAACCGAAAGAATTATTCTTAGAATCCCTTTTGGAATGTTGCATCCGGCATTATTTTGGACCGAGGAGTTCCAATCTGGCTAAGCGTGTTTAACAGCTTTGAACACAACGCCATTGATATAATGGAAAATGCTAGTCTGAAATTTTATAATTGCTATTGGAACTTTTTTATCAGGACATCTGCTTTCCATACTATTAAATTAAGTCCATAAATATATTATTTGATGTTGTAGACGTCGTTGACTTTTAAAATGTACTCGCTACATCACTCGTAATTAATAGGAAGTTTTAAATTTACCTTATTAATAAAACAGTCGTCCATCTCGAAATGCTTGCTGGCACTCACGAACTGTCCATTGTAATAGAAGTACGCTATAAGATGACTATCAGGGCACATCTGCTGGGTCACCTTTATGGGTAACATCACCCTCAGCAAATGTCTGTCTAGGAGAGCATCTGACGCGTTAGCCTCGTGTTGTATAGTGTTGATGTCATCTATTCTATCATTTATGTTAGGGTTAACATAAACGGCGCTAAACCTGTCATAAAAGGTGTGGTTTTTATCATTTGCTTCTGTATTTTTATGCAAATAGCTATTTTTGTCTTTTTGGTTCATGTTTCTGATGATATTAGCACTGTTATCATTTTGCGTATTCATGTCTGTTGGGTTGTTATTATGATTATTGTATTGATTAGTATGGGAATCATAGCTTCGGCTGCCTTTGGCATTATTGCTTCTGTTAATATTGTTTCTGACGTATTGGTTGCTGTTTTTATTATATTGGCCGTTGTGGTCGTCATATTGGCTCCTGGTTTGATCGTATTGGCGGTCTTCGTATTGCGGCATGGGGTCATCACATTTACTATTTCTAGAGGCGGTTTGTATGTGAGTGGCTGAGCTTGCTATGGGACATTGAGTGGTCGCACCCCAACGGTAGATGATTCCGCCCCTAGTGATTACCTGTCGTGGATAAACTGAACTCATTACAAGTGCTTACGTTTATTTTGATATCATTGGCCACTAGATAAATATATTGTTAGATTAATTTACGAACTTATTTAACTTTGTGGAAGTCATTGTCTTACCACGAAATGCACGGTAACTGGTGCAGTCACGTTTTGCAGGCTGAGATAGAGGGGCACGAATGTCCTGGTGCCCCGGGAGTCAGCGCGGAGGGGCCCCAGCGCCGCTTGTATGGCGGCGCGCCGTGTGGCGAGGGTCAGGGGGCCCGTCGCGATGGTGGAGTCGTTTGCTAGGCTTGCCTGGAGAAGAGGATGGAATGAGAATTCATGTCATGCTATAGGAATACTTGATTCTCATTTCAGGACCTAACAAGCCTTTGGAAGGTTAAGGCCAGGTGGTTGGCAGACAATTGGAAGTTATTATCGCAATTGACACGGCCATGCACAGCTGTCGCATGAACACTTTTGTTATATGACATGACCAAGACTTGTATAATAAACTAGCTGACCGAACAGACATTATCCTGTAATGTAATTGTTATTTTTTCTGTCAAAAAAGTTCCTACATTACAAAAGTTAATGTGGTCGTCTAGTTTCCTCTAATTTTCTAATGTTCGTCGTAACTTATTTATTTTTATCTTTCACTAGAAGCACCTCGCGGTTTCACCCGCGTTAACTACTATTCCGCGGGAACCACATAATTGGTCCAGCCGTTCAGATGTGATGCCGTGACCACGGGAAATTGGGATAATTTTTTATAAATAGAGACTATGCCGTCGTGACTTACTTCGAACCTATAGAAAGGACTGGTGTCGTCTTCGGCTGGGAACATGACCCGCGCCACGCCGCCCGCGTCCGTGTCGCCGCTGACGCAGGTGGGGGCGGCAGCTGCGTCGGCGCCGCCTCCGTCGGCGGAGCGGCTGGCGGAGCGGCACACGCGGACGCTTGTGCTCGGAGCCGGCTTGTCGTCCCAGCGGGTTGCTTTTACCTGGAAAAAGCATAATTATGTATACGTTTGTACTAGCTTTTGACTACCAATTGATCAAGATAACATGTATGGCCCTACGGCCTTCTCCAATCTATCTATAGGTATAGGTACTATATACGAAAATTCATCAAAATTTTGATAACTTGACCGCTGGCCTAGCCTTGGTTAGATATCTCGCAGATTTTCCAATTATTTTCTTACCTTTAATTTGTATGGCAGTCCAGGTGAAAGAATGGTGCGATGTTTAGTGACGAACTCCAGAAATATTGGCTTGTCCACCACTTGCGACACCACTGTTGTGTTCTGCCACACTCGTGTGCCTTCTTCCTGTATACGTTTAATGGATGTAGCAATATTTTTTAAATAACAATATGTAAACGTTACATCTCTGCATGTAGGTACGCCTTCCAAAGAGGCACGTAGCAAAGATTGCCTTCCAGTTGGACAGATGTACGCAAGATGATTGATTAGAGCGGATGAAAGGAGTCAAAGATATAAACAGAGGAAGAATCGCATAACACGGCAATAGCACGGGTTGCATCATCGTGATCTTGAACATCTTTGTAGCATTACCTCAAGACAAACTAGCTCGATGGTGAATGGGATGTGATGGGTGATGAGACTCCATCTCGCCCCATTCTAGGCCGGTCTGTTGACCTCACGAGTTGAGCTCACGGGGGGTTTTAGTGGGTTCAAGCCCCACCCACCCGCTTCCACTACCCCCGTAGTGGAAGAAGTAGTTTGCATTTCCCCCCGGCACTAATCGACCCACAAACTGACCTGGAAGGAGAAGTCAGCCACGACCACGTCGGGGGGATGTTCGCCCCCCAGGCCGACCCTCCTCGCGGCGGCGGCGTGCCGGTGGCAGGCGCGGGGGGCGCGCAGCCTGACGGCGGTGCGGACGCCGCTGCTGTCGCTGCCGGCGCCGCGGAGCCGGATCACGAGCATACCCTCCACTGCTTCTGTCCACGGGTATCTGTGTAATGACAAACATCTTAAATAAGTGCACTGAACCAATATACACGCATCAGCTACAAGCTGCTAGAGCATATTAATTAATAACAATAATAATAATGAAGAACAGAAATTTCGACTGCTGGTCCCGACTCACGAGAGATGGTGGCCGAGCCGTAGCTTTTACGCTTTAGAGTTCAACGGTACGGGGTTCGATCCTCAGCCAATCGATGACCCATGATCCTCGGCAATTACTTTTCGTAAGTTATGAGCGGTTTTCTATCGCTCCGTACTTCGGAGGGGACGTAAAGCCGTCTGTTCCGGTTGTTATAGATTGATAGCAGTCGTTAGCCACGTCAAAAGCCCTTGGGCGGCTGGAAACTCTGACACTAGAAGCTAAGCACAACCTCATAGGAAAACAGTTCGTTGGTAACCAAGAAATTGGCGACATACCTTGTTGTTTATCATACCATCACGTTTACGGCAAGGTTTCGCTTGTTTCTTTCCAGCTACATAACTAACCTCACACAGACAGTCCACACCAGCCTCTCGCTGGTCCTCAGCACTCGAGGCGCGTGACGGACGGTCAGCTGGAACGGCGGGAGCTCATAGCTGCCCACCCAGAATACCGCAGAGCCCTGGAAAAATGATTTACCGTCTCGACACCAATATAGGGCAATCCAACTGATGGTGTAAGTTGCTGCACCGATGCATTAGAACTAGTTGCTGTAAAAAACCAGTAACCTACTTTTAGTTTTTAAATCTTACGTACCTACTTATCACTACACTGTGGTTTTCACGCACCAAATTTCGTACGGCCCTTCAAACCAGCTCCGTTATGTTCACGCACTACTGCTTAGAGGATAATTCATGTTTACAATCCCAAGGAGGCCCAGTTTTGGTCCCTTAGTTTAACCAACCGATCAATCTATATCGTAGTCTCTATCTGGCACTACACAAAACATGACAAAGACAGCAATACACTTACCGGTTAGCCAAAGATAACTAGAGGTTCGGAAACCAGGCACGATCCTGTTTAGTTGGTACAAAGGTTTTGGCAACGAACATTGATCATCATCATAACGCTGCACAGTGCACAGCCTACCTGGGTGCCGTCCGCCAGTCTGGCGCGCACGCTCCACCGGCCCGGCGGCGCGAACTCGTCGATCTCATGCTGCACCTGCGCCAGCCCCAGCTTGCTCCGCATCTTACTCCACTCGGCCACTCGCGTGCCCTCCCACGCGCCCGGTGGCCCTTCCACCCAGATTTCTTCGATCTGGAACGTTACACAGCCCGTACGGTAGACTATTATATGCCCCGAGTGCCGTTAAGAAGTGGAACTCTTTGCCGGAATCTATGTTCCTCCATAGTTAACCTGCAGTCTTTGAGTGACGAGTGAACATTACTTCTAGGTCAGCGTGCCCCATCGTAGACCGCATCGTCTCCTTGTAATATCAAGTGAGATAATGGGAAAATGCAAGCTTATTACCATATAGGTAGTATTTGTTTTTTTTGTGTGTTATGTTTTGCAAGATCAAACGCGGGTAGTTGGAAATAACACCTGCCGCTCTAGACGGTGATACCCGCATTCTCCAGTCTTTTCGTGACCACGGTCGATGTAACTCAGCCGAAACGTCGAGGTATGTAAACGTTAAATATATTTTGATATTAGTTTGTGCGCGAATTGGACCCGTTTTTAGCTAGTTAATAAATAATTCTTATTAAAAATTCATAAAAAATGTGAATTTCCATGCTATGGTAGTATACTTTATGACAATAGCTCCTAAAATAGTGCAAAGGGGGAAATTTAATTCAAATCGATTCCGTAAATACTTACCTAAGTACACTGATAGTTTTTTTATTTATTTCCTTTATAATTGCTCTTTTGTTAGCCTATACGATGACTTGCAGAACTGTCAACTGCATTATTGCAATAAAACCTTCAAGCGTCCCCGTTATGTCATACAAACATAACTGTACCTTCCGATTTCGAAACCATATTCGCAAATCACTTGGAACGGTACATTTTAATTAGCTGTGCAAATTACAAGTTCTCATGCTGGCGGTACTTCGACCCAGTGACCTGCTCTGCTGGAGACGAGACGGAGGGGCAAGGCAGGTAACTGAATATAGTGGAATTAATCAATTATCGAGTTTTAAACGGTAACTTAATAATAATGTTTATTTATAACAAATCACACCGCACAATTGGTGCATACATCGAAGATAAGTAAGTATAGGCAAAACAGGATTTTTGAACAGCAGACCATTGTTGAACCTTTTGTTATCGTTGAACGTGACTTAATTTACGGGTTTCGTCGCTTTCTGATATGACTGAAAGTATCATCCTCATTCAGTCTTCAAATCGAGATACTGCAAAAATTGTCATCAGCAGTAATACGGGATCATCAAAATCGGTTCAGCATCCTTTACAAAAATAACTAACTAGTAAATACATGAGTAGGTACATAGAAGAGTTTTCTATCTTACTAATATTTTGATTTTGACTAATATTTTGGACCGATTTTGATAAAATTTGATATGGAGATAGCCAACACCCTGGATTAAAACATAGGCTACTTTTTATTCCGTGAACAGTGGGTAACACCGCGGAGCACAGCTAGTTCTACTATATTATACAGTCGAAATAAGAGCCTTCTCCGTGTTGATGTCGGTTTAAAATTCCCTCCCCTCCCCTGGTCTGCTGATTACCTATTCAAACATGGCATTAAAATAATTGTTTATATTGTCAACTATCATTTGATGGCCATCAGATAATGAACATTCAACGATGAGTGAGTATGCACGGTTGTACGAAGGCAGGCCCGTATTCAGGGTAAGCCTTAAGGGTCACGATTTGGCCGAAGTAAGATTCGTATTCTAAAACTGGTGATGAAAACCCTTCAATCTAAATATAGGTACAAGGTTCAATGACTTATAAACTAAAAAAATAATGACTTAAGAGCCACGACTATCATCTAACAAAACTCTTTGTGGCGTTTAGCATGGCTTAGCATCCATTTTATTCCACTTTACACTCGGTTACACTACCTACGTAATCGTTAACGCCATAATTAATACAATGACATATTTTTGTTATACCAAAATCCTAAAATGAAGACCATTATGGTTTGTATCCGCCGTCGGCTTTACTGAATAACTGAACTACATTTTTGTTATACTTAGACCCCTAAAATGTTAATTAGAACCTCAAAATCCACATGCCCTTATTGCGGCCCTGTGCGAAGGTTTGTATGTCACCGCCGCTACCGGTATTCTGATTTATGATACTCGGAAGATGGCTTTGATGATTAACTTGGAAGATGAGACAGTGAATATAATTATTGACTTATTTATCTGATTGCTTGCTATTCGTGAGCCTTAATAGAAACGGATTTTTAACACGAAATAAAAAATAGAGGCATATCTATTTGTTTCACTCGTAAATTATAAATTACACCTGATTTGAAACGTGAAAAATATTATGTAATCGTGTAGCCATTTATTAAAACAACGAATGAGAGACAAATCTTGCAGTGATTGGTGTCTACGCGATTAACGAAAAAAGTCGAAATGGCCGCCCTATGCTACACAGTACGAAACCCTGTTTTCATAAAACGTGAACATTACAAATATAACTCTCTATCAGAATAATACCGTTCTGTGAAATTGTTTTACCACTAATTTCTATACGAAGGACAATCTCATAAGTGCATAAACACACGTTTTGCATACATGGCTCATCTCTATTTGTGTCAGTGTCACGCTCGGTGCACACGTTGTGCTGGTCGCCGCTGGTTTTTGCGACGCACAGGATATACGGATGGATAAGTTTAATGAACAGTTGTAATTACTAATAGAGTCAAAATGGTATTTGGCTACAAAATTTTGGTTTTGTCCCATCCGGGTTCGTAACTATTTCGGCACTCCTAGACATCTTCTTATAATAGTTATAGCCTACCCATTGTTAAATGCGTTCATCGCGAAATTGAAAAAATATGCGTGTTGACTTTGCAGATTAACAATTCCTCAAATTTGTCTTCCGATCATTATGAGATTTTTATGAAAATATCCTAAATTAAGGTAAAAGTGGGAAACCTGTTCTTTAAATGAGAAAATAATATTAGCTGTGATGTGTTAATGTGTTATTAATAAACATCACATATTTTTCGCAATAAACAGATACACAGATATCGCCAGTAAATATTGATTTCTACTTATCACAAGATTTTACGATTGCGAGCAAACCATTTGCAACCCTAACGACTGTTAGTAAAGCCCAAACTGGCTTGCCAACGGACTCGATAGGAGAGTTACTGGAAAGCTGCAGAACCACTTGGTGGCAGGTTATAAAGTCAAGTTCTTGGAGTCGTTTTATGGGCTAGAAATGAGGCTACTGTCTTATTTATGTGAGCGTTGTTATACTTAATGTAAATAAATAGAAAATGATACAGCACTATTTAATATTATGGATATTAAGGAGTTCCTGAGTCCCTTCCTAGAGTCCCCTGTAGAGTACCCCGATGTATGTATGGTGTTCCTTGTAATTCCATATTTTCAAAAATCTACGGTTCAGTATTGCAGCGTCTTCGTACGAAAAGCTTCCGTGGCATTTTAGACGATTGCATACGTGATTTTTACAAAGGATTATGTCCTAACAATAAACTTAATGGTCTTTTAAGAAACCCATTAAGTTCAGGTGTAATTAAGAGAGCAATGACTCCTCAGCACTGTTGATTATTCTGCGGAGCAGTTAATTGTAGCGCCGCTATTTTTAACCTTGGGATCAAGTTGTTACTCTTCGTGGGGTGTTGCCTTAGTAACGTGTGTAATATCAGTGGGTACTGCTAGTATAAACTATTCGATTACTTTGGAGAACTGTGCCCTGAGTGTGAGTTTTTACTAGCTCGACATAGTACACGTCAAATAGCTATTTGTATAAAGACTTTTCGTTTATAAACGCGCCGGTAGGGACGCTGTACAGGATCTTCATACAAAGGCGCTAGTTGACGTGTACTATATCGAGCTAGTTAAAACTCATACTAGGAGTACAGATGCCTATTGCGTAACATATTTTTATTTTTATTTTCTCGTAATTTAAACAATACCTATTTCCGCCAAGTCGCTCCAAGGCGAAGGTCATGACAGCGCACAAAGTCGATTTTGACCCAGATTCCGATGTTCAGTTGAGTTAAAATTTTGCATGCCTGTTTTGTTCCGGTATCAATACAACTGTGCTGACAGCGAGCTGATCTGACGATAGAGACGGAGTATAGACTACGGACCTCCTCAATAACAGTAAATACTTGAGTGTTCAATATAGCTTTTTCTCGTATGCTTTCACCGTATTTGATCTCCCTTGCGGAATGTTTATTTGTTACACAGAAAACAAAGACACATTGAGGGTTCACTTACGTTGCCAGGTGCTGGAGTCAAGTCCGCCTTCAGAGCAAAGACCCTGGCCCGCAAAGTCTCTCCCGGCCTGTATCGGGCCCTCTCTGTGTGTACCACTAACACTCTACCACTGGATATGTGAAGAGTGATCCGCCTTTCCCAACTGCATTTAACTTCTGGATACCTGAAAAGAAAGAGGATGAGCAAACTTCTTAATACACCCATGCTGCATCTTTCTACCCTCAACGAGCTGATTTTCACTTAGCATCCGGATAGATGCATGTGGTGATTGTTTATAAGGCCACCCAATCGTCTTTATCCACATACAACCTATGAAATTGTCATTCGTGAGGCGTCGGCGGCGTCGAATCTTCGAACCCAGTTGGTATTACTTGCTTAGCTACATGCCGCCAAATAATAGTATTTCTCATGCCGGGGAAATAGTAGGTTAGTAGTAGTGTGGAGTATACCAAAGATATTGGGTATGGCTGTTATTTTCTTGACATTTGGGAGACAGTAAGCTTACCAGACATTAACAACCAGATCTGCCTTCGTGTTCGGAAGTAATGGCACTGATATATCGAGGCATCCTCCATCACCTGAAAAGGATAACTCTTTCATAATATAATATCTTCTTTCTATGACGGTCAGTCTATAAAGAACTGCCTGCACATGGAACTGTTGATCAACGGTTGATTCAAAAACTCAGTCCATTTGCTTTCTTAAATAATGTCGATGTGTCAAACATTGCGGCCTGATATGTGTTGGAGACAAACGGAGACAAGATCACCCAGCCAGACTATAATGGCTAAAACTGAATGCCTAAAATACGCTGGAAATAAATAGAACTAAAGAAAGTAACTCGACTTTTCCACCTTCACCTTCCCTTTCATGAGATTAAGTTGTAAAGGTACCTGGTGGAAGCTCCCTCGACGCCGTGACCGTTTGGTTGTGTGCGTCGATGAGTGACAGCAGCATCGTGGCTGGACCGTCAGGATAGAACCGGGATATGCAGGCCCTGTTAGTGCCCCCTGCTGTCAGGACCCCTGGCGCCAGGAAGAAGTGGTTCTTGTCCGTGCACGGTGTACTGAAAAAGGAGTTAACGTTATTGTTAAAGTAAAACTCATTTCAGTTCCTTTCTTAAACTTTTACGATGATTTATTTAAGTAGGATGCAGCGTCAGTCGAAATTTCATTTTAAATAGGTGTGCAACTGGTTATTTTATCAAAGGTATGATGCGAAATTATTATTATCTATACCTTTTGTATGATAATTAGAAACGAAATGTTGAAACTGTAAAGGTACGGATAGCTAAAGCAAATGGCAAACGATGTACAAGCCCTTATTTCATTTAGTTAATTGTGATTTTTATAACATAAAGTTTTTTTTTATACATTCTACAGCATCATTACTGCGCATCTAAAGAAATTCGAGGTAATCAAGCGACTTCAAACATAATACCATAATAAAATTATGTTAATCAGATCATCCTACTAATCATCTTTAAAATCAATTAACATTTTCAAATATGGTAACAACCATTTAGGTAAGTACTTCCAAAATACAACTTGCCGCGACCATACGCGAAGAGCTGCTATGCTAGTTCATTTTAAATCTTGTTTCAAGAACATAGAGTTTCAAATAAAACATCAAGCAACATCTAACAAGATGTTGCTCAGAGATGCGTTGTATTTTTTGTATTATTTCAATTATAGGGCATCTAATTGTCTACAGAAGTCACGAAGGGAAAAACGAACGTAATTACGATTGAATGATCGTTTCCTTGTATGGATGGTCGTAAACTTCAAGGCTCCCGTTTAGACCTTTATTGGAATGGATTACAATGCTTTATGTGGTTTCGATAAGCCCACGTGGAAACTAATTAGGCGAATACCAAAAGTCTGTTTTTGATGTAATAATATTCTATATTAGTTGTTTGTTTAGATACTTACCAAATGGTACAAAATATTATCATTATGTTCGTAGTTCAACTGAGTCTGCCCAACCAAGTTGAACCACGCATGCCTTCGGTGTGGTTTTCGCCACACAATTACAACTAATTGGATAAAAACTTTGGTACTCCCATGTTTCGTATAACAACTTTTCATATAATTTCACTTTCTATAATTTCAGTTCCTAACATAACAAAATCAATTGCCCCCAAGCCAGCATCATTATTTTCTTTGGGTTTGTACTGAGTTCTTGATTATCGGCGAGCTTTTTATATAAAAAAATTTGTATTGTATTCCGTTTTGTGGTTCAGTTATGAAGTCTTGTATGTTTTATTTAGGTCGAATTCAATAATAATATAACAAAAGTAACACCTACTTTGACTAACCAGATTGCGATGATGCAGCAGTACACTTTTCTGAGTGCAATGGTCTTTAATTTCTAACATCTGGCGCGTCTGGTAACCTTACACTAACGTACTTCACTTTGTTATTGGTGAGAAGATTATGAATTTGCCTTTGAGCAGTTATTCAGTACCAAAATATTGTATCATGGAATGCAAATACTTTTATTTTGATGCGCGACCAAAACATCTTTATGAAGCTTGATTGCGTCAATTGTCCGTGCCGTCTTGGAGCATGAGTTTAAAAACTGTCCAGTGTCCATGTCATGTGATGAGCAATAAGTGTTCTTTAGAAGCCTCGGTAGAGAGTACTGTATTCCTTGGAAGCCGTTGTGTTTGAGTAATCTAAGTTGGTTATGAAAACATTATCTCATAGGTACTGGTTTTATTTTTGTTGTTAGTTGCACCGTGCGGTTTCACCACAGGATGAAAATGTACCTTCTCTACGCTTCTTTCTGGACTATAGTGCCTGTTTACTAAGTCTATTTAGATGTTTTAACGTGATTCAGGTTTCAAACAAACACACCTTTTCACATTAGGATAGTATAATAGTACTTGCGCTCTTCAGCTTATGGGTTTGATAGGAGATGTGCTAGCGCCTTTGTCTGATATTTCTCCGCTTACCAGGTACCTACCTAGTATGCAAATCGTACTGTATTCTCGTTTATTGGGCACAATTTCCATAGAGATTACTGAACGTATGAGACGATATCATAGGACAAGCGCAGTGCAATGACGCGTAACGGACACGTAGACGCAAAACGGCTTTGCAATTGCAATTCTTGTTGGAACTTTTCTGGGCACTCACCATGTCATTATCTAACTCGTCTCTTTCTTCATTAGTTCTTTCTTCGTTAGGCAAGTGTAAGAGATTACTGATTCAGCGAAAAATACTCATAATCCTGAATATACCTATTAATAGTAAATCTTTGGTCTGGACGCATGAAATGATAAAATAATTTAAAATGCACAGTGCGAGAGTAAAGAGAGTGAGATTAAAAAGTTCCTAAATACCTAATGCTTTGTCAAGTAACCTTTCCCCTTACATTTTTCTTCAAATTAGGTAAAATTCGTGCATGTTGACAGAAGATGACTACTACCTAACTAACCCATTTCATGTTGCATCGAATTCTTATGTTTTGAGTGTGCTCGGATTCTCAGAAGCAGGTTTCATGTTTGAAAACATCCGATTCTTTTAACAGTACTTTGCGATTGTTAACTAGGTAGTTAAATAGCCATGGATTACAATATAAATAGTTACCTACTCGTATAGCGTATGAAATCCATAGTACTAATAATAATATTAAGCGAATGTGTTTATATTTGTTTGTTTGTTTGCTCGTTTGTTACATCTTCACGTCTACCAAAGAATGTCGTATTAATAAATGAACCTCAATAGCGCAACCAAGTGCGCTATCAGCTGATCCTCACTCAAAATGTAGTCTATATCTTGAAATCGTTAGTATTTAATAAATGGATAAGAGATGTAGCACTGGCTAGTAGATACTGTCTTGTATGTGTCAATTGTGTCATAATCGGATAACACTTAACCGCTGAGTGTCATTTATTAATTTTCCAGAGATCATGTAAGTTTCTGTTCCTAATCTACAACTTAAGATGTACATATTTATTAAATAGAACGAAAGAGCAAGTGCACACTGAAGATAGCTCTCAGAGCTAAGTTTGATTTATTACTATTGGCCAAGAGCTTCAATAAGTTCCACAGATAAAACACAAAATAAAATATCAACCACGACACGACTAAAATGTTCTTTTATCATTTAAATTTAAATTATTCATACACACCCAATGAGATTTTCAGCGGATCTCGTGGAGCTAGCATAATGCGATTGCACTGGCACAAAAACTAGAATAATGTACAGCCACATTGTCCTCAAAACTCACACAGCACTTTAAAAAAATCGTTTACATAGTTTTTTTGAACTGAAGCAAATACCTTACAGTTAGATTTTTATGAAAAAAAAACTACATCAACACGCACCCCGACACATTTGTGTAAACAATTTCTACAATAACTTTGTGTCAAACCACACCAATTTAAATAAACACGCCTCTACAAAATTAATATTGTAAACTTTTTTCAGCGTTATTTTTGGCCTAACTTATTGCGTTATTTTTAAACGTTTAGGCGGGAAATCGAGCTCCACATGTAGGCATCGAAAGAGATCGGTACACAACCGACAAGCGCTAAGCGGCGCGCGCGCAGACACACTGTAGCAATTCTGATGACCGTACCAGATGCGCGAAAGGTCGCCGCGAATCGCGCAGATGCGGACGGCGGTTTTTGCAGATGTTTTCATTCTGTCATGTTCCATTTTGAAAGCCGCGGGAGAATTAGAAATGCTTTATTTTTATTAACAGTAAACCTATTTACCCACTACTTGTTGTTAATGATAAGTTTTTTTTATATTCGTTCTTGGTAGTTAGATGAAGCGGAATAGTGACAGAAGTTTTAATTTTTAGACGGTAGGTAAATACTGATGTCTAGCGTTTATTAAGCAGTATATACCTATCTGAATTAGTTTTACTACTGGCCTAACCTACTCTATATTATAATAATGTGTCTTGTAATCTTTTTAATACTCTATACGGTAGAGTATTTTCATAATGTAGGATTATATCCTACGCACCTGTACATTCATAGAAACACAGTACATACCTAAGTAATCAGCACAGCACCTACTATTCCTATCTGTTGGTAGACTCCCGTGTTTTGCAATTATTAATTATTGTTGTAGAAATTATTCCATAATACTATTTTTTCCACTATTTCAGAATAATAAAAAGTTTAAAAAACTTCACATATAAGTGTGACGCATAAATACGTAAGTACTTAGGTAGGTACCTCTTTTTATAAAAATAATTAAAGTAATGGTTTATATACTAGATACCTACTGGGTAGGTTATTAGGTCGAACGTCGTCGACCGCTTCAATAAGACAATATTATCATCCCGCCGCTATTACTTATTTATTACCTAAATGGTTATCAGTTAGTTGTAATTGCACTAAGTAGGTAGTAATTCATGCCTGCTTCATAACTCTCTACATCCGAGCCTTTTTGACGGAATCTTGAATACGTTCCGATTCAAAATCTACACTAATATTATAAAGAGGAAAACTTTGTTTGTTTGGTTGTAATGAATAAGTAGGCTCCGAAACTACTGAACCGATTTGAAAAATTCTTTCACTGTTGAGAGGCTATGCTATCCCCGGTTGACATAGGCTACCTTTAATCCCGTAAAAATTAATGGTTCCCGCGGGATAGTAGTTAACGCGGGTGAAACCGCGAGGTGCTTCTAGTATATAATAAGTAGGTACTACCGGCCTGGACCTGTCATCTGGACCTACTCTTGTTATTTAAACAGTTAGATAGATAGATAGAAAATTCTTTATAGACACTAAAATATACAGAACACAGAAAAGTCAAACTTAAAATGGATACAATGGGCGGTCTTATCGCTTAAAGCGACCTCTACCCAACTATCTTTGGATGGACAAGGAATAGGTTTGGTTTTACGTTATTAATGTTTAAATGTTTATATTATTTTTGTATAATTCAGTACCCATGCAACTAATTAAATAAATAATATAGTTTTATCTGTGGAGTAAATTGGGAATGATTGTATGGGATAAAAAAGTTTTGAGAACAAAAGAATGGAGTACTCTGGGAATAACCCTTTTATTTTACCTAGGTAAAGATAATGGTATATACCTACTGATTGACCCTGTGGTGGTGACCAAGTTGACAAAGTTGATTTAGACCTATACGCAAAGTAAAACTATAAATCGATGATTTCTTTTTCCATCCGTTCATTATAATTATTAAAATGTAAGTTGTAGAATGTCGGAATATCATAATAATATTAAAAGAGGTAAAAAGCGCTATCTATGATTTCACACTGAAACTATTACAATCACTCTCTAGCTAGCGTTTTTCACATAAATGTAGTTCAGTTATATACACACAGATGGCGCTCATCGTCAAGATAATTAAATGTATAATTTCATGACAATTTCATTGTGTAAACGGTTTCATTTCAAGTTTTACTTACTATTTAGAATTTTTATAGACACATTTTTAGTTTCTTTTACCATAACAATAGTCAAAAGAACTGCAAGATACCTATAAGACTGTAGTCAACTGTTATATTATTATTATGAAAGCTTTTTCCTTTGTGTTAGCTACTGTTACTGTTTTTATTGGGTAGCGTCCTTTAACCTTTCTTTCTTCCATCCATCACCCGACTCATCGCAAGAACGAGTAATCCATCGAATCAGTATTGGAACCAATAAAACTTAATAGCCATTATTTAAAAGCTTTCATTTGTTCGGTTAGAGACGTGTTCGTCGTTTTATTGTGGGACCGCTGCAGTTCAATGCAATTTCGTTTTAACTTCCTTAACTTATTTTTTTACACTCAAACATTTTCAACGAATAAGTTTAATCATTCATTGATGGCCAGTGTCAAAAGGCGCGGAACTTCTCCCAATTTAAGAATAACAGAATGATAACTATGGCGTAAAGATAGTTATAGTGACAATTAATTAAGTAGGTTAGGTACCTAGTATACCTATTTATAATACTTATCACTAATTACACATAAGTATGATACTAGTCGGAGTAGGTACCTATCTATTTTAGATTTTTCACACAAACGTAAATTCTAGAAGGTGGAGTATCTTTTGCAGTCTAATTAAATATTAGAATTTTGACGTCCAGTTAATTTTATGGCTATGGATACTTACTATAATAACATTAAATTTATAAACTTTGCCTACTAAATTTAGAGTTGTCATGGATATTAGAAAGTTATCTGCTTAGTCTTGTTGCAATGATCGCAACAATACTTATTATAAGCATAGACCTTACTGTTTAAGTGTTTACTGCAGGAATAATCAAAGGAAACTTATTGATATCCTCACTGGCTAAAGGCCAGAAGTACCCAAATAATTTGATAAATCACTAACACAATTCCAACCCGAAAATAATAATGAATCATTGGGCAAACCCCCTTCCTCCCCCCCAGCCGCGGTCGTGATCCCGGCATTTATTGAGCTCGCTTTGAATACGATTTTATGATATTGCCGCTAAATTGAACGACATTTGTTCATTCGTTTCCAGGAATGTAGCAAGGGCGGTATGGGGCCAACCCCAACAACAAATTCAAAAGCGTTTCTTGGGAGAAATAATATATGCGTTAATACTTATCGCGAGCCCAGCTGTTTGGGGTAGACGTTGCTTTTTAGATGCCTTTTCCCTTTTTATTTTTACTATCAACCTTGTAGGCTCTAGTAGGTACTAGCTTATTTCTTACTCTCTTCTTTACTATGATGAAAAGTGGATGGCTCTGTTTAGAACCTATGAAATGTCTGAAAAAAAAACAATCCATTCGTTCATATTCATTTATTTGACACTTTTGCTACACAATCTTCACTTCGTTAAGCAACACAGAAGCTTTAATTAAACCAATTTTCATTACTTCATCATGATTAGGTATTAATCATTTTTTATATAATTATTATTTCAGGAGCACTAATATTAATTGTGATTTTTTCGATTCCTCATTATTAATATAATAAATCTTTAACCCCCATTAAGTCCTCGCTACATCCACATTCGTTTTATTATCAGGCCAGTGCGAGAGATTACAATGAACGGCAGGATTTCGCGATATTTTCGTTTGGAAATGCACTGAGCTTTCGAGCACTGGATGAATTGAAAGGGGTGTAAAATCAGTGATGTGTCGATTGATTGGCCTTTTATGGAGTGTATTGTAAGCAATTTAAATTATTTATTGGGAAGAAGATAAGTAAGTGTGTATGTGTTGTATTATAAGTCCTTGCATTGGCACATTGATAAATCCTACTTCCTACTAATATTATAAACGCGAAAGTTTGTAAGTATCGATGGATGGATGGATGGATGTTTGTTACTCTTTCACGGAAAAACTACTGAATGGATTTTAATGAAACTTTACAATAATATAGCTTATACATCAGAATAACACATAGGCTACAATTTATTAAGATATTGTGTGAATTGTCCAAAATATGACGATAAGTGTCAAGTAAATAGGAAAAATCTACCATCAGCGAGCTGTTCTGCCAAAACCGCTAGATTTACATATTTATGTAATGTATGATGGTAATGTTTGTATCTTAATAGTCCTACAAAAAACCCGCCATAGTATCTATATATATAAAAGCAAGAACTGACTGACTGACTGACTGACTGACTGACTGACTGATCGATCAACGCACAGCCGAAACCACTGGGTCTAGAACCATGAAATTGTGCACAAATATTCCTTATGTGACGTAGGCGAGCAATAAGAAAGGATTTTTGAAAATTCCACCCCTAAAGGGGTGAAAAGGGGTTACAAAGTTTGTATGGAGCAACGTGTTTTATTGGTCCGATCAACTTCAAACTTGGCATTTATATTCTTTAAAACATTTCATTAAACACGTGTTTCATCGTTTTCTAATATTCAACCCCTAAAGTGAGAAAAAGGGGTTGCAAGATATTTTCATCAGATTTAGTTCATATTTGAAATTTGGCTCAATTATGCCATAAGTGACATAGGAATGCACTAAAATGTGATTTTTAAAATTCAACCCCTAAAGGGGTGAAAAGGGGTTGTATCGTTTATGTGTAACAACGTGTTTTCTTTGTCTGATCAGCTACAAAATTGGCATTTTAGATTGGTTAGACACCCAACAACAGCTGTTTATGAGAAGGCCAACGTTCTATCAGTGCGTAAATTATTTATTTATGAGAGCATACGACGTTACCATAGGAGAATAGTACCTACTATTTCAGCCTCGTCAAAAAGAGTGGATAGGTGCCCTGTTCCATGGGTTAAAAGTAGGTTCGCACAGAAGCAGTTTAGAGTAGTTGTTCCTCATCTTTATAATAAGCTGAATAAAGCTACGAGTGATGGTAATATAAAAAGGTTGAAGAACAAGGAAATACAGAACATTCTCCTTGCATGGCTAAATCAATTTGACTATGAAGGCATTGAGAGAATGCTAACCAACCTTTATTCATAACAACATAATTAATTGGGAAACTGATGGATCCTATCAAACCGCAAATATAAGCACAGTAACATCACACATACACTCACACATGTTTAACACAGAGAGATTACAAATCACTTACACGTACACAACACACAACACGCATCACACACACACACACACCCTCACACACACACACACACAATACCATTACATATGTATATACGCAAGACCACACTACTGGTAGAAACATTTAAAAATTACTTTTCAGAAAGTTTTGTTCTTAATCTAGATATAATATTTGTTTTGTTTTATATTATTCTATAATACGTAATTTTATCTAAAGCATAAAATGGGAGAAGCCACTAGCTCCTGAAACACAGTTAAACACTAGTTCGGGAGCTTATGGATTAAAATGTAGCTGTATAAAATTACCTTGTCAATAAATAAATTTTGTATTTGTATTTGTATTTGTATTTACATTATATAAAAGATTTATTTAAATACATTCATAGTTTTTTAACATTAAGCCCCTTAAATGATAAAGAGGGGTTGCAAAATATTTTTCATCAGAAAATTTAGTTCAAAACTGAACAATGCAATGCAAAATATTTAGTTCAAAACTTAAATTTTGTACACATATTCCTTAAGAGACGTAGGTGTGCACTAAGATTTTTTTTTTAAATTTAACCCCTAGGTGGGTGAAAAGGGGTTGCAAAGTTTGGATGGAACAACGTGTTTTATTGGTTTGATCAATTTCAAACTTAGTAGGTATCTATGTTCTTTAAAAGGTAGGAAGTGGTAGATTTTGGTAGAAAATGATAAATTAAAGGTAGAAAATGGTAGATTTTTGGTAGGAAATGGTAGATTTTTGGTAATAATGGTAGATTTTGGAAGGAATGGTAGCTTTTGGTAGATATTAGTGAATTAGAAATTAAAATGGTAGATTATGGTAAAATGGTAGATTACGGTTAAAATGGTAGATTTAATTTAGGAAATGGTAGTTTTTTGTAGGAAATGGTAGATTCTGGTAGGAAATGGTAGCTTTTGGTAGAAAATAGCACATTTAGAAAGAAAATAATAGATTTAGAAACAAAATTTTAGATTGTGGTAGAAAATTTTAGACTTTAGTAGAAAATGTTAGCTTTTGGTAGAACATGGTATTTTGGTAGAAAATGGTAGATTTTGGTAGGAAATGGTAGATTTTTGTATGAAATGTTAGATTTTGGTATAAAATGCCAGGTTTTTGTATAAAATGGTAATTTTGATAGAAGATGGTGGATGTCGTACGAGAATGTTGGATATCGCATATCGGATGTCGATGTCGAACTCGAGGTCATGGTCTATTTTTAGTTATTTGGAATTATGGTAAAGTATACTATAGTCCGCGCGGACGAAGTCGCGGGCAACAGCTAGTGTATCTATATCTTATGTGTAAGCAATTATAGCCAAAATAGCCACTCGAAATACTAATCCTGCGCTGACGAAGTCGCGGGCACCAGCTAGTACATGCATATTTTTATTGTCACTCCATAGATCATCCAAAATAGTGAAGCGAGGCCGTGATGTAACGTTTTCATATTTTGTAACTTAAGTCTTTCTGATTATTAGGTGAGATACCTACGAAATTTTGTCTGACAGAGTAAGGAAATAGCCTATGCCTATAATAAACTTTGTCTCTATACAACTGTTCAAAACCCAAAGTGAAAACTAAAAAAAAATACATACTTAATTACTAACCTAACTTTTATTTTGGCGCCGGTAGCGGTGGTGTGGCCAGCGTTCAACGCTTGGAGTCCTGCCAGCTACAATTTTTCGGAAATATTTTTAACTGTGGCAACATTCAGGGATCGAGCGTTCGGGAGCGGTTATGATTATTATTTTGTGAACATGACGTGAATTGTTTGAGAACTTACTTACGAAGTGGTTTACAACTGTTTTTATTTAAGCTAACAAAGATTTTTGAAATAAGTATAGTGCGGGTTCTTACTGTTTTCCACTTTTCTTGAATCTCTAATAAATATTTAACCAAGCCATGATCAGTTTAATAAGACTGAACTACGCGGGTAGTTGGAAACAACACCATGCGGGTATCACCGCCCGGTGCGGCTACCGGGCGGTGATACCAGCATTCTCCAGTCTTCTCGTGACCACGGTCGATGTAACTCGGCCGTAACGCCGAGGTATGTCAAAATTTTATATTTTTTATTAGTTTGTGCACCAATTAGACCCGTTTAAATTTAGTTAACAATGTATTTTCTGTTCGCGAAAGTTTAAGATTTACCTAGGTACTTTTTTGTACATAATATGTTGTATTTTGTACATGTGCTGCTTACAGTTGCTTTTAACACTGTTTCGGCAAAAAACTGATGTAATTAATTATAATATATTTGTTTCGCTAAGTAATGAAATTACGAAAGTTCAGCATTATTTTGTTAAAGGTTGTTTCTGTTTCATGTTTATTTAACGCGTCGCTCACCAACCTACTTACAAAAAAAATGTGGTGATATATACACTTCGAGTCTGTTTAATGGCCGCTCTTTTAGTTTTCAGTAACGGGCTTATAATATACAAAGGTTTGTGCCCTTACTCTTCCATAAAAAAAAGGAATTAAGAACCTTAAGCTTCAGCCACAAGTCAAGTCAACACGTAATAAAGAAAACTGTACGCTCGAGCCATAATCATATTTGATATTTCTTTATAAGGCCATCAATCTTATTGTTCGAATGAACTCTAGCATAAGTTTCGCGAAGAGCGCAACCTTTCTTCTATAAAAAGCCACCAATCCTATTTCTCGAGTAGGTATAAGTCTCGCAACTCCACCCGTATAATTACATGGATGCATCTCTACTTGGCGGAAACGCGCGCGAATCCCAATTTATCGGGTTCAGTAGGCTCGCTTCAAATGCGTCAGAGGCGAATTGAGAAAATTATCCGTCTTTTAATTTGATTTTCTTCATTGTTTTGTTTGTTGTTGTTCCATTGCAAACGTTTTCTTTACTTAATAAAAAGTGAGGAGTCAAGAAATTACATAGAGCCCAAAATATGACAGTTTGGAGCGCCAGTGCGAATAACGCCCACATTTTTAGCGATTCTTTTGGTTTTGTCTATTTGAGAATTGGGCTTCAGGTGTCAGATGGTGGATTATTGGATATGCCAGCTCCCGTACTACCAAAAAAAATCTAACCCCTTTCAAAATATTGTGTCAAACTTTGAAGTGTGGTGTCATTTGAAAGAACTTTGTTTGTACACTTCAAATATTATATTTTTAGATCAATTATTATAGAACTCTCTAAAAATGAAAATAGGTGTTATTCCCACGCCTAGATGTAGGTATCTTCTAATACACAGTCATCACACATACTTATCAAATTAAAAATATAAAACCTGAGTACCTATTCAATACTTTCTATTCCACATGTTACACCATACTACTTTTCTAAATTGTGTATCCCATACCACCACTCTAACTCCGCCCCTGGCAGTTGCGCACAAAATCCTACCAGTTACCGCCGGAAATTGTTTCTCACGATGCATTTAGGCTGACCAGCGATCCGTGCTGGAATCGAATCCGCACACTTGCACTTGATGGTTGCTACTTTACTCGAAAAATGGTATATTTATGGCGTTCTTTATTATAAGCTAGCATTTATCCCAACCAAGCGCCATTGCGTGTGTAACCATGCCATCAATCGATCAACTTAACTATGTACTCCAGTATTGTACCTACACCTTAAATAGGTCTACAAAAACGTCCACGATGGTATATAATATGTCTATCTCTTAGAGATAACCTACATTTATCCTCTTACGAGAAATAATGGTTTATTTAAGAACCGGTTTAAACAATACAGTATTACATACAGTATACAGCCCGTCTGGAGCCCCCTACTCATAAAATGATGTTGAAAGTAGGATAACCTGTTATTTTATAAAAATCCTGAATCCGCCAAAACTTTTGCTTGTAGCGTCTATAATGACAAAAAAAGCTGTGAACGTTGTAAGATATAAAGAACTTCTGTAGTAAATATAAGTACAAGCCGAGGCGGCTCGCTAGTTCTCTATATGAATAAACCGTGTCATGCCATAAAACACTGAACAAAATTCCGTTTACGAGGGAAATAAAAAAATATATACACACTTAACATACATACAATTTTTAATATAAAGCATTTAAAAATATAGTATTCACTCCACGTTAAAACCTCTCATTTTGCGAAAGCTCCGCTCCACAAACACAATTCCTTCTAAAAGCCTGCATGTAGGACATGGAGTTATAAATCTACTAAGGAGAGGACTCCGCGACGCCTAATAAATGCAAAAGTGATGCAGCAAAGATATGCCAGTCCGCTCTTTCGCACACAATATCACATCTAGTTATGCCAATCAATATTGTTTATGGTCCATCGATCTATTTCGAATGAAATATCTAGTCAGAGTTTATGAGGTGGGATACACACATGGTTTCACGATTACTATTCACCTGTAACAACCGGGACTGCGACAGTATAATGTGCTCTCTTAAGCAAGGAAACGCCTGTTATGCCACTAAACGGTCACTGGCTCAAATTGTGAGCCACTGAGGACTTTAATTAATTCTTGTTTCTGCGCCACTTCTAATAAGAAGTGTATAATTTCTGAGTGCACGTTGAACCGTTTTAGAATTACAAAACTTTGTTAAAAAGAACTTCAAAGAGGCTATAAGTAGGTTTTTCTTAAACTGCATTTTTACCCTGATTGAAAACAATGTTTTACATGGCCCCCGCTTCATACAGGATATTATACGCCTATTTCTCCTAATAGGCGTTGCTACGTCCACCAATTTTATAGGTTCATGATTAGACATTAGTGATGCCAACTCGGTTAAAATGAAATCATTTTAAATAGCGCGAGAGAGTACGCACATGGTAATGTGTGTACTTAACTACTGTGTGTTGTGTCACTGCGTGTACCTACTTACATAAAAACTTCAGATTGTGTAAACACATACCCGCGTCACACGCTTGAGGCGCGAAAAGCCCAGTGTTTATTTTTCCCCGACAGCTGAAGGACCCTCTATGAACGATATTGATAAAAAACTAACATAACTTTTTTGTTAATTAAATAGCTTCGACCACTATCGCGATGAAGGAACCTATTCGCTTTTGTCTAGAATACTTTCAGGTAGTAACTATGTAATGATTATATCGGGAAAACGACTCAGGCAAAAAGTTTAAATTTTACTCTTTTGCGCTACGCGTACTAATTACTACCTAAAAATGTAAAATTAGGAAGTTAATCGGTTCCTACGTAAAGAAGGAATGATGGTGGTACGTAACTATATAAGAAGTACCTAAAACCGATTGCCATGTGTTTTTCAATTTGCCATTCATGTGTCTTTCAAGCTATTGACAAACATTACGTCGGCTATCCGCATCCTGCCAGACCTAGGCTTTCTACGCCTAAGAATTTGCGAGCATCAGCCAATTTATAATATTGCTAAGTTTATTTGCGTATCTAGAGGATACATAATAATGATCTCGATTTAAATAATCTAGGTTTAATAGAGTTAGCTAGCGCAGACAGTGCAGTAGGATCATAAGTGAATAACGTCTGTGGGAGGCGCGCCGCACATTTTCCGTACGAACGACGCGAACGCACCTGCCTGCAACACTGCGATACCATAGGGCTGTCTCCGATCTGTATTAAATGATTTTAATTATAAAGAAATTCTTATATACATCAGAATTCGACTGACATCTAAAGAATGAAGAGAACGCATACTGTTACAAATCTCACATATCTATCTACACGACTAATATTTCAAATAGCAATTGTATAAAGTCATTATAATTTCTAATCTGTAGCATTTTTTTCCAGTCTCTGTACAAAGGACCTATTTATTATAGCAGATCATAGAGCCAGCTAGAAATAAGGAAACTGCTTTGAATGTTTTTGTACTTAATTTACTAGAATTCAAGTAGGGGTAGCACATCAGTTCATTTCTGTCAAATAGGTATGACATGCCTCTTCAGGCGTTTGTAAGGATTAACTTGTTATATAATAATATAAGCTATCAGGTTCGGATAAAGACACGCCAAACACAGCAGACACGGCCACGAGTTGCTGTGGCTAAAGTTTTTGTTATTGCGACTATAAATTGAGATGTAAGCTATCTTATCTTTCAAGTTAGATCAAACTGCACACGGTGTGCAACTTTGATTAAAATCGGTTAAGTGGTTTCGGAGTCCATCGCGGACAAACAACGTGACGCATTTATAGCATAAATAATATATAACTACCATATTATTATAGATATGATAAAAATAAAAGCTGCTATAAATTATTACTTATTTCATGATTATATTAAATGTTCGACAGCCCTAGCTTTCACAGGCGCAGCGGGTCAGAGCATGGTTCAAGCCGCGTATCTCTATACGTTCAGTACGGGAGGTGTTACACAGACGGTTAGTTTTACGGCTAACGGCGGAGCCGGGCCCGTATCGATTATGATATCACACGTAAGCGCGATCAGAGGGAAAGCGATGGTAGCTCAGTTGCATGACACACCACCCTGTACTGGGTCCGACGTGGATCAGCTTCTCTGAAATAACATCGATATCTCGGTTAACTCGTTAACTGAAATAACGTCGGTTTGGCTTGCACCGTGTAACGGCTGACATTATGAAACGGTCAAGTACTCGTAGGTTCGTGGCGTCCATAAGTCGGATTTCGCTCTGTGGCACCTAATTTTCAGAATATATTACAGATTTACTACGATATAATTTACGTGCTTGAGCAAAATTCTTACTTCAAAACAATACCGATTGGCAAACAAAATCTTGCTGTTGGATTTTAGACCTTATTACAATGATCGGCGATGTACTAAACTAGTGGTTCTGTGAACAGTAGACCTCGCGATCAGAGGGGAGCTTCACCAATATCATGGTGATAGGCTTCCCTTTAATAACACCTTTTTTTCCTTGTTTCCAACTTTTGGTTTCACAAACACGTGTGCAGTACTTATAGTATAGACCAAATTTGATAATCCTAGGCCAATAAATGACGCTACAGCAAATTTCCCCCTCTTTTGCCCCCATTTTCCCCCTATCGAAAATAAATCTCGTTAAAAACGATAAAAATCAAAGAACCTGTATACCAAATCTCGTAATAATCGGTTGAGAAATGCTATCTGTAGCCCGGAACAAACATACATACAAACATATACGAGTACACCAACATACTTACTTATTACAAACATCCGGACGAAAACAAAAACGGTCACTATTAATATGGAGCCCTCTCTCACTTCGTGCGCTCGGTCAATAGTATGTAGGTAGATTACCGTAAATACAATTATTGTAGATTGCCGATGTACACGTTTAGATTTACTAACTACAACTAGCTATAAATAATAGATTCAGGTCCGTAGTGTTCCAGAGCCTCTGACCGGACACTAAAATATTCTTTTATAAGAGCACAAGAGCTTCCTAAAACGAGCTCGGACGAAAAATGAGAAATATGGACTCATCACAAATGCATTCTCAATCGCCGACAACATTTTTAAAACATGACTGACGTCACAAGGGTGGCCCAGTTCTCGTCTCTTGACCGGAAAACATCTTTCCCGGTCTACCGTCTCCGTCACACTCCACAGTTAAAACAGCTGTCTCAACCGTTCGTGTAATGCATGCTGAATTGCTGACGTTGTACAGCTTTTAAATTCAGATTTTGTAAGGTTCATAATTCTACTGAAAAATCTGTTGGAGAAGCTTTTCGTTGAAAATTCTGTTTTATATGGCATACTCAGAAAAGCGTATATTAACACCGCCAATAGGTTACTTACAAAGGCTTCTTGTGTTGAAGAAATTTATTGGTATCGATATCAAGTCGACGGCTATTTCGGTGGAGTAGACTTCGCGATAGTTATCTATGTAAATATCGACAAAGTAAATAAATTATACAATAAAATAAGTACTTAGGTAGGTTAGGGTTATTCGTTCGAAAACCATTAATTTAATATCCCAATGACATTTTAAGCCCATTCGTTATTGAGTAAACATTCGTTAATAGTCCATCGTGATGGCAATAAATACGAATCTGTTTACACTCCGCGACCACAAATCACTGTGTTGCCAGCGCGTAACGGACGCCACTCCCGAATATGCCAATATTTTCCCTGGTGCTATAAATAACAGCTGTGTTGCCATATTTTTGTTTCCACAAACAATTTTCACGGTTTGATGCGTTATAAACCAAGTCTTCTTTCGATCTGTGTTACGTCAGGGATTTTTAGCCTAGGCTTTTCGCAAAAAGGATTATTTGTGCTGGGCCGATAGATTATAGCTTTGCTACGAGTAAAATTATTCTTTGCTTCAAGTAAAATTGTTTAGATGTTATTCTGGAACAAAACCCACTAACTAGAAACGCATCTAACTCGTTTACAAATAATAATATCGACATGACATTTCGATCGATTTACATCGACCCTACCCAAGATCACTGGAGAAAGCGAATATCACCATCGGGAATGGCTTGAGTTGTTTCTAACTGGACCGTTATTAGCTAGTACATAAAAAAATAATACTAAGGTAGTCTACCATTGACTCAGAGTGACCGCGGTGAGTGAGCGCGGTGCAGCACAGTTATAAATGTAGTAATCTCAAACTGCATGTTTAATTAATCACTGTTCTTGTTGTTTGTGGTATCATGTTGTGATAGCCTCTAGTCAGATTTTATCAAACCTCCCAAAGGCCTCTGACGTGTTAAGCCAGTGTATCATCAAATTCATCAATCGATAACAGCCAGGACTGACTGACTTCTGAAGCGCGGAGTGATGGAAACATTGGAAATCCGCACATAATTGCGGAAATGTCAACCCGAGGTTAGTAGCTGTGTTAGCAAAGGTTTGGGCCACATACCTACGTCTGACCATTAGAATAGCAAAGAAAACTTTTTATTGTTACCCCAGAAATAATGGAAACAACGAAACAGAAAACACAACCCATGTTATTAGGTTTCATTCTGTATATTATGCACCTTGTGTGGTTATATAAGTGGTGTACAATGAAGTATTTTCTATTATATTATATTCTAAGCTTGGAGCCACAAAGCTTGGAAAGGGAGATGGGAGAGGCCGAGCGCGGTAAACACGGTAAGCCTTAAATAAAGTCAGCATCTGAAACACCTTAAAAGCCTTGACAGTTTTCTGCGAGAGTGGGTGTCCAGTCAGAATGATACCATAATATGCAGTAATGCAAAGATTCCGACTCAAGTTACAAACTCTTCGCTATGACCATTCAAGCACGAAATGCGACGCATTCTGGTATCTGCGTGGGATCGTATTACTGAATACTACTGTACTGTATATTCTGATATCAATTTGTAATCTAACAAAAGCGTGAAGGTGCGTTACGTGCACCTTATAAACTGTCAACATAACGTGGGTCAAGCGTATAATGTGTTTATATGCGTTTGTTTCCAGCACGTTATGACGTCGCACGTATTCTGCAAGTGGCATAGCGAATAAGGATCCTGTGTGGAGTTAGTTCGGTTCACAGCTCGTTCACAAGCTCGATGTGGCTACCGACGACATAAACAACTGAGCATCACTTAAAAACGTATTTGAATAGCTACCAATCGTTTCCAGCGCTTCTTGACAATCACAGTCTTATCACACGGTTACTGCCAAATATTATTGTCCGATTACATTGAATATTCAAACGCCCCGTTCGATTTATCCCAATCCACATGACGCAAGGTCGTGTCCCGGGATTCGAACCCGATGGCGCGCTACATTAAACGACAAATCAACTCCCAACTGGCTCCAATCAGCGTGAGTCTAATTGCCGAAACCGATCTCACCGCACCATGCTACGTGATGCCCGGTTTTAGTGATGGGACGCTGAGTACGGATTATTTTACGGTATGGCAACTTTGACGTTGGTTACGAAATACACTCAACAAATATTTAGTGTATTTTTTTTTTAATTGTACCTATAGGTATGACAGATATATAGATAGATAGGAGATACAGAGATAGGAGAGCAGGACTTGCAATAAGCCTGTAGTAATTGTGATTTTACAATCGCTTCAATAATTAATTACAATATCCAATTTGCAGAGCGCTAAATTAGTGCACGAAGTTTTGGCGGGAATCCGAAAGTGAGACGTCGTTGACTCTTTGTATTTTTTTCTCAAACTTGTGTTTCTTCGAGTGTTGATGTTAGGTAATATTGGTGGAATATTAATCATCTAGTGAAAAAATTTCATAACAGTTTGTGCGCGAATTATACCCGTTTTTAGCTAGATAATATGTTTTCTGTAGCGTAAGTTTAAGAACTTTTGCTGTTGAAGCTACTTCGGAGATGGTGGAACATGAGGCGGTCTTTTTCCGCATAATAGTGTGGAAGCCGTCCACGCGTGCCTCCGCAAACATTCCGGACGCGCTGCAACGCCACGGCAGCTCCAACAGTGCCCTGAAAGAGTTGTTATATTGCACCCTAAGAGCGTTGTAGGCTCGATGTAATCAGAGTATGATATTTCAACAGAGAAGTAAAACTGTCAATTGATTACGGAACTATCCGTAACTATTCCTTTACGGACTCCTTTCCCAACACTGCTGGTCACTGATTAGCACGACCGCTGAGAATCGGGGCTGCTTGTGTTTTAGCAACTAGAGATTTGAAGGTCAAATAAAGTGGCCATCCCGGGCTGATTAAAACGAGTTTCAGCCCAGTTGTGCTTCGGCAAGGATGTGGACAATGAACACGAAGGGATGCTAAAATGAGGCGCAAAAACTGTTGGAACACATTGTGTTCACAGAATTCATTACGTAACAACAAACTTGTTGGGTAGGTTGTCTGATTATCTTTGCATACGTCTTACTCGTATTATCATAACGCGATCCATATTTACCGCATTTGGAGATGCCGTGGATGGTTCGCACCGATCCAGTGTAGCCCAGCTAACTTACTATAAAATACAATCCATAACGAAGTTACAGGGGGTCGAAAATGGCCCGAATCGCTTCGAGAAAAGGATAGTACGGCCGTGCCTTTTGTTTTGCTCGACTTGGCTGCCGTGCCCCCAGACATAAATAAAATTGAATATTGACATGTTTGAATACAGATAGTTTGGACCTTAGAAACGGATATAAGGTATTTTCATCGCGATACAATGTAGTCCACACACGGATGAAGTCGCGGGCAACATCTAGTCATATCATAAAGAGACAACAATACAAGGCTAGGTCTCATGGTAAGGCTTCTATTTCATCAATTGAATACAAAGGTACAATCAAGTTAGAGCTTTACCGAGTGGAGTGTATTGTTTGTTCCGTGGGATTCTAAAAATGACTGGCCAGCGTTGCTTCTCTAGACGGATCCATTTGGATCTTTACAAAATATAAAACATGATCGTTTCTGTAGAATAAAAACGCCAAAGTAAGTGAAACCTCGGCCCGCATTTAATTTCTTAAGCTATATTGTGCAGAATTCAATCGCACCGTGTTTCTTAGAACAAGTTATGAAAGCCGTTGGTTCTGATTGTTGTTGAGTGATAGCAGTTGGGAGGTACTAGAGGCCCTTGGGTAGCAAACTGTGAGACCAGAATCCAATGTTTCAACAAACATAATGAACACAAAAAAGATATCATACAATCCCTCTTTCCAGCAGCTGGATTAGCCTAAGCGCACTCGACGGGCCGCGCTGTAGAAAACCCGCTGGCAAAAAACAGACGACTATGACGAATGAGGTTAGTCTTCATCCATCAACTGTCGGAGATGTTTTCAATGTGTTGCAGGGGAGCTGGTACTGCCGGTTCCTTTACAATGCAGCGCGGAAAGAAATCCACTGTCTGTTCTTAGTGGTTAGCCACTGTCTCTCGGTGTGGTCCGGTGTAGGGTAGGTAGCTTTACACCAATACAGCTGCCGAAATAGACTAACCGTTTTATTTTAGAGTTATTACCGTATTGTTTATATTTCTCTTATTCTGAATGGTATTTCTACCACAATGTTATGAACAAAGTCATTGAAAAGGAACTATTTCAATGGTTCTCATGAAATGAATACCGAAGATCCTACAAGAAACTTAGCAGCGAATACAATGTTTAATGATAAATTATTTTATGAGGATTAAAATGTGTGAAAAAGAGACTTTTCACGTGATATCTTCGCCTCTTGCTCAATAAAATCACAAGCCCTGTCGCCATGGTTAATTAACAGATTCTCTGGTAAGTATAATTAATGAGCAAGCATCCCGCCTCGTCGCCTGCAATCGTGTAGACTCCACTTTGTTACTGAAATTTGTTGCTGAAACCTGGATTTCTTACGCTTTACGGCTATAATATTATGTGCTAAAGGGTTATTGAAAGATTGTTAACAGTTTTCATTTCGTATGTTTTGAGCATTTAACTAGTGACAAGAAGTATACGTAGATCCAATTTATATATTACGTAGCATAAATTAATAATGTATTATTATAGCTATACAGTAGCTAACTAACACAATTGTGAAATATTACATAACTAGCTGCGCCCCGCGGTTTCACCCGCGTTTGGATAATATACGATATATCTTTATGAACTGTAGCCTATATGTTATTCTGATATGTAAGCTACATTATTGTAAAGTTTCATTAAAATCCATTCGGTAGTTTTTACGTGAAAGAGTAACAAACATCCATCCATCCATCCATCCATCCATCAATCCATACTTACAAACTTTCGCGTTTATAATATTAGTAGGATTACAGGTCAAAAAAGAGATTCGATTTTAAATTTGAATGATTTCGAATGATGTAAGTACTCCATTTCTTGCCAACACTTGACTAAGGTTCATAACTGGCTATTAAATAATTAATTACTAGACATAAGGACCGGAGAAAATAGACGAAGAGCACTGTAAAGTGCCACTTCCTTTGATGTACCAGGCTAACAGCAATGAGTAGGAGAGCTGCATTATAACTTAATTATAACTCACGACGCTATGTGCACACTGAAATTATGTACAATGGTTATCAAAATTTAAATGTATTCTCTAGCTGTTGCTCGAAACATTGCGCGGTGATATACCTGCCTATCAAAATTAGAGGGTAATGTAAATTACGTTGTATTTGAATCCAAAGGTATTGATAGATTATTTATTTGAATATTCGTCACCTTGTATTTGTATATTCCCAATGTTAATATAGGTAATAAATAATAGGCTTGTCTGTACGTAATACAAAGTTGGGAAACCTACAACCAATTACTAGCCTTTGTGTAACATACTATACATAAGTATTATAGCGCACTTCCAGTAGTAAAGGCAAAAGCATTTATTGCAAATAGGTAATAAAATCGCACTTTTATAAGTCAAACAGCTAATTCTCGTTAGCAAAGAGAATCATAAAACATAAAGTATGATAAATTCAATTAAACAGTAATTGATTATGGTTTGAGTTTGAAAAAGGATGTTTCCCTTACCTACCAGTTGCCAGCATAGTTAAAAGGTCCCGTACAACATTCTTCTCTTCCCGCATAAAATATAAAAGGAGGAAATTGCTCAGTCCCAACTCGAAGCACTGCAAATGCATGTAAAAAGTACTTATATGTATAGCTAGAAGTCTCATTAGTGCCATTTTCCGTCTATCGCACAAGTCCGGTCGTACCCACCCGGGCGCAGTTTCCGGTCATCCAGAGTGGCCAGTTTTAAGGTAAAAAGGCCACATACAATTTGTAGTTATGAAAAGAGCACCTGATTTATTGGGTATCCTCAATTCTTCAAGTATTACCAGTATAAAATAATTGTGTAATGAAAATTGGGTAACCTTATCGTACGGCACAGACATTAATTTGTGTGGCTTATTTTAACCGGTCCGACACTCGGCGGGTATTACCCTCCGTATCAACAAAGATTACATAGTATTTTTGCAAAATAACTCGGAACTTACTCAATAAAGTAGATAACCTTTATCATCGAAAATATTTATCCCAAAACTCTTTATGACGAAGTTTAAAATACAATCAAATTTCCCCAGAATGTGGGTAATTTACACCCACATGGCAACCGCACATCCATACCGGCCGAAGGCCGCCTATAATTACCCGACACTCCGCAAATTACGTGTTGAGTGGCGCTCCCGCGGGGGACGGGTGCTCGCGATATTTCTAACTTGATTTTTTAAATAGCAACTGGGTAGCATTATTATCGAAACATTTTAAATCATGGAGTTTATTCATGGTAAGAACAGAGACATTGTCTTGGTGCGTAAGCTCGGGCGGATTTTTCTGTGGACACGCTTTTCTTTCTCTACACGTCACTAGGATTTAATGCCGTGCGGAGCCCTTCGTGAAAATAATTAATACGTTCTATGAATTCATTGTAACTATAGGATTTGATTTCCATTACTACCGAATACTGCTGGCAGAAAACAGAAACAGCTTTGAAGTTATTGCTCTCTCTTTTTATGAGCCTCAAATGTGACACTGAAACACCAGGATAAATAATACTGTAGTAATATTATACTCTACCCTAATTATAATGATACCCATGAAACCGTAACAAATAATTAATTGCACATTGTTTTCGTTTTCTTCTTTTACAAAAGGGCAACAGTCAAATCAACCAGCCAAAGGCTGTTGTCCGTGCTGGGTGTGCAAAGGGTGTGGCCCGGCCAGGTTTTCTAATAACGATTTACAGTTTTGATTTTGTAGATAAACCTCCTTTCTACCATAACATCGTGACCTTAGGACCAAAACGTCATAAAATTAAAATCACATTATGCCCAAATAACCGCACTTATCACTGATAAATTATGAAAATGGCGTCGATATCGCGATAGAATTGAAATGCTTTTTCAATTCTCGCCCGGGTGAGTTTAATGTCGCCCGCGGTTCTAGGGCGTTAATTTATGATTATTTCAATTATGCGAAACGAACGCTCGCCTGCGGGCTCTACTTGGCCCTTTATTGGAGGGTTAAGCTTTTGAATAGGGACTTGATGGGTTAAGTATGTATTTCACGTTTATATGAGCGTATTTAATTGAAATAGCGTTTTGTGATTATTGGATGGTGTTTTCGTGATATTCGTCGATATAACAAACCGTTTCGAAAGTAGGTGTTTTTATGTGTTGGCCAATATATAGCAATGAAACTACTAAACTACTGAAATAATTTTATAACAAAAAAATCATAGATAAGAACTAAGAAGCACTCTAAGCAACCTACATTTTAGTTAGAAATGGGTGGGGTGTTTTACTTAAGAAAATTTGTTTTGAGCTACTTAATCTTCAACGTTTCAAACATCGTATGAAGTCTATTGAATTCATGAAAATAAATTCATTTATGAATTTACGGTACACAACTTTAAATTGCATGTAAACATTAGTTCTCAAACCGTTGTAAGCGCGTTCTCGACTTCTATTTATTCCGTCAGATAGATTTTCAGAGCTCTGAAAATTCCTAATCTCGCTACCAATCTGCACGTCCATTCTCTCACAGAACGCAACAGCATTCAAAACTGACGACAAAGAGATATTTATCTCAAGATTCTATCAGAACTTTCAAGTGTGGTGGCGGACCAAGCGGAGCGCACATCGTTTCACCGACCATCTTAAAATTGGATTCGTTTTCGCTTCTTTTCGCTCTCTTTGTGAACGAAATTTAGTATTGATACTAGATATCCGGGTCGTTAGCAGAACGTAAACGGGTGTACAGTATGTAAGCTTAACATTTTTCTAGGTAGGTGCTAGTATTAAAGGCTGCCTGGCTAGTTACCACCCTCGAGCAGTAATCCACCGCCAACTATGTTAACCTCATAATTTTGATATGGAATTCCGCAAAGTAATAATATCTGCTCCCATCAACTAGGTGCTCAAAGCAAAATGTGCCTTTTAAACCCCTGACAAAAAACGAAGGTGTTTTTATTACAATATTATTAGGTACTTATAATAAAATAAAGGGTCAACAAAAACATTTCATTATTTTACATTTATAAACATTACACATTTTAGCCAGGGGTTTTTTTAATTTTTAGTATTTTTTTATCATCTATCTTGTTTAGGTTTTTAAGTACCGGTGAAAGTATTATTTTTGCGCGATTCTATTCAGTTTTTGATGTATTGGGGAACCACTTTTCGGCTTGCATTTACCTATTCAATTCTCAATTTCTTATTATTGCGCCTTCAATCTAACTCCAATTTAATAACAGTCGGCTCCTACCGTGTTCCTGAATAGGTAATGTGTGAGTGCATCAGATACACCGTTTCTCACAACCCTAAACACTGCGTTTCATGGTCCCGTTAGTGCCACAATGAAATACCCGTTTAATGCCCACTTCCGGGCTCTGATTGGGTTCGAGCAGTTACAATCCGAAATTAGATTCCCGGTTTTTGTACGCCCGGGTGGGCTCGGAATAGCCTGGGGATGGGCCTTAATTATTGTGAAATGGATACCGGGGTGCTGAGGGGAATATTTTGTGTAGAGCTAATATTAAATCAGTAGATATATTATTATTATTATTATAATTGTAACTCCATTCACGCGTACTGTTTAAATTGGGACACGCGACGGGCTAATTTATATTTGCGCTTATCATTAGGTAGATAATTATTTATACCTGTTAGAACCACTTGCGCGGTGTCTGAATTCCTAGTTAGCTTTCCAACCGATAAGTGTATCTTTTTCTCTCTGGCACAAAGTAAATGACAAAGACAGCAACACACTGATCAGTCGCTCACTAGAGGCACTTAACTAGAGGCACGGAACATGGGTTATGTGCTCTGTTATCTAAAAAAAAACTGCAAAATAGTAATGCAATTGAAAAGCATCCTTCGCTACGTTAACGTAAAACACTGCGCTTAGAAAACGTTTCGACTCCTAGGTCTACAGCATAGTGAAAATTAGAGAACGAACTGCGATAAATGAGTATGCGAGTTCGATTTCTGCACAGGGCAGATATTTGCCTGCATTTACCCTTAATTAATATTTACCCTGTGTCTATTGTGTTTGTGAAGGTGCTCGTCGTCCCAGGTTCTATAGATACAGGATATTAGAGTTCAGAACTCAGGACATAAGTATCGATCGCGTTCTTATTTGACCGAGCGAACGAAGTGAGCGAATGTCTCCATTTTAAGAGTGGCTGTTTGCGCTTTCCTCCAGATGTTTGTATCTTAGTTCCCGGCTACATGTCGCATTTCTCAACCGATTTTTACGGAGTTTTTGATAGGGGGAAAACGGAGGCAAAAAAATTGAGTTATGATATTTGGTGACCATTATATTAGGTGTTATATTACCTTAAAGTATTAAATTCTGGACAAGCTGATATGAAAATAAGTTTTTAAAGTTGAGGGGAAAGGGGGCAAAAACAGATGCCTATCACCATGACTTTGGTTAAGCTAGTAATACTTTGACACAGCTGGCAAGCGCTTGCCATTACACAAAAATATCGATCTTTTAAAAATAATAACCTCACGAACATCGCAGTAAAGGACAAGACGTATGCGAGTCATTAACGGCCCACTGGTCTTCTATAATGCTTCTGAAGGTCAAAGGTGTTATTTTTCAATTTTATAGCCCCTTTATAGCCATAAGCCTCCACCAGTAATGGCGGTAGGTAGGAACGGTAGCGGTGACGTCATTACCATTATGGACTCTATCTCAAGTGAACACTAATTGCCTTTCAGTCTGAGGACTGTTTCGTTGTAGATTTCTTCGAGATGTAAGGCACAGACGTAATAATAAGAAGGCGGTGGCAATTTTGAAGACAATGAAAGTTACCTATTACTTACATAATCATGTATCAACGTTGGATTTAGCACGCAAGCAATGTTGTTAAATTGTAAAGGGCAGGTACTACGTAAGATTAGTATTGGGCTTAATCATTAGTGTTTGGGCATAATCAGTAGTGACTGCACGCTTGCGTAGTGGCTGAGCAATCGGACTGCTGCACTAGGTGTCGCGGGTACGATTCCCGCCTGAAACAAATATTAGTGTGATCCACAAATATCTGCTTCAGGTCTGGGTGTGATGTGTATGTGAAATTATAGGTATATGTCTGTTACAGAAAAGATAAATACAAAAGTATAATATTATTTTTGGAACCAATAAATACCGAAATTGAAAATCACGAACTATTTTATTTTTATTCTACGAGTATTACTCTTTGTTCAGGAGGTGTTTGACTTGTAAAAGTGTCTTATTATTGACTTTTCACTATAAATGATTTGAATTTTGAGTGTTGACTCTTAACAAAAGACTTTGTACAATCCTTTATTAACTCCAGTGCACCGTAAATACTACTCGAAGTTAATCTAAGTCGTAAACTGAGATTAGTACACGCGCGAGCTCCGTGAGCTATATGTTCCATTACAGAGTGACCACTAACCACCAGCCGCACATGTTTTATGTGCAAGCAAATGCAAAACACATTGCAGGTAGTAGGTACCTTTAGAATTATGAACCCTATTTTCTTCAACACTCAATATATTTCCACTTTAGACTGTTTATACGAGTATACTTATTCTGAATCTTTATTTCCCGAAATGACCGATCAATTTCACAGTCTCTCGACCACTGTCCCTACTGGCTGTTCCCAATCAATCAATCAATGATCAATGGGTAACGCATAAAAACATTAATTCACTAATTTCATTTCAATGTATAGTTATTTTTCACTTTTTAGTGCTTTTCTGTTGGGTTTGAAGTCGGTTTAATTATTTTTCTAAATGTTTTATGTAGGGACCTACTCAGTACTCAGTATACTCATTTTATCATTTCCTGAAAATTCCTCCAAAAGAGTTAATTTTCATATCGGGACGTGGCTAACTTTAATGATGAAAGTTTAATTGCAGTATGAAATGCGCGACGAGAAAAAAATTGAAATGCTGACTTTGGAATGGTAGAGTATGGCGGGACTAAACGGGCTTTTCACGATTCTCCTGTATCGTGGGTACCGCTTACAGACATATAGGTAATTCCAGGATAGATGCCCGGCTCGGATAGATGCCTCAAATTCAAAAACTATGATTTCCCGGCTTGTTTTTGCTGTCGTTGATATTGCCAAACGAGAGACATCCCCGCACCTACCCGGTACCCCCCACGAGGTAACCCCTGACCTGTCGTGCATTCCATCTATACTCAATGAAAGATTTGGTGCGACGAAAAAATTGCTAATTCTTTTTCTACAGCCTTTTTGAGGTGCTGGAACTTTTTACATGGTGACTAAATAATTTATATTTTGTATCTAAATGTTACAGTGGACTGTATATTATTAACACTAAAATCCGTTTTTTTAGAGTATTTATTGAATACACATTCCTGAATATAAAAGGCATCTATCCTCTACGAAAAGGATAGACGCCTCGATTTATTTTCGCCTATGTTTAACCATACAAAACAAATAATTCCCATTATTTTCAAACGATGTAACTACATTAGGGTATAGATGCCTCAGGAAGGAAACTTATTTTGTGAGGCATCTATACCCTAATATGATTATAAAGAAAATACACTTTTTACGAACATTTTTAATTAACGTCTGCGTTTAGATTTTACTTCCCATCACGAATACCTAATTTCAAACTGAAAAAGTGTTTTTTTATCAATGAGGCATGTATCCCATAACTGGTTTTGACGCATGGAGCAACTATCCGCTATAGGGCATCTATACTTCCAAAAATAGAGGTCTGGGAAAATCGATATAGATTAGTAAATACCAACACTGATGTTTTCTTTTTCCTTCAAAGTGGTAGTCGAAAGACCAATCTATTAACATGTGTGACAATCATTCAGATCCATTAATTAAAATGGGAAATATAAAGCGTTTTCAAAAAGTATGGCAACTATCCTGGACTTACCCTAATTTCACATACACATCACACCTAGACCAGAAACAAATACTTGGGGATTGCAGCAAAATTTAACGTGTAATTTTCCTGGAATGCATTGTAGTCGGCTGTCTTTTCGCCGTCTTTTTTTACCTCAATAATTTGAGTTTGATTGCTTCACCAAAATGAAACCTACACAAAAACAATGGTAGGTATTATGTGAAATAGGACACTACAAACCGCATACGAGCATCAGAAGATAGTTTCTTAATATTATTATAGCTAATATTAGAACTATAAGACCAAAAAGAAGGTACCATTATGTAATATAACTGAACATTAATCATTTGTTTTTTTTTTGCACTGAGATCACAATTTCCGATGGCGCAAGAAAATTTACCCTGGGAGGTGACACGTGTTATGACGTGACCTTTTCACATACCAATCATACAATTATTATTCTCTAACGGAATTCTAGTTTTAGAATTGTGTATCTTTTAGTTATTATCTGCTAACCTTTTAACCCCACCCTACCCTACCTATTTTGTTATGTACCCTGCAAAACTTTTGTGTTTAATACTTTGCATCTCCTTTCGTGTTGATGAACATGATTTCTAAAATAATTTTGTTGGTAAACATCTAAATGTAGTGCCCGGTTGTTGTCTCTGGGATAATTTTTAATATTAACAACAATTCTTCCAAATAAATCAATAAATTTTTAAATTCTCCCATCTGAAGCTACCTCGAGACTCTGGTTAGCAGGATTCTTTTAATAAGGCTTTGAATATGATTTGTTAAGCTTCTAAGTACGAACTCGTATCGTTTATGGAAATACCTTTACACTATATTCGACTGCTAAGCAGTAAAGTATAATAGTAGTAAGCAAATAGCAGTGCCGTGCAAGGCACTGCAACTAAACGCAATACTTACCATCCAGTCTTATTTCACTATATTATTTACACACCTCTAGGTAGATCACAAAACTTTTACTTAGCGAGAAATTAACGACCAATATAACCGCTAAAATTAATAACCAACGAGGCTCAACTCCACGTGTCGATAGCTAATCTCAAATAGTATTCGTAACGGCGAAAACGTTGAAGGTTACAAGGCCCTTCAATTCCAGAATCCCTAATCCTTCCATTGCTGTAAATCGTTTCATAATTTAAGCACCGGCTTAATCCTCCACTCAATAATTTAACTACCGGCTTTGATCCTTACGCTCAAATTCTCAGCTCTTTGTTTCAGTAGGTAACAAGTTTAGTGGAATATTCTAAACGTAAGCTGAATTCTTGATATTGTTTGGATGTTCTATGATAAAGGTCGGTTCGCTGATGCGTAGGCTATGGCCACTGAGAACGTTCCTACCTACGTTAGATTTTACCACGTGGCTCTTTTTAAAGCTTTTGACAGACGGCGGGCGTGGACGTGGCTGCGGCGCGATGTGAGCAGTTGTATAATGTACAAGTTATTAATTTAATGAATTGATTAATATTGTATTAAAAGTGTTAAAATTCATGGTCTTCCTTTTATTTCTGACACTTTTTTTCAATTATATAATAATTATAATTTAGCAAAAAATTATCATTATGATGAAGCCTTTCGACCGGTATGATAAAGCTACAGGGTGATTATTTGTCTCGTGTAACGGGTTCAGTTCCGGGCTTAGTCATGTAAATTATTTTTATGTATTTAAATATCTATGAATGCAGTTTACATTGTTTTTTAATTTCGAATAAAGTCTTCTTTTAGTAAAATGTTCCATCTACAATATTCAAGGTACTTTCCCTCCATGTGGCATATCCGTGGGACGTCCTGTATCATGTCCTATACAGGGCGTCCCATGGATATGCCGCATAGCACTAATACCAGAGCATAGAGGCGCCGGTCACCCATCCAAGAGTGCCGTTCGAACCGTTGCTTTAACTTTGGTGATCGGTTAAACGTTAAACCTCTCAGGGAAACTATGCTAACGATCTTCGGTTGCGGAACCCAACATTAACTACCTCGTGGCATTAATCCAGGCTCAACGAATTTGCACGTGTTTGTTCTAAGTTGACATGGACGGACCGCCGACATCGATAGTGGGGTCCAATCTGAGGACCGATCGGTCCGCAAACTTTATCGTGCCCAATATGGCTAGCGGTAAAGTTGAACCGGCAGATGGAGTTTGCAGTGCGAAATGCAAAAACTTTTGTTCGCGAAAGGATAAGCGACGGCATCAACCGCTATAAACTGGATTAATAAATAAATAAATAAATCAAATCGAACTAGTGGAATACCTCGTTCGTACATGCCTTCTGCGGCAGTAAGCAAGAATGGCGTTAGGATTGACTCTAATATTGGCTTATATAACGTAAACGATTCAAAATGTCAACACTTTAGATGAGCTTTTTTTAGTATTTTTAGACATGTAGCAGTAAATATTAACACTGAACTGGTTGTGGTGGTCAAAGGATCTGAACTACATTGCTCTGTAATGTAAACGGTTCTGTTTATAATGAGGTCATGATGAGTTTTTATTACAATAACGTAAGAGAAGACTTCCGAGTGCACTCTTGAATAACGCGTCACGTATCCTTGTGTTCGCATCGAGCTTGCGCCAGATGCAAACCGTCCACATTTAAGGACCTCGTATTCTTTTACTCCTGTAAACATTATTCACAAAGCATAAATTGACAATAATATAAGCTCCTTACCTCCTCCTTCCGACACTCGGCACGGCTACGCATATTTCATGTTAGCGCCGGCACCTTGTAATAATGCAGTTAAAATAGAAACGGAGTCTACGCTTTTACCCTTTCATTAATTTTTCATGTGTCAACTGTGGACAGAGACTGCAGACAGGGACTAGGGCATTGGGGTAATAAACACAAAAGTCACACTTACCCCCGGTTTCTAGAACGCTAGTTGGCTTTGACAGTAGATTAAAACTATCGTTGTCCCTATCTAACACTAAACAAAAGACAAGGATGGCAACAGAATTAATCTGTTGTCAAAGTTAGCTGACGTTTCAGAAACCGGGTGTTATTAGTGTTAACCCGTGAGCGTATAATGGCAACACGGACGGCGTGTGCAAAATAAAATAGCCAATAATTACTCTCGGTTTGGCCTGTGTGTCATTTTGGACACATTTTGCTAAAAAAAATATCCAAATCCGGCCAGTCAACTGCGTGATATGGCCCAGACCCAAACCACAATAAGTGAAAAAGCAACAGGAAAAAAAACTGTGACAGGCAGGCGTCAAAGTCATGCAGTTTATTAAAGGCCGCCTCTGTGCCTTTGCTGCACAGGAAAATGACTTTTTTATTTTTTATTTTTCAATGCGGGCGGATGACAAAGACCACAAAAGTGGTGATGAAAACTGACCCTAAATGCGGATAGAGGATGCAAAAGGAAAACATTGTAGTCAGAGGCGGAGTCAGTATACTATGTGGGAATGGGGTAGGATACAAGTACACTATTTTCTGGGTATATGCAAATATATCTACAATCATACATATCATGTAGTAGCAGGATCGCGTACGCCGTATCTTGTTTATCAATCTTTAGGCACGTCTCGGTTCTCACGAACACTTTTCACCTAAGAATTTTCTAGTTTGGTAGTTTGGTTGTAAGTTATTGGTTTCTTTTAATGTATTTCCATATACATCCTCCCCCTCTTAATCCAGCCCTGAGACACACGGTGAGCAAATACATACGCAGCCGGTAGAGTTGGAGCAATAAATATTTGAAGCTCTACGTATGAGTAAGCCACTTTATAGAGGTTTGGATATAGTCACGGAATGATAATACAGAGCTAGTTGTTATCAGCGTAGCTACATAAGTAATATAACGACGAATTGCTAAAAAAAGCCTGGACCATGACTCTTTGAAAGAATGAAGAGAGACTTTTGCCCAAAAGTTGGACAACATAGCTTAGTAAAAAATTAAACCTTCCTGAGCAGTCAGAAAAAAAGCAGGGGATAATTTGTAGCAGTTATCGACATGGACGAGGTATTTGGCGGAACAAGGCGAAATATAGGCGTCCGTATACTCGATACGATAGGCACGGTAGATATTGATCATCAAGATGGTACACAGTTGAAAGTATTTAAGAACTGACAGAATAAATGGGCAGATTTTTTTAAGCGCCTAATTCCCAGGGTTATCATCATTAAAAGTCTGACAGAAAGCCGGATTACGATGTCGGCTAATTCACGTTCCGCGATTGTATACAGAAATCTACTTTCACTACAACGCAAACTGGGCACATATAAATATATTGTTTATATATACATGTTCTGTTAAGTTTTGACGAAATTAGACTATTTTAGTTGGACTGAACTTCACAAGAATACGATGAAAATATTTCGCTTCTTCCTTACAGTATTCAACATAATGACTTTGAAAAGGTTATAATTGTTTGTTGCGCCGTGATTTTTGGCGCTATTTCGGGATGAGCCCAAAGTATATGCTCCCAGAACCAGACAACTTTGCAAATTGAATAATTGTGATCCTTGAACCAGATATCAGATTTATGTTCAGTTGTACCTATGAAAACGTCCGGCTCAGTTAATTTTGCACTTTACGTGGTGATGGCCAGTTTACGGCGGAATATAAATTTGATAAGTAGATACATCGCAAAACGGCAAACCTCTCATAATTACCTAGCACAAAAGTTTTCCAAATCCTATAATTTTTCAAACGCACACCATCTCAGCGAATAATTTCAAAGTAAGTACAAAGCCTCCAACCGGACGGTCCCCTGTTTTACCCGATGGCCGCCGATAACCGGCTTGGGGCAGTATGGACCGGTTTGAACCGGTAGTATCCAGATCAATGCGGATGATTTAGCGGATCACACCCGGGAACTTTGCTCGATTAATAGAAATCCAATTTATGAGCCTTTGTGGCGGGCGATGGAGAGAGATAGTGGTAATTATTTATGAAAGCAGATATGCAAATTTTATGGTAAACTTTCCATACAATTAGCACGAGGGGTGAGTAATAAAAACGGTTACGTTGCGCTTTCCTACTAGCACTCATTTGTGTCATGGAATACCTCATGATTTTATTCTATTCCGAGCGAAAAGACCGTCTTTTAATTCTGACCGATCATGGTCAAACGTCCAACGGTAAAAAATCCGGGCATTCTGAACATACGTACTCGGTCTACTTTCCTAACCACGGAGTTTCAACCATCACGTATAAGGACTGAAACGACGAAACGTAAGAAGAAAATTCCTTCTAAAAGTATTTCTCAATATCGGTTACCGAGACCTTTAATTTACCTAATTCGCCATCAGATTGTCCTCTGGGACAGCCCAAAATCTTTCGAGGAAGAGCTAATCAGGTACGGCAGACTGTACATTTTTACGTAACATCGGGCCCCACTAATCGAATGATGTGCCTGTGCCTTAGTCAGTCTATTTATTAACCATCTTTACTATTCTTCTTAACCATCATTACTACCAGGAGATTTTATGAAGTAAATTGTAATGGTCTTCGGGTATTAGCTCTCACCTTGGCTTGGCGCATACAAACATTCATTTATATGATGGAAAAACCAAACAGATCAACAGCAAACAAAAAAGATTGTTCAGTAGCTTATTTCTGGTAGCACTTAAAAAGTATCGACCTTTTGCCTTTTACTGCTATACGTTATGTTAGGTATATGTATATTCTGGGATAACTCTTCATGCATCAGTAATCTTCAAACCAATATTTGTCCGGAAGCCATTAGGGATGATCGTGTAACACAATCAACCGGTTCTAGTAATCACCGGAGCAGCCACACTTGGATCAATGTTTGTACACCCTAATTACAAGCTCGAGTCATATTATGTGGTAAAATTGGGTAAACTCGGCTAGAAAATTATTCGACCGTACAATTTCGTGTATAACAGGACTTGGCTACACATCCCATGAGGATCAAAGTACCTAAAAAAGTTTTTAGCTGGATCTTTTTCATTATTGAATAGGTTCGCGTAACGTTTACTATAATAGGCTGTCATATTGCGATCGCTTTACCATAATATCCTCACGATTAACCCCCACTTAAAAGTAGCCCCGTGTCTAAACATAAGCCCCCATGCACATGTATGAAAGGTGAGACCTGGTCGCATCGCAGACTGTATTCAGTGCATGAAAGCCGCGAATCAAAGGGCTCTCATTCGCCGCGTATCTTGTACATAATGCACACGTTTGAGATCGTGTTTGCCGAGCCGCTGATGTGTCCCCGGCTTAATGAGACACGACGAGACTTGCGGCGGGAACGGGGGCAGGGTGGGGGCCCCGGAAACCTATGGGGCATGGGGCCCTTAATACTAATAGTTAGGCTTAATATTGATCCCATCAAAAACATTACATGTACAAAAATGCACAAGTCTCGCAACGCAGTTTATCTGCCGTAAAAAGTTGTGAGATCGAATGTAAACCAAGTTGGTTAATTTCAATACCTACCTGTACCTATCTATGGGAGCAGTTATATCTTTATTTCTTTAGTAAATAGAGTGACTTGGCAATTGCACACGGCAACTTAAATCTATGTTAAGCGCTTTGTGCTTGTATTTGTTTGAAAGTACACCTATACGGAAGACTATATTTAGATTGCCTAGTTGATTATGCTGCCGTGTACAATCGCCAAGACACTCTATTTACTAAAGAAATAAAGATATAACTACTCCCATAGATAGGTACAGGTAGGTATTGAAATTAACCAACTTGGTTTACATTCGATCTCACAACTTTTTACGGCAGATAAACTGCGTTGCGAGACTTGTGCATTTTTGTACATGTAATGTTTTTGATGGGATCTCATTTCTTTTTGTAGGGTTTCTTTCTTTATTTCGTTTTTTTGCAAAACACGCATCAACGCGCGCCCCGCGCCTTTGCGGCCGGGGCCCCTTGCGACATAGGTATCATGAACGTATCATAGATTATCATGAACGAGTGTCTTTGCGTCTCCACAGATGCGTATTAGGTATAAGGTACCTAGGTACCTATTTTAATGTACCTAGGTAACGAATTTGTTCGACCTATAAAAGTGTAGGTATAGTATAAGGATTTGTATCTCTCTATCTATCGTGGAAGTTTTTAAAATGCGCTTAACTGTCGTATTTCTCGAAGCCATTTCTCATTTTTACCCCTGTTACCCATTTCATTCAATTTCAATGAAGTCTAATTATGAACTGTAAAAGTAACTTTGTAATCACATACAATTTAATAGGATTTATATGGGAATACAAAGTTATTTATGCAGATCAAATATCTAGAAAACGGGATGAAAATTATGGAATAACAGAATTTTTCCATGGTTTATAGGCTAAACAATAGCTATATTCAAAATTTGAAACTTGTGGGACGGCTAGAAGTACCTTAGAATTTTGATGATCGGTGAGTCAGTCAGTCAGTCAGTCAGTGGGCAGCAAAATTAAGGAACTTTGACTTGCAATCATTATTAAACTACTGGTTCAAATTTGATGCAACTTGGATTATTATCTGTAGACGTGATGCCCTCTTGGTCATTAAAAATTTAGGCTTCTAGTTTTATCCATAACGAAGTTACAGGGGGCCGAAAATGACCCGAATCGCTTCGAGAAAAGGATAGTACGGCCGTGCCTTTTGTTTTGCTCGACTTGGCGGGGGCACTGCCGTGCCCCCAGATTAATACAAAGACTTCGAACTCCAACGTAGACATGGAAAAAAGTAGGTTGAAAACTCTTGAAAACTCGGTGAGTTTTTGTGTTGTATTTAAACAACTGTTTCATATTTTATTGGTTTCAAATATTATACAACGAGAAATATTGCAGTTTCTCGCTAATCAACCGACACTCACGGCATCTTAAAATAATTCCAATTAGATGTTAAAAGACTGCGGTTTGCAGATTCACGAAAAGTGTACAAAATATATGAATGTAACGTTTCTTGGAGAGGACTGAAGCGGTCCCAAAGAGACATTTCATAATATTCATAGAGAGGCCCCACTGAAACAGAGGCCTCTAGCATTTGGCTGGCTATGTGCGTCCCTGAGGACTTATCTGCGCATTTCATCATCATGTGAAACGGCTTTTTTATGCTCGGCTAAGGGCGTATGCAGTGTGGTGGTGAATGGTGGCATGGAACTTAATTAAGGGGTGTTTTTTATGCGAATATAATAACCTGTTGAAATGATTAAGTGAGAAAATAATTGTTAGAGTACGGGTTTTATGGAGTCAAGTGTGTTTGCGTATCTCTTTTATATTTTTACATTACCCCGATGTGCCCCCGATAAGTGCCTAACCTGATTGCAGTGCCACCTAGAGCTTCTGACGGCAAAATCTTGCTCTGCGCCTTGCTCTTTAACGAATTATTATCAAGAAAATAACGTTATTGAATAACGGCATTTAATATCCCAAGGAAACAGTTCCTTTTCTTCCCAAGAACAAACAACGTAGACTGCGAGTGAAGCCGCGAACAAAAGGCAAGTGTTTAATAAAACGCTGAACGAAACAAGGCTGCCCGATGAATAAGCTGCATTCATTAAAGTGTCATTACCATCCGCTGTATTATTAATTAGACGAGTTCGTATCGGGAACGCAGCGGGATCGGGAACGAGGGAACACGGATCGGGAACCAGGGAACGGGAGTAGAAATGCTATAGTTTCAAGTTTGTTGATAATATGACAACATTTTTCCACTTTGGAAGTGTCTCTCGCGCAAACTGTTCAGTTTAGAAAAAAATGATATCAGGAACCTCGATATCATTTTGAAGACCTATCCATAGATAAACCACACGTATGCGTTTGATGAAAAAAAATGTTTGAGTTTCAGTTATCAGTATGGGGAACCCCAAAATACTTATTACATAATATTAAATATAACCCCAAAATATAGCTTGACCGATTTTCGACAAGTTTTTTCTAAAGGTTCGTGTGAGTCAGATTGAAGTTTTTGTGGATACAAAAATTGGAACAACATCCCGGAATGTTGCAAAATTCGGCAAAAAATTACCTTATAATACCTTAGTTTTATAGCGCAATTTTATATTAACTTTTGATCTGTATCCTCTATGTATAAAATTCCAATAAAAGTGTTGGAGTCACAGTTCCTGACCACATACCATGCTGATACCCTGACAATTATTGGAGCCCAGGAATAAGTCCACAGTACTGTTTCGCTTCTTTAATTTTATACGCATTGCTTTAACACAACTAGGTGCCTAACCGTGCGCTACGCATATTCCAGTCTCCTCGTGACCATGTTGAATGCAACTTGATTCAATCGTATTGTACGTGACTCGGCGGATTATAACAAACAATATTACAGTAACTGCAAGTACTGCAATGCGATACGTTTGATGGTGCACCGCCGAGCAAGTGGCGGCTCATTACACTCAAGCTCTAATTTATTTAGCTACAAGTTGTAGTCACTCTCGCGTCTTTATTTGTGCATGTGCAAACTTTTAAGTTGCGCACGAGTCTATTAGATGCAGCTGAGGTAATGCATTGAATAAAAGTTGTTCCGTTCAGCGACAAGACAGTCGCGTAAGCGTCTTGATACACACGCGATTGCTCGCACGAGTGACAGCACATTCGCTTCTGCGTTTAACTGCACTTGCGATAGTAGCGCGACCGCGATCATTCTGTTTGCGAGAATGCCCCTACTGTCTCTACATCCTCCTAATTCCGACATCCGTTCAGCATTGTTCGGGCGGTCTTGTAATTAAGTTAAGTCCTCGCTATGACGGACAATAAGCGGCCTTCGCATGTCCGGTGATAGCATGTTATATTGGTCGCCTCTCTATTTTGGGCGGCTCGCGTGCCGTGGGGCGGCGTAGAGGGCGGAATTGGTTTTTAACGGTTGAACGAGTTTTCGTTTATTTTTGTCGAAATTGTCAACCTTGGACTATTATTTTTAACAGCAAATAACTACTATTATATATCGTGATAATTATTTATGTTCGATCAAATGTTTACTGTCACGATAATATGGAAAAGAATACTTACCAACATTCGAGTTTTATACTGTACACTCGCAGACACAGCCACGCGTTACTGTGGCTAGGGTTTAATATTGCGACTATACATTGACATGTAAGCTATCCTATCTTTCAAGTTAGATAAAACTCCACACGGTGTGCAAATTTGATTAAAATCGGTTCAGTAGTTTAGGAGTCCATGGCGGACAAACAACGTGACGCGTAATTTATTTATAAGGTAAGGACGAATATGGCCATAGGGTTTAGTGTCCTTTTTAAAATAGTTCTGAAGACAATAAGGCTAACTATTGTATTTATGTTTATAGAGTCAAGCTTCCATACTCATAGGATTAAATAAGAAATAGGCTTACAGTTTACAGATAATTTTTAATTAAAAAACAGGGGAAAATGGCCTCAGTTCCGACGGGGGTGGTATATATTATGCCCATGGGTGAATCAAAATAAAAAGAATTACCTGTGTCAATAATACAATATTTTTATTTAAAGGCATTTATACAATGAGATACAAAGATTTGCACTAGCATAAAAAACACGTAGGCGTTGGCGTTGGCGTAGGCGTAGGCGTAGGCGTAGGCGTAGGCGAAGGCGTAGGCGTAGGCGTAGGCGAAGGCATAGGCGTAGGCGTAGACGTAGGCGTAGGCGTAGGCGTTGGCGTAGCCATAGGCGTAGGCGTAGGCGTAGGCGTAGCAATGGCGTTTGCGTTCGCGTTGGCGTTGGCGTAGCCATGGGCGTAGGCGTAGGCGTAGGCGAAGGCGAAGGCGAAGGCGTAGGCGAAGGCGTAGGCGAAGGCGTAGGCGTAGGCGTTGGCGTTGGCTTTGGCAATGGCGTTGGCAATGGCGTTGGCAATGGCGTTGGCGTTGGCGTTGGCGATGGCGTTGGCGTTGGCAATGGCGTTGGCGTTCGCGTTGGCGTTGGCGTAGCCATAGGCGTAGGCGTAGGCGTAGGCGAAGGCGTAGGCGAAGGCGAAGGCGTAGGCGTAGGCGTAGGCGTAGGCGTTGGCGTAGCCATAGGCGAAGGCGTAGGCGTAGGCGAAGGCGAAGGCGTAGGCGTTGGCGTAGGCGTAGGCGTAGGCGTAGGCGTTGGCGTTGGCAATGGCGTTGGCGATGGCGTTGGTAATGGCGTTGACAATGGCCTTGGCGTTGGCGTTGGCGATGGCGTTGGCGTTGGCAATGGCCTTGGCAATGGCCTTGGCCTTGGCGTTGGCGTTGGCGTTGGCAATGGCGTTGGCGTAGGCGTAGGCGTAGGCGTAGTCAAGGCGTTGGCGTAGGCGTTGGCTTTGGCAATGGCGTTGGCAATGGCGTTGGCAATGGCCTTGGCGTTGGCGTTGGCGATGGCGATGGCGTTGGCGTTGGCAATGGCGTTGGCGTTCGCGTTGGCGTTGGCGTAGCCATAGGCGTAGGCGTAGGCGTAGGTGAAGGCGTAGGCGTAGGCGTAGGCGTAGGCGTAGGCGTAGGCGTTGGCTTTGGCAATGGCATTGGCGTTGGCGATGGCGTTGGCGTTGGCAATGGCGTTGGCGTTCGCGTTGGCGTTGGCGTAGCCATAGGCGTAGGCGTAGGCGTAGGCGAAGGCGAAGGCGTAGGCGAAGGCGTAGGCGTAGGCGTAGGCAATGGCGTTGGCGTTGGCCTTGGCGTTGGCGATGGCGATGGCGTTGGAGATGGCGTTGGCGATGGCGTTGGCAATGGCGTTGGCGTAGGCGTAGGCGTAGGCATAGGCGTAGACGTAGGCATTGGCGTAGGCGTAGGCGAAGGCGTAGGCGTAGGCGTTGGCGTTGGCGTTGGCAATGGCGTCGGCAATGGCGTTGGCAATGGCCTTGGCGTTGGCGTTGGTGATGGCGTTGGCGTTGGCAATGGCGTTGGCGTTCGCGTTGGCGTTGGCGTTGGCGTTGGCGTTGGCGTAGGCGTTGGCGTAGGCGTAGGCGTAGGCGTTGGCGTTGGCAATGGCGTTGGCGATGGCGTTGGCAATGGCGTTGGCAATGGCCTTGGCGTTGGCGTTGGCGATGGCGATGGCGTTGGCGTTGGCAATGGCCTTGGCGTTGGCGTTGGCAATGGCGTTGGCGTAGGCGTTGGCGTAGGCGTAGGCGTAGGCGTTGGCGTTGGCAATGGCGTTGGCGATGGCGTTGGCAATGGCATTGGCAATGGCCTTGGCGTTGGCGTTGGCGATGGCGATGGCGTTGGCGTTGGCAATGGCCTTGGCAATGGCCTTGGCGTTGGCGTTGGCAATGGCGTTGGCTTAGGCGTAGGCGTAGGCGTAGTCAAGGCGTTGGCGTAGGCGTTGGCTTTGGCAATGGCGTTGGCAATGGCCTTGGCGTTGGCGTTGGCGATGGCGATGGCGTTGGCGTTGGTAATGGCGTTGGCGTTCGCGTTGGCGTTGGCGTAGCCATAGGCGTAGGCGTAGGCGTAGGCGTAGGCGAAGGCGAAGGCGTAGGCGTAGCCATAGGCGTAGGCGTAGGCGTAGGCGTAGGCGAAGGCGAAGGCGTAGGCGTAGGCGTAGGCGTAGGCGTAGGCGTAGGCGTAGGTGTAGGCGAAGGCGTAGGCGAAGGCGTAGGCGTAGGCGTAGGCAATGGCATTGGCAATGGCCTTGGCGTTGGCGTTGGCAATGGCGTTGGCGTAGGCGTAGGCGTAGTCAAGGCGTTGGCGTAGGCGTTGGCTTTGGCAATGGCGTTGGCAATGGCGTTGGCAATGGCCTTGTCGTTGGCGTTGGCGATGGCGATGGCGATGGCGTTGGCGTTGGCAATGGCGTTGGCGTTCGCGTTGGCGTTGGCGTAGCCATAGGCGTAGGCGTAGGCGTAGGCGTAGGCGTAGGCGTAGGCGTAGGCGTAGGTAAAGGCGAATGCGAAGGCGTAGGCGAAGGCGTAGGCGTAGGCGTAGGCGTAGGCGTAGGCGTAGGCGTAGGCGTAGGCGTAGGCGTAGGCGAAGGCGTAGGCGTAGGCGTAGGCGTAGGCGTAGGCGTTGGCGTTGGAGATGGCGTTGGCGATGGCGTTGGCAATGGCGTTGGCGTAGGCGTCGGCGTAGGCATAGGCGTAGACGTAGGCGTTGGCGTAGGCGTAGGCGAAGGCGTAGGCGTAGGCGTTGGCGTTGGCGTTGGCAATGGCGTCGGCAATGGCGTTGGCAATGGCCTTGGCGTTGGCGTTGGTGATGGCGTTGGCGTTGGCAATGGCGTTGGCGTTCGCGTTGGCGTTGGCGTTGGCGTTGGCGTAGGCGTTGGCGTAGGCGTAGGCGTAGGCGTTGGCGTTGGCAATGGCGTTGGCGATGGCGTTGGCAATGGCGTTGGCAATGGCCTTGGCGTTGGCGTTGGCGATGGCGATGGCGTTGGCGTTGGCAATGGCCTTGGCAATGGCCTTGGCGTTGGCGTTGGCAATGGCGTTGGCTTAGGCGTAGGCGTAGGCGTAGTCAAGGCGTTGGCGTAGGCGTTGGCTTTGGCAATGGCGTTGGCAATGGCCTTGGCGTTGGCGTTGGCGATGGCGATGGCGTTGGCGTTGGTAATGGCGTTGGCGTTCGCGTTGGTGTTGGCGTAGCCATAGGCGTAGGCGTAGGCGTAGGCGTAGGCGAAGGCGAAGGCGTAGGCGTAGGCGTAGGCGTAGGCGTAGGCGTAGGCGTAGGCGTAGGTGAAGGCGAAGGCGTAGGCGAAGGCGTAGGCGTAGGCGTAGGCAATGGCGTAGGCAATGGCGTTGGCAATGGCCTTGGCGTTGGCGATGGCGATGGCGTTGGCGTAGCCGTAGTCGTAGGCGTAGGCATAGGCGTAGGCGAAGACGTAGGCGTAGGCGTAGGCGTAGGCGTAGGCATTGGCGTTGGCGTTGGCGTAGGCGTAGGCGTTGGCGATGGCGTTGGCGATGGCGTTGGCGTCGGTCTCGGTCTCGGTCTCGGTCTCGGTCTCGGTCTCGGTCTCGGTCTCGGTCTCGGTCGAGGTCTAGGTTTAAGTATTGATCTTTATCTCGATCATACAAACATACAAACATACTAACATTCAAAATATCCAGATCGAGATCGAGATTGCGATCGAGATCGAGTGCGAGTCAGAGTCCAAGTTACACTTCCAAAGTGATAGTACTAGAACATATTATTTATGATGTACATTACCATGCAAACTTCCAACGAAAATTGGTTTGAAAGAGTTACGAGATCTAGTGAGAAGTTTTTTTTATATACGTCATAAATCGTAAAAATACACTATTATTAAAACATCGATCAAAGTTATAACGAGCTACAAGAACTTTTATATATTATATTACTTGCTGCTACGGAACCCTTCATGGCGAGTCCGACACGCACTTGGCCGCTTTTGTTTGTTTATTTGCGCTGTTTTTGTGTAATGTTCCGTAAAAACACGCGCAGGAAACCCGGCTTATGATATTAGTAAGATGCAAAATGAGTAGGTACTGTGGCGATTTGCACCGGGATGCGAACCAGGCGTTGTGCAAAACGCCCCATGCTCTGTCAGCATAAAAGCGTTGCGTAGATACACCTGTTTCCATCAATTTTAGATGGATTCCATTCGAACAATGAGTTCACTGTTCGGTGCGGGGTCCGCGGTGGATCTCTATCAGCTATCCGTAGCTGTGAAGTAATTAATGACTTTCGACATGTTTCTGTTTGGTGCAAGCTAGGATAGATTTGATATTTTTAATAATGATGACCACATTATCATTCAGTAAGATTGAGGATTGGAACCGGTATAGTAGATTTGCAAAGCGCACAAGCTTGATGTTGATGCGAGTATTCGCGTAACACGCCCGAATATTCTAGGCATTTATAGTAAATCCAGTCGTAAACCAATCCGACACATCGAAGAGTGACGCGTTTGTTACAGTATTTATGAATGTATGCATAGTTGCCTCTGCCTTAGTTCGGGCCTGCGTGACTGTTATCTTTAGGGTTCCGTACCCAAAGGGTAAAACGGGGCCCTATTACTAAGGCGCCGCTGTCCGTCTGTCTATCCGTCCGTCTGTCACCAGGCTGTATCTCACGAAGTATGATAGTTAGACTAATGAAATTTTTATAGATGACTAGCTGCGCCCCGCGGTTTCACCCGCGATTGGATAATACACAATAATATATCTTAATGAATTGTCGCCTATGTGTTATTCTGATATGTAAGCTATATTATTGTGAAGTTTCATCAAAATCCATTCAGTAGTTTTTGCGTGAAAGAGTAACAAACATCCATCCATCCATCCATCCATCCATCCATCCATCCATCCATCCATCCATACTCACACACTTTCGCGTTTATAATATTAGTAGGATGTATTTCTGTTCGTATTTCTGTTCGCTATAACAATGAATACTAAAAAAATTGATTTTTTCACCGTTTTATAAATCATGGTATGGAACCCTTCGTCCACAAATCCGACTCGAACTTGGCTGGTTTTCTTCTGTCTTCACTACATATTTATCCGTAACGCCTGGTCTCCTTCATCTTATATGTCTGTGCTTGTACCATCCGCCATCTGTCTGCTCATTTCCACTCGCGCTACATCACGATAGCACAGTCATTATGCACTCAAAGGCAATCAAAATTGCATTAGTGAGGGTACCTATGGACCTAAGTGTCGAAACACATCAGCTGGTAGGGGGTGTATTCATGTTTATGGCTCGTAAGATGGGTTAAGCTGTTACCCCCTTTCATAAAGGTAATTAGGGTGACAAAGCTTCACTGCTTTATGCAGACTAGAATAAAATGTCTCTTTTCATACGTTTTTGCCGCTTATTTTGAACATCAAAACTGGGAAAGAAAAGGTATAAAGGCATCCCTCTCGTTCCCACTCCGAAGTACATATTATGTATGTGAACATAACATATTTCTGACTATATTAATAAATGTTAACATTCTGAAATAACTCCTTGAACTATCAGTAAGTCAGGCCTGCAAATACAGCTTGACAGTCTAGTTGATCTCGGCAGCAAGTGTGATTAAAAAGAAACAGAAATAAAAATAGCCATTTCTTTCCATCCAAAGGTTGACTTGAAGAGCGCACTTTTAGGGATAAGTCCGCCCACTGCTGCTGTAATACGAGTATAATGTCTTTTAATTTGATTGTCTATTAACTTCGGTATTTTTCTTTGATTCAAATGAATGGTCCAACCTGTGCCAGAATCGAATGATATCGACAATTCGATATCATTCGATTCAATAATCGAATTGAATCGAATTGATTCGAATGGAATCGAATTTAATCGAATCGAAATGAATCGATGGGAATTGAATGGAATCAAAAGGCATCGAAACGAATGGAATAGAATCGAATGAATCGAATGGAATATAATTAAATCGAATCTTTGATCTTGATTTTGAACTTGCTCTCGATCTGGAGCTCGATCGCGATCTGGATCTGCATCTGGATCTGGATCTGCATCTGGATCTCGATCTCAATCTTGATTGAGATCGAGATCGAGATCGAGATCGAAATTGATTTTGATCGTGATCTTGATCTTGTTGCGTTGTACGCATATATAGGAAATTATACGCAATAGGGATCGAGATCAAGATCAACAGTTCAACAGTTCAACAGTTCAACAGTTCAATAGCTCAACAGTTCAACAGTTCAACAGTTCAACAGTTCAACAGTTCAACAGTCAACAGTCAACAGTTCAATAGTTCAATAGCACATTAGTTCAATAGCATCCGCATCCGCATCCGCATCCGCATCCGCATCCGCATCCGCATCCGCATCCGCAACCGCATCCGCATCCGCATCCGCATCCGCATCCGCATCCGCATCCGCATCCGCATCCGCATCCGCATCCGCATCCGCATCCGCATCCGCATCCGCATCAGCATCCGCATCCGCATCCGCATCCACATCCGCATCCGCATCCGCAACCGCATCAGCATCCGCGTCCGCATCCGCATCGCCATTGCCATTGCCATCGCCATCGCTATTGCCATCGCCATCGCCTTCGCTATTGCTATTCACATTCAGTCACGTTAGTCAGTGCGAACATTCAGTCACGATATTCAGTCACGACATTCAGACACGATATTCAGTTACGACATTCAGTCACAACACTTTGTCACGACATTCAGTCACGACATTTAGTCACGATATTCAGTCACGACATTCAGTCACGACATTTAGTAACGACATTCAGTCACGACATTTAGTCACGATATTCAGTCACGACAATAAGACACGATATTCAGTGACGACATTCAGTCACGACAATCAGTCACGACATTCAGTCACGACATTCGGCCACGCAATTCAGTCACGATATTTATTCACGACATTTAGTCTCGTCATGCAGTCACGACATTAATTCACCATATTCCGTCACGACATACAGTCACGACATTCAATCACGACATTGATTCAAGACATTCAGTCACAACATTTAGTCACGACATTCAGTTACGACATTCAGGACGACATTCAGTCACGACATTCAGTCACGACATTCAGTCACGACATTTAGTTACGACATTCAGTCACGACATTTAGTCACGATATTCAGTCACGACATACAGGCACGATATTCAGTTACGACATTTGGTCACGACATTCAGTCACGACATTTAGTCACGACATTCAGTCACGACATTTAGTCACTACATTCAGTCACGACATTCAGTCACGACATTCAGTGACGACATTTAGCCACGACATTCAGTCACGCCATTCAGTCACGATATTAAGTCACGACATTCAGACACGACAATCAGACACGATATTCAGTTACTACATTTAGTTACGACATTCAGTTACGACATTCAGTCATGACATTCGGCCACGCAATTCAGTCACGATATTTATTCACGACATTTAGTCACGACATGCAGTCACGACATTAATTCACCATATTCCGTCACGACATACAGTCACGACATTCAATCACGACATTGATTCAAGACATTCAGTCACAACATTTAGTCACGACATTCAGTTACGACATTCAGGACGACATTCAGTCACGACATTCAGTCACGACATTCAGTCACGACATTTAGTTACGACATTCAGTCACGACATTTAGTCACGATATTCAGTCACGACATACAGGCACGATATTCAGTTACGACATTTGGTCACGACATTCAGTCACGACATTTAGTCACGACATTCAGTCACGACATTTAGTCACTACATTCAGTCACGACATTCAGTCACGACATTCAGTGACGACATTTAGCCACGACATTCAGTCACGCCATTCAGTCACGATATTAAGTCACGACATTCAGACACGACAATCAGACACGATATTCAGTTACTACATTTAGTTACGACATTCAGTTACGACATTCAGTCATGACATTCGGCCACGCAATTCAGTCACGATATTTATTCACGACATTTAGTCACGACATGCAGTCACGACATTAATTTACCATATTCCGTCACGACATACAGTCACGATATTGATTCAAGACATTCAGTTACGACATTCAGGACGACATTCAGTCACGACATTTAGTCACGATATTCAGTCACGACATACAGACACGATATTCAGTCACGACATACAGACACGATATTCAGTTACGACATTTAGTCACGACATTCAGTCACGACATTTAGTCACGATATTCAGTCACGACATTTAGTCACGATATTCAGTCACGACATTCAGACACGATATTCAGTTACGACATTTAGTCACGACATTCAGTCACGACATTTAGTCACGATATTCAGTCACGACATTTAGTCACGATATTCAGTCACGACATTCAGACACGATATTTAGTCACGACATTCAGTCACGATATTCAGTCACGACATACAGACACGATATTCAGTACCGACATTCAGTCACGACATTCAGTCACGCCATTCAGTCACGAAATTTAGTCACGACATTTAGTCACATTCAGTGACGACATTCAGTCATGACATTAATTCACCATATTCCGTCACGACATACAGTCACGACATTGATTCAAGACATTCAGTCACAACATTTAGGCACGACATTCAGTCACGACATTCAGTCACGACATTTAGTCACGACGTTTAGTCACGACATTCAGTCACAACATTAAGTCACGATATTCAGTCACGACATTCAGACACGATATTCAGTTACGACATTCAGTCACGACATTCAGTCACGCCTTTCAGTCACGAAATTTAGTCACATTCAGTGACGACATTCAGTCACGACATTCAGTCGAGACATTCAGTCGCAACATTTAGTCACGACATTCAGTCATGACATTCAGTAACGACAATCAGTAACGGCATTTAGTCACGACATGCGGATGCGGATGCCGATGCGCATCCGCATTTACATCTGCATCCGCATCCGCATTGCCATCACCATCGCCATCGCCATCACCATCGCAATCGCCCATACAAACTTAGTAACCCTTTTTCTAGATATTATTTTTATAGATATTATAGATAGAAGATTAGTGAGATTATAAAGAGGAAATATTTGATTTTTTGTTTGCATTGAAAAGGCCCCGAAACTACTAAACTGATTGAATAAAATCTTTCATTGTCGGGAAGCTACACTATCCCCAGGTGACATAGGCTACTTTTTATCCCGCAAAAATTAACGGTCCCCGCGGGATAGTAGTTAACGTGGGTGAAACCGCGAGGCGTTTCTAGTTAATTATCAAAAACGTGGCGCGGGCGAGGCGCGCGGCGTACTCAATACAGATTAGCTGACACGCCATTTCCTGGATTAGATTACAGTATTGAAATTAAAATACCACCCGCTGCCACACTCTACTACCACAGATTACTAAATAGTTACACGTAACAGGCGAAACACTCCATATAAAATGGTCAATACCTACCTATTTCTGTAAATACTTAGGCTTTGTTGTAAATTATTGTAGAAAAACGATGTTGTTCATGTAAATTGTATATTTTGAGTTACAAGGAAAAAGAACTTAGTATACACTATACATTTGAATTTAAATAATTATGCCAGTTACAAGTATAGTAACAAACAGTTTTAATTAAGTAGTATAAAATAAGGTAGTATTTTACAACATCCTCCCTTAATTAAAACTCTCTAAAAACCTAAGGCTAAACTTGTTACACACCTCGTATGTGCAACTCTCCCCAAAGGTTTTGTGAAGATATCAGCATTATTAAGTTCTGATCTGACGAACCGAATATCTATACATCCGTCAGACACCTTTTCCCTAATGAAATGATACTTGGTATCTATATGCTTCGTCCTTTCATGGTGGATAGGATTGTGTACCAAAGTCTGTGCACTCTGGCTATCGTTATACATGACAACTATATCGCTCTTACCTGTAGTTTCTGAAATAAACCTTCTAAGGTAACAAGCTTCTTTAGCCGCAGCTGTTAGTGCCATGTACTCCGCTTCTGTCGAAGATAGTGCCACAGTTGGCTGTTTCTTGGCCTGCCACGCAATAGGACTTCCGGCCAACGTAAAATAGTAGCCCGTGTATGACCTGCGATCAATGCTACAGTTAGCCCAATCTGCGTCTGTGTATCCTTGCAGGTACTCTCCAACCTTCCTGTAAGTAAGAGAGTAATCGATTGTACCCTTCAGATACTGTAGGACTCTCTTCGCCGCAGTCCAATGTTCCTTACTGTATTTGGTATTGAACTGACTCAAATAGCTTGTAACAAAAGCTATATCAGGACGAGTGTTGACTGATAGGAACATGAGACACCCGATTAGGTTCTGATATGGGTAAGACTCATCTTGACCAGTTACAGCATCCAGTTTTTTCAGACTCGATGGTGTATCAACAGCCTTACAATTTTCCATACCAAACCTTTTCAACAGGTTTAATATAAATGTTCGTTGGTTTACCTTGATTTCGCTATCTTTTCTGACAATATTCAGTCCCAAGTAATAATTTACTTCTCCAAGATCTTTCAACGAAAACATTTTTTCCAAATCAGACTTCACTTTTTGACATGTCTCGTCACTTGTATGAAAGACAATAATGTCATCTACATAGACTGCCAACAAGACAAGTTCCTGACCAAAAAGTTTTCTGTATACGCATGGTTCCGAAGGAGTTTTCATAAAACCCAACTTTAGTAGAGTTTTGTCCAACATCATGTTCCATGCTCGGGGCGCTTGTTTCAGCCCATATAAGGATTTCTGCAGCAGACAAACTTGACCTTCATGACCTTTCTTCACAAAGCCTTGAGGTTGTTCCATAAAAACTTCCTCTTCAAGGTCTCCATTGAGGAAAGCTGTGTCAACGTCCAAGTGCCTCATCTTGAGATCCAACTCTGCAGCCAAAGCAAATAATGCACGGAGTGAAGAATGGCGAATTACCGGAGCAAAAGTTTCATTGTAGTCTACTTCCTTTACCTGCTTGAAACCTTTCGCCACAAGCCTTGCCTTATACTTCATAATGTTACCGTCAGCATCTGTCTTCACGGAATCGAAGTCCACTTCATCATCACTGCGCCCAGAATTTTCTTGAAGTACAACCACATTCTCTTGATTCTCGTCTGTCTTCTGCTCAACATCAACCACCACCACTTCTTTGTCCTTCTGCCTGACATCATCAAAAAGAATGATAGCTTCCGGTTTTGCAGTTTCACCGACATTACTTTTCAGTTGATTAAAGCGGTCTTCAAAAAATGTCACATCTCTGGGCTTCTGCAGTTGCCTTGGATTTGAAGCATCTCTAAAGAAATATCCGTTTGGATCTTCTGAGTATCCGACAAAAATTACTTCTTTAGCTTTCATATCCAGCTTCTTTCTATGACATGCGGGAATTTGTATCAGCGCTCGACATCCAAACACACGCAAATGGCTCAGATCTACCTTTTGTCCGTTCCATTTCTCGAATGGTGTCTGCCTCTCTAAGGCCCGATGCGGCGACCTGTTCTTCAAGTATACTGCCACCTTGAATGCATCTTCCCAGTACGCCTTCGACAAATAGCTCCCAGCAAGCATTGAGCGCGCTTTCTCCACTATGGAGCGATTGGTCCGCTCTGCCACGCCGTTGGACTGAGGACTGTACCCAATAGTTGTCTCATGCGTCACGCCTTTCGAAGTTAAATACTGTAAAAAATCCTTATTGACGTACTCCTTTCCGCAGTCAGTTCTCAATACTTTTATTTGAGCACCAGTTTGCCTTTCCACCAGCGCTTGGAAAGAACAAAACTTGTCTTTCACCTCTGCTTTTGAAGCAATGAAATACGGATAAACCATCCGCGAATAATCATCTACGAATAATAGAACGTACCTATTACCCTGCAATGACGTCACAGACATTGGTCCACATATATCTGAGTGAATCAATTCTAGTTTAGACGTAGCTTTCTTATACGCAATTGCCTTGAAGGGTTTCCTACTTTGCTTACCTTCAACACAGGCAATGCATTTGGTTGTATCTACACTTTTGTAATCAATGCCTACATGAGCGTTCTTCAATTGGTCCATACCTATACGACATAAGTGACCTAACCGTTTGTGCCATAGTTGGTACCTGCTTAACGAGTTGTCAGAGTGCACATCGTACGCCACATTTCGGGAGGAATTGGTAGTACAATTTAGATTGTACAGTCCACCACTGCTGGCCGAACCATGTAGAACCACCTCACCTTGAACAGAGCCATCATCATTTTTATAAAAGCTACAACCATCTTTATTAAAAACTACTACAAAACCTTTATCCACAACTTTCTTTATAGAAATCAAGTTGCTTGTCAGATCAGGAACATGAACTACACCCTCTATTCTATTTACTGGAGAGTTTGTATCAATAAATACATCACCAACACCCAAAGTTGCAATCTTATGTCCATTTGCCACTGTAATAGTCCCGCCTTCTATTTGTCGGTAATTATTCAGCCACTCCTTGTGTGGAGTCATATGAACAGTTGCTCCAGAATCTATTATCCACTTCTGGTTACTTGGTACAGGTGTGGAGAGAGCCATGCCTGTTGTCACATGCGCCTCTTCCTCTTCCAACTTCGAAGAACAATCTGTGCCTTTATGTTCAACCCTCTCTGATACGCTAAATGCCTTCTTTTCTTTCTTCAAAGGGCAATCAGGACTTTTGTGTCCAGGTTCTCTACACTTGTAGCAGATTATAGGCTTTTTCTTCCTTATTCCAGAACTATTCGATTTCAAAGCCGCTACATGATCATCTTGCTGAACATCTTTAGACATCTCATTCAGTAATCCAGACTTTACTAAATCAGTTGTTACCTCAACATTGCTATTTTCTAATGCCATTATTAGGGGCTCATATCTAGAAGTAAGACCTCCTAATAAAATCGCAGCAATCGAAGTATCTTCTATTACCTTGCCAATGTCAGCCAAGTCTTGTGCTGTACTCAAAACAGCGTTGATATACGTTTCAATGTTTTGAAAATCATTCAGCGAGAGCCTGTAAAGTTTTCTCTCTAACGCTAGCCGTCTGCCCATGCCTTTATCTTCATAGGCTCCCTGTAACGCCTTCCAGGCATCTTGGGCAGTTTTGGCGCTTCTAATATGCGTTATTGCAGACCCGTCGACTGCCAAGCATATTTTTGCTAATGCTCTCTGATCGTTCCTGATTTTTGTGGCTGCAGGGATGGCAACATCAGTGCCATCTACACTGCTCCACAAATCCTCATGGATCAGATACTGTCTCATCTTGAATTTCCACGACGGATAGCCTTCTCTACTAGTGAGAAGTATTGCCGGAATAGGTGAAAACCATCTTACCGTACCCGAATCACCACTATTCGCCATCTTGGAACTTTTTCAAAGATAAATAATTTTCGACTTAAAATATATTATTACTTATTGCACAACATCTTTCTATTTGAATTTCCACTATAATTCTTCGTGCTGATAACGTGTTGTAAATTATTGTAGAAAAACGATGTTGTTCATGTAAATTGTATATTTTGAGTTACAAGGAAAAAGAACTTAGTATACACTATACATTTGAATTTAAATAATTATGCCAGTTACAAGTAATAGTAACAAACAGTTTTAATTAAGTAGTATAAAATAAGGTAGTATTTTACAACAGGCTTACTCTTTTTCTACTACGCCCGCGCCATGGACATTGGCCAGTCTATGTAACAGGATGCGTCTATCATTTTGTTGTGTAAATTATGTTTAAGTCTACAATTTATGTTTTCGTTACAAAATATTGTAAATTATTAAAAAGTGCTTACAAAACGTGTTTGCTTTATTCATACTGAAAATGATAATTTAACAAAACCTTTCAGAGAAAGCTTCCAGTTTTATTTGCGGTACTTTTTATAGTTTTAATTCCGTGAGTGTGCCACGGTTCACGTTTTAGCAACCCCTTTAGGATTTCCATTTCGGAAATGGAATAGGTCGCATTGGGGTGATGTTATTTGTTAGACAAAAAAACATTAATTTGTAGTTCAAGAAGGCCTTTGTGCAATACCTACCTAGTAGGTATTTTGTTTTGCAACAAGGTCGTAATTAGTGCAAAATTTAACTCTTTTTGGTACGTACTCGTAATGCACAAGGGCTACGAGACACCTAATATAATTGACAAACGTGCTCACGTCAGAAAAGTACCTAAACGATGGGAAACACGCGCGTAGTAGTGGGGCTATTGAAGTTTGTGCCTTATTGCTATCTGGATAGTTATTTTTTGATGAAATTCTCTTAATTTACATATAAACTGCAGATTCTTGTTTCTAGCTTCTTCACTAAAGAGGACTAAACTACATGTTGTGAGAGATACTGGTATTTCTGATTAAGGTGCTTACATTTTGAGGGTGACAATTATTTGATTATTTCACTGCTTTCTTCACATTATTTATTAACAAAAATAAGGAAGTAATTTCACGTTTATTGTCAAAAATATATCATTATTTTTAATGAAGATTTTAAATGTTAACGTTGACTAGTACCCGTACACTTGTTTTTTTTTGAACTAGTGATTTCAAAACCATATTCTTGAGAGCACTTAGTGGTTGAGTTTAATAATTGTGTCCTAGCTCATGCTGAAACAGAATTATTTTTATAATCCAAACCGAATGAAGACTTTTTTTGATCCACTTTACTCTTTTCGACGGTTGTCTCTCCGTCTATAAGCAGAGTCCTAGCCCAGGCGTCTTGGCATGTCTAGATTAAACGAGCCGATGCAGCAACTTCATTACAGCAGCGCTGGAATGAGGTTTACACTCCCATTGCGGTCTGAAGTTTGGAGATTAGATTAAAACAAAAAAACAGAAAAGAAAAAGCGTTGGCCAAACCAATCGAAGCAATGAGAGATCTCCTCAACAGAACTATTGAATGACATTACAATACAACGGTTTGTATTTATTTCGATTCGTCGACTGTGCGCCGCGAAACATCTGCCATATTTTTTGGTAAAACTGAAATTTTAGTACATTCACATCAAAAATCTGTTTCTTTTTAGAAGTAGATTATTAGATGCATCTTTCAAAATTATGCCATTAAAGACTTACAGTTCAAAAAGAGCCTAACTCATCAACATAAGCGGGTATACACTCGCCGCACAACTGTATCTTTCATACAATAAAAGCACCATTCTATGGAAGGACTCGCCTCCAGAATGCAAATCGCCGATTCAACGTTACAAAGACACGGTCCTTACAAATTTATTGCATATCTTTGCATATAACCTTTGTCATATTAAAATATGGGCTTGAAGGTAGCGCGGGATGAAGGGAAGGGAAGGGATTGCAGTGCAAGTAGGTCGGAAGAAAGGTTAACTTTTTAGGAACTACTCACACGTAGTAGCGAGCATTGTTTATAGCTGACTGTAGATATTATATAGAAAAAGAAACCGGCATCCATAGTGTGAGTTTTTCGCCGATTTTCTCGATTTTTCTAACCGCAACCATCTTCTCCATGTAAGTACCGATACAACACAATTCTAGTAAATCTTTCCATTGTCCAATGAACATTTGACTTGAGTCGAGTCAACACTTCGCAGACGTTCGCGAGACGTTACTCACAAACTTTACCGCCTTGTTATATTGAAATGGTATTCCATCGTAACAGAGGGTCAGACCTAGAAAGCCTACGTAGCTTCATTGAGTCCTCACGAAGCTATGTCGAGGTCACTCTGTTATTTCGCTGACCCCAAGGCTCGGATCTTGTAAAGAAGGCCGTATCTGACTACAATTCACTTTCTAGACCCTAAACTTCTAACCTAAAATACCTAAAGTGTCGAGTAAGAGAGTAAGTACCAAGTCAGATAGCTCACTTTTATTAGGGTTCTCTTATTTATGAGAATAATTTACAGTTTTAGATAGAAGTGATTCAATTCTAATCTTTAATTGACCGAGCGAAGCGAAGATTTTAAGAGTGGCCGATTTTCCTTTCGTTCGGATGCTTGTATGTATGTTTGTTCCGGGCTAAACATACTCATTCTCGAAATGCCTCCATTGTAAGGTTCCCGACCTAAATGGTAAAACGGGACCCTATTATTAAGACTCCGCTGTCCGTCCGTCTGTCTGTCTGTCTATCCGTCTGTCAAAAGGCTTTATCTCAGGAACCGTGGAATTTTCATGGCGTGATATATTCAATTTTCGTGGCGTGCCCGTGTGCGTGGGCGTGGGCGTGTGCGTGGGCGTGGGCGTGTGCGTGGGCGTGGGCGTGTGCGTGGGCGTTGAAATGGGCGTGGCATCCCATTCCCATCTGTACCCATTCCCATCGATACCCATTCCCACCTGTACTCATTCCCATCTATACCCATTCCCATCTGTACCCATTCCCATCTGTACCTGTTCCCATTAGTACTTATTCCCATTTGTACCCATTTCCGTCTATACCTATTCCCACCTCTACCCATTCCCATCTTTACCCATTCCCATCTGTACCCATTCCCATCTGTACCCATTCCCATCGACACCCATTCCCAAGTGTACCCATTTCCACCTGTACCCGTTTCCTATCTGTACACATTCCCATTTGTACCCATTCCCATCTGTACCCATTCCCACACGTGTCGAGGGCGTGGGCGTGGGCGAGGGCGAGGGTGTGGGCGTGGGCGTGGGCGTGGGCGTGGGCATGGGCGAGGGCAAGGGCGTGGGCGTGGGCGTGGGCGTGGGCGTGGGCGTGGGCGTGGGCGTGGGCGTGGGCGTGGGCGTGGGCGTGGGCGTGGGCGAGGGCGAGGGCGTGGGCGTGGGCGTGGGCGTTGAGCGTGAGCTTCAGCATGAGCGTGAGTGTTATCTCGATTTCGATCTCGATCTCGATCTTGGCGTGGATATGAGCCTATCTTTTTATACCTAGTTGAAGGTAGACACCATTGTGAAAACTGGCCATTAAAATATGAACGTTAGCAGAATTCACACCGCTCGAAGCTACTCGAACAAATTCAAAAGCACCGAGTGGAGTGGACGCACTCATCAGAAGTGGGATTGCTCATCGACTGGTTTTGTGTTAATTAGTGTTCAATCAGATAAATCATTATTACTGGCGCATTTTCGTGTCGTCATAAAGGCTAACCGTTTCTACAACAGTTTCCCAAAACGTTTCTCCAAAGATCAGTTAAATCACGGGTTTTTCTTGCACAAACACAAATACCTACGTGCAAAATGTTTTCCCTCGCAATAATTACCGCTGAAGGTAATTGGTAGAGGCGCGCTCTACCGGAAACCCGTGATAAGCGCCGACCACAATGTACTGGGCAAAACAGTATCTCAGATCTACCGTATTTGACCGAGCGAACGAAGTGAGCGAAGTGTGCGAAAAATGTGGCCAAAAAGGCGGAATGTTTGCTGTAGCATCATTTATAAGCCTAGATTAAACCGCTATTTCGTAGAAACCTTTAGTATCAAGTTCTGAACAAGTTGTTGTTAAAAAAGTTTTTAAAGGTGATCGGAAACGGGGACTAAAAGGGGGGAAGTTAGCACCAATTATCGGCCTAGGGTTATCAAATTTGGTAAAAACCTTATGTAAGTAGGTAGGTATTGAACCGAACAGGTTGTGGTGAAAAAAGGTGTTAAATATGAGGGCAAGTGGGGGCAAAAAACGGGGCATTCTAGCACCATGATATTGGTTAAGCTCCTCTCTGATCGCGCGGTTTACACAGTGTCACCTAGAACATAATTATTTTCATTTTTCATTCACGTCACACAATATGTTTTATAAAGTTCTGCTATTAGATAAATGCTACATATCTCACACTTTGAAACGTGCTCACATCCATTATCACACACTTACTCTGAAACGTTCAAATTCAATGATTATGAAACACTCCCCCGGTCCCACTTGTCAATGCAGTTATGAAGAAGGATGGGAGCCTCCGGAAAATGGGGAGAGAGGTCAGAGGGGATCATGAGATCTGGCTACAGATCTCACGATCTGATCTTAAAGCTTAAGTACTGTACGATACTGTGCTTCTGTGTCCGGGCCAACGAAACCAACCGCCGCCAGGAAGTAATGTAGTGTATATTTATAATCCGATTAAAATTATAAAGGTGTGAGAAAGATACTGGTTTTTACGCGTTTCCCAGTAAACATTACTACGGCAACAGGTATTTAAATACTCTAAATATTTGGAATACTCAATAATGTGAAGCTTTCTATCTAGCTCACGTCTGTAATCCTTGATTACTGTTTATCTGCACGTTCAGGAGTAGGTTAAAATAATTAACCTGTCTACGATCTCAGATTAAGAAAGCTTACCATAATATTATAACGCGATGAAACTCTGTTCAGAGAAGCAGTGCCTAGGACTACCGTTCTTCAACTCTAATCTTGGCATCCATTGATATTATAAACCATCATAAAGTAAAAAAAAAACATGCATTTGATTTCAAATTGGATCAACCTGCTAACAGTTGTAGTGTAGTGAAGTGTAGTGTAGTGAAAAAAACCGTAACAAAAGCTACTGCAGCTTTATTGCAGCGTATATACCCATTCTCTCACTGAAGCGCAATTCTGACGATGTAAGTTATGAGACTTTGAGTCGGCTATCAAAATTACACTACACCGGTTCGTCTCGATACAACTCGACTGTGTGCCAATAACCACTGTAACGTTTACCTCTCCGTACATGCCACCTTATTCACGTCAAAATAGATCCTTGCCGTCTTACCAGAAAAGTTTAAACCAGAGTTAAACAGATGTTTTAAATAATTTCGTTCCACGAATTCGACGTCTATCACTCGCGTTGTCTTACTCAACCCTGGCATTCATTCACCTAATTATTTTCTGGTGAATTTGTTATTGAGTTAGAAAAAGCGAGGATTTGACGTTGATTCGTGGAGAAAATATTTAGACATATCTGTTCAACTCTTGTTTATATATTTTGTGGTAAGACCGTTAACATTCACATCTTCACCTAAAAATCCTGCAATCTTTTAGAAGAAATATTTACACAGGGATTAAGATAATTCACTGGCAAAACTAAAATGAATTTGACTTTGTTCGCTTTCAACTATGGATGAGATGTAGACAAATAGAATTAATCTATCCTCACTCAGACTGGGGAAAATATATATTTTTTATCTCTGGCAATGAGCAGCCGTTTCATTAGTACGCCAGTGTAAGATAACATTGTATCAAAGGTCAAGGGACTTTGACTTTTGACGTAGAGAAATAAGACGATAGAATGATACAGATTGGTGATATTTTTTTTTTCTTTTACTAGTTTCACTCCAGGGTTCTAACAATTTTCATTACGAAAATAGACACTCCGTAGATTTCTGGAGGAATTAAGCCGTTTTGGTATGATAGAGGATCTAATTACTGTTTTTGGGTGTTCCGAAAGCAGTTCTGTGGTCCAATTCGAAGCTCAGCATGGTTACTACCGTCAACCGCATATCAGTTACCTCTCTCTCTTTCTCTCTTCCTCTCTCTCTCTCTCTCTGTTTGTCTCGGTGAGATAGTGGTAAATTGCTGACCTATATTATAGTACAAAAGAACCATTCGCATTATTTAGCTTTATCTTACGATATTTGTATAGGTTTGCGTCATACCACTTCTAGCCTGATGCTTTTAAAAAATGCGCCCAGACGTATCACGTGCTACTATGTCCTACTGCTAAACACTGTGGTCTGAAACTGATCGGCCACCGTTCCCACTAAATAAAACTTTTTGATCCTAATGGGTAAAGAATACATCGAACTTTGAGAGCTTTGCAAGGTATACGATTAGTTGTCTAAAGGTTTTACCTCTCTAAAGATATTTTTATTATCAAACGATCTCGATTAATGTAAGGTACCTAAATAGTGGCACCCTCAGTGTGTCTAGTGTGAGTTTTACCAATTTCTGTACGAGCTCGATCCAGTTAGCGTAAACTTGAAATTGTATGGAATAAGAGCAGCGCCATCTAGCGTCAGTCAGTCAGTCACTACATGGCGCTGCTCTTATTATAAAATTTCAAGTTTACGCTAACGGGATAGTGTACGTAAAGAAATTGGCAAAACTCACACTAGGCTCACTGATATCAGTGTTTGTTACACAGATTGTTATCAAGCGGTAACAGCCAGGACCTACAGTCTTTACTGAGATGTTTTCGGCCTTATTCATGTGAGGCCACTAGGGACCTTCTTGGTGATCCGTTAAGATCTCTCTGACAAAATTATGTCAACAAACGTTAAATGCGATTATCCTAACGCTATCTCCAAAAGCTGTTGAAAATTATTATATGCTTCAACTAATCCAGTCTAACAAAATGATGGCTTTATCCCGAAAAGTGTTTATCCTAACAAGATCCTATCTATGTATTTAAAGTAAAAGTGACTACCTAACATGACCATTACAAATGGAGTTATATAAAGTTTCAGGGGAAACTAGCAGCTATTGCAGTGAGTTAGGGGCTAAATTAAGTGACCAGAAAAGTTGGCAACTGCTTAGCGGATAGTGCAAACTTAGCGGTGGCTCAAATTAAAAGTTTTAGCGATAATATTAGCAGTAACTAGGAAGCATTATGCATAATTATTATGTGTTTGTTATTTAAGAAAGGCCATCACGGAGTAAGTATACTGGAATAAAATAAAAATCAGGTCAAGTATGAGTCGAGAGTAAGACTCGCGTGTTAATGGCCACGCGTTGATTGGTATAGTAAATTATGTGCGGGTTTCCACCGCCTCGGCCAGAGTTGTTAAGTCAGATACGACGCCGTTAAGAGGCCTGACAAACTGACACCAAAGGTAGCCTACCTCAACATCCTAACTTCTTTGCCTAGATTGTGCCTTGCGCCGTATTCCCGAACAGAGGCAGATTCGCTCACGCGAGCGCCTCCACTCACAATCCATTAGACGGGACACGACGAGCGAGTGAACTGAAACGATTTCGAGGAGCCCCTGCAAAAATAGAAAACGTGTTTGCCGCTGCATGGAGGCGCCTGACAAGCGCCGGACTTTTGTCTCAGCTCTTAAGCATTTGTTGGGATAAGATCGATGCGCTTTGTTCTTGCTATGGTCTCCTATAATCACCAACGCCACGTCACGATGTACCATAGAAATGTGCGCCGACATCGGCATGGTGAAAGAGACCTCAACAGAACCTACTTATTATAGTTAGCCTTGTAATTTGGCGTATGGCGTGACGCTATAACGTTTAACCACTACGCCACGGAGGGCCGGCGTAGCAGCCGCTGCCTCCAGCTGGCGACGCGCGCCTCTCTTGCCTCTGCGCCAGTCGTTGCATATTGTCGGCTCTATGTTGTAAATAGTTGAATTGACTCACGTATTACACCTTAAATACGTTCTTTCATTACTGAGCTAGGAACCAGTTAGGTCTTTACGCGGCCGATGGAGTTTCTAAGAGATCACAGCCTTAAATATTTGTTAGGACAAGATCGATGCGCTTCGTTTCTTATTAATTTGAAAACACTTTCAAAATAGTTGTAGTAGTTAGGAGGACACTCCGATATTGCATCATAATAGTGCTCTCAAATTGGACTGTATAGAAAATAAAGTGCTCAAGTCCCAGTGCGTTAGTCAGAGTGCTACAGTACTTACTGAACTCAGTAATAACACAAATGATTACACCAGTGCAAGAGCAGTTCTCCATTCTGGATGCTAGCTCGTACTCTCCGTCTGAACACGGAAATGATCCGTCTTGGAACCTTGGCACAGAACAACTAACAGCTATAACGGTCTTAGTCTGCACCGCCACAGATTTAGAGTGAATAGATATCACAATTTTGTTTATTTGCATGAAATTTCATGCCAACGTCGTATGTCTCCCACACTGTGTTTGTGGGCTTAGACAATTGATTTTGCCGACTTTGTCTGGAACCAAAGAAAATTTAAAAACAATATATTTTTCAATTTTGTCAAGGTAAGAAAATTATTTAATACTAGAAGCGCCTCGCGGTTTCACCCGCGTTAACTACTGTCCCGCGGGAATCGTTTTAATTTTTATGGGATAAAATTTAGCCTATGTTACTCGTGGCTAATGTAGCTTTCAAATGGTGAAAGAATTTATAAAAACGGTCCAGTAGTTTATGAGCCTATTCATTACAACCAAACAAAGTTTTCCTCTTTATACTATTAGTGTAGAAAAGTACCTATATACCTATTTAATGACATCACATTACAAAATAATCTTTTATCGTGGTTAGTTTTTCTACAAGAATATAATGGCCTTTCCACAAATGAAAGTGAAATTCATATACTCTGAAACTAAGAAAGGGGCACTCGGAACACGTGAAAAATGGCACCAACTTAATTGACGCAAAGGTACCTCTAAAATGGTCAACGCATGCACTATCTATTCCTTTTAAATCTGCGACAACTATTATGCATTTCAAGGAAATCTCGGCAAATGGAGTTGGACTTCCATTTGAATCCTACATTAAACGAGTGCACTTGATAGAGTGCCCCAATTTTTACTGAAACTACGACTTCGGAGGGTAGTTGTCTTTTCATACAAAAACATTTTTGCCATAGGATACTACAAAATAATTGAATAAAATATCAGTAAAATTCAAATGTGCTTAAACTGAAATCATTTTACACATTTTACCAATTAAAATAGCATATAAAAACCTCCACAAGCAATTGTACATACCTATGAGTTGATTTTGTATGCCTAATTTTCTTTGATGCATGTGTAATATTTTTGATCCTTCATATTATGGTCAGGAATAATTTAGCTACCTGTAAAGCTTTTCCGCAGCAAACTGACGCAGTAGGGCGAAACTCTATCGAGAAATTATTAACAGTCAAATGTGTTTTAGATTTGATCAGCGCCTTGCAATTTGATACGAAACGTTCAAATTTTCGTTGTTGCCTACAAATAGTGTAGGAGTACTGATCAAATATAAAATAAACTTGACAGTATCAAATAAGTACTTTCTGTAATATAAAAACAAAATGAAAACTAAAAACTAAACGTAAATAAAACTAATCTAATAGGCCGCTACCAGTGGGCAACGTTCCCAAAATGCTAGCTGCATTGCCACGTTGTATGGCAATGCTCAATCTTTGACCAAAATAAAGGCCAGCATTACCGAATGAGTTGTTGAAATAAAGTACCCAAGTACTTTCTCGATAGAGGTTCCTGCTCGCACTACTGATGTCAATAAGACAAATAAATTATGCCAAACACGCTTATGAGAAAAGCTACTGCTTCGTTTAAAGCTCTTTCTCCATTTTAGGCATTAAGTATCACTCAGTTCCTTGAAACGTACGTCGTCAGTGCCGTGGACAATCGCCTTGGGTCTTACGTTTTACTGCGTAACATTTCATTTTTATTCTGGTGTCTCCAGTTTGGGGTTGGTGCGGAATCCAAGCGGCAGAGGCAATATTCGTAGGATCACTAATTACACATAATTAAACAGATGATATATGAAAACTTATTGTATGTTCATAAAAATATTAACAAGTTTGCTAAAAATTGTGACGTACATAATTTCAACACTAGAAATAAAAATAAACTCAATGTACCAAGATTTCGGTTGCAGAAGGTTAGTGGTTCATTTATGGGGAACTGTATACGCTTTTATAATAAGTTGCCAGAGGGAATTGATCAATTATCCATGCAAAGATTTAAAACTTTTATTAAGGCTAATCTCATAAAGAAAGCCTATTACACTGTTAATGACTATATTAAAGATATAAATGCATGGCCTCAATGCCCCCAGCTCCATGGTAGTAATAATTAACGAGAATTTTATTAATATGTTTTGAAATTTTTATATTGATGGTCATATTTATACCAATGTAAATATCGTGATTGAAAAAAAAAAGAAAGAAAATTATACATTATGAGAAAAAATATGACATCCCCGTAGAGTTTCTTGGTGCTGTCTTCTCTAACGGGTGTATTCCGAAGCACTGGTAGAGTCATCGGAGTTTCCTTTTCCTGTCCGAGATTCAATCCTGGACCAGTGTTGAAAGGAAACATCCTTTTTCAAACTCAAACCATAATCAATTAATTATAGTTTGTTTTCTTTTATGGTTTAATTTGTTTATTAGATTGAAGTGTTTGACTTGTAAAAGTGCGATTTTATTGCCTATTTACAATAAATGATTTGACTTTGACTTTGATGTTTCAAAAATTTCATTCCACAAAATCGACGTCTATCACTCGCGGTGTCTTACTCAATCCTGGAATTCCTAATAATTTTACTTGTGAATTTGTTATTGAGTTAGAAAAAGGAGACAATATTTAGACACCCCTGTTTAAATCTTGTTTAAATCTTTTGTGGTAAGACGGTTACTTTCTAGAATTAGGATTCGATCGATTTTTATACCCATAAAGCGTACAGCTTGAATGTGACTACAGTGTAGTTGTCAGAATGCAACGGCAATTTTCAGAATCATAGAATCGAGTTTGCAATACACAAATTACAAAACTCGGGGCTGTCTTGCACCCTACTAAATATCTACTGAATAAATAAATTAAACTACTAATTTCGTAGAACTTTCGGCTTGTACGCTGTACAAGCAAGAATAGAAAGTACAAGCAAAATATAATCAAAATTTGCGACCAAAGAAACACGACACGGTAGATAAATAATAATCTCCTTTGGCTTAAACCTAACACCGCACGATAATTTCTGGATCTCCGAAAGAACGTAATGCGAGCCGTTCCTTAAATTGGATTGATGTAATTCGTCCGTTATTTCTTTTTTTTTTCTTTGCTCGTATACCATAGGACGTTTGGCTGCGCAGTAAGTAAGCTTACGCGATTCGTGAAAAGTTATGGTAGTACCAAATCCATGACACACAACTATATCCTGCTACAAAAACCGTACTAATATTCTGTGGCATAGAATTATGTTTTATTCGGGAAAAAGTAACTTTTTCGGAGCTTCTTATTCGTTACTGCTACCAAAAGTATAAACAATGCCACGGTAACGTCGTTCACTGAAAAGTTCCATTGTCTCCAACGTCTATGATTAACTGTCCAAAGAAATTAGGAATTTCGTAATTATAATCCAATTGAACAACGTAAACTGGATTACAATTGAGTTGCAAGATATTTTTAACGTGACTCCATGCACCAACGCAGGACTAGAGAAGTAGAGCCGGCAAGTGCAGCGGCAGGGCAAAATGTAAATGAGGCAGTTATGTTTAGCAGACTATACTAGATAAGTACTATTATTTGCACTTGTGGTAGTAATCTTGAGGCAGTTCTCCAAACCGTATGGAGTTAAATCACTGATTGGAGATCCGCAAAGATATGATGGATGTCACGTCGGAAAACACGAGCTAACAGTTCCGTCTTGTTATTTCTAGCGCTTGTTTTACTTATTATCTGAGAAAGCTTTTTGAGGCGCATTGTAGGCATTACAAAAGTAAAGAAAATACATTATCTCCCATTAACTTTAATTGCAATAAGTCTGCGTTTTATATGGCGGTTTTCTTCTCTACATTATGAATGTAATGAAATCTTTCAATTCGATTTGCATCCACTTACGGACGTACAAATTATTTGAAATTTTGCATGAATGTTCCGAACAGATTACAATATTAAAGGTATAAAAGTTGGCTTATGAACATGGCATGTTTTTTTGTACGAGCTTTTATACCATAACGCTGCACTCTACCGTGTAAAATTAAATGTAAAAAAAATATAGTATTGGGTTAAATGTATTCTTTCGTATTGTATTGGTATTTTTTATGTTGCTTCGCGTTCGCATTGTCTTTATGTTGTTAAAGAGGAAAGCGAAAGAAACCTACATGTTATTCTAAGACCTAGGCTAAATTAGTTCAGCCGCTTCAGCTTATGTTAAAAGCAGTTAAAATTGCCAGCGCTAATAACAACCTTACAGCAGAATCATTTGCCGCTGCAAACGTTCAACCATCATATTTTTTACGCTATAACCAGTAACCACCCAGTTGCGTAAACCGTGAAAGCGCTACGTTTACGGGCCACGACGTAGTTCCGCTGTTTTTACCGGCTATAAAGTAGGTTGTTGGTCCGCCTTGTACGGCTTAGTGTTTACCTAGCGTTGTTTATATGATGTGAAGCAGATGGCAATGTGTTATTTTTGTGAATGAATAAATAGTGAGATACGTTAGAAAGATTTCTCTAGCATTTGACTAGGTAGGTACTATGACAATATAATATACTAGAAGCACCTCGCGGTTTCACCCGCGTTAACTACTATCCCGCGGGAACCATTAATTTTTACGGGATAAAAGGTAGCCGGTGTACCGGGGATACCATAGCTTCCCAACAGTGAAAGAATTTTTCAAATCGGTTCAGTAGTTTCTGAGCCTATTCATTACAACCAAACAAACAAAGTTTTCCTCTTTATAATATTAGTGTAGATTGAAGGTGGTCAACATGCTTGGCTTTGAACGTGACTGGTTATCGAGAACCACTGCCAGAATATAGTTACTCTGGTAGGGGTGTGGTGAGTGATTTTTTACTTGGTCGCTAGCCGGGCGGGCACTGTCTAGGCACTAGATAACAACATTTGGACCAACCTACAAACTGTTTCAAGCTACATAATTATAGGATATCCAAGTGTTCTAGCTCACCACCAATCGGCAGCGCAACTTACATGCAGCAGGCGGCATTGCCCCATTGAATTGTAATGCAAATTCGATGAGCCCAATGCCTAATGGGCTGATTTCAGCATGGCCACTCAACGATATGTTCAGGCGCTCAGATAGATTTTAGAAAATACGATGACTTTTATTCCTCGCGGAGGCATTGACTCAGCTTATGTAGGCCCTAGGTTGAAATATTTTCAATTAGGCTGACAGAATTTCCAAGTACTGTAAGCGGTAGTTCTTAAAAAAATTGTATTTAACTATTTGTTCGAAACAGAATAGATAAAATATATCTAAAGCTTAGTACAGTAAGAAACGAGAACTATGGCTTTACTATAAATGTAGGCATCATTGGTAGGCATAAATCCAAGTCATTGTTTTCAAGAACTGAAAAGAGACAAACAACCTTTAGATCCGGGTTAGGTTTAGATTAACAGTGTGAAATGCAGTCGCAGATATTGAATATTAACATAAGTTTGCATTTAAAATTAAATTAACTATTTTCGTCACTCACTTTAGTACTTTGTTGAGTGTAATTTCAATCCAGTTCTGGAATAAGAATAATAATAGTGAATATTGTATTATAGCGGAAATAATTAAATAATTTACATTAAAGTATGATTGCTATCACCCTTTATCCATTATTGCTTGAAGTGTCACACATTGGTCACATTAAATTGGTAATGGTATTACTAATGGTTGCACAGCATGATGTATTTATAGATGAAACATTTGGAACAAAGCTGTAGAAATTAGACAGGTTTAGACACTTATGGGCACTGGTCAAATTATGAATGAGTATTATAAAAGTTTTTGTCACAATACGATATTGCCATTATTCATCTCAATTCTTGAGTTGAAAGTAGGCACTACTATTAAACTTTTACAAGTTTATGAGGCAATAAAAACTTAATAATTATAAAAAATACGTCAATGCGTTACTGTTTAGTTGTTAAAAATTTGAAAAAAAAAAACTCATCCTTGTTGGTGCTGATCAGGACGGTATCTCGAACAGGGAAAGGAAACTCCAAAAAAGTCAAAATCCATCGTCTTCCCATCTCAGTTGCCTATAACATGTTTAGCAATCAGTGGCCTCTATACGGAAATATTAGCCACAAATGTTATTTAACGGTACAAAGGCTGCTAATACCAACTGGTAATCTAAACACACTGTATATAAAAACTCATTTCACATTATCCTATCTATGCTTACAAAAATAATAAAGGACAAACAGACGGCAGACTGACATGAAGTTAGGTGTAAAAAAGATAACCTTAGATATTTTGTAGCTACTAAACAATGTTATTAAACTTCTGAGCTTTGGTCAGACACTCTTAACATAAATGACAATTATTATGCGTGAACATAGCCGGGGGTAACCATTAGTAAGGATATAATTAATCGACAGGCAACACAGGCGTGGAAAGCATTACGTCGTAGTTCTTTGTTCTAAGTATATACGAGTCGTAGTCAGCACTTCATTGTTTTATTTGTGCCAAACCTCGTCACAAAGTGTCATATAAATTGCCAGCGTTGTTACTATCTAAAAACTTCAGTTTACACTCGGCAGGATTGATCTTTGGAACCGATGTCTGTCAGTATAAAAGTCAAAAGCAAAATGACAAAAGACACGTTTTACACCCTAGCCCCTGTGCATTGGTTGCTCAGGATCTTCATGTTGAGCAATGTGAAGAGACTCCGGAGCGAGCTGGTCCAGTGCTGGTCTCTGACCGAAAGCATCATAGTCCTCAGTGTCACGATGACTATAAACGTATTTTGCCTCGTGCATAAGGTCCAGATGTTCGACGACCATGGGAAAAATAGCCCGTTAAAGTTCACAGATACGCTGCAGATAACCTACCTCTTTAGTTACGCTGAATACATCGTCGATTTGGTCTTCGTATACAAAACGAGAAACACCTATCTAAAATACTTGCAGTTCTACTCCAGCATCGACAAGATACTTGGCCCTCCGAACTTTAAGCCGATACGGTGTAAGAATTTGACGTTTATGATCTTCCTCATCGTAAGCTTTACGATTTCTTCTACAGTTGATTACGTCTCTTGGCTTATGGGATTCGGTTGGGTGGCTCCGACGCTATACTCTATAGATTATATTTACCTCTTCATCAATGCTTTGACAGTGTTAGATGTAGTATCCAATGTCATACAGATCGAGTGCCGATTTAAGGTATTGCTTCGTCTCATAGAAGATTGTTACGTGTCTTCTCTGACACTCAGCGGAGTAGAAGAGTACGATGTTTTTGGAGCAGTTGGTGAGAAATTGACTGTGAATAGACTGAAAACTGTGTCGTATGACAAACATTTTGGAATATTGTCACTGAGCAAATGTTATGTGCTTCTGACTGAACAGGTGTCTTACATCAACAATGCTTATGGTGTTCGGGTAAGAATTCGTATTGAATATTGTTATGATTTATAAATGATTGGTATTCAAAAATAACATTTCGGTTTCAGATTGGAGCGTTCTGTCTAAATCTATTGATTACCCTGATTCATCTTACTAATATAATTATCAGGATAGCGCTTCATTTATTTGTAAGTATATTAAATAAGTGATCATATTATATTTGACAATGGTCTCACAAGTGACATAAAAATTAAAATATATATACTTTCAAATTAAAATTTCTTTACTATGGCTATTTCGATCGTATGTGTTTTGACTGTAGAATGTCCCTGTAATTTGTTAGTGCCAGCAATATGAAATTTATTTATTGCCAAAGTGAAATACTTTCTTAAAGCTAGAATTTATTACAAGGAATAGGTAGATATTGCAGATATAATAAAAACACATACAAAAACAAACCTTCATTATAACACCTTTATAAAATCCCTAAAAGATCTTTGATAAAGGTCAAAGCACCCAGAATACTGCCGGCATTGCCACGCTGAATAGCAATGCTGATTAGTTACTAAAAATCAGTTTAATTTTATATCAGTTGACAACATACCCGGTCACCTACACGCCAGCTGTCTCCACCACTCTCAGGATCATCAACTATGCAGCAGTGCTCTACATCCTGGTCTACCAATGTGAAGAGACCTACCGGCAGTGCAGCGGCATTGTCAGGCTCATCGACCTTACTGTGGTCAACAAAATGATCCGTGAGTACCATCATCACCATTAACATCCGTATTCTACCTTATGGCAGATGTCGACTTTGTTTAGATCAGTTTTGTAATTAGCATGATATTGTGCTCTTTAGTATAAGCTGGAATGTAAAACAGCCCAATAAAACAAGTTGGTGTAATAGTATATAGTCTATAACTGGTAGTATTTAGAGCGTCTTTTCTTTGTATGGTGTACTCCATGAAAATTGTCATTATTATCTCTGTCTCACTATTTACTGTGCTCTTATTGACGCTTTAAAGAGAAAAAAATGTTTGTGGAGGACCTTTGCAGAAGACGCTTATCTATTCAAATTTAAACAGACCACCCGGTGGTAGCAATATTTGGTACCTTAGTTTTCTTTAAAATTCTCGTTCACATTATCGTAAACACGTTATCGTCTTCGTTATTTTCTAATATTTTACGTAATACAACACCATCGCGTATTTTAGCGTCTCATCCAATTCAAGCAAGTGAAACTTTACGACTGTCTGGTTGTCGTCGCGTCTAGTACCTATGCGTTGCCTTTTAGTTTGATTTGAAATTTGAAAATCGCAATGTATACAAGTGTTTTCCAATTTTAACATGTTAAATTTAACATTTTGGATATGTTCTGTATGAACATCCTGAAGTACCTATTGTTGGGTATCCTTATTTTGATCTTTAAATAAAATAAAAAATACTTCTAATCCATTACTATGTATGTATAGTATAAGCTAACGCAGTTGAACGACGCACCATTTGGCTTTTGTTCATTAGTTCTCGAACAAAGCTTGTAAATAATATCACAATAATTGGGGTTTCTCTTCTGTTCCAGCCAGTGACCTGAAAACCTCCCTGATGGAGCTTCGCTCGCTAATCCTGTCGCGTCCGATCCAGTTCCACGCAGCCAATTTCTTCACCCTCTCCTACCCGCTGCTGGTGTCTGTCGCTTCTGTCATCGTCACGTATACTATAATACTGCTTCAGAGTATGCAATAAGCGCAAAAGTTGCACATGTCTAAGCTAAAGATCTTTGTCAGTGGATCTGTAATCATAGGTATATTCTACATTAGAGTACAATTTCGACACAACTTAAATTGTATCACAACGTAGTAAGCCAAGTGAGTAAAAATTAAGCTATGAAATAGGAAGACAGATTAAAAACTGGTCATTAAAATGTCAACAATAAAGGGAACCAAACCACTTGCCACAATCATACCACGAGCCGCTGCACTCGGTTAGCTCCGCGCGCTAACGGACAACGCCTAACCGCCGCGCCGTAAGAAAAGACATAACTCTACGGGGCGCCGTAGAGTTATATATTTTCTTACCTCGACAGTAAACTTAGCGCAGGTGCACACTGAGTCTTTGGTGTGAGGTAACTCGACCCTCAGTAGATCTCAATGTTACGAACATCACGTATATTATAAAAAAAGGTATGAACTTTTTTCGTGATTCGAACACATAAAATGTAAGTAAAGTTTCCTCGCGATCGTTGTCAATGCAACTTAATAAATAGGCTGTTCAGTTTGACTGCGACACGAGCAACTCAATTGCCTGATGGTATGCCTGTTCATAGCAGTGGCACTGCCATCCAGAAATTTGCACTGTAGTCTAGCGCGGCACTGCACTGCTCTTGCAACCCTGAGATGTAGGTTGAAGTATCAAGATAAATACAGAACATGCCAGTCCGATTGAAAAATGTTAAGTTAATTTTAATTCCCATGTCTCTCGTTATGCAGCTATCCTAACTGATGCTTTATCATAATTTTCTGGTTTGGCTGCGTCACGATAATTACGGTGCCTCACGGCTAGCACGAGATTTGCACTCCCTGCTGGCTCCGAAATTCTCCTAATTACGCAAATAAAACTACGTACTAAGTACCTAATGGAATGATATTTCACAGGTCACTGGTTCATTCCTGTTATAGGATTCCTGTTATGTGTAACATACACAGTTAAAATAAAAGTGTGTACTAAACGCATTTTCAACAGCGTATAGAATCTATGGTTTTCGGAAATTTCTTCGCACAAAATAATTTAAACTACACCCAGAGCCCGTCTGTATTTGAAAACTCCCTCGAGCCAACGTAATTTGCTTTCAAATACTTATCGACTTAAGTGTAATATTGTATTTACGTCACAAAATGATTATGTATAATATAAATAATAATTAAATATAGACTTCTGTATAGACGCAGTTATAATTATTAACGCCGCTAACTCGTTTACCGCTTATTAAATAACCAGCTTACGAAACTAGAGCATTCAATCTGTCGATTGTTTGCGACGAATTCTGTACCGTAGAACATCCGCTTTCAGTCTTTCAATCCCTAACTCAACCCCTTTGTGAGTAAATATTATTCGATGCGGATTAAATTGAGATCGAGTTAAATTTGTCTGTGATTGTGAGGAATGAATTTTAATATTTCAATCATGCTATGGGGAAGTATTGAATTGGGGCGTTGTAATGGCTTCTTTTTGACCAGTAGGCACCTTACTTAAAACTAATTGGAGATTCATTCTTATCTTGAAGACTCCTAACTACAGTTATTGGGAAGCGGGAAGGAGGTAGAGAGATTACAACCACGGTAGGTTAGGTATATTACGATTTTGCCTTAAAAAGAGTGTATGTGGCATCATTTTCAATCACGTTCATAAATTTCTAAACAACCGCTGGCAGGAAGTGGCAGACCAAGATATTTACCAGACAAGACACCAACTTTACCGTTACGTAGCAACTAAGTAAGCCGCGGCGCCGGAAGCGGCCGTTTGGCACGCGCCCAGCTCGTCCCGTAACAATGTAACAACATGGCAACACTGGATTGGGACCGTGTTGCCAGCCTCATGTGTGACACAAACATATGATGGAAAAGTGAATATTGTATTATGGTCGATTGAGTAAAATTTTACCGAAGGGAGAAAAAAGATCAGAGCCAGATTTACATTGAATAATATTTTGTATCGAAGTAATTTGTAAGATTGTTATTTTTCTGGAGTAGGTAGTGTTCTTACCAAAAGGTAAGGCAAGGCATATAATCCATATGTAAATAAAAGCCTGTAAATTGAATGCCCGTAGTAGTTCCGCACTTTACACCACACCGTATAGCGTAATAAACAGTAAGGAATCTAGCATGGAGTGGAGGAAGCTAAGCAGGTCAGAAAACCATGGTACAAGTCAGTAGATTGTACACTGACTCATTACATACTACTCATTACATCATTATAATACATTGTTTTCTGTCTAGAAATACAGAAATCGCTGAATCCTGAATTATTTTTCTTTCCTGTCCAAAACTTTCCCACTCGATCAGCCCCTAAACTGTTATAGAAGAGTCAATCTATGTAACCCCTACACTACAGGAGGCTATCGCATTTTCACATCTAAGGAAAAAATAAATACGATTACTTACAGAGCTCGCAGAATAAGCAATAAACTGAAGTGGCAATATGTGTTTCGAATTGTCGTAGAATCGATTTTTTTCAGTCAGTTTCTTAGGCCACCCTAGAGTCAATGACGTCGCTTAATGATCACTACCAATCGATATCAACCGAGATTGATGTCTTAGGGTGTCTTTGAAAGCATGGAACGGCGAAAATTCACATCTGTTGGAAAGTAAACCATTGGTGCGAGGCGGATCTTGAACCGATAACCGGTGAGACTGCGTTTCAGAAAAGATACCTTCAGGCAAGATGAAAAGATGATTTCCGGAAAGCAGCTCAGTAGCACGCCTCAAGCGGGGCAGACCATGCGGGCTGTTGACTATCGGCTGAAATTAACAAATCAATCCTAATCCAAATTTTGCTATCTGGGATTGATATCACAATCCAATTTTAGGGTCAAACGTGCCAATAACCGATCCGTGGATTGGTTTATAAAGGCGCGCAGATTGGAGATCGATCGAACGATAGGCAGCAATCTAAGATCGATTTCAATCTTGGATAGGAGATACAATATTAATTTCGGGCGTATGACGAAGCCTGCTGCAGTTAAACCACAATCCTTTTCAACATTCTTTACTGACATAATTATAGCTCCCATATGCAAACACCCGGGCTGTCCTAAGCAAGTGCCAATATCCAGCTTCCAATATCGCGGTAAGATGTGCAAACTGAGCCGCCTTTGATCTGGAATCGGATGGCCTAGCGATTATGTTCCATTGTACTCGCTGAGTGGTTCAACTTGGGACCTTATAGGGCTTTCTGTTAGCTATGCTTTCGTTGCGTAAGTTTTCGTAAAATTTTATGTTTGTATGTTTATACATACGAACATAAAAATGACCATAACTATCGCTATCGATAATTATTATTATGGTCCCTGGTCACTCTTCTGGTTTCAATCGGTTTGGTCTATTTTTCACAATTTCGTCTCTGTCTAATCACTATGACAAACAAAATGGTTTTATGGCATCGTTTGCTTCCGGGTTGTTTGTTATATCGCAATATATATGTGAATTGAGTTCAAACTGGCAATCAAATTGGAATTAATAGACGAAGTTACATGAACTGAAAAGTGCAAAACTAAGATTCAAAATTCAGAATAAATCTAAGTAGGTACTATATATCGTATTTTCTATACACTAATGTCTGACAGATAGATGATAAACTCTAACTTGAAACACTACATAACAACACAACTTAAAGCTTGAACATGTTAAGTGTAAGAATGGGCGGTCTTATCGCTAAAAGTGTTCTGTTCTGTTCCAAGCAACTATAATAGCGACTATGAATGTATACAAGCCTCCTGTATACAACTCCTTTTACAAGCTTTTACTTTTACCTTTACAATATTTAGTTGCAGACATACACCATGACGCCATAAAAGGTGTAATTTGTTCTTATTTTCCCCAAATTGTTCCTACTATTATGATACCTGTAACCTTATTTATTTGTTTATCCTTTGCTAGTTTATCCTTGTACACATAAAACACAACATTTGAAATCAACAAGATCCAAAAACGGGTCCAACATATTTCACTAACTCGCCCGGGGCGAAACGGCATTGCTATAACCATCCCACCCCACAGAATGGCTTGGACCGGTTCGCCCCCTTATTGCTACATCTACATAAAGTATTCTTTATTATGAAATAACTGACAAAAAAACTGTACGCGTTGCCCTAAACAACTAAACATAGGTCACGAGAAAAATATCCGAAACTTTAGCGATGGAGTTTCATAACTCTTGTTTGCTTTGCCACATCGACTTGTTATTGATTTGATTTTCCACTCAAACAGTTCGTTCAAGGCTGCAGTAACTTTTATTTTTTCATTCCATACAACGGAGATTATACCAATCGACCCCGTGGCGTATAATATATTATGTGGTAAAATCGATGAACTCAATTTCTGCATCAAGGAATGCGAGTTCAATTTCAGAGAAGATACAAATATTTTTGCACAGATTAGAAGCTATTTTACAATACGTTTTTATACATCACCCGCATAATAAAATTAAGATGATGATGATGATGATAATCGGATCCTATTAAATAGACGGATAATATCGTAGATGTATCTTGAACTCATAATAGACAGCACAGATTCCAATAACTTTCACATACCATCGAACTGGGTCAGTCAGTATCCTTTTATTACCCCTACAGTTTTTAGGGTTCCGTACCCAAAGGGTAAAACGGAACCCTATTACTCCGCTGTTCGTCCGTCCGTCTGTCCGTCTGTCGGTCTAACACGTAGCTGTATCTAATGATCCGTGATAGTTAGACATTTTCTCAGATGATGTATTTCATTTGCCGCTATAACAACAAATACGAAAATAAATATACAAAGTACGTGTTTTTTTGCCGTTTTTATAGATGTAATGGGCCCCTTCGTCTGCGGGTCCAACTCCCACTTGGCCAGTTTTTTGTCTTCGACCATTCACAACCCTCTCCAGGCCTCCAGGGGGCAGTTCATTACTCCTCAGCTTGTTAAGAGGGATTTTTCCAGAGACGCTGGATGAGTTATGCTAATGGCCCATAGTCCGGCCTCTTGCTATTGCAGATGCGGGAGAAATAAGATTAAGTGGCTTATATGAAAGTGTAGCTATCAGATGATAGACTTTCATCGTAGCATATAACGACGTTGCGATCTTGACGAAATGGTAATCTTTATCCTTAGTATATATAAATTACGTGTCGCGTGGTTTGTCCGCGATGGACTCTTAAACTACTTAACCGATGTTAATCAAATTTGCACACCGTGTGCAATTTGATTTAACTTGAAAGATAGGATAGCTTACTTCTCAATTTATAGTCACAATAACAAAAACCATAGCCACAGCAACGCGTGACCGTGTCTGCTAGTTGTAATATAATAATGTATCTTCTGTAAGAGTTCGTTTGCGAAAATAACACGGACAATAATAGGAGCGGATTTACACATTTCCCAAGTATATGTTGTCGAACTTTTGCCACCCTTCTCTCTAAAATACCGGTGCAGTGGTACCGTTGACTTTACAATGAAAGGAAAAGGCTCTAAGAAGGATATTTACGTATCCGAAAATCTTATCGATTTCTGTAAGATGCCTAAAAAATAGGTCTTCAAATTTGCCGCCCCTAAAACCTGCCACCCTAGGCTCAAGCACACTTAGCCTGCTGGTAAATCCGCCACTGAACACACTAATATTCACAGCCCAATACCACTAAATAAGCTCGGTTTCACCATTTAGTATTGACTGTCATCAGACCTTCACAGGCGTGCAAAATTTAAATTACAACAAACTGGAAATTGGAAATTGACTTCCAAGATTTAACTTGCCGCCGATGTTAGTTAGACACGTCTAACCTAACATTGGCGGTATTTAGAATGTTTGTTAACATTGACAACAGATTACATTAATATCGTTGTCTCTATCTGACATTAAACCAATGACAAGGATGGCAATAGACATCATGTTGTTAAAGTTAACCAACGTTCCGGAAACTGTTCTAACCTTTAACACAGTTTACTGCATTGTAGTAAGCCTGCATAATATGACCCCGAAAGGCTTGGGATGAAGAACTCTTCAATATCTGAAAACTACCGCAATTTAAGTTCTTAGCAGCAGCTAGTAAAACAAGGTAATCCAACAATACAGCCTATGGAACCCAAAAAAATGTTACAGGGATTATACCGTATAAGGAAAAATAATTGTCCTATACTCGTTACCAAACACGCAAACAATACAGTTATCCAATTCTGTTTATTTACGGAAAGTATTAAACAAACCGTACGTAATTCCGTACCTTTGTCGCATACGCGTACGTGGAAAGCGTCCAATAGGGAGTAAAACACGTACATTTAGTCAGTATTCAGGGTTGATAGGTTTTTATGTTAGCACTAAAATTTTCCAGGTCTTAAGATGACAGTGTGGTGGGTGATGTAGTAGTAAATGATGACGTTGTGTGGTCTTTGATCGCATCGTCACACACGACGAAAGGTGGTGGTCATAGACTAAGCAATGATTGGAACGTTTCGAAACCGGTTTGAATCCGCCCTGAACTGGAATGAGCCGCGTTAACCGCGTGACGCTGTAAACGGAAATTTACCTACAGCTAGCCATAGGAAACTGAGCTTTATCGATATGAAAATAGGTAAGCATATGCTACAGTACTGTCTCCTACTGCACGCTTCACCGCTCCACATACACGGAAACCGGTCCAAAGGGACCGCGAGGCCGGATGATACCGGTTAAAACTGGCTCAAAACTGGAATAAGCTGGATTAACCGCGGGACGCCGCGAAATTTACTGATAATTGCGTTAGGTTCTCGCCACCTCGCGCATCGCGATATTTATTTGATGTTCGTTATATTATTTATACAAGTTTTATACCTATTTAAGGTTGTTTTTTTTAGTTTCACTTGCCAATACCAAGGCAGTTTTTAAAAGTATGTCAGATGGTCATAATTTAGACTGACGCTCAGAATAACGATCTATATCTATTTATTTCACGAGTTTTAACTTACAGCTATGAGCGGGGTTCTAGCATGCGCACTGCGCTATGTCCGTGTGTCGCCTCTCTTACCTACCTCCTTTTAAACCTCGTCCTTACATTTTTGTACCTCCTAGTTAATAGTATACCTACCTAACTAGAATGGCGCTTGAAGCTCGCCTACATACGAGTATATCTACCTACTAAAGTCAAACCAATTGCTCGTTATTTCTTACCCATTTAGGTAGGTACAATTTAGTGTTCGTAAATTAATTCAAGCATTAGAGTTCAACCAATCAACATGTTTAAACATAAACAAACACTAAAGGCACGGAGTTGTGTGGATAGAGCGCACACATCCCCCAATTTCGATTAAATTGGGCCAATAGGCCCCTTTAGACCGCTAAATGGCCTTGATGGTTCCGTCTTTGATTATCTGGCCCTATTCGGAAGCCATTTGGCTAATTTGGTGAAGTACTTCACCCTTCGATCCGTATAATCTTGTCCATGCATCGACAGATTGCCTGGTACAAATCGCTGTCGGTGATAACTTCTGTTAGTATGAAAAAACCTAATAAAATATAGATAAAATGTGGACCAAGACAATAATAACTGGTCATTCGCGAACGACTTGCCAAAGGGGCGGATATAGTTCGCATATTATCATAAGATAGCAGCAATAAATAAAATACGTATGCCCAGCAGTGGGCTGATACAAGTTGATGTTGATGATGATGGGATGAACCAAAAAAAAAGGAAAAGATGAAAAAAAGTAATTGATATAACATAATGATAATATGTGTGAAGTAAATGATATCGTTAAGACGAAAGTTGTTGGAAAAGGAAGAAAAAAATACTAAGACTTGGAAAAAGGTACTACCCCTAAAAAAACGGAACCCCAAAAAGGCCGCAAAAAGGGTTTTCTATGTATTTTGAATATTATCAACATTTCTAACCCACTAGTTAACTAAAAACGCCTATTCATTGGCTGTATCGTTCGTCCGCCTAATTACAGACCTTTTCAGGCGGCGATAGCTTTCAGGATCATGAAATTAATTATAGGAACCTCCGAAGCTTGAAAAATATATCTTTGGTCAAAATATTCAATATTCATGTTGGTTCTACTGTGACCTTGTATTTTGCGGAACGAAAGAGGTTTCAGCTAAGTATAGGTTCAGGGTCCCACCCACTGCAGTGCTGAGTACTGATTTCAGCGAGGGAGCTAGGCAAAGCTATAGCTCGCCACGGGGCCCCGTCGGGATTGAAAGATCACATAACTCTGAATTAATTCTCGCGCATAACGTGTTAACAAAGTTCTAAAAGCGCATCCCTAGAGATCAAGCTAACTTACATGTTGAAAGTTATAATAAATACTTTCTCGACCCTTAAAATGCGCAAATTGAAAATTGCAAGCTTTCAACTTTAACTGTATGAAGTGTAATCAGAGAACCAAAAGATCGGAGTCTAGTAAAGCTGAGGACATAAGGTGTATTTTGCACGATACCTTTTTGCACAGGCTTGGCTTATAGGCAACGTAAGTTTTGCCATTTACGCGATTCATCACAAAACGCAGTGCGTCACGAACGTTATTCGACTGAAACTCGATTCGTCTCGCACGTTACTCGTCTTGTCAATCTCAGTTGTTATCGATTGAAAGCAGGTATTTAGCTATGAAAGAGGACCTTCAGTAGGCATCTTCCAGTACGTTATGACATTTTACAACCGTGCAGTATATCTCTTGTGTACTCTGCCTTATTTCAAATTACTTTTATGCAGCCAGTCGTCTATTAAGGCAGTAATTAAATAGTATTTATTAAGCAGTTGGACTATTAGCAGTCTCAAAAGGATACTGGGCTTTGAGTAGTCAAGTCACTCGGAGGAATTTACAAGCTGAGACACACTTTGAATACGAATTTGCCGCGTGTAAGCTCCGTGAGAGCTGAACGAATTTAGAGACTTTGTGTTTTTTTAGGGGTTTCCAGAAATTTAGCAACTGACGCGACTTGGATATACTTCGCCACTGAATCGGACTGAGTGCGTATCACGATGTTTAGAAACTCTATTGATGCAAATCATAGAAAACTTTCTAAATTGTCGCTACGCACACAAAATCTGGAACAGTAAATTATTAAAAGATTTTTACAAATTATTTGAACAGATTATTATAAGATTTTTTTTAAAATTAAATGAACAGAGTTTTGTCGTTGATTGTCCTATAGAGAACACTGATGCGCCAAATTCCCACCGCATAATATATAATCATCTTTTCGCGGTAAACTTTCTAAGTTATTCTACCTCGATATACTTAGAGGCAGCTCTGCCCGCTTTTCAGTAAACTTCAGTATAAGCCGCTTTGTAAACATCATCTCGGTTTATTCTGATTCCGGCAGCGAAGCTAGTTTGAACTAAAGCGGTTCTTTAATAATAGTTCGACAAAGTTTGCTCTGGAAGTGGCGAAGATACCGGAGTTTGGGCGTTCGTAGCGAGCGATGGGGTATTAAAACTCTTCGCAACTAGGTGTTACCGGAGGGTATTTTGCGGGGGCTATTATGATGGAATTATGAGTTTTTTTTATGTTGATTAAGTGTGAACAGATTAAGGTGTAATTTAATTTGAATGACTTTGCACGGTTTGCTAGTAAGAATGACATGAAAAAACTATTGTAACATTTACTTTTTATTGAGACATCGAGCATTCAATAGGTATATTTATTATAATTAACTTTTATTTGCACGGTTTCAATCGAATAACATATACCCAAATTGAAATGGAAATAAAGTCTTGCGGAGCAGCAAAAGCCCTAATAGAAATTTCACAGTCCATCTAGTCGAACCTGGCGCTAATTTTTCGATGATTTAACTTGAATCCAAGCGCGAATTCGGCTTGGCGTCGGTTTCACCGATTACAGCTCAAACAATTTTGCTGGGATATTGGAAAGATTAATTACAAAGAGTACAGGTACCAAAGGCGGCAAAGGGATTACTTTTAAGACATAAATACTAAGACTTACGGTTTTACTATCATATAACCTGACTAAGTTTCCACTAGCGTGTAAATTGAAAATGCAGGCAAAGGCGGAGAGCGCGGCTAGCTAACGTTACAATACTTCCACTTCTGGATACGCCCAACCTTTTCCATCTGTGAAATTATTTGAATAATTTGTAAAATATGACCACTGCACAGCTAGCGGCCAAGCCCTGGGGTGCAGTGCTTCATATTAGATAGTGGAAATATCTGATTTCACAGTAACATATAGGTACCCTATGAATAGGCACCTTTGTTATTTAGCTGGTACTACCTATATTATAAGAATATGTTATTCCTAAACGTATAATACCTACTTAATATTATATTTTGACAGACTAACTGAGATCGACTTTTTGAGGGCGCTGATCCCAAATCCATGGTACCTATGTCATTATTGTTTTTACTTCTTACGCTCGACAAGTGTGTAATTATAGCAGGACTAAAGTTTTGAGTTAGGCAGTAGGGGTTAATAGATTTCTTTGATAAGACTCGAGTTCTCGATGTAAGTACCTTAATATATGAAATAGTAAAAAAATCTTAATATATATAAATTACACGTCACATTGTTTGTCCGCATGTGCAATTTGATCTAACTTGAAAGATAGGATAGCTTACATCTCAATTTCTAGTTGAAATATTAAACCCTAGCCACAGCAACGCGTGGCCGTGTCCACTAGTAAGACCATATTTTTAAAGCGGTGATAGCCTAGTGGGCGAAATTCCGTCTTCCAAACGAAGAGTGGCGAGTTCAAATCCCAGTGTGGGCCAATGTATTTCAATGACACATAATATGTACGTAATGACCACTGACTTTTCAGCGAAGGAAATCATCGTGAGGAAACCAACACGCTAGAGAATTATTTCGGAGGCATATTATCTACCAAACCGGACTAGGCCCCCGTGGTGGATTATGGCCTAATCCACCTCTCGAAAGGGAGGGGAGCCCTTTGTCCCAATAGTGGGATAGTTACAGGCTGAATTAATATTACTACATTTTTAAGGAAATTATAACAAGACCTTCCTTACTTTTTTGGCCTCATTGTGCAAATCATGCCATCTTTTTCATCACCATCAACCTCTATTCACCCACTGCTGAGCAAATTTGTGAAGCTCTCCTCAATTTTGTGAGGAGGATTAGGCCACATCCACCACTGGGGCCCGGTCCGGCCTGAACTAAGTACCATCAAGTACATTATGAGAGCATGAATCACCTTAATGAGCGTAAATCCATACTAATATTATAAATCTGAAAGTAACTCTGTTTATCTGTCTGTATATCTGTTTGTTTGTTTGTTACCTTTTCACGGCTAAACGGCTGAACCGATTTCGATGAAATTTGGTATAGGGGTAGATTGGACCTATGAGACGGACATAGGCTATCTTTTGTCTCAAAAAATAATCTCGAAGGGGATGAAATAGGGGTTGAAAGTTTGTATGGGGAATCCATAATTCCTCAAGTTAGGGATCTGAAAATTCTTATTTAGGCTTTTGGTAAGAAATAAATAAATACGGGTTTCAGCTTTTTTGCAAAATCATCCCTAAAGGGGGAAAAGCAAGGGGGTTGAAATTAAGAGGTATTCTTTAGATGCACCCCCTACGGACCACAATAAACGGCTAAACGGATCGTAATTTAAATTGGAAAGTAATTAAGGGGGGAGAGTGCGATGGGAGGAGGGGGAGAAAGGGGTAAAGTGGGGGAAAGGGGAGAGTGGGGGGAAAGGGGGAGTAGATGGTAGAGTGAGGGGAGAAGAGGGTAGAGTGGGGAGAAAGAGAGGGGAGAGCGGGAAGACAGAGGGGAGAGTGGGGGGAGAAAGCGGACAGAGTGGGGGAAAAGAGGGGAGAGTGGGGGGAGAAAGAGGGGAGAGTGGGGTGAGAAAAAGGTTAGAGTGGGGGGAGAAAGAGGGGAGAGTGGGGGGAGAAAGCGGACAGAGTGGGGGAAAATAGGGGAGAGTGGGGGGAGAAAGAAGGGAGAGTGGGGTGAGAAAAAGGGAGGGGGGAGAAAGAGGGGAGAGTGGGGTGAGAAAGAGAGTAGAGTGGGGAGAAAGAGAGGGGAGAGTGGGGGATAAAGAGGGGTGAGTGGGGTGAGAAAGAGGGGAGAGTGGCGGGAGAAAGAGGGGAGAGTGGGGTGAGAAAATGGGTAGAGTGGGGAGATTGAGAGGGGAGAGTGGGGTATGAGGGTAGAGGAGAGAATGAGGATAGAATGGGGGGAGAAAGAGGGGAGAGTGGGGTGAGCAAAAGGGTAGAGTGGGGAGATAGAGAGGGGAGAGCGGGGAGAATGAGAGTATAGGGGGGGGAGAAAGAGGGGAGAGTGGGGGGAGAAAGAGGGAAGAGTAGGGGGGAAGAGGGGAGAAAGAGAGGAGAGTGGGGGGGGGAGAAAAGGGGAGAGTGGGGAAGAAAGAGGGGAGAGTGGGGGGGAGAAAAGGGGAGAGTGGGGGGAGAAAGAGGGGAGAGTGGGGGAGAAAGAGGGTAGAGTGGGGGGAGAAAGAGTGGAGAGTGGGAGTGAAAGAGGGGAGAGTGGGGCTAGAAGGAGGGGAGAGTGGGGGGAAATAGGTGAGAGAGATTGAGTGCGAAATATATAGAAATAGAGGGAGAGGGAGTGAGCGAAGGAGGGAAAGGAAGAGATATAGATGGAGAGGGTGAGGGAAATAAATATAATTGATGAGATGGACAGGGAGAGGAAACGCAAGAGATTGAGAGTGGAGAGGGATATTAATGATAGAAAGATAGGAAAAGATATAGAGATATAGGGAGAGGGAAAGAGATGGAGGTAGAGGAAGAGAGATAGAAAGAGCGAAAGAGGGAGAAAGATAGAAAAAGAGCTAGAGAGGGAGAAAGATAGAGGAAAAGGGAGTGAGAAAGAGACAGATATATTCTTACCTATAACTGTTCCCCGCGACATTAATTAATTTTCTAAACAGTTTACATTTTATATAAAAATGCGAACGAAGTTGCGGGTATCAGCTAGTTGATAATATATTATCGTATTCGGATTTCAATATATATTTTCATGAAGTACTCTGGTTTATCAGGTCTTAACTAATTAGTCTCGCGTAACTGATTTTAATGAAGAAGAGAAACTTTGTAATAAGTACGTCAGATTTATTTTCACAGGTAATTAACTTAAGAAATCTTACGCGTCAGTGAATTGTTTACTTCGATTTATTATAATTTAACATGGCAAATTGGTATGTCAAAATTTCACATTGTAAATGATTAGATATTAGGTATTATGTTGGGATTTAGTTGAGTAACAGTTCAACTGTACATAATTCAACAGGGCATATTTTAATTATGTAGGTACCTACTAAATGTTGACTGTTAAGTTGATGGTTTTACAGAGGTGCCTAGTGCGAGTTTTGTCAATTTATTTACGCACTCGGTCCGTTTGGCGTAAACTTGAAATTGTATGGAATAAGAGCAGCGCCATCTAGCGTCAGTGAATCAGTCACTAGATGGCGCTGCTATTATTCCATACAATTTCAAGTTTACGCCAAACATTATTCCATACAATTTCAAGTTTACGCCAAACAGACCGAGCGCGTAAATAAATTGTCAAAACTCGCACTAGGCACACTGTTGACAATTACGGAAGGCATACGACAGAAACGTCACTAACATACATACAAAAAAAACCTTACTTTATGTTATCAAAGTATTTTATGAAAAACCTAACAAAGTTGCAGAACATAATACCCGCAGAACGCACCAATTAAAGAATCGCTGGGAAAAGTTTGTAGAGAAAGCTCGCAGCCATTAGACGGGGTTTTTCTGACAGATTCGAAAGGAAACTGACCGCGTTTCCAACAAAATGTTTTTACTAGCACAATTAGTAGATGTTCATACAGTATCTTAGCTTGAGCGTAATGCAAATGTCGATTTTCAAGGTAGTCGTAGAATAAAGAGCCGGTAAAATTTAGAATGACACCGGGATCGTAGAGGCGTAGCATTTGTGTAGCATTATTTGTATTCCGTAGCATGATTTAGCCGTTGACGTCGCGTAGGCACATTGTGTCGTAGCAATTGTATGCGAGTGCGTAAATGATTGTAAATAATTATTGTAGCGTCAACGTAGCAGTATGTAGCTTGGCGTAGCGCGATCGTAGCGGTGTCGCAATCTAATATTATTAAAATGTCAGGCCATATTCTTGAAGAAAAAGGGTTTTATCAGTAAGTGATGTCAGGGTTTGTTAAACTAATACCTACATTATATAATTGTTTTACGTTAGTACATATTTTATCGGTATTGTATTAAGGCTCCAATTCCTTTTGAACAAAACTGATACACTCAATACCATGAATGAATAGTCTGTGGCTGCTAATTATCTCCCAAGATCCCGCAGTACGGCAGATGGTGAGGCAAAAAACTTTGAAATAAATTGTGTTTTCCTTTGGGAGAGTTTTGAAGAAATTTCAATAAAGTTTTGGCACCTATAATATAGGCATGATTGGAATCGACTTTGTAAATAGGTATAATAACTAGCTATAGATTGAGAAATAACCTTCCTAACAACGATTAAAACGGTATGATTGTATAATTATAGGAATAACGCTACTATGTCATAAGAAAAAAATCAGTCAAGTCAAGACTTTTCCACTTTTCTTGATACTTTTTGTAGCGTATATTTCTAAGTGAGCTTCATTATTTTATGTATCTTCCATGTACAGATTTGATGTCTGTTACCGCTTCGATATAGATTCAAAGTGTAAATAGCAGGTCCCACTTGTGTTATATTTCCCAAACGATTCAGATCTCACGGTATAATAAATTGAATTTCTGAAGCAAGTTTTCGTGGAAATTAAGCCTTTGGTACGGCGTAAGCCTCTTATTAACGCACAGGTTCTAGAAACAAGTATTTTGTTATTTCATTTGCACACTTCTTAGAAACCAATGCTTAATTTAATAGGCATATTTCTCTAATAAGGCAACATTTCTCTTCGTCTTTTATCTTTCTCTACATATTATATTAAAAAACAGTACCCGCCTTCGGCAGTTAAGGGGAAAATAAATGAAAAATATACTGTTATATTTTTCATATCCTATTGCAATTTGATTATTGTCTGTTCGTATTGCAGCAACGATAATGTCACAATACATTTTTAGATGGTTATCTTCTTTTCCTTCTGATGGGTGCATCACCAATACCACTTTTCCTGGATTTCCAGACAGATGCCCTACATTCTGGATAAATTCAGGAAGCTCCTGTTAGTATCAACCAAGTATTAATACACCGGTTCATTGGTAAAAGCAACATAATAAGCAGCTTAAAAAAATCCATGGAGTTTTCAACTATTGCAAAAACATTTTGCCGCGCCGTTTACTTCGAATGGGAAAATACATGGCCAAAAAGTTAGGGCGAGCGCAAATTCGACTGTTTCGAATAAAAATAATATACACAGCAATTAAAGCGCTTTTAACAAATTTTATCGTGTGTATTTTGTGTAATTTTCATTGGTTTTCGAATCATTGTAACGGCATGCGAAAATGTGTGGGATAAACGCGGTGTTCAGAAGCAATGTAATCCAGGCGTTGTAATGTTGTAGTGATTAATCATACGAGTATTATGATAATTATTGTGTTATATCGAAGTCGGCCTAGCTTGCGTGCACGTATGAAGGTACTAATGAGAGTGGAACGAGCGAGTGGAAATATTATGATGTCTCTGACTAGCCCAACGGGAAAAAGGCGCGACTGTATGTGTATTTTATGTATCTTATATTTACCAGTAAGCATTTTCTTGGGTATAGTCATCGATGGTCGAATAATTATCATAAAACCATGAACTTATCATAAGGAAGAGCGCTAGATACCAAAGGCTTCTCTTTAGTATTTAGTCCAAGATATTTGTGCTAAACAATTTGTACCTCAGAACAAAAACTAAAGTTGGTTTGTAAGTAAAAGGGTCACAAATACAAGCTAAAGTTACGCTGGTTGACAAAAAAAATATTACGATTATCATTATACAATTATTATTGATGACATAAATTAAAGTAAGTTTTCCTTTTTACTGGATTTTTCATTGATGAGAAAATTTGTTTTATTTTAATTTAAACCCTGCGTTTATTACGAAACTAGCGTGTGTACCCCAAAAGCCGTTGATCGTTTGATCCCTCCAAACCGCAAAGATAAATCCTTGTTTTCGTCGCACGGCCGCAAATAGCTCACTGTCGCAATAAAGCATTACGTTTTTTGTGTATTTCGATTTATATTTATTACACAATAATATTGCAGGTGCGTGAACTGCTTTTACTAAAATTAAAATTCAAAATAGCATTAGGAACTTTACATAGTAGGTAGGCCTACGCAATGTTGAGCAAATATGACTCTAAATATCATCGAATATTGTTTGTTATTAAAACTTTGGATTGAGTTTCGATAAATATCAAGAATAGACCTGCAAATGAGTTGCTAGACAAACACCAGCCTAAAATAGGAAAAAAACAATTAGTTCTAAAAGTCCTTGATAAACTTCCAATGTAACAACGTAGGTAGACTATTTCGAGACTCCTTCGCTACTTTTTGTTCGCAAAGCTGTCTAGAATTGAAAAAAGAAAGGACGTGAACCCTAAAGTTCTGAAGACCAAAGTATTTGTCGCGCTTCTGTTCTAAAAATGTCGTGGCACGGATAAAACTTCTGATAACGCCTTTCTGGCCTGTACCAAAATAGGAACGCCAAAAACTGTACTATATGCAATTAAGTAGGAGGTCTTACTCTACTATTATTTTATTGTAAACCAGCTGACAGCTTACCTGATGGTAAAAAATTACGGCCCAAAATATTTCATGGTACCTCAATCCACATTCTGCAGGTGTGACGTTAAAACGATATCATAAAACTGCTGTTCAAGATTTCCACAAATCCACTATAATGTACGTGCCTACATACGTAATATGAATCTTTTTAAATAATATAGATTTCTACATGGAATAACCTGAGTATACGAGTATCATTCCGTCAAGTATTTCAAAATTTATAATACCAACTACTAATTTTTATTTATACGCGCAAATTTATATTTACGCGCAATTTTATACTGTGCAAAAGCGTAAAATGAAATAATAATTATCAAAATTACTAAGTTTTTGACCGCTAGATCTAGAGCGGGTATATCATACGAGTATACCTACTATATACAACTTCCCCTTATTTATGCAAAAAACAGAATAATATGATAAAATATCCTATTTCTAAACAAACAATTTTGAGTGCCTATTTTCAGATAGTAATAATTAGAAATTAAACTCCATGTTCATTGAGTCGTTATATTATTATGTAGCTTATTATTAGTGGAAATAAACGCGTTTGAGGTCGTTGACACTTAGTACAAAACACCTCTTTAGTAATGGATTAATTCGCATTCGTAATAATTTTCGTGACGAACTCATAATCGTCACTTCACGAATTAAATTACGTAGCGAAATTTTGCGATGCGCGAAGCGAATTCGTCGCTCGCATCATACTTAATTTTAATGCAGCGGCCGGCAGCGAGCGTGCGATCTCTTCGTCCGCCTCAATGTAACAAGTCTGTTTCATTCACGTGAACCTTAGCAAATTCATACGGACGCTATAAAATTTGGTTAAGCAATGATTATCCTTGATAGGCTTGTACTTAGTACTACTTACGGTCGTATATCGAATGAATGCGTGTAACCGATTAATCCGTTGAAATCGTGCGAACTACGAAAAATGAGTTTAATATCGTCAATTATTTATCGTCTTATTTAGCAAATAGCATAGCAATAGCAATTAGCATGCTAAGACTCGTCAATTCGCATGTTTATGAAATTTATATGAAATCGCATTAATTGCCATCACTACACCTCTTATAACAGGGTTCAATGACATCGACGTAGACTCGCAACATAAACAAGACATACAAGTGAAATATGTCTCATCTTAATTTGTTCAGTCAGTCCACAGTAGTTTGTTGTCTACGAATAACTTAAAATTAAACAAGAGGCAGTGGTGTTTCCACAAGTCACAGCAAAGTTCCACCACTATCAGTAGCTCGAGTAGAGTTGTAATGCTTTTCGGAAATAATTAACACTTGCAGTAATGACAGCATATTATATTACAAGCAAGTATACTTCACGGTCGACCGCTTCATCACTTATCATCGTTCATCAGGTGAGACTGTGGTCAAATGAAGTTACTAGTCAAAATTATTTAGATTATAAAGGGTATATTCTATAATATGAGGGCTATGTTGATATCATAGACGCAAGGAAAATCATGGATTAGCCTGGTAATTACTTACCTACCTTACATTACTTAGTTTTAGCAACAATTATTATGATTTTTGATTTTTGTATAAAGAGTATGCAAATTGCACTATAATTAAGTTAAGGGTTCATTTAACAATAATGATTGAGGTATTTATGTAATAATACTTACATTAAAGTTAAGCCAAGGAACACTCAGCTCAATAATTATTTGGAATAATAATGTCCCATGACGTTTGTCAACCGAGACGTCTCGTGCGGAGTTTTGCTGTATTTATACAAATACCGTCTAACAAAAGTTTAGACCGGAGTTAAAGGTGTTTCAAAAATGTTGTTCAACAAAATCGAGGTCTATCACTCGCGTTTTTTCTCAATCCTGGCATTCCTAAGTATTTTACTTGTGAATTTGTTATTGAGATAGAAAAAGGGAAGGTTAGGACGTCGATCTGCGGAAAATACCTATATTAAGACTCATCCGTTAAACTGTTGTTTAAATATTTTATGGTAAGACCGATGTTAGACAAGGTAACAACTCTGTCAGGATTAAAAAAATTGCGAGGTAAGGTCTCGCAACATCGCGTGATATCCGGCAACTTCAGACGATATCTTTTAGCGTTACTTATGGCCCGATTGTCCTCTATTTCCCCAATTTTGTCTCCTAAGGAATGTTCAGTTTACACGCCGCCAAAATCCACACAAAATCTGTACCCGTAAAGTTTACGCCTCAACCGTACAAACAATTTGCAATATTTTATTACTGAAACTTGCTGCCGTAGTATTGTGATTTCCCGCGGGTATGCCTCGTTATTAGAACATCACACAAATGGGGTGGAATTATGGGGCTCGTTTGGGGGTGATTTATTCAAGTTGAACAACAGGTAACTTTTTAGGGGTGCTTTTGTGTTTTGACGTCTAAATGTAATAGTTACTTTTATAAGTCAAAAAAATCTTCTTTGTGTTGAAATTTCCACCATTTTGAATGGTGGAATACCATCTTAGTAAATTATTGAAAGTATTTCTATTATATTTATTACAATATTATTAATATTTATTGTACAATGAGTGGAAAAAATTGGGTAAAAGTCACTGAATAGGTTATTTGTGTGTGCCATCGACTACCAAACCTTACAAAAAAATAAAAAATAAACTGCTCCACATAACATCACGAAGTTCAATTTTGTTTTTAAATTATAATAGTGTTTTGTTAATGGCAGTACAGGTTTGTAATCCCCGACGCAAAAACGACAGGGTGTTATAAGTTTGACGTGTCTGTGTGTCTGTGGCGTCGTAGCTCCCGAACGGACGAACCGATTAGGGTCCTTCTTTTTGTTATATATTAAGTGATTCTAAGAAGTCATGAGAAATAGCATATTCCTTTCCATATTCTTAGGGAAATTTTCCGCAAAGCCAGAGAGGTATTTTCGAAATAATTCACTGTTTGTTGTGACTACACTCGTACATATTTGCGAAATGGAAATTGGAATAGGAAAGCGATTTTGTAATGGAGATTACGCCGTAGGAAAGGAAATTTCGCCGTGGCTAGGAAAATCGCGATTTAATCATAAGTTTGATTTACGAGGAGACAGGCACCCACTGAGTGCGCAAAACCCTCAGCAAGACCTATATGGGCGTCTGGTCGAGGTAACATATGCTCAAAATGCTGGGCTCTATTTTGGTCAAAGATTGAGCATTGCCATACAACGTGGCAATGCGGCCAGCATTTTCTGAACGTTGCGGATTGGTAACGGCTTATTAGATTAGTTTTCCTTAGTTTTAGTTATTAGTTTTAATTTTGTTTTTTTATATTACACCCTCAATTGCACCTCCATACAGCTAATAATATTTTAAGAATAAGTCTTTGTACGCATATGTAAGTTCTTAGTAGAATAGGGAAGCCGGATACGTCCAAAAACGCATGGGAGTCATTTTGCGAATAGCCCACTTATCTACAAAGCCATAATTAACTTATTCTAACTAAAGTCTAGTACTACCACGTGTATTTGTATACTTGGTATGCCATGAAGTATTTTATATTATATTTTATGTCATAGTCAAAACGTTATCATCGCTTCTCTAGTAGCCCCGCACGATCTATGCAAAGCAAGCATGATTTTATCACATTTATATGAACTGGCAGCGGGCCGAGCGTTCTAGGCAACTGCAACTTACCTACCAGCAGTACCCTGGGAGACAGTACCTAATCTAGGCCTCTTCTTTAACTACGCCATTTTCCTGTTGTCAAAAACAATATTTTACTCAATTTAAGAGCGGGCTCAGTCGATAAAAGGTATATTATTATCAAAATTTACGAATAGGCCAATTCATCCCGCGGACACAATTTGGTGCGGGCTCAGTTGACATAAAAGCCCGACATTCAAGGCAATACCGGGCTTATTGATAGCCCAGATTATAAAAGACCGATATGTCAAAGTGTTACAATTACAATGTAATATAATTTATCTATTTATTATTTCCTTCCTTTGTAAGTGTATATAAAATAGTATGGTGATATTATAAGAATTTGTTCTGGGCCTAAATTCATTGGTGTCGAGATGGGAAGCCAACTTGGGCCTTGGATAATTCTAACAATCCTAAAATCACATTCGGCGCAGGCAAATTTGTACCCTACGTGGATTAGAGAACTGCAGTATTACACTGCTCGTGAGATCGATTTTGCGGTCTACTGTAAAGCTGCGCTAGGCACGATATTGGTTTCGTGATCCTATCCTATATCTATAAAAAGCTTGGTCACTGCAGCCCACTGCGCCACCCAGTTCTAAGAGATCGTATATCTGCTAGAATTTTATTATATTGTTATGGGTAAGTTATTGGCTCTAGTTGGCAACCATAAACTCGATTGAAGTTGAAAACGGAATTAAACAAATAATTATTAAAACCAAAAGATTATACTGTAAATTATAATAAGTGCAAGAGGTTTAATATGTTAATTATTCAAATGGACAATGTCAATTCATTTGTCTCCAGGTAGAATTTTCCTACAATAGCCCATCTAGAAGTAAGCTGCTGCTTTTTTTTCAGATTTGTGTGCAGTTAAAATTCCTTCCGTCCAAAAAAAAAAGAAAATTTCGTACATGAAATTAAACTTCGGTCAGACGTTGCTGTGCAAGATTTTGCAATGTCTTCGTCATATTCGCAACATAAGCACAATTAGGCGAGACAATCGAATAGAGCCTGATTGAAAGATTATTAAACAATCGCATTTTACAGTCAATTAGCATGCATACTGTGAAATAAGTTACAACAACTTCAACTTGAACTACACTTTTCAATATGTGTCTCGTGCTTTATGAAGAGATACAAACTCGAAACAAGTTAAATTTTCCTCGACACAAATATTCATTTCGGGTCAAAACCTAATCAAGCTTGGCGAAGTTTTCAGGATAATTTCAGCGTTGCAAAGATAAAAACGCTTTGTCTCCGTAACAATGGGACGGCAAAGTTCATAAAGATTAAATGTTGCCGCACACGTAATGCTTTTCGTGGCGGCGATTTTTTGGTACTAAATGAGATTCCTAAATATTTTGGTTAAAAACTGTGGTACCAGGATATTATGCCAGGGTGCGACTGACGTTCTTGGAAACGTATAGATCGACTTACCTAGTAGGTATAACTTGATTTTAGTAGAGATAGCACATCTCCACAGCAGCTGATGGCCTGTTACTGCTTCATTTTAGTCTAACTGGCTTATCTTATACACCGTTTTTCAACCAAACAGCCTATGAATCTATGAAGAAAACAGGTCGAAACATGACAACGAAAAGAGATTTTCCGTATGGTTTGCATCAAAGTTACAGTAGTACCCAACTGATATGGCTTACCGATGTACCTGCGCAGAAGATGAATTTTCAAAGCGCGGGAAATGCTATTGACCGCTATTGGTCGGCAGCCGCCGCCATCTTAGCGATCGCCGCGTGGCTTGCCAGTGAGATGGAATTAACAGCTGCAGTGTATTATGAACCTTATAATAGTGACCTTAGGTTGATTGTAAGTTTTAAGCATTCTTTCGTTAATCTTCGGACCATACTTTCTTTTCTGCGCGAACGAAGATTCACGACGCGCCTTATCAGTTGGGTACTACTGTACGTATCTATTCATGTTTTATTAAACAAACGCGTAGAAACGAAATTGAATTCCGATACAAAGTTGCCAGTTTGTCAGTAAACAATTAAAAATCTTAAGTGTGCGGGGTTCCGGAGCTAAGACCCAGTTCAAGGTCAAACTTAGTGAAGATAGTAGATAAAAGTTGGAAGTCGAAATCAAGGTTACTGATTTATGGACTGCGACACTGTCTGCTCCAGCTGCATGGAGATTTGTGAAATACTGTTTAATTTGGGAAGAAATTTCCAGGAATAAATATGTTGCTGAGTCGTACCATCTTTAGCAAAAGTCAAACTACTCGCATTAGTTACTGTGGTAGTAGTTAGAAGCAGAAACAGCTACGCGCGAGGGAGACAGAAAGTCTTTCCATGTTGCGTATACAGTGTGAAATAATACCGATTGGTGCCAAGCGCCTATAGCTAGACACTTCACAAGCGCATGCACAAACGTATCGTGTACTTGCCAGAATTAAGAAAATCAGCCTATTACAGTAACAGGTGCCTGTTGTTGACGGTTACGTTCAGAACATTCTGCGAACAAAATCTTGTAAAGTTAAACCAGGTCCCGCCTGGAACTTTAAAGCGAAGGATGAAAGGATTACTGCCTCGAACCTGTTTAAACCGGGTAATATAATTAGACAAAGAAAAGTTTAATCCAATTTTGTTCCTCCGTGTTTGACAGATCTGTATCGCACAGAATAATCTCTGTGTCGCAGGTATATAGAGCGTTGTGTTTTGGATTTCTATGAAATGTCGGGTTTAGTTCAAAGCTACCACTTCACATATTTCCGTGTTCTCGTCTTGTTTGATGAGTCAGAACAGGGGATGGTATGAGGTGGTGCCAAAAACATCCACGCCCCCTTCCGCCAAGCGACTGATGTTTTCGTATATACAAAGTTACTCTATGGTCTAAAGCAGCTATTTTGATAAGAAACATTTGACACCAAGAACCGAACGGACGAATGACAACACAAGGAGCGTTTTGCAATTCAACCACATTGGATTTGATCTACAGCCAATGTCTTTCCGTAAGCCATGTGCTTCGTAGGGCACGAGTCTTGAGTCCGTGTTGTTTCTAATACAATTGATAGCAGACGTTAATGCCTCTAGAACCTTATTTAAAAAAAATATAAAATACAGGTTTGCTATACGCATGCCCCTAATATTTTTTTTTTTTCAGAATATAACTGATACTCTGATGCCAGTACTAACTGCATTAAAGAAACAACAACAACATTATCACGTCGTCAACTGTGCGGTGTAACGTGTGCCATATACCTTCGTAACTTGGTAGGCTTACTGCAAAGCCATGTATTTTGCTTTGTGCTGATCGATCCGTAAGAAAGCTATGTTTTTTTAATTCAATAAGAAGCACTTGGATCAGCCTACTGTCACTTCCATTAAGACAAACATCATTAATCAGGAATGCGGAAGTTGATTCATTATTCGAATGAATTAATTCTGTCTTGATTAACGCAGGAAAGACTGTGACATAAAATCTGTTGTAGCAATGAATCTCCTACTTCTATCAAACTGTGTAAATAACTAGTACCCAACTTATATGGCGCGTCGTGAATCTTCGTTCGCGCAGAAAAGAAAGTATGGTCCGAAGATTAACGAAAGAATGCTTAAAACTTACAATCAACCTAAGATCACTATTATAAGGTTCATAATACACTGCAGCTGTTAGTTCCATCTCACTCTAAGCTTGCTAAGATGGCGGTGGCTGCCGACCAATAGCGGTCAATAGCATTTCCCGCGCTTTGAAAATTCATCTTCTGCGCAGGTACGAGTACATCGGTAAGCCATATCAGTTGGGTACTACTATACTATCGTGACCATGCCAGCGTTATGATCGATCGATAGTATCGCACCAGTCTAAACTGATGAGTCGATAGTGTAACGTGACGTCGTGTTCGATTCTCAGCAGGGCTTTGTGTGAACCATATATTTTTTATAGTGCCACGTTCATATAATTTGTTCTTTAATTTTATCCAATGGCAGTTTCAAAGGAGGAAGACGTCTAACACATGCTCTGGGCTGGCCCTGCTGAAGTAACGAAGTGACATACTTACCTCTACTTTAGCCGGCTGAGTCGACCGGAGCTATAGTCCAGATGACTTAATAGTTACTACGGCCTAAGTAAAAGCGACTACCAAATAGAGCGTCACTCGTCTTTCTCCTTTGCAACTAACATTGATTTTTTCTTAAAATCAACTCATTTAAAAGATGTGAGTGCAGAGGCATGGCGCAATTAGTTAATACGTCAAGTGCTCTTGAACTTTGTAAATGAGTAAATTTAATATTAACATGGGCGCTTTTAGCACCCAGAGGGTATAAGAGGAAACCTTAAAGGTACTACGTCCTCAATGAATCTGTTGAGAATTTCTTTAGACAAAGGGAGCGGTAGATCGTTAGTCAAGTTATAAAGAACTGTTTTTGAGGAAGTATCAAAAGGATTACATGGCTCGCTTACTTCCAACAAAAAAGGGCTTCCTTTGTTTGAAGTGAAGTACTAAAGGTTAGGGATGCACCCTTATCCGTTACCGTAACTGTTGCATATCCAAAATGTCTGTAATAGAAACGGAAACTGTATTTTTACGGATGATTAGTATGGACGGTTAGTATACTCATCATTATAAGCAACAATCAAAACTGCACAACACTCTTGAGAAACCCGTTTTTTCATCTTTGATTTGACACCTACAAATCTAGCAAAGGTTCATCACATCAAGGCTTAGTTTTGTTTAATCCAAATCCCTTGTAATAATTTGACTGATGGAATTAACCAATCTACAACTTCCTGTGCGCTACACACTTGGATGGGTGACCATTTAGAACCATAACACCGGAGCGCTTCCGTACTTATGTATTATAGTTTGACGACTACTGTATATTATAGTCTGACGAGTTTTGATACCAAAGGATGCATCTGTCTCTTTAGAGATGGACAAATCCGAAAACATCTCAAAGTTTGTGATATCAGATTTAAAAAAAGTTAAATGTCTATGTCCGAATCCGAAACTGAAGTCCTAAATCAGCCCTAAAAAGATACACCGGTTTTTTTTTGTATATTACTGCGTAACGAGGTTTTGTTTTCGATGTAATAGCTTAGTCAGTGTTTTTGAAGGGGGTTCCTTTGGAAAATAACAGCGTTAACTTTTATTCCATTTGATAACTCGAGGACCAATTTAGTAACTCTTCCTGGAAAATCTCTTTGTCGTCAGGAAGCATTTTTGACTTTGTTTCCGCTCGTTGATTAATTTTGTGTTAATAATGGGGCAAAGAACTTCGCATTACAATGGAAATATTTTAGTCCTAATTCGAATAACCATGTTTAACTTGTTTTGACAAATTTTAGAATTAGGCATACATATATTTTATACATACTATCGAAAAACATAACCCTCCTTCGGCAGTCTATGTAGGTAACCATGTGCAAACGACTGAAACACTATCAACCAATAAAACCAGCGTTGCTGACTTATAAAATTAAATTATAACATTTCAACGTATAGCATAGACGTAAAACTTTTAGTCATAGTTACGCTATAACGAAGCGAGTATACGCTAAGAAGCGATATGCGAGTTCAATTAGACAATCGAATGAATGTAATTCGGTGCGACATTATAATCGAGTATAAAAACGTCTCGCTATCCAACTGAACCCTCGAGATGTTTTCGGATTGTTCCGAATCGACTGACTCGCCGCTAAGTTCTTCGCTCGCGTCGTATCGTGAACTCGAAAGACCGCCACAAATCGGCTCTTGAGAATATCATCGATAACCATCGAGATGTTTGAACAATCGATTGATACATCTCGTCCACGGCTAACGGTGGGTGTTAAATACAATATGCGTACAGTGTGCGTCGCGCTTTAGCCAATGGCAAGTGTGCGTTTACCATAGCCCGTGGGCAGGACTAATGACGCGGATTACGGAAGGTGATCAGGCGCTTTGTATAATGGTTTATTGATGGTTCGGACTCGCAATTAGCCACTCATTTCGTACTGCACTCTCGCCAGTGGCTTCGCTTGCAAAAGGGTGTTTCAAGGTCCTAGTTTTCAGTTGTTTTAAACAAATGCCGTCTTACGACAAAAGTTTAGATCAGAGTTAAACAGATGTTTCTAAAATTACGTTCCAGAAAATCGACGTATATCCATCACTCGCGTTGTCTTACTCAATCCTGGCATAAATAATAATTTTACTTGTGAATTTGTTATTGGATGAGAAAAACCGAGGGTTAAACGTAGGTTTGTGGAAAAAAATTATTTAGACACATCTTTTCAACTCTTGTTTAAATTTTTTGTGGTAATACCGATGTAGTTGCACTTTTATAGCTGTCACGCGTTTACAATGTTATCAAAAGTAATTCAGTATTATTCAGGGAAACCGCGAATGGGGAAAATCGCTACTAACCCGTAATTTTTACTATTTTATTGTAGTACGGTCTTATCTGTAAGTTGAAAAACGTTTCAGAGGTAGTTAAGTTTACCTACCCATATTGATTTTCCAGTATTGGTAAGTTACTAATTCTGGAAACGGTTGAAACCGTGGTAAAAATAATAATACTATAAAGATGAAAGTTTGGTTTGTAAGTGTATTTGTATGTTTGTTACCTCCTCACGCTGAAACAGCTTGACAAATCTGATGAAATTTGAAATGGATGTAGCTAACACCCTAGATTAACACATAAGCTGCTTTTTACTCCGAAACCGGGTAACACCACGGGGCGCAGTTATTTACCCATAAATTAATTAAGAACTCTTCAGCCTTCTATAATATTCTACACGGCAATGCTGCTAATATTAATATAGTATATAAATAACGTGTCACGTTGTTTGTCCGCGATAGACTCCTAAACTACTTAACTGATTTTATTCAAATTTGCACACCGTTTGCAGTTTGATCTAACTCTTAAGATAGGCTAGCTTAAGTACATCTCAATGTATAGTCGCAATAACACAAAACTTAGCCACGGCAACGCGTGGCCGTGTCTGCTCGTAATAGTATAAGAATAGTATAGTAGACGTCAGATCAAACGTCCAACAAATTCACGGATGACTTAACTGACGTCGCACGCAACGTCTCACAGGATTAGGATAGTGTATGAAAGGGGTTCTAATGGTTTTACCTTATGGCAGTATTTTGAAAGGTCAATAAATTGCTATACTAAGAAAAGCAGAACCCTCTAGAGAGAACTGTGTATTGGCTCTTATGTCAACTGAGCCCGCTCCAAACTGTGTCCGCGGGATCAGTTGACCTAATCAACATTTGAATCGGTCAACTGATCCCATTAACAAAATTTTCAATTTATACAGTCACAGGAAAAGTTTTGTTCACTCCTAATTTATTGTTATGTTGCATTTCTTATGAAATTGCACGTAAACCCAGACTCATCGACGTGGAGAATAAAACGAGCTGATCGGCGCCATGTGCTTAAGATAATAATTTTAAGTTTGTGACTCACGGATTTTTATTTTCAACGGCATGTCACTGATATTGCCCAGTTCAGTGTGTCAAGATTGGCTAAAGACAAACAACAACGAGCCCTGCTAAAAACTAATTCACATGGAAAAAACATGTTTGTATGTTAAAAAAATGGAAAAACGCATTGAAATGGTATTGAATGCTCTCCAAACCTTATTTTCTATCTTGGCACAACAATGTCACATACTCGTAGGTATAAATAGGGCGATAGGGGTATGATGCATACATACATAGTGCTGTTTTTCAACTAATTAATTTGTATAGGTACAGTACACTAGCTGTGTTCCGCGGTGTTACCCGCTGTTTTCGGAATAAAAAGTAGCCTATGTGTTAATCCAAGGTGTTGGGTACCTCCATATAAAACTTCATCAAAATCGATCCAGCTGTTTCAGCGTGATAAGAACTAACAAACACAAACACAAATTTTCGCATTTATAATATTAATAAGATTATTTTATTTGTTCAGGTAGCTAGACTAAAGACATCAATTAACTGATTTGGGTTAACTATTAATATTCTATGGGCGAACGGTCAATTTTTTATACCGTAGTCAAACTAATTAATAGTCAAATTGTACGAAACATTATACTGCAGTGTGTCGCAGTACAAAATTTATTCCTTCACTTAAACAGATCTATGGTGGCGCGCTTCGTACAGTTGTCGTTTCATTTCTAACAACCAACATGCTCGCTTGGCAAACTCTCTGCCCGTGTGTCACACCACAAAATTTATTCTCGTAGTCAGACAGATAGATCTATTGTTGCACGCTCCGTAGTACATTCCTGGTGTACTAGTAGTATTTTTAGAATAACATATTGTACACTTCTTGTTTTTCGTACTGATTTAAACGCGGAGACGTCTGTGTTTTCACAGATGGACGGTCTCTTAATTTTATTGTATTGGCTTAGATTTTAATATCACTGAAAAAATAAATACCTAGGTAAGTGTGAGATGGTAAGAATAGACGGTTCATAGAAAACATGATAGCTATTTATTTGTATAGGATCTGTGCCTGTCTTTTTTAATATATCAGACTCACCGTGTTGATTATGGGATAAGTTATGAAAAATTGCAAGAAATCATATTTACTTATGCCCTTTTGTGACGTAAACCTTCCATAATCAAGTTTAACTTTCAAAAACTGGCAAATTGCGAAAAGAGAATTGCGTTTCAGTAGTTTTAAACAAATATTTTCCCAGTGTTGGTTTATGTGGGACGGTCCGAGTCAAATGATGGGTTTTATTTGGGTTTCGCAAATAAGGGATTGTAGTATTGTGCTTAGAGAAAATCACGTAGGTTTATTTAGGGTGCACTGGGTCATTCGGACACTATCCGACCTAATTCGTTACTCGTTACTCCGGCCACTTATTACTAGTAACAGTTATTCTACTATTCGGAGCGGAAATGAGTTGAACAAAGCAAAGCAGCCGTTCTTGAATTTTTATAAATGGTGTTTTATAGATTAATATGTTTAGACTCTCACATTTGATTGCTATTTTAATTACTTAATTTGTGAACATTCTTCGCGCACCCGTGTATACAGGAATTGCATATTATTTATTTACAATCATAATATTTAATATCCTTTTATTATTAAACAGGTACAATATAATATGCGAGTGTCAAAGACTACGTTTTATTCCGGGTAATGCAGTTCTCTAACCGGAAACTGGGAATTTTACGGGCAGTACCACGGGGATCTAGTATATATGAATATAGAAGCTGCAAAATTAGGCCGGATATTCGGAGAGTTCATGGTAAGTTGGGTTTGAAATTTAACGAGTAAACTTTTGAAATGTAGTTTTACAAATCATTCCTAATAGTTTGCGTTTGATTGCTTAGCAAAATGTTCTAGTGCTTTTAAATAAACTATTTATTTAGAGATCTTTATATTATGTACGTTGTAACAAAATATCAAAAACTCACAATAAATAGGTAAACCTGCTCAGAGAATACTGATTGAATTCTGTTTGCAATAAGCCAATAAATGTCTCTATGTCTCGCATCTTATTAGCGTTGGTATATAAATTACCACAAAGTATCGTCGAATTTTATTAAATACCAGCACCCATCTTATGAGTTTAAAATCCCACTAGAAGCTCCTCGTGATTTCACCCACGTTAACTACTATCCCGCGGGGACCGTAGATTTTTACGGGATAAAAAGTAGCCTATGTCACCCGGGGATAGTGTAGCTTCCCAATAATGAAATATTTTTCAAATCAGTTCAGTAGTTTCGGAGCCTATTCAATGCACACAAACGAACAAATGATCAAATCTTTTAACTTTAATAATATTAGTATAGAAGTATAGATAATAGACTTTAGTTACATTATTGTAAAGTCACATTAAGTAAATTCGCACACACAAAGTAAAATTATTATTTTCAACCCGATATATTGACCGAATAACACCATATTTTGAAGTGAGGTATTAGCCTTACCAATAAAGCAACAACCTCTCAGCAAAATGAAACAACCACAAACACACACAGACCAAGAAAAAAAGGACGCCGCGTCGCCAAATTTACCTACTATGAAAGGAAAACTTTTTTTTAATAAAAAATATATTTTCCTAGATATTATAAATATTACAGTAGCCGTTTCATGGTCACCTTTAGAATGAGATATTACCATTGAATTGGCCGTTTCGAGTTCGTACCCAACACAAATTGTGTTCTTTTTAGGTAACAAAATGAAAGATAAAAACCAAGCGCGAATTAAGATACATAATATTGTTTATTGCTCATGAAGACACTAGTTTTATTGAAACTATTGAAATATCAGTCAGCGTAACGTGATAGTGATGTGAATGAGGCCTTAGCGTACGATAATTTAATGAATCATACTTTATGTTTTTATGATTCTGTGTTTGATTTGTAAAAGTGCGATTTAATTGCCTATTTACAATAAATGCTTTGACTTTGACTTTGACTATGATCGGATTGGACTATCTTGGGTGCTTCACTTTCAAATGTAGCTCTCTCCACCTCTGTTTTTGGTTCATGTCCCAGACGTCATCCATCAGTCTCCGCGCCCCTCGTCACGAAATGGTATCGTTTTATTAAGAACGAGCCGTGTAATAGACTCGTCGTGTGGAGGACTGGTATGATGATACAATTTTAAACCCAGACGATCTTTATTAGGTGCTGACTAGGTATATTTTCTTTCGGGACGATGTTTCAAAGATTGCGCGTCGAGATGGGGTGTTTTTCTTGTAATTTGATTTAATAAGGGTAGTTAGACTGAATTATTTCTGTTAGTGTTCTCCCGCGTAACGTTAATCGCTCATTAGTAACCAGAGACCGAGCACGGCCCAGTGTAAGTGTAGATACAAAAAAATGTAATTATATCTCCATTCGAAGAACTCTATGTTGAGATACCAGACCAAAGTTACTTCGTGGAAAAGTGCTCGCAACTTTAATACCTACTTTACATACTTTGTAGAGATCCACATGCCATTGAACTCCGTTCCATGTCAATGTAATCTTTTAACATAAAATTTTATCGCCTCTCAGCCGGACACATTTCGTATTTTTCCTTAGAGCGAAGTAAAACGGAATACCAGGGATGTAGCCAGTTGGATTATAGCCGTTTAGGTCAATTTTTGGCCGGATTATTCACTGCGGATCATGTTTTTTTTTATTGCTTTGTTACTTGTAGTTCAGTTTTTGTAGTTTGTGTTGTTTGTTTCCTATTTAATTGTATGTGTGTTGAATAAATGTTTTTATTTTATGTTGTCTTCATTTTATCAGGGGCGCTCAATTGTTTACAGTTTCAAACAAATAATTGTAGTGTAAATGGAAACCTGGAAATATTCAGACTTCTCGCTACCCTTTGTATTGCATTACAAAAGGATCTGTGTTACGTCTAGATTAAAAGCTTTACACCCGGTTTCTGAAACGTCAGCCGACTTTGACTACAGATTAATTATGTTGCCATCCTTGTCATTTGTTTAGTGTTAGATAGAGACAACGATAGTTTTAATCTACTGTCAACGCCAACAAACGTTCTAGAAACTGGGGGTTAGAGTAGGTATACAAAATTCAAATGAAGCTCCACCCAACCGTAATGGTCAAGAATAGTATCAACCACACAAATAATATAGTTACGCTATTAAAATATAATTTTAGATACCAATAAATCTAATGGCTTATTTAATAGATTATAGAAAGTATGAAAAAACATCTCATAATTATATGCTCACATCGCGCATGTCATTATGTCTATGCGACACAATACCATGCGATTGTAGTAATAATGAGCCGGCCATAAAATATGAACCAAATATGACCGAATAAACAATCACTACAACACTACCACCACATGTATTTAGTACAAAAATAACGCGTTGTTTTCCCAAGGGTCGTAAATCTGGCGTGTACTAATAAAGCGGACAGACAGACAAATGCCCTCTATATATAAAGTAACAATTTACATTCCTCCAGCAAGCCATGCCAAGCCTCGGATGGACGCCACATTTTTGTACCATTCTGGAGTTTCTTGGAAGTGGATTGATGTAGATTTATGTTGCTAGCTGTTGACCGCGAGTTCGTCCGCGCTTTCTTCATTGTATTGCAACCAAAAGTGTCCTATGTTCCTTCCCAAGGTCCAATATTGGTTCAGCTTTAGACGTAAAAATGTAACAAACGAACAGGTACACTAACATGGTAACATTAGTATGGATATAGATTATTTTTGTAGTATTAATATATTAGGCGGTGGTAGCCTAGTGGACGAACGTGCGCCTTTGAAAACGGAGGTGGTGAGTTCAAATCCCAGTGCGGGCACGTACCAATGTGTTTCTTGTTAAAACATATGTACGTAATTATCACTCGCTTTTCGGTGAAGGAAAACATCGTAAGGAAACCAACATGCCCGAGAATTATTTCGGAGGCATGTTATCCACCAACCCGGACTAGTGGTGGATTATGGCCTAACCCTCCTCACGATAGTGAGGGGAGGCCTTTGCCCAGCAGTGGGACAGTTACAGGCTGAATTATTATATTATTATTATATAATATATTAGGGCTTGCGTTCGTTTGATGGTAAGAACCATATGGACCACATTCATCTATAACTCTGGAATGAATGTGCTGCAAAAATTGTATGATTGCGAAATTGTATTTGCTGGTATGCTTCCTTTTACGCAGAATCGGATCGGCGTGTTTCTTTTACGCATTAGAGATAGGTTGGAAACCTATGCCACAGTTACCTACCTACAATATTTGATATACCCTACAACAAACTAAAGTATTTCCCCCATCACTATAGGCGTTCTCTAAAGGCTCTGTGCGGCTCACAGCAAACTTTCGTCAAACTACGTGAAGCGCAGTTCAGATAATTAGTTCAGAGCATCCGGTGCCGAGACCCTCAGAGGAACTTCCTCCGGAACTTCGCTGCAATGTTCATGGATACTATATCGGTTTGCCCGATTGTTACTACATGTGGCAAACTCATAATTATTGTCTAGAGCGGTATAACTTATGTACCTTAACATAAATACGCCAGGGGCCGTATTATGAACTCATAATCCCAGTCAGTTTACGGCGTTAACTGAACTGCCTGGCTATTTCGTATTATTACCTCCTAATGTCAACTAGTAACGTCACGTGGCAATCAAACCTACTTCTGACCTAATAACGGGCTGGCAATTTTGCATTATAGAACTTTAATTTGACATAATGTAGGTCATAATACGAAAAAGAACAATCCAGTTCACGGCCGAATAAAAAAATCGGCTGGAACTTGCCTGGTTTTAAATAAGTTCATAATACACCCCCTGGTCCATCTCATAATTATCTCTCATATTACCGGCTTTAAATCAATAGCTTTCTTAAACAATGCATGAACATTAAAGAAAGCACAACGTTTAAAATATTATTATTTATGCGGAATTACTATGCATTGTAATAATTATGCAAATGAACAAAGATCGCCAAGATGTATAAGACACAGAAAAGACATAACCGATGGTACAATGCGCGGACTTGTCTCTACTTATCAGAAAACCTTTTTATAAACATGATAGACAGCAGGAGTAGGGTTTTAGGTTGGGCAGATAGATGTGACGGAATCAATCAGATAATGTGGGAACATTATTAACGTCAAAATATAAGTCAGAGAAGCGAATGATTGTATTTCAATTACCTACCTAGCAACAAAAAAAATGTCTATTTGGGCGATATTACATGACTGATGGCTTTCAAAAGTCGCCCTCTAAGTTCACTACAAAATGTAAAACTATCAAACTGGCGCCCTATTTGTGTTCGTATAAATATGTTCAACATTTTGTTTTAAAACCATCGCAAAAAATCTGTAGGCACCAATAAAATAATTGTTAAAATCGAAGGATTTCCCGCCAATTATTTTCGCTCCGTCCGCCATTTCGGCGGCATACTGTGCGTGGTTATCGATGATTATTAACTTTTATGATCGTCATAGGTACCTGTGGTGCGTACACATGCAGCCAGTGGATATAAAATAAATGATCGAATGTTTTTTTATACAATACCGACCAGTGTTAAACTTTTAAGCCATTGTAACTAAAATAAAATTGTTATTATTAAAATCTATCAAGGAATACTAAACATTAAAAATATAAACCAATCAAAGAGAATCTCAGAAATTATATAAATCTCGCAAAATACGCACGCGTCGTAAACATTGGCCATAAAAAAAAGAAACCGTACTTAATCGGTTTATCAGATTTCAAACCATGATCAAGTTAAAATATTTTCCTCCTGACTTTTACCTCAGTAAAAGCGCTCAGAAAGATGACTCCATTGAGCGGAGATTAAGTTCCTTGGTTTCACAAATCCGAATGTGTCAGGAATTCCGGGATAATCCACGTGAACATAATCCCGACATCATTTCACTGGCTTCAGTTTAAAGTCCTGACTTTCGGGACTTTCAACTGATATAATTTTTGACGCCACTTGTGTTTGAGGTTAAGAGTAAAGTAGTGTCGGACATTTTTTGTGGACATTAGCGAGCCACTGTGCAGAAACTTTTAGTATTTATTTTTGTGGAACAAACGCGTGACAAACTATATTTTATAATTTGCTTCTAAAAATAATAATACAGTATCTACACGACTTCAATGCAACTAACTTAAACTGTCGGTAATAAAAATAAGTTGAATAGAGCCACTGGACATTTTTATTACCCGACTGCCGAAAGAGGGTGATGTTATAGAGGAGCGTGTGAGTTTTTGCTCCATATCCACAGTACCTATTTTTTAAACTCTATCTACCTTGTTTTTCAACTACAAACTGCAATCAGGAGACAAAACACAACTTTTACGTTTAAAAGAATTGTAATTTGTATTCTTATATTCCAGTCAAGTAAAACCAACGTCAATTCCAATATACCTACACACGTTCAAACTTCCCATTCACGATCGCATCGCCATGTATCGCTGCCATTATGCCAGTACTGCCAACCCTACGCGAATTAATTTTAATATCTATCGAAATAAACCGCTGCGTATTGTCCATTTAAATGCATTCGTTTAAAAACTGCGCAGATCGGCGTGCCGATAATTCTGTGCAATTCAGCGGACTATATTGTGTTGTATATTCGAATTACATGTTACATCTAACTTCTCGACACATTTCTTGTGATACAATGCCTTTGGTATTGATATTCTGATTGACTCATTCGTCATTCATAATGGCTGAACGTATCTTATAATCTAACTCTAATTAGATTATGTTTACTTCTTCGTTTTTTAGGGTTCTTTACCCAAAGGGTAAAACGGGAGCCCATTACTAAGATTCTGCTGTCCGTCCGTCGTCTGTCTGTCCGTCTGTCACTAGGCTGTATCTCCTGAACTGTGATAGTTAGACAGTTGAAATTTTCACAGATGATGTATTACTGTTTCCGGAGGGAACTCCCATACAACATACATATTTTTTTTGCCGATTTTATATATAACTAGCTGCGCCCCGCGGTTTCACCCGCGTTTGGATAATATACGATATATCTTTATGAATTGTAGCCTATGTGTTATTCTGATTGTAAGCTACATTATTGTAAAGTTTCATTAAAAACCATTCAGTAGTTTTTACGTGAAAGAGTAACAAACATCCATCCATCCATCCATACAAACTTTTGCATTTATAATATTAAGTAGGACTAGAAGCACCTCGCGGTTTTACCCGCGTTAACTAGTATCCCGCGGGAACCATTAATTTTTACGGGATAAAAGGTAGCCTATGTGTAGCGGGGGTAGCATAGCTTCCTAACAGTGAAAGAATTTTTCAAATCGGTTCAGTAGTTTCGGAGCCTATTCATTACAACCAAACAAACAAAGTTTTCCTCTTTATAATATTAGTATAGATGGTACGGAACCCTTCGTGTGCGACTCGCACTTGGCCGGTTTTTTTAGTATTATTGACACGATGACACCCCTTACACCCATTAGTTATAGATAGACCCTTATGTCCAAAGTCTCCTTTACAAGCCATTTTCTAAAGCAGGTTAAACCATCAGCTTGACGTCCCACTAAATCTCGTGTGTTAATTAACGTTTTGTATTAACGTTCCAATTTTATTAATATGACGTTCAGGACTTTCAGTTCGTATGAAAATTAACTCTATAATTGTGGGCATACGGTTTAAATTTGACGGATGGAAGTAACATAGCGTTGGCATACCTTTGGCATTGAAAGTACTCTATCAGGAAGACAAATGTGACGCATATACTACGATTCTGTGGTAGCTTGATGCAGAATAAACACTGGTTGGTCTAGCAGATAGGTTACTTAATTAAGAAATGTGCACAAAATGATAATGAAAAGCTCAAAGCGTCTTACAATGGCGAAAAGTGGATATCACAGAGTTGGCATATTCATTACGAGGTAACGAATCGGTAGGTACTACTTATTGGATAAGAAATAAATTAAACAATATATTTTTTACATAATAATATAATACCATTTGACTTTTGTCTCGAACACACAATTATTGTATTGAACTGGGAAATGTAAATGCAGGCAGAGTACGCAAAACTAAAACGTGTATTGAACCTTCTGTAACTAACTAATCTTTAGTGAGCACTTCATCTACAATAAGATACGTGACAGTTGACGCCGACGCCATGCGAAATGAAAATTAAATTGCCACGTAATTGACGCGAAAGTCTTCATTTCAAGTGTGATATGCCCCTGACTTGTTATTTACACTCGGTGTCACCATGCCATGATAAGTGCTGAATAATTAGAGCAAGCAATTTCAATAATCCGTCTGACATTTTTAAACTGTCAGTTCAATGCAGCCGAAAATATCGAGAGCTCACTCGAAATCATGGTAAATAATACGAATACTGATTATATTCTAGACTTCAAGATTCAACATGACATGTCAGAGACTGACGCAGAGAACGTGTACATTTAGATTAGTACCTTTTGTATACTTGTGAACTTGTACTTCAAGCTTACTTCTGAGAGACAAGCCTGTGCAGTGTACAATCTGTATGGCACTGCAATTTTTCTCGGTAGACATGACGTTTACCACGACAGTGCTCATCCGTTATAAAGCTTTTTTATAAAATTTACGAAGAGGTACGAAAACACTTTCAGCGCTTGAAGCTTCGCAATGAAGTGTATCCAGCAGATAACATTTATCAGGCAGTGGTAAGACAGAACATTATCTTTTCATATAACATGGCATCATTATCTTCCTTATACATATAATAATTTTGTTACCGAATCCGTTGGAAACTGGAAGCAAGAAACTTGGAATTTGAAATTGTATCGTAAGATAGATAATTATATTACAGGTATAGTACCTAATATAAGTATCATAGGTACAATTGGTGCCTATTATAGTATAGACAAAACGATGTTGTATTCAACTTATTATTATTATAAGAGATTAAACAAATAGTTAAACGGTTAATGAAATGTCAAGGCGAGTTCAGTTTTAACAGTAGGTACCCCCTTCAAACCGCAATAGAATACGTGTGCATCACACACCCCCAACCCCATCACGCAGTTGTGGTAGGGAACCGATAAACAATGCTGTTGATAATATTTGTTCTTTTCCCAAGGTCTTGATCTCTTGGTATTGGTGGAATATTCATAAGCAAGCATTCCGTTATTTGAACCAGTATGGGTAATTTGATATAGAGCCAAAGACGCGTCGTTTTATGTTCTTTTCAAAACTACCAGTTAGTTTCAGTAAAGCTTTGACCACTTTACTGAACCGTGAAGTTGACTGGCTAAACGCTAACCATGTGAAGACAAAATTAAAAGAAAATAACGTCACCACAGTAATTATACGGCTTGTTGCTTGAACTAGTTATCGTAACCTTTGACAAGTCATAAATTTAGCTGTTACAAAAGGTAACAACTCTTTTTTTAGTTCACTCGTAAGCAAGTGCCACAATCCGCGTATAAACGGTGACTAAGTTGACTAATACGGTAAAATACTACCCATTTACCCAAAAAGAGCCCCAAGCGCAAGCCCCAAGTATTTTAACGAGTCCGGATTTTATCGTCGCTCCCTAAAATAGTTAATAGACACAGAACAAATAAACTCAGGAATGAGGAGTGGGTGCCATTAATAAGGTTAGTTTTGTGTGACGTAGTGCGTGCGACGATATATTGCTTGGAAATCGGAATGTGTAACTGTTCCTTTATTTTATACGGTAACCATTTATGGAATTAATAGCTCTAGGTATACCTACTCTTATGGGACACTTCTATTACTCAATATAATTTAATCAAATCTTGGAAGTCGATTGCTGTTGCATAGGAATTCGACTGTATGCAAAGTTTACTTTGGTGAAAGCGAGATGATCTGATTATAGAAACTGAAGGTATACGACGGAAATTTTCAGTGGCTGAAATCATGATAATTATAGTGTTATAGGGGTTTCTAATTTAATTAGGAAAATAATTGTATACCTTCAAGCTTTTAGACTATGAACATAGCTAGCCACATCCAACTCTTTCACTTTCCGTTACCCCGCGGGATTTTAAGTAATTTCAGAACAGGAAGGATTTTGAGAAACGGATCAGTGGTTCCGGATATTACCCTTTAGAAACTTACAGACAAACTTTACCTCTTCATAATACTGTATGAAAGTTATATTGTTAAACTGATTGGCAACTATTGTTAATTTAACCAAGTATGTTGTATATAATATATAAGCAATGTTGAGAATGGGGGGGGGGGGGGGGGGGGGGGTGCCATAAATAATTCTATTTTAGTGCGACAAAGTGCGTGCGGCGATGTATTGCCAGTTTGAAAAATTGCGCCTCTTGCCAAATTTAAGAGGCCATTTTAAGAAACTCGTTACATTGATTGAATTATGTTCTTTGTTAAAAAAAATTTTAATGGAGTACGTCCAATAATAACCCTAATTCTTATTAGGTCTTAAAATCTTAACCAGACTATAAACTTGACTTTTATAATTTATTCTATTAGGATGCAGGCACATAATATTATAAATTGTATGCAATATGGCTGGTTTTCTGTGAGAAAGAGAAAGAGATAGAGGATATTGTTCATAATCTATCACTGTGTAATCTTGTACAATATACTGGGCAACACATTACTATGTAACTAACTATACTATATGATACGTCCACAACATTACGTAGTATGGTCACATTTTTGAATTTTATTATCTCTATGTTTATCCTCTTTCTTTTAATTTAGATCATTAACCAGTGATTAAAAAACCCATTACAAAATGTACAAACCTAATTGCAAAGATTAAAATATTCCGATACGTTGTCAAACACAAAAATTCAAAGTTGATAAAGTCCCTTTTCACAATCAGTTTGATGACAGTTTTCTTGTTTCACCCAAATTGATGTCACACATTGTTACTGTGACAAAGTACTAAAACGTAGGTTTTTGAAATGAACCTACATAAAAGTAGAAAGTTAATACATCAACGTCAGCACAAGTTGGGCATTGTTTGATGGATCGTGTGAAATCATTCATTCTGTAATATGCCTATGTGTGTAGTTATTGTATTGAAAATTATTATTATAATATTATGATCGGATTATCTTTCCGTCAGCAACTTTGTTTGCAAAATCTACAAACGTTAACGCGACCTCTGAATGATTTTCTAAAACCGTTACAGGACATCGTTCTTTATAAATATCAAAAAAGGTTGAAATACCATTTTTGTATAAACGAAATTATCTGAAAATAATACTGAATGAATACATTTAATAGATAATATCACTTATTTTAACCTTTTTAAAGACGATTCATTCTAAAAACACTGAACCCCTTGTTCTATTTAACCAACAGACTAAATATGTCATGATTTCATATTTACAGCTGCTGTACCAAGTGTACCAACATTCTAGGTTTAACCTCGGGAGGAACAGTTTCGTTAAATTGTTTCTTGGATCCCCAATAACATAGCAATCATAATTATTAATATCAGGACTCAGGAAGTTCGTCTTGACTCTTATTAATAAATCGGTAGGTAATAATCTTTCATGGCCTAATGCCACAAAAATAACCGTTTCTTAGTATCATCATTTCTTAGAAGAATAAATATCATTTCTTAGAAGAATTCATAGGTCATACAAGTCAAGTAGGTACTCGCTAGCGCCGTGTAGCCATTTTTACTGAGACTTTTTGGGCCTAGTTCGGACTTTGACTGGCTATAGCTCGAAATCAAATCTTTTATGTTAAATATTTATTAATTTTCCCTGCTTTTGGACGAAACACCCACACGTGCAACATTTTCATTGCGCTTGTTTGCGTTTTAGAGAAGATAATTACATAGCACTCACGCACACATCGATAAAAAGTGGCTTCACTTTTGAGTGTAACTACGCATGTAACTATCCTTCTCTGCGTTATTATTCTAAGCATCATCTGTTGTTCGTGTGAGAGGTGGTGGCTGAGTGGTAAAATGTGTGCCTCACAATCAAACAGCACCCGATTGATAACCTCGGCTCTGCATTACTAAATACCTACATTAATTCCGATTTCTATGCCATCTTTCCAATACTAATTTAATTGTTCCATTACTTTTAATAACATAAAATTATATTAACTAGCTTTAACCAAATTTAATTCCTCGATGTTGCGATCGAGTCACATCGACCGTGGTCACGAGAAGACTGGTGAATGCGGGTATCCACGTCCGGAGCGGCAGGTGTTGTTTCCAACTACCCGCGTTCAGTGTTATACCTACTTAAAAATATTTATAGCACCGTGCGACCTAAACCCGCACTTAGGTCACACTTTGCGCTGTTCAAAGTAGCACATTTTTAAACGGCCTGATGTTCACTAACTTCACACCGTTTAAGAATATACCCATCGTTGCGAGTGTAATACTGAACCAAAGCTAATCAGTTATACATTTTTACACCACTCACAAACTCATAGTAAGCAAGAGAAGATACGTATAACCTGTAACGTGTGGGACCGAAACGCCAATGTCTTTGGCGCCATATTTCTGCATGTTTTCATTTTGGTCTTCGTCGGACAATATTACTTATTACGTTGAACGCTACACCTAAGTTAGCAATATTAACCGTACTCTGTACCTTTGTTATAAAATTTCATATACGATTATATAATTATTGAAACATAAGAATATTTACTTGATTTAGAAATGTTGCATTTTCACTGAATACACACACTTTCAATTATTATACACCATATCTAATATTATAAAATATAGTCTCATAGTGAATACATTTATGCACAAACCAGATCAATCACAGATTCCTATATTAAGTAGGTATTCACGTTACGATAAAGATTTGGTTACAAAATGAAGCCCTACAATATTTATATTTTTCACTGTTTTTTAGTTGAAACATGTTTGACTATTATTTAAAGTGAACAATATTAAATCTAAAACAATATCACATTAAGCAATCCACGAACAATAGATATGCATCCAAAAATACTAATAACCTAAAATAACAAATCTAGAAGTGATACGGGTAGGTGTAAATTGTGTTTTCCCGTTCTCTACTGGTGGAATGTCAACCTACCCACATTAAAACTTGTGTGTTTATTACTAAGAGTCAAATGAACATCTTTTCATTGCATTAATTAGGAGATTATTTTTAAATAAATTAAATGGATGGCGGGTTTATGTCGCACGTGCTATAAAATAGTATACGATACTCGCTGCGTAAGTAAGTCTATTAAATACACGGCGGTTAGCACCCTCGCTTCGCTCGGGCGCTAACTTCACGCCGACGTGTATTAATATACTACTTAGACAGCACGTATCGTAATGTACTATATTTCACTCATAGAAAGTTAATAAAGTATTCCATGAATATAATAATATATAAAATGTACAGTTCCTGTGATGAAACGGCTGCATTAAATCACACCATCCCAATTTATCGTCATATTGTCGCGATGCGCTTGCGCATGTCCTGTCACACACAACGAACTTTATTTATAGCGGCAATTCCTCATGATGCCATTATTTGTGTTGTCCTTTATTATCTGTAAGCATTCGGTGAAGCGCCTTGTTAGGTTAATTAAATCTGATTTATTTTGATGAATTTGCAATGAAGATTGAAAATCTCGACTATATTTTCACTCTAACATTACCGTCTGTTTGTTTGTGTTTACCTCACGTTAGAAGTCCTAAACCGATTGTAATGCGGTTTTTAGTGGTCGATAGTTTAAAATTTTACGGTAGATAACATGCCTCCGTAATAATTATCGGGCATTTTGGTTTCGTCACGATATTTTCCCAGACCGAAAACAACAATTGTACAATACTTTTATAACAACAATATTTGAGAGAAGTACATAAATGCCAATAACGATTCACAAATCAATCCGCAAATGCTATTACAGTGTTACCTGTCACCGTTATTCTCCCCATAAACAGGGTAATTTGGGGTAGGCGTTCAGTTGAAGCGAATTGTTCTGTCTACTATACAGTAGTCGCTCGCTAATCGACAAAGATTGGACTATGATGGCGGCGGTTGTCATCACTCACCTCTGCAATTAAATAATTAACGGGTAATTTTGGATCGGATGTTCAGTTATTTGCGGATTTAGTGGAACATTTTAGCAGATTTAGGTAGGTAGCAAACGCTTTGATGTTGAAAACTCTTCTAGTGTAGGCAACTTTATTGTGACAAGGTTCCATCTCGGTTTATAGGGCCGCATACAGCCGCAATAAGACAGGACGGTCGTAGTGTTGAAAATAATATAGGTACAATTTACATTAATAATTCGCCGGATTGCGCAGCGATATTATTTTTTTATATAAAAATAATATTTAGGTACTTACTGTAGGTAGTAGGTACTTACTGTAACTTACCAGATTTTTATTACCTGCAGTCTGTAGTTATAAACATGAGACTGTTATTATTTCTTCACAGCGTAGTCGAAAGACAGCTAGCACTAAACCCACTCACACCTAAGCACTCTAACTCCACATTGTGCCTACCAACCGCTCATCAGGCTCTCCCCTTCAAACTATTATTACTGAAATAATCCAAGCTCTCGCGGTTGCGAAAATTCCCGCGAATTCCCCAATACAGGCGAATGTTGGAGTACCCTCAGGCGATTATCTGAAACGCGCCCGCACCCCGCATTCCATATAAAGTAGACGCATTAAACCTAATGTCATGTAGACGAGATACAAAAAGTTGCCTGTAGTGTTGAGCGACACTGGTCGAGATGAACGTTACGTCGTTTGAGCGATACGATCGCTCTAATATAGGTAACATTTTCACTACAAATAATAACAATACGCTTCAGCTAAGCATGTAATCAAACTATAACGACAAAAACTGCAAAAAATTAAAGGAATTGTATTGAGTAGTACTTAGCACGCGCTTTCGCTTAGCACCTGCTAAGTAACGACTATCTAAATCGGCCTCACAGTCTCAAACAATATTTGAAAGCACGGACTTGATACTATGATAACACTTAATTAGATGCGTATAAAAGGTGAGGAAAGGCGTTGAGGCAATTTTATCAAAAATTTTAAAATTTTAGAAACAAATGTGTACATAAATTCGTATTGAGCTGCCTGCATCACATATCGTTCTCTTTTTCATCCCTACAGTGTAACTATAAAAGAAAAAACTTTCGGCCACTAAAAGTGGCTCCACTGTTGCCCGTCTGCGACGTCCGCTAAGCTTAGAACCGTAACCCCTTGTCATAGAGCTGTCACCGTTGATAATCGCTGCCCTCGAGCCGCGTTCACACTGAGACATGGTAATTATGATAGGTACATGTTGACAGGACTGCCTTAGCTATGTAGGACAATAGAACACGATGCAGTACGAAATAAAGTACTATATCTCAAGAGATGTCAATGCTGCCTAATTTGTTACTTGCATAAAAAAGATTGCTTATATTTTTTGTGTTTTTACAAAGCTATAATTTCACAGTATGTATGTATGTATGTTTCGACTCAATTTTTTTGTGTATTAATCTTTTGCCTATCTATATGGGAAAATCACCCAGAGACGAAATATTTTAGACCCTTAATGGGTCGCATTTTTTCTAAATATCTACAGCACATTAAACCCTTTTTATTAATACCGAAGTTTGATTTTAATATTAATACATGAGAGCATATTTAATGGCGGGCTCAAATATTTCATTTATTTTAATAATATTATGTGTGGATTTCAGCAATTTTCTCTAGAACGAAACGTATTAAAAATACCTACAAGATTCGAGATTCTTTTATGCTTTTTAATATTCATAAACTAGATGTTACCTGTGACTTCGTTCTTATCGTTATGTTTGATCGTGAAGTAACAAAAAAAATATCCATACGTATTATAGAGCTTTATAATGATTGCCTTCATAGTAAGTAGCCTAGGTTCTGCGAAACGGTTAAGTACCGTCACTTATACTATTTTTATTCTGTGCTGTAAGTCTGGAGTTATCGTAGAGGTCAGCAGTCTGAAAGAAGGGAAACTCTATTGAGTTCCGGTTAAACAACTTCCGGTCGGCCAGTTCTAGAGAAAGTAAGAAAAATTCGAAGAAACTTTACTGCATTTTCAGTACATAGAAGTTCTTAAACTTTCGCGAACAGGAAACATATTAACTAGCTAAAAACGGGTCTAATTCGCGCACAAACAAATATCAAAATATATAATTTTGACATACCTCGACGTTTCGACCGAGTTACATCTTAAATAGTATGGAACCCTTTGAGCTAGAGTTCGACTTGCATTTGGATAAAAATATTCAGGTTAAGAATATATCTGGGGGCACGGCAGTGCCCCCGCCAAGTCGAGCAAAACAAAAGGCACGGCCGTACTATCCTTTTCTCGAAGCGATTCGGGCCATTTTCGACCCCCTGTAACTTCGTTATGGATACAACTAGAAGCCTAAATTTTCAGTGACCAAGAGGGCATCACGTTTACAGATAATAATCAAAATTACATTAAATTTGAACCAGTAGTTTAAGAATTATTTCAAGTCAAAGTTGCTTAATTTCGTTGCCCACTGACTGACTGACTGACTGACCGATCATCAAAATTCTAAGGTACTTCTAGCCGTCCCACAAGTAACAAATTTTGAATATAGCTATTGTTTAGCCTCTAAACCAAGGAAAAATTCTGACATTCCATAATTTTCATCCCGTTTTCTAGATATATAATCTGCATAAATAACTTTGTATTCCCATATAAATCCCATTAAATTGTATGTGATTACAAAGTTACTTTTACAGTTCATAATTAGACTTCATTGAAATTGAATGAAATGGGTAACAGGGGTTAAAAATGAGAAATGGCTGCGAGAAATTCGACAGTAGAGCGCTTTTTAAAAACTTCCACGATAGGTACCTACACCTACCGCAGATAAAGAGATACAAATTCCTATACTATACCTACCTACACTTTTATAGGTTGAACAAATTCGTTATCTAGGTACATTAAAATAGGTACCTACGTACCTTATACCTAATATGCATCTGTGGAGACGCAAAGACACTCGTTCATGAATGATAATCTATGAGCATGACCTATGTTCGCAAGGGGCCTCGGCCGGGCGCCAGGCGCCAGGCGTGAGGCGCGCGTTGATGCGTGTTTCGAAAAAAAACTTAATAAAGAAAGAAAACCTACAAAAAGAAATGAGATCCCATCAAAAACATTACATGTACAAAAATGCACAAGTCTCGCAACGCAGTTTATCTGCCGTAAAAAGTTGTGATATCGAATGTAAACCAAGTCGGTTAATTCAATACCTACCTACTTATTTATTTCTTTGGTAAATAGAGTGTCTTGGCGATTGTACACGGCAGCATAATCTACTAAGTAATCTAAATAATATAGTCTTCCGTGTAGGTATACTTTCAAACAAATACAAGTACAAAGCGCTATGTAGATTTATGTTGAAGTGTGCAATTGCCAAGTCACTCTATTTACCAAAGAAATAAATAAGTAGGTAGGTATTGAATTAACCGACTTGGTTTACATTCGATATCACAACTTTTTACGGCAGATAAACTGCGTTGCGAGACTTGTGCATTTTTGTACATGTAATGTTTTTGATGGGATTATTAATTTGCCCGAAAGAAAATGTTAACTCCAGTCGAGAAACGACGTAAACCCTGTTTACAGAAGATCTCAAAGTGGCGACTCTATAAGTTACCATTATCATCGTTTACAAAAGAATTTCCAACAAACTGTATTCAGTGTTTTTTCAACTGCGCTGTAAAATATCCAGATTCCAGATGTTAACCAAGTTCCAGGTTTGTTGAAACAAACTTGGTAGGTTTGGTGCTAGCGAAAAGTGCGCTTCGCGGTCCGCGGAGTACAGTTTTGCAGTCTGTAATAATAATTTTACGGAGTTTTGTTTTGTTACAATTTCGTTTGTGAGCTTTGCCCTAACTGTGGTCAAAAGGGAAGACATCTTATTTCTTAAACTATGTAATCTCTCCTTCAAGGCTTAGTAGGAAGTTAGAAAATAAAAAAATATTTAAATTTTTCGACTGAAACACACGACTTTGGGCAACTACGTACTATGCTTTTTTTTTTGTCTCACCATTACATTCACCTTAAAAATTACATAATGCAATTTTTTACCACTATTTCTACCTTCTAATTGAGAAGTTACTAAACTTTATCAGGGAGTTTTTATAATAATATAATATCTGTTATTTGATAAGTAAAATGTTGGTTATAAAATGCACGTATACCATTACTTAATAGACAAAATGAAATAGGCTCCATTTGAAAATCTCTTTTTTATTCCCCTTTTTCCCCCACGTAATTTTTACGGAGTTATCAATGCAAAAGCCACATCGCAGCGAACTCTAGCATTCGCGGTAGTTCAATTGCATTTCGTACTTATATGTACTGACTAGCTTAGAACAGCTAATCTGACCTTTTGGTAAAAGCATAGTAAATAGCTAAGCTACATAAGCTTAAAGTGGGTGGAATGCAGCTTCTCTGTATTTCAACCACCAAGTGTTTTAACAACTCAGTCCCTGTGTACCCCACAATGTCTGTTTCATATTTGCCGAAAAATATCGCCCAGTCATTAATCAAGCAGGCCACCGATTTTAAACTATAAACCCTGTCCCCGACAGGGTCGAAGTGACACGAGCCATATTTCACCCGGGTAACTTGACCTGGCGTCGGACGGCCTGTAATGGCGGAAGTATGTCCAACCGCTGACAGGGTTGGTATGAGCAACTAAATCAACCAGTTCTGTCAATGCAAATAGTCATTTACAAGTCAATTCCTTATTTTTAACACCAGGTGCTTGGACAAAATGATCATGCCAAATTTGTTTTACTGTATTAGATTTGTCTTCTATAGAAAACGAGCAGCGCTTTATAAAAGTTGAAGTAAAAATATTGTATTGAATGTATATTTCCGCAAAATATTATATTAATAATATATTAACTCAAAAGCACTTTGCCTGGAAAAATAAGTACACCACTTGACGACAGATTTCGTTGATGTAAAAATATCGTTTAGAATGTAGATTTTCGCAAAGTAAACCGTAGTTTTGATTCTATTAACTCAAAAACACTTTGCCTGGAAAAATAAGCATACCGCTTGACGACAGTTTTTATAAAATTATTAACCTCACACTTACTAACCTTTTTTTTTTTTTTTTTTTAGGGGGGGAAATGCCTTCGCACTATCCCCTCCGCCACGGGGGTGGCGGAAGGGGGCGTGTGGGACTTGAACCCACTAAAACCCCCCCGTGAGCCGTCGATCCGCCTGGAGTGGGGCGAGATGGGGTCGTGTTAGCATTCACCATCTCGCCCCAGCGGCCGGCCCGGTGGGATTACCAGGCCACTACGCCTAGGGAGGGGATGACCTTGCTCACCAAGGCCATCCCCCCAGACATGTGGTGCCGTGCAAGCCGGCGGACCCCCGACCCCCCACCAGTGGCACCCCTATGGAGGACGAAGGAGGCGACCGAACCGCCTCCTCCTTCCTCCTGCACGTCTGCGTCGGAGCGGGTCAGCATGGACGTCTTCCTCTCTGGCCCGCTCCGCGGCCTCCTTCTGCTTGATAACGGCTTCGCAGAAAGAGGCCACCGCCTGCCACGATCTCTCACTGCTGAGCATGGCGTTTACCACACTCGGCAGCGAGAGATCCTGTCCCACGATCGCTGAAAGTGTGTGCCGCTGCGGGGACCATGCGGCACACTCTTCCAGCGTGTGGGGCGCCGTATCCTCCAGCGCCCCACACTCATGGCAGGCCGGGGTCGCTTCCCGTCTCGCGATTTGGTACAGGTACTTTCCAAAACAACCATGTCCGGAAAGCACCTGCACCAATCGGAAGGTCAGCGACCCATAACGCCGCCCCATCCACCTCAGGAGGACCGGGCGGATGGCCTCCACCGTCCATTGACCTGGGACCGGTGGAACCAGGTCCTCCGACCACCGCTGCAACAGGGCAGCCCGCGCTTGTCGTCGCATGCGTGTCACCTCCTCCCACAGTGGAGGCTCCCCGCAGATTCTCCTCACCGCCACGAAGTGGTACACTTCGGCGAGGATCTCCGCTTGGAGCTCCCAAGGGGGATCATTGGCGAGCACGCACGCTGCCGTCCAGGACACCGTCCGGTATCCTCGTATTGCCCTCGTCGCGATGACCCGCTGCGGGCGTCGCAGCAGGGTCTTATTGTCGCGACCGAGAGCGTCGACCCAGACCGGTGCCCCGTAGAGGGCCATACTCCGGATCACTCCGGAGTATAGTCGGCGACAGGGGGCGTTAGGGCCTCCAACGTTGGGCAGCAGTCGCCCTAGAGCGGCCGCGGCTTTTGTTACTCTCGGGCCCAGTTGGGAAAAGTGGGCCCGAAAAGTCCACCGCCCGTCCAGGATGAGACCCAGATATTTCATCTGGGTCCCAACCGGCACCGGGACCCCGTCCAGTGTTACCCGCGTTCCTGGAGGGGGTCCCCCTCGAGGCCCATGAAACAGTAGGGCCTCGGTTTTAGAGAGGGCGACCTCCAAACCCAGGGCGCGAATGCGGCCGACCACGAGGGTTGTTCCCACCGTGGCCCACCGCACTGCTTCCCCGAGGTCCCTCCCCTTGGCTACGACTAGGGTATCGTCCGCGTAGCACGCAATCCCTATGCTAGCGGGAAGCGTGCCACGCAACACCCAATCGTAGCCTATGTTCCACAGGAGCGGTCCTAGGACCGACCCCTGTGGCACCCCGCACGCGACGCGACGACGTATTAGCCCGTCGCGTCCTCCTACCAGTACCTCGCGGTCCCGGAGATAATCTTCTAGTAGCCTCCGCAGGTACAGGGGCACTCCATGATATCGGAGTGCCTCCTGTATTGTGCTGTGCGGGAGACTGTTGAAGGCGTTGGCTATGTCGAGCGAGACAGCCAACGCCCTCTCCCTCCGACTAACCACCTCCTGTGTCCAGCTCTTAAGCCAGAGCAGGGCGCCAACGGTTGAACACCCCGCTCTAAACCCGAACTGGGCCTCGGAAAGTCCAGGCCCAGTACCCTCTAAGTGCCGGATGACACGGGCAGCAACCACTCTCTCTAGCAGCTTTCCCGTATCATCCAGCAGCACGATGGGCCTGTATGCAGAAGGCGAGTCAACAGCACGACCCTCCTTCCGCAACAGGCACAACCTCCCATCTTTCCACGGCTTCGGGAACCGCGCTGACGATAGGCAGGCGTCGAAGAGTTCTCGAAGCCATGTGCCCAACTCCCGTAGGGCGATCCCAAGGACCCTTCCCGGGATCCCATCAGGACCCGGTGCGGTCCTCTTGCCTTTTAGGCGAGAGACCGCAACCTCCATCTCCGCCTCCGAAACTCGTGGGACGGAGGCCGGGTCCATCTCCTCGTCGGGGAGGGGAGGGACCATCGTCGGAGGAGTGTAGAGGGGATCATTGTCCGGAAAGAGCCCGCCCAACACCCTGTCCAGGAGCTCTGGCTCCATGGACTCTGCGGCAGGGGCCGTTTGGCCCCACACTTACTAACCTAACCTATCTAAAATATCTTCGAACTAAAATAGAGCTCATTACAAGCACTTTGAAAACTCTCACAAAAAGTAATCTACCTTCTTCTACGAGTACATACGGCAAATCCTACTTCCTACTAATATTATAAACGTGAAAGTTTGTAAGTATGGATGGATTAATGTTTGTTACTCTTTCACGTAAAAACTACTGAATGGATTATGATGAAACTTCACAATAATATAGCTTACATACCAGAATAACACATAAGTAATAATTCATAAAGATATATCGTATATTATCCAAACGCGAGTGAAACCGCGGGGCGCAGCAAGTAAATAAAAATTCAATGACCAACGATGTTGATAAATTGCCAATAAATAATTCTTCATAAGTAACATTAATTTGAGTATCACTTCCAAAAACATTTCGAATAACAATTCAATCAATTTACAAAACCATGTCACGCGTGATATAACGGATTATAACTCAGTACATTCAAATGGAAATGAATATTCACTGGCATTATCTATCGTTAATGCCGAAATTACTGGTTGGTGGTACGAGCCGCAGTATCGGGCACCGCAATGTCGGCCGCCGCAGACTGTTGGATGTTAGCCCTGAGTTATGGCCTAGAGCTGCTATACCGCTTATCTGGGATATGGGATAATCCGCAATAAATAAAAACCAGCCAAGTGCGAGTTGGACTCGCGCACGAAGCGTTCCATACTATCTTAATCTTAATAATATATATAAGTTACGTGTCACGTTGTTTGTCCGCGATGGACTCCTAAACTACTTTACCAATTTTAATCATATTTGCACACCGTGTGCAGTTTGGTCTAACTTGAAAGATAGGGTAGATTACATTTCAATTTTTTATAGTCGCAATAACAAAAACCTTAGCAACAGCAACGCGTGGCTGTGTCTGCTAGCTACGAGTATCTATAAACATGCGAAAAATCACGTTTTCACACCTCATGCTCAAAAAAGGTGTCAGATTAGCTCAGCTTACCGGTAGCAAACGAGGTTGTTGGGCATTAGTGAGTGAAAGTAGTTTTTTTTTTAATTTGTACTCGCTATTATCAACAGGCTGAAGATTCGACTTTTCAACTTTCCATTTTGACATAATTACTTGAAAAAAAAAGAAGAGTATCTTAATGTACAAACCGTGCGAAGCCTAAACAGTTAAAAAGCCTTAACCCTTAAATATTTACTTTATTCTGTTTTTTAGTAAGTATTTGTTGTTATAGCGGCAACAGAAATACATCCATCTGTGAAAATGTCAACCGGCTAACTATCACCGTTCATGCGATACAGCCTGGTGACAGACGGACAGCGGAAGCTTAGTAATAGGGTTCCCGTTTTACCCTGGGCGTAAGGAATCCTAACAAGCTTTTCTGCGGCAGTGGCAGTTCCACATGTTTCTAAACGCTAACGGGAAACTTACGAGCTATGACTAGATTTCTAACCAATAGCGGATGCAACGCAGTGCATGCAACTTTTGGCAATGCAATGTTGTGGATGGCACTGCAACTGTTATGAGCAAGATGGCACTTGTCATCATGCGTAATAGAAACTGCTCGGCGCTCGGATATTGAGTTATATCAGAGAACTATACATCAGGGATGACGACACTACTGAGGACTTTTAAATTTATCGTATACGGGACATTGCGCTGAGCGTCCACACCGAAAATTAATAAATCAATGTATATTATAATTATCGTCTCGTTTTTTCTCATTCATCAAAGTTGACGCCCTGGTTTGCGTCATTTGTTGAGTTATCGCCACGATATAATTTTATATACTCAAAGGCAACAACAAGCGCACAGTGTGAAAGTGACGTAGTATATGTTAATTAGTATTTAAACGGGTCTAATTCGCGCACAAACTAATGTAAAAATATATAATTCTGACGTAGTATAGGCGTGCCAGCTCAATTCTCATTATGTCATTATGCCATAAGTCGAAAATTATTAGGTTATTTCAATTCCATAGGCATGTAGGTACCGTTATGCCCCCTCACTACAACTTCAACTAATTATATTGCCGCGTCGATGTCCGAATACTAATGCCGTGTTCCGCTGCGTTAACCTGCTTGTATCTTGATGTAGTTATTGCACTAAATTACCATCTACATTGCATTGCAGCTCGGGTCATTTGCATATGATCGCTGTTGCTTGTAGTAGGTAGTACAGTCGTCATGAAAAGGATGCCAGGTAGTGGCAGAGACTACTCGTTTTGGTAATAAGCTGCCGTTTTACTCTCTGGTACTTATATGAGTATATCCGGCAAAGCTACGGTCTGATAGACTTATTCCGTCTTACCACAAAAGATTTAAATAAGAGTTGAAGATGTGTCTAAATATTTTCTCAACAAATCGACGTCTAATTCTAGTTTTTTCTAAGTCAATAACAAATTCACAAGTAAAATAATTAGGAATGCCAGGATTGAGTAAGAAAACGCGAGTGGTAGACGTCGATTTTATTGAACGAAATTTTAGAAACATCTGTTTAACTCTGGTTTAAACTTCTGTGGTAAGACGGATTGAGTCAGCATTATAATGTATGTATAGATCGCTTACTCTATCTACATAATTACTAGTTGTGTCTTGCTGTTTTACCCGCGTAATTCATGTCTTATCGCTAGAACTCTACGTTTTCCAAGATTAAAATTGTCTAGGACACTCGGGTACGGTATATAGCTCTGCTGCTATCGTCAATAAAAGAATTTTCGAAATCGCAACACAAGTTCCAGAGAATACCTTTTCACTCTCGTTATTACATTTTCTTGCAGAAAGTCTGCATTTCCCTTAACTAAAATATACGAGTACAGCACTTGGAAATGTTGCAGCTTTCTATTTGTGAAAGGATTCTCAAAATCAAATCAGTAGTTAAGGAGATAACCTTTTACAGACGATCAAAACTCCTCTGTTATATTATTACTGTACAGAAACCACTCACAGGATTTATATTATTGTTTACAGCAGCAATTTTTAACCATTTACCATTCTATGTGATGCATGGATGCATTTCTGGATATAAAGGCGGGTAAAAATCACCTCTCAATGGAAGTCTACAAATGGTTGTGACTATTTGGGGTCCTTAGAAATTGGTTGACAAGACTTACGGGCTCAAGACAGAGATGTTTGGAATGATATGGGACAGATGATTGCTCAATAGGTTAACAAAAGTACCATACTATTGTTCTTTACCTTTTCCATCGATGGATGGATAGGGCTCAGAATCGTTCTTCCTGGAAATGTGTAGGGGAGGCATATGTCCAGCAGTGGACTTCTTCGGGCTGAAAATGATGATGATGATGGTTCTTTACCTATGATCAGCAAAGAGTTTGAGCAGACCAGTTGGTTTTATGTTTGGTCAAGCGTTCAATAAACACGCATTTCCAAGTTGACCGCAAAACACATCAAGCATGCCATAAGCAGCATCTGAGGCGGCGATCCGTCACTGCACGTTGTATTAATGAGAACATTACGTCACGGTGGCAGCGGGGCAGGAAGTGGGTAACCGCGTTTGAGCGATCCAGGCTGAACATAGGTAGGTTTACCCTTTATTTACCCTTCGTGACCATATACGATCGAATGTATCAGCTATTTACCGCAAAAACTAGTATCAAAATGTAACGGCATCGTGAGAGGTTTCATTTGAGAGGTTTATTTTATTTTTGTTTTATACTATTTTAGCCTGCATGCTGCAGTTCTTGGGAAGCTTCGCGTCGAAGACCCTGCTACGTCTTGCAGGGACGTGGAAGAAACGAACACGTATACCGGGCTGTTTGCGATTTCCACGTATCTTCAATAGTGGATGGACTTTATCTTGACACCGAGATGTTTGATGGTAAAAGCGGAGTTGGTGTTAGATTACAAAACGCTTCAGAGACTTCCCCGTTTTATTTCCCGTAGAAAAACCTATTTACGGATTCAGGCAAATGTGATCTACAATTCGCTGCAACCATGCTTTGTGCAGTGTATTTATTAACTGTACCTCTAGTATGAGTTTTTACTAGCTCGACATAGTACGCGTCAACTAGCGCTTTTGTATGAAGATAGTATGAACAGCGCCCCTACCAGCGCGTTTATGAACGAAAAATCTTCATACAAAGAGCTAGTTGACACGTACTATGTCGAGTTAGTAAAACTCATACTAAGGGCACAGTTCATTAAACCCTTGAACCATAAAGCGGGTCATAAGCAACATCTGAGTCAGCCATCTATCACTTGAGGTTATATTAATGTGGTCATTTACTTTAACCAGCTGCGAGTGTGTTCACGTCCAGGCTGGTCAGCTTTGGTTGTGGCTTGATGGTGGACCGTAGGTACTGTAGAATTTCGCAGCCGAACGGTGTAATCCGTCACATTGTAAAACGTCTAGCTGGTTTACAAAAAGTGTACCTAGGTAGGCCACGTAGGTTTTAGGGTGTTAACATTGTATATAGTTAAATTGTGTGAACGTTATTGCGCAGCAAACATTGTAAAAATATATACAATATGTATTATAATCAGTTTTGGTTAACAGCTAGGCGAATTAACGTTGTCACACTAGTCTTCATCTGAGATACTTAACAGAGCCTGAACAACGCTTGAAACTTATACCTGAAATAATAAAGAGCAAGCAATAATATTGTAGCTACAATACGTTACACAAAAAAGTGGTATCTGTTTAGTCGGATTGTAAAAAATGCATTAATTAAAGACTGATTTAAGGGGTTGACACATCACGAAGACTTTGCTTTGATCGATTGAAATAAGCCGCAAAAATACCTACATAGAGTTCAAGAAAAAACATTCTTTACTAAACTTACGATTTCCAATTCCCGTATGTTTTACAACAATAAATTCTGTCAACAAAGTAGGTAAAAGGTAAAAACCGAACCCCGATGTTTCGCCTGACCCTTTATTCTATTTATAGTAAATCTCTTGAAGCACGGCGTAGCGTTAGTTGTGTTAACAATAGCTTATACCTAATCTTGGTACGTTTGTATCCGGACATACGGGTCTCTGGAATAGGCAACTTACTTCATTTACTAGCATCACTCTGTGGCAGCTAACGTGTTTATCTGTAGGTATGTAGTAGCCAATGATTTGCAACGTTCCTTTGCGTTGAAATGCACAAAACACCTCAAGCGGAACGTTGGTGTAGACTTGCAACGCAAAATTCGTATAAAATGAACATTATAATAAATTCAGTGCAAAATAAAAAAATATAATTATATTATTGTTTCTGCTGTTTGGACGTGAAATCCAAACAAGCAATAAAACAATCTTGTTAAAAAGAAATAAGAAGTTTCTATTTAAATTATTCAGGTATTGTTGGTCATCTTTTACCCTAAAACTCATCAAACTAAGCCTCTGTGTGTCACGGGTACTCTCTTGCAATATCTGCTTATATTTGTGAACACGTCCTAGCCTAATAATTCAGCTGTGCGTGATAACTATATGCCTTAAACTCTGACACAGTGCAACAAATATAAAGTAAGAAAATATCTTAATCTGTTACACACTAAAATCTTGTTCTGAAACTTTTGTGGTAGATTTACAAAACTGTGGTAGGCTGTGTCATCTGTCAAGAGTTTTTTTTTATTTTAGTTATGGCTTCACACGATTTGTGCATTTAGCCAGTGTCAAGTATTATATAATTATAAATATTCTTATTTTCACAATAGGAAAAGTAATCCTCGTGGTCAAGTAGTCAAGTGTAAGTCAAGATTCAGTAAAGTGGTGGATGCTTTACTGAAACTTTTTGGGAGTTTTGGAAAAAAATCGAAATGACACGCTTTTTGGGTTTATATCATTTGCCCACACTCGTGCATGTTAACGAACACTCAATGACTAATATTCCACCAATATTACACATGAACACTCGAAGAAACACAAATTTGAGAAAATAATACACCTCCCAACAACGTCTCACTATCGAATTTCCGCCAAAACTCCGTGTCAAGAGTTATCAAGAGTATTTTTGAGTGGTTAGGAGTGCGTTTATATGCTCTACTTATACATCGAGATACAAGACATAAGTATGTTTAAGTGGCGTTATCAAAATTGCTCTATGGTTTTCTAAACTTCCAGCGTATTCTGGCAGCTGTCTCGTGATGAAGTTTCTCTACTGCACATTATTATACTGTAACGCCAAACCAGCGCGTTAAATGAATTCAGATTAGCTCTATCACACCGCAAATGGGACAAGAGCTGTTTGGTGTATTTATTTCAGCAGACATTGAGCTCATTTCAAAGTTATTACTAGTTCTGAGTATGTGGAACTTATTTTTACTATTTGACCGTGAGATAGCGCAATTCGTGAAATACCTATGTAATTAGCTTGCGGCGCGTTGGGTGACCTATTGAGTACCAACGCAGTATACTGCGACAAAAGACAAGCTAAACTGTATGTGAAACAATAATAGTGTTTCGCATACAGGATTGTCTTTTGTCCGATTCGCCGTTTGTACGGTGTGTCTAACCTGGATGGCGGTATGAACGAACAGCCTGATTATCACCCATCTTTTAGTAGAATGATTAAAATTTTGTCTGCTAATATTTATACAAACTCTTTGGTACAGAGTATGGAAATCCAAATTTAACTAAATTCACTCAGCCAATATTGAGTTCAACGTTCCCCCGATTTCAGGCATCAGAAGGTTGTCATTAGCGTAATGTTTAAGGCTTCCTCAAAGGAATACGAGTATAAAGATTCCCCGGCGGCGTTGTTGTATCCGGAACGAATACGACGCACATTCTACATTATCGATTTTATGTCGCATGATAATCGAATTATTTAAAACTGTGTTAAAAGGGTTGAAACTAATAAATGTGCCAGAACTATTTACTCATAAATTTGTAACTGTACCTCAAAGGTAGGACATATTACGTGAAGGGCGACAGAGGTAAATAGATTGATTGCCAGCCCTGTTACGTCTAGAGATGCGGTAGGTACTTACCTATCCGGCTATATAACGGCATCCGGCTATTCCGGTCACTTTTCATTATTTGAACGAATTTATTGTAGAACAAATTAGCATTACTTTAATAGATTCTAATTACGAATAATAAACATTATAATTATAACCAGTGGTTTTTAGTTGCTGCTTTAGTGGATCCTGACAGCAAGTTTACAGTTACGCTAGAAACGATCCACATGAGTGAGATGCTAAATAGGTAATTCAACTTAAAAGCCATTGTATTCTAACCAACCCAACTATGAACTAAATAATCGATCTTTTGAATTATAGGTAGCTTTCAATTTCAGTGAATTTATAAATATTAAGTAGATTACTAATTTACTTACAAATATTGTTAATTACAAATCAGCAATCACCACTCTAATTTTTATTAGCCCCTTACCACCCCCTTCTAGGGCTCCAGCACCCACAAGGGGGCAATAACGCCCTCTTTGAAAACCTCTGAACCTAACCTAACATATGACCAGGTAATTTTTTGTCGGTAACGAAACCTGAACCCATCAAAAACATTACATGTACAAAAATGCACAAGTCTCGCAACGCAGTTTATCTGCCGTAAAAAGTTGTGAGATCGAATATAAACCAAGTCGGTTAATTTCAATACCTATCTGTACCTATCTATGGGAGCAGTTATATCTTTATTTCTTTAGTAAATAGAGTGACTTGGCAATTGCACACGGCAACATAAATCTATGTTAAGCGCTTTGTGCTTGTATTTGTTTGAAAGTACACCTATACGGAAGATTATATTTAGATTGTCTAGTAGATTATGCTGCCGTGTACAATCGCCAAAACACTCTATTTACTAAAGAAATAAAGATATAACTGCTCCCATAGATAGGTACAGATAGGTATTGAAATTAACCGACTTGGTTTATATTCGATCTCACAACTTTTTACGGCAGATAAACTGCGTTGCGAGACTTGTGCATTTTTGTACATGTAATGTTTTTGATGGGATCTCATTTCTTTTTGTAGGTTTTCTTTCTTTATTTCGTTTTTTTGCAAAACACGCATCAACGCGCGCCCCGCGCCTGTGCGGCCGGGGCCCCTTGCGACATAGGTCATGCTCATAGATTATCATGAACGAGTGTCTTTGCGTCTCCATAGATGCGTATTAGGTATAAGGTACCTAGGTAACTATTTTAATGTACCTAGGTAACGAATTTGTTCGACCTATAAAAGTGTAGGTAGGTATAGTATGGGGATTAGTATCTCTCTATCTATCGTGGAAGTTTTTAAAAAGCGCTCGCTCAACTGTCGAATTTCTCGAAACCATTTCTCATTTTTACCCCTGTTACCCATTTCATTCAATTTCAATGAAGTCTAATTATGAACTGTAAAAGTAACTTTGTAATCACATACAATTTAATAGGATTTATATGGGAATACAAAGTTATTTATGCAGATCATATATCTAGAAAACGGGATGAAAATTATGGAATGTCAGAATTTTTCCATGGTTTATAGGCTAAACAATAGCTATACTCAAAATTTGAAACTTGTGGGACGGCTAGAAGTACCTTAGAATTTTGATGATCGGTGAGTCAGTCAGTCAGTCAGTCAGTCAGTCAGTCAGTGGGCAGCAAAATTAAGGAACTTTGACTTGCAATAATTCTTAAACTACTGGTTAAAATTTGATGTAACTTGGATTATTATCTGTAGACGTGATGCCCTCTTGGTCACTAAAAATTTAGGCTTCTGGTTTAATCCATAATCTTACTAATATTATAAAGCCGAAAGTTTGTGAGTGTGTGTGTATGTGTGTATGTTTGTTACCTCTTCACGCTCAAACGGCTGGACCGATTTCGATGAAATTTGGTATAGGGGTAGATTGTACCTATGAGACGGACATAGGCTATCTTTTGTCTCAAAAAATAATCTCGAAGGGGATGAAATAGGGGTTGAAAGTTTGTATGGGGAATCCATAATTCTTCAAGTTAGGGATCTGAAAATTTTTATTTAGGCTTTTGGTAATAAATAAATAAATACGGGTTTCAGCTTTTCAGCGAAAGAGAAGGGAGTGGGGGGGAGAAAGAGGGTAGAGTGGGGAGAAAGAGAGGGGAGAGCGGTGGGGACAGAGGGGACAGTGGCGTGAGAATGAGGTGAGAGTGGGGTGATAAAGAGAGTAGAATGGGGGGAGAAAGAGGGAGGGTGGGGGAGAAAGAATTTGGTTCGCAGATAGGTTATCTTCTAACTTAGGACATAGGCTACGAACATATGATTAAGTCATCATCATAATCATCGCCGTTTTCTATTAATGCGATAAAAACTGAAAACTACCCAATGTGCGTAAAATTTCGTACGTAGATAGGTTATCCCGCAACTTACGACTTAGGCTTTAATTCATCATCATCATCACCACTGTTTTGCATCAGTGCGATAATAACTGTGAAAATAACTGTATAATAACTGTATTTTCTCTGACACAATGTTACATGTCGTATCTAACAGCCACCGCCCTATAGGTTTTATAATGTGAAACGCAGGTGAAACCGCGGGGCGCAGCTAGTGTTACATAAGTTACAGGGTGTCGAAAATAGCCCGAATCGCTTCGAGAAAAGGATAGTACGGCCGCGCCTTTTGTTTTGCTCGACTTGGCGGGGGCACTGCCGTGCCCCCAGATTCAAGTTCTATGCTAAATCACCGTCTAGAATTTTCTTCTAACAAACTAAATTACAGTGTTTCTTCTAACCAGAGCCAAACAAATGTTTATTTTTACCGACCCAGTAACTACGTGTTGTCGGACAATACGTCAACTGAGCCCGCTTCAAACTGAGCACGCGGGATGAGTTGACCTATTCGTTAATTTGATTACGTCATATTTTTGTCAACTGAGCCCGCTTTTAATTCTAACCGGCCAAACAAATATGTGTCTTTTACCGGCCAAATAAGGGCCAATTCCGGGTCTACCTGTAACGGGTCCTGGCAGCTAGTTCACGGTCACGCTAGGATCCATCGTCTCGAGTGACACGCTACATAAATCAACGTCGCAGAACTTTCACAAGTACACGCGCGTGTGAGGGAATCTGTCCCGGGATATATAGCAAAATGATGGGGATTCGGTGAATGAAATTGTAGAAATTTCTATAATTCGAACCCCGATCACACTTATACATCCTGCTCCTTAAATTTCTTGATGTAATAACGACTCCAAACAATAATATTTCCAATTGATCTTGTTAATGCTTTTCTATGCTCTTTTACAAGCCAGTTTGTTATAGTAATCTGCGTTCCCCGTTTTTGAAGAGCGCAACAGCTCTTAATTGTTTATTTCAATTGCCGGATCAGTGTTAACATGCAAACAGGAACGCCGTATCCAAGTACACAGTTAGCAGACAAACTCGACAGTCGCTTTGCAGTCAAACCTTTTCAATTACAGTCGACGGCGACAACTTTCTTCGTTCAGAATTAGTTCGCGGCGCACGGCGGTAAACTTGAGCTGTTCACAGCTATAACTTCGCGCGAAATGGTAACTTTATATTTTGCTTTATTGGGGACGTTTCATACAAGACCGTATGGGGCTTGCGATGTAATTAATAAAGGTTAACGATTGGTGAAGTATGCAAAAGTCGCAAGTGTAACGAAAACGTTTTTATTAGCTTCACTAACAATGTAGTAAATGTGCTTAGAAGTAAAATTTTACTAAACTTGTAATAAAAGTACCAAAATTAAATTTAGCATGACAATAAATTTTGTATTATAGTATAGATAATAATTTTAGTACCGGATGACATTATTATAATTTGGTATCTTGGAGCTGATGTGATGATTGGCCAAGAAGTGAACAATGGAACTCATCAGTGGCTTCTACCAAACCCTATCGAGTTTGAGCTCATTAGATTGGGCTTGTAACGCGTGTTAGGTAATGAAACCAGGAAATGTATGGTGGAGAGCCTATGCGTGTTTTTAGTTTCCAAGCATTCTTTTCAGTGATAGTGTCACTAAACCTAGGCACCCCTGTTCATAGGCATTATACACTTATTATGTGAAAATAGACGAGTAACGTGAACCATTATTTCCCATGGAACTAAATAAAGGACTTTTGATGTTTTTGCTATAAAGAGTACAAAAATGCTCTTTACTTAAACCAGATTAATAAACAGATACAAATAATATCAAAAGTAAAATGGGGTGTTGCGCTAACTAAAGAGTTGCGTTCCTTACGCATTGACTTTGAAACCAGTTGATCGCTAGTACAACTTCCCTTCATAATTATGAAAATATCCATACTAATATTATAAATCTGAAAGTAACTCTGTTTATCTGTTTATTATATCTGTTTGTCTGTTTGTTTGTTTGTTACCTTTTCACGGCTAAACGGCTGAACCGATTTCGATGAAATTTGGTATAGGGGTAGATTGGACCTATGAGACGGACATAGGCTATCTTTTGTCTCAAAAAATAATCTGTAAGGGGATGAAATAGGGGTTGAAAGTTTGTATGGGGAGAGTGGGTTGAGAAAGAGGGGAGAGTGGGTTGAGAAAGAGTGTAGAGTGAATAGAAAGTGATGATACAGTGGGGGGAGAAAGAGGGAAGAGTGGGGGGAGACAGTGGAGAGTGGGAGTGAAAGAGGGGAGAGTGGGGCTAGAAGGAGGGGAGAGTGGGTGGAAATAGGTGAGAGAGATTGAGTGCGAAATATATAGAAATAGAGGGAGAGGGAGTGAGCGAAGGAGGGAAAGGAAGAGATATAGACGGAGAGGGTGAGGGAAATAAATATAATGGAAGAGATGGACAGGGAGAGGGAACGCAAGAGATTGAGAGTGGAGAGGGATATTAATGATAGAAAGATAGGGAAAGATATAGAGATATAGGGAGAGGGAAAGAGATAGAGGTAGAGGAAGAGAGATAGAAAGAGCGAAAGAGGGAGAAAGATAGAAAAAGAGCTAGAGAGGGAGAAAGATAGAGGAAAAGGGAGTGAGAAAGAGACAGATATATTCTTACCTCGCTGTTCCCCGCGACATCAATTGATTTTCTAAACAGTTTACATTTTATATAAAAATGCGAACGAAGTTGCGGGTATCAGCTAGTGTTATATAAATACATAGCCAGTCTTTGCGAGTACGTCAGTTTTATTTAAGTCGGGCTTTATTATCTTTGCCCTTATGCTACCTATCGAAAATATCCACCGACGATTTGCAAGACGTGTTACGTAATTCACTTGATTCAATTACGTACAGTGTACACACAGGCTTAGCTTCTATATGTTCCGCCTCCGTTTATGGCAGCTTGTAGGTACGCTCAAAATTTAAGTGTTCATTTAACGTACGTGAAACTTCTTTATTGAGACTTTGTGCTTTGATGTTGATTGCTCGTTCTCTTTTCTTCCCGCTTCAGACGTAAAAGTTCTTCGAAGTTAAATTGTGCTTTGAATTTAATCAAATATGATGTTCATCCAATATCGACTGAAAACACAGATTTAATCACATACTTTTCATTACAAAATGAATGTGCCCAACACGGGAATTGAACCCGTGACCTTACGCTTACAGTTATCTCATCGTAAACTTACACTACGGTAGCGCAGTCGCTGTCAGAAGACAAATAAATGACTATAATATAGTTCAACAAAACTGCAAATAGAGCAAATGACTTCACTATTCCAAGGCTATAAAGCACATTTTCGGTGTTTAATATGCTTACAAAAATAATCGCCCTAAAGCGGTTTAGTGCTGTACGAGATAAACTAGCTTACTTTTCACTGGTGCATGGAGGGACGATGCGGTGAAATCGTAGACTTTGATCAAGGTAGAATAGGTCTACGAGCAATTGCTACTACTGAGCATATTATTATAAGACTTAAGAACCAATGTCACAGGGTGACAGGCACAGTGCAGTATCGCGAAGATATAGCAGTGCGACGTTCCGAGTGGTACTGAAACTGTTGCACTTATCGTCAGATGTACCTTCTAGCTTGTCTCGTTAGTCAGTAACATTAAAACAAAATAGGCATAGTGATTGTGGGCTTTACAGACCCGCGATACTGGGTTCCGGTTGATCTTACTATCGTAAGTAAAATTTGGTTAAATGTGGATTTCCATAGCCACGTCTAGTCCTTGCTTATACGCAATGCGAATAGTTACCTAGATCGCGACCTATCTCGATATCAATACGTCTACTCTCGGTAGACAAACTGTAGCCTAAGAAATAACGTTATAATATGAAATATATACCAACTGTTGTGTAACTCCAACTGGGAGGCTGGGTTACAACTGTCTGGAGCCTCGTTTATGCCAACATCGAAGAAGTACTGACAAAAGTTAGCAAGAATATGTTTGTTTCGTCAGTCGAGAACGAAATCGAGTTTCGTGTGACTTTAGTGGTGACGGTACCGAGCGCAAAAAAGGTAAAATGACGAGGTATCTAGCATTTCAGCTGCTCATAAAATCAGTACGTTGGACTTGACTTGATTACTGTCCAGGTAGGTACCTGTCGACACGCTAGGACGCTACTAAAACTAACAAAAAATATATTACAAAAATCACAGTAAACATGGTGCTTGCGAGAGTTCACAACCGTTTACGCTCCAATTTTTGTCTAAGACCATTCCTGCTCGCTCTCACAACGGGTCGAAATTAACTGCCCGTTGATAAAGCATGCCAGTTCGTTAAACATACTACATACTGGCAAACTATTCCAGCTTTTGTTACTTTCAGAATAACGACTTAAATAATTGTTAGCGGCACGCGGAGCAGAAATGCGGAGAACTGCGAAACCACGAATAAAGCGACTCTATTTAGAAGAATTCGTAAGTAAGATAATGGTTATGAAACATTTGATCTAATAATGTTTGCAACGTATAAATACATAATTATACAGTTACAGTTTGTTCCAGTTAGAGTAGGCAGAGCTATAATATGTTTCTACACACATAGCACAATAAACATTAAACAACATCGTAAATTTTAACGTTAACATTTAACTATAACATCTTATCTTGTTATGTTCCAAAGGTACGACAATTGTGACATTTTACTTGGGCTGACCTTAGCTCTGAATCTTGAATCAAGAACATTTAGATTTTGCGCCGTGCTGCCTTTACAATAACACTCTTAATCCTAAAGCAACAAATCGACCAGCACAAATTCTCGAACTGACAGTCTCTACCCTTCAGCGTTTCGTGAATAGATTCTGAATTTGTATAGTGTGCAAATCCCTCCTAGGTCTCATAATATTTGTAGGTCTGAGCTAATACCAAAAGGTCTCAGTAAGCATATCTTAATAGAATTCAAAAGCGCTTAATCGTTAATTTAATAGTGAAGAGCATGCAAAATTATTGTTTGAAGATAGTTTGCGTTCATGCTTAATTAACCTTGAAACGTCTTACAAATTGGCAAACGTCATTACAGTATTTCAATTCTGTGCAACAATAAATTGCTGGAGAGTTGATAAATTTGGAGTTTTCAAAGGCACAAAAAACAACGGAATGTTGAACAAAAGATGATTAATTTATTACAGTTTTATTCCGTAACACTTATGTTGTTAGTAGGCACTAGGATACAAAAATCAGGCCGCGTTTATCTTTCGAACCATTCCATCACGGCGCACAAAGCTGTTTTCCGTATTTCTTGCTTATGTTTTTGTGGGAAAAGTTATTTATTGTCTGTTTTTTTCAGAGCGACAAAATAACAGCAAAAATGCATGCGTATAAACAGTATGGATGATGCAACTATTGGTATGTTACTGCAACAGTACTTACGGCAGCTCTAAGGCTGATTGGCGGCGTTCATTCGATAATGTCAAAATAAAGTGACAAGATATTACGATGATAAATTATAAATGGGCTCTTCAACCCATAATCTCAGTAACAATAGAAATTTTGCCACTCACTATTTTATAAACCGTCTGAGTGATAGATGAAATTGGTCATAATCGACATAAATTTTGACACAATATCGCTACGAAACTTTATATTGGTGTGAAACTGAATAATGTGACATACGAGTAGCTGAACTATTATTTTTAAATTTGTGTTTCAACCACGCGTCCATTTTGTTCCGTGTACCCATTTTTAACCAACTCCCAAAAGTAAGGTCCTCAATTCGATTGTAGCTATGTTTTTTTTTTTTACTATTTTCATGTTGCCTGACGACATCAGCTATATAATACATAATTCAAATGATTACTTGCTTTAGAGACTTTTTTTGAAAGACCATCCACATAAGATTCGACAAGCGTTATTTTAAGAGTGCTCCAACTTATTTAAAGTTTGAACTTATTCTGTTTATTGTAAACTAAGAAAAAATTAACCCCTCTATTATTAGTTCAATATTATATTACACTGGGAAAGTAATAATTACCTTCTGTTAATTGCTTCACTGCCTAATGTCTGTATTGAGTGACACTTAACTTAACTTTTCCATTAGCCTAACCGACTACCAAATAAGCTATCTACCAGCTTGCAAGCCTAGACAAATGTAATGTTTAAATCGCTTAGCGAAAGTCGAATTTTACTTGCGCATATTGAAAATTCAATTTCTGGTCAGTGTTAATTCCGCTAAGCAATCAAAAGAAAATCATCTTTGTGTAAATTAGTTAAAGTTGAAAATTTATTAGATTTAAAGCGCACAACTAATTCCCTTTGTAGAAAACCTTGTAAATTGTTCGAAGATTTAAATTAAATTATTTGGGTTATGAGCATGATAATAGGTCAGTTTTAAGTTATGCAGTATGGGTACTAGCTCCTTTTTCTCGAATTCAAGTACTTACATTTTGCGTTTTTTTATTTATTTCAAGGGCCACATCGCTTGTCGCTCAACATTATGTCAGCTGAATTATTTTTCAAACTACTGTGTTCTGTGGTAGAGTCTATTTTGATTCACACACTATGGTGACAGGGTTATAGCTAGATGGTCTGCGTACAATGTCTAGTTTATATACTCAACTCGAAAAGTAGAAGAAGAAACAAGATGAAACTAGATGCATGCGTATAAAAATGCGCTGCCGTCTAGTACATTGGATTGTAAAATCCTGCGCCACTCTGCACTAAGCTCGTCACTCTGAAGCATTGCATATTTTGAAGTTACCCATACTGTATATACAATGTCACATTATGTAACCGAGGCGAGATTTGAAGAGTTGATTATAAGGGCTTCAGAGAAAATGGGTATCCATTTTTAGGGTACCTACCTAAATGTAGGTGTTACCCGTAAATTTCTTCAGGGTATTTTTGTATTGACATTAAAGTAGCGACTTTCACGTCAAAGCCGGGTTGTTTATACTGATGCACTGCTTAAAAGGAAAAAAAATCTTTAATTTCAACAAAAACATTGGTAAATATAAATAAAAACAAAATGAAAACAAAACACTAAAATGAAAACTGTTTTTTATCGCTGTTTATTTTGTGGTCTTATCGTTGGCTGGATTTATCTTCAATTTAAATTCTGAGCTACAAAACAGTACAATGAGAATTGAAACCATGAAAAATAATCATCTTTAAGTAGAAGATTAGGCGTGTGTATATATTTATATACATTCATGTGAGTTAAAGTAGAATAGACGAAATGGAACTTTTTAAAATTTTGTGTCCATCCAAAAATTGACGGTGAGATATATGTTGCGATATGAGCTACTCACTCTCATTTTCTCTTTCATTAAATCTTTGTTTATTTATACCGTACAATAAAGAGTACCTAATGATTCATCAATTTTATTTTTATCTAAGCCAGGAAAAAAAGTACAGGAACATTTACATAAGGGCAAATTAATCGCCACTTTCTAAAATGTAATTCAACTGAAATCCTTTTGAAGATATTGGGTTAAAGATTTCCCGAACTAATTCCCCGGATCCAAACAACAATCACTTCCGCTTAATCTAATTACATAGGAAACGGGGAATAAAATTAAATTGCTTCGGAAATTGTGTTTGAACAGGGCTTTGGAATCGACGAGGTGCGATGTGCCTACAAAAATTGCTTCGTGTGGTTGAAAGGCGGCCGGGCGCCGTTAGTTTAATTTTGTTTTGCGTACGTCCAACCAGAAATATTGCGAGACAGGTGTACCTCAAAATTTATGTATAAACACGCATACCTACGTACTATGTAGGTATATAATTTAAATACCACCATAAACGAAGTCGCATATTCAAATACTTAAATATATTTTCTAATGTAGTGCTACACAAATAGTTGGTGACAAAATATCGAAAATATTCTCCCAAAGGTCACCGAGCGGCTTGAACAAATTGCATTAAACTTTTCGGTCGCAACAAAACAGGCACACTATTTGTCGAGTCGAGAATAAGAACAACTCGGAAGCGTGTGACGTAAACTTAATTTCCTCGAACTGTGGTTGAGTAAAGACGACTATCGGTCCAGTAGTCAGGGAGTTGGTGTTGAATTTTATAACGAAAGATATTTCTAATTTACTGGGGCGATTTGATTAATAAACTGATAGACGTCGGTCGCTTTAAAATCGAGGTAGGTATATTTTTTAAAGTAAACTTGCCCTACTGTATTTTTATGATACTTGATCAACAATGACGTAAATAAATACAATTTTGATATAAAAATTATGATACTTACTTCTCTTCGTTATAAAAGAGTCCAACAGTTCCCTATCTACAATTTTACGATTTGTAGAACTTTCTGTAAAATACATTACTGTGCCTTTCCAGTTCGACGCCGCGCAATTATAAGTACGAGTGGATTTAATTAAACACCACATTATTTACCAACTTCAGCCTCCAAGATAACTGGAGCAACTTTCACTACAAATGTATAAAAATCTTGTTTTTCATAAGATAAAATAGTTATTAGAGGCAGTGGAGCTTATGACAGGGTAGCCTAAACTTTAACGAAATTCTAGGCAATTTTCCGGCACTATGCCAGCCTTTATTGGTGTGCTACTATCAAAAAAATTGGAATAAGAGCGCTATTATGAGCATTAGTGCCTCTACCAACGTGCGCAGTTTACCTTTAGAGATAACAAAAATGAAATAAGTTCAAAGTTTTCCATCCTTCGTATTGGCAATACTCCACTCAAATCGTATTTTATTTTAGCCCGCCTGATATCTCTTTTCGTGGTAACCATGGCGGCTTTGCCCAAAAATCTCTCTGATGTTCAAAGAGTTTGCAAAGCTATCCAAACGGTAAATAATTAAGTAGCTTACATAGTAACGTTTAATATAATTTCACTGTCATGTTTGTTTGAATATATTTCACGGTGTTCGCTTAGTGTTCGGTTGGATTAGTAATTGGCGGTACAGCTTCGAAATAAAAGAAGGTACCTAGTACAAATGAAACCATATACATAATAATTATATACCATTCGTTCATCCAGTGCATGTAATAATCAAAGAGATGGCGCCACTAAAAATGTAAAAAAAAAAAGACGTATTAATGGACGGACATTGTGCGATAGGCGCATCTCATTGTTTTCTACATCTACCTACGCGATAATATAGCACAAAATAAATAACATAAAATTACAATCCGCTTACAACACGCATTTAAAATAATTTTATTTCAGCACTGGCTTCGGTTTTCACATGAGATTGGTTGGAAAATCGCTACCAATGGAGTCATTGAAACTTTTCCGACGGTAAACGCTTTCAGCCACGCACTACGCAGCTGAATTTTCAGTGGTATAGTGATATAGACATATATTTTTTTATTCTGTACTCATAGCGTATACAATTCTCTGTCTGTACTATTGAACGAACAGTTCTTAGGTTAACTGGAAGACCGGGTTCGAGTCTTAGCCGCCAATGACTAAGGGAAGTCATTGTACGTATTATAACTAATATCCTATACTATACTAACTATATATCTATATATATAACTATATATCCTATACTAACTATACTATACCTAGGGTATATCTGTGACTACACTACGAGTATACCTGTTATACTACGTATTGTGCGGATTTCCATCACTCCGTAGGTACTTCAAATTCAATTCAATTGTCGATGCATGTTGTTGTCAATTATTGATAGCAGTCGCCAAAAGTGTCTCTATGGCAGTAGCCTGACACACTCTAACACCTGATGACGGCACCTAATTCGTCAAACAAACAGCTGAACAGAAGTTTATAATCAGCGGAACCGTGAGCTATACTTTGATTTATATTTCCTTCAATAATAGATAATAATATAACCGGCGAAATATTTATTTACAGGATAAAAGCATTTACCGATAATATCTTGAGTACATTTCATAGAATTTACCCGAAATACAAAATGTTGGCTATTTCCATAGAGCCGTTCTGAGCTCGAGTGAAGAAAAGACACAGATATAAAAGGAACAGATATACAGCCATCTAAAGTTCAATGGTACGACCTAACGGCGCACAATCCTTGTGATTTGGAGACGTTATTAGGGCCGCCTTTCAATAAGGGCTAATATTGGTTAACCCTTTTGAAAAAAAATTTGGGTGAATTACTTATTGTAGGTTTAAATCGTTTTACTAAGATAACACACTTTGGAAGCAATTTGTTGTACGCAAGCACAACGAGAACTTACTTATGTAAAACGCTTTTTCCATTAGTCTCCTGTTACTACTAGCGTTATATCTATTTTAGCTTTATCTGTGATATATTATACGCTTTTGAAAGAAAATATGGCTAAAATGACCAGTTCAAGCGACAAGTATTCGGTTGACGACTCTTTTATACAGGTTTTATTTGATTTTGTGTGTAAATGGTGGCCTTTGTGATCCCGTTTGGAATATAGACTTATTATATTTGGCCGGGACATAGATAGTAGGTATACATACTATGACGGCCATAGCCTGCGGATACGTTACGTCCGTTTCGCCACAATACGTGGTTACAGGTCAGTGTTCCGTGAAACTGTGATCGCTATCGTTCGATAGCGTTCCCGTAAATAGAGTCTAGAATGCGCTGGTTTCAGTTAATTATGTTCACTCGAGAAGCTCTCAGGGTTTGCAAGCTGAAGTGGCAATGGGCAGGCCACATCGCACTTAGAACTGATAACCGATAGGCAAGAAAGGTTCTAGAGTGGCGACCACGGACTGGAAGACGCAGTGTAGGTAGAGGCCTCCCACTAGATGGGCCGACGACATCAAAAGAGTCGCAGGCAACCGGTGGATGCAAGTGGAAAATTGTCATTCGGTGTGTGGCGGTATAAGGGGGAGGCCTATGTTGAGCAGTGGACGTCTTCGGGCTGATGATGATGAGAAGTTTGAGCTGATATAGAAACATTGGTAGATTCTGAACGATTTCAGTATCCTTTGTTTGGGGGTTGAAAGTGTAAAAGTATGTAATGTATTTTTAATTACCTGTAGGTCTACAAAATTGCGCGTTCAGCGACTTTTTGTTCCCATACAGCTGCAAAAAGGCGACGATGCAGTCGTTATGCAGCTTCAAATTCCTTCTCTTTTTTATATAAGAGCGAAGGGCGTCGTTGAAAAGGCTAAGTATGATTGTAGAAAATGATACTTTACAAATTGTGTACTGAAAAATAACCGAGTTTTCAAGTTTAACGATCCCGAGTGAAATCGCGGGCGGGAAGGCTCAGTGCAACATCGTGCTTCGAAGCAATCTACTATGACAGCCTCTCAGGCATTTGCATTTCGCTAAAATTGCTTCTATAAGCTTTTAAATTTTCAGTTTTAAGCTGAAAATGTTATGCCGAGGGTCGTCGTTCACTTTTCTGTAACAAAAAAGATAAAAATAACGTACCCAAAGTAAAAATAATGAAATTGAGGTTAACACTGTCACCACGATGTTGAAAAATTTTCATGAAAGAAGTAGAGTTTCTTCATTCATGAGAATTTTTCACCATTTTCACTATACATATAAGAGAAATAAAGGATGTTGAAATTTCTTATGCATAACTCAGCAAAATCAATCCATGGTGATGGTATGAAAACATAATTAGTCATCGCAAACTGGGCGACTGTCGCTGCGTCTATATAGTTGCGGTGACAATACGCGGCGTTTACGTTTGCAACAGGCGTCTTGTCGCAGCGATTAGACGCGGAGCTGTCGCTTGCGTCGGCGACTAGTCGTTATGATAGACGTCATGTAGGAAGCGATCATAATAATATGGTGAATATGAATAGGTAAAAGATATAAAATAATCTACATTTTGAATAAACTAAACATGGCATAAATTTTAATGGTCTTGACTGGTCGTATACTTTGTCAAAGATCCTGCCGGACAACAATCAAAAATCTATTGTGTCTGGAAATGACACATACAAAGTATGATTCAGTTTTCGCATATTATGGTCATATACGTCTACGTATTCTGTAGTCTTCTAGCATGGTAACCAGACTAATTAATTCTTAAACTTGTTTTTCTTAAAAATTGCACCAAATACGGTTCAGCAAAAATGGCTGTCAAAACCACGTCAACAGCCTCACTTTTAATAACTTGCATGAAGAATGGGATGACCAGATTTTGGTCCGGTAAAGTGACCAACTACGCAATCTCTTCAGCATTTCAGTTAACTCGGTTACGGTAATGGCATATGACGTAACCGTGAGCCGATAAAAGTTGCAAAGAGGCGTTAGCAGTTTGAACAGTTTGAAGGATGTTTTTGCGGAATAGGAAAATTGTTGAGAAATCTTGGCGAAGTGTTGTTGTTCCTCAAAGTAAGGCTACAAACTTACTCGAAGAACTTTGAGCATCTCTGTACTTAGTAATTTTCTTAGGTTGAGTAATTACTCAAACAACGGGAATTGTTTCGTACTAGGCAGATTTGCTGGTACCTACTCATTTAATGTGTTTTGCAAGATCATTGCTTTAATTTACGCTTTTATTTGATTGGTATTAGATATGAAAACAGAGTTATATGAACACTGACAACCGATGTAGAGTAGGTATCAAATAATAATATGCTGTGGTTACAAATGTACTGTAAAGATTAATTAGCACAACCTTATAAATCTTTACACCATTTAATTAGAATGGAAGTATGTCAAGTCAAATAAAAACAAGTAAATTACCCAGTTTTGTGCTGATGGCAGTCTAGTTCCAAAGACAAATAACAGCCTAAACAATTATTTCATACTTTACACTGTGACAATACCACGCTCTTTACACTGCGACAATGCCGGCCGGCTGGGTAAATGACGTAGGTAGTGGGTATGATCGGCTACGTCCCAGTCCGTACTGTTATACCCGTGACCAGTAAGGGATGGTGCTGACGATTCATGCTGTGTCAGCCCCCCATCTTGGCTCTTAGCCGGAAACCTGCTGCCCAGCGCCAGTCTCGGTTTGACATTCGTAACGACTGGTTGTCCATGGGTCGTAATTAAATCATTGTTGAACAACCTATTTAACGATTATCCTAATAAATAGGTTTTAAAGCAAATAATCTTTTTTTTTAAAGACATTTAACAAACGTCCTATAACAGTACACTCAAATTTTCATACTACGATTCCCAATTAGTACACCAGAACAAATAAGATTCAAACTCGCATGTATAAGTTGATTGCGAAGCATGAGATAGAGGGTTCCATTGCAGCAGAGGGTAAATAATTGCGTGAACTTACAGATCTGAGTCTGAGCGACACTGAGCGTGTGGGATCATGGTTCCTAATTTTCTAAATACAGAGATTCCTATTTAGGGTCTGGATAAAAATGTATGTGATCGTCAACCGTTATTTTTTAATATTTTAAACTAGAGATCTGGATTTAGTTAACTGAATGAAAATGATAACAGATAGATATAACCCTTTGTCGATATCAAAATGTGTACATAGAACACAGAAACGACAAACTTAATAATGGGTACAATGGGCGGACATGTTGCTTAAAGTTATCTCTACCAGACAACCTTGGGATGAACATGATAGCACTCAGTTTGTTTGTTATTTTTGTTATCGAAAGACCGAAAACCCGCACCCATAGCTTACACGCTCACGATTTAACCACCACACCATGGAAGATATCGCTATCACTGGATATTTTAAATGTCCTGCAAGACTCTCAGTTTCCTTCCTATTACTAGATCACACCAACAAAGTAATTTATAAACTGCTGACATCAAAATGTCAGGCAAAAAGAGTTCAACTTAGTAACGAGACAGCTAACAAGACACCAGACACCGAGACTGGTTGTCGGTGTCAAGTGTCTGGACACTATACACCTGACAGGCAGTGTCGCGAGGCTCATTTTGTTCACAAATTGCACTTTCGCTTCGTCACTTTGAATGGAAAATAGACAATGCATTTTTATGTTTTCAGTGTTGACATGGTTATATAATTTTTAGTTATATTCTTTTAGAATATAAGTAGAAACACAGCAACCATTAGGCAGTAATAACGTAAGTAAAAGACAATAGAAAACAATTTGATAATATAAGACGTATATTATAATAATTATTTGGTGAATCTCACTAACATAGTCGCTATAACTCACTTATAAGTCAACATGCTTCAGCCAAACAAGTCAAGCCATTGTTTTAACAATGACTTTGAAAGAGGTATGATATTAATTAGCTCAGAGAGTTAACACGTTAATCTTAGTCTAAGCGCGGTATTCAGTAAAATTATCCGCACCAGTCAACCTGCATCTCATTTTGCCAAGCATCATCAATCGCTTGAGAGCTAGGTTAGACTGTAACCTAAACATAAATCATTATTTTTTTTCTTTTTTTTTATATAACCCACACCAGAATTGCTCCTGTATCGTGGGTACCGCTTACAGACATATAATTTAACATACACATCACACCCAGACCAGAAACAAACATTTGTGGATCGCACAAATATTTGTTCCGGGCGGGAATCGAACCCGCGACACCGAGCGCAGCAGTCAATTGCTCAGCCACTACGCCAAGCGTGCCGTTAAAATATATCATAATAGCGACTTGACAGATGCAAGAGTAGACAGTAACGTACAGTGGACACCCGACGCAATACAGGGAGCTCACCAATGCGTTTCAGCAAAAAGATACTGAAATATGCAGTAGGTATATAAAATAATTCATTGTTTCAAAGCAAGCTTTTTACTGTTACAAAACTGAATAGCAACAAATAACGCGTCGCGATCACGTTAAATAGAGTTTTGTGCCCTGACTAAGATTCCCTGGATGAAGGGAATCAGGAATGTCTAGAACGTCAAATAGACTTGGCAAAAACTTCTAGTTCGCACTAATTATTGCCATGTGCTGGAATTGTACCCCCAATAGTAAGCGAAAGTTCCATTCTATTGGAACGCGGAATTTTTCCTAAAAAGCGGTATAGATATACGACTATGCGAAGCAACTTGGACCAAGAGGACACTTTCTTAGCCAGCGTGCAAAGAAATTGCGGTTGTTCTTCAGTACTGATGAAAACGTTTGTGCATTTTTTAATCTCTAACAGTTTGTCATCAGCTGAGAGATCAAAAGTGAACCGGTTAATCGGCCACGTATTCAAGTCGTCACAAGCCCAAGGTGGACCGTGCAACCATAGCGTGTGATTCAGGAGTTGAGCGGGAGAAAGTCCTCTGCTAATACAATCGCTAGGATTAAGCGTCCCATCAATGTGGAAGACATGTTTGGGATCAAGATGCTCTTGAACTTGAGCGATGCGGTTGGCAACAAATGTGTCGAAGCGATGCGGTGCGGAATGAACCCAATGTAGGGCCACCGTTGAATCAGTGAACGCGAAAATGTCATCGATTTGACAGCGAGGCGATATAGTGTCGATAACAAACCGCATGAGCTGAGAAAGCAACAACAGAGCGCAGAGCTCCAAGCGGGCTAACGAAACGACCTTGAGCGGGGCGACTTTACTTTTCGCGCAGATTAAATTAATCTGATTAGGGCCAGACTCGGGCTGTATGCCTAGGTATACTACGGCACCCATCGCCTTTTCACTCGCGTCGGAAAACCCTAACAGTATTACGCGAGCGTTAGGTACAATTCCTAGAAAGCGCGGTATTTTAAATTTTTCTAAGGCGGGAAGTTCGCTTAGAAACCGATTCCAAGCGACGCAGATGTCATAAGGCGGTTGATCGTCCCAATCGATATTGGCGATCCAAAGCGCTTTGATTAGAAGTTTCGCGTATAATATCACAGGCGCACAAAATCCGTTTATGTCCCACAACTTCGCTATCGTGGAAAGCATTAAGCGTTTTGTACATTTCGTCTGTGGATTGAATTTAAGCGCGATCGAAAATTCATCCTCATTCGGTGACCAGATCAAGCCGAGCAGTTTTAAGTTGTCCTCTTTGTCGAATTCAATTTTAGAGGTCACGCGGTTTTCTTGCGGAATTGCGTTTACAACGACGGAGGAGTTGCTCATAAATTTGACTAAATCGAATCCTCCGCGTTTAAATAGTTCGATTAAATCGCGGGCTAACTGAACTCCCTCAGAATCTGTGCGCACCGAAGTGCCTAAATCGTCCATGTACAGATCATGCGACGCGACCTTGGAAGCGAGCGGGAAGTCAGTTTCACTATTCGCGAGCTGCCTAACAGTTCGCATCGCCAAGAATGGCGAGCAACGCAGGCCGAAACATACTCGGTTGAATCGGTACAATTTAACTTCATCGTCTCCGTCAAATTTATACAAAATATTTAAGAAACGGCGGTCTTCTTCGCGTATACCTACCTGCAAAAACATTTGTTTTATATCTGCGGTTAATGCGACCGGAAACAATCTAAACTTTAAGATTATCGCGGTTAAATCTGCCTGTAAATTTGGCCCAGACTGCAGAACATCGTTTAACGCCACTTGGGTACTCGACTTCATACTCGGATCACAGACAAGTCGTAGCGGTTTTCCAGGTCGGCTTACGCCGTGATGCGCGATGACGTAATATCCGTCATTTTTATTTAAAGCGGGAGCGGGAGAAACAATATCGTTTTCTAGATAATCTGTCATTACTTGATCGTAGTCACTTTTTAATGTTTTGTTTGTTTGGAATTTACGATCAAGATAAGAATAGCGGTGGTCAAGGAATCTCCTAGCAAGGTGGAAGGTTGTGAAAAAGGCAAGGCGGTTTCATAACGTCCTGACGGAACGTCACGGTGCGTATTAGCGACATAGAAGTCTTCACATTCTTGGTCAGCTCTAGACATATGTTTTTGTGTGGGTACGGACTCGAGCTGCCAAAACTTGGAAACTAAATCCTCAATCGATTCATCACTCGATGTGAAGAAGGAGCGGTTAGTTTGGTTATGCGCGGTGTCATTATTATAGGAAGGTAGCGAGGCCGTTGACCCCATGACTACGTATCCGAATGCGGTTTCCAAGGCGTCGGGTTGACCCGGAGGCCCCAGTAATTTTCCAGGCCGCAAGATTTCGGCAAACACTTCGGAACCCAACAAAACCTCAATGGGTCCAGGATTATCGAAACGCGGATCAGCGAGCGGAATTTCGAAAAGATGCGTGGACGCGGAGACATCAATGGAACAAGTCGGAAGTTCATCCGAAATTGTTTTAATCACAAGCGGTTGAATTTGCAAACAAAAGTTGCGATCGAGACGCGAGTACAAGGTCAGGTTTGTAATGCCTAAAATAGGTTGCGAGCTGCTGCCTATTCCCATTACGGACTTATCCGAACAATCATTAAAGACGCGGAGACCTAACTGCTTGCATGCCTGCTTAGTTATAAAGTGATTTTGCGATCCGTTATCAATTAAAAATCTAACTTTCCTAACGGACCCGTCATTAGATTTCACGTCAGCGAGAGCGGTACCTAACAAAACATTTTGTGATTTCCGTTCGTGACTTAAGTTCGCGTTAGCGCTCATACTACAAAGCGATACAACTTTATCACTAAGCTTCGAATCATTACTGCGCGATACGAGCGGAGCGGGTGCAGCGGGTGGCGCGGGTGGCGCGGGTGGAGCGGGGCGGAGCGGCGGCGCGGACGTAGTATCGTCAAAGAAATGCAGCATACTATGATGCTTTTGTTGACAGTGCTTGCATGTATTCGTAGACTTACATGCGTATGCGGTATGTTTTTTACCGAGACAGTTAATGCATGCATTACTGTTTTTAATAAATTTATAACGGTCGCGGGACGATAACGTTTTAAAGTGAGAACACGAATAAAAGTTGTCGTGTTCTGGTTGATCACATAACGAACAACTTTTTGTTGTGTTGTTGTTGTTGTTGTTATTGTTTACAACAAAAGAACGCACGTTGTTTCGAGGCGCAGCAGTATTATTCTGAATCTTAGGTTTCGCGTAGGCAGGGGAACCTGACTGGTCACCTGTGCGGTTGAGAACTTTGACGCGGTCGCGGACAAAAGAAATTAACCCGTCTAAATTAGGTATTTCATCGCCTCTGTTTTCCATCTCGAATAAGCGAGCGGTCTCTTTATCTAGCTTTTGAAGCACGGTGTATGTCATGACGAAGTCGCAAACATTAGGTAACTTTAGGTTATTTAATGCTAAGTAGGCATTAGCGAATTGATCTATAAAAGACTCAAGGTTATTTGCGGTTGCGGATGCGATAGGTTTTAGAGAAAACATCTGATCTAGGTATGTAACGGCTAGACTGCGTTTATCTTCGTATTTCGATATGAGTGCGTTATATATCGTGTTATAGTTTTCCGCACAAGGAACAATACCTGTGCAAATGGATTTCGCTTTACCCGTGAGTTTACCTATCAAGTAATACATTCTTTCCGTGTCAGACAAAGATGTATTTAAATGCACAGCGTTATTAAATGTGGCATAAAACAATGGCCAATTTTGCGGTGTTCCGTCATATTCCGGAATTTCTATCGGAGCTAATCTAATCAATGGTTTACTCGACGTAGTCTTAGCTTCTACTTTTGTAGGCGGCGGCGTAAACAACGACATTTTGCGTTTAATGCGGCAATACATATCTTCAAACGACAACCAATTTTGAAAGTTAGGAATAGCTTCCTTATCAGTTTTTAATAAAGCTGTATTGTATTCTTTCGCGTATAATTGGAAGTTATTTCGGACATCTTCCAAACTTTCGACTGAGCACAGAAAATTATCAAGTGCTACAGGATCATTTAAATTACAGGTCGAATAATCGTAAATGACCTGAAGGCGTTGAACAAATAAATCTCTTTGACCTTCTAAAAGTTTCAATTTTTGTTCATTAGCGGCCATGATGAATTGATGACCTAGTTGCAATACGTAGGTATCGTGCGGAGATATTGAAATAGAATGCGTTTGCGTTAAGTTTTTATTGAAATAATGCGGGAATTAATTTAATGCGGTTACAGAAGGAACGTATTTAATTTATGTAGCTAAAATATTAAGCTTTCGTGAAGATGTATGACGATAACGATGTAGCGTGTACGCACGAAAAATAGTACAAAGATGGCGAATTTTTTTTCCACAACTAGAAATAATTAAATATGAATTAGAAACAGCTAATTATCACCGAAATCCGGTGTCGAAGGACCATTAAATGGTAGATAATTTTAGGTTTCTACCTTGCGGGATGCGGGCTGATCCCAGTAATAATTAGGGGGGAAGTTTCTGCGAGTGGAGAGTCTCAAGATGGCCGTGAGGTGGTAACTTTAATCACATGTAACTAGTGGGAAATGCTACGTACCAATCCAGCACCAGGAAGAGAGAATATCCAGCTCCAGTTGTCCACAAATACGCCACTTCACTTTGTAGGTATCACCGTGGTATCGATACACCGGCCGGCGGCGGGAGCGTCACTTTGGATTGTCGTTTACACACGTAACAGCGGGGTTGCGAGGAGCGGAGTCCGAGATTCCTATTAGAATCTATCTATGCGGGGGATGAAGGCTAACACGACACGTTAACTTTCATGTAAATTGATGCGGTTGAGCGGAGCGTCGCGGAGGTCCGATTAGGCAGACGTGCGAGGTCGAACTAGCGGAAGGAAATGCGTCGACGCATAGAACGAACTTCCGGAGTGCATCTTTCGCTCCTGCGTTCATTCCTAAGCGTAGATTGGTGCGTTTGGCATCTCACCACAGATTACACATAAAAAAGAACCAGGCTCAAGGTAATTATTATACTCAGTTGACAGGTGTAATGAAGGTTTCTTAGTTGAAAATGGATTACTTTGGGTAACGTGTATGCTTCAGTGCATACTTAAACTTATTACATTAAATACGGTCAGGCCCAGAAGTAGCAAAATATGTATTTATATGTTATATTTTATTTTACACCTGAGAAGTATGTTTATTTTCTCAAAGCGAAGGATAAATGTATGCTAATGTCCAACTACTATTGAAGCCGACTGTACTGTAATGGCAAAATATATTGTCAAACGCAGTTCGTCAACCACAATAACATTATACAAACCTCTATCAAGAAAGTATTCGATACGTTAACTGTCAAATTAGTTTTAGATTTGATCAGCACCTTGCAATATCGACAAGATGCGTACGCAAACGGTAACCTTGATCGATACGTTAACAATACGAACAGTTAAAATGTTCGTGCTTGTCCTATGTAGGAATACTGATGAAATCTAAAACAAATTTGACAGTTAACGTATCGAATACTTTCTCGATAGAGGTTCCTGCTCGCCCTACTGTACCTACTTATATAACGTCGATGACGTTATTGAGAAGGTATGAACGTCTTGTCACGACAGACCGAGCTGAGGACTTGAGACAAGCGTGAATTTGATCCGTAAGTGCGGGTGCATTCAGTTGGACGAGAGGACTCGATGGGCTCGGTGGGGCTATAAACCCTGCTGAGTTAAAGTTTTGGCTTCGTAATAGTTCTGGTTTTGGCTTACTTTACTTTGTAACTTTTGTCTTTGTATTACAATAGAATGACTCTTTATTGGACAACATACATATTTAAACAGAAAAAAAATAAGAACAAAATTAAATGATGTACTCGTACAATGGGCGGCCTTATCGCTTTAGCAATTCCTTTTTTTTTGTTTTTATTTGGTGTAAAATAAAGCATTGTTTTATTTTATTTTGCTCGTGCATTGAGCCAGTGTGTTTCATGGTAGACAGGTTTATAAATTTTGTACACAATATCCATATCTATCCACTTACTACGCAAAAGTAACTGTTTGTTTGACGTGCCTCCGAAATAATATTCAGGCATCCCCAAAACGTTTTTCTTAACCGAAAAACGAGAACATTAGAACATTGTACCTAAGTCAACTTAACTTTCAAGTTTTTCAAGTCCATCGCAATATTTTGAGCTTAAACAACTGCCGCTATTTGCGACCCACTGCACCAAGAAAACATTCATATTTCATGCAATATCAATTTCGCGAGTACTTTGGCATTGTCGTCGAGTACATATTGCCAAATCGCCTCTTCGATGGCCTCGTTCACAAATTCTGTCGAGATCTGATATCTTTTAGAGATGCTTAGCCACCCGCCCGTTTTTCCACTTTGAAAAGGAGGTATATTATTACACTGTATGTTCTGTAGTGTATATTTTTAAACTGCACTACATCATAGACCCCTCCCGACGGTCTTTAGACTGTTTTTTGGGTTCCGTAGTTTATACACATGGCAATGTCATCTTAAATATCACGACCAGTTTCAAATGGAAAGATCACTCTGAAAACTGAGGAATAATTAATTTGTTTTGAATATTAGGTATACTCTAAGTTTCAATTTCTCTCTCATTCAAAAATAGAACACCAATAAGATCAGTTAAAACTTCTTCCAAAGCTAGTATATCCGGTCTATCTAGGCTCCGACCAAACGATTTCATCTTATCTCTAATATCGATTCAGTACCGAATAGGTTTAGATCTGAGATACTACTCCGGTAAGAACAGAATAGGTATTCAGAATCCCTGAATCCGTCTTAGAATTTGCTGGTGGTTGTCGGGATTTCAGATATCCAGGCGATGCGCAATGACATGAGTTATTATTGTGCTGATAGCATTCTACGAGGTTTAAGGCTTTTGTTCTGTAGCCAATATTTTGTATAGAATAAATCTTATTTTGGGTAACTTTTAGCTTGATTCATTGTTTGTTCTGAACATTAGTTATTAGTAGTTTATATGTTTTGCGTAAATGTTTAGTTACTTTGTAAGGGCAGAATTCTTTGAAAGTATTATTGTTTGAACAAGACTGAGTAAAGAACTGAAAGAATCGAGGGCGTATTCGATTAAGCCATGAATGATCGATGTATATCAATTACTTTAAGGTAAATGAAGTGTCTGGACTGAATATTATACATATTATGTTTAACCTCGTATACATATTTAAACTTGTAACAAGTTTGGGCACTTGTTTATTCCAATAATATTTAGCTTCGGGCATTGTAATTATGACAATGTTTTTTAAAGGTAGGTACAAGTAGGTATAGGCACAGACCACCTATTAATTCCCTAGGTATAGGTAAGTTTAATCATAAATATTTTTTGTGATGTGTTTATATTAAATACTCTTTGTTCTTTTTAACCGGCTTCCAAAATGGAGGAGAATTTCAATTAGACTGTATGAGTGAATGTTTTTTTTTAATATTTGTTACGCGATTTCTTCACCAATTAGGCATTGATTTTGATGATTCTTTTTCTGCTCGTCAGGTCATACTTCCAAAATAGTCCCATAGAAAATTCATTGAAATCGATATAGTAGTTTGGGTAAATCTAAATAAGTGGGAAATATCAATTTTTTAGCAATCATTGTTGAAGATTTCTGCAGCCAGTACTTAATAGTGACCTATGTGTATTGTATATGTGTAGTAACACAAATTACATGTTGTAGGATGGAATCAAACAAATATTATAATGGCTGAAATGGAATGGAATAACTGGATAAACAATTAAATTTAGTTTCAGTATGTAACCGTTTAATAGTCCAACCCAATTATTATTTAGTTCATAATTATACGTTGTGCAATTATTTACAGCGTTTGTTGGTTCTATATAATATTTACAGTATTGTAACAGTGCTGGTATATTACAGAATACTTCGCGTGCGTACTGTTCAGAACGGTTAGATAAATAATATTGCCGTCGCATCAACCGCTACAAAAATGATGTATTTACACTATAACTTGGAACGATTTTCTTAACGACCACTAAAATCTTAAGTGGTGTTAAGTTATAAAAAAATGCGGCCTAAGTATTGGCCATTTGGTGCACCTGAGCTTCTTCTTACTTAAGTTAAAATTACTTTGGCATAGGTATTTTGTCTGAGGTAACTGAACATTTTATGATACCTAGTAATGTTGATGGATCTGCACATTTAAGTGGTTGCTTAAACTTATACTTAACTTTTTTTATCTATACCCAGATTATCCAGCTGCCATTTAACTTGTATTATGTCACCTCATAATGTGGTAGCATCAGAAATAAAAACACACCGTGCGATTTATAAAAAATAATGGCAAAAACATTTATTAAAATATTTATCACCGAGTCGTTCCATTTAAGCTTAGATATAAATTTACACGTGTGCTCTATCAAAATCACAATCCGCATATGCCCCGGTTTGTTAAATAGGTCATTGAACCCGACCCCAATATATCAGCGCGTAGTCTTTATGAAACAGGGGCTGGGGCAAATTTAATTTTGTCTGGCATTACGTTACGTCTCCATATATTACGGCCGTGGGCTGCGGTCACGGAATACGCTGCAGTTAGTGGGGATTTGTGGGGGATATTGAAAGGAGGTGTGACTAAAATTGTGACTATGACTTGTACACTGAATCTAGGGCTGTATTATAAACTTATTATTATAAGTCTGATTTTTTTTGACATTTTACCCTTGTCTGGGTAAATTGTCTGCGACTGGTTTGTATGATTTCTCATTTTAGTGTAGCATCAAAATTCTATAGGGATATTTAAAATGTATATTTATACAGAGTAACCTTTTGAGAGTTTAGGAGTAACAATACCCTGGACGTACAGACACTCACGTTGAATGTATATAAGCAGTTAAGCACTCTGTTTGGGTCAGGGGTTAAAAAAAAAAAACAAAATCATAATTAATTAAGCGATCACGATCGGAATAAGTGATTCATCGATGTGTGTACGAATCGTGATTCGTAATTGGAACTCCGCTACATAACAGCCTTATAAAGCAGTTAGACACCTCGCACTATTAGTAATTCCGTGACTAATAGTAGGATTTGTGGCTGAAAGGAAGTGAATTTATCAAACAAAATGAATTGGCTGAACTGGGATTGAATACTAACCGCGGCTCGCGGTGAGTTGGTAACATTACCGTCAATTTGGCCTAGGTTACAATTTTGGGGATTTATAACAGGACTTTAGTTTGAGAAATGTAACCAATTACATAAGTTCGATATTATGTTTTGTAGACTCTGTAATTTTATTAATTCCGAACGGCTAAACTAACCTTTGATACTCATACTTTAGGTCCTGAAAACACATAAAACTTCTTTCATTACTGAACACTGGTGAAACCGCAGGTAACAACTAGGGTTAAAAAGTTTTTGTAGAACAATATCAGAGAGAATTGTACGTAGGTACATACAAATTAAGCGCCCACGTGTGGATGGACCGTTGTGGTATAGAATTCATTAGATAAACCGGTCTATTTCAGGCGGCCTACACGAGACGGGTTAAACAAAAAAAAATACAATATATTATTTAACTTAAAATGTGTGGCAATAGTACTGAATAATACTCATGTTACAGCTTACAAAAATTTACTTCAACAGCTTGTAAAAATTACGCAAGTTTCAGAAACTTTCATTATGATCGGAATGGATTTTATCACTTAGATCTAAATGAATACTCGACACCAAAGCTTCTAGTCTCGTAGGCACTCAGTGGCTAACAGCTAATGAAATTCATTTTGGGCTTGATTGCTTAAGTTTGATTAAGTAGTTCTCGGTCTGGTTGGCTCCGTTAGAGCCAAATTGAATGCAGGTCAGTTGGCGTACAGGCTGTAGCAAACAAGTGAAGAAATATTGAAAGGCACCCAGGTATTTTAACTGGACCACCACAATTATAATATAATTTTATAAGACTATTTCAGCCTGCAAGACTAAGTTAATACCTACTTGTCGATTTGTGCCAGCCTGTTTAAGACTTTATGGCTATAGACAATAATTAGAGAACGGCAATTTATTTTTTGCTCGACTTTACTGGGGCACTATCGTGCCCCTAGATACAGTGCAAATAACACAAATATTGGATGCGGTTTTCGGTAAAATACATTTTAATTTCCATTTTTAATGATCCTTCTGCAACTTTAAATATACCTATTTTCTCAGAAGAGAGTCGTACGAGTACTTTTCTTGTTTATAAATGTGGATATTTTTTAGTGTTACGTCATCTAAGCCGGAATCAATTAATTCGAAAGGAATACAAATAGTGTTTTCAGCTTAATTTATAATTGTGTATTACAGTGGTGGCGTAGACAAACAATAATTACCTTATTAAAAGTTTACATTAATTTGAATAATTATCAATAGGTAGTCAATACAAAAATGTACAATTATAATTTATAACAGACTTTTGCATTCGTTTTCCATTAACAGAATAATTTATCAAACAATTTGTCAGCCAGAATACTAACCATAATAAAAGAGACTAATTGCAATTATTTTTAACCGACTTCCAAAAAGGAGGAGGTTCTCAATTCGAATGTATGTTTCTTTTACAAGATATAATTATTTACTCCTACATTATTTAGTTTCAAAGAATAAGCGCTTAGTCTGTTTCTCCCTGTATAATATATTATAGTCTATTGTTTGTTGGTCGCATAGGAGTGAACTATACTGGCGCTCTATTGAGACTACAGCTGAATGGCTTGGAAAGCAATGTTAATTGGGCATGCCTGGCTTTCCATCCGCCTGCAATTGATGCCCTGGTACTGCCATTGGTTTCAGAGTCTGCTGGTGGAACAAAAGGATGGCTGAGTGTCAGGTATGATTGCAACCGACATTCAATCAAGCATCCACTCAGTTCAATCATCTAACAGATATTACATTTAACTCAAGATCCGGGGAAGGATAGAGACAAGTGTATACAAATCGACAAAGGAGTAAGTAGGATAGTACGATAATGTTTTGTCTTTGTCGACGTATGCACTAATTTTTTGTTGTGCTGCAGAAGCAAACCAATCTTGACATTTTAGAATGTCGCACGAATGATTGGAGCATCACCTAAATGACGTGTATTAAATTTATCCGATTTATAAATTGTAGCGAATGTGTGTCCCTTCGGGTATACGTTTTTGTAAAATCTATTTCTGATACTGGATCTATGAGCTTCCAGCATTGAAAGTAGTTGACGTTGGCAACAATGACAACGGCCAAAAGAAAGTGTCAAAGTAAAGAGTCATCATTCAAGTAATCTATCCAATAGTCGTCGTCTTTTTAATAACTAACGATGCGCTTCGGTTTCACACGAGTTGTACAATTTCTTCTGCTTGTAAACAAGACCCGAGGCGACGACCGTTACTTGCTTGGTTCTGTCTCTAGATCACACGCCACAGAGCGAAGGTTCGAAACCAACTGACCGCATAGTGAGCATGAATTTTCGATGAAGGAAAACATCGTTAAACCCCTCGGTGGGAGGGCAAAGTGTCCACCCGCAACCTTTTTAAGTAGAAAATCTCCGAATCCACCCTCAGTTTTTTTATTCAGTTTCCACAAATAAACAGATTGGTTCATGATAATGGTTTAGAATAGAATAGATTATTGAATATTATTTATTATACACCAAAACAGAAATCACAAAGCAGTACAATGCGACGTCTTATCGCTTTGAACCATATTGTATTACGTAAGTATATAAATTAGTAATTTAATTATCTAATGATATAATGAATTAACAATTCCAAGACAACTTGCTAATTAAACATAATAATAATATCTATTATAACCTCCATTTGAGCCGTAGTAAGCTGATCATACAAAAAATAAATTCATAAATTATCACGATTATCTCACAATGAACCCTGGATAGAAACGTTTACAGACGAAGGATAAATTGCTTATGAATACATAGTTACAAAGTGCTATTTTGACAGAGTCATTAGGCCCTAGCGTCGCAGCTGATAGCGTTGTCTGATATATTATATTTAGGTACCCTGTCTGTCTAGACTTTGTTGTCGTGAGTCGTGAAAATGTCTATTGGTGCTAATGATATCTACATGAAAAATGAAACTTATAAGGCATTGGAAAAAGCAGGCAATTTTTTACAGTAAACCAAGTAAATGTGATGTCATAAGGTATTTCCATTGAAATTCCGCGATAGAATACTTTTTAATACCGTAGAAGAAGGGACATCTGGGGGCACGGCAGTGCCCCCGCCAAGTCGAGTAAAACAAAAGGCACGGCCGTACTATCCTTTTCTCGAAGCGATTCGGGCCATTTTCGAGCCTCTGTAACTTCGTTATGGATAAAACTAGACGCCTAAATTTTTAGTGACCAAGAGGGCATTACGTCTACAGATAATAATCCAAGTTACATCAAATTTGAAGCAGTAGTTTAAGGATTATTGCAAGTCAAAGTTCCTTAATTTTGCTGCCCACTGACTGACTGACTGACTGACTGACTGACTCACCGATCATCATAATTCTAAGGTACTTCTAGCCGTCCCACAAGTTTCAAATTTTGAATATAGCTATTGTTTAGCCTATAAACCAAGGAAAAATTCTGACATTCCATAATTTTCATCCCGTTTTCTAGATATATAATCTGCATAAATAACTTTGTATTCCCATATAAATCCTATTAAATTGTATGTGAATACAAAGTTACTTTTACAGTTCATAGTTAGACTTCATTGAAATTGAATGGAATAGGTAACAGGGGTTAATAATGAGAAATGGCTTTGAGAAATTCGACAGTTGAGCACTTTTTAAAAACTTCCACGATAGATAGAGATATACAAATCCCTATACTATACCTACCTACACTTTTATAGGTCGAACAAATTCGTTACCTAGGTACATTAAAATAGGTACCTAGGTACCTTATACCTAATACGCATCTGTGGAGACGCAAAGACACTCGTTCATGCGTGTTTTGCAAAAAAACGAAATAAAGAAAGAAAACTTACAAAAAGAAATGAGATCCCATCAAAAACATTACATGTACAAAAATGCACAAGTCTCGCAACGCAGTTTATCTGCCGTAAAAAGTTGTGAGATCGAATGTAAACCAAGTCGGTTAATTTCAATACCTACCTATGCCTATCTATGGGAGCAGTTATATCTTTATTTCTTTAGTAAATAGAGTGTCTTGGCGATTGTACACGGCAGCATAATCTACTAGGCGATCTAAATATAGTCTTCCGTATAGGTGTACTTTCAAACAAATACAAGCACAAAGCGCTTAACATAGATTTATGTGGCCGTGTGCAATTGCCAAGTCACTCTATTTACTAAAGAAATAAAGATATAACTGCTCCCATAGATAGGCATAGGTAGGTATTGAAATTAACCGACTTGGTTTACATTCGATCTCACAACTTTTTACGGCAGATAAACTGCGTTGCGAGACTTGTGCATTTTTGTACATGTAATGTTTTTGATGGGATTTTCTTTTCTTTTTAATTGAAGGGAATAGGCACAATCTGGATTTTGTATGACTTTGTGAGCGTGTTGGGTGACCCATTGAGTACCAACGCGGACGACACTCCCGTTTCGTATACAGTGTCGCTTGTCTTTTATCCGATTCAGGAGTTTGTAACCCTGTGGCTCCGCACAAGATTTTTCCGCACATTTTGTTCGTTCTACGAGGCAATATAAAGATGTGGCGCTTACCATGAGGCAAACGGCGTGACCATTTCATAACTGTGATTTTCAAAAAGGCTTTGTTTTTGTGCTTTTCGTGAAAAAAAAAAACAAAATGTGATACTCAAGTACAGTCAACATATTGTGACAAAAACCAAAATAAAGCCTATATAACTTTAAAAAATCAATCTCAATCATCATTAATTAATTGAATACCCTACTGAGAGATGTGATAACTATTAACCAGCATTATAAATAGTTACTTGTGCCTCGAGTGTGAGTTTTTTTGGCAAGTTTACACGCTCGACATAGTCCGCAATAACGTGCGTTTTGTATGAAAATCCTGCACAGCGCCCCTACCGGCGCGTTTGTGAACGAAAGATCTTCATACAAAGCGCGCGATGACGCGTACTATGTTGAGCGCGTAAAAACTCACACTAGGCACACTAATATATTATAATAGCGTTGATTGAAGGCCGAGTACAAACATCACTAAAACTTGGGCTATAAAACTACTGACACAATGCGCTATCTCACCCAAACTGTGGACATAACATGAATACAATATTCCCATGTTATTGGAGTATTTAGGGAATGTTTCAACACATAAACATTAGGCGTCTTATCTCTGTTTGTGTATTTGTATGCGTCCAGCGTGCTAAACATTAATGTGCCGGTGTGGCCGTTGAATGCGCGGGTGTCTTCTTTTTTTTAAACCGGCAGACGCCCACTGCTGTATAGGCTGTATAGTATACGCCTCCCCTAATGCCTTCCACAATGATCAGTCTTATGTTTCCCTCATGCAGCGGCTTCATGTGGCTTATTCCAGGTCTTTGGTCCACCGTGTTAAGGTCCTGCCCACGCTGCCTCTGCAGGTATATAGGCGGTCGCGGTACGGGTGTATTTTTATTTGTTTGAAGGTGTTGCCCCATCGAAATGCAATACTGATATGTATTTTAGGCAGTGGTCCAGACATTTTTAATCCACATACTCCGGAAAAATAAGAAAATTATAAAGGAAATAACATTTGTTCGGGACACGAATAAAAAACTTAGGGCAAGAGTTTGTGCGACTGATTCCACTGATTTTAAACTACATAGCTGAAAAACTATTGGCATGATAAATAATTTTTAAAACAGCCGATTTCATGGCCCACCAAAAGCTCTCTCACCTTACCCTCGAGCTAAGGATAATCGTTGATTTATGGCTAATATCGTACATGATTTACCAGTGTTTCTTTTTGAATATTTTTCGCGCCGTCGCCCCACTGTGCAGCCGTGAATTGAATCATTTATACCTCGTTTCGCTTGTATTATGATAAGTAGTAACGATTGCAGAAAAAAAATATATGTCGCATTACATATCTGGTTACTTTACTATACCGCATGCCCAGAAAGTGAGTGAGAATGGAATAATTTATTGTTGTTTAATTGTTATGTTATTTGTCACCTAAAATTATTGACTTTTTTATTTTTTTTTAATAGATTATACTATATTTCTTAGTATGTATTGCCTAACTGTATATCCGTGTCGTGAAGTCCCCAAATGTAGCTAACGGAAGACCAGCGCTGGTTGCCCAGAGCCAGCATCATGCTGAGTCAGGACCTTTATGTAGCAATATTTTATGTTTAGTTTTATTATGTTTATTGTTGTTAGTTTTTTTATTGTTGCAAAAAAAAATGTGTTTCTCTTCATATTCTTCTATGTCTTAACAAAAAAAAAATAGTAAGTTATAGGGTCAGCTCCAGTTGTTATCGGTCGGTAGCTGTCGTTAAGCCATATTTAGAGGCCCAAAAGTGGTCTAGCGAACTCTGATACCAGAAAACGGTATTACCTCAATCTGCGTCCCTACTACGTACCTAATAGACATTCAGTAATAAAGTATCCAAGCTTGAATATTTTTGGGCGATCTATTTTAATAAATAGCACCTATTATACGCAAGGAATGATATTAAAACCAAATTATTGCGGTGATATTTCATACCTTAGGCTCAGGTAGGTAATACTTAGGGATTGTTCACACGACCGTACATAAAAAACGAGGGGTTTGTTGAAAAATATATTTTCCTAACAAATATAGATAAAATACGTATTCAGTACTTCAAAATGAGGCCAAATACCATCAATTCACTGCAATCACTGAGGAAGGTCCGTTTTCTACCTTTCGTATCTATCATCAGATCAGTTTGTTATCGTAAATTGTATTGTCATTGGAAATAGGCAACCATAACGATTCAATTAAACAAAGGCTCAATTGACTTAAAAAATACTCAGACATCTGTAATAAACATTAAATAAATTGAATTAAGAAAATACAGAACGTCCACTACTTTTTAGGATTTCGTACCTAAAGGGTAAAGACGTGGGACCCTATTACTAAGACTCCGCTGTCTGTCTGTATGCCTGTCTGTCTGTCACCAGGCTGTATCTCATGAACCGTGATAGTTAGACAGTTGGAATTTTCACAGATGATGTATTTCTGTTGCCGCTATAACAACAAATACTAAAAACCAGAATAAAATTAAATATTTAAGGGGTTCCCATACAACAAATGTGATTTTATTTCCGTATTTATAGATAAAAGTACGGAACCCTTCGCGCACGGGTCCGACTCGCACTTGACCGGATTTTTGGAGTTATTACTACCGGTATTAGCAATGATCCGGGAGCTATGATAATGTTCTGCAAGTATTTCTATAGCTGATGTTTATCCAAAGGCGCGTCGTGTGAACGCATTTTAGGCTGAGTAGGTATTTCCAAGGTATTTTGACTGCGGGCTTACGCAACTCGGTACGCAACTAAGGCGATATTCACTAAAATGGAGTTACGTAACTTGTAGCACGTCGGTACGACAGAACTCAGGACGTTAGAAAGTTGTCTAAGGTAGAATGTGGACATTTACACTGCATCCTTGTTGGTTAAGGCCAGGGGGCTTACCATGATGCCTTATTGCGATGCAATTGAGGACCTAAACATAATCGTTTTACTACTTATTCGTACCGCGACGTCTTGTTGTGACATCTGGATGCTCAATTTAGGTTGATTTTAAATCTAAAGTGATTGACGTCTACCTAAGTGATACCGAAAGCCATGTATAACTATTATTTACAGTGAAACTATTCTGTTTAGGTCCTCAATTAGATCGCAATAAGACGTCATGGTAAGCCCCAGGTCGTACTAAGGTGGTTATACTGGTGGTACTGGCGGATGGCCGCGACCGCTTGAACTGCTCGTTTTCGTATGATTTATTTATTGGAAAAAAGTGATAACGAAATTAGAAAATGTTAGTTCCGAATTGCTTCCTATATAAAAAGACCCATTTATTGGTATAACTTTCACGTTGTTTCATGATGGGATCTCTTAGTAGGTGACAAGTTAAGATTTGATTTAGTGTCATCTTTGTGTTTCTTTTTATCGATTATGCGTAATCGCGTTTCGTTCTTTACAATCGTCTTCATCGTATGATGAATAAAATAAAACACTCATAATTTTATATTTTAATTGGATTCCTGAGCTTAAACACCTTTAAAATTTAGTCAACCCTCGCCAAGGTGTTGTAGAGCAACTACCGCCATAATAATTGTGTTTGACACAAAACCGGGTCTAATTCAGGCACCAATGAAAATGACAATAATTTAATCCCCATGGACCAACGTCACAAGAACTGAATGCAGGTGAAAATGAAAATCGTACGATCGATTTTTTGCGCAGTACGATTTTTACACTTAGACTTTTACTCCTCACTAGGATCGCGGGCAGCCGCAAACCGGGCGATGTGATTAGTTAAGAAATTATTAAGTGCGCGCTACGGTAAGCACTAGTTGCCGTAGCGTATCAATGTTATTATAAGAATTATGGAAATTAAAGAGGAGTCTAATTCTGTGAACCAGTTTTTAAGTAAGCGACTTAAATACAGTACAATTCCTTCGAGACCTTGTATCTAGAAAAGCAGGAACCCAACAAACGCCCAGCCTGAGCAGATACTTCTACTTCACGGATAACTTTGGCCTGTACGGGAATATAACTTGCAATATCACGCTTCGCAATCGACTCGTCACTAACATTTGTAAAAAAAGCTTCTGTTTCACAAATTTGTATTTAGTTTCACTGTCTGACTATCTGAATTAATATAGATAGATGTTTGTTTACGCTTAATAATGGAATTGTCAAACTCTATTTACATTGTTTAATTGGTTTGAAATTTTGCACGATTGCAAGTTTCAGTATGTAAAACTAAAACTAAAATATAAAGTACACAAGTTCAAATTCAACTTCTGATCCCAAATTAGAGTTAATTCATAATCTGACATCTAGTCAAAGGCTGAATCTAATAAAACATTAAAACGATGTCTTCATATAATTAACTCGCTATCGCGCTAAAGAGATTAATTTAACATTCTAATGTTGCATTTACACGAGAAAGTTTACGTGACTAGTTTGCGAAGTGGCAAGTGAATGTGCTTAGGGATGAAGAAATGTTTGATGTTGCAGGGATGATAAAAATGAAAATGTGTATTAGATAAGTAAAAAGACTTGCGGCATTTAGGACATTTGGGTCGCTATTGTATACATAAACTATTTGCTATACATAAAACATGATAACAGGACACTTATCTTTTTTGTCGGTTGATAACTTCGACGGAATTCCAACTATAACTAGCTTTAAACTTATCTGGGGCTGGCACAGTGGGTTGAATAGACACTAATTGTGATAATAATCACACAATTTAAAGTCTTTATGCAACATAATAAAGCACAATATAACAATAGTATTGTACAATGTACAATAGTAGTTCTAGCATAACACGAAGCCATTCTATGGCCAAGTTCTAGTCACCAACATAATAAGGATCTCCTATTCAAATGTAACCACCATGAAATAACTGTGGGGCCTGCGGGTACAATAAAACTAATCGCCCGTATCAGTGCGGTCAGCGACTGGCTTAGTAACTGGCACGCCCATTAGGCCCGTGTAATCCCAGCTTAAGATCCATCTGACCCTCATTGACCCCGTATTTTTTTAAACGGCAAATGTCAAGTCCGCCGTAAAGCTTATTCGTTTTGAGACATAATAAAAGTAACTTAATCGCTGAATCTAATAAAGAAGTGTAGCACTCAACAAAATAATATCTTATTTGTTTCTGACGGTTAGTTAAATTGTTTGAGAGATTTCATTTTGTGATGTATCAGCTTTGAAATGGAATTTTGGATGTCTTTTTGTAAACTATTTCATATTCGTTGAAGGTACGTCGTGTTACGACAACAATCCAATATCTGACGCCTTATTTACGCACGTATTCACGTCAAAATAAGTGTAGAAGACGATATCAAATAAGTTATTCCAGGTATTTCAATTCTGCACAGTACCTACTTATATTTTTTCGTCAGAAATTCAGCGGCTAAGTACACAATATTATACACGTACCTATGTAGTAAGCAGCCAGTGACGTTTATATGAATATCTTCACATGGCCTCATATTTTACTAGCATTCGCCCGCATTTTCGTTCGCGTTGACTATAATGCACCTATTTTATGTACATCTGCAAGATCTAATCTATCTCTATATAATTGTGTCGAAATTCAACAAAACTGGTTCAACGGTTAGACGTGAAGACGTGAAAACGTACCAACAGACATTTTTTCGCATTTTAGTATGTATTGAAATATGACTTTAAAGCTAAAATCTGTGCTAAATATAACTTAAAACATTCTGGGGCACGACGTTGCCCTCATCAAGTCGAACAAAAAGCCTTAGTTTTTTAGTAACTATGATTTCATTATTAAGTTAACCGCAATCGATTTTTTATTTAGGTAGTGATTAATCGTCAAATTAATAACTCTAAACTTTTTGATTCATGGTAAAATGGCCTACTTATTACGCAAAAGCGCGGTGCTACTAGCACGTAAATAAACTACTCATCGGATCAAAAGGTTGTTGGTGAAATAAATCAAACTTTGAGATGATGCTGCAATATTAAAAAGTCATTCAACGCGCCGACAAACCTTGCAAAAACTAAAACAATCGGCGCTGGCCGAGTTTGGCCGTAATTAATGTAGGGTAAAGTTATAATGACCCGCCTATTAGAGGGGCCATTAAGGGGGGAAGGGGAGGCATTAAGGCTGGCTATACTGCTTTTGTTTGAGCGCGAAAGGGTTGTAAGACGGTAATGTTGACTAATTCCAAGAACTGTGAGGAGTTCTTAGGAATAACTAATAGTGTGGCCCGTATGTGTGGGTTGGACTTAGGAAAGTACACTCAAGTAAGAAGTATATAAATAAAATCTATTTTTCAATAAAAAATGTGCTTAGAATTACTATAGAATCACCAATATTTACATAAATTTTAAACACAAAAAAGTAAAACAAGAACAAATTACCTACGTGGTATAAGCACAAATTTTCCATAATCTGAAACACAATTTTTTTTTTCGTTTAAATATAAGTGTTATTTAGTAGTTCTGAGAGTAAGTTACAAGTTTCATCAAGTCATATTACTTTTTAGGATGGAGCCGTGACCAGACTGATCAAAACCGGCGACTTTTATGAGTGTTCACGTCTTTGTTATTTAATGTAAAAATAAATAAGACATTTAGTATAATAAGCTCTTTTCACGATATGGAATATAATATTTAATAGTTTTTTCCCTTTTGTCTCTTGGATTTACATTATGTCTCAAGTCTCCACCCAATTTCCTTAAGACTTTATAAGTACGTGACAGACTGACAGCGTCGCCACAGCACTACACCCTTCGGGAACGGAAACCCTAAAACACAAAATAGTATCAGAGGTTTTAACTGCATTGCGCCCAAATAGCGTCCCGTTTCCCGCGACCATAATATCGTACGTGGTGCCGCGGCTTTGCGATATCGCTCGCGGCCCGCGACGTGATACGATCTCGCGAATTGCCCGTGTGTAAGGGGCTTTAGAATAATAATGGCGGAATCTTGACATGAGATGTGACAAATGGTTTATTTTAGAAACGTTTTAGTACTTTTTCGTAGCGCTTTAAGGCTTCCACAGACACCGGGCGCGGGCACGCCGGCGATGGGGCGTCAACATCTCTTACTAGATTGATATCACAATCCATTTTAGGGTCAAACGTGACAATAACCGATCCGTGGATTGGTTTATAAAGGTGCGCAGATTGGAGATCGATCGAACGATAGACAGCAATCCAAGATCGATTTCAATCTTGGATAGGAGATACAATATTAATTTCCGGCGTTAGATATAAGCGCCACGCCGTTACCCTGCTCACACCTGCTCTGTGTCATGGAAATAGTATAACACAACTGCTCATGTCTCGCTAGCGTCAAGCCGCCATGCCATCCACGCCCACTGTCTGACGTGGGCATTAATGAGAAGCAATTTTGGAAATTAAAGACACAAGGCACCTGTGTTAAAGTTATGTAGTACTTTCAGTACACAAAATTTCATAATCTCATGTTTAGTATTTCTTGATCACTGCTGGTTTATTGGGCCAATTTTTCAGTATAATAATTCATTTGTTGTTATGTGTAGCATCATGCTGAGATAATATCGTATAGATAGACAGTAGTCTATAAGAAGAAAACGCTAGGCTAACGAAACAGTTCAGAAGGCTACATGAAGTATATCAATCAAGTTGTATCAACCATCGTTATCATTATTCACAGCTTTCCCTTCCACAACTGAAAAATCCTACAGCAAACAACAAAACTGGTTGCAAAGCTAATTGTTCCGGAAATGCAGCTATTGACAGAAATTAGCAGGTACTCGGGCGACCAGCTGACCCAATTCATTGCGGCGTATTGTTGTATTCAACATGGATGGTTGTTTAATGGAACAGCACCACGTGGAAGGGAGATGCTAGAGCGATATAACTGGTAAAATAGTCACTTTACAGTGTAACCACAGTGCGACCATTTAACTCAGTCCTCGCCCACGAACGACGAAGTAACTATTTAGTAATCTGTGACATGCTTGCCATCCGCACCTCTTGCAGCCCCTTTTGACATCACACCCCACGCCTCTGTACCCCGCGGGCGAGGAATGAGTTAAACAGTCGCACTATTGTAATTGGCATTATCATTGATTTCCAATAAGCTAAGAACATGTTGCATAAAATGAAATGGTACATGTATCATAACCTCAACACGTATTAGCCCACTTGAGCATGAGCTCACCTTGCTTTTATGAGGAGAATTAGGCCGTAATCCACCTCGGAGGCCACGTATTGGTAGATCACTCCGCAGTAACGGGCATTTGAGTAACTTCATGATATTTTTTCTCCAAAATGCTAGTGGTAATTACGCGTTAATAAATATATGAAGGAGATACTCCTGTATAACTAAGCAAGAGACAGTGCTAGTTTTAATCTAGGCTTTCCCATTGTTACCACAAAGGATTTAAATAAGAGTTGAACAGATGTTTCTAAATATTTTCTCCCAAATCAACGTCTAACCCTCGCTTTTCTAACCCAATAACAAATTCACCACTGAAATAAGTAGGAATGCCAGGATTGAGTAAGACAACGCGAGTGATATAAGTCGATTTTGTGGAACGAAACTTTAGAAACATCTTTTTAACTCTGTTCTAAGCTTTTGTGGTAAGATGGACTGTGTTTAGCCAAAATCTACACCACCTTGCTCTATGAGATGGCGGCAAAAACTACCCTGCCTGCAATGAACGGATAGATAGATAACTCTTTATTAACACCATGTACATAACAAATAAAGCTAATTTAACTATCAAACGCCTAATATAGTCAAACGTTTAATTCAAGTCTTCCAGTTACTTTACATTCAGGACCGACTACTACTGTGCAATCTTCAGAAGCACGCGAATGGACTGGATCAAACAATTCCGCCAAACACTACACCTCTATTAACAGCTCTATGTCACTGCACCAAGGTCCAATTTCCCATAACAGGGCCCTAAAGCTGCAACACATCTTTGTCAATTTTGCTCTAGCTTTCTTGAGCAAAATCGGATTGGAGATACTCGAGTACTTATTTTTAAGTGGCTTGAGTGAAACTAATTTGACGTGTAGGTAGTTGGTGGCACCGATATTCTATTTCAAGAAGGCCGCTCAGCTCTGAATATAGCAGTGTGGAAGTACGGAAAGATAAGCAGATCTGAGAATAATATAATTATTATGTCAGGCCTGTGAGATTCCAAGAAAATGTTATATTTTCTATTTTATTGTAAGAAATCAATGTTCTATTTTCGTTATATCGCGTAGGTTTTTTTTGGCCTTATTTTCTAGTGCCTTTTATATTTCCAGATTGATTTCTAGCTCCTTATCCAAGCTCGTCTACGTGAAACCTTACCTGTATTGTGATATTTTTATCACGCATTCACAAACTTTCAATTTGCAAAATTTGTACCTATCATCGACGTTAAGACTTAGGCGTAAACTGGTAAGAGTATCTTGTAGCCTACCTTACCCTTATATAATACTTCTGGTATTTTTGTACCTACTGTTACTTATTAGCATACATTAAAGAGCGTTGTATTTCTTTCTAGTATTTCAGAAATCAGTGGTTAGTGCTCACAACAAAATTAAGTTAGGTACTATTTTGCTGTTGTATCTTCTGTTTTATATCTAGTGGTATTTTATAAAAGTCAGGCTAAATCGAGTCAACTAGTAGGAGTCTAGTATTTTGCCTTACGAGGCTGCTGATGTTATTGTGTCATTGCAACATCAGCTCTATGCTCAGCGGAATAGAGCTGTATAGAAAAATGGAAGGAAAGAATCCGTCTCTGTTTCTCAAACGTCTGCTCCCTTCGTCGCCGTTACGCTGCAAATATAAATTGATCACTGTAAATAAAATGGTTGTGGCTTTCGAAGCCACGATGAGGCATCTCGTCCATGCGTGGGTTCCGAAGTGAAATGGAATACCACGTAGGTAACGTTAAACTTTGCGTTAGTGGTTTTGTGATTGCATCTTTGTTTTACGTTATCGGAGAAATACACGTTGATTTTCATCGCACATTTTTTTTGTATGTCGAACTGTTTCATTACGCATTTTTGATATCGGCTCGTAAAAGATATTCGAAATAGTTAGACCCTTCGTTACTAATTCTGATAATTTTTAAGGTACCAGAGAATGTTACTAATCCTACTTCTTCTTGTAATAATTGTGTTTAGAAGATGGGGACCAATAATAACTGCATTATTATAATGTGTAACTGTGCGCGCGTTTAACAGCAAACACAATACAATTTATCGAATAAAAATCCTTGATTAACAGCTCGTATACTGCTTTTTTTGTCGTTCTGTTGCCCTGTCTGCAGGTATAAATTTTTAAAATAATTTGATGTCAGGAAGTTGATTAAGAAATTCCGTTATGTTTTTATATTATACTGATGAAAATATTTTGAAGAGAGGCTTGTGAGCTAGTAGGATGGGTAAGGGTTTGTTTCATGTTATCATCATCATCATCACCCTGAAGACGTCCACTGCTGCACATAGGCCTCCCCCTTAGACCGCCACACCGAACGACAATTTGCCACTTGTATCCACCGGTTGCCTGCGACTCTTGATGACGTCGGCCCATCTAGTGGGAGGCCTGCCTACACTGCGCCTTCCAGTCCGTGGTCGCCACTCTAGAACCTTTCTTCCCATTAATGTTAGCATTTTAACTATTTTTTATGCATCTTTAAAACAAACATGCAGCGTAATGAAAAGCCGAAAGAAATCAACTCAAAGCAAATTTTTATTTCTCAACTTTTTCTGGTTCCAAATTAAATATTACAGAAACAAAATAACAATCTTCGGAACGACCTCTCTCATTTCGCCGTCAGTGTTAATTGAAAGCAATAAAAAGACCTTCGTTATAAAAAGCGATGACGTCATTTATAAACGGGACACTGACCAGTCGTAGCGATTTATATTTAGAGTGACAGTTACATCAGCAATTCGAGTTTTGCAGCAATTAGTAATTTAATTTTGCAAGACATTCGCACTGCTAGTAACGTTACCAACGATTAGACGTTTTGTTTATTGGCCATTTGTTTGTAGAATTTATACCAGCATCGGGAATTTTCGTTTTGCAGCAATTTGCGTTTCGCAGCTGCAATTTTATTGTATTTAAAATATTGTTACCAACACATCACTTATGTACCTACCTACATATTTTGAATGAAGTTTAGCTACTTCTGTCGTTGTACTGTACTGTACCTGTATTGTGGTGGCGGCGAGCGATAATAATTACCACCACCACCGGCACATCAACTTATTTATTTTATTGTATAACTAGCTGACCCGACAGACGTTGTCCTGTCATTGTTTCTATCCTTCTATCGCTTCGGGAAAACGCTTCTTCTCCTTCTATCTCTCCCCTTTACCTGTCGCTCTCATTCTCTCTCCCTCTCCTCTTCCCCTAACATTATCTCTCTGTCTGTCTCTGTCTCTCTCCCTCTCCCTCTATTTCTGTCCCTGCCCTTTAATCTCTCTCCCTCTCAATCTCTTTCCTTGTCACTTTATATCTCTCCCTCTCCCTCTATGTTAACATGGTCGATAAGTATTCTAAAATTTTCTTATTTTTCGCGCTATTTTATTACTTTTTTCTTTCATAAGAACCTTCTCCTGACATTAACAAACACAACAAAAAAAGAATTCAATATGAACTTTATACAATAGAAATAAACCTCGTTTTAGTTAGATAACGTTTGTATGGGAAAAAGAAAAGGGCTGTTTTTAGGGGTTTTCGGGCAATTATTCGAATTTTTCTCACCGTAAATACCATCTATGAGCTTCAACGAAAATTTAAAAAAAAGTATTGGCCAAATTGGTCCAGGCGTTGTGGAGTTATGCGCTTACCAACACATTTTGCGATTCATTTTTATAATATAGATAATTATGTATTGATAGTATTATTATACTAAAACTACAGTCCACAAGTTATACTTACTTTTTCATTATTACAGGCTATTGCAGTAAATAATGCTTAAATGTTTGTTGGTAAAGAACCCACCTAATAATATATCAAGTGAACTCGGTTGAACTCTAGCACAAAAAACAACTTAAATTCTAGCATCATTTTATTTCCGTATCTTTTCAAATCGTAAAACCGCTAAAATTGTCTCCATCACAGTTCACTTCACGAAGTCTAGAGAAAGACCTGCACATTACCAGCTTCCCACTTACTACCTTTAAAAACAACCCAACGACCAGTAAAACGACCATTATCAGCGTACAACGACAAAAATCTCGAACTGAGCTCCAAAAGTGTAAGAATATTATTATGTACGGCCGGGCAAAGCGCTCGCAGCGCCACCGCCCGCCCAAACTCTCAGTCCCGTCGCGATTCCGCCTTGGACGCACGCACCGGCCGCCTATCGCACCGCACGACAAAAAAAAACAGATCGATTTTTTTCAGTGCACATTTGTGTTTGTGTGTGACCTGTGTGTGTGTAGTGAAATTGTGAAAATGATTGGATGAAAATAATGTGAGTTTTAAATTGATTTCAGTAGGTATGCCCATATTATTGCGGCTGATTTCAGGCGCCGATAGTTTCGGCAATTTTACGTGATAATAGAAGGATTATTAAAAGTTTCGTAAACACAGCTTTGTCTGTATGAGTTGTTTATTTATAATACACGAGAGTTTAAAAATTATACCCATGCTAAAATTTATGTATGGATAAACATTATGGGGTTATACATTTTTACATTTGCTTTGTGATATAATATTAATTTAATCGCTAGGAAAAATTTAGACTAAATCCAGTGATATTATATAGAAAAAAATCTTATTTCAGATACTTTTGTTTCAATGTCTACATTGTTCTACTCGATATCTTGTAGATCGCCATCGCTACTAACATTTTAGCCCACGATTTTCTTACAGGTTTTTCAAGAACTTTAACCAAACAATAAATCAGCCCTTATGACGATACAAAAGCATGATAACATTAACCCTTATACTACAACCCCCTATGCTGTAGAGTGCTTTAAACATACCTAACCCTATACTACCTACATAAATCACGAGACTTGAGGGTCTGCAGAATTAGAAGTAGTAGGCTATCAAGTAGAGCCTTAGGTGGAGTTAATCGCTTCTCAGATAAGCGTGTGTGTGCACTACCTTATTCCGCCGCGTCTGTCTCAACTGTTCGGGATCTTTTGTTTAAACTGAGTGCGTGACACTTGGGCAGTTAATGTTGTAAATTATTATAGAAAAACGATGTTGGTTGTGTAAATTTTATATTTTGAGTGACGTTTATAATATGGAAAAATAACTAGGAACATTATAAATTTGAATATCAATTACGCCAGTTACAATCTAAGTTACGAGCAGTTTTAACTAATATAAAATAAGGTTCATCGTTCAAAACATCGCTATTGTAATTTGACAAATTAGTAGTTAAAATTTAGGATACTAATGGTAAAAGTAGAGTCCAAGATCTTTGTTGTATAGGATTTTGCTATGACGTTAACTTGTTACAATGGTACGACATAAGATTTGTGATTTTGTTTTTGTAATACTTTAATCATAGGACATTATTTTGTTGGATGCTTTAACTAAACAAAAATATTGTTTTAGAAAATGTAAAACAAAAAGATACGTAGGTTTCGTACCTTTTATGATGAGTTTTAGGTTGTGATTCATATTCGTAAGTTATACTCCGTTTGTGGGAATTTCACGTGTAAAGGGACCGTTTTAGTTAATTCTATATAAAATGAAAGAAATCTTATAGGTACTCTCTTCTTACTCTTACTCAATGGAAATGTATATCAATAAACATTATAAGAAACCTGTTGTGTAAGAATTTACATAAATACCATGTAGTTTACGAACCGGGCGTGCTGCTAGCAAAAAAAATTGGAATGTGAATGTGGACAGCTCGCCCGTTTGGGCGACATTCCATTGGGCGAGATGACTCCTGACGGTTCAGTAGTTTCAGTGGTAAACATGTTCAGCTTAGAATAGGGCTGGCTCTCAAGGGCAGCTGCCGGAACACCCCGATAGGGATTCGGCTCTTACGTCAATTGAGCCCGCTCCAAAATGTGGCCGCGGGATGAATTGACGTAAAGAATATTTTAATCGGTCAACTGAACCCGATCACAAAATTTTCAATTTATACAGTCACGAGAAAATTTCAGCGATTAGCCGGAGCAAACAAACAGACTGACAGAAGCTATAAAAATGTGTAAGGAAGCAGGCTGGTCTAAATTATGCCCGGTTCCTAAACCCCTCATCCCCTAGTTATCTATGGCCAACTAATAAGTGTACTTATTATGCTGTCTTTGTCATGTATTTAGTGTTAGATAGAGACAATAATATGTCTATCTGTTGGTCAAAGTTAACTCGGGGTTGTAACACCAGGCTTTTATGGATAGATAAATTAGAAAAGTTGCACCTGGAATTCAGTACAATTCAGTATGATCTGTATAAGACAGTGTTTTGTAAATACCGGGCCTACTTATAAGAATACCGCTGACATAACATTACGAAGATATGGTTATTTACTATTTGTTTATTTATTAGTATTTCACGGCGCGTTTGGCGTAGTGGCTGAGCCACCGGACTGCTGCGCTTGGTGTAGCGGGTTCAATTCTCGCCTGGAACGAATATTTGTGCGAACCATCCACAATTATTTGTTTCTGGTCTGGGTGCATGTGAAATTATGTCTGTTAGCGGTACCCACGGTACAAGAGAAACCCTAGTGTGAGACTACATTAAAAAAAAGAAACAATTTGCTTTTATCCACCTCTTCATCATCAACCAACCCTTTTACCATGGTGCCATGGAATGTTGTTGGCACGGATGGTGGTTCGCAAATTGTGGTAAAATTAATTTATATCCAACCCAGAGTTTACCCGGCTTTGATGTATTACGTAGCGTTCCTCAAAGGGTGTAATTGCTAAAACATCTATTTAATCTACCCTTAACGGGGGATTAGCGATTTCTGATCCATAATAACAATGGAGTAACTAGGAATAGGTTTCTATTGATGTATTGTTATAAGTAGCAAGCACCTACCTACTTGTTTTTGGTGTAAGAGCGCGAACACACGTCGTGGTTTTTCACCCCCGTGGGTGCGATTTGCGTTTTTACCCCGACTGACTGCTGCAGGAGGTAAAGTTTTCAAAATACGCAGAGCCCGTATGTTTGTGCGTGTAAATAAACGGCCGCAGAGCCTACGGGAGATAAACGCAAATCGTCCGGTTGTGTGTACCGCACGCGTGGCGCCGTAGCTGCGGTGGCGCGTGAAAATCGTGCAGTGTGTGTTGGATGTTAAGTTTCTATATACTTACACAGTGAAATTCGCCTTGTTTTGTACCACTACCACGCCTGAGTACGGGAGTAAACCCTAATGTGTATGTACACTTATACAAGCTACTAAAACGATATTTCTACATTTTGGCTAACAATTTGCAGTAGGTTGTTAGATTGTTATAGGTAAAATTAAGTTTACCTACATTATTGTACCATACATAAAAAATATTTTTAAAATTAACAAAAATAATTTTGGACTGTTCTAATTAAACCCTTTTGCTTGACCTCACTTGGCTTATGTTTTCTTTGAACCCTCATTTTAGGGTCTTCTTTTTCCTATTTCCAACAACCCTTTCACCGTTATATTTTTCTTAATTCAACTTTATATTTACGGCACTAGGCAATTATAATATATTTTTCATCATCTTAATTATCTTAATATACAGGGTGTATCGGCAAGGTGTAGTAATATTGAAATGTGGGTATGTGTACCTGGTTATGAATCATTTGCCAGGGTACTAAAACCTGAAATCGATAATCGATTTGTTTACTCAAATTGACAAAATAACTAAATATTACAACCCTAACATGATACGGATGACGTCACGTTACGCGGGTCACTGGCATTGGATTATTTCTGCCGCAAAGTGCGCCGCGGTCTTTGAATTTGCCGACAATATTTTAGGGTTCAGTATTGTAACAAAGTTGAAAGCCTCTTAAATTCATTTCAGATACTTACCGCCTTAGAATAGAATTTTGGTAGGTACATTACACAGAGCAGATATCACTCAGCCGCCAAGAAATACTTTTGTCAGGTTGCATCTGTCCGGGTTGATACAAATTGGTAAAAAACATTATTTAAAAAACAAACAGAACCCTTAGTACATTTACGAATTCTTATTGACGGATTTGACGGCGGATCACATGCGAATAGTCTTTGCGTCAAGTTCACTGACATTGCCCAGCTGATAACTAGGGTTGAACGATGGTTAGTTTTGCAGTAAACTTTGACGTGTCTTAATTCATTACCGTGACTACTTACTGATTTAAAATACCTCCAGACTACTTCGAAATAAGTATGTGTATGCATAGTTTCAGTATTACTACACCTTGCTGTTACACCTTGTATATAAATTACGTGTCACGTTGTTTGTCCGCGATGGACTCCTAAACTACTTGACCGATTTTAATCAAATTTGCACACAGTGTACAGTTTGGTCTAACTTAAAAAATAGGATAGCTTAAATCTCAATACTTTACTGTCGCAGAAACAAAAACTTTAGCCACAGCAACTCGTGACCGTGTCTGCTGTTTCTAGGTAACATGATTGTGAGACATACGGAATAGCGCTCTGACCAATCATAATTATGTCTTCGTATGAAAACTGGGGGTGCTATTATTTTGAATATAATATACTTAGACTGCATCTCCGTTGTTAGGAACAAGCCTACCCTTTTTCCATTTTCTCAGATACTTTTACTTCGTAAGTTTCACGTCATGAAAAAGCTTGTCCGCTTTTTACGCCGCCGGAGGGTAGACAATCCCTTCTTGAAACTAGGGTTGTTTAATGGAGCTATGGTATAAAGAAAGATCGATTACGGGTTTTTGTCGATCGGAAATCCGAAACTTTCGGATAATGTTAGATTATAATAATAATTGGACTTGTGATTTTAAGGATCTTTTCTAGACGATATACAAAATGTACGAGTTTCAAGTTATTATTGTAACGATAAATTTCATAAAACAGTATTTTAGTTATACTCGTAGTAGAGTTGTTAAAGCTTTTTGGTTTGCTTGTTTGTTGAACAACATTGTGCCAGCCTATGTCGTCAGAGTTTTTCAAGCTGCCTAGCCTAAGGATGTGCCTCTGATGTGATTTTTTGGTGATGCAATAATATATAGGTAGTTACATGTAAAATCTCGGAACACGACTTCTAGATGTCGATGACAGTTAACCTCTTATCATCAAGAAGCAAAGTAATTGGAATTTGAATTATTAATAATTATTCATTTGATATTAATTAATAGGTACGATGGTAATTAGTAGCATTTATTCACCTACGTAATATGCTTTAATATTAGAGATTATTGCAACCACCGTGTACATGAATTTTGCTAATGAGAGCATTATACAATTACTCATAATTATAAACCTCTGTAGTATAATTCAATTGCATAATTATAATAATATATCTACTATATCTACTATAATATATCTACTCGTATATAAGAGCAAATTGCTTTCATATCAGTTTCGGTTTCAGATAAGACCAGATTTTGGTTTCGGATATCAATAACTTTAGTTACGGAAATACAAACATCACTACATGATACCACATCGTTAGCTAAGGGTCTTAACTCGTCTGCCTGGTCCGTAACCTACTTTCGTCTATAAGGCCTATTCTGATCCAGATTCTACCTCCACTTCTTCTCTCGCTCTAACTTCTACAACTTCGTTAGTCTTTCGTACGGTGTATTATTATACCAATAGGTATAAGTGATCAGACCGATGAATTTAATTTGAGGAAGAAAAAAAAGTGTGTGCGTAACCTTTACGCGCTTTTTAAGTAAAACTTCTTTTCCGCTATATTGTGCCGCTATTTAAAAAAGGTTACATTGACATGACAATGTAACCTTTTTTAAACAGCAGAAGTCAATTTAACCTTTTTTAAACAGCGGAAACTACACAGACTATAGTAAGCGTTACTTCCGTCAGAAAAATAATCTGAGTTACTCCCTAGTCGCGCCTAAAGAAGTTTTACTTCAATAAAAAAATACAGTTTAGGTACCTACCTACGTACTACGTTTTATTATGCGTACTACAATATTTTAAACTAAACTATGTTTCAACAATATATACGTCTGATATGAACATTGAACCTTTCATAATTAAACAACCTTGTTGTAACTAACAACCTAACAACCTAATCCGAACAACTTAAGCTACAGCGGTAATCAATCACACCCTGACGACGTCTCATCACGCGACCGCAACATCAGTTCGGTAATTAGACGACGACATAACTGAATCATTTATATTACGTATGTAATTGAATTATTATTTATCGACAATATTTAGCAAAATAGGAATTTGGAGACCGTTTTCATCCCACGGTTTATACGCATGCTGAAGGTTTCGATGTAAAATCGAATGGCATTTTCATCGCATCGAGAAATAATGACTATGCAAAAATTATTTTGTTTTCAGCATTTTTTTTAGTTTACGTACATAATTATTATATTAGGTAGGTACCAGTAAAATGTCATTTTATTATGTCTATTAATTTTGTGTCTTTAATACTCCTCATCAAAAACATTAATTATGTACATGTTAATTAGTATTTAAACGGGTCTAATTCACGCACAAACTAATATCAAAATATACTAATAAATATACTAATATTTTGATAATATATCAAAATATCATATTCCATACAATTTCAAGTTTACGCTTACCAGACCGAGCACGTTTAAAAATTGTCAAAACTCACACTAGGCACACTGTTCTATTCGTTCACCTGTCAAGCAAACAATTCTCGCAACTTTTCCATTGTACATAATAGTAGCCCAAAAATAATAATTATAAACCTCCTATAAATTATAAAAGTATACATTCACGCTCATTAAATAAAAACAATGACCAGAACGCCGAAAAACAGAAAAAGGAAAGCAAATATCCATTATTTCCCGAGAGAGGTGTCTCAGTGGAGAGTGATTAATAATAAATGTCGCACAATCCATTGCTCGGCGGGCCAGCTAATCTAAATTAATCTTTTAGAAGACGGTGAATTCGTTATGGCGTACGATTTATGTAGCGTTTTATGATTCGCGTGTACATTTCTAATTAGAGGAGGAACGCGTTTGGGTACGGCGAAATTAAGATCGGGTACAGTGGAATTTGTGAATAATATAATTATACTCTATCATTAATACTTAGAAATAGCTCAGCTACGTTCTTGACGATTCATTCGATAAACGAAAGAACTGTATGAAAAGTGAGTAATCGGCATCGGATGTGTTCAGTACATACCCACTCGTAATTATTAACTTTTCACCGAATAGACTTTAGTAATTTTAGTCTTGATTCAACCACATAGTTAGTTAGTTTTTCTACTACATTAACCTGCGGGAAACGAAGAGATCTGCAAGTGAAACCGGGTTCCAGTCAGTAGTGTATAAAGCTGTACAAATTGCAACAAAATTGGTTCAGCACTTCAGCAGCTGTAGCTGTAGCTTCGCACGTAGATAGAGTAAAATCGTGTTGAGATCGACTATAATAATATTATATTATACGAGTAGATCCAATACAGTGAAAAGTAATAGTAACACGAGATGGCGTGAGGCGGGGGTGGCAAGTAATACTGGTTCTATACTCCATACGGCATATCGAATCACCGCATCGTATCTCCAGAACGTTATGGCGCCGTTTCCATATCTCGTATTATCATCAGACAAAAACCGACGCGAGATAGAACGGCCCGTATCGCATATCGTATTAGAGCGGCGGCGTATCGAAGCCGCGTATCATCCCGCCATACTAGCGATCCCACCACGGCTCGGAGATACGAGTGATTGGCTCGAGGAAATGAGTATGTATATAATCCGCGCGCGATCGGAATGGGATAAACTTTTTAGGCAGGCGATCCGCGCGGTGGCAAATTCGCGTCAGAGAGCGGTATCCGAATCCTAACCAATATCTATCTACACTATCTACGCTTCTGAACAAATATTGTATAGAGGAAAAGTTTTTCTGTTAGTTAGGTTTGCAGGATCTCTGGAGCTACAGATACTATTCTGGATATTTTTTTCACTAAATAGGATCCGAAAAATTAACCTACATCACTGAATGCACCTGCTATGTTATTTCTCCTAAAAATGCAGGGTTCCTTCTAGAAAACGTGAATTTCGTGTGTAATGATACATTATTTTCATTTATCCATGCCATATTATGTACCTTCTGGGTGTAAGGAATTATATGAAACCTTCTACATTTTATTCGCATTATTTTGTACGGTTTACTCTATGGTGCAGCCAGGAAATAGTACTCTTCATTATTTTATTTTATACGTGGGAAGATTCTTTTCCGAGAATCCATACAGAAAAGCACAAATTTTATGCTCCTTGTCAGAAGCCAAACATATTATTATATGTTTTTACTAGCTGATACCCGCAACTTCGTTCGCATTTTTATATAAAACTAGCTGCGCCCCGCGGTTTCACCCGCGTTATATATTATAACATTATAAAACCTATAGGGCGGTGGCTGTTAGATACGACTTGTAACATTGTGTCAGAGAAAATACAGAGGTTAGGTAGTTTTTCACAGTTATTATCGCACTGATGGACAAATTGATGATGGTGATGATGATGATTTGTAGCCTATATTGTGTCTCTAAACTATCTGCATAATACATTTTATGCAAATTAAGGTACTATTTCACAGTTTTTAGGCCACTGTGTATGTGTAAGTTTGGGGTATAAGGTAATAAGTATATAAGCTATAAAAATAACAAATTTCATGCCAATGGGGTAGTTTGTCACTGTTTTTATTGCACTTATGCAAAACGGTGGTGATGATGATGAATTAAAGCCTAAGTCGTAAGTAACGGGATAACCTATCTACGTACGAAATTTTACGCAAATTGGGTAGTTTTTCACAGTTTTTATCGCATTGATAGAAAACGGCGATGATTATTATTATGATGGAAACTAATTAATTAAATAAAAGAAGCCGATAAAGAAGAAGCATGACTTCCATGCGATATAATTTTCTAACGACATCAGAACGGAATGAACACTGTTACATATTGCTAACAACGGATCAGGAAACAAAGACAATCTACTTTCTATAAAGCTTATTAACTATTGTTTATTCGATGTTACCATTGTAATGAAATTACTTTCTAACACCCCAACTACAGCAAATAAACAAACATTTTTACAAAGCAATATTCACTGTTTTAATTTTATACAACACTATGTCTCTATCTGACTAATACCTAAACCTTCAATACATCTATAATGTTTCATCGGGCTTAACGCTTTAGTTAGAACATCAGCTGGCATAGCAGTTGTTGGCAAATATTCCAAATTTATTATTTTACTACTGACTGCATCCTTTACAAAATGATACCTAATGTCAATGTGTTTGCTTTTTCTATGACACACATAATTTGCCACCAGCTTCTGCGCACTCTGACTATCATTACATAATAACACAGTACTTAAAGTACCAGTCAGTTCATATAGCAAGCATCTTAAATACATGGCCTCTTTAGAAGCTTCTGCAATAGACATATATTCCGCTTCCATACTAGATAAAGCCACAGTTCTCTGCTTTTTACTTTCCCAAGAAATAGCTGACCCTGACATTGTAAAACAATAACCAGTATATGACCTGCGGTCCAAAGTGTTACTAGCCCAGTCGGCATCCACAAATCCAACAAGCTCAGCTTTTTCTTTTACATATTTTAAACAATAATGCTTAGTTTTCTTTAAGTATCTAAGTATCCTTTTTGCATAATTCCAATGCACATTTGTATGACACTTATTAAATTGACTCATAAAACTGACACAATAGGCAATATCAGGTCTAGTAAGGACCGATAGATACATCAGACTACCAATTAATTGTTGGTAAGGAATCTCAAGATCACAAGATTCAGACTTATCAATATCCAATTTACATTCCATTGGAGTACTAGCAACTTTACAATTTAACATATTAAATTTATCTAGCAACTGCTCTACATATTGTTCTTGATCCAGGGTAATAGCATTACATCTTTTATCAATCTTTACTCTTACACCTAAACATTGTTGAACCTGTCCTAAGTTTTTAATTTTAAAATTAGAACTCAACACTGAAATTAATTTATCAGTCTCATCTTTACAATTTGAGTAAATAAAAAAATCATCGACGTACAAAGCGATAATTATTTTAACATCGTTGTACATTTTTGTGAAAATACAAGGTTCTAATTTGCTTTTCTTGAAATCTAATTTACACAGACATTGCTCTACTCTCTCATACCATGACCGAGAGGACTGCTTCAAACCGTAAATTGCTTTATTCAATTTTACAATGACCTTTTTCTTATTATCACAATCAATATTTGGTTGAACCATATAAATATCTTCTTTAAGATATCCATTCAAGAAAGCTGTCTTTACATCTAAGTGAGTAATATCTAAATTTAATTGTACAGACAATGCAAATAACAATTTAATTGTAGAATGCCTGACAACAGGTGAAAATGTCTCTTCATAGTCAATACCTGGCCTCTGAGTGAAGCCTTTTGCCACTAAACGCGCTCTGTATCGGACACTGTTATCACTATTTACTTTCCTTTTAAACACCCACTTACACTGTACTAAAGTCTTGTTAGAAGGTAACTCTTCAACTGGAATCCAAGCATCATTCTCTTCAAATGCCTGCAGCTCATCCTTCATTGCCTCAATCCATCTGTCTCGATCTGAGCTCGCCAGGGCCTCACGGACACTGACAGGATCACTGGGCAGCTCTGAACTGGATGTTGTGCATAGATTGGTAATTCCATACCACTCTGGCTTCTTCCTCACCCGTTTAGGAGTTACTGGTACTGATACTGGTTCCTTTTCTTCTTCTGATTCTGCAGATTGCTGCAACACATTATCTAAATCAGTCAAGGCGTTAGCATACTCTGATTCTGAAGAACTATTATGTGCAATAACAGTCTCATCATGACTTTCTTCATCGCTTTCAGTGCTAATATTGCTGCTTGAACTCTCTGATCGGACAATATCCCCAACTGAAACTGATACATTTGAATCTGATGTACAGTTTCCATCTGCATTTTCATGAATTATGACATCTCTACTAGTTGTGATACATCTTTTAATTGTGTCGTAAACTCTGTATCCCTTCACATTCTCGGAAAAACCAACTAGTATTTGCTTCTTTGACTTACAGTCCCACTTTAATCGTTTCTCTTTAGGTACATGAACCATCACCGGGCTGCCAAATATACGAACATGACTTAAATCTGGTTTTTTATTTGTCCAGAGCTCGTATGGGGTCTTATTATTTAATCCAGATGCCACAGATCTATTCTTAAGATAAACAGCGGTGTTAGTTGCCTCTGCCCAAAACTTCTTATCTAGCCCGGCATCAAATAATAAGCATCGAGCTCTCTCAACAATGGTTCTGTTAACACGTTCACTCAAACCATTTTGTTCAGGAGTGTATGCATTAGTCTTTTGGTGTACAATGCCACTATCCTTAAGAAAATTCTCAAATACATTGCTACAAAACTCTAAGCCATTGTCAGTTCTGAATATTTTAATTTTTCTGCTTTGCTGGTTCTCTGCCATTGATTTAAACTCTTTAAAGCGATCAAAAACTTCATTTTTTTGTTTAAGAAAATAAACAAACACCATACGTGTAAAGTCGTCAACAAAAATAAGGAAATACCTTGCCCCTCCAATTGAGGTAATCTCCATAGGACCGCAGACATCAGCATGGATAACTTCCAATGGCTCACTGCTCCTTGTCCCTGCATGTCCAAATGGTAAGCGTGACTGCTTTCCTTCGCAGCACACTGTACATGTATTTTTGTTGCTCACTGACTTATCTGTGTATGATATTCCTGTGACTGCTCCGTCTTTCATCTTGTTCAGGTCATTACTATTAACGTGGCCTAGTCTCCTGTGCCAAACTGCACTACTAGCTGCTGAAGTTGATGTAAACAAACACTGTTGTTGTTCCAGGACCATCTTGTATACACCATTGTTTTCTATAGCTGTAGCCACCAAACTGTTCTCCCTGTTGTAAACGTAGCAACAATTCTCTTTAAACTCGACTCTATTGCCGTTCTTGATAAGCTGACTGATCGAAATCAAGTTTGTGGTAAGGTTAGGTACACACAAAACATCTTTCAATGTAATATCATACAGGCAATCTGGAGTAACGGTCATGATATTGACATCCCCCGAGCACAATACTGGCATAGCACTTTGATTAGCTGCTATAATCTCCTTGATGCTGGTGGTTGATGCATTTCTTATCATGTTTACATCTGGAGTCATGTGAACACTCGCGCCGCTATCCAAGTAAAAGTCTTGTTTACTGTAATCTCCGCTCAAGAATACTGCCGAAAAAGCGTTCGTCTTCTTTATCTGAGGTTGATTATCACTATTGTTCTGTTTACACTGAGATTTATAATGTCCAAACTGTTTGCAACGGTAACATTTCACATTCGACTTGTCTGATTTGAATTTGACGTTTGATGAGCCGGGCATAGACACACCGCTGCCGCCATGTTGTTGACTGAAGTTGTCTTTCTTTCCATTACTGCCAACATTCCAGTTTTGACGACTGTGCTGCCCTCTACTCAGAAATGCACTTCCCGCCTCTTTGTCGTTATTTCCCGCCAAGTCTATCAACTTTGCTTTCACCACATCAGCGGTAATGGCGATTCCCGAATGCTCAATCGCCATTATCATAGGAAAATACTTGTCAGGCAAACCAGCTAATAAAAGACATCCGATCCACTCGTCGTTCACTGAAAATCCAGTTCCGGATAATTTCTGAGCCGTGTCGATGATTTGCGTAACGTAACTCGTCACTGTTTCACAGTTATCAAGTCGAATTGATATCAGATTTCTCAACAATGTAATGCGTCTTGAAAATCCAGAATCATCAAACATGCTCTTCACTTTTTGCCACAAATCCTTTGTGCTAGTAGCTTCCTTTATATGAACGTATAGTGACGGATCTATTGTCAAAATTAGCTTCGCCTTCGCTTTTCTGTCTTCTGTACTACTGGCTACTGAACTTTCTTGCTTGATGCAGTCAGACATGCCTTCCAGGACTAGCAAGTTTTCCGCTGCGAACGCCCATTCGTGATAATTCTCCCTGCCCAATAGCTTAGGCACACTGGTCAAGAATGAGTTCGCCATTTTCACTATTTTTCACCGACAAGTTTATTTTATTGCACTCGCGCCTATTCTCTTTACATTACTTCTAATTTACGACTTGGCTGAGCCCATAACCTATTATGATGGAAACTAATTAATTAAATAAAAGAAGCCGATAAAGAAGAAGCATGACTTCCATGCGATATAATTTTCTAACGACATCAGAACGGAATGAACACTGTTACATATTGCTAACAACGGATCAGGAAACAAAGACAATCTACTTTCTATAAAGCTTATTAACTATTGTTTATTCGATGTTACCATTGTAATGAAATTACTTTCTAACAATTATGATGATGACTTAATAATAATGTTCGTAGCCTATGTCCTAAGTTAGAAGATAACCTATCTGCGAATCAAATTCTCTCTCCTCCCACTCTCCCCTCTTCCCCCCTCCCCTATTTCCCCTTACTCTCCCCTCTTCCCCGACTTCCCTATTTCCCCCCACTCTCCCCTCCTTCTACCCCCACTCTCCACTCTTTCTCCGCCCACACTACCCTCTTTCTCCCCCACTTTCCCTCTTTCTCCCCTCTTTCTCCCCACTCTACTCTCTTTATCACCTCTCTCACCTCATTCTCACCCCACTGTCCCCTCTGTCTCCCCCCACTCTCCCCTCTCTTTCTTCCCACTCTCCTCTCTTTCTCCCCGCTCTCCCCTCTCTTTCTCCTCACTCTAACCTCTTTCTCCCCCCCCACTCTCCCCTCTCTTTCGCCCACTCTACCCTCTTTCTCATCCCATTCTCCCCTGTTTCTACCCCCACTCTACCCTCTTTCTCCCCCCACTCTCCCCTCTTTGCCCCCCACTCTCCCCTCTTTCTCCCTACTCTCCCCTCTTTCTCCCCGCTCTCCCCTCTCTTTATCCCCACTCTATCCTCTTTCTCCCCCCCACTCTCTTCTCTCTATCGCCCACTCTACCCTCTTTCTCATCCTATTCTCCCCTGTTTCTCCCCCCACTCTACCCTCTTTCTCCCTCCACTCTCCCCTCTTTGTCCCCCACTCTCCCCTCTTTCTCTCTGCTCTCCCCTCTCTTTCTCCCCACTCCCCTCTCTTTCTCCCACTTCCCCACTCCCCCTCTCCCCTCTTTCTCCCCCCACTCTCCCCTCTTTCTCAACCCACTCTCCCCTCTTTCTCCCTCCACTCTCCCTTCTTTGTCCCCAACTCTCCCATCTTTATCCCTGGTCTCCCCTCTTTCTCACCACCCTCCCCTCATTCTCCCATCTTTCTCACCCCACTCTCCTCTCTTTCTCTTCCCACTCTCCCCTCTTTATCCCCCACTCTCCCCTCTTTCTTCCCGCTCTCCCTGTCTTTCTCCCCACTCTACCCTCTTCCCCCCACTCTCCCCTTTCCCCCCCTCTCTCCTCCTTTCTCCTTCTCCCCTCCCCGCACTCCCTTTTCTCCCATCGCACTCTCCCTCTTTAAATAACGATCCGTTCAGTCAGCCATTTATTGTGGTCCGTTGGGGGTGCATCTAAAGAATAATTTCATAATTTCAACCCCCTTGCTTTTCCCCCTTTAGGGATGATTTTGCAAAAAAGCTGAAACCCGTATTTATTTATTTAGTACCAAAAGCCTAAATAAGAATTTTCAGATCCCTAACTTGAAGAATTATGGATTCCCCATACAAACTTTCAACCCCTATTTCATCCCCTTCGAGATTATTTTTTGAGACAAAAGATAGCCTATGTCCGTCTCATAGGTCCAATCTACCCCTATACCAAATTTCATCGAAATCGGTCCAGCCGTTTGAGCGTGAAGAGGTAACAAACATACACACATACACACACACTCACAAACTTTCGGCTTTATAATATTAGTAAGATGTAAACTGTTTAGAAAATCAATTGATGTCGCGGGGAACAGTTATAGGTAAGAATATATCTGTCTCTTTCTCTCTCCCTTTTCCTCTATCTTTCTCCCTCTCTAGCTCTTTTTCTATCTTTCTCCCTCTTTCGCTCTTTCTATCTATCTTCCTCTACCTCCATCTCTTTCCCTCTCCCTATATCTCTATACCTTTCCCTATCTTTCTATCATTAATATCCCTCTCCACTCTCAATCTCTTGCGTTCCCTCTCCCTGTCCATCTCATCCATTATATTTATTTCCCTCACCCTCTCCGTCTATATCTCTTCCTTTCCCTCCTTCGCTCACTCCCTCTCCCTCTATTTCTATATATTTCGCACTCAATCTCTCTCACCTATTTCCCCCCACTCTCCCCTCCTTCTAGCCTAACTCTCCCCTCTTTCACTCCCACTCTCCACTCTTTCTCCCCCCACTCCCCTCCTTCTAGCCCAACTCTCCCCTCTTTCACTCCCACTCTCCACTCTTTCTCCCCCCACTCACCTCCTTCTAGCCCAACTCTCCCCTCTTTCACTCCCACTCTCCACCCTTTCTCCCCCCACTCTACCCTAATTCTACCCCACTCTCCCCACTTTCTCCCCCCACTCTCCCCTTTTATCCCCCCCCCACTCTCCCCTCTTTCTGCCCCCACTATCTCATCTCTTTCTATTCACTCTACACTCTTTCTCACCCCACTCTCCCCTCTTTCTCACCCCACTCTCCCCTCTTTCTCACCCACTCTCCCCTCTTTTTCCCCCACTCTCCCCTCTTTCTCCCCCCACTATACACTCATTCTCCACGCTCTCCCCTCTCTATCACCCCACTCTACCCTTTTTCTCACCCTACTCTCCCCTCTTTCTCCCCCCACTCTATCCTCATTCTCCCCTCTACCCTCATACCCCACTTTCCCTCTCTATCTCCCCACTCTACCCTTTTTCTCACCCCAGTCTCCCCTCTTTCTCCCCACTCTACTCTCTTTCCCACCCCACTCTCCCCTCTTTCTCCCCCCACTCTCCCCTCTTCCCCCACTCTTCCCTCTTTCTCCCCCACCCTCCCCTCTTTCTCCCCCCACTATACTCTCATTCTCCACGCTCTCCCCTCTCTATCTCCCCACTCTACCCTTTTTCTCACCCCACTCTCCTCTCTTTCTCCCCCCACTCTATCCTCATTCTCCCCTCTACCCTCATACCCCACTCTCCCCTCTCTATCTCCCCACTCTACCCTTTTACTCACCCCAGTCTCCCCTCTTTCTCCCCCCACTCTCCCCTCTTTCTCCCCCCACTCTCCCCTCTTTCTCCCCCCACTCTCCCCTCTTGCTCCCCCCACTCTCCCCTCTTTCTCCCCCCACTCTCCCCTCTTTCTCCCCCCACTCTCCCCTCTTTCTCACCCCACTCTCCCCTCTTTCTCCCCCCACTCACCCCTCTTGCTCCCCCCACTCTCCCCTCTTTCTCCCCCCACTCTCCCCTCTTTCTCCCCCCACTCTCCCCTCTTTCTCACCCCACTCTCCCCTCTTTCTCCCCCCTCTAACCTTTTTCTCACCCCACTCTCCCCTCTTTTTCCCCCCACTCTCCCCTCTTTCTCCCCCCTCTTTCCGCTTTCTCCCTCACTCTCCCCTCTTTCTCCCCCCACTCTAACCTTTTTCTCACCCCACGCTCCCCTCTTTTTCCCCCCACTCTGTCCGCTTTCTCCCCCCACTCTCCCCTCTTTCTTCCCGCTCTCCCCTCTCTTTCTCCCCACTCTACCCTCTTCTCCCCTCGCTCTACCATCTACTCCCCCTTTCCCCCCACTCTCCCCTTTCCCCCACTTTCCCCCTTTCTCCCCCTCCTCACATCGCACTCTCCCCCCTTAATTACTTTCCAATTTAAATTACGATCCGTTTAGCCGTTTATTGTGGTCTGTAGGGGATGATGCATCTAAAGAATACCTCATAATTTCAACCCCCTTGCTTTTCCCCCTTTAGGAATGATTTTGCAAAAAAGCTGAAACCCGTATTTATTTATTTCTTACCAAAAGCCTAAATAAGAATTTTCAGATGCCTAACTTGAGGAATTATGGATTCCCCATACAAACTTTCAACCCCTATTTCATCCCCTTCGAGATTATTTTTTGAGACAAAAGATAGCCTATGTCCGTCTCATAGGTCCAATCTACCCCTATACCAAATTTCATCGAAATCGGTTCAGCCGTTTAGCCGTGAAAAGGTAACAAACAAACAGACAAACAGATATACAGACAGATAAACAGATAAACAGATAAACAGAGTTACTTTCGGATTTATAATATTAGTATGGATGAGCAAGATTTTCATTTCTCGTATTCAATAGGAGATAATATTCTGCCGTAGGTATACAAAAGCTCGGCGTATTTCGTGGTTCGTAAAGAATCCATGTTGACACATATATTTGGCTGTATAATAATTATACGAGTACGTCTAACCTTTTAGCTAAATTGTTTCTGCGAATATGGCATGTCTTGGCGGCTGTCAGTTTAAATTTCAGATGAAAAATCATTTTCTGGGGTTGAGTGCCGAATCTCAGACTTTGACGACGTGTTTATTTTACTAGAATTTATGTTTTTTTTTTCCAATATGAACCGTTAAGTGCACGAAAGTTGATAAATGTTAGAACCCTTACAAAATTTATCTGTAATTTTGTATATCTTCAAGATTCCAAGGAGGATTTAGTAATCATCATTTCAGTCGGATTATCATTTCAGTGATGCTTGAGAAATGAAGAACGAATCGGCAAGCAATTACGGAATCGTGAAGTTAACTATTTAGGTACCTGCCATGCAAATAGCCTAACTAACAAAATGGTTCAAGACTGAAAATTTCAACTTTATACTTTAGCGTATTTTTATTTTGACGCTAATGGTTAGCACAGAAAATTCTTTTTTTGTCACAATAATCCTTGTTTGCTATTTAATTGGAAAGCAGTTGGTATTGTTAGTTATTATTGGTTTACGTTTCATAGAATGCCGTAAGCAGTCAGCCTACTATTGTTCGATTGTTAGTATTTGTGCTATTGTGTAAAACCAATTCGATTTCACCAATTACTTGTATGTTCGTGAACTTTGTCATTGGCATATGTACTAATACGAGTTTAGGCTATTCACGAATTTATAAATAAACATTGCGTTTCTTTTATTTCGTTGTACAATTTGTACATGCTGTGATTTTCTTTTGTTACGTTTTATGCCCCGTTGAATTGATAGTTGTAATAATAGTTTGCCTCTCTATTTGATTCATTTGATACTAACTCCATTACGGCTGGACGAAGTTTGACGAAACTAGATATATGGTAAATAGATTTGTACCTACTTTAATCCTAAAATACAGGATAATAAGGTCCAAGTTGGAGCGCGAGATCACCGCCTTCTGTTTGTATCTAAGTTGCGGCCACATTTATTCTTAGCTCTTTCCCTAGAGTAATAAATGAGGCGAGAGGCACTCAAAACCACGTTGTCATGAAAAATCTGCTTAATATCTCGAATCATCTCCCTTATTGGGTCAGACAGGCTGTATAAAGAACTCGTTCCTACAATGGCCAGGCGATGACTGGAACGTTCCACAAAGAACACTCAATATGTAGAAATGGCACGTCATCGTTTCGCTATCAAACAGAAGTGAGTTTTGAATAAGTTGGATTAATTTGATCGCGTTAGGCTTAGGGCTTGCTGGCACGTGCGCGGATGTGTTACGAAATTGTGATACTCATCGCTGGTAATTGCTTTTATTTTAACTGTGATGCCCTCTTGGGGAACTAACTGCATTGTACTTTTTATTATATAAATAAGCTTAGGTTTAATACATATCGAACTTTACCAGATATTCGTCCGCCATGCAAAATGGAAGAGATGGTGCTCGTAGTGACTATAATTATTAGTCAGAAGTCTCGAATATCACATTTGACTCTAAATAGAAAACGATTTTCCCTCGCCACAGAGTAAACTCAACAACACCTAATACAGAAGTTCAAAAGCCACCGGAACCAAAATGTAGCATCATACAAAATACATGAGTTTATGGCGAGTTTGTCGCGGGGCGGTCAATCTAATTTCCCGCCGTTCGGAGAAGTAGGTCGCTCTTTTACTTCGTTAGTTTGGAGGCAGTTCTGAACCGCGTCTCGGTAAACTTGTTTCGCTGTTTACAGGTCTCCGATGTTAGGTTAGAGGATTGGAGGTATGCGGTGTTTTAGGACTGGTACACATTAGGCGGCTTGAAACGCACGCTTTGGTAACGCGCGTTTTAAGAATAAAGAGGTCGTTCGAGGTGAATACACGCGAGCGCGCGCTTCTGTGTGCCTAGTGTGAGTTTTACCAATTTCTTTACGTGCTCGATCCGGTTAGCGTTAATTTGAAATTGTATGGAATAAGAGCAGCGCCATTTAGTATCAGTCAGTCAGTCACTAGATGGCGCTGCTTTTATTCCATACAATTTCAAGTTTACGCTAACCGGATCGAGCTCGTACAGAAATTGGCAAAACTCACACTAGGCACACTGATCGATCACGCTTCTGATCAAGCGCGCGATACCGTCGAAAACCTCTTTATTCTTAAAACGCGCGTTACTAAAGCGTGCGCTTCTAAATGTCTAATGTGTACCAAGCCTTCCTTGACGCCCCCACGGAGTGCGACACTTTGACTAGTTAGTTTTTGTTTTTAACTTCGTTTCCGTTTCATTGGAGTAAATAAAGTCACATCAAAATTAAACCATTAAATGGCTTCGTCACTTAATGCACAGTTCAAATAATGGCGACCTCTGAACTCGTCATCGGTCCAGTATTAATATGCGTCTTTGAATACAATATTTCAAGTTCGAATTTCACAAGCCTCTTCAATAAGCCGACATAAGTTAGCGCAATACATAATTGAATACACTACAACTGCTACAAGCCAAAGCAGAGCGATCTAGGGGCCTTACCGTTAATGCAATGTTACTTGGCAACAGCTCGGGTGAGACAACCCTGTGGACTGTGGAATGCAGTGACTGAACTACAAAGAAACAACTCTATTTGAGTCACCCGAACTGTTATACTGGAATCGATAATCGATTTATTTTATGGTTAAATTTGTTTATTGGATTGAAGTGTTTGACTTATGAAAGTGCGATTTTATTGCCTATTTACAATAAATGATTTGACTTTGACTTTGACTTTTATAATAGCTTATTTATCAACATTGTATCGCGTAGATGGATAATCAATCATCCTTATCAATTAATAGTCCAAGTGTTTTTATTTTATTTATTAACTTTCAATAACAATGCAACTTGATAGTGTTTTTTTTTTGTTTTTATTTTTTATTACCTATATATTTTTGATTACCTTAAATCATAAATTTTATTTAATGTTACCGATACAAAAATTTTAGGAACTAACAATATGCCATTTCCTATAATTTTTTATATTCAAGGGGTTAACTTACAGGTTTGCGTCAGACAATTTACAAGCAATTTAAGACTAACACTAGGATTTCTTCTGTGTCGTATTACCGTTTACAGACATAATTTCACATACATATAACAACCCGCACACATAAATATTCACGTACCTATCTGGCAACAAAAGGATACACAGCAGCTTTATTATTTATGTATGTAAGCAAAAGTGACAAAGAGATGTCTTTGCCACTTTGCGCCTTTTTCTTTGCAATTAGTCATAATCACACCTCGGGCTCGCAACTCAAATCAGAAAGCGTTCAAGCTTGCGTACTGTTTTCCACCGGTAAGCGACAACGCTCCAGTCACCAAGTTAATAGTGTGCTGCGCCGGCAACTGCTGGTGGCCAGAAAATAAGACTTGCCATTTGTTGGGACTATCTAAGTATCTACCTGATGGCAAATGGGTGCTGCAATCCTTTCTAGTGTCGCCAAGTCCTAGAGTAGTGCGGGGATTTACTTCGGAAGCTGTACACTTAGTACAGTGTACACTTAGTTTATGTGTCAAATTTGTGTCGGTGTTTCCTTTCATGGGGTTCTTAAAATAGTTATGTGACCTTCTAGTCTTTTAAAGAATGATAATATATTTATGGCAACTTAAGGAATGAAAAATGAAAAATTTTGTGTGTTTTTTATGGTAAGTAAATAACTGTCATATCTACCTATTCCTTGTAATAAATAGTTCCAATTCAATAAACTTAATAAAATCTAACGTATGTTCATTGTTCATGACTAATGCGTACTATCAAGAACTTTTCAGACTATAGATCAAAACAAATGAAATGAAAACAACATCATTGTTTATTCATATGGGTCATAATAAAGTGCTCGAGAAAGTTTAAATGACTTTACCGTCGTGTCTAGAATAAGATAATTGAGAACGGTCTAGAATTCGTAAAACAGATTGGAAATGTTTGCGTTGTCGTGAGATATTAGTGATACAACTTTACCAGTAAAGTGGGCGTCGTGAGGCGACTGTAATAAGTATAAAATGTATGGGTAAGGGGACGGTTTTGCACTACGGCCGGTTCGCATTGCAGTACGAATCGAACTATTCTCTTTTTGAATAGGGCGTTTGACACCCACAGCAGTGTATCACGATGCATATCGACCGATACAAAGCGAGTACTGAACTGATTCGTATCACAATCAAATGTTTCAAAATCGGAAGTGTACCTACCTAACGATGGCAATAAGGGGTATTATTAAAATAGGTATATATCAGAATAGCTAACGTTATTACATATTTATCACAAAGAAGCTTCACCTATTGTGCTATCCATGATGAAATATAAGTTTTTATTTTTTTCGGATACTATGAGTAGGTATTATGTCAGTGCCTAAACTACATGTACTTGTGCATTGAGTACATTGAGCTAGTGTTGTATCTGTGAGTAAGAACACGGCACTAATAATTATTATGATGCTAATGATTTTAAATTGAGTATACATATTTAGTACGCATTAAAACACTTTTTGTTATTTGCGTGCATGGGTAAATTTATGCGACATGTAAAGTAATTGAACTAATGCATTTAGCACTACAAAATTACACTAACTTGCTCGTACCTATTACCGGTGGTTATGATACGATGCGATGGTATGTGGCGCGTTTTCCAATAAATTATACTTCTTTTTTAATATTATAATTTTGTTTTTAGTACTGGCCTAAAATACATTGAATTAGAAAATTGTATTCTATTATTTTTCTATTTTACATGTAGGTATTTAAATTAGTTATTAGGAATAGCGACCTACGTCACTTAAATACTTAAGTTAATGTTTACCACGCTCGTCAAGTCACACATTTGTACTAACGAAAATATTCACCTAAATCTATGGTGTCTACAAACAAGCAAATTAGCAGAATAATTCATAAAAGAAAACCTAAAGTTTCAGCATTTTACAGTTTTTTCAGGCAAACCCGCAAGATACTATGCTTCAAAGTGAAAATTCCTGTTTCACAAAAGATAAAACGAGACCTTACAATGTCGGAGCGAAGGGATGATATTAAATTTCGTTCAAGCTAGAAAATTTAAGTTTAGCAATATTGTAGTCCAGGTGCGCTTTCCCAGGGTGAGCTTTATACCGGGATACGTATACATTGCAAGTGCTATTTCTGAAATAAATATCAAAAGCGGTTTCCTAAATATTACAAAATTATTCTGAATGGAGAAAGAAACGTTTTTCAGAATCGAAGTGGGCTAGTGGCAGCGCCATCTAGCGTCAGTGAATCAGTCACTAGATGGCGCTGCTATTATTCCATACAATTTCACGTTTACACCAAACGGACCGAGCGCGTAAATAAATTGTCAAAACTCGCAGATGAAAGAATCACTCTTCTCGTAAATCTGAAAAAAAATACAAAGACACGAAAATATAATTCTAAATTCGGTTGGCCCCAAACTTTGCCAATAGAATACAGGAAGTTTTTTTATTCAGATATAAATAAAATTGAACCGAATTTACTCACGTAATATACAGGGTGCCGTGCTCGCTCGTAAAATGTGAACAGGCTGTATATCTTTCGTTTTGTCGCCGAAATCACTGGATCCAGCGCCGGGAACAAATAAAGTCACTGTAGCAAAGCACTGTGTTTTATTTTCTAGAACGTTGAACGAATATAATGAACTTGGAATTGAACTGAACAAAACTGTTATGAATAGCTCTTTTAAATCAGCTTCATAATATACACGTGACACTGACAATCGATAAGTGCTAGGCGAACTATTTTACACTGAATTAATACATTACAAAAGGTTCAGAATTGCCTAGCCGGTCTGCAACCTCAGCTCTACCAACATCAATGACTTATAACTGCAAAAGTTGTTTGCTGATTTCTATCGCTCCATGCCTCGAAGGGCAGGTTAAGCTGCTGATTCCAATGGTGATCGATTTATAGCAGTCATTAAGCCACATCAAATGGCCTTTGGTAACCTGATAGTCTCAGACAGGGGCTGGGATTAACTCATTCGACAAAACTAAAAAAGGTAGAGAACCAAACGGTTGAACGTAGAAAAAGTGGGCAAAAGTTTTTTCACACTTCATGCCGAAAAAAGTTGTCAGATTAGCTCAGCTTAGCGGTAGCAAACGAGGTTGTTGGGCACTAGGGAGTGAAAGTAGTTTTTTTTTAAATTTGTACTCGCTATTATCAACAGGCTGAAGATTCGACTTTTCAATTTTCCATTTTGACATATTAATTACTTAGAAAAAAAGAAGATTATCTTAATGTACAAACCGTGCGAAGCCTAAACAATTTACTTTTTTAAATGAAAGTGTAATAATTCTCGTCTACATTTTTGGCGATCATAGGATGTATGCTATGTGTACGTGTGCGTTTGCGAGCATTAGATAATTTTAAAAAGTTTGTAATTGTCGCCTAAATCTGTAGGTGTGTGTAGAGTGTTGACAACAATGCAAATTGGTTATAAAGATTGAATTTGATTATTTATTTATTTGAAAGGGAACGTGACTATTTGTGAAATATTCTTAGCTTTTTAATTGTATACCTACTTATTATACTCGCAATCTCTGTGTGAAAAATTATGTGTTTTACGCGGGTCTCAAACGACCCACTCATACTCACAAAGATTTTTTAATTAGACTACCTATTTGCACAAATTAAACACATCTCACCGGAAAATGCTATTACTCAATACAAGACTTCTTCGACAATAATTGTATAAATCTTAGAAGTACTTCACTTTCTTTTCGGTCTCCCTTGACATATTTTTGTTTTTGTCTGTTAATGAATGTGACCTACCCTCAAACAAACAAACAAGTATAATTTTAACAAAAAAGAACCGGCTTCAGTTAAAATACTATAATATTTCCAGTTATTGCCATTTAAAAACCAAACTACTGAGCAGATTTTGATAAAAATTATATGGGACACACGGAAAGGATACCCTTTCAAATAAAAAAATAATCATCAAAATCGGTTCACTCCGTCGAAAGTTATGAGGTAACAAACATAAAAATACATTATACATAATACATAATAAACTATAGTAGTCTAGTAGAAAAGGAAATAACCAGGACTTGACGTTAATTGGTCACTTAATTTCAGTGTGTATCAGAGTATTTCTGGGAGTGCCTCAATTCCACAGGACCTCAAGTGTGTCAGCTAACAGCATTATTGCTGCTAAGTTGTCAGGTGTTTGCATACCAAAACTGTCAAAACTAGCAGCTTTAATATCGAACTTTTTTCTTTATCATGGACAGGGTGAACGTTTAATCGAATGATGAACTTCGGTCTTAAAATAAAGAAGATGATGATTACGACTTTCCTCGTCGTCAGGCGTTCTTTAGCACCAGCTTTCATCGGTCGTTTGTAATTCGAACTAAAATTACGCACTAACCCGACCACGCTGGTGTTGACCTTTATTTTCACTTCATAGCATTCACATATGCACACTTGCACATACACCAGCGCTGTGTCAAATCTACTCTAGCATATTTTGATCCCATATTTAAAACCAAGTCCAGAAGGGCAATTCTGGTAATTTAATATGTTCAAAATCTAGTTCCGATCAACTTATAATCTCATTAAAGTCTAAAAATGGTATTCTCGTAACTTGAAAAGTGACATTTAACGTTCGCTTGATCGAAATGATATCGTAATGTAACCGAACGCTAAAATGGTATTCTAGTAACAAAAATGAGTTGAAGTTATATGTCATAGACAATGGGTTGACTTAACTGTAACTAGATCGTAAGTTGATTATACGGAGATGAAGTTGTAAATTTATGGGAGCAGAATACGAATTCTCAGTCAAGTCATAATCCAATCACATTTCGGTCAAGTTTCGTTCAACTTTTTGTGTAATTACGAGAATTGACACCCAGAACGTAAGATACTCTATATTCGTTCAATCTTCTCTTAAAAGAGTGAGTGAAGTATCGAAGTATATAATGGAAATACAGTTGATACGATAGCAGTCCTTTCAAAAAAGAATCCTATAAGAAAAGCTCTTAAGACTAATAAAAATTCACATCACAACAAAACTGATAACTAATAATATCCTAAAGTATTTATACTGAACTCTGCTTATTAAGGTTGTTTACAAATTCACATAATACTAATAATATGAAGTAGCAGTTATGCCGATATTATAATGGGTATGTTGTGATTTAATGTTAAACAAATACTGTAGACACGACAAAGCAAGCAGTAGTGTAGATCAACCGTTACTGTCACCGGACATGGAACGGCACTTTTCACACTGTGTTTCCACTCGGTTAACCTAATGTGTAGAGATGGTCGCGATGTCATATGTGAACTATTGTTGACCCTAGAGCAGGGAATAATAGTCCTTATTAACTACACCTTTTGGGTTCATGAACTAGGGACGTCGCCGTTTAGTGATAGACGTACATTTTACAGACTACGGGATACTGTACCAGTATGCTCAATTGCTCATTTGACCACAAGTAGTGCCGAGATGTCGTTAATCATTATACAAAGTACACCGCACCCATACTGTATTCTTAAAAGCTGACAACACAACGTGTGACACTAGCGTTGTTGCCATTAATATAAATATGACGTATTGTTTGTGAAGCGCCTAATTATTGCGTGCAAATACTCGGAACTTTGTTGGGATTTCGGTAATTGTTTGCCACTGGCAAGTTTACTGTGCGCCAGTTTGGTTTGTGCCATTTCTGTGACTTCGGAAAGTGTGGTTTGATTTCTATGATCTCCTGAAATGTTAATTACTGATTTCTGATTATGTTGGTACAATTTCTATGGCCTCTTCTTATTGAAATCGTTAGATTTCTATGGCATCTTATAAAATGTGCTAGAATTTCTATGACATTTAGATTTTTAAATATATATAAACTTTCTATACCTGCTATTTTTTGAAGTGTGTTATTACATCCGAATATTTCTCACGTGTTCAATAGCTGGTGCATTGCTACCTAAGCACGACTTATCAAAACAGTTTTTAGTAAGCATGTATTTTTTTAGTCGGTAGATAGATATGTACCTACGATATTTTTTTTGCAATCTAGAAAAGAGAGATAGCGAGTTGCGTTGTTGTAAAATAATTACGGAGCCAGGCGTGTACTCTTTTACATTATTAAACAGTCTTACCACAAAAGTAAAGACCAGATTTAAACATATATGTTTCTAAAAATTCGTTCCATAAAATCGACGTCTATCACTCTCGTTTTCTTACTCAAACCTGGCATTCCTACAAATTTTAATTGTAAATTTGTTATTGAGTTAGAAAAAGCGAGGGTTTGATGTCGATTTGTGGTGAAAATATTTTAGACACATCTGTTGAATTCTAGTTTAAATCTTTTGTCGTAAAACCGTTTTGGTTGTAGCATTATTTTATTCGAAAGGAAAAAATTCAATATAATATTTTTGTCAGCACTGTTTTCATACTCTTTATAATTTAGGACGCAAAGGATTTTTGATCGAAAGTTTTGTGGGTAGTTTAAACCAATTTATTTTACTTAGACTAGTTAGCATAACTAGTCTAAATCTATCATAAAAGTATAATTAATCTAAACTGATCGCATGATCAGTGAGGGTAGTCTTGAGTCGTATTGTCGCTTGTTGGTTCGCCCACTAGTGAAGTTATCAACCTACGCCGGAGTTGTGAGGCACACTTGCTCAGTTTGCTCACAGCAATATATTATACTAAACTCGTCCCGACACCTCAAGTTTCCATCCCCATCGCTAGTAGGGCTACATCGGTAGTGTAGTGCAACGACAATAGTAATCGAACCTTTTGCGTGGAACATTTCAACAATAAATACGTGTCATACTTTTCAATAGCGAACGGCGCAATGTGATCGAGGACAGCTGAAAATCGGTGAGTAGCCTTGCATTCATTACTCCTCACTGAGCGATTCCAAGAGGAGCATCAGCTCAGAATTCCATGAAGCTCCTTCGACCAGCAAACGCAAACGGTAAACGACCAAGCAACTACGCCCCAAGATGAGTTTCGGCTACGCTCGCCATTTTTCACTGTCCTACAAAGACAACAAATGTCACGATAAAAACAGGTGATCTTAAATCATAACTGATGCGGAACAGCGAAAACACCTAAAAAGCATTAAAAAAAGCGGAAGAAGTATCATTCGTCAGCGAATAATGCAATGCCATTAAAACATGGAAAACCCCCTTGGTTGAGAAAGCGACGCGGCGGAGCGCCGTGCCATGACGTTTTTTTTGTTGTCACAAAAACTGCCTATTACGGCAGCTAGGGATCCCATTTGTCCGTTTTTCCGGCCTGTTTTTTTAACGTTGCCGGAAATCTGCGGGATTAAACGTGCAGTAGGTAATGTTCGTTTGTGTGTCATGGAGGTTTTGTGGGTTACTTCAGAAGGGTAACGTGAGGATTAGTAATAAATTGCAGTCATTTAAAATCGGATAAAAAGTGATTAAAAACTATTATGTGTAATTTTTGTGTGTATAGTGTTTGTGATAGTACTCGTGTGATCCAGAAATACTCGTTTCTGGTCTATGTGTTATGTGCATGTGAAATTTAAAGTCTGTAAACGGTACCCACGACACAGGAGAAGTCCTAGTGTGGGGCTACGTTTTAACTTAAAAAGGAAATAAATTGAAATTATTTATTTGCATTGTCTTTGTTTTCATATTATAGCCAATGGAAACTATTTAAAAAAATTGCAGTGTACATAATATACTAATACATTTGGATGGTTGGTACAACTGTTATGAACAGACGTGCTTGTGTTTACCATCATCTGAACGGTTTGTTTATCTCGTGTATCTGTTGTGTAGAAAAATGTATTTATTAGTGTTCAAATGACATAAAAAACAATTATTATGCCATCAAGTTTTTCATCCACAATGTTATCTTAATTGTGAGCGTGATACGTATGAAACAATAGTGAATTTTATGGAACTCGTAATTATATTATGGTCATGTTTTTTTTTGTTATTTACCCAACACGCAATAGAATATAATGATAACAGACTTCAAATGGGTTTAATCTTTTTTTAATCCGAATGTTTCTGCTGTATGACTTTCAAAGTCAAATATCCGGAAACAAAGCTACCAAACAAATATAACAAATCGGAAATGAAATTGAACCTATTTCGCTGCAAAAAACATTGGTGTTTTCGATGAATAAAAAATGCCTAGTGATTCGATAATAAAGCTGCTACAGTGAGCGATGATTCGTCAAATATAAACTAGTGATGTGATATTTTGTCCGTAATCAAAAAGTACCGGATAATGAGTATTATCTTAAATCTATATTTTCATCCGGATCGAAAGGGAAATACATATTCGAATGTCTGTAATTGTCTATCAGCCGGTCTTGATGGTCAAAGTACGGGTAAAATTTTGGTCGAGTTTTTATAATTATTTTAATCAAACAAGTCCAAGGCTTGCAAAGCGCAATTTCTACTTTTACGAATATGCTTCTTTGAAAACTTTGGATCAATAAATTATTGTGCATTTCACGTGAACTAATTTATATCAAAGTTTTTAATTTTATTCAACTCTATATTATTAATCTTGCCGAATTGTTTTGTGACGTATGTAATAAACTAGGGATGTTGAGCATTCGTTACCTAAATTATTGGATACCCGAATACCAGGATACACCACGTGTAACAATAATCTATCTATAATATTTATACAAAAATGATTCCCTTTTCCCTTGGTCACGGCATCACGCGTGAACAGCTAGCTAGTCATCGCTAATTCGCTAGTTTCATCGTCCTTTCAAGGTATACTGAGAAAGAAAATTCTTTGGCCATTGCCTTGTGCTTGCCATTCAGTGTTATGTCTATTTGTTGTCACGCGTAATACAAATTTCCACTGTTGGGTAGATTATTTGACTTGTGTAGATATCTATACTAATAATCATCTTAATGTTATCTTCTTAATATATATGAATTACGTGTCACGTTGTTTTTCCGCGATGACCTTCTAAACTACTTAGCCAATTTTTATGATCGAACTTGAAAGATAGGTTAGCTTACATCTTAATTTATAGTCGCCACATCAACGCATGTCCGTGTCTACTAGTAATGTTGTAAAGACGAAAGATTTGATTCTTTGTTTATTTGCATTGAATAGGCACCGAAACTGCTGAACCGATTTGAAAAAATATTTCACTGTTGAGAAGCTACACTATCCCCGTATACAGCCTATATACGAGTAATTATACAGCTTACTTTTTATCACGTAAAAATTAACGGGTTCCACGTGGTAGTAGTTAACGCGGGTGAGTAAGAACCTGTAGTAAAAAAAAACTGTGTGTAGGTGGTGTATGTTTATCAGCATAGTAAGACGACCGAGCTTTGGTAAAAAAAAATCACTACTACCGAAGTCACGGCTAACAGCTGGTGTAGAAGTTTCACCTTTGTTAAAATAATTCCTTCAACCGCTAGTCAAAGACAGACATATAATTTTATTGGTAATTTTGCTAAACTGACTACTAACATTTAATTTTAATGATAATTTTACTAACTTTATAAAGTACAAGACCTATCTTTGAGTTGGTCCCAAAAGTTTGCAGGCCTAAATAAACTATATCAGTTACTAAGGGTCCCGAGTGGCCACACTAATTATTATGAAGTGATTCGACCTTATGTCGAGATAGATAAGCGTTACTTTTTGATGTCGTTGTGAAATTGGTCGAGGCGTGAAGAGGGGAGAAACATACAAACACGATCACAAACGTTCGTAGTGTGTCAGCGGTTGACGATGATGAAAAACGATCAATATTAAACGTTATTTCATTTTAGCAAATCGATAAATATTCGTATTGTTTAAAAATTATAATATTGTTTAATTTAAGTATTAAAGTAATACTCAAGTACTCAAGCTTCATAACTGAAAAATCATGTTTCTCAGCAAGCTCTACTCCTGAACACCCCTGAACACTTCACCCCGTCTACGTACTAAGCTGCAAATTAAGCAGATTAACGCAACCCAATATCGCAGTGTATTTAATTCTTGTTAATTAACATGCCCCAAATGAACAAAGTTAAAATAGTCAATTATCAATTTCCATTATAATTTAAACTCGGCAACCCTGTCTGGTGAAATTTTAACTTGTGGTAACCCTACCGAGCCGTACGTTTGGAACTTTTCTAATATTCTCCAAATTGAACATTTCTTTCACAGAAGTAATGAAAACGGAGGGGAATGGTGGACTAATTTTTGAGGAAGTAATATTATTGTTACAATATATCACGGCCATTTGCAATTTGCGAACTTTTATGGAAATATACGAATGTTTATTGTTTGTATCGTGCGGTAGGGTCGTTTGGAAACTCGTACGCTGTTATGTTTGATGGAACGTTACGTTGTGGCGGCGTTAATGGCAGGTTTACGTTACTTTTGATTTGAATTTGTATTTCCTTTATTTTACTTACTTACCTTTTGGTTTTGTGTTTTCTTTCTAACATACATATACATACATTCTATGTAGTAAGTAGTACGTAATGATTTGTTTGATTTTTATGTAATTCTAAGACAGTTAACTTTTGTCTGAAAAAAAAGAATAAAAAATTAAAATATTTCAACAACATTAAATATGGACTAGTAATTTATTTGGAATGTTGATTTCAATGCTATAAATTATTGTGAATAAAAAACTGATTTATCATAATACTTACTATTACCTATCTGTTAAGCATCTACGGAAGTTGGTTCGTTACGGTATTTAACTTTACCTTTAAAAAAAGCGCCTTTCCATAACGTCTCAACCCCCAAAAATCACCCCAAAGCCTGTCATCCCCTAACGGCGCCGAGCATCTTTAACGAACCATCCTGATAACGACATTCCGTTCATGGCAAAAGGACCGTAATCGCATCATCATTACCTCCGCCATTTCTTCCGGTATCGGCGAGTTTTGCGGGAACTCGTGTTAATTTATACCAATTCTATGCCAATTAAATTTAAAAATAAAACGTGGAACCGCCGTCAGCCCCGTAGAGGTGATAGGTGGCATAGAACACGATTGTTGCGATATTTTCACTGAACGATCATAGCTGATCGTTACCGTGGTGACAGTACTGTAATCGCATCTATACGTATAAATAAATAAAGTTAAAGTGTCTGTTTGTAACGTCAAAATAACAGCTTTTTACTATAATTATGCATATGAATGTATGTAACGGTACTTGCAACAAAAACACAATTTTAAAAATTGTGTCTATCGTCTGTCTGTCTGTTTGTTTGTTCCGGCTAATCTCCGAAACGGAAGGACCAAATTCACCCCCCATTAACGGTTACTGCAGGATAATAGTCACAGCGGGGCACATCCAAATAAAAATAAATGAACAAAAAAGGAACTACGAGCTGCTTCTTCGGGTAAATAAACCATACAATTTTAATTCATTAAATTGTACAAATAATATGTTAATTTTGCAAATATTAAGTGACATGCTAATGAATAAATTGCCATGCAATTTACGTCGGTTGGCTGTCAGCGCTCTCCGATGTCAAAGGCTCTTTTAGTACATACGAGTCACAAAGTGAATGCATAGAAGAACTATAATAGATAGATACTGCCTTTCAATGCCACGGGTTTGCAACAAAGTGGTTTGAATGGTAAATTATTTAATCATCGTTTTGTTTTATAGTTAAAAACTATAATCATTTTAAGTTATTGGTTGAATGTTTTCATAATCACATGTATAGATTTTTTGTCACAGGGTCAGAATAGAAAATTATTTTTGCCACCTATTTTCGATATTCTAGGGATAGGTGTATCCAGTAGCCGTGTGCCGATCATGCTCGATTGGATCGTTTTGACTTGATGACGATCCCGTAAAGATTCGATTACGTTTCGCAGCAACATCCGATCACCGAGATTTACTTGACACTCGAGTTACAATGACTGTATTTCTATCAGTCTATGGTTCAAACTCATCTGATCGCATTAATACCCGAATATCAAGATTGAGATCGACTCGTCACCGCCAGAGTTACAAATGATAAAGTTCTAACTTATCTAATGGCGTGGAGTGGAAGACCCATAAGATCTGGTTTTTTAATTCGATCGTAGGTGAAGGTCGCGCAAGTCCCGGATCTTGTGAAATAAGCGACTAACACAAGTCTAGTATGCAGACTGCCCGCACCCTAAGCTCTAAAGGAGCAAAGCTGCAAAAAAAATATTTTTACTAATTAAAGTTACATTACGCATGTTTCTTTTTTATTTATTTAACTAACTTAACTAAACATTTATTATATTTGCTTAATGGTAAGTTTTAAATTAAGCAAGTTTCGTGCGTCACTTTAGTATAACTACACCTTTTTGTTACTACACCTTGCGTAAAACTGAATGTTGCAAGTGGTTTACGCCCCCAAGGAAAAATTTGTCTCGAAACCTGCTATAAAAGGTGTAAAAGCTCCCCTAAGCAATCGAGATGATTTCATGGTAGTTCCCCTTTAACCCTGCAAGGGTCATTACCAGTCCGCCTTCGGAAAGTGTCGGCTTTTACCGTCCATTTGCGAATCACTATTATGTAACCTTTTGTACTTTGTCTCATTATTTATGTGAGATGTCGTTTACACCTAGAAATGAGGAGGGCAATAAGATATTGCCTCATAAGATAACAAAGAAAAAGCAATGTATTTATTGCTATTATTTATATTTGTAACTTTTCCGTTAATTGATTTCGTAATCTGAAAATATTAGTTTGTTTTTTTTTCTCAAAGGTACAGAAAAGTAACATTTATTGTTGTTATTAAGGTAAACTACTATAAACTAAATTACTTCTATTGCATAAACATAATTACTAACTGAACTGAAATAAAAAAAAATTGCTCACCTAAATATTATTTAGATCGCAAAAGCTACGTATCTGAGGATAAGAATTATGAAAATACTAGCTGATTCCCGCGACTTCGTCTGCGCAGGATTAGTATTTTGAGCAGCTTATAATTATTAGCGTGGCGTAGAAAATAACTAACATATGAATATGAAGACAATATTTTTTTATTATTATTAGGTTGATTTTATTTTTAATTGAAATAAAAAAAATCTATGGTGTTTCCAATTTCAATAATTATAGAGTTGATACTAAATGATATCTCTTTATTTCGCTAGTTCTGATGAACGAGCCAAATCTAAAGTACCTTACCTACCTGTCTTAATTATGTTCACTCCACACACTACGTAAGAGTCGCAATCGAAAGTCGTCAAGAGAGCGGCTTTTCGGAATGACAACGACTGTTTCAGGAAATTACCAAGGATATTTATTATCAAAGGAATGACATAATAAATTACGACATGCGGTTCATTTCAAAAACATGTTCGTTTGATTATTCTATTCATGTCTCGATCAGAACGTCATTATACGTATTATACACTAAAAGGAAAAAGTAATGAATTGGTTTGAAAAGCTAATCTTAATATTATATTACGCGTCACGTTGTTTGTCCGCGATGGACACCTAAACTACTTAACCGATTTTAATCAAATTTGCACACCGTGTGCAGTTTGAGCTAACTTGAAAGATAGGATAGCTTACATCTCAATTTATAGTCGCAATATCAAAAACCTTAGCCACGGCAACGCGTGGCCGTGTCTGCTAGTGTTTTATAATTACCTGTAATTGTCATTATTCCTGTCATAAAAATACATTACAAAAATTAATGTAGTCGTAATGTTTCCTCTAATTTTCTGATGTTCGTCGCCACTTTTTTATTTTTTGCTTTCATATGAACCTTCTCCTGATGGTAACAAACACAACAAAAAAGAATTTGCAGAATTGGTCCATCCGTTCACGCGTGATGCCGTGACCAAGGGAAATTGGGATTCATTTTTATATATTATGGAGATACAGATAATATAGATAATATAGATTATACAGTTTCTAACTTTCAATTAAGGCTATCCCTTTAAGAGAAGTCCTATTCAATTGGATAACAAGTATGCCAAAGAAGTAACAAACGAATTTGAAATTTAGTTATGAAACTCTGTAATTATTCTTACTTAGGTACTATAGGAGAAAACTTAGACGGTGTACGTTCGTTCGCACTTTATTAATTTAATTTGCAGAATTATACAAGTAAAATACTGTTAATATAATAAACTTGAATACTTTGAATAATTTTTTGAATGACAGCTCCTAGAACACTATCAAAGTCAAACGACTTATTTTAAATAGGCGATAAAATTGCACTTTTACTCGTACAAGTCAAACACTTCAATATAAGTAACAAATTAATAGAACCATTAAAGAAAACAAAAATTATGAATTGATTATGGTTTGAGTTTGAAAAAGGATGATTCCGTTTCAAGCACTGGTCCAGGATTGAATATCGGACAGGAAAAGAAAACTCCGTTGACTCTACCTGTTAACGAGCGCCACAACCTAAGCCTAAGTAGTTGATATAAGTAGTAGATATATGAATATGGCATTAGTATGTAGCCATTAGAGATTTGATACATGTATGTAATAGTATGTAAAACACCGCGTACATCGTCTCCTAGATATGACCGCGCCGCCGTGCGAAAGAGGCAGGATGGGTGCATGCCAGATGTACGCGGCAATTGTGTTAGGTTTAGTTTTATCTATTGTATTTCGGCTCTATTGTATTGGCGAGCCAGAATGTATTGATTGCCGTAATAGAAGTTTGCTTTAGTAGTAAGATATTTTTGTTAGTCTTTACTACGGCCTTTATTGTACAAGCCAGGCAGAATGTCTTATTGCTGTAATATAAGTTAACTTTAATAGTTTACAACTGGCCATTATATTTAGGCCCTATTGTGTTAGGGCAGCTGCATGTATCATTTACTGTAATAATAGTTTACATTAAGAGTACGATACTTTTGTAAAGCACAGTCCACTGAGAATCGTTATAGCGTCAACACGTTGTTTAGCTAGCATACAGAGCTAAACCCGTGAACGAACAAGCCAAGTCCTGATAAATAACCTCCAGTAATCTCTCAGTACAAGTTTGTTTTCTTTCAACATTTCCTCGTCGTCGTCGTCAATAGCAACGCTCGTTTCGTCAGTACCCTGCACCTGAATAAGTCGTCTACAAAATTCCTTCGAGCCGGATCTCTGACGAAAATGAGCGTGAAGAGCTCGGTGACAACACGCACTTAGTTGAAGAAGAAGACTGAGAAGATTTCAACCAGAACCGACCCGGGGCTGCGATCCGAAGAGCCGCCCGGGTCATCCAGCGACGTTTCTGTGATGTCGTCGATGGTCACGCAGGTCATTCCCTTGGCCGGACCTGGTGGTCGTTTCAGCGACCACAGTGTCTCGGTGCCGGGTAGGGATGATAAAATGACTGGCAGACCGCGGCATCACAGCATCCGCCCCTGTTCGAGCCGCGCCTCAAAAGCTTGCGCGAGTAGGATCGAGCATTTGCGTCTGCTCGCAGAGTATGAGGCGGAACAGCAAGTGGCGCACATAAAAGAAAAAGTGGCGCACATAAAAGAAAATCTGGTGAGGAAGAAGCTGTTGGTAGACTTGGCTCGTATCGACGCAATGGCTGACAAAGCTAGGTCAGATCATGGTATGGTCAGACACGTGGAAGAGTGGGTGGATACGAAGCCGCAGGAAGTCGCGGCAATCCATCCGCAGCCGCAAGTGCCGGGAGCGCCCCTCTCAAAGTTGGTGCTGTTAGAGCCCAGCGCACCGGCATGTAAAGCAAGCTCCAATAATGGCATTGTCGAACGAGTGGCAATGGGGGTGGATATGATGACGCCGCAGGAAGTCGCGGCTATCCACCTGGAGCCGCCAGTGCCCGGAGCGCCCCTCCCGCAGTGGGCGTTGCTAGAGCCCAGCGCGCCTGACGTACTTGTCGTGACACCTACGCCAGATCGATCATGCGGTGTCAGGCCGCATTACACTCCTGTCGCGGTCAGCAAGACTGCTGCGCCGCACGGGACAACGAGTAGCATAGGAGGGCAAGTCGTCTCGTTAGCGGTCAACGGTGCGTGTGGTAAAAAGTTGTCTGACAAATCAGCGCGAGTGCTAACTCCCGTCGTGGTCAGCAAGACTGCTGCGCTGCACGGGACAGCGAGTGTCATCGAGGGGCAAGTCGTTTCGTTGGCAGTCAACAGGGTGCGTGGTGAAGACTTGTCCGACAAATCAGCGCGAGTGCTAACTCCCGTCGCAGCCAGCAAGACTGCTGCGCCGCACGGGACAACGAGTGTCATCAGAAGGCAAGTCGTCTCGTTAGTGGTCAACAGTGCGCGTGGTGAAGATTTGTCCGACAAATCAGCGCGAGTACTAACTCCCGTCGCGGCCAGCACGACTGCTGCGCCGCACGGGACAACGAGTGTCATCGGAGGGCAAGTGGTGTCGTTGGTGGTCAACAGTGCGCGTGGTGAAGACTTGTCCGACATATCAGCGCGAGTGCTAACTCCCGTCGCGGCCAGCAAGACTGCTGCGCCGCACGGGACAACGAGTGTCATCAGAAGACAAGTCGTGTCGTTGGTGGTCAACAGTGCGCGTGGTGAAGACTTGTCCGACATATCAGCGCGAGTGCTAACTCCCGTCGCGGCCAGCAAGACTGCTGCGCCGCACGGGACAACGAGTGTCATCAGAAGACAAGTCGTGTCGTTGGTGGTCAACAGTGCGCGTGGTGAAGAATTGTCCGACAAGTCAGCGCGAGTGCTAACTCCCGTCGCAGTCAGCAAGACTGCTGCGCCGCACGGGATAGCGAGTGTCTTCGGAGGGCAAATCGTTTCGTTAGCGGTCAACAGTGCGCGTGGTGAAAAATTGTTCGACAAGTCAGCGCGAGTGCTAACTCCCGTCGCGGTCAGGAAGCCTGCCGAGCCGCACGGGATAGTGAGTCAAATCAAAGGGCAAGTCGCTTCGCTAGTAGGTAGCCAAGGTCGCGGTAACCAAGTGTCCGATATGTCGTGGCGAGTGTCAAAAGTTCCCGCGTCGCGTCACCTGAGAGCGCTCGACCCGAAGCTCTACAGACGGCTTCGGGCGCGAGGAGGAGTCAAGGCCCGCGTAGCATACGACCCGAAGCTCTACAGACGGCTTCGGGCGCGAGGAAGAGTCAAGGCCCGTGTAGCATACGACCCAAAGCCCTACAGACAGCTACGGGCACGAGTAAAAATGAAAGCCCGTGGAGCGCTCGGCCTGAGGCGCTACAAACGTCTACGGGCACGAGAAAGAATGAGGTCCCGTAGAACGCTCCAGTCGACGCTCCGCAGATGTCTACGGGTACGAGAAAGAATGAAGGCACGTAGAGCGCTCGAGCCGATGTTCTACACTCGGCTACGAGCACGACGAGGAGCGAAGGCACGTAGAGCGCTCGAGCCGATGTTCTACACCCTACTACGGGCGCATGGGAGACTCAAGACTAGCAGAGTGCTCGAACCGCGGCGCTACAGGCTGCTACGGAGACGAGGAAGACTCAAGGTTAGCAGAGTGCACGAACCGCGGCGCTACAGGCTGCTACGGAGCCGCGGTAGACTCAAGACAAGCAGAGCGCATGAACCGCGGCGCTACAGGCTGCTGCGGAGACGAGGAAGACTCAAAATCTGCAGTGCGCCCGTTCCGAGGCGCCACAGACACACAGCGGTCGTCGTGTGTTAATTCCCTGCTTAGGCCAGTAGCAGAGGTTGTGGTGCTCTCAAACCATTGTGTAATCGGCGGAACCCTTTTACAGGGGGGAAAATGTTAACGAGCGCCACAACCTAAGCCTAAGTAGTTGATATAAGTAGTAGATATATGAATATGGCATTAGTATGTAGCCATTAGAGATTTGATACATGTATGTAATAGTATGTAAAACACCGCGTACATCGTCTCCTAGATATGACCGCGCCGCCGTGCGAAAGAGGCAGGATGGGTGCATGCCAGATGTACGCGGCAATTGTGTTAGGTTTAGTTTTATCTATTGTATTTCGGCTCTATTGTATTGGCGAGCCAGAATGTATTGATTGCCGTAATAGAAGTTTGCTTTAGTAGTAAGATATTTTTGTTAGTCTTTACTACGGCCTTTATTGTACAAGCCAGGCAGAATGTCTTATTGCTGTAATATAAGTTAACTTTAATAGTTTACAACTGGCCATTATATTTAGGCCCTATTGTGTTAGGGCAGCTGCATGTATCATTTACTGTAATAATAGTTTACATTAAGAGTACGATACTTCTGTAAAGCACAGTCCACTGAGAATCGTGATAGCGTCAACACGTTGTTTAGTTAGCATACAAAGCTAACACCGTGAACGAACAAGCCAAGTCCTGATAAATAACCTCCAGTAATCTCTCAGTACAAAGTTGTTTTCTTTCAACACTTCCTCGTAGTCGTCATCGTCGTCGTCGTCAATAGAAGCGCTCGTTTCGTCAGTACCCTGCACCTGAATTAGTCGTCTACACTACCAGTGCTTCGGAATACGCCCGTTAGAGAAGACAGCACCAAGAAACTCTACGAGGATGTCATATCGTTCAAGTTTAGTCACGTTTTAAATAAACAAATAAAATTGAAAACGGTCCAGCCGTGTGGAAGCTCAGTTTTGTCTGTTTGATTGTTACAAAACTCAGAAACTACTGGATGGATTTTGATGAGAGCTTCAGTATTTGGTAGCTTATTAAATTTCAAACAAGTTTCATCACTAAGTGACGACTTAAAATTTTGCTAAAACGTGGGTACCGCGTCTAACATTACTGAACCCGTAAGTCCGCGAGCTATGGAAATAGAGGTGTGTTGTGTGCTGAAGTTGGCATAATGACGTCACATGTTGTTATAGTTCACGCGTAGAAGTCGCGGTAATTAGCTAGTTCAGGGGGTTTACCATGACGTCTTATTGCGATCCAGTTGAGGACCTAAGCAGAATCATTTTACTACTTTTACTACTTATTTGTACTTCGTATTTCTTATTCTTATTCGTACTTCGACATGGCGTCTTGTTGTGACATCTTGACATAAAATGTGGGCAGCAAGTAGTTCATTAATGAACTATTGCGTGCTATCCGATCGAAGAAATAATGAAGGCTTGCAATTCATTTATGATTGAAATTCAGGCCACCGCCCTTCATTATAGGACCCTGTGGGCGGCCACCGGCGGAGACATAATTGGAATGTCACCGGTCCGCACTGAAGAGTCACGGGTTATCGACAGTTCGGCTGAGAGACATCGTAACTTATTTCTACGAAATTCGTTGTTGTTCGCTTAATAAATATGGTTCTATGACGTTACTATTTATTTTGTAAATTTATCGGTGTTCTGTGATTCAACCACAGATTCAACCACAACGGTGGAGTCTAGCTCAGAAGACGCCCTGCGTTCTGAAGCTTGCCCTCGCCGGCCTACTTACGACCCTTGCTTATGCTAAGGGTGTAAAATTGTGTTACAACCCTAATTATGTCATTTGAATCGTTTGATCTTGTACCTCTCGAATAAAGGACCTTAACACCTAAAAAAGGTAAAGATAATTTAACGCGTGAATTTTGACCTCTTTTAAGGTATACTCAAGTCGCTTGTTAAAACTGCCATTTCGTATCTTCACATCCTTTGTTCGTATTTTAGAAATGGTGGGGCAGGTGTTTCAAGGCAATCTCAATTCATACTTTGTTCCTTAAACGAGTTTCTGATGACAATAGATAATATAAATTACAATATCATTGTAATTGCGAGCTGCTCTGGTGTTAAAGATGGAAGATAGACAATTTAAATACTCAGTACATAACAAAACATTAAATTTGTTTGAGCATTGATCGACTTGCAAATACATATTTTATAAAAAAAATACATTATAAATTTCCGCCCTGATAAATGATACAAATTCATCACAAAATATTGGTAGAAATACAAAAAAACCTAATCATTATTTTCTCTAAAACTAAAACATTTGTACGGAAAAATGTCAGTACAAAGCAGTTGTCAAGTCAAAACGTCGAATACAGGGTTTTCAATAACCACGTTACAGGCAAACAACTCAAAGGCCGGTGGAGCCCTTGAAGTATTAGGGGGCCATTAGGACCCTATTGAAGTGTAGGGGAATGACGCCCTTAGGAAAAAGATAATAAGATATTTTCTGTTGAAATGTCGATAGTTTTTGTTCTGACGGGTGGCGAACAATAACTGTATTTCAGTTGTAACATAACTCTCTATAAGGTTTTGAAAATACGTGTGTCGTGCTGCAAGCTGATCTGATGCTGAGAGCTTCCTGTTGTCTGCATTCTATCATAAGACCAACAGCATCAACAAACCGTTCGCTTGCACCGGTCTCCCTTACTTACGTGACAAGGAGTTAGGCCTTAATCCACTTCAGGCCCTGGTCAATATGCCTCTGACTAATTCTTATATCAAATCATCGTTGTCACCATACTAGATTGAATAATGTATTGTCATCGGAACTTCATAGGGATGACCAATTTCAACTCAATATTGGGTCAATTTTGAGCCGAATATGGCAAACAATGTGGGGTGAAAGCAGATTTTTTCATGGGGGTCGAACTTTCGTGGGACGAATATCATATGGATTAAATCAAATCAAGCTAAACAAACATCCATGCAATCAAAGATTTCTATATAGTGCGTAGTATATACAAATTCATGTAACTTAAAAAACTCACTAAAGAACTGTTTAGCGTTTGACATGAATTTTCTGACTATTTCATGAAATAATTACTGGTCAAGTTGCAAGTCATACCTCGTGTACTCGGGGGTTAATCACTAATCAGGATTCCTATTGTACTGTCTTATTTCTAGGTACTATATAGGTCGTGTTGCGAACCACCTATGGGGTTTATTTTAAAAAGGAGAAACGTGAAAGAAGGTAAAATATGGTGTACCGACACCGACTCAATACAGTAGCAAAAGAATAAGCGGAGAGAAATAATATTTGCGTACGTCTCAATTGCAAGTATAACAAATCCTCAAAGCCGCGCTTTTACCACGCTCGCTTTAAAAATGCGCGTGTAATACAGAAAAAGAAATCTCTTATATAAATATTAATTACACTCTTCCGCATACACGATCCCACATCGAGAGAAAATCGATATAATATATCGAGATATCCCGATGTAGGCCACGCTGAATCGATTCCAATAATCCCGCATCTCGCATTCCGAAAAAATCAAATAGAATTCGTGTCCACATTAATTTCCCGCATAAAGGTGTGTTTACACCGTCGTAATAAAGGCGCCGTGCGAGTTTAATTCACTCGCGTTTGATAAATTCGCGGGGAATGAGCCTCTTCCGAGTGCGGATAAGTCAGTTACTCAAAATACGCGGTGTGTTTGTAACTTTGTTAGGGAGGTTTTTCTTTTTTCGGCGCCACAGTTTGGGGAACTACGAGTAAGTATATTAATTTATCAAGACTGGGCGAAAACTTTGGCGGAGGCGACACGGATAATAATATGACCAAAACGCTGGTTTCTATTTAAACCAAAATCTACATTGCTATGCTTCGTGGCAATGCACATTCTCAGCGCTTTTCCCTACGCCAAAATGTCTATTTCATAAATATCATTTTTATCTGCATTTTATTCGCAAATGAATTATGCTATCTTGATATCCACCCACTGCCGAGGCCAAAACAAGAGGCTAAAAGCTTGTACAAATTAAAAAGAAATAACATTGTCATTTGTTATCCGCTAAGAACAATACAAGTTGTCCAAACAACAACACGATCAACATATTCGATGGCTGTTCAACTGAACAATAACCATTGTTACATAAATCAACAACGACTGAATAATAAAACGGATTTACGATAGTGATACACGATTATATTCACAACAGCGCGCCGATGAGAAGAGCGGTGGTAGTCTATTCAAACAATGGTATGTTTCAGTGCTCCAAAGTACAATACAATAAAAAAATTAAACGGTCTCCTTTGTATTCCTTTGTGGTGTTATGTTGAAGCGTTCTTGAGCATAGGGCTAACGGAACACACACTTATCACTTACTAAAAGTATATAGTATATCGAAATATCGATTACTTTCCCAACAACAAGTAGCATTTTATGGAGGAAGCTTTAGCGTTTAATAAAACAGTGAGAGACGAAAGATAGTGGTCCAATCCTCTGCCTACATCGCACATATTCTGTAGTTAGAACTAATATTACGAACTCAAACCGTCTTACCACAAAAGTTTAGACTAGAGTTAAACAGATGTTTCTAAAATATCGTTCGACAAAATCGCCGTCTATCACTCGCGTTTTCTTACTTAATCCTGGCATTCATAATTATTTTACTTGGCAATTTGTTAATTAGTTAGAAAAAAAGAGGGTTAGACGTCTAAAATATTTAAACTCATCTGTTCAACTCTAGTTAAATATTTTGTGGTAAGACCGCTACAGCCGTTGGGTCACTTTAGTGGCGGCCTGACTAATGCCCGGTTTCTGACCAACCAATAAGTCTATCTCAGTCTAACTCTGCCACTAGAGGATGGCATTACCTTATTCCACAAATACACAACAACAACAATATAATCTCACACCAAAATATATGGAAACAGACGATCTTATCCGCTTAGTAATGTCTATAACGGTCTAATAATAAAGACTGGTCTAATTACGCACCCTATAATTTGATGGAAAATAAATTGAGAGCCTGATGAGTAAATTATATTTTTGCTGATGCCGTGGGGAGCGGCCGAACATGTTGTAACGGGGTATTTGGGGACGATGTAAAAACAAGTGACCAAAATGCTGACCTTTATTTGGGTAATTTTGGGTAAAGAGATTTATTTCTATAAAAAGTCGCACGCTTTTTTGTTCACGTTGCTCGCGATACCCATAGCGTGCCTACGTTGCTCATGGCTGCTTGTATGATGATACCAACTCACTGGTCAACTCACTTGATAGTTGAATAATGATCTTGTGTCTAACACCCTACAATTAATTAATTTATTCTTCACAGGTAAACTGAACCGTTGAAAGACATTTCGCGAGTTATCTTCACTATCGCAACATCTGGGAGGGCTAGAACCAGAAAGCCAAGGAAGTAAGTCAATGCGGATATTTATAATATATAAATGTTTAAATCTAAACCAGTTGAGTCCGAAGTATGAAACATTCTTTCATGTTTTACTACTGAAACCTATTGTGCTGCTGAAAGATGATATTGTATAGGCGATCTTTATACTTTTCCAAGATAGAATGCAGTTTGCATATTATAATGCAGTAGCCTTGGATGACCAAAGGTATATGCAAACTTTAAATCTGCTGCAAAGGTACACCACGATCCTTTCAGATCCACGTTCTTTTCGTCTGTTGACCTTCTGTTGGTTATCAGTTGTAGTATGATAATAATGACACGTCCAGTACTTACTACCGAGAATAGTACGTATTAAAATACTAGCCCATTTATTCCTAAAAATGTATGTAGGGCTTATAAAATATTTTTTTCATACCTACATTTTTCGTGGAGTAGATTGGGAAATTGTCTTGGAGTAATCTGGGAATAACCCATTAAAAATACGCACTGAAAAATTGAACTGTGCAATACTAATAATAAATAATAGAATAATTCAGCCTGTAACTGTCCCACTGCTGGGCAAAGGCCTCCCCTCACTATCGTGAGGAGGGTTAGGCCACAATCCACCACGGGGGCCTAGTCCGGGTTGGTGGATAACATGCCTCCGAAATAATTCTCGGGCATGTTGGTTTCTTCACGATGTTTTCCTTCACCGAAAAGCGAGTGATAATTACGTACATAATTATACTTAACAAGAAACACATTGGTACGTGCCCGCACTGGGATTTGAACTCGCCACCTCCGTTTTCGAAGGCGGAACTTCGAAAATACTAAGTGACGTTTAAAATGTTTATGAATAAGGTGGAAGTATATTCGTTTTAACGCTCAAGCTAGCTTGATTGCAGTATTGACCAGTTGCATTACAATACTAGCTGTGAGTCGAATATCAGTCAGCCTGTTTCGCCATCTTACCAGTTACCACAGATGTTCCATTTCTCTCTTGAATCTATCCGTGCGGTATAGCTGTAGGTGTGTTTAATTGATTTAATTATCCTCAGGCTTAGTTAATTGGCAGTACGCACTACGTCATTAAATATGCAAAACTGTGACAAATTTAGTTTGTCTACTAATTATAATAGTAATTAACGATGTATGACTATTTACAATAGGGACTACGTAACTAACTAACGTGCTATGGTAATTTTCGGAAATGACGACTGGTGAGGTCGATATGGGTTACTTCCTGAAATTCAATTATTTGTGGCGGTGCAGAAGTAATTACTACAAGGTCTAAAATCGAAGCTTCGTTAACTTCGTTTTGTTTCTTTCATGAAGATCGTATCTACGCTTGGCAAATTATTGTGGACCCAATAAATAATAAATACTCTGAGATTTAATTTTGTTCGGTCAATCTTAATTTCTCCTAGAGTAACGTAGGCGCATGCAATAAGTTTTCACACAGAGAATAGAGCAAAAACTTTTATGGCGGAACACCCCTCATCTTTAGGCAGAAATATAATATACTAGCTGATACCCGCAACTTCGTTCGCATTTTTATATAAAATGTAAACTGTTTAGAAAATCAATTGATGTCGCGGGGAACAGCGAGGTAAGAATATATCTGTCTCTTTCTCACTCCCTTTTCCTCTATCTTTCTCCCTCTCTAGCTCTTTTTCTATCTTTCTCCCTCTTTCGCTCTTTCTATCTCTCTTCCTCTACCTCTATCTCTTTCCCTCTCCCTATATCTCTATATCTTTCCCTATCTTTCCATCATTAATATCCCTCTCCACTCTCAATCTCTTGCGTTCCCTCTCCCTGTCCATCTCATCCGTTATATTTATTTCCCTCACCCTCTCCGTCTATATCTCTTCCTTTCCCTCCTTCGCTCACTCCCTCTCCCTCTATTTCTATATATTTCGCACTCAATCTCTCTCACCTATTTCCACCCACTCTCCCCTCCTTCTAGCCCCACTCTCCCCTCTTTCACTCCCACTCTCCACTGTCTCCCCCCACTCTTCCCTCTTTCTCCCCCCACTGTATCATCACTTTCTATTCACTCTACACTCTTTCTCACCCCACTCTCCCCTCTTTCTCAACCCACTCTCCCCTCTTTCTCCCACCACTCTCCCCTCTTCCCCCCCACTCTTCCCTCTTTCTCCCCCCACTCTCTCCTCTTCCCCCCACTCTTCCCGCCTGCTCCCCCCACTCTCCCCTCTTTCTCCCCCCACTATACTCTCATTCTCCCCGCTCTCCCCTCTCTATCTCCCCACTCTACCCTTTTTCTCACCCCACTCTCCCCTATTTCTCCCCCGTTCTATCCTCATTCTCCCCTCTACCCTCATACCCCAGTCTCCCCTCTCTATCTCCCCACTCTACCCTTTTTCTCACCCTACTCTCCCCTCTTTCTCCCCCCACTCTCCCCTCTTTCTCCCCCCACTCTCCCCTCTTTCTCACCCCATTCACCCCTCTTTATCCCCCACTCTCCCCTCTTTCTCACCCCACTCACCCCTCTTTCTCCCCCCACTCTCCCCTCTTTCTCACCACACTCCCCCCCCCTTTATCCCCCACTCTCCCCTCTTTCTCCCCCCACTCTCCCCTTTTCTCCCCCCCACTATCCCCTCTTGCTCCCCCTCTCTCCCCTTTTCTCCCCCCCACTCTTCCCTCTTTCTCCCCCCACTGTATCATCACTTTCTATTCACTCTACACTCTTTCTCACCCCACTCTCCCCTCTTTCTCAACCCACTCTCCCCTCTTTCTCCCACCACTCTCCCCTCTTCCCCCCACTCTTCCCTCTTTCTCCCCCCACTCTTCCCTCTTTCTCCCCCCACTCTCCCCTCTTCCCCCCACTCTTCCCGCTTTCTCCCCCCACTCTCCCCTATTTCTCCCCCGTTCTATCCTCATTCTCCCCTCTACCCTCATACCCCACTCTCCCCTCTCTATCTCCCCACTCTACCCTTTTTCTCACCTTACTCTCCCCTCTTTCCCCCCCCCCCCACTCTCCCCTCTTTCTCACCCCACTCACCTCTCTTTATCCCCCACTCTCACCTCTTTCTCACCCCACTCACCCCTCTTTATCCCCACTCTCCCCTCTTTCTCACCCCACTCACCCCTCTTTATCCCCCACTCTCCCCTCTCTTTCTCCCCACTCTACTCTCTTTCTCACCCCACTCTCCCCTCTTTCTCCCCCCTCTAACCTTTTTCTCACCCCACTCTCCCTTCTTTCTCCCCCCACTCTCCCCTATTTTTCCCCCCACTCTGTCCGCTTTCTCCCCCCACTCTCCCCTCTTTCTCCCCCCACTCTAACCTTTTTCTCACCCCACTCTCCCCTCTTTCTCCCCCCACTCTCCCCTCTTTTTCCCCCCACTCTGTCCGCTTTCTCCCCCCACTCTCCTCTCTTTCTTCCTGCTCTCCCCTCTCTTTCTCCCCACTCTACCCTCTTCTCCCCTCACTCTACCATCTACTCCCCCTTTCCCCCACTTTACCCCTTTCTCCCCCTCCTCCCATCGCACTCTCCCCCCTTAATTACTTTCCAATTTAAATTACGATCCGTTTAGCCGTTTATTGTGGTCCGTAGGGGGTGCATCTAAAGAATACCTCATAATTTCAACCCCCTTGCTTTTCCCCCTTTAGGGATGATTTTGCAAAAAAGCTGAAACCCGTATTTATTTATTTCTTACCAAAAGCCTAAATAAGAATTTTCAGATCCCTAACTTGAGGAATTATGGATTCCCCATACAAACTTTCAACCCCTATTTCATCCCCTTCGAGATTATTTTTGAGACAAAAGATAGCCTATGTCCGTCTCATGGGTCCAATCTACCCCTATACCAAATTTCATCGAAATCGGTTCAGCCGTTTAGCCGTGAAAAGGTAACAAACAAACAAACAGACAAACAGATATACAGATAAACAGATAAACAGATAAACAGAGTTACTTTCAGATTTATAATATTAGTATGGATTATACGAGCTACAAGCTTATGAATTAAATTACAGCATTGCCTTACCCGTTTGTACAAAATACAAATTTCATCAAAAAATGCTTTTAAACCTAATTACGTAAAGCAAATAAAAGAGAAATATCAAATAGAACCCGCTGATTTTTTTTTCGGAAACGCCGATTACGAAGTTTACATTGAAATAAAATTATGGTAATGGAATAAAAATGTATGCTACTCGATTTTATGAATTGAATTTTCTGGTTATTACAAAGAGTCCATTTTTTGTCTGATATTACGAGTATATAATATACATACGTTACGTCCGATACCTAAGTGTACATTACATACACTACAAAAGTATAATATACAGTTGGTTAACTTATTTATTTATAAGTTAGGGAGGCGTCTTTTTGTGCACAGATTTACCATCAAAATAATAATATATTATCATTTCTAACCGTAACCGAACATTAAATAAATACCTGCAAATATGTGTTCGTAATTAATTCTTCATTCCCGTCCATTTGTCCGATCGTCCTTCCTATCCGAGAAGGCCACAACACGACATGACACAATGCGATAATAGTCTGCACAGATAAACAACGCGTCATGAACTACCACCATACTACTAAAAACCGTTAAGACAGGTAGGAATTAAATAATTTGTTTTTCCAATCTTCAAAGCTTTGATATAGCCGACAGCCGTTCTCGAAACCTTGTCTAAAACAACTGCGGACTAATCCCATCTACTTTATACTAATGTACTTCAGGCCCAATCGTGTCAGACTATATACCTAAATCAACCGTCCGAGAGGATCGCCAAATAACTGTATAAATAAAATGCTTTCGACTTATCTTCTATTTCTTATAAATATACACAGGGCGAGGACAAAGGTGGAGTGGAAAACAGTGAATCAGTAGCCCCAGAGTGGGTTTTTACTAGTTCGAAATAGTACGCGTCAACTAGCGCTTCTGTATGAAGAGCCTGTACAGTACAGCGCTCCTACCGGCGCGTTTATGAACGAAAAATCTTCATACAAAGAGGGGCTCAGATCAGACAACTACACTAAATCTTCAAACGACACACAACTTGTGTTAGAGCTTATCATAAGTATTATTATATTTGCGTCAGTTTTTAGTCACGAACGCATTGAACGCGTACTTTCCCGTACAAAATTTGACACCGCGATTTTATCGGCCGATAAAAACGCTCCAATGGGTAGCTGAACGCGAGCGTTCCCATACAAAAATGTGACGCTTTGATCCTATCCGCAGATAAAAACGCACCAGTCGGGTGTAGGCCTAAATCTACGTAAGTAACGCTGTAACCCCCAGTTTCTGAAACGTCAGTCAACGTTGACAACAGTGTGCCTAGTGCGAGTTTTGACAATTTATTTACGCGCTCGGTCCGTTTGGCGTAAACTTAATTTAACCTAATTTAGCGCGTAAATAAATTGACAAAACTCGCACTAGGCACACAGATTAATTCTATTGCCATCCTTGTAATTTGTTTGGTGTTAGATAGAGACAATTATAGTTTAAATCTACTGTCATCAAAGCCAACTAGCGTTCTAGAAACCGGGGGTAAGTTTACTAGTTTAGGTACTGCCCTGATTACTATTCCACGGAACTGGGCTCGTGCACAATTTGCCAAGAGATTTATCGGCACCCTTTTAACTTCAAATACAGTGGCGATTGGGCGTTGTTTAATTTTATTATCCTCTCTTTGTTTCGTTGAGATTTTTTTCTTGGATACCTCTTAGAGATTTGTAGCTAATTTGGTCATCCTTAGAGATTGTATTTTATTGGCTCAATTGGGCTATAGAAAATTGGGGTAACTTTTAAGCTGAAAATTGCAGGAGCTTTGTGGTGTTGTAAACAGGTCCGTATTGGAATAAATGCTGTCTGCTTACAATAAATGGTTTTAGGTTGAGATGAGCTAGGCTGTTTTAATATGTATGAGAAAATAATTATATTCAAAGGGCTGATGGAAAACTTTCTCACCGGAAACAAGAAGTAAAAGTTAACAAAATCAAAGTTACCAGAAAATAAATAGCTTACAATATAACATACCAAAGTTTACCAGTTACGGCACTTAAAATAAATATTATTTTCATCATCAGAAATCACAGGTTCACATTGAATAAGTTCCGAACTTCGAATCTCTCTCCGACAAACGTCGAAATGCACAACTTTCGAAATATGAAGGTGACGTGAACTTTTAACAAGTCGAATATTATTGGTACATACCTACCCGATTCTTTGTATCAGCTAAACTCTTAACTTGTTGCTATCTTTCTCTGTTTTATGAGGTTTGAAGTGACTACCTCATGTCAGTACCTGTAGCTTAAGTTTTTACAAAATAACAAGTTCCTATACGAGTATAAGAAACACAAACACACACAAGCTTATAAAATACTAGGAGCACCACACGGTTTCAGCCGCGTTAACCATTAATTTTTACGGGATAAAAGGTAGCCTATGTGTACCGGGGATAGCATAGCTTCCCAACAGTTAAAGAATTTTTCAAATCAGTTTAGTAGTTTCGGAGCCTATTCATTACAACCAAACAAACAAAGTTTTCCTTTTTATAATGTTAGTGTAGATAATCTTCCGTAGTTTGGCACAAAAACGCACACACACACCTTCACACACATAGTCGATATACCGCCAAAAGTTTTCATTCGGCTTGATGCGTCAACAGAAAACAAAAACACATCGGCCTAGCCCATCAATCCGTACAGTTTTACGACAGTACCTCAATTCGCGACCGACGCGCCCGAGCGTGCTTTAAGACGAATGATAACCGGAATACGGAGTTTGTCACCCGCCTCACACGGATTCGCCCCATGCGAATCCCATAAAGTTTCCGATAGGTTTTTTACATCGACCCAATTTACTAGAAACAAAAACGTAGTTCCGTATCTGTCTGGCGTTGGCTATCAATTTTGTAAAGGTTGGCACCCACTCAGGTTGAGAAGAAGGGTGAAAAGTGGCTTAGTAGCTAGTTGTTAACGCGTCGACACGCCCCGAATGTTTAATGTCTCGTCTGTACCCGTTTACCATTAGGTTGTGTACCATTCTAATGCATAAAAAAAACTCAGCCTTCTTGTGAAAAAGCAGAAAGCAATGCCTTTGTGACGCTTACCGTGTGTATATTTTTGTGTTTGTTGTATTGGTATTGTTGAATAGTGTTTCTTCATGAAAAAAATTAAGTTTTGTTCCCAGTGCGATTCGGATTACAGGATGCAGGCCTATAGCACCCTCGAATATTTTAAGAAATGTGCATCTGGTTTTTTATTCATCCTGGGCTTTTTAAAAACGTACGGCGACACAGTCTAGCTAGCTAGTTACTATCACCGCTGTTTGAACTTTAAGCCAACATATCCTCAGACAGAACGGTTGAAACTTTAACTCAAAGGAGAAAGTGGACTCCAGCCTTAAACTGTTCGGGTTTTTTATAGCTCTCTCCCATTGTTTGCTTCGCGTTTATTACGCCAGGCTGATCCGATTGGGGCTTTATTTTGGAAAGTATTGTCTGATACAATGTAAAGATTAGCTCTTTGATTATGGCTCGTTATTGTGTAGGAGAGACTTGGGCAATAGATTCTCGTATATCAAGTTTTTCATCAGGGTTCAGTTGAATAATTTAGGTAAGAATGAAAATATTATAAGGAGGTTGAACTTGAAGTAAGTAAGAGTACAATGAAAATGGCTGTGTACTTTACTGTACTCCAGTTAAAATACACACGCTTTTCTTATTTTATTTATATTCATGATAGAACTATTGAATAACCTACAAAATATTATCACAATTGTCAATACCTTTTCAAAATTTTAGATGCTTGTGCACATAACTAAAACTTTGAATAATTTATATAATCGTCGAAATATCCAACAAATATGCTTTCAAGTTTCTAGTTTATTTACTTATTAATAAGCACTGATTAACACAGTAACAGGTTTACTGGTAGAATCCACAAGTTGAGCTTATCTCCGAGATCCTTCTGACCCAGTTATAATGGATCAACTAATTGACAACTTAAGTGACGAAATAAAAAGGCAATGCAATAAGAAGATGCGGTGGTACATAACATACACCCAAGCGTATTATACGGACGTTAGACACTGTCCCGTATAATTGATGCTCATTTGACCAACCTAATCAGTATGTAGCTTTAGAAATTCGGGTGGTTCTTACAAGCAAATTATCACGGTCCACGACGTTCTATATGCCGTTTAAATTTAGACCAGTTCCGATGCAACCCTTTCTCTATCTGATCGCGAACCTGGGTCGCCCGCATGAAAGTACAAATTCACATCTCTATTCTCTACTAACTTGGTAGACTGTACTAACTTGGCAGACTCTACCAAGGTTACGTTATTGATGTCATCTCTAATACTTTGGCGGAGTAGGCTCTAAGTAAAATTGAAGAGAGCATGAAAATGATGGAAATGCTTTGAGACAAACTATAATGTAATATCAACCGATAAAGACGGCGACGCTGACAACGTCGAAGCTGAAGACATCGATGCTGATGTAGAAGCCTATATATTTTTTTTAATCTCACTTGAATATTATGTTCACTTTGACATTTCCGTGGCATCACACATGTAAAAACTTTGTGTTGGTTATACACTTTAAGGTCACCAACAATGGATGCAGTGCACCAAAGGTTGCAGGTCATCTGGGTTCAATACATGTCACTACCCGTGCGAAGCCGGACGGGTTGCCAGTAATGAAATGTATTCATAAACGCCCTAACTTTATAATATAAATAGGAGTAGTAGAAATTATATAATTCACTGTATACAGAATTAAGTCTTAACTTAAGACGTCCTGAGTAATATCGACGTAGCCAGCTACTCTCTTAAACATTGCGAGTTATAGGAAGACGTCTCAAGTTATAGCTGTACGGGGCAGGCAGCGTAACTTGAGCAATTAGCTAAGTTAGCTCCAAGTCCATTGTCCTAGTTTTTCCTTTTAGTAACGCTAATGCTATTATCCATTCCATTATGGAGCGTGCTTGTGAATGAAATTCTAGATAATGATAATAATTCTGCTCCCGGTTGGTATCGATTATTGGAACCTTTGAAATCAGAAGCGCGGGGTTCGAATTGCAATGCGCACATCTAATTAGCAACAAGCAAAATGAGTCGATTCCACACACATCAAAACAAGACAATGCCCAGTGTCTTCCGTACAACTCGCATTTCATTTAAACAAACCAATCAAAATAACAATCCAAAAAGTATCCCTCAACCATCCGCTGGCAAAACTCAAATGAAAACCGAAAGTATTGAATCAGGCCGAATTCGGCTCGTACGGGTCGATTTGTTTATGCCCCCAAAGAATTGCCTCCACAGAAAAGTTGGCTCACGAACTTTAATTACCGACGAGGAAGTTCAGTAGGCATTCCGATTTATTTTCTGAAGCTTTATCTTACCTCAACACTATAGTCAGTATGAGCGTATACATTTTTTTTTACCAGATGTCTTCATTAATCAGATGCAATGGCCAGTTTTATTTGACACGTAATAATATTACTTAGCTGCTTACGAGAAAGAGTGTTCGTTTAGCTACTTTGTACTATCCATTATTGAAAAGTTTGTTGATAATGTAGTGTTTTCTCTCTGAATTGCTACTCGTGCTGCCCTGCGAAGTGAAAGCGAAGTGAAGCGGGCTATGTAAGCACACACTCTCTCGAGAGAAGGATTGTTAGCAGTGGCAGAAGTTGCAGTGCCGAATCTGCCGAAGGGCAGAATCTCAACGGGGTATTTAGGACTTTCAACATACACCCAGTTTGAAAACAAGGACTTTTTATACCAATTAGTGTAGCACAGATCGCGTGTGTGCGTGTTTTGTCAGCAAAGCGTGGAATTGCAGGTGCTTGGTAAAATATTCGGGAGAATCAAAGGTATATTTGTACTGAGTCTGAGTGTTTACGGGACCATGATTTTTAGCTAATTCCCTCGACACTAGAAGTACTAGTGAGAGATCAGCATCTATTTATGTGATCGTGGAACATTACTGTACATAGGTTATTACGCCAAAGGAATTCTCATCTCGGAGAATTATTATCTACGAAGAATTTGCATAGAAATATTATGTGAGTACATAACAAAGAACGTTCTCGTATATTGGCTTTACCGTTTTACAGCAAGCTATATAAAGTTTTATGACTTCACTTCCATGTGCTCGTTTAGGAGAAAAAAGGGATAGGGATTTAGAGATTTCTGAATAGAGATGGAGTGGTTTGGCATTTTGCCGGATTCTAATTAATTTTCTATTCAACTCGGCCGCAATGTGAAGTTCGCAAAATATGTTAGAATCGATCTCAGTACTCGAATGAGGTAGTGACATGATTGTAGGGTAAGCAGGAATCTAGTCTACCGAGAAAGTATTCGATACGCTAACTGTGGCCATTCTATATTCTGAGGGAATGCCAAATCACACTGAGGTGTGATTTGGCATTCTCTCAATATAATATAATAATAAAATTATTAGATTTTAGTTTTTTCTTCGATGTAGATAACTGTTTTTGAATTTTTATCATGCTGTGTACACATATTTTGGGACACTGTTCAGCTCGAAATTATATTCATGTATTACTTACTTAATTTAAGTTAATACCATTGTACTGATAGTGTTCTGTTTTGTGTGCCTGAATAAATAAATAAATAAATGAATACTTTGTCGATAGTGGTTCCTGCTCGCCCTACTGGAGACAGCTTGTCGAGTCGTTCAAGAGCTTCTGACATGACTTAACCAATGCTGCTACCAATTAGGATTGCATTAACGTGCGCCTAAACACTAAAACACTTTTGCGTGGCCCCTCCCCGGGGTGGAATTCTTAGCCACACAAATAATGGTAAGTAGATATCTATTTAAAAACGCAAAAGAAATCAGACAACAAAAAAAGTCACCTGACTTGTTACAAAATATGTCTACACTACCATTATTGTAAATGACCGGTTTAGATGAAATCTCGAATATTCTAACCTCAAGACCTGGTACGGCTGCCAACAAAGAATAGTCAGGATCAAAAGCAGCCAAATGATTTAGTGAATTTACTTACTGACAGCCCGATAGTTGCCGGCGCGCCTCATCTCTAATTCATATTGGTGGCTTACGTCTTGCTCGATGTAAAAGTTCATGGTTGTTTGTTGGCAAGTAATTGTAGAAGATTGCGAGACGGTATGAACATTGGAATCTTGAAAAAGGCCACGGAAATGTTGCCAGGAATGTGGATGAAATTATTCAATGAACAAAGCGAAAGAATATGTTTTCACCTTCTCTCTTCTAAGTAGTCCGTATATGAGTATGTTAGTAGGTAACTAAAATACATAGTTAGTTAGAAGTATGGATATAAAAGGGATAAAAAGTATCCTAATTTCTATTCCAGGATCTAAATAAAGTATCAGTATAGTATATTAAATTTCATCAAAATACGTTCATCCGTTAAAACTTAATGAGAGGTCTAACATACATACATAAACTTTATCATTAAATTAGTAGGAAGGATAGTAGAATAGGATATTAGTAAGATTCCTAAATTTTCATATCCCAAAATTTTGACGACCCCTAAACTTAACACCATAAAACATGATTACATCACGGCGTGTATCGTAGAGAGTTTAGCTCGTATCGTAAAACAAGCCCTTGCAAATCCGCCTGATTGCTCACGTAATTAAAACCCAGTTTAAAGGATAATTAAAATAACCTATTAACCGTCCTGCGACTTAAACGGAGAGTTAGTGAGCTCATCCACCCCGTACAGCTTTTACGACATGTCTCCGACCGTTAACGTGGCCACAGAGTAGGCAGTAGGATAACTACAAGAATAGTAAAATTCTAGGGTGTTGTTTGAACTAGGATTATTACAAAGACATTATTAGAGGTAGAGACCGTCCCCGGACATCACAATGTAGTGAATACAGAAAAAAAATACATTTAGGCAGGGCTGAAGTACAACTGACAAGACAACTATGCGTATTGCGTACGTTCATTATTGTCCATATTATATTATTATGCCGAATCCGATCTTATATTTGTACAAGTGGAGCTTCAAAATGTCGCCAACGTCTCTCATCAATCATTATGGCGGCCGGCGTCACTACTTGATTCACTGGATAATAATGTGCAATGTTCGGTTTGCTTCCTCTTAATATTTTATGTCTGTGGATTATTATGAGTACATAATTAATATAAAAAATAAACAAAAACATTAACCTCCATCAAAACTCGGGTAAAGCCACACTGAATCAAATATATATTTTTAGTGGTTGTGTGTTTTTGGTGTGTGAAAGCAGTCTGCAAATTGTGATGGTTAATCTAATTTACTGTGGGCGGTATTTTGTATATTTTCGAAAGGGTCCTTGAAGACCTTTATTTTCAAAACATATGCGGTGTACACTGGAAACTTTATTATATTATCAAACTCTCTAGACTAATTCAATTTCAGCATGAAATCCTCATGTAACAAAATCCAGCGTGAAAAATCACGCCGAAACTGTAACATTCCATGTTTACAGTGGATAAGAAAATGTAGGTGCTTCGACAGTGGCCACGTACTATCGCCATAAAAACACCATCGTCTATATAAATGGTCCATTACGCAACATCCATCCCATGGTTTATAGACATCTTAGCCAGAGTACTGTAGTTTGCATCTTGTCATCTGGCTTTAATGGATCTAACAGCGTATTTAAGTAAATATTTTGTACGCGACTCTTGCATTACTTGAAACGGAGTCTGAAAAGAGATCCTATCATAGACTTGTCATGGTCTTTATTATTTAGCTATCGAGTCATGTTACCACAGTTTATCTGTGTAGTTTCTCTTCTGCACTGAAGCAATAATATAGCTACGGCCACATAAAGCTGGCCAGTACTTAGTACAAAGGTCTGAGCGCCATTACTCGCTTCCGGTGGTGCACGAAATGGCGGACAAAATGGCGGACACATCACAGACACCGCTTCCGCTGTGACGCATTAAAATCTTGTTGTTAGTGTCGTTATGGGAATGTATGTATGTAATTTCTATTATGCCAGAGTTTGAAGTTTAATGTATGAGTCTGCAGCGTTACGTATCTTTCTGCGGCTTTATGTAGTAAATAATTGATGTTTGTAGTTTTACTCGTACAGTTAGTAAAACAAGTAATTGTCGTAACTCCCACTTTATTTTTACCACGCAAAATTCTGAAATGTTATAAAGGTATTGGTATTAAAAGTTTGAACTGTTCTGCATTTTATTTTGAGTTATAATACCTAAGTTTATGAGCCTTCAAATTACCTTCGAAATTGGAACATAATAATATTATTTTGTTGCTCTGTGTCTCACTCAAGCCAGTCTGTAGTTATTTTATTATAAACCTAACTGTGTCAGAGATAAGCTTCAATTTGGCCATTGTCATCAAAACCAGTGACATTAGCCTTCAAAATTGAGGCCACGATCAATTAATATTTATAGCCAAACAGCCTACCCCAAAGCAATCACGCGCGATGTTAGACATACACAAAAATTGACACGGATGAGCAGAAAATAGCCCTAAATAGGTCACTTGGGTCACTCATATGGTACGTAGTACCCAACTTATATGGCTTACCGATGTACCTGCGCAGAAGATGAATTTTCAAAGCGCGGGAAATGCTATTGACCGCTATTGGTCGGCAGCCGCGCCGCCATCTTAGCGATCGCCGCGTGGTATGAGTGAGATTTAACTAACAGCTGCAGTGTATTATGAACCTTATAATAGTGATCTTAGGTTGATTGTAAGTTTTAAGCATTCTTTCGTTAATCTTCGGACCATACTTTCTTTTCTGCGCGAACGAAGATTCACGACGCGCCATATAAGTTGGGTACTACTGTAACAGAGTTAACAAAGTTGGCCTGTACGTAACACACAAGCAGTAGAGAAACGCTGACATTTGACTAAATGCAGGACACACAAGAAAGCGTCCACCTAGCTTCATTTTACAAACCTACACAACTTGGGCGGGTAGTTAGTGCTACAAGATACAATAATATTCTAGATTTAGTACGTATAAATGAAGTTATGACCATACCCATTAAATAGCACACACCGATCGATAAAAAAAAATCGAGCTCTATCGATCTTATGGCATTGACTGACGGACTTACCACAAAAAAATTAAACCAGAGTTGAACAGATGAGACTAGATATTTTCACCACAAATCAACGTCTAACCCTCGCTTTTTCTACTTCAATAACAAATTCAGCAGTTACATAATTAGGAATGCTGGGATTTAGTAACAAACGCGAGTGATAGACGTCGATTTTGTGGAACGTAGTTTTTGAAACATCGGTTTAACTCTGGTCCAAATTGTTGTGGTGAGACGGTTAGTATATAAACTGCTCTGGCAGTATTATTACTGTCATGTGTGCTATCCGTCTTTATACTAATTTTTAAATTTTAAATTTAACTTAATACTATCCATGCTCGTGGTGCTATCATGCATAACAAACACAGGTTTATGTCAATGGACAAGGTTAGAGTTGCGATCATTAAAAAACGATGAACAGAGCAACGAGGTTCTCTTTAACTGCCTTTGCGTGCTTACACCTCTTAAGAGGTCACTTGTTCAGCGCGCTTCGATGTAGCCTTGTAGAGGAAGCTTTTAACGTATGCTTCTTGTCTAAAACACAGTTTTAAGTACCTACCTATATCTAGCTGGATTGGTTACTGATAATGTATGAGTATAATATTTGGCGCTTTATCGTGGCTTTGACGTACCGAGAGAGCTTTCTGTTTCTTGTATTGATAATAAGCTGCAGTTCATATCTATAACTTATTGCTGAGCAAGGATGTGAAGTCACTTTTGTGAGAAAGATGGTGACAAAGTCCCTATTGTGATTTGTTTGCGGATGGATCGTCAAATGTAATGTCGGAGTGCTTGTGTCTTTGTGAAAGTGAGTGAGAGGGATATTTAATTTGAATGTGTATTTTGTAAATGTTTTTGTATGTGTTGTATGATAATTTTTAATGTAAATGTTGGCTTTCGTTGATGTAATGGTCAATTGAAGCTAATAAATAAATACTTATATAAGAAAATCATTTTATATCCACTATATTTCACTTTATGTATGGAATAAATACATCACTCTGAATGGATTGTTTCTATTTCAACCCAATATAATGGATTATTGATAACATACTCGTATTGCGTTATCAATTATCTATTAATCGACATGCTTCAATGATCCTATATTATATCAATCAACAAATTACGTGAATTGGCAACACAGTTGAATTAAGACAATCGATTTTCTTACAAACATTCATAGGTTTAAGTGTAATATTATAAGACTACCTAATCAAATTTAAGAGCATTTGTGCCGCTATTTGGACAAGCACTTGAGTTTCACCGCTCGTTGAGTACCAATTCACGTATACAATTTGACAAAAGATAGCTGTCCATTTGTCACCTGACAAAGGGTTTCAACGGAATGGAAGTCGTTATCATACCTACCTCGTCACGCGTGAGACGGCCAGCCGACCGCGCCACTTATCATACGGCGCCTTTGAAGAATCGCTGAATTGCCCACCCGCTTTTCCCTATTCCATTCACGATGCGATACCTCTCCTGCAAAGCAAAATTGAATCGATCACACCTTGCCGTGTACCGGGATGCTAGGGTTGACAATTGATTTCACAAGATTTTATCTATAATAAATAATTCAGCCTGCAACTGTCCCACTGCTGAGCAAATGCCTCCCCTCACTTTAGTGAGAAGGATTAGGTCATACTCCACCACGGGGGCCTAGTCCGGGTCGGTGGATAACATACCTCCGAAATAATTATCGGGCATGTTGGTTTCCTCATGATATTTTCCTTCACTGAAAGGCGAATTACTTAAAATTATTCAGAATTATTTTGTGTGTTCTGTTTTTAATGGTATGAATATAGAGTGCTCGTTGATGATAGACAATAGAGCTGCACTAAAAGTATGTTTTTATTCAATCAACTCCATCGCGTGACTCCATTAAGTGGATCTATTGTTTTCCGACACTCGAGCGAAATACTATCAGAATAATATGATATTATTCTGTATAGAAAAAATAATCTCCAACAAAGAGTATAACAGCCCTACAGTAACGTATAACACGTAGCTGCGATATAAGAAACGTAGGCCGACGCTAGCACAAATTCAAAGGACGCGGGACCGCAATATATTATTGTGTTTTTGAAAAATTGCAAACAATAAAGGTATCTAGTTGGACCGTGGTAGATCAGGACATGCGACAAATGTTAGAATGGACCCTGATATTTGTCATTTCATAAAAAAAAGGTTTGAACTTGTATAGCGGTGATAGGCTAGTGGGCAAACGTCCGCCTGCCAAGTAGAAAGAGGTTGGAGGTATGTATCCACAAATTTGGACCAGGGCCCAGTAGTGGGTTTATGTCTTAAAAACAAATGAAACTTGGTCAGTATCCAATTGTCTATCACTTTATCTAGATTATTCCCACTTAATTCTAATGTGTTCGTACACAATTCGCGCAGTATAGAGGTCACTTACTTAACATAACGTGTAAAAAAATACTTTAACATTTTCCTGCATTAATGAAATTAACAGTTGATTGTATAAATGAATAAAGGAAATTTACTGTAAATACATCTGAAACTCGATGTACAAAGAATCACCTTTGCATGGGTTAACTCGCAAACCCTAAAACGACTACCGAAAAGAGTCGCGTTGAATTCGAATAAAAAATGAAATGGCGTAGGTATGTAACAAATCGGTCGCCACTTTTTATTCTGTGGTCGACCGATTCGACTGTCAGAGTTCCCTTCTATACGATTATAAGATTATATTTGTAATATAAAAAGGTAGTAAGAGCGTTATTTGTTGTGAATAGGTTTAAGTTTCCTTGCTACATATTCGTTGCTTAGATAAGTCACATCACTCACAACATCGGTAACATAATCACAGTAAGAGAAAATGTACAATAACAGTATTGTTTCACAATAATGGAATATTGTAATGGGTTTTGCCTAAGAGCAAACTGCCTCTTTAAGAGCCTCTTTACAGATATCCTAATTCAAGAACCGCTTGTTGTTGGGAACTTGAGAGTTTTGGTGGGTGTTATGTATTTAACTTTTTTTTTGGAGTGTTAATCTGTGAATATTATTAACACACCAAAAAATACAAGTGCCGAGACCACGGAGACGATACAGAGGCCGCAAAAGTTTGACTGTTTAAATTAAAGCTTGAAGCATAAAAAAAAGGAATTACACAGTAATAAAACAGTATGATTCAAATAATCACATACTCGTCGTTTACTACTATAATATTATAATTTAGTGCGGTAAAATGAAATCCTGTTATAGCCCTTACTGTTTGTACGTTGCAAAGAGATTCCTATTGAAGGATTTGGCAACGGTGTAATGTATATGGGCGGAACCTTTTTGTGAAACGCTTTTATTTCAGTTCAGGATCCGATTTGATATTCGATCTCCTTCCCTTTGTCGAATTTTTGGTATTTTCTTAGCTTTTCTTAGCTTTAATCCGAGGGCTTCCTTATAGGTGTACATTTATATGATACGAACGTATAAATAATAAACATTATAATTTTTTTTTTTTTTAGGTACCTATGCCTTTTTAACACTTTGTAAGGGTCTTGGTAATTAGTGGTTCGAACATGAGCTTCTGTTGCTAAACTTAGTGTACCAATGTTTCGAGAAACTCGTGCAAATACCATTTTTAATCGCATTCGGAGATCATCCGAGCTAGTAATAACGTTTTGGTGCCGAACAGCAACGGGTTGGAAAACCATCGTTATATGAATTTTCATCCCTCCGTGCTCCATAGGACCGTCGGTTCTGGTTGTTATCGGTCGATAGCGATCGTTAAGTCACGTTTGAAACCCTTGGGACAGATTGTCAGAGACCGTCAGCACCACCTCGCCCGATAAACTAACGCCACGGTGACAAATGCCATTAGGCATAATATACTCTCAACAATCACCGGTCCATGACTCCACAGAATTCATTAGCAAAATACACTAGTAACTGATTAAGTAGGTACCTTACTCAATCAACCTGTCAAACCTAAGTAGTCGCAATATAGATGGCGTAATTCGAAACCGCAAACAAGATATCAAATCACAATTTGAAAATAACCATCCGCGTTGAAAAATAAACTCCATTCCTTCACTGAAAGCGTACACTTCATTACCATCCTGTCAACGCAAAAATACACAATATTTTTCGCTCATTTCGCTTTTCGCTTCGCTCATTCTGCTTTGCGTATAACTGTAAAAAGATGAAATGTAATCCGCATGTTTTACCATACATTAAAAGCGGTTAGGCAAAAATAAAGTGGAAACTCGCCTTTCTGTTTATTTGTATAAAGAAGCTGTTTATGTTCTTATCTTTCTTCTTAATATATACTTATATATACTATACTTCACGTTGTTTGTCCGCGATGAACTCCTAATCTATTTAACCGATTTTAATTAAATTTTCACACCTCGTCCAGTTTGATGCAACTTGAAAGATTATGATAGCTTACATAATATCTCGATTTATAGTCGCAATAACAAAACCCTTAGCCACAGCAATGCGTGGCCGCGTCTGCTAGTTTACTTATATTTATAATTAACGGAGTAAAGGAAACAAAAAACTTAATGAGATTCAGTATCAAGTAACCAACTATAGTCTTATGCTAAAAGCATGTAGTCGACCAGAATTACCATGCACCTGCGCTTTGTTTCCCAGAGTTTCTCAACGCACCTTTGCTTATGTAAATGGTGTGTAAATTGCATGCCACAACCCCAAACTCAACTGTGCATTGTTTGAAAAATCCTTTGTTGTTGAGAAACACTGTTTTAATTATATTTTTTTTTTACTTTTAATGATCAAATTAAAAGAATTGTTTGATTTCATGCTTAATAATATTGGCCTGTTGGATTTATTTAATACTAGTTTCGCCCCGCCGTTACACCCGCGTTTTGATAATCTTCTTTTTCTTAATCTTAATATATATAAATTACGCGTCACGTTGTTTGTCCGCGATGGACTCCTAAACTACTTAACCGATTTTAATCAAATTTGCACACCGTGTGCAGTTTGGCCTACCTTAAAAGATAGGATAGCTTCCATCCCAACGTATAGTCGCAATAACAAAACCCTTAGCCACAGCAACGCGTGGCTGTGTCTGCTAGTATAATATATAAATTACGTGTCAAGTTGTTTTTCCGCGATGGACTCCGAAATTACTTAACCGATTTTAGTCAAATTTGCACACCGTGTGCAGTTTGGTCTACCTTAAAAGATAGGATAGCTTCCATCCCAACGTATAGTCGCAATAACAAAACCCTTAGCCACAGCAACGCGTGGCTGTGTCTGCTAGTAGAATATATAAATTACGTGTCAAGTTGTTTTTCCGCGATGGACCTCTAAATTACTTAACCGATGTTAGTCAAATTTGCACACAGTGTGCAATTTGTTCTAACTTGAAAGATAGGATAGCTTACATAATACGAGTATCTCGACTTATAGTCGCAATAACAAAAACCTTAGCCACAGCAATGCGTGGCCGTGTCTACTAGTGTACGATATATCTTTATGACTTGTAGCCTACGTGTTATTCTGATATGTAAGCTATATTATTGTAAAGATAAATCAAAATCCTATCAGTAGTTTTTTCGTTGAAAGCGCACAAATGGCCGCTCGGCATTGTGTCATTATAGCCGTGCTTCTGTAACAAACAAAAATTATAAAGAATCAATTAATTAGTCTAAACATTGCATACATAATTGCAAATTACTATTGTTTTAAAAAAAATATTGTCACGTGTATGCATTATTTATTGCATTTCCGTCCTAAAATGTGAATCATTTTCATTCTATTGTTAATATTATAATTATTCTAATACATTCAACGAATTAAGTGCTTTACATGCAGATATTCATATTCAAATGAGACGTGATTTGGTTTTTGCAGTTACGGAAATGTAAGCCGTGCTTTTAAATGGGCATTAGCATGATTAAATTAATAACGAGTAGAAGTAACGCTTTAACTGTTTAAGCATCTGGGACTCCTTCAGGGGGAAATGGTATTTTCTTTGCAACAAGCATTAAAACTGTCCATAAGTTTAAATCAGATGTACTACAATTTGTACATAGTAGGTACATACTTATATTATTTACTGTGATAGCCGAGTGAGGTAGCCGAATCAACTTTTGACAACGAATGTTGCAACGTTTAAATTATTATATCGGCAAAAATTATATTGAAATTAAATTGAGCAACCAATTTAAGCATTTCCTAAGAACACTGAAAGGATGGTACAAGCGAGTAGCGCTATAACCTTAATTTTGAAATGATACAACATATTATTTTTTAAGGAAAAAGAAGACACGAAAATACCTTTACAAAGTATATTCACAAACAAATTATAATAAACAATGCTCCTCATAGAAATTTTTAAATATTTCCGAACAGAAAACAGTAGTACTTAACTAGATATAATTGTTTAATTTGATATTAGGTTTGTGCGCGAATTAGACCTTATTAATTAAATTTAGATAAGATTGCTCATCATCTTCGAACTTTTCTGGGCCCTTCTCTGTTATCCGCAATCCTATTGTGGCGAAGCGCACTCTAAGAAGTTGTCAAAGGCTGTTCGAGCCAAAACTCGTGAGGCTAATAGCATGAATACTAAAGAATGCCCCGGTTGTCGGATCGTTAGCATAACTCTTTGATCCGCCCCTGGTCGGCATTATTCGAAGTATCAACTAGAACGTTTTTATTTCCTTTTAGGCGTCGAGCTTTTAAAATCGCGTTGTTCGTTCAGTCATGTTAGTGCTCGATCACGGTAAATGTGCGCGTCAGTGACGCGCGCGTTTGTGCCAGTGAAACGAGGCAGTACACTCGGTAAATCTATCCCGAAGTACCGCTAGCTCAATTGACGGACAGTAATAATGCTTATGATTCGCAAGAAAAGCCTTTTATTTCTCCCTTTTTCTCCAATTTCGAGAAAACTGTAAAGAATAATGCGCAGTTAAGATAAAGTTTCATGAGACAAGAAATGTCGTGCGATTTTGAAGTGCAGACCTTATTTAGAAAGAAATAGAGTCGTTTATGTGTTTTTAGGAGACGTGATGTAATCTTGAATTTTTCAAGTAGGAGAAGCTCTCCATTTGCGAAAATGACTAGCGTTTCTCTAGATTTATTTGCTCTACGTTGTTTAATTTCCATCTGGTACTTCGAGGAAAGCCATCTTAGGCGCGAATATAACATTGTTTGAAGAATTTTCAGGCATTTTTTAATGGTACCAGCCAAAAATGCAACAATACATTTTTGAATGAGTTTTTATTTCCTTGCTTTAACGACGCGTTTGACATAGTGGCTCAGCAATCGGACTGCTGCGCTTGGTGTCGCGGGTTCGATTCCAGCCCGGAACAAATATTCGTGTGATCCACAGATATTTGTTTCTGGTCTGGGTGTTATGTGTATGTGAAGTTATATGTACATAACACACCACCAGAAAACTATCCTGAGAAGAGTTTCCTTCCTCGTTAATTCCGTTTTTGAACAATAACTCAACACTAACAACTTTACTAAACATTCCATTAACACAAGAACCTACTTTCCGAAAATTGTTCCCGTTTGACGACGAACAAACTGTACATTTAATTAAATCCTTACCTAAAATATAGCGCCATATTGTCTAAAACTACGCCGACCATCCTCGCGACAAAAATAGAGTGGCCAAACAATAAATTTTAATCAAAGCCCAAATTGCTTCGGCAATCGTTTGGTTCTTTGTTTTTCCTACCCTCCATTAGTCTTGGGATGCCCTAACACAATTCCGAAGTGAATTTTAATATCTCACTCTGGCGAGTCTTTAATTAAAAGTGCCCTGTCAGTCCCTTTTCAGTCTTATATCGTATTTCTTTGAGGCTTTTGTCTCGATCGAGTTCAGTTCGAGGCGGATTCGAAATAACGAGTAGATTGGATTGGTGTATTTAACTATGGAATATACATTCATACATTTTTAATACCTAGTTGATTTTAACTTGAACTGTATACTCAATGACTAAAATTAAAAAACGTATAGCTGGATTTGAGCTTAGAAATTAATTTGTATTAATTTTTATAATTAAATACATGATTGTCTAACATTAGAAAAGATTTTGGAAGACCCATTGTAGATAGGCCTCTCACTAGATGGGCCGACGAAATCAAAAGAGTCGCAAGCGAACGGTGGATGCAAGTGGCAAATTGTCGTTCGATGTGGCGGTCTAAGGGGGAAGCCTATGTTCAGCAGTAGACGTCTTCAGGCTGATGATGATGATGATGATAATAACATTAGAAGTGAGATTGTAGTAAAAAATGCGGCAGCCGGCACTACGACCTGACCTGACTCTGGATCTCCAATAACTAATAATGTGTTTTTTACAGAATGACAAAATACCAAACCCGTTAACGGTCATCAATCCGCACAAAATGAAATAATTACTCTATCAATTGGCTGCCTTTTCTAATCAGTTAACCACTGTTCAGTTTACCAAGCTACGTAGTTAACTCCGATTTAGGAACTAACTGCGGGTTAAATGCCTTTGTGAACGCTCCTTTTCCAAAGTACTTAATTAAAAAGCTTCGGTGATTGCTCGCCTTTGTACACAATTATACGGCACTGTTTTATTATAGGTACACTACGTTGGTATGTGAGATGAATATTATTTTTTTAAAGATTTTTTTATATTTTTTAATATTGGTTTTTCTAATTGTTTCGTGTTCCAATTTTATTTAGTATTCAATTCATTATTTTACGCACAAAATGGGAAAATTGTTGAAACTTTAACTGTTTACCTAATAACAAGTTATGTACACATTATTCTAACATTATACAAATTATTCTGATTCTGATTCTGACGATTGAGAACTTAAGATAACTTATGTTCCGTACGTACAATTAATCTTGTGTTCTATTACGCATCGTAGACTGAGAAAGCTATAGACGACTGGTAGGATAGGTAGGCTGTTTCCCACAGGGAAGACTTCTCCTTCCTACATTGCAATATTACCCGTGACGGAAAAGGACAGAGCTAAACTGTTTGCATCTCTTAGCGCGTGTCGGTTTTTAAAGGTCAGCTACATGAATAGCTTAGCAAATGTTGTAGGTACATACTCTGTGTCATACTCTGTGATACAAACCGATACAAACTCTGACATTTATGCCTATTTTGAGAATGGTCTTCTTACATTGACGTTATATTGACGTTATAGTCTTCTATCGCATCTCATGTGGCCGCGCTGTGCCACCGTCCTTAGTTTTCTTTGTCCATGGTGAATTCGCATGAAGAATTAAAGAGTAGAAAATAATTAAACACAATAAAGGAACTTGATCATGATCCCACAAATATCCAGACTCAGAGCAAGTAGGTACTCGTGGTTCACACAATTCTTTGCCCTGTGCGGGAATCAAACCCTCAACCTTGAGCTATGCAGTCAGCTCATCGTGCACTTCGCCACGGAGGCCGTCAAAAAGATTATCCACGCTGCACTGGAACATAATGTTTCATGACACAGTTCAAAGACAATACTGTAAATTTATTACGATTTTCCATTATAGACGACGGAACCGTGAGCGTTCTAATTTTGAAACGAAGAATCCGTCTTCATTATTTAATGTCCCCACCACGGTTTTATCCCCAAAATCAACAACAATAAAACCCCATTTGCTGTTTATTTGGTTACTCTAACAAATTACCCATTGTTCAATATAAAAATGAGTTTTCTGTTTTCAGAGAAAATATCTTGGCATTGTATGTGTTTTCCTGTTTTCCATTGTTAGCCTGATGGAAGATTCCGCGGGAACCCTGGAAAGATCCTTTAAAATTGTTTTTGGAAGATTGAATGTGACCACTTAGAAGATTTTTTGAGAGTGATTCTTTTCCATTACAGGATGAAAATAATTAAACTTCGCGACGTTTTTGCACATTTTTGTGATGATATTTCTGTTTAACGTTTAGAAATGTTATTATCGTAGTGGTATTTTTATTTTATGATATTGATAGTTAAGTTAACTATTTTTATTATTATTATAATTAAACTGATTGTAAAGAAGGATATCGCTGCAATATAGGCGGCCTAATAAACTAACCAATATGCATAACATAAATGTCATAAATGAAAACGTTAAAGGTATAATAAAAAAGTAAACATTTCAATTCATATCATACAATTGCACTAACTACCTCAGTAGAAAATAATACATGTACCACTCTGCAGCTTAAAACGCCTATCCATTCTTCCATGTTCTATGACAACTCCTTCACAATTCAGGCTGTGCGACTGTGGAATGCCTTGCCCGTCAACATTAGGCAAGCCAAGTCTATCACTATTAAGGACATGGTGAGGAAGCACTACCTGTCGCTGAGTTAGTCCTGTTTGCTCATGCTTCGTAGTTATTTACGTAACGTTACATATTTATGATAATATTATTTAGTACATGCTATGTATTTCTATATATTTAGATATGTATTAGTTTATAATTATACTACTATGTGTAAGTATATCATATTTTTAAAATTTGTGTAATTTATGATAGCCATTATTTCATGTAAGTTTATTCTACATAAGTATGTAATAAGCACCTACATATTATTGTATTATTATTGTTATTTATTTATTCTTCTCTCCGATCCTTTATAATTATTATGATACACCACCACATACCGCAAAATCTCTGATAAATTCTTGTCCATCCAAAGGTTGCCTGTAAGAAATTGCATAAGCGATAAGGCCGCCCATTGTGCAGCATCTTTTTGTTTTCTTTTCTGTTCTGTATTTTATGTTTAATTGTATGGTGTTCAATAAAGAGTTATTGTATTGTATTGTATTGTATGTACTAAGTACAACCAAATTATACATTAAATCGGATGCTATTACTTAATTACTGAACCTTAGTGCAAAACCAACTTAAATTCCAACTCAATTTCACAATGACCCAGATACAATCAGAAGAATTTCCCACTTCCCCTAGCTTGTAAACTCGGAAGCACCACGTTTCCGTCCCCGATTGTACAGTCGCGCGAAATTGCTTCATTCGGTGTCACAGAAAAAGCTGAGAGGCACCCCGGGATGTTTGCCTTCAATAACCGCTCCACGCGTGACTTGAATACGGACTTGATTATGGCGTAGAGAGCAATCGCGGTATATTGCAACTCTATGGCAAGTCATGATAATTTGCGACTGACGGGGATGTCACATACAATAGTAGATATTCGTTATTGAAAATATTTTCGTGAGATTTGATGAGCTCCGCGTGATGAATGGTTTTTTACCGATTCCGACAAATATTTGTGTGAACCACAGAAGTCTCTACATCTGGATGCTGTTCCCGTAATGTTTGATGTTCTTCTAATAAAATGAATTCTAATTCTATATATGTGACCCGTTAACTATTATTATTAATTTTAAAGCCAAATGTAAAATCGGTGCAATTTTTTTTCAATGTGGTGCAATATTTTATGCGCTGTTTGCAGGCGATAAACATCTTGCAAACAAAATTTTGGCTATAGAATAGTAAATCACTACAAATAGTATGGCTCGGTTAGCTGATTTTCAGGCCCTGTGGCATTTTGACCGAGCATAAACCAATCATCGTTTCATGCAGAGCTTTCCAGAAACAAAGGAAGCCGCCTATTTTTTTTTAAACATATTTATTGGCAATAGGCCCTACCTGTTATTCCAACGCTTACAGCGTGTTACCATATCCGGGCACAAATTCAACGCAACTGCCACAGACGTCTTCTAAACAATATTTCCATTAACTCCAACCATAACATCCAAATTCCCCATCCGGGGCTCTCTCACCATTATTATTCTGTGGTCACGCCACAAAGTCGGGCCTTAAGGTCTTAACGGATTAGTGCCGATGTTATTATTGACATCATTGGGACACTGCGGATGTGACTAGAAAAGTGAATTTATTAACCTCCCCACCCCAAGTTGGCTTTTACCCAAACTTGGGTGTTTTTCTATTTGCCCTTTACGCCGTGAAATTGGGGCAAACTGGACATGATGTTAGAGTTTGGAGCTAGTAATGTGTCATTTTTAAGGCCACGGCAGATACATATTTATCCGAATTAAACTTCTCTATGTACAGAATTTCATGAGTATATTTCAGGTGTTGTCACTGATAAAGTTGTAAGTATTATCAAATTTGTATGACTAAACTTTTCTGGGGCATACATGATCACATAGGTACTTGCATAGATTCTAACCTAATCTAAGATTTTCAGTATTTAGATAATTAGTTTCTAAAAGCATCATGATCCTACAAACCGTCAGAATCAATCATAATGCAAATGTCTAACAAACTACCGGGTCACTAGATTGTTTAATCGTTTAGTTTCAATAATATGCCCCTTTTTCAAAATATTCTATACCTACTCAATATGTCAACCTGCACCAAAATGCCCCATTTCTGATATAATATTGTAACTCAAATTAATATTTTTGATAATTATTTCAGAACATGACGCTACTGAGCGAGCAACGTGTCCTTGCTACGCGTTCGCAAATCTTATTCTAGTTTACGTCTCTCTCAAAGATATGATTTCCATAATTAATTAGACAATTATCATAATGGAGCTTCCCCATTCCGTGACTGGTGTTCCGAGACGTCTGTGCTTAAGGGGGAATACAATATCCATATAGCAGGAACAGAATGGGAATAAAGGAAAGGAAACGACAAGACGCTTGTAACTTGGCACTTATTGCTTTGTATAAATATGCGATTTTGTCGGGAGCTATATCGAGACAAAACGTAATATATTATGCTTACTCCTATGACTGGTCATAAAAAGATACAAGAACCATTGCGAAATTTGATTGTTAAAGCTCTTACCATATGCAATAGAAGCTCAAATCTAAAGCAATACATGAACACTTGTAGAGAAAGCAATATCTTATGACTTTGAATACGAAGTAACTGTTATTTCATCTATACCTTAAATTATCTATAGGCTTATAATAATATTATTATTCTATAATCAATTGGTGTATGTTAATTAGTATTTAAACGGGTCTAATTCGCGCACAAACGAATATCAAAATATATAATTTTGACATACCTCGATTAAAAATTATATATTTTGATATTCGTTTGTGCGCGAATTAGACCCGTTTAAATACTAATTAACATGTATTCAGTTCGCGAAAGTTTAAGAACTTCAATTGGTGTATGGTTGAAATAATAATAACTCTGTTTACCGAAATTCAAAAGCTGTTAAAAATGAGCACAAACAGCATCATTCCAATTAGATACTGAGAAGTTTAATTGCCAATCTTCCATTTCAAACAAAAGAACATTCCTATGCCCAAAAAAAATACATTCATCTGCGAAAATTGACAGGTTTGTAAATTTTCAAGTCAATTGAATAATGGACAGGTCCAAAATTGCTTTACAAAATTTCACCACCGCAATAACTTTGTTAAAGTAAATAAAAGCTTGTCATCTCGTGTCGTGGGTACCGTTTACAGACATATTATTTCACATACACATAACACCCAGACTAGAAACAAATATTCGTGGATCACATATAATATAATTATGTTTTCCGGGCGGGATTCGAACCCGCGACACCAAGCGCAGCAGTCCGATCGCTCAGCCAGTACGCCAAACCGTTAAATTAAAAGGTACCTACTACTATAACAGTAGTATTTGAAAAAGCCTCACTTGTATCAAGTTTGTTTCTCAGCACAATTTCAAAGATATACTTAAAAACATAACGTCTCAATCTTCACGAACCATCTGCCGACTATAAAACGATTATCTAGAAGCCAATCCTTTTACTCCAATCTTTGTGCCCTATAACCGTTTAGCGTTCTCCCAATAATTACAGAGCTGCTCGTTAAGTGCGTACTCTCGAAGCATCAAATCTACATATTCTACGGTCCTCTTTACATTTAAGTTACATTTAAGGGTACGTTGAAACTCTCAGATCTTTCGCCGGAGAACAGAGTTACCATCAGATCTATACTGAAATAATCTTTGGGTTAAATGGAGTGCGTCTTGTAATAATTTCATTGATGCTATCATTTTATCTGTATCGATGATGGGCAAGCTTTTCAAGTATAATTATTTTGGGAGATTCGTTACGCAGTAAGCATTTAGTAATCTGTGATATTTCAATTAATTATCGGCTGAATTTCTTCGAGTGTGTATTGGATTACACAATTTAAATCCACCAAGCCAATTCCATCATCCAAGAACCAGACAAACGGCGATGCGTCTCCATTATTACTTGTGTTAGTATATTCTATCTTTACGCAAGAGGCGATTTGTTAATACATTTATTATGACCAACGCAAAGCAGTAGACAGTAAAGGATTCTTTACCGACATCTCGATGTATCTCGATGTTAGTTACAATAATAAATAAATAATAATCATTTGGCCTGTAACTGTCCCACAGCTGGGCAAAGGCCTCCCCTTTCGTGAGGAAGATTAGGCCATAATCCACCACGGGGGCCTAGGGGTTGGTGGATAACATGCCTCCGAAAGAATTCTCGGGCATGTTGGTTTCGTCACGATGTTTTCCTTCACCGAAAAGCGAGTGATAAATTACAAGTTAGATAGTTACAAGCATCACATCAATCACACACACAAACAACGTTGCTTTAGTACCTACGCGATGCGATGCAATATCTTACCTACAAGTAACTTTGATAGCATAAACAAGACAGTGTTGCCGTACGCCACCTATTCCACAAATGTGGAAACGTGAAAACCTCCATTCTGATTCTGAGCAAGTGTTTCCCGGACTTCCCATTTTGTATATTTTTCTTCTTAATAATTTTATTCATAATATCTACTCTAAACTGCACGTTTCCCAATTTAAATCAGGACTTGAGTTACGGAAATAACATCATTAACTGCGGATGTCAGCTAACGGCTGTGTCGAGAGCGACGCAGAACGCGGGTCGGCCGGTTGTTCCGCGAAACTTGTAAACAGGATAATCACGCACATCTAGGAGGCACGTGTTACACAAACACCACGAATTTTGCTTCGATTTATACAAGCACAAACAATCTTGGGATACACTACAAGACTATGTATTGGTATTCTGGTTGTTGTTGTGTTACGTATGTATTTGTGCTAGCTTCTTGTGTCAGAGATACCAGAGAGCCTCTGACGTGGCTTCTATCAATAGACAGTAACTGAGACCGACATTGGTGTCATAATCACCAAAGAACGTAATGAGCGCATACGGTACTTTCGGTCCTTTTATAGCTGACTACGGCGAAGCTACTGGAGGGTTATGTGTTTGACCGGTATGTATATTGTATGCATGCTCATCTGTTTCCTCATAGCTTCCAAAACACTTATCATAATGTTTTTATCAACTAAAGTGTTAGCAATACTGGTTATTTTTTTATTATTCCGATTTATTTGGAAGCCTTGCGGCCAGAATCCCACAAGAACCATTCTTAACACGTTCACTGCCAAGAAAAAAAGCAGTCATTTTCATTCAGGCCATGACGGTCAATGTTGGGCGACAGGTAACATTTCCGTTCGGGCCGCGTCGCCCACTGGTGACCGCGCATCAGACGTGTTTTTAAACCTCTGTGGTGAGCCAGCGGACAGAGAAATCTAACTAATTTGTATGAAGATGAGACCCGCGCGGCCCTGCAGTCTAAGCTATATGCCTTGGTTTTTGCAAACGAATCACAGCTAAGGAAAAATTGGCTGGTTTTCTTGTTGCTTACATTTTCTTAGAAAAACGTTATGGATTTTACCATAATTACCCAAATATTAGATAGATTAAAGCATAAATTATAAATCCTAAGTATCTAAAACACACAAATGTTTGGTAGTTTTTACAACATAATACCGGCTGAACCAATTTTGATAAAAAAAATATAAATAGAAAAAATAATAGGCTAAACCCTTTCGAATGGATTTTGGAGTATTTATCTGCCACATATAATATTATATAGTGTTACCTCTTCTTCAAGTAGCCTCGCCTTTAAAACCAGTAAATGGGCTACCCTTTCATTAAGATCCCATTGAAGGGTTACCATTTCATTTTGGTATTCAATTGAAAAGGTAACACCTTCAATTTGGTTTCTTCGGGTATTGCACAATGCACAGGCCTTGAAATAGGTTAGATTAGAGCGTAAGTTTTATATTTTGAACAAACATTCATCATGTTTGTTCAGCGGGAGTATGCTCGGAGGGAAAATGGCAAAACAAAAGGAATTGTACTTCAATAAAATTTATCACCAAAAATAAAATGATTTCTAAGTTGATTGTTATAACTACCATAGGTACTTTATTGTACCACCCTAGCTGGTGCAACGTAGTTTAGTTTTCAAGTTTTATTTGCTTGCTAGTCAACATGCTATTTTGTACTTATGCGACGCCATGAGGGATCAAATTACACCGCTTCGAACCGGTATGGGTTACCGTCATACTATTTGAAGGGGCTACCCAACCGATTGGGTTTTTGATTAATACCCTAAACAATAAATCATAATGGTTACCATTTCAATACGTAACCCGAATTGGTGGGTTTTAAAAGGGCTACCTGTTGAAATAGGTTATCGTTAAATAGTGTTACCAATATGTTGTGGGGTTTTATTAAAACATTCAAATAAACCTAATCAATACCCGTTAAAAAGGTAACCAAAATCGTCCCTGCGCACGAGTGAGGCGCGGGCGGGTGGGCGACGCGGGGACCGCGCGGCCTCCTGCAACGTTTTTTCGGTTTTCTCTCCACAGGGGCCACGACGGACAATGCTGGGCGACGGTCAGTAACTCTTTAAAAAACAATACTACGTAGCCTGTGTTGAATTAAACTTGTATTTTTACGTATAATCTATTCATTAAACCAATAAAACACAATGACGTTTTTTGGCCATTTCCATGTTTTTCGGTTGGCCCAGTGCTAAAGTCGAGTGTCGCCCACCATTGACCGTCATGGCGTTGAACGTGTTAAGGGGTATTTAATTGGAAAGTCTCAGATTTCGTGACTATGTTTGACCAAGAAAAAAGCCGACAAGGACGTCCTACTCTTGTTTATCTTGGAAATGTTTGAAGAAGCCAATTTCACTTAAAATTAAAATTATCCAACATTTTCTTGCCACTGTTAAAAATTCAAGATTTATAGACCCCGTACGTTTTAATAAAAAGTAACTTTGCCTTTACTCGGTGAGAATACTTAAGCGGCAAAGGAAATTATGTAATTTAGTTCTAGGGGATGAGAAAAGACGAATGTCCGGCCATTTTGCATAACATCTGGCGACGACTCGCAGTGACTAGTTGAAACTAAAACGTATTTCCACACTATTTTAGAGTTTAATTTTGACTGGCATTTTCGGTTCCAATAATTTGGTAGTTTTCAATGCATGAATCTTCTAGGGCTTGTTTGAGTTTCAAAGAGAACGTGATAAAATGTACGATAAGCATAGTTCTTAACCGATCAATTACTTTATAAATTTAACCAAAAACGTCAGTCTACATTTTAAGCCATGTCGTAGACTTCTGGCGGCCTAACAGACCCTCACAGTTCTCAAACCAGTGACAAAAATCAGCGAAATAATTTACAGAATCAGATTAGTAACTTGAGAGGTTTCTGAAACAATTAACAAATTACGTTACAATTTGCAGCAATGAGCTTAACCTAATTGGAATATTAATATCTCGAACATTTATAATCTTATTGTTTTGACGTCGCCAATAAAAATAGCTCAAAATACTTTAAAATAAGAACTAAATTGGATTGTGTTGAATCTAACACAGAATTTCTGTATTTACCCGTAATTACATTTTGTCCGTTTCATGTTGACAACGTGTAGACAAAAGGCCACGGTAATTGTGTTTAATGTAATTAATTTCAAGGCTAAAATACGTTCTGTCCTTCGAATGTTGCTGAATATAGCACTTATTATAAATTACATAAACAGACTAATCGTTTACACATATTAAGTACTTATGTAACCTATTTTTCCGTACCATGGTTTACGGGAAGAACACCCTTCCAAAATTGTATGGTCTATGGACATTGTGGGAAATTCCGATCAATCAGTTTTGGTATTTTCGAATAAATATTTCTGACTCCATACAAAAAAATCACAACTGTAATCGAATCAAAATTTTGTCCAAGAGTAACACAGCGCAGTTTGCTAGCTTACCAGTTTGCCAATGGCATTGCCTGAATTGCAGTGCTGATTTATTGATCTACCTACTCGGTATAACGCAAAGTATCATCTAAGCCATTTACCTAATACATTTGTTGGAATCGTTCCAAAATATTACGCACCAAAACAGGACATGTAGGTAGGTATCATTATTAATATGCTAATCATTACTAAATTCTCATTTTAACAAACGAACAAGACCCCGCCCTTAATTTTATCTTCATAGCGAGGCGTTTGTTCGCATTATCGTTCTTCTAATATTTCCAAATACTAAGCAAATAAATGATTGGATTTAATTTTGATATTTGACTTGATTTGAACAGGTATTCTTTCGCACTAACGTTCATCGAACATTTGTAATTCGCTCGACTTACACACTCGAAATATTATCATAATGAGTGAATGAATGAGTTTTTATTGTCAAAATGATTACAATGCGTTACAATTTATAGACAAACAAACGTTTTACTATTGACACGAATTTTCGATTATTATTGCTCAAGGATCCTGTGAAAGATTACAAAATATACCTACTTCTTTTTAGGGTTCCGTACCCAAAGGGTAAAACTGGACCTTATTACTAAAGAAGGCTCCGCTGTCCGTCCCTCTGTCCATCCGTCCATCAGTATGCCCGTCTGTCACCAGGCTGTATCGCATGAACCGTGACACTTATACAGTTGAAATTTTCACAAATGATTTATTTCTCTTGCCGCTATAACAAGTAATACTAAAAAACAGAACAAAATATATACGGGGGCTTCCATACGAAAAACATGTTTTTTGGCCATTTTTATTGATAATGGTACGGAACCCTCCGTGCGTGAGTCCGACTCGCACTTGACCGGTTTTTCTATTTCATCTTCCTGTGTGAAAATTGTTGAGCAACACGGAACTCCACAAAGCATTAACTTCCAACTTTCACGCCATCCCAAAACAGTAATATAAATTCTCGGGACCTTTATTTCATTCATAGCCTCGGAGGGAGGGACGTTAAGAATTAAATCTCCATGCGTGAACATTATTACATCTCGTTGACCTTCTTAGGGCTAAATGTGTAGACAGTATGGATGGATAGTGTAGCCACTATGACCTTCTACATATCTATAAGTTCCGTGTTCCGTTGTTTCCATAAGTTCTATAATAATTTATATAGGTGCCTAAGATCTGTAGAACTTCAGAATATAATTATAGAATGGATAGTGTACACGTTATCAGTATTCGTTCTACAATCTACATTTCCATAGCTTCTATTATAGTCGTTTCCATAAGCTTTAAGTACTTTTTAGACTAAAACTAATTGGGCAATGGATAGACAGTATGAATAGGTGTATAGTTTAGACGCTATGAAAATAAATGTTACGTTTACTCAAATTCTGTAAAACATCTCAGGCTAAATGTATCCTACTTCCTAGATATATCCTACTAATATTATAAACGCGAAAGTTTGTAAGTATGGATGGATGAATGGATGGATGGATGGATGTTTGTTACTCTTTCACGTAAAAAATACTGAATGGATTTTAATGAAACTTTACTGTAATGCTAGCTTATACATCAGAATAACACATAGGCTACAATTTATAAAGATATTGTGTGATCTGTCCAAAATATGACGATAAGTGTCAAGTAAGTAGGAAAAAATGTACCATCTTCGAGCTATTCTGGCATGCGCTGCCTAAACCGCTGGAGTTACACATATTATGTAATGTATGATGGAAATGTTTATCTTAAATAGTCCTACAAAAAAGCATGCCACAGTATATACTCGTATCTATACCTTATGTGTAAGTCATTATAACCAAAATAGTGAGCCATAACTACAAAAAACATTGATAATTTGCACGAAATACTAATCCTACGCAGACGAAGTCGCGGGCACCAGCTAGTAAATAATATGGAGACTGACTGGCTCTTCTATGTCACGCCCATACTACTATAAACTATAGCTACCATAGAACATTCAACGGGCTACAAAATGTCGGGTCAGAATGGCGGAATGGCACGTATTGTATGCGAGATACGAAAATCATGTAAATTGAGCAAGGACACATCTTACGGCCGTGTTTCGGGGGTGGCGCAAGGTTAATGTGGCTTGTTTCTTTTTTAGGCTGGAGTTTGGCTATAAAAGTCTGTGTACAAGCACAAAGGCCACCTATTGATAGCCTTCATGGCGCAAGCGATGCCCCGACTACAAAGTATAAAGATGACAACAAGTTACACTAAAGACCTGGACCAGCGCTTGAAAGGGAAACATCCTTTTTCAAGCTCAAACCACAATCAATTAATTATATTTTGTTTTCTTGTCTGGTTCTATTAATTTTTTAATTAGATTGAAGTGTTAGACTTGTAAAATTGTAAAAGCGAGATTTTATTGTCTATTTACAATAAATGATATGATTTTGATTTGACTTTCACTAGACTTTGATTTTGACTTCAAAGTATAAAGGAGAATCCCTGCTAAATATCCCTATCGCTACCACTTTTTCCTCCTCCAGTCTGTTCGAACCCTACAACGACCTAGATCTAATATCTTTACTAAGAAATAAAAAGGCGAAAATAAAGGCACCAATCTATAGAGGAAGCTGCGGCTCACTTTGATCCGTCATCCAAGGATGTACTCTGGGCCGTGTAATGTGCGTCAAAGGGATTTAGCGCTAATCCTCGTAGACAGATCGACGGACTTGTGGTCAGGGAATGTCTAATATACCCAATGAATTTCTATTGTTATTTTTGTAAAGACGTGTTGAGTGTGTTTGTATTGTGGTATTTGTGGTACTAGCTGCGCACCGTGGGATAACCTACGTTGATAATGATCTGATGGTAATGATGAAAAGTATTCCTACCTAAATTAGATCATGGTACATTTTCACATAGAGGAAATGCTTCATGAAATACCAGTTTATGAACAAAATAATGATATGCCATGTCATGTCATGTCATGCCTCCTGAAGCACGGAGCGATCCGCAGATAAGTTAAAAAAGTTTCACTAACTTTCTGACGCGGGTCACAATAATTAAAGAAATGACACGAAAGAAAAAAGAATTCATAAATCAGCAAAAGAAAATTGCTCCCCATTATTCACGTAATTCAAATAAAAGCAAATCCTGTAACTTGTTCCACGTCCGTCTCGAGTCAGCAAAAACGAAGCGTCGTATCTCAAGCCCGGGCTGTCCGTCGGAATCCCTTAAAATAATAAGAACGGAGGCGCGACCCGGTGTGGGGTAGATTTCGCTATTACACGACAATGACACCCGTTCTACAATCTATCTATCTATCTATTCAGCCCGTATCCACCCACTGCTGAGTATAGGCCTCGTCTGTCTCACGCCACTTGTTCCGGTCCTGTGCAAGTCTCATCCAGTCTGTTCCCGCGTGCCCGGCGATGTCGTCCGACCATCGGGCTGGTGGTCTGCCTCGTGGTCGCTGCGCTCCTCTCGGCCACCACTCTGTTATTGCCTTCGTCCACCTTTGATCCTCACGCCTTGCCAAGTGTCCTGCCCATCTCCATTTAAGCCTTGCTATCCGTATACCTACATCTTCGACTTTAGTGCGACGTCGAATTTCCACGTTTGGTATGCGGTCTAGCAGATGAATGCCTAGCATGGCGCGCTCCATTGCTCTTTGAGCAACTCTTACTTTATAGATGTGCTCTTGTGTGAGCGGCCATGTTTCGGCACTATATGTTAAAATTGGCAGGATACATTGGTTGAATGCCTTGGTTTTCAGGCACTGCGGGATTTTCGTCGTAAAAATGTCATCGAGCTTTCCAAAGGCTGCCCATCCATGTTGCACGCGCCTAGATATTTCCTGCACCTGAGAGCCTCGGTCGAAGGATAAACGCTGTCCAAGGTAAATGTATTCATTGACTACCTCTAATGGGCAGTTATCAACGAATACAGCCATCCCTTGCGACGGTTGGTTTGTCATGACTTTAGTCTTGGACTTATTCATCCTCAAACCGACGCTCTCAGACGCTTCATGCAGCTCCGTAAGCATGCACTGGAGATCTGTAGCGGTCTCAGCCACCAGGATCAGGTCATCGGCAAAACGCAGATGTGACATGTACCGGCCGTTTATATTGACACCTTTCTCGCTCCAGTTCAAGGTCTTCATTATGTCCTCTAAGACACTCGTAAACAGCTTGGGCGAGATGGTGTCACCTTGCCGTACGCCCCTTCGTTCTACAATAATAAAAATAATTTTACATTGTACAATATTTTATTTGGATGCAAGTTACCACAAAATGTTCGTTAATTAGCCAGTGTCAAGTATTAGAACGTTACAAGTTGTTTGTACAATAATGTTATAATACCAAATTGTCGAGTCAATCAATTGTAGGTTTATTTCAATTCAACTTTAAGATTTTGTGTTTATAACCTCACATTCCCAGATTTTCTAAAGGTATCGGGTTGTTACTATTTTTATTTCAAAAGCCTCTAGAGAAGCCAAAGAAATATCTAGAAAATGTATCAGATTCTTTGGTAAATTTATTTGAAATCGGTATCTTTACACATTATTCAATTTAGCTTTAAAGTACTTTACCTTGTTTAGTTTATTTCTAATGTATGATTTTACTCTTGTCTAACACAATAAAAGAGCAACGACATTGCATTATTTTTATAGAAAACATTAAACGAGTGGAGATAAGTTAAGCATAATTTTATCCCTAAAAAAATTAGTGTTCTTGGCTCAACGAGGGTAAAAATTTGGGGGTAGAGCTATTATCACCGTATTTTTTTCCAAACCGCATCCACACTTTTATCTTTATTTCCGGCGCAAGCTCCAAATCTACCTTCACGACGCGCGTCTGACATCGCGACTTTTTCTACATTATTCATGATAATAAATTGAGGCTCGTCGCGATTTTTCCACTACTGATAAGAGTTGTTGGAGTAATGGTCGAGCTTTTGACCCTGTTTGTGTTTAAACAGGTCCTCAGCAAAGGACGAGCAGATTATTTTGTCAAGGATGATATTTAAAACCAGATGGTTGAGGCTTTTGTGCGGGAGCCCTTCTCGCAGACACAAAACACTTGACATAGTACAAACGCACACAATCGAAATAATATATTTTTTGTATATGAAAACGCATTACTATAGTCTTATATACCAGTTACTCCGATACTATTGTATTTGTCTATACTATCTATAGGTACTATAATATTGTTATTATAAAGAGGAAAGATTTGATTATTTGTTTGTTTGCAATGAATAGGCTCCGGAACTACTAAACATATTTTAAAAATTATTTCACTGTTGGGAAGCTACAGTGTCCTTGGGTGACATAGGCTACTTTTTATCCCGTAAAAATTAACGGTTCCCAAGGGAAACGGTGAGGCGATTCTTGTACCCTATAAAAGCCTTGTTCAAGTAAATATCGTAGGTATTGTATTTTTTTTGTAATCTAATGATTCAGTTTACAGCTTATTTGAGACAAACTTTCTGATAGACAGACTAAAGCTCTAAAAACTGTCACGTATTATTATTGTTATATATAATCACATTGATTAGTGATTATGCATCGTATTCACTTCAATTTCACACAGACAGTATTACAATTATTAGATATCTATACTTTTTGGGTATTATACTACCTATTATACTAGTATTCTACGAGTAACCCAGTATTATTATAGATAAGTTCCAATTATATCTCCACAAATAAAATGTTATATTTGTATAATACAGAACTGATTCATAAATTCTATCGTACATCGTAACGATCCTTTGTCGAAGTATAATAACATTTCAGGACTTATCGTTGTATAACTGGGTTTTCTGTTGACATTGTTGTTTACGTTTAGAGGGATACATTGTTTAACCAGGCCATGAAGGATAAAGTAAATATAAATATTTATGTAGGTATCTAAAATCGATAAGCGCGCGATGGGCGACAAGTCCGCCTATTGTCCTTTGATTTAGATAAAGGTCCTTATGTAATATCTTGCGTATTTTTATAACTGGTGTGCAATAACAAGTCCGCCCATTCATTGTCCTTTGATTTAGATAAAGGTCCTTAATCCTTAATACCTTGCGTATTTTTATAACTGGTGTGCAATAACAAGTCCGCCCATTCATTGTCCTTTGATTTAGATAAAGGTCCTTAATCCTTAATACCTTGCGTATTTTTATAACTGGTGTGCAATAAAGTATTTTCTATTCTTTTCTATTCTAAAATAACCTACATACGGGAATTCACGGGCTCACTTTAGAAGGCATTTGAAAATACTTCTTATTTGACTACTTCGGCAAATTATCATAAATTGCTTATATTTTATTTCATCATCATTCGGTTTTTATTTTCTCGGAAACTGATAACTTTTATGATTAAATTTTCGATAGCAGATCATGACGTCACAAGCTAGGAGTAAATAATTAATAGAGAGTTTGATTTTGCGACAATTACGCCACAAGACATAATTGAATTATTATTAAGTTTTATTGATACATATAATATTATGTAGTCATACTCGTAAATAAAAATAGCAGACGGTGGGTGATAATATTAGATAGGTAAATAATTTTATCGATAATTTGTATTAAATGTTTTTTCAGAAATCATTTATTAAAAACTCTCGTCTTTGTAATATTAGTAATTGAAATTACTTAATAATATTAGTAGTTTATATACAACATAATATAATTAATTTCTGTTAAAGATATTTTATCTAATTTTGTACGACAGGTTTCGTTAAGTACGTTACACCATTATGTTTATTCTAATCCAAATTTATTGATATTGTTTCAGTAGCCTGAAAAATCAACTGCAATGGCGTAAATTAATGTGAGCATACAATTATTTTTATTCAATTAGTGCCACAAGTTCTTTTTGTTTTTTTTTACATACCTTACATATTTTGCATAAAAATAGAAATAAAATATTGTAGGTTTAAAGCACATAATCATTTAAATCTCGTTAAAAACAAGGCTAAACTGCTGGCTTTTATTTGACCCAAAACCTTTGTCATTGCATGTTTTGGGTCATTTGGCAATGCTGGCACATATGGCAATGCTTCCAGCTTATTGGGAACGTTGCCTACTGGTAGAGGTTTGTCTCTGCAAAATTTTTCCATGTATCATTAACTACGGTAACCTTTATATTTAGATGGAAATAAAATACTTATTATTTTAATAATGATACGCCCTAACCTTTTATAGCTTTACCTTTTATAATATGTAATTAATAACCTATTTTCCTTTTTGATGTTTTGTTAATAAAATAAATTATTGAAAAGGTTAATATTCTTGTAAAGAGTATGTAGAGTAATTGAATGGTTTCTGGTTTTTACTAAGAGTTTTAGAGAACCCAATTTAATTGCTATAGCTAAGGACTCGGTGTAGGCTCCGAAGCAAATTAGAAATATCCGTTGAACTTTTACAGCTTGTAGTCTTGTGTCTAACAGCTTAGAAATGAGTGGTTTCTTGAAACTAATCGGTGCGAGTATTTTATACATGAACAAAAAATGAGCAATTTGTAGGTTGGCTCTCTTTTCCTATTACTTGTTGAATTTGAGGTCTTTCCAAGTCACTTTTAAATTAGTTTTTGTTCATTTATTTTGGAATTCTGATGACAGTACAGTATTCAAGGCAACAGCGAGCTGATCTGATGATAATCTACCGATGATAGACAGAAGTCTTAACATAATAACAGTAAATTGATGTGGTTAGTTGATTCAGCTTGCAGTAGCAAATAATTTTTTTTTTTCTAAACGCTCTGGAAAAATGTATTATATAGGTTTAAACAAAACGCCGTATAACCTTAATCAAATTTTCAAACCTTTAACCATTTTCAAAGCAGCCTTTACAAATAATATAAATGATGATGTTTTCGAGTCAGCAATAATGTTAAATGGAATTATTTTGTCCTGACTATATGTTTTTGATTGCTGAGCTCATAACGGTACGGTTATTACGGTATGGTTCAAGCTTTATTCAACCAACCTAAATATAAAGCAAAATCTGTATTGTATTCTAAAATCGTTTTTAAATTATAATTCTATTCAGTTCTCAGAATAATAAGCCTCAACGAGGTCGCAACATTTCCGAGTTGCTCTGGGACTGACATGAAAATAATTTGTCAACTTCATTTATTTACATGTTTATCTAAGTGACAGGGAAGAATATTTGTTCTACTTTGATTATTTAAACATATTCATTAATTATTCACGTCAAATAATCTAAAAATTGTCAGCCTATTGCCTTCCCTCCTTGTCCTTAACAAAGGCAAAGATAGAAAGCACATTGACCAAGTACCATATGAAGCGCCTGATATAATAATTAATCACTCCACCCCATTGATTAATGTCACTTGCCCCCGAGGCGAGTTTTTCACTAATTACTATTCTTCAGATTTTGAGCAAAAGCAACGCTCTAATTCTTTTGGTGCCGTCTGACTGTAAAACGCATTTTTTTACCGTAAAGAGCGGTAACGAAGCTCACAGCCCTTCTGATAGCAAACGGTCACCGCCGCCTTGGACTATTTCAGCACTTGGGGTGTTGTCGATGCGTTCCCTACTTCCCTAATACTCTCTAAGACTCTTTTCACCCTGCTTTTGAAGAGCCCTATACTTAGTTATCTGTGCTATCTCAAAGTTATATAATTTTGATATTAGTTTGTGCGCGAATTATACCCGTTTTTAGCTACTCAATACACTACTACTTATCACTTGACTACGAGTATTTGCTCGCAGCATGAGGTGCAATATTATTTTTGTTGCTCTATGAAAATGCGTCATATTTATATACCTGTTGTGTCTGTAAAAGATACGCCTTTTACAATTTACATTTAATTGTTTTACTTCGACTCAAGTTCTGGTTGAGCCGTTTTACTCATGATAATGGTTCAAACAAATTGTAATCAAGGTTTACATTACATAAAAACGCGATCAATTTACTAATAATTAATAATGCAAGTGCCCGATTCACGATAATTCTACTTAAATTATTTAATGATTGTTATATTAAAATTCAACTCGACTGTAGTAACAATAGTTCTGCCATGCACGATATAAACCGCTTAATTTTCTATTATGTCTATATACTGTGGCAGTAAATCTACTTACTTTTTATACTTATTTTTTATTCTGACGAGTACTTTTTATTCTGGCTAGTTATATTCCAGTATGCTATACCAGGAAAATTTGACCATCTCTTTTTATCACAGTTTAATTAATTTATATAAATTTTATTAGTCGATAGATGCTTGTGGCACATGTACGCTTTACAACCCCATAGCACCCGGCTCAACCTTTAGTGACGTGCAAATTGTGATGGCTGAAGGAATATACCGCGAAGAATGCAGTATACTAGTACCCAACTTATAAGGCGCGTCGTGAATCTTCGTTCGCGCAGAAAAGAAAGTATGGTCCGAAGATTAACGAAAGAATGCTTAAAACTTACAATCAACCTAAGATCACTATTATAAGGTTCATAATACACTGCAGCTGTTAGTTCCATCTCACTCTAAGCTCGCTAAGATGGCGGCGGCTGCCGACCAATAGCGGTCAATAGCAATTCCCTCGCTTTGAAAATTCATCTTCTGCGCAGGTACATCGGTAAGCCATATCAGTTGGGTAATACTGTACCTATGTTTATGTTTAAACGTTCCACAGGTAACCTAGACTCACAGCATAAGACAGCTTAGTGCTTAATTTTAAGATAACTGACTCTCAGAAATTAACATGAGACTACCTACTTAATGTAAAGTAATCAATCATATCTTTTTAAAAGTGATGCCTATTTTATTATGATGATAAAATATTTTTTTTACAAGTGTTATCCGTCCAATATTTGGTACCCGGATTTTCTGAAAAAAGGCATTATACCTTTTGTTTGAGGTAAGGCTCGGTTAAGAATAAATGTCGGTTAAGGATCCAAGGTTTTACCTCCTAAATTGAGTACCACAGGGTAGATTTTGCAACAGAATACAATAGAAGATATTTTAAAACAGCTGTTACTGCTGTAGTGTTTTTTCGAACGGTTTCCATTGCGAGTAGGTATCTTATGCAAGTATTATTATGAATCATATTAAAAGGATTACTATAATAAAAGCCACTCCCCATCCCTTAGTCATCTTTCTCTGCCTCTTGGGAGACTTCTTTTGCACACTTTAGATTTCACAATGACATGACGTAATAAAAGATCTACCTCTCCGACCCTCCGACCAGCGACTCAAGTTTTTTTATGTTCATTCCCGCTTAGCCTAACTTTTATGTAAATCTTGTTTGTTTGTACGTAACCTTTGGCTATATTTTATGTTTACGCTGGTTTACCCCAACCTCCTCTCAGGGGTCTAGACAAATGAAGCAATCACTTTTACTTTGAACAAAATATGATTTAGTAAAGGAGAAAGGCTTTTGGGTAATCAGAAAGGGTTCGTTGTTTTTCTGGACGAGGACTGTTGAGATCTGTAATTTTTTTGGCGGTCATGTGGTTATTTATTTCTCATAGAAACAAAGGCGTGTGCCAGCTATTTTGGTTAGCAGCACCAGCCTAGTAAGTATAGTTTAGAAAATAAAAAAAAAAAACAAAATGAACTTAAAATAGTGGTTCTTAAACTTTCGCAAACTGAATACGTGTTAATTAGCATTTAATTAGTATAAAACGTTGAGGTATGTCAAAATTATATGTTTTGATATTAGTTTGTGCGCGAATTAGATCCGTTTAAATACTAATTAACATGAACGTAATATGGTAATTGTTTATATTATTATGTCACATTTAATAACATAATATTATTATGTATTTGTTAATTATTATTATCAGAGGCGTACATTAGAGTTTTCTATTCTATTTCAATCTACCCATGAACAAACAAAAGAAGAGATAATTTAAATGGCAATAGAACAGTAATAATAATACCTTACATATTTTGTTTTTACTTATATTAAAAAAAACCGATCATTATAGTGAAAAAAACCCGGACTATGATCCAATATTCTTCAAAATCAATAGAAATATAATAGTAGTCTACTGTCATGGAACTCGCCCAGAAGCGTAGTAATGCATGCAAGAGACAAATCTTTTCCTATTGCGAACTCAATAAAAAGATTATGCTATTTGGTGCCGTGCGCCTATTCACAGACACGTACGTGCTAGCTTTATTTGTTTTAAAGCTTCCCTAGACAAGCCCTACATAAACACCACTCAAAATAAGCTGTAGAGGAACAAACATAATATTTCCTACTCCCGAAAGATAGTTTTGAATCCTCATAAAGGTTACATTTTAGGGCCTATTTTATGGGGCATCCCATTTGTTTTTATACTGTGTTTGGTATTAACCTACGCCTTTTATGCCCCTTACGCCCCTTGGAGGGCCCAATGGCCGTAACGCAATATGCCCTGTTAATGGCTCGAGAAATACGTTAACGTATGATTGCGTTCCTGGGCCTGTTTCTCGCGGAATAGACTAAAAATTGTTAAATCATAGGGCCATATTTTCACTGAGACGACGGTCTCGCACCCCAGTCGCGAGTCCAACAGAACGTATACAGTATAACTTGATAGTAATACATAGTTCATAATATAAACTCGCCTTTACAAAATAAGATAGGTAAAAATATATTTTAGGAAATAAACACTTATATAATAATGCAAATGACAAATCTTTATTAAATATAAATAAAATAAACTTGACTTTTAAAATCCCAGCGTCAGACAAAAAGGTCGGAACTCGATGAATGACTTTACAATCTTCGTTCTGCAGCTCCGAGATATAACAATTAGGTTTTTATCATAATTAAAAGTGCTGAATTATGGCAGAGAAAAGGAAATAATTTATTCCCATTTTTGCTGATACAATTGTAGTTTTTGTTGGATATTGCAGTTCGCTTTATTATAATTTTAAAATAATATGATTCATTGAAAAGTGAGCTTTGTTATCAGACTCTTTTACTGTTTGTGGTGAGTATTTTTGCAGTTTTTGGTTGTATGTCGAGTAGGAACTATGAAATATGTATTCTAACACCAAAAGCTAGTACGGCCTATTTTCATATTACTAATATTATTTTCTCAATGAATCTGATACTGTACATTGGTTCCAAATCTTCTCGAAGACTACGTCATTCGAAAAAATTGCAACAAAGGATATAGAAAAAGTCTTACCCATGTGTGTGTACTCGTATATCATAGTTGCTGACCTGACGTCCTGTCAAAACTAGTGATTCAGATTTTTCAGCTGTTCCTTTCAGTTTTCTGAAAGTTATACGTTTTTAAACCGTATTGAAGCGAACAAATAAAAAAAAAAATCAGGCAAATAATTTTCGAGTGTATCCGAGCCGGTCGGTAACTGAAATTTGTATACTACCCTTGTTAGAAATAAAACAACACCACAGATTAAATTGACCACCCCATGCACGGCTGCAAGCTCCAAATCGCATCGCACACCATTCTATCTTGATCAAGGCAGTCTGTAGCAATTTATAACAATAGAGGCGGCACCATCTGTCAAAGCTAATGCTGATGAATTGCGCGGTTTTCTGCCGTTTCTGTCTCGGTATTGATTCTGAGATCTACGGCAGTCTCCGGTTTAGATGATGGTTCGTTTATTCTGTACAGAGACATGGCCTGCGAGCTTCTTAGGGAAGTCGCTCATGGCTGAACCGATGCAGTAGCGCGATTTGTAAACGCGCGACGGTATCGCTACTAACGCGCGACGGTATCGCTACTAACGCGCGACGGTATCGCTACTTTTGCGCGACTGTACCGCTACCAAAGCGCAACGGTATCGCTATTATTGCGTGACTGTATCGCTACTTTCGTGATCTCTATCCTACTGCATTGCTACTAAAACAAGCCGGATGACTCCCCTAAAGTCTACTTCTGTTACCGCCCGACGCCGCGATCCGCGGATGTTGTGAGGTACCTACCTATATTAATTTTACGGTGATTCATCGCTCGTCCGCGCAGTTTAGGGATATTAAGTTAACAGCAGTAAAAGTTTTAAGTGGGGTGAACACTTAAGGCTAATCTAAAAAGATTAGTACCCGCACTAATCTCTTTAGATGTTCTCAAAGATTTTTAGCTAAGTAACGTAATAATCGTAAGTAACGTAAATACCTTAAAAAAACAACTGTAAGTGGTATTGACGGTTCCATTTTTAGATCAGTAACTCCCACTGAATCCTACTCGTTTTCCTGATCTTATGTGTGGGACGAGCTTGAATTTTAATATTCATTTATGGGTTTCCGAGGTTTCCCGCCAGTGCGACGATCGAAAATACACCCCTTGTTGGGAGGCACTGAGTGGGCACTTGCCTGTTGAACGGTATATTGATATAATATTATAGTCAATTAGGCATCGTAAAGACTCTCTCTCTCTCCCTCTCTCTCTTGCTGTTTTTATCTAATTACCTACACCTTGACTGAACAAACAAGGCCCCTATATAATAACATTAGGGACCTATACGAGTTACCTTCAAACATTCAAAGCTCCGATTTTCAGGCACTAGATAAAATTGAAAAACAAGTAAATTTTTTACAAAAAAGAACCGACTTCAATTAAAATGGTATTATATTGTCAGTTATTGTGGCATAAAAACCAAACTACTGAGCAGATTTTGATAAAATATGGAAATGGACCATATGGAAAGTATACCCTTTCAAATAAAAAATAATCATCAAAATCGGTTCTCCCAGTCAAAAGTTATGAGGTAACAAACATAAAAAAACAGTCGAATTGAGAACCTGCACCTTTTTTGAAAAAACAAAAATAAACACATCTTTTATATCTTTTGTGATTATCAGTTTTTAATCGTCATGATACGTACCATCACTATATTGTTGAATTCTATCTTATTCTATTATTATTATATCTATTTCTCGAGAATAGTGCCCTGGGTACCTGCAAGCGATTCCACTAATCGAATTGCTCCATCTTGCCAGATCCCGCCATGTCCCTAGAAATTTAATTACGCCTCTCTGGATACACGTCATCGAACACTGATTATATTAAGCTTGTAGAGTTTGTCTGAATAATTTTATTATACCTACTGAAATATTCATGTTAACTCATTAACAATATTACTGTTATTTGCTAAATAGGTGCATTCTACACAGTTTATAAACTTATAGTACGATTTAAACTTTTAAATCAATTTCTGGTTACATTACGGTTTACGGTTCGTTTGGCGTAGTGGCTGAGCAATCGGACTGCTGCGCTAGGGGTTGTAGGTTCGATTCCCGCCTGGGACAAATATTTGTGCGATCCACAAATATTTGTTTCTGGTCTGGGTGTGATGTGCATGTGAAATTATATGTCTGTAAGCGGTACCCACGATACAGGAGCAATCCTGGTGTGGGGCTACGTTTAAAAAAAAATTACCTTCCCGATACCAAACATTTTTTCTAGTCTGGTAAATTAGGTTGGATTTGGTAAAAGACTTGATTTCCCCTTTAATGCCTTGACGACGCTCGTGGTTCAAAGGAAATAGGAGAAAAATGGATTTGCTTGAGAAGTTGTTTGTCGTTTCTTTTGTAGTTCGTTGCCCTCTTTACAATTTTATTGTTACGGTTGAAAAGGGTTTCTTTTAAATCTGTTGGGGGTGAGGTCAAGCATAATCTGTTTTTAGGATTTGGTACCCAATAAGGGCCAAAGCCGAACTATTTTTTTTGTACACAACCGCCAAAAAATCGCAGCTGTTGTTTTTTACTTCACCTCATGAAAAACAACGCGTCTGCCCGCAAAAGTTGATGTTGAAAAAAAAAAAACAAAATTGATTGGCACCAAAATGAACTTAATTATTGATCACATTTCGATAGTTTTGGTTTATTTTAAGGTTTATTTCAAGGATTATAAAGGTAGTAAATAGGTCAAGAAAAAATAACGAAGACGAACTTTTGAGTCTGCTCTTTTCGAGGTTAGGGCGGTAGAGTGGCGTAGAAACTTCACTGCGATATATGAAAAAGGGCAAAGCAAAGCATTCAACATCCAAAAACTCGGGGGGCCACACGATATTTAACGAACGAATTAATTTGGATGCCTTCCAAGAAATTAATAGACGTAAAATCGTCCAGGGAAATTAAAGAAAAGAAAGCGGTGTAAATAACCCGCCAAAAGGGACTACGTAAAGTGGATTGAAATATTTTATGGAGGCCCTCGTAGAGACATTTATTTTTAAGTGTAGAGGGTCAGGGTATGTATCAGACGACATTGCTAAGGTTCGTCATGTATTTTTGTTATAAAATAATTCAGCTTGTAACTGTCCCACTGCTGGGCAAAGGCCTCCCCTCACTTCCGTGAGGAGGGTTAGGGCATAATCCACAGGGTTGATGGATAACATGCCTCCGCTGTTTTGGATAACACGCTGTTTTCCTTCACCGAAAATCCACAAGAAACACACGTGCCCGCGCTGGTATTTAAACTAGCCACCTCCGTTTTGGCAGGCGACCGTTCGCCTACTAGGCTACCACCACTAATATTTGTATATCTTTGTCAGAGATTATCACAATTTCCTGTATTAACGTGCAACCGGTGAGCAAGGTAGGAAGGGACTCACGAAAGTCGAAGAAGCGAAAGAGAAGTGTCGGGACCTTAGTGTGTGAAAACCTGTAGTATCTGCTGCCCCAACGGGAAATAGCGTAAATATATATTATTGTATGTATATGTATTGCTTCTTGTATAAAAGGAAAATGTCGCTCATGCCCTCGGTGGTAGGGTGGTAGGGATAAAGTTTAAGATAGTGGCAGAGTTTGGGTGTCAGTATTTGGCAGTACGGCCTAGGGCTGATATGGCTTAACAACAAGTATCGACCGATGAAGGCCAGGGCTGACATGACAGGTTTTCGTTGTTTGTGTCATTTCTTCCCACTCCTAAACGAAAGTCGTCATTGTTATAAAGAAACACAAGTTTGAGAAAATTTTAAATACAAAAACGGTTCATTTTTTATTTCTTATCCAATAACCTGAAATATTTCGTGGTAAGAAAAAGTTCCAGGCATTTTAATTAAGAGGAATTATCAAAAGAAAACTAAACCGCATAAAGACTCGAGTTAAACGAGTATAAAACTTTGCAAAAAGAAGCAATGAGTTTTGTGCTAGATCCTCACTCAGTGAAGTAGTCTCCTCAGTCTATTTTCCTAGACAAAACTTTAATAAAGACTCAAATAATGTTACCATAGCATTTTATGAAGTCCTGCTATCTAGTATCTAGTGATGGGCGAGCCTGCAATGTTTATATAAATCGAAAGAATCGCATTCGCTAAAACCACAATCGAGTCTTATAAGTATCTTGCTATCCGACTGAGCCATCTAGCGGGTTTTTTTTATTGTTTCGTGTTGATTCTTCCGCCGAGTTGGCTTAAAAGTATTGCAGTCAGTGGCACAGCCCGCAATTATTTTCATTTTGATGTTTGTGTTGAAAAACAACTCGAATTTAGTCGATTTCATGAGAAAACCGAGATGTTTGAACAATCGAAACAATCGTCTAAAATATCTCGTAGTGCGCTCAACGCTACTGCAGTGATGTCTTAAGAAGTTTTAATGAAATCAACTTACTAACTAACACACGCGCAACTTTCCTCAGTTGGCATATAAATTACAGAATTATTTTTCTAATTATTTCTGATTCACTTTTTTCTTTCTCTAGAAACTGTACGAGTGAAGTTTCCTTTTTTCAGATCATTACAAATGCAAGGCACTCTCCAGAGTTTAATGAAAAGTATGAACGTTAAGAGCGCACTCTAGTTTGTAGATGAAATATTTTTTTCAGCAAATGAATATTATACTTAGTAGGTAATAAATATTAAACACTTTGTACTGACTTGCAGCCATGAAGAGGTGCACAATTTTCGTATAATATAATGACAGGTTAATACTACAAATTTTCACCTTTTTTGACGTGGTATTCACAAAAAAAAACAAATAACGTGTCATTTGGTATTTTTTCCAAAACCCCCAGGAAGATTTAGTAAAGGTTCCACCACTTTACTCAATCGTGCCTATGACTGTAAATGAAATTGACTTGACTGCTTGACCACGAGGATTGCTGCAGCTGCTATTAAGCTATGACTTTCGTGTTGTGAAATATTTGAATTGATATTTTAATACTTGACACTGGCTAAATGCACAAACTGTGCAAAGCAAAAATTAAAAAATATAATAATAGTAATTTGGGAATTACGAGTAGGGTATTATAATACTTAATACTATTTTTGTTAACATACGCTCAGATAACCACTGAAACATCAATATAATATACTTTTCAAGCTCACAACCATCAATTTATGCGCAAAAAGGTACATTTTGGCATTCCCCAAGCGTTTGACTACTCAAGTACTCACCCGTTATAGAAAAAAGTCCGCCGCTGGAAATGAGGGTTCCCTAGAATAATATTTTTGTTGCACTCGAATGAAAGTACACATACAGCCGTGTTTTTTCATTATAAAAGTACCGTAACGAATGATAACGAATTTTATAGCCACGCATGCCCCAAATGTTGCTTAACAAACATAATTCAGTGAAAGTCAGTGTTAAACATACATTTAAAGGTAGGAATTGATGATGGAATTTATTACCTAGAAATGAATCCACAGATTCAATAAAGAGAGTAGGTATCTCCTCAATTATACAATACAGTCATGTTATACAGAAAACTAGCAGATACGGCCACGCGTTCCTGTGGCTAAGGTTTTTGTTATTGCGAATATAAATTGAGATGTAAGCTACCCTATCTTTTAAGTTGGATCAAACTGCACACGGTGTGCAAATTTGACTAAAATCGGTTAAGAAGTTTAGGAGTCCATCGCGGACAAACAACGTGACGCGTAATTTATATATATTAAGATAACATAACCCCGTATCACACTTCTGGGCAAAGATCTGCGTCATATCCAAGCTAAGCTTTTCTTTTTTCAGTTTTTGTCGTTTCACTGTTCACACATTTGAATTTTCCTTCATATCTCTTGTTTTTGGACTTATACAGATCGCATTTTTATGCAGATCCTATATTTAGATCCGGACCCCTAAAACGCAATCTCTTAAATTTTCACAAAACACGAGTGGAGACTATTCGAGATTACCTTCCTTAGGGGCCTCTGTAAAAACGTGACTATCATTATGGCTTGATTTATGGCTGCTTCGCTAAAAGGGGCCCGAAGGCACCCGGGACCCCACTGGACCTCAGTACGGATGTTAAGGAGCTTTAACAAGACATGTATAAATGTGTCTGCTCGTATTTCAAATAGTTACAAAGGACCCTATGTTATCTATTTCCGTAGAGATATTTAGCGATTAAACTGGAGTGATTCGCCCTCCCAGAAAACAATGCGTTTAGAAGAAACTTCAAAAGGCCGAAAAAATAATCCTCGTTTATTTTATGTCAGAAGCGTAATAGTGTAGTGTAGAGAGTGTAATTAAATTCTCGACGGAGAGTAAATAGAGTTCGTAGTGAAAAAGCTTTATTATTTTTATCCTGTTATACAGCGAAGCATGATAAAAATGCAATATAACTCATACTAAGCTCTAAAAGCTCTTTTAATTGATTTGTGAGTTCTCCGACTGAACCGTTTATTAAAGGTGCAATGAGGTTTTTCTTCTAGCCTTAGCAAGGTAAGGTGAAAACTCTATAGTTTAGATCAAAACCTAAATCAGTATTTATGAGTAAATACAATTTCATTTAAGGTTACTACGAGTACACTAGTGAGAGAATAATACTATCGACCGATGTTCTGAAAATATCGCTTTTTAATGCATTTTGTATTCAGACAATGTTAAACGCTACGATAGAAATAAGATGCTAAGTCTGCGTCCAGCGTGTTTACGATAGCTGTTTAGTACATTTTGAATAAGGAAGCATGCCATCTCTTTTACCTAAATATGCTAAAAAAGGAAGATAAAAACGCAGAATAGGAACAGTACAGCGTTTTTATCAGAATTACGCTACGATATTATCGACCGATAAATCGCCTCTGTATAGGAAAGCTGAGTTTTAGTGTCATTAGTTCTAAAAGGCTGGCCATAACTTACGTTCAAGGCTCAGTATAAAATAAGTTATAATAAATTCTATAGTTTTAATGTGGGACGCTTGCCAAGACACAGCTTAATCCCTTCTCAGCAGCTGGCATGCAATTCTACTGGCCAGACTATAGTCTGGTATAAAAAAATCATTATAAAGAATTACTGATAGATTTACCCCTAGTTTCTGGAACGTTTGTTGGCTATGACAGTAGATTACAACTATCATTGTCTCTATCTGACACTAAACAAATGATAAGGATGGCAATACAATTCATCTGTAGTCAAAGTTGGTTGACATTTCAGAAACCGGCAGAAAGAGGCTTCAAATGGTTCTTTTATTTAGTTCAAAAGACTTAAAGAAGAACAAGGTTCTCATACTATCGAGTATGCCCCAGAATGTGTCCTAGAATGGGAGCTACCGGTAATACGACTCACGTGAATATAAAAAAATATATATGTTGTTACGAAAACAACTCCATTTAAGTCTTTGGAGTATAATCCTATGCATGGTCCTATGGTCTTCGTGGTGAGCCACTATAGATAAAAATATTCACCTGGTATAATTACGCGACGATGTCCAATATGACTTCATATCTCTAAAAGCGAGTGCAGTCAGAGCGCGCTGCTAGTTTGCCACTAAACATCCATAATATATTTTGATTAGGCTCCAATTAATTGCACGTTTTGCCTACGAGTAATAACGTTACAGTACAGCTATCGACGGCACCAACTAACCATGATAAATGAACGCAATTACGGATGCTGAGCGCGTACCACACAGATACGCTATTGTTCGGGTTTGCGGTGCTGCCAGCATTGATAATGTAGCCTCGCTGATCGAGTCTGGTGATGCCTTCCAAGAATAAATAGCAAAAAAAAATTATTATATCACTCGACTTGCAGGTTGAATGCGAAAAAAGTTTAAAGCCAAAAAGGATGTTTTTAGAGTTTTAGATAACGTGCACATTGCACGCACAAGTGTGGCCAAGGATAAATAGCATAGCATTTCCAACACGCTTGCCTATATTTTCATAATTGCATCAAAACCTTCACGTTCCTGAAATAAGAACAACCAAACTTACACTGAATAGGAAAAGTATTACAACCAATCGTAATTAAATTCTCCGGTACCTCCCATTCTATAATTAAGGGGCCTTATACACGATGATACGAATACCTTATCCTGTGTAAGTCCTTTGTACTAAATGAAAGAACAATATGGAAACCCATTTATATTACGAACAATGTTTTACCAGCACAAGCATTGTTTTAGGATTTAGCGAGTCAAAGAAACAAAATTAACTAATTTTTATCTTATTTGGGAGGAAATTGGAGAAGTCAGAAAACGTAGTAGAAGTGGGTATATTATTTTAAAAATATGTAATTATGTAGGTGGATATTAAATCTATTGTTTTAGGTTAAGGTGTATTTATTGAAAATAAAACTCTAAAACTAAAACCGGAGTAAAGTAATCGGAGTAAAGGCATTACTTCCTACTATTTACTTTTAGTGTTTTAATATGCAAAAATTAAAATGTACATAATTATCTAGGTTCCTACTACATGACTGTGTAAGCTTGAAAAGTTAAGGATCTTGCATAATAAAACCGCGCCAACGTTACGCCATGTTTTCAAAATAATACTTCTCATTATAGTTCTTCTGCCCATCTGGGGGCACGGCAGTGCCCCCGCCAAGTCGAGCAAAACAAGGCACGGCCGTACTATCCTTTTCTCGAAGCGATTCGGGCCATTTTCGACCCCCTGTAACTTCGTTATGGGTAAAACTAGAAGCCTAAATTTTTAGTGACCAAGAGGGCATCACGTCTACAGGTAATAATCCAAATTACATCAAATTTGAACCAGTAGTTTAAGAATTATTTCAAGTCAAAGTTGCTTAATTTTGTTGCCCACTGACTGACTGACTGACTCACTCACTGACTCACCGATCATCAAAATTCTAAGGTACTTCTAGCCGTCCCACAAGTTTCAAATTTTGAATATAGCTATTGTTAAGCCTATAAACCGAGGAAAAATTCTGACATTCCATAATTTTCATCCCGTTTTCTAAATAAAGAAAGAAAACCTACAAAAAGAAATGAGATCCCATCAAAAACATTACATGTACAAAAATGCACAAGTCTCGCAACGCAGTTTATCTGCCTTAAAAAGTTGTGATATCGAATGTAAACCAAGTCGGTTAATTTAATACCTACCTACTTATTTATTTCTTTAGTAAATAGAGTGTCTTGGCGATTGTACACGGCAGCATAATCTACTAGGTAATCTAAATAATATAGTCTTCCGTGTAGGTATACTTTCAAACAAATACAAGCACAAAGCGCTATGTAGATTTATGTTGAAGTGTGCAATTGCCAAGTCACTCTATTTACTAAAAAAATAAATAAGTAGGTAGGTATTAAATTAACCGACTTGGTTTACATTCAATCTCACAACTTTTTAAGGCAGATAAACTGCGTTGCGAGACTTGTGCATTTTTGTACATGTAATGTTTTTGATGGGATCTTTTTTTTACTTTACAATTTTTACCGCGTACCTATCCACAGAAGCGAGAACTAAATGCCCAGATAATTCAGTACAAACAGTTTTCAACCCGCACTCTTCTATATTTTCACACTATCGGATAGTTAGGCTCCATAAATATTTACACTAACACAACATTGTCATTACTATTACTAAAAGCAGAATGTTATTGATCCGGACTCTATAATTTGTACAAACACAAATTATGCAGAATGTAACATACTCTAACCTATATGCATACTAGTATTATTTCTCATAATAATGTACGAGTATATTCGCATGAACGCACAATGGAATAATTATTGTATTCATATGATTCAATTTTCACCTGCGGCGTCTCTTGTGAGCCGACATATCTGCCCTCTGTAATCTAGGGCCTAAATTCTAAGCCAAAGCATAATAAATAAGACTAACTTAATCCTAATTTATCGTTGAAATTTAATAATTTTAATTACAAATAGTTTTGCAAAATCAACTCAATTGAACAACTGATATTTGGACAGAATTTCATTGCAAATACCTATCTGTGACTAAAATAAACTAACCTTCGATATTAATACAGGGGGTAATTTGAAGGTTGTAATAATGATAATATTATCTTATCTATTTACAATTTAAGATACGTAGTACATGCCCAGTAGGGTTCTATACAGTTATGTGTGAGTATTTTTAAGAACATTTTCAACAAAATTCGTCCTAATTAAGTGCCCGTCTCATTCCTAAACAACCTTCTTTGCCACTTGTCAACTTACCATTGCCAACAAAATATGAACAGCAGAATGTAAAACAAATTTTGAAGAACCCTCCAAACGGATCCCTCTTAACCGATGGCACTTAATCAAATGTCTGAAGATGTTTTCGTTGTCCCCAAAGTTATAGCAAACATTGATATAGATAATATAGAACATTACGCTTGTATTTAAGACGGGTCTTAAAATTGAGGATTCTCATTTTGCGTGTTTGTTCAAATCATAAAACGTATGTGAGATGTATTTAGAAATATAATATAATGTGGGTACTTTGTAAAGTTGTGAACACCGTCATATAAATAAATCAGTCTCGAATATTAGTGCGTTTGTGTTGACTCCCGGATCCTTTATTGGCGACGATTATAGGGAATAAATCACGATGCCGTTCGGGAAACTGCAAGAATTCAACCTCGAGGACGGGCGGAACTGGTCAGCGTATATTCGTTTAGTGAAACAGTTTATTTTGCTCAACGAAATAAAAGACGAATTGCGAGTGGCCACGTTGGTGACGCATGTCGGCGCTCCGACATACCAGTTGATGTGCGATCTGTGCGCGCCGGCTGACCCCGAGGACAAGACATTCGAGCAGCTCGTCGAGCTCGTGACGGGCCATCTAGAACCCAAACGATCGGAGATCGCGGAGCGACACACGTTCCGTCTGCGACGGCAGGCCGAAGGCGAAGCTATCGGCGCGTTTTTGCAGAGTTTAAAACACCTTGCCACGTACTGCAACTTCGGCGTCACCCTGGAGGTTAACATCCGTGACCAGTTCGTCTCCGGACTGCGCAGCGAAGATATGCGCTCGCGGCTATTCGCGGAGCCGTCGTTGGACTACAAGAAAGCAGTGGAGCTGGCGCTCGCGCTGGAGGCGGCGGAGCGGCACGCGGCGGAGGCTGCGGCCGGCGGCGCCGCGCTGTCGGCGATCGCCGGCAATTCGGGACTCGGGCACGGCGCCGTACACCGGGTGGCGCCGACGGCGGCGCGCCGCCGCCCGCCAGGCGCTTGCTGGCGCTGCGGGAAAGGAGCGCACGCGCCTAACAAATGCAGATATAAATCATATGTTTGTGATAAGTGTAGTGTTAAAGGTCATCTGTCTGCGGTGTGTTCGAAAAGTGATAAGGACAATACGCGCGGATCAAGGTACCAAAATTTTATTAACAAGGACAGTTCCGATTCTGAGTCGAATGATGATCTGTATCAAGTCGTAGCGTTAAAAAGTAATTCTAAAGATGGACCGTATCGATATGTACTGTTAGTAGAAGGGGTTAACGTCAATTTCGAAATTGATACCGGCAGTAGAATATCGGCTATCAGTAAATCGTTTTACGATAGGTATTTTTCGCATTTGCCTATAACCCGAGATAACAATAAATTCCATTCATATACCGGCGAAGCGATCGTCCCGCTGGGCCACGTCTCAGTGAATGTGCAGAGCGGCAACGCCGCAGCTGCACTGCCTTTGTTTATCATTGATAACGGCGGTCCACCGTTACTAGGACGCAGCTGGTTACGTGAATTAAAATTGAACTCGATAAGTTTGCATCATTTGTCAACAGAGAATGATCCCGTAATAATACAATTGAAACTTGATTTTCCAGAGGTTTTTATGTCGGGTTTAGGTAGTTGTAAGACGAAACTTAAGTTACATTTGAAAGATAATACGCCAATATTCTGCAAAGCCCGGCCGCTGCCCCTCGCCATGCGCGCGCCTGTCGAGCGCGAGCTCGAGCGTCTGCAGCGCGAGCAGGTTGTCTACAAGGTGGAGCGCAGTGACTACGGCACGCCGATCGTGCCCGTAGTCAAACGCGACGGGTCCATCAGACTGTGTGGCGATTATAAATTAACGCTTAATAAAGTTTTAAAAGATTTTCATTATCCGCTTCCACGGGTGGAACAGCTGTTCGCCGCACTGAGTGGAGGGGAGCAGTACAGTAAAATCGATCTCAAGCACGCATATTTACAGTGTATTTTAGAAGAAAGCTCACAACCGTTGACTGCCATAACTACACACGTAGGTACATTTGTATATCGAAGAGCCCCGTTTGGTTTAAAATGTCTACCTGAGATGTTTCAAAAGTTAATCGAGGAAACGCTTAGTGGCCTTAATTGTGTGTCCTTCATAGATGATATTTGTTTAACGGGGCCCGATAAAAGGTCGCATTTGTTGAATTTAAGGGCAGTGCTGTCGCGTCTACAGGATGCAGGCCTGAGAGTTAAGTTCGAAAAATGCGAGTTTTTCAAAGACGAGGTGTGTTATTTAGGCTATAGGATCGATAAGCACGGCTTGCATACCGATAAGAGTAAAGTGGAAGCGATCGCGAGGGCACCCGTGCCTCAAAACGTCTCACAGCTCAGGGCCGCCCTAGGGCTCATCAACTACTACGCGCGGTTCATTCCTAATATGAGTACACTGTTACAGCCCATGTATGCGTTACTGAAAAAGGGAACTAGATGGCGGTGGCCGCGGGAGTGCGACGCGGCATACGCGGCAATCAAGACTAAGCTGACGTGCGAGCCGGTGCTCGCGCACTACGACCCCGCGCTGCCGCTGGTGCTGTCCGTCGACAGCAGCTCATTCGGTCTGGGCGCGGTGCTGTCGCACGCCTACCCCGACGGCAGCGAGCGCGTCGTGTGCTGCGCCTCGCGCACGCTGTCTCCCGCCGAGCAGAAGTACAGTCAGGTAGACAAAGAGGCGCTCGCGATTGTGTACGGGGTTACCCGTCACCACCAGTACGTCTACGGGCGGCGGTTTACTCTAAAGACCGATCATATGGCACTCAGTCATATATTCGGGCCGAAGAAAGGTATCCCTCAAACCGCCGCTAGCCGACTACAACGATATGCGGTGAGGCTAGCCGCTTACGACTTCGATATTAAATTTGTTTCGTCCGAACGCAATGGTAACGCTGATGGATTATCTAGGTTGCCGTTAGACAGGGATAAAGGAGAATCGGAGCAGGATGACGCAACCTATTTACACTTCGTGGAAGATAGCTTCCCAATCAGCCATAGAGAAGTGGCAAAGGCCATAAAAAGTGATATGGTACTACGAAAAATTTATAGTTACATAATGAGTGGTTGGCCACAGAGCACGGAAATTGAGAACGAAAAGCCGTACTTTCATAGAAAAGAAGACCTTCATTTGGATCACGGTTGCATAGTATGGGGGTACAGGGTGGTCATTCCGTCCACACTGCGCACATCAATATTACAAGAGATTCATAGCGGACACCCGGGCGTGGTGCGTATGAAGCAAATCGCGCGGGGCTATGTTTGGTGGCCGCTTATCGACGTCGATATCGAAGCGCGAGCGCGCGCCTGTACCGCGTGCGCTGCCGTGCGAGACGCGCCACCACATGCACCGCCCGTGCCCTACGTGTGGCCCACGGAGCCATGGTCAAGACTCCACGCAGACTTTTTACAATTTGGAGGTAAAAGTTATTTTTTAATAATAGACTCTCACTCAAAATGGCTAGAAGTATTCGCGATGTCAGCCGGCACTTCCGCCATCAGAGTTGTGGCCAAGTTGAGGGAGTGTTTCGCTAGATTTGGCCTTCCCAAGGTCCTGGTGACCGACGGAGGACCCCCGTATACGTCACGAGAATTTGAAAAGTTCCTGGAAGGTAACGGAATTAAACACATTTTCACGGCACCTTACCATCCGGCCAGCAACGGCGCCGCAGAGAATGCGGTCAAGACAGTGAAAAAGGCTATAAAAAGAGCGTCACTGGAAGGTGAAGACTTGGAACGAGCGTTGTGCAAATTCCTTTTTCAATATCGCAACACCGCGCATGCGAGCACGCAGCGTGAACCAGCTGTGGCTATGATGGGGCGTAGGCTTCGGTCACGCCTCGACATGTTACGCCCGCGCACCGCCGACTACGTGGAAGCGGCACAGGAAGCGCAAGTGCGTAACGCGGGTGGTGTCGCCAGGCAGGTAGAAGAGGGGGACGAAGTGCTCGTCAAAGATTTTTCCCAAAATATCGCGAAATGGAAACCAGGGGTAGTAACAAACCGCACCGGTGCTGTCACATATAAAGTACAGTCTGGAGATACCGTTAAAAGTAAGCATATAGATCAAATTATTCGTACAAATAATAGGCTATCATTGGCTAGGGCCGTTCGTAATGACACCGACGATGACGTCACTGAGACACTAGTGGATTCAGTGGCAGAACCCAATGGTTCGGTGTCTACTGAACGACCTCTTCGTAATGACGTAAATTCTCCGCCGCCACTGCCGTCTACTTCTCATCAGTCGGCCCTAAAACAGCATAGTCCTAGGGAACAACTTGAAAAGGCTCCACGGTACAATTTGCGTCCCCGCAAAAATAAACCAAACTACAAAATGTAAACAATCTTACGCATTGGTAATTTGGTATGCAAGACGGCTCGGTCAGTTCCTATTTCCAGGGTGTGTTTTATGATAATAAGTAATACTGATAGATACGAGTATTTATGTATTAGAGATTAAGGAACTACCTATACCTGTATACCTAAGTCAGTTTTTTTTTTTTGTTGCTAAATAGAATAAGTTAAACATTAAACTTACTATTGTTTTGAAGTTAAGGAAGTAATGTACTTATTTGGTATTCTCAAATTGTAGTTTGTAAGTTTAAGTTACCTCTTACGTTGTGTTCGGTATTTATTTATATCGGTTTTGATAAGTACCTACGTTAGATTCCGAAGAGGGGAAAATTGAGATGTATTTAGAAATATAATATAATGTGGGTACTTTGTAAAGTTGTGAACACCGTCATATAAATAAATCAGTCTCGAATATTAGTGCGTTTGTGTTGACTCCCGGATCCTTTAGTATGTAATAATAATTCACGTTTATGTATATTGTAATTAGTTCAAATTGTAAATGTGAGAACCGAACCTACGATATAAATTATTTTGACAGATTTTTCTGTTATAGGTACATATTTTATGTAACTTTCTATACAATTGACAAAATCTTCATAAGTTACGTGATAATGAGAGACGTTAGGCATAGCGGTTTCCGCAACAGTCACGGTGCAGGTTGCAGTGTTCGCTGATATGAGTATTATTAATGAGATTTAGTGCGATATTTGAACCGACCTTCTTCACGCACTTACTCATTTCTAATGAATAATCACCGTAATCATATTATAATACGTATGATAGGGTATAGAAGAAATTAAACCATTCATTGCTGTCCCGTGGGAAGCCGAAGCCGGTCGTTAGGTTCATTTTGCAGTGTTTATTTGCCCCATTCACAGCATGCATACAATAATCCACGTTACTAACACTCGACAGCGCTATTCATGTCCGAGACATCCGCATAATTGATTGAGAGGTGCGAGATGATTCAGTTATGCTACGGATAAACAAACAGTCTAGATAATATTATGTACAGATCATAATTATACACTATATAACCGACTCTTTTTTGATTTAATTTGGAACCTACTTTCTAATCTGTAGTGATCATATTCTTGGACACTATTTCCGGTAAAATTTCAATGCTACGAATCTTTTAATTTAAAGTATACTTGAATAGCAAATAATAATAATTCAGCCTGTTACTGTCCCACTGCTGGGCAAAGGCCTCTCCTCACTATCGTGAGGAGGGTTAGGCCATAATCCACCACGGGGGCCTAGTCCGGGTTTTCCCGTGGTAATAGGATAAATAGTATCCTATATCCACCCATCTCCTGGATCTCTGCTTCTCAGCCTTCCTACCAATTTTCAGCCAAATCGCTTCAGCCGTTCTTGAGTTATAAAAAGTGTAACTAACACAACTTTATTTTATTAATATAGGTAGATTAACTTCTTCTGTATCCCAAATTCAATGTTTTACGATGTTTCATAATAGCTTACAATCCACATCTACACAATCGTACATCTTGACGGGCAAATCCACGATTAAAATTCAGGCGTTCATTAACATTTTCGAATCATTAAAATTTAATATCTCAATTTGAATGTTAAGGTAGCAATGTTCTATCAAAGGGACAACTTTACAGAGCACAGTCAGAACTCCTTGATCATTTGAATTTTATAGGTTCATTAAAATTTCAATAGTTACTTTAGGAAGATTCACGATGTTTTTGTTTGTATCGAGCCTGGTGATGTTGATTAGGAATTAAATCTTTTATAGAGTCAACAAATTGTATTCTATGAGTAGTTTTATTTTTATGACGTTGTTTGTAAAGGTAAGATTTGTTGTACGTTGAAATACCTTTTTGATTCTTTGACAAGTTTCAGTTTATAATGTTGCCGACTATGGGACAAAGACATACTCTTAGCACGCAGAGTTGGTTAATAATTATCTATCTTACTAATATCGTTAGTGCGAAAATGTGTTTGTTCATCTGACCTCCTTTTACTCATCGTATTGTCGTGGCTTTATACTATGCATAGCGGTGTACAAAAGGCTGGAGGAAATCCTATCCCGGAAAAATGTTTCGTGGATCAACGCACGCAAAACCGCGCGGCGTAGATAGCAAAGCGTGTATGTGACTAAAATTTTGGTCTTTTTTTGGTTAACCTAATCACTGCATACATTGTGGCAATGCAGCCAGCATTTTGAGAACCTTGCCCATTACTAGCGGCTTATTAGATTAGGTTTAGTTTTTTTTTAGTTTTTCTTTTATAATTCCCAACGTCTTTCTTGAAGTAAATGATGGCAGATAACCTTCGTTTAGTCCACGAGTTTACCGAGCGCCTGTTAGGCCAAAACCACATCAGTTGTTCTGTAACCCCTGAAATATGTAGTTATTAGAACTGTTTTCTCTCCCTTCCAAACAAGCCCACCGTTTGCTGTCATAACACTAACATACACAGAAGTATAACTTCATAATTACATAGTGTGTATTTGTGTTCTTCAGTTGGGTAGGAGTAGCTTGAAACCTGTAAACTTAGGGGCAAATAATAATATGGATGTACATTGTACACTACCATGAGCAGTAGGTCAAATGGTATAGATAATCACCTTTGGTTGTTTATCGAATTAAGTTCTTACTTATCGGTTTGTCAGGCTGTAGGTGTAGAGGGTCTCTACCATAATTTATTGATTAGCGGCAGATTGTCAATTATTATTGATATCCACTAGGACCGAGGGTTTTACGTGTTGAACAAAGCACTATAATATAATTCACACTGTCATAACGTAAATAAGTTGCCGGGGCTATCACCTGGAGTGTAGGAGGTTCGGTTCATACAAAAAAATAATAAAGACCGTTATTTAGGACTTGCATAATAATAAAAATAACAACGCAGTGTTGATGGCGATCCAAAAAGTAATACGAAAACAGATACTAGCTGTAAACTAAAAAAAAACAAAGTTGAGTTACTGGCAGCTACTTATATGTTGTGCAAATATTCCGCTACGCTTTCGTCCTACGTAATACTGAAGTAAAATAATGAAATTTAGCCTTTGTAGGTAGAAATACCTTTCACGGGGTGTCTATATAGGTACCTGTATAATGTACCTTGAGGCTTGAGGGTAAGAAATTTTAATTAATGCTGTTCCTTCTTTATAAAGGTTTTGAGCAAACGGGTCCGTTGGGTTGGAATTAGGAAATATCTTTGGAAAATACTATTCTATTAAATAGTTTTCAGATTCGCCATTGTGGTTTTAGTAGAGGAAAGTCCGCCTGCCAAGCTAAAGGCTATGAGTTCCAATCTCAGTGTGGGCGCGTACCAATATTTTGAGACCTGTACCCCTAGTATGAGTTTTTACTAGCTCGTCATAGTACGCGTTAACTGGCGCTTTTGTATGAAGATCCTGTACAGCGCCACTACCGGAAGAAAAAATCTTCATACAAAGAGCTAGTTGACGCGTACTATGTCGAGCTAGTAAAAACTCATACTAAGGGCACTGTAGGTGCGTCCTTTCCAATAACGTTCATCGTCATCGTTCATTTGTGAGTCGAACTCGTAGAAAATTAGGCACTCTTCTCAGTAGTGGGTGGATATTGAGTTATAATCATAATTAATGCATGAACTGACATTCCTACCCAGTTCTTTTTGTTGTAAAAGTGAGTCCGTAAAGTTAGAAGTTGACATTTCGAAGACCCTTTTGGGTCTATGTATAAGTACTTACCTATCTAAATAAAAACATAAAATCATAAAAAGACGTCTCTTACATTCAAGTTTAAGAGCTTAAGTACTAAGCATAATAATAATATGCACGTACACTGTAGCTTCACGACTATTTTGGCGCTTACTTACCTAGTCTAGACTAAGCTTAACAACACATTTTTGTAAAAACTCGTTAATCCATGATAAAACTTAAATTTTAGCATCGTCTGGCTTTCGTTTTAATTTATCTTGTTTATTCTTATATTTTAGAGATGATCAGAATAATTTCGAAGGATTTTTGTGTCGTGAAGATAATTCAAGTCATGGAATAAATTACTTATATTATGTAAAACAGTCAGTTACACGAGTCGACATAACGACACTTACGATTCAGTACAACAAATTAAAGTAGTAAAGCTTCCTGGGAGTTTTAGAGAGAACACGACGACACGTGAAAACTAAAGTGATTGGAGCTCGGCTGGTTAAACAGTGCTACTTTGCTTTTACGTTTTTGCGGTGTTTACGTGCTTATTGGCAAAGCATTCCACAAGTTTTCATCTTTAGGGACCAAAAAACACTTCCTTTGGCAGTCAGGTAAAAAAGGTACAGGCACGCGTTTCTGCAAATATTTAACTTACAATGTTTGTTTGCATGTTTAGATTTAACCATCTAACCTAGCAGCCGAATTAGAACTACTTCTTCTTATTAATTAGTATTTAAACGGGTCTAATTCGCGAGCAAACTAATATCAATTTTAATTTACTCTTACTCTTACTCGACGTATTTTGTATATTATAGTTTGTGCGCGAATTAGACCCGTTTAAATACTAATTAACATATATTCAGTTCGCGATAGTTTATGAACTTCTACTTCTCCTTATCCTACGGGGTTGAATTTTAACATGTTGACTCAATCCCAATGACGATGCATTATGGTAAGCATGACCCTATTCAATATCCAAGGGGATTTCCTTCGACATCCACATTAAGGGAAATTAGCGTTAGCGCCGGAACGCTAAATCTCCAAGCTCTGCATGTCGAAGACTTACCCCCAGTTTCTGAAACGTCAGTCAATTTTGACTACAGATTAATTGTATTGCCATCCTTGTCATTTGTTTATTGTCAGATAGAGATAACGATAGTTTTAATCTACTGTCAAAGCCAACAAACGTTCCAGAAACTGCGGGTAACACTATTAAACCATACACAGATTTAATCTCAGAACCTCTAGATAAATAAATAAAACTTCACCGGTTAAACCGTAGCAGACTTTTATACGAAAAGGCGTAAGAAAAACACTTCGTTTATTCCAAGAGCGAGAAAGCGTAAACAAGTACATTTTACGATGATGAAGCTAATATTGTAGCGACGGCTTCATAAGATTTCTTTTAGTTTAAACTAGGTTTTCATCCTACAAGACATAAAATATGATGCTTTAGACAAAAGGTTATTAATAGCTACTTACTATGAATAATAAAAATGTTGCGATTAGTTTACTTGTTTTTACTGTTATATAAAAATATAGGGTGCTAAAATGTGATATCCCATAACAGTTCAAATGACTCAAATTGATGTTGTTGCGAAAATCGCTATTGTAAGTACACCCTTTAAAAATAAAAATAAAAAACGTCAAAGTAGGTATTTGATATTAACTTGAGACGAAACTGTGCCCCATTCGCGCGACTTTTCAGCTACTGACCCGAAGGCACTTGCAATATTTACGATCAAAAACCAACCCTATGACGACGAAATAAACTGGTCTGCCATTACATATAAATTGGCACTCAAGAAAACCCTATTTCATCCTTTCAAAATACTGTAACATCTTGAACAGCTTATTTTCATCGTGAAGTTTCTTTCACATCAACCATTACGTCACTAGCCTTCTACAATACGTATTCGCCTCAACTGGTTCGTACAACGGAATACAAATCAGCTATTCCCACTATCTACTGTAGTACAACTACTATCTACTGTAGTACAACTACAGTAGATAGTGCGACGATTGCACAGTTAATAGTGTGGACGAATTTAAAGCAACTTTTTACCAGTTCTAAGTAGTTGCCTAAAAACCTGGCGAAAAAAGTTAACAATAAATAATTTATCAATTCCTCTATGTCTTATCGACAGATGTGCGCGACAACGATAACCAATGCGTAGTAGGTATTTATTTCATCTGCAGTCTGCGACATGACCATTATTGAACATAGTTCATACACTATATTGCAGACATGAATCAGACGCGGTTATATACTTTGTGTTTGTTACATTGCAATTCAGATTTGAACACGAATTTAAACAGGAAGGTGCATATAAAATGATACATAGGTTTACATGGCGGAAGATTACTATATAGTGCCCGCATGGCTACCTACCATCCTGAAGTAAAAAATCGGGGTAAATTATGATTAAGATCACCATTTTAAAAGATTATTTTTGGTGTCAATCTGCACGCATTTATACAATTATTAGAAGGTATATAAAAATGAATCGATACCTATTTCCAATCGGACAGTGTATCAGGTTTACGGTCTGCTGCCGAGACCGTAAAACACGCTACATAAATCTTTCTAGCATCGTATTTAATCGAGAAGGTCATTCTGTAATATCTTTAGAAATCTTTTATGAGTACTGAGGCGTAGATCTATTTTTTCAATCTTTTCATCGGGTTTTGTAAAATGAATAGTACAATTTTATTTTTAGTGTGGAATAATTTGAGCAGTTTAATTTTGCTTTAAGCCGTTAAGATTGCGTGTTTAATGGTTTTTATTATAAGCAAGATTGCTTTTAGGAGAACAGATAAAACAAAACGATTAGCAATTCAGAAATATTATGTACCTACATAATACTAGCTACGATCAATGGCTTCACGCACGTAGAAAACGATTTAAATCCTACTGCCGTCCTATATCGCTCAAGAACTGTATAGTTATAGTTTGTGTTATTCGAAGAATTTAAGTACCTATCTAAGTAGGTACCTCGTGGTCCCTATAAAAATAGTTAGTAGGGTGGAGCGGTCATGTATGGAGATTTTTTATTTTTGTAATTTCGTTTACCCTGGGTGTGCAATAGTTGCTCTATTATATGCTTATCATGATTCTTAAATATAGATAAAAAATATCAAGGTTTAGTACTGCCCCAAAGCCCTTAAAGTTTTGTAAATATTTGAAAATTTGCAGATTTTTCCACTTATTACTTTTACCATTTAAAATGATTTACAATGAAGTAAAATCACATCATAGCTTAAACTAAAAAACAGGCTGTCATCTAGCTATTTTTCTCAGTATTTTTCAATACTTCCTCTCCCCTCACTCTTTCTCGCGTGCCGCGAAAACGACAGTCCAAATATCGACACCACCGTAAGGTCTCCCTGCATTGTTTTGATAAGTTTGGTTAAAGAAGAAGGTTCAGAATACTTTAAACACATTGCCATAAACGCAGTCGCATACATTATGCCAAAAGATATATTCCTGTTTTACTCCAAAAGTCTATCAATCGATCATATAAATTTAGTGACTGTTGGTTGCGATGGAAGAAAAGGTGGAAGTCTTTCACATGTTGGAGCTACAGTTTGCGAAGACCATTGCAGTAGCTGATGTAGCAGTTACATGCCCATGAACTTAATATGCGTTTCCATTTTGGTTATCTTGAAGAAAAGGTATGATGTTCGGTCGTAAAAAAAAAATCTTGCCCGCATGCAGTAAAGCTCAGAATAATTGTGATGATGTCCCGGTTGCTAACTTCCAACATATCGGTAAAACTCTGCCACTGATCACGAATACTAAGCAAGACTTAAATACAGGTCAATGTATTTTAAAAGAGACGTGTGATGCCATAAATTCGGGAGAAAGTAATAAACGTTTGACAAAAAGAAAGACCGCCTAAATTTGTGCACGTATGATGGGTTATGACATCAATTTTGTCCAGCTTCATGTCGTATCTGAATCACTACATGAGAGACTTGTGACATCGCAACTTTCATCACAGATTAAAGGATACCAGTATAGTTTCATCTTGAAAGTACAGGCCCCAATCTGGTGTCAAATTCAGACTGAACCATCGAGTTTTCATGGTGCTAGACAGAAAGCTGCCGTGTACGTTTATTCATTGAATTTGTTAGTTAGGACATGTGGAAAACATTATTAATTGCAATCTTAAAAGACGAAAGACAACAACGTTATAGAATAACACTAGAAACGAGAAAATCTGAACAGAGAGAACGTCGGATCGTGTTTTAAAAATGAAAGGATTCAATTTTGAAGTATCTGAGTATTACTATATGATAAGCTGGACCACAGCAACTAATCTACCCCTCACACAAACATTAAGACACACAGACTATTATCACAGTGTAGTGTGCTATTATGCAAGCAATTAAAGAACCAAATTTACTAATTGGAACTGAAATATTAGAAAAATATGTCAAGTATCCTTGCCACACGCAATCAACGCAGAGATGTATCAAAATTATGACAAAAGCATCAGTTGCTGTTTGTGTTGCCTTTAGACGAGATGAACTTATAAAAACTGTCTGAAATCTCTCAAAATTATGCCCAAATTCAATAACAATAAAATATAAACGCTGAATAAATAGTGAGTATTTTTTTGTAATTTGTCGTTTTTGTGATAATTATTTTGACACCTTGTTTTAATGATTTCGTCCTAATTTATCGCATATATTGTCATAATGTTATCTAAATACTACTTATAATTAATAAAAGTTAGAAATATCCACACTTATATTTTTTTAGGTCAGTTTAACGCACTCCATGTTTTAGCAATAATTTTGAAACTTTGACCCCCTTGGGGCAGTACTTACAATACTGTAATTATTTTTTAATTATTTTATTCCGTAATGGCTATTCACATAGCAACTATTCCATACCCAGGCATTGCAGATTTCTCAAAAAAATAAAATCGCTCCACCCTAATAGTTAGGTAGGTACCCCTAGTATGAGTTTTTACTAGCTCGACATAGTACGCGTCAACTAGCGGTTTTGTATGAAGATTCTGTACAGCGCGTGTATGAACGAAAAACCTTCATACAAAGAGCTAATTGACACCTTGACTATGTCGAGCTAGTAAAAACACTGCATATTATTACACTGCATGTGTTATGAAATCTTAAATGATTGAAATCAAAAGAACAAGCTCCCAATTTAATCCCAACTTGTAAACACCGTAACGCCCGTGGGCCGTCACCATACTTCACGCTATCACATACTGGCGTCACGTACGGGGCTCAGAAAGGTCGTGAGGCATTGGAGTTAAATGGGTTTATGCAAAACCTTGCCAGATGGCGCCCTGGTGTAGCATTACATGAAGAATTCAATGGTGGAAACTAGAGATGACATTATTGACCGGATGTAATACATAAAATCCGGACAAAAATTTTGTGGCGTGTTAAATTTTATAACAAAGGAGGAAAATTCACCCTCAAGATGCAGTATTTAGCTTAAAACGAGATGGCCAGATGAGCTAGACACGTTTCACAAAGGCCGAATGAGATAGGAATAGGTACATAAAATGTGTCGGTAAAGACTTATCAGATAAGGTCTCTTTTGCTATCAAAAGAGTGTTTTAAATTTAATCATACAAGGCGAAGCTGTACTTTGCTTTGCAGTTGGCCATTTCAGGCTGTGATAGTAAGTAATGTAATGTGATAGTAGTAGTACTAATGACGCGATGGAACTGAAAGCTTATGAGAAAGTTTACTGATCCGGCCAAAGAAGCAGAAAGTTGTTGAATCCGGCCAAATACTTACCCGGCATTCACAGTAGACATCACATCTGTAGAACAAAAGCGAGGGCTGAGCAATCCGTTTGTATTGCCTAATAAATAACGGGGAATAAAAGTACACCTGTGGAAGTCTCGACACTTGTAGAGGAATATGCAAGTTTAAATCAAGATTTGTTTTTATTTTTCGCCTTTTATTCAACTCAGTGACTAGGAGAGGTTGTTGACCTGAGTGCCAGTAATAATTGTAACGCCACCCAGAGGAAATACAATCTTACGCTGTGCTACAACGAGCTCCTAACGATATTCTAGACTATACAATAAGAGATTCTAGCCTCATTATGCTTAGTATTCATATAACTTATTATACTAACAGCAACCCGTAGGTTTTATTCCAGCATCTATTCCAGTGCCAGCGTTTATTTGTGTGAACTGTAGGTATTTGTTGAGTTTAGGATCTTCACTGTCGTAGTTCCTAATTTCCTAGATTCAAGGAATCCTAGTCAGAAATCAGATTAGGATAATGAACGCGCGGCATTATTGTTTTGTTTAGAAACGCATTCAATCGCGTTGAATCATCAAGTTCACCATTTATCTACTCTTTTCGTTCTTTGTATGACAAAAAAATAGAAATCCCTATTAGAAATTGGGTAAAACAACCAATGTTATCGTCTTTAACACCATTACTTACTCCCTTAAAGACACTTTTTAAGTTGCTTCCCTCTTTACTGCCAAAGTTTTCATATTATATAAAGAACATTCTACTTTGCTGGAACTGTCGTTTAAGGGGGGTGTCCCAGCCGAAGTTTTTATTCTTAACACAACTGAGGCGATCCTTTTCAATATTAAATACGAGTGCCCTTAAATTGTAAAGAGCCATTAATAACAGTTGGATGTAAAACAATACCTACTCATAATAATTGCGGGTCAGAAAGTTCTGAACAATGATTCGGTGTTTGGAAGTAGGTCGTCTTAAGACTCTCTATTATTTATCTCTTAGTTCTGCGATTTTAAATTGAAAGCAATTAAAGAAAAGTTTCACTATAAATATTTGTGGATAAAGAATACCGCGCAATAAATCAGAAAATTTTGAACCGGAAAATTTTCGTCGTTTAATTAATTACCCATAGAATAATGTAGAGCTCTAAACTGAAAATGTTTTTGAGAACTTGTTCATAAAGGTATTCATTAAGCAGCACCAAGTGCATCTGTCGGTGCAGAATCTGAACGACGTACAAACACTAATCATTCTGTTATTGGATTTACTAATAGATGTTTCTGCTGGTTGTATGTCATACGAATATTTCATCGTATCATGGGGTTAGATTTTGCAAACGTGGCGTATTACTTCAAAAGTATAAAAAGCATGATAATTAATTTTGACATAACTTCACAATTTTGTCCAATAACTTATTTTAAAACATAAATTAACATGTAGAACGCGATCAATAACATTTTGCCGACAACATAAAATGCAGATAAACGAAATCTGGTCTAAAGTATAATTCTATTATCGAAATTCAATACCATTTATTCATATGAGTCCCAAAAGATCTTTCACGGGTTTTAAATGACTCTTTCTACCGTTCAGAATGTCTTTGGGATTACATAAAGGATTCACCCTAACCGACCTCCGGGGGCATCATCATTTCATGCTGTTAAGATTGTTGAACCTATACTTATACATAAAATAAAGCAGTACCAAAATGTTAAAAATATAACGTGGTACAGATAGATTTCTTACAGATTGTGTCAGCTAGTAACCTACACAAGTGGTTATAATTATACACTCTGTGCCCCCGCATAATCATCTACCAACTTTAGTAATGAAATTCAATGAATTCAGGTTTTACATAGCCATGTCTATCAGTGAAAGCAGCCACTATATCTGTTCTACTAAATTTGTAAAAGCATATTAAACTTCTAAAAGCATTGTACGTAGGTAGGTGTAACCGATAATAATATGTAAAAATGTATGTGAGTCGTTTAAAGTAGGTACAATAATTTATATAAGTATACAATGATGACTGCACCGTAAAACATTAAAAAGCATGAGCTTAAAATACATCTACTTAATCGATTTATTCACTACAAGAATATTTTGGAAGGTTACGTCAATCATCCCTTCTAATGCGTCTCATAATGTCAACATACCTTTGTGCCGATATTCCGGCCATTTCACCCTAATATCTACCCTGCCATCCCTTCGGTCAGTCTAAATTTCAGAAATATTATGCGAACAGTCCCCTGCGAGAGCCTACACACTCCATTAGGGACTGATTTATTGCAGCCCACTAAAAGGGTCCCGCAAGGATCGCTCCTTGGTCCCTCTTTGTATGTATCACTCACATTAGCCGTATGGAAATTTAGTTCAGTGCTATGTGTATTTTGCTTCGGTGATATTTTTCCGCTGATATGTTTATGATAACGGCCCAGTGTTGTGTAATGAAAACGATAATAAAGATGAATAAAAATGAATAAAAATGTCGGAAAAATGTGCAGTATTTATTAAGATAGTACGATAACAATTTGCCTGATTGTAGCGTCCAACTATTTTTGTATGAAGCTGGAAATATAATGGGGCTTCCGTAGGACATATTATTATAAACGTGTGTTTTACTCTTAAACTACGTTGAATGATTCAAATAGGTATTTATAATACTAAGCAGATTTTGATGAACTTTATGAAATTTCAAATGCTTTGTGCCTGTTTAATTGTATGATAATATTATTGTGTTCGAAAGACTGTTGAATCTTAAAAAAAAGTTCACAAAGTTGTACGTACACGGTTCAGTACAATAAAGTTGTTCTTATTCTTGTAATCAAGTGGATTATACCAGCTCATTATACCATTGAGACATTTTAGAAAACGCAAGAAAATTAGCGCTCCTTAATGAAAGTGGTACGAAACCTTCAACATCATTTTCTTTTTCATAGTTTATAGCATTGGACCACTATTTCACCTGGTCTTAAGTGACAGTGTTGACGAGGTAAACATACTCAATCTAGGCTGGACTGCTCACCATAGCCGCTTCCATAACACCCCAATAGGCGAGGGATATGCCGTCAAATTTCTACTTGAGATCTCCGACTCCCTTCGTATAACCAAAACTCGTTTCAAAGTAATAAATATGCTCTAAACTTACGCATCGTAATTAGTAAACTTCACCGCGAAGTCTATTCATATATTATCAAGAAACTAACTTTATCAAATTGTCGCTTTCCACAAACAAATGGAAACGGCTCCGACAAAACTTAGAATGGAGCTACAAAAGCGATAAATGAATACGAAACTACGGAACCGGCGAAAGTTCACAAACGCAATTAAAGTCAGTTGCGCTCGTCTCAATATGATTTACTTTGCGCTAAAACGGGGCAAGAGTACCAAGTTCTGGGGGGAATATTGTAACTTGTGATGCAAGTTAAACTCGCGTATCAGCTGCAGTTTTGTTAGGTAATTTGCTTAAACAAATGTCTTGCTGCTTGGAAGTTGCAGTTTGCTACGTTTTTACTACGTTTATTTATTTTCCCAAAAGATTTAATTCTATTGTATATACTAACAGAACTGCCCGTGACGTGACGCGGGATTACATATTCACATTAGAAAACCCTTGCAAGACTCCAGCTAAACATAATAATTATACACCACAATGTAAGTTAACATTCCTTGTTTCAAACCTCTACAATTTTCATCGAAATCCGTTGAGCCGTTTAAGGGCTTATTCGTAACAAAAGTTCAGGCTGAAATTCTCAGCCTCTTTTCTTATTCAGGTATCTTATTTGGTATATTCAAGGTCAGAATAAATCGGTATCTTGTAAATAACTCAGTGTTACCATTAGATAAGTCGGTGGTCCAGAAAAAGTTTATTGTACCAGAATAAACCAAGTCGTCATTAGCACTAACTTACATACACTTACAACCATTGGTGGTAATAATAATTTAGTCCAATGTCCATTATTGTCCATGTCATAATCAATGACGGCATCCCTGGCCATTATCTGCCACTTGTCAGAATATAACTGACAACTTAGGAGTCTTTTATTTCAACAAATCATTCGGTAATATACAAACAAAATGAAAACTAAAAACTAAACGTAAATAAAACTAATCTAATAGGCCGCTACCAGTGGGCAACGTTCCCAAAATGCTGGCTGCATTGCCACGTTGTATGGAAATGCTCAATCTTTGAACAAAATAAAAGCCTTAGGAGTTAAATATAAATTCACGTTTATCGTACTTTTTCTAACCACTACTAAGAAACCAGTTCATAACAGAAATGAAAATTCTCATTACAGTATCTATCGGAAAAAACTTCAATTAACACAGAAAGGTTCCCAATTAAAAGATGATAGGATCGAGTTCGACGAAACAAGATAAATAATTATTGATTGAAATCCTTGTTTTCGTGCTGAAATAATATCTGGTGGGTTGTTTAATTAGAGGTTATTAATAAGCTGAAAGCGAAGCTATTGATTACAATGATAAGAGATCTTTATTGGTTAGAAGATAATACACTTAATTAGATGAGCCGCCTTGTAAAACAGAAGAGAGGGTTCATTCTAATCAAGCTTTATTATGTTTTTGTCACTTTCAAATCGTATGTAGCCGAAAGGGCAACAGCAACTTTAGGGCTCTTATAATAATATGAAGTTTAGCTTAGATGGGTGGGCACTTATGCGACACCAACTAAAAGGTGGTTCAGGGAACTGCGCCTTGTATTTGTTATCCTTCTAATTCGACCAAACCTAAGTAGCATCTTGGACAGGCATTCCTTAGGTGGTTTGAATTAGACAGACGGATAAATAGAGCATCCATCATCATCGATCGATTCATCGATTAGTCGAAGGTCATTGTTCGATTTGTTTTCGTCGATCAGCGCAAACGACTACATCGATTGGCGCACGTTAATCGATCCCATATATCGTCGATCGATCAGGAAATGTATTAATGCTCTTGCCTCAACGAGGAAAACAATGATGAAGGAGAGCAATAAACGAGTAAACAATAAGAAGCTCTCCAAAGTAAGAAGTCTGGAGGAGGCAGCGTAATAAAGAAATCCTAAAAGGCTCTATTTAGAGAATATTTTGTTTTCCCCCTAGACGCATAAATCTTATAAATGGTTACTTAGAATAAAGTTAAATGGAAGTTTAAATACTTTGTGGATAATGCGAGCACATAATGAAACCTTTTATTTCCTGGAAAGTTGTATAAGTAAGGTTTTGCAGCACCAATTCAGGTGCCGGGCTCTTTCTGAAAGTAGCCTTTGAGACCTACCCCTTAATATTAATGGTTCACCTTTTACCATACCCTCATTTTAGTGATAGGCCCTATAGTATCCGTTTGGCTAGGTTCCATACCACCGTTAAGTAGGAAACCTGTCGTTAAACCTTTTTGAGGTGTCCTGGCAGCAGTCGATACCATTCTAGGCTTAGCATTTTTACAACTTTCAAACGTCACGAGCTAATGAGACAGTGATGAAATGCTAACCTTTATAAAAAGGTACCAAGACGTGCGGTAACTCGATAATATTTCAAAATTAACCTAATTAGATACACGGTAAAAAAAAAGTTGTATAACATTATGGCTGATTCACATTCTTTCCATTTTCAAGTCAGACCAATTGTGGATCCAAAAAGAACCCAATTTTTATATGTACCGCTCCCGAATGGCCCAAATGATACATTACCTTAGATTATGACGTCATCATCATTTGTAGCTAGCGCCGCTAAATTATTGTAGTTCGGGGAATAGAGCCTTTTTCCCCACGTTTACTGGGGCTATTTGGTTTATTGCCTATTTAGTGATACTACGGTGCTTAAGTAGGGCTTGTGAATCTATTACGGGGAAATCTGCTAGGTAGACATGGGTTTATTAGTAAGTATCTTGTTTTATTAGTAACTTGATCTATAACATAACACATAGTAATAGCCCGTGGCTATATCATTTAAATAGATCCTGTCTATGAATAAGGAGTATCTTTAGCTAAGGTATTAGGAACTATAAACACCTTGGTTCTTCAAAATTGGGGCTGATCGCGGATACGAAACCGTAAATGGTAAAGGTCTTCATATTTTAACTTTTAAGTCTGGGGCAAAGGTCATATCGTAAACGTTTACCATAACGACGTGCATGGTGGTCTAGGTAGTAAAGAAATCTCAAATTGTAGGCTATAAATAGAAAAAGAACTATAACATAAATCTCCCCTCTATTGAGTTATTTGGAATACTTTCAATAATTTTATATTCAAACTGAAGTAAAAATAATGATACAAATAAAAAAAAAAGTCTCAGCGTCGTCAAACGACTATTGCCTGCGAGTATCTGCGAACGAAAGGTGATAAAATAAACGAAGAAAGCTTTTCTTTGTGTTTCAAAATAATCTTTTGAAGTAGCTTTTTTCACAATTTGATGTAATATATTATTTGAAACTTTATTGCCGATTTTAGTTTACGGATTGAATAAATCTATTCTTTCTATCTGACTATCTATCTATACTACTTATAATATTATACAACTGTAACTGAATGTATGAGACGTATGAACACGTCACATTTAAGATATTTCTGTACAAATTGGAATCAAATTAATTATAGGTTACCTACCCCTACTAAACCCGAAAATGTGTTTTTTCGAATTTTAGTCTGTTCGTTTGTTAGTTACCTTAGCGCTCAGAAATTATTGTAGATAGGTAGGTAGATTTTGTTACATGTTTTGATGTCTTATGACATTTGGGAGCTGTAGTTTCTAGTAAGTTAATGGTCTAATTTTTATAACTGTGACAACCTTTGCAATAGGGCTAAAACTTAATACCACGTTCAACATAGTGGAGACGACAAAGCAGCGAGTAAAGCTTAGTTTATGAAATAATGTTTTTATACTCATACTGAAAAGTGCAAAGAAAATTGCACCTAACGTTTCATACTACGGTGAAACTTTAAAAAATTATGGATAGTGAATTTGAATATGACCTAACATAGTCTAGAAAAATATGCGCTTAAGTTTACAGCCATAATAATATTTTAAAAGCGTTTGCTGGCCCATACTTTAAATCATAATAGAGATAGGTACCTATTATAATTTTCTAAAACTGACATGGTTTTACTCAGGCTTTAGAAATAATTATAAAGTTTGTCTGTTTGTTGTTTATCAAATGAGTACCGGCCTCATGTGTCAGAGGTTGTCAGGGTGATGTGCCTCTGATGAGAATCTCCACATCGAGTATTATATTCAGTAAGTGCCTAATAATTATGTACCTTATAACAAACAGAAACAAGTTTGAGACTATGCATAATAATATGCAGGATGTAGGTACTCTCTGAAGCTACCTACTGATTTAAAACCGAAAAACTTTCATTATTATGAGACTACGTTTTTGAAAAATGCAAAAGTCCGGCGGGAAATGATCTCGGGAAAATGCAAAGTTCCTGCGGAAAAGCGAAAATCCCATGGATAAAAAGATAATCTCCGGGACTATACTGATTCGACTCTGAAAATTCTTTCACCATCCATCTCTAAGCTGCTCTAGTGGCTTCGACTACGTAATTGAAGGCAACTAATACGGTACCGTACCTACTACATTTAGGTATTTATTATCCTTATTCAGTGGTTCCAGATTAATATTGCTTAGATATTTCATCCTTTCGAATACTTACTTCTTAATTGGAGTAACTCAATACTGTACAAGAACTTTGTCCACAGAATTATGAAAGTTATATCTTAACCTTGATGATCTGCTAATTTGGGAGCTTGTTACTGAGAGGAACATACCAGACTGTTTAGAAGTCCGCGGGCGTTTGTAGTTGCTCTCTCTCTATCTCCACGAAAATACTTAAATATTTGTTCTAGGTGTTTTGTTGATGAAATATTAATTTAAATTGAGGTGAGAGGGATGCCTGCTCATCTGGTTTTGTGGTCAAACTAAGGACACGTAGTACAAAATTATCAAAAAACATGACACTCCATTAGCAGTCGGGTAAAAAGAGAATGATCATGAAGAAAAAATCTTTGTGTACCTAAGTCTAGGGCTTCTTAGTTTGCCCTAGAAATTAGTTTTTAGTCCTAGGGTGGACAGTCGATACTTAAAAGTACTCAAGGGTACGGAAGAGAGAGATAACACGCTCAAATGTCATACAAAATTATGATCATTCTATCTTGCTTTAATTGAGAGTACCCTTTCAGCTAGGGTATTGATATCGGTATTTTGTAGCTTAGTACTATAATATTGTCGTCTGGAAAACTTTTTTCCAAATCTGCCAATCCTAATTTTCTATTTTAATTCCGCTAGACGTCACGACTCCAGTTACACAATGCCTTTTGAAAACAAGTGAATCCCAATGATAGGATTCTTGATCCTAATCTCGGATCTAAAGAGGCCCTAATTGGCTGAAACACTGATCCTGATTTGGATCAGAAACTAATAAACTAGATCTAGATCCATCTTGTAAGTTGTTCCGACACAACAAACTTATGACGCAGGAAAATAGCGACCCAAAAAGATTAATGCCCTACCAACAAGTCGGTCTAGATTAACATCACCGTATATACACGTGATCAGTAAACAAACTTCGTACAAAGAGATAATTTGGTAACAACTACACTAGCACCTACGCTGGGCAATCTTAGAAGAAGTTAAGAATCTTACAGCTGTTTTAAAATTTAAGTTTTTGTCCATATAATAAATAAGTCTCAGTCAGTTATTAGACTAGTCACAAGTTACAACGCAGTCAACGTCACAATTCAGTAAAGGGGTGGATGCTTTACTGAAACTTCTTGCGTAAATTTTTAAAAGCAATAAATTATTTTGCACTACCACCGAAGTATCGTATTAAATAAACAAAAAAACAGACATAATACACACACACGTTACACATTCACACATACAATAATAATTCTAAACTGAGAAATTATCCACCGAGTTACCTTACTGCTATTCTCCTGTATTGCGGTAACGTTGGTCAAGAAAAAAGATAGTCCCCATTTATTACATAATATATCTCGGTTATATTGTAAGTAATGTGTATGTGTAGAATATAAATCTGGCGTTTAGCGGTTGTATACAGCTGATGTACGTTGTACTGAAATATTTTCATGTAGGAAACGTTTGTAATCGTTATGTACGGGGTCGAGATACCGGACGGATCTCAATGACGGCACGCTTGGCGTAGTGACTGAGCAATTGGACTGCTGCGCTCGGTGTCGCGGGTTCGATTCCCGCCCGGAACAAATATTTGTGCGATCCACAAATGTTTCTTTTTAGTCTGAAAGTGATGTGTATGTGAAATTATATGTCTGTAAGCGGTACCCGCGATACAAGAGCAATTCTAGTGTGTGGCTACGTAAAAAATATTGCTATGTGTAGTAGAACCTGTGTGGCTTTAAAACAGATTTGTGCGAAATGTTAATTTGGACATAATTTGAGCCAGTGTCTTTTTAAGCTCATTATTTATTGTTAGACTAATTTCAGGATATTATTTTGTATATATTTTTAATGTCAAGTCACATAATAGATACATATGTGTAAAGTTGCATCTGCAATACATAGAAAAACATTTTATTGTAAACTACTCGTAGTACTAACCACAACAAATCATGCAACTTTCTAACATTCAATATAATAAATATTATACATTTAACGCCTTAGCTTGAAAACATACAAATTATGGTATTATCTTCACTATTCTAGGCTACATACATAACTGTAAAATTACATGATTATAATTATTTATTATAACATATATTTTGAAATTTAATTGAATTAAGTCTTTTGATAAATAGACACTAGACAGTGGTCTTACTTTCCACTATCTCTAGGCCACTGTTCCCTAACTCGTTATTCTTGTGTCAGACAGCTGTAAACTAGAATGCAGTCCCAATTCTACGAAAAATAATTATGGTTCAAGTTGATGCTGTACTTCAACTTTGTTATTTGTTTTCCACGTGATTACGATTTGGACATTGAATTGCAGGAGTTGCAGGATTAGGTCCACAGGCAAAAACTCGAGCGTAGCACGTTTCATCGCGATTTGAGTTACGATCAATACATTTATGCACGTGTTCTTTTGTGAGTGACATTTTTCATGGCAATATTGCTTTTTTTATATTACTATTCTTGGTTATTAATTTGGGTGTCATGTCTACAAATGAAGGCTTTTTAACATTCTGTTTGCTATAGAGGTCATTAGCATTCTGAACGACATTTTCAGTGCCATTTATTTTCATAAAAATTCTGCCACTACGTTTCTTGAATGTTTTTTTTAATGAATACAGTGCCATTTTAAATTTAATTAAAAATATAGGTATTTACATATTTCTCCACTAATTTGTACACTGCATGAGTTTGTAGCCTTATGTATGACGTATTGTGGCAGTTAATTCAATTGTAAAATTTAATTATCGCTCTGATAGTACATGATATGAAAAAATCTAAAGTCAATATTGACTGACCCTTAGAGTTTTTGATAGCCGTTAGTGCTGTCTTCTCTAACGTATTTTCAAAAATATTTTCCCGTGCGTGTTCAATCCTGAATCAACACATGAAGGAAAATTGCCTTTCCTCTCCAAAGTCAAAGGTAAACACACGGTTTTATTTATAGCACTGTTTAAAATTAGCGCTTTGGTTTCGATTCATGTAAAGTAGTAGGAAGGTACCTATGCATTAATCTAATACGGCATAATTATATTAATATATCCATAACATTTAATCCCTTAAATATCCTAATAACATAATCAAGCATCTATTTGTTGCTAAAGAATAACATTCTTTGACGTATTGAATTAAAAGCTATTATTTATTCAATACTTTGACAATACTTAGGTATTTATTATGTTCAATAAATTGTGCGACTAACTGAGAACACGAGTCTAACTGCGTTTTGCATGTTAGAAAAATAAAGAAATACTAACATCCTGAAATGGATTCTGTCCCCAAAAATAAAACTATGTTCAATACGAGTATGAACACGAGTACAAAGCCCAGTGACAAGCTTCAGTTTTGGCAAGCAATACAATAACCCGGACCTGATAAATCGGACAAACAATTGCGGTACAGAGGTGTAGAAAATATCATGGTAGGCCACTAAAGACATCATGCAGGAAGATGCAATCGTTACTAACAGGTTTGTACGTTTCGCAAAGTCGACATGAAGACAAACCGATGTTGAGTGTCACGTAACAGATCAATAATCTAATATGTATTTTGTTAAAATTGTGCTACATGACGCCTGAGGTGAGGCAGAGACTGTGGCTATAACGCTTTAGCAACGTAAAACGATTATCTCCGAGCAAGATGAACCTAGAAGATATCAAATGTTGTACCTTTACTTAGGATCTTACTTCGCTAGTACTTTTGAAACGAGTTATGGGCTGTACCATTAAATGTTTGTGGGAATGGTCCATTGTGACCCAGTTTTTGGATTTGCCAGTTAGGGGCATGCTCTTTTCACTAAATTCTAGATGAAATCCTAAAAACATACTATGTGATAAAGCAATCTGGGTAAAAGCTTCATTAAAACATCTCTAAAAGTATCTCGATTTTTTTTCATAAAAGTACTGCAAACATTCTTACAGAAAAGCGTTCTGCGCGTACCAGTCCTTAATCTACAAAATGGCGGACAACAAACAGCGGATAAATCCAGCGGCCATTGTCTGTCTCTCATTGTTGTATTATTTACGAGGTCGGGGATGTTAGACCACTTAAACTTATATACGGGACTTGTGCAGGCATAGCCGAGGGAAGTTGTTAATCATAAAAGCTGTTAGAGAAGCCAAACGGAGAGGATTACCACAGAACTAACTCAGTTTGGTTTTATTTAGCGGATGTAGGATCCACAGTATATAATAATTATACTGGTGTGGATCCAGGAATTCGTTGGGGGGGAGTGAAATTCTTATGACGACTGAAAGTGCTAAAATTGGTCAATATAAACTACTTCCATCGTGCGTCAGGTAGAGAGAGATAGAGAGAATTTAAGGCATTATTTCCTCAATGGCCTTTCACCCAATTCCACTCCAAATTGATTCAGCCGTTTCACACAAACAGATACACAACTTAACTTAACAGCCTACCGCTGCTAAAAATTTGTTCAGTCATTTTTGTGAAAGCCGTACGATCATATATTAATCATCATCATCAGCCTGTAGACGTCCAATGCTGAACATAGGCCGCCCCCTTAGACCGCCACACCGAAAGGCAATTTGCCACTTGCATCTACCGGTTGCCTGCGACTCTTGACGTCGTCGGCCCATCTAGCGGGAGGCCTGCCTACGCTACGCGAGCAAATATTGTGATCGCACTAATCCTAGAATTATATTAGACCGCCACACCGAAAAACAATTTGCCACTTGCATCCACCGGTTGCCTGCGACTCTTGTAGTCATCGGCCCATCTAATGGGAGGCCTGCTTACGCGAGCAAATATTGTGATCGCACTAATCCTAGAATTATACGAGTATTATGGACCGCTGACAAAACACTCCGACAAGGGCTTAGCGGCAGGTCTCCTGCCTGATTATACTGAAGTGAAGGGATGAGCAATTAAATCGCTACCGGGTCTAGCGGGCATGCACAAAGTTCGAGCGGGATGGTGCGAGCTCGCGGGGAATGTCCCCTATTGTTTGGAGGCTGATGAAAAAGTCAGGAATTCCTCTTATTTTAGACCGGTCTTTATTAGAGGCCGGGTCAAATGAGGGTTTATAAGCACTGCCTCGGTTGGAAGGTTGCTCGTAATAGCAAAACTTAGGAGTGCGAATAGCGTTCCAAACAAAGCTTGGGTTGAAGAGAAGTAGTCTAAATATCGACTGTATTATAAATAACTGGGTATATATTATAAAATATAGGTTTATACGGACATTATAATAATATTTTATTATAATATGCTGTAAATAGGTAGGTACCTATGTTTTGTTTACTATAAATCTTTGTGTGTGTGTGTAGGTCGAAATATGAAAAGTTGGAAACGCTACTAAGTAGGTACTTACGAAAAATACACAAAAAAATCGGCCAAGTGCGAGTCTGACTCGGGTACGATGGGTTCCATACCATTATATAAAAACGGCAAAAATGTCACGTTTGTTGTGTGACCCCTTAAATATTTATTTTATTCCATGTTTTAGTATTTTTGTTATAGCGGCAACAGAAATACATCATCTGCGAAAATTTCAACTGACTAGCTAGCTATCACGGTTCATGAGATACAGGTTGGTAACAGACGGACAGACTGACAGACGGATGTACGGATTGGCAGCGAAGTCTAAGTAAAAGGGTTTACCCTTTGGGCACGGAACCCTAAAAACAATCGAAAAAATGATTGAAATAATCGACAAACTTTATTTTTACCTATTGTAATTTCTTGGTTTTTGTGGTGAACGGTACACAATTTTTGATTTATTTTGTTCATGATACCTACTTACGCATTTTATTTTTCTAGGTCTATTGTTTATGTAAACATTTGAAAATGATCCAACACGGGCGAATTGGGGAACCCCGCCTTAAAAAAGGTAAACCAAAATTATCCGTTTTAGCCCTTATGTCTTGAAATAAAAGGCGTAGGCATATTTGCTTACCCTATATGGCTACGTACATGTATCCTTTTCTCTGTAACCTTCAATAACCCTGGTACGAGTACAACATTATGCCTCTGAGGGTTCTGTTAAAGCGTTTCGGTTAGCAAATACATGCTATACTTGCCTATACTCTAATTTTGTCACTTTAGTCTAAATTGGGTACCGAAACGGGCAAGTAAATAAAACACAACGTATAACATATTGAATGGAGAACTTAAATAAATACGTACAGACATCGTGAGGCATAGATGACGAACTGTGCAAAAAACTGTTGGCGACGCATGCCTCGCGATGTCTGTAACGTTAGAATTGCACCGCAGTAACAATAATTTCCCGAACCAACTTGAGTGCGTAATAGTTCGAATTACAACCCGACCGATGACCGATGAACTTTGGCGCAAATATTTTTTTACAGTAACAACTATGTCAGTCCCTTTGTGTCCACTCAATAATATACCTACTCCATCAACACAGAATAATCTAATCATTGCTAATTAATTTCAGTACCTACTGATTGATAAAGCATTCTAACTGCGATAGATGTCGGCGCAGACAGAATACTTTACAGAGTACCCACCCTATCGATTAAATTTCAATTTTCAATCAAATCGTTTCTCATCTGGGCACTACGGAAACATTCCATAAAAAATAGTATAGGTCATTTTTTATACCTACAACACAAAATAATCTAATCATTCCTAATTAATTGAGTACCGATTGATAAAGCATTCTAGGTGCGACAGATGTTGGCGCAGACAGAATACTTTACAGAGTACCCACATCCTATCGATTTAATTTCAATATTGTAATCAAATCATTTCTCATCTGGGCACTACGGAAACATTCCATAAAAAATGGTATAGGTCATTTTTTAAGTCTTTGGTGCTAAAGAATGCATCTTGGATGAACGTAAGTGCAAAAGAACGCCTATACGATGGAATTTAGCACTGTTTCCATAGTACACACTACAAGTTGTTCTGTGTCTCTTCTTTGCAAGTGGAATAGTTCTCAAAACATACGGTTATGGAGTTTGGCAAGCTTGTAGACGTGACATGGCCCCATCGGACCATTGAACCCCGTAGTTTATAATGTTCGTGCTTTAACCATCCTGTTTAAGAACATTTGAATCGAGCGAAGTTTAGGGAAGTGATACTACTTGGATGTTCCTTTATAGGGTAGGATTTTGTGTCTCTGTTAGCCTTGGCTAATAATTGCAGTAATGGGATTCTGTTTAATTACCCTCTGAGCACGTATAGTCAAAGTCAAAGTCAAAGCATTTATAAATTGTATATAGGCAATAAAATCGCACTTTTACAGTTTAATTCTCGTTACCAAAGAGAACCATAAAAACATAAAATATGATAATAATATACGTATTTAACCCTAAAATCATCTGATTTCATTGCAGTTTTTAACGCATTACGATCATGTATACATTCGAACCTGGAATTACAAAAAAAAATGATCTCACAAATGCCCAGACTCAGAACAAAATTAATGGGGTTTGCTTTTTTGCCTTGTGCAGGAACAAAACCTACGACCTTACACTTAGTAGTCGGCGCAACACCTTCTCCACCACGGACGCTGCTATATAACCTTTTCAACAATATATTGCTTATTTCAATTGGAAACAAGACGCCTTATAACAAAGTTCAGAACAAGGGGTACACGACTCACCTCGTTCCTTGACATCAAAGCCTCACGTCAAAGTGAATTCAGGAGGTGGCAAATTGGAGCGAGGCACGTCGTAACTTTTTCAGGGAACGCAAGACGATGGAGTTATGGAACTCATTACTGAAAAGATGAAGACGGATCGCCTATTGATCATATTGGGGCAGGTGGCGAGAAGTGTTTTCCTTGTGCTTTAACGGGAATTTTGTTCTGGAATCTGTTATGGGCGCCTATACTTACTATGCTTACCAAATGGTAGCGGAATATTTTTCTTGCAGCTGGTCTCTCCGATCTTTGGCGAATGTAAAAAATATGTACACAAAGGTTTTTGAAGTAAAACTTCTTTAGCCGCGACTAGGGAGTAACTCAGATTTTTTTCTGACGGAAGTAACGCTTACTGTCTGTGTAGTTTCCGCTGTTTAAAAAATGACAATTGACATGTCAATGTAACCTTTTTTAAATAGCGGAACAATATAGCGGAAAAGAAGTTTTACTTCAAGCGCGCGTAAAGGTTACACGAACACACTTTTTTTATGACAGCCTAGAGGAGCGCAACGATCTTGGAGCAGACCACCAGCCCGATGATCGGAGACATTACCAAACAGAAATAGACTGGTTGAGACTTGTTTGTAAACGAAACCAATGACAGCGAAGGCCTAATACTCAGCAGTGGTGGATACAGGCTGAATATAAATAAATAAATGAATATAAATACTAAAAATGTCATCTGTAGCCTACCATACCAAAATTGAAGTTCTTAAACTTTTGCGAACAGAAAACATATTAACTAGATAAAAACGGGTCTAATTCGGGTTTTGATATTTGTTTTTGCGCCAATTAGAACCGTTTTTAGCTGGTTATTACAAACCAAAAATATAGATTCAAAATCAAATAGAAATCCTAATGAAGTAAATCGAACTAGGCAATAATACACCAATATAAAAATATATAATTATATGGTATAATATATGGGTGCAGAAAAATATAAGTACCAACCGCTTTCATCGTAAAATCCAATTTAAAACATCCTCTTACAAAACTAATCCATAAAGAAACGAAAAGAACTATTCTTTTCAATCCATCTCGGATTTCTCTAATCGTATTTTCCAATAGAAAAAAGTCTTAACATCAATTGGTGGGTAAAATTAAATTCCCAATGGCTCCGATTGGAGTGGTGAATGCAATCACCCTGTGTAGGATTCGATTCCGGAAGAGACAGGGTCTTTATCTTGAAGAAATAAATTATATTTTAGTTGTTGTGGCATGGAATTAAATGTCACGAGCGAAGGCAGCTCATTCAATGCTCGGTTGAAAGGATCCTTGACGTAGGGCAGCAAAGCAAGCTTAATTATTACGTTTTTTTTTCTATCTTTCTATGGTTTCTGCTAGAACTTTTTAGGTGGCCTAACATCAAATAAAACCTTGGGGAGTCGCAAGCCATTACTATTCCCAATTCGAATATTCGCACAGATGACGTCGCCCATTAATCTACCTAATATTTGGGTGATTATGGTAAAAGTACGATAATGTAATTATAAAAGAAAATGTAAGCAACAGGTAAAACAGCAAAAATGTTTCCTTAGTTGTGATTGTTTACAAAAACCAAGGCATAAGCATATACTGCAGGGCCGCGCGGCCCTCTTCATACAAACTAGTTCGATTTTTCTGTCCGATGGCCTACCGCAAAGGTTAATAAACACGTCTAATGCGCGGTCATCAGTGGTCGACGCGGCCCGAACCGAAATGTTCTTGTCACCCACCACTGACCGGTAACCTAATGAAAATGACTGCTTTTTTTTCTTGGCGGTGAACGTGTATATTATCCTATTATCGGAACGTCACTTGCAAAAACGATCCAAATAATATAATTGTTCTAGATAAATATTACAGCGTAAAAACTAGCACTTACCCGTAGGAGTAGGTGTGGTACCCGGTGACATGACGTATTTGTAAATCTCGAATGTCGCATCGCCATCGATATAGTACGGAGATCCTGCTACGAGCGAGCGCGTTTCACAGGTCGGGTGTAGATTGAGAATTGATGAACAAATATCTGTCCAATGTCGACTAAACGAAATTCAGCAAGCTGCCAATACAATCAAAACTGTCTATAATTTGTACGTTCGAAAACAGCGCAGTGCTATCAATAAAATTGTATACGCGACCTAAGACGTTCCAAAGACGTTCCAAACTTATACGCAAAATCAACTAGATTAGTCCAGTAAAACAACCCAGCTGAGTTGGTCAGCGCAGTTCACACAGAATCAAAAACAACTGTAACTCTCCAGAACTAGCTGTTGTCTCGATTTCCAATTGACTGTAAATAACAATAGAACAGAACTTTGCAAAATAGCCTTTGAAATCACGAACTCCACCGGAAGAGTTTACAAACCGTTATTTACTATAGGACTGGCAAACATTGTGACAATGCCAGAGATTAAACGTTATTTGGTATAGTGTGTAATAGGCTAAAATTCAGTAATTTGCTGTTTTGCGCGTTACTTACTGTAACAGTTAAGTAACGCGCGTAAGACTTTGATTGTGTTATGTCGTACTACCTGTTAATCTACACTAATATTATAAAGAGGAAAACTTTGTTTGTTTGGTTGTAATGAATAGGCTCAAAAACTACTGGACCGTTTTTTAAAATTTATTCACCATTCGAAAGCTACATTATTCACAAGTAACATAGGTTACTTTATATCCCATAAAAATTAAAACGATTCCCACGGGACAGTAGTTAACGCGGGTGAAACTGCGAGGCGCTTCTAGTTTGTTATAATATTATAGACATCGCGGTTGTTGTTGTTGGTCCTGTTCCAAAGATATTTATCAGCGCACTTCCTACCTACAGTTTTATCAGTATTTAGGCTGCTAACTTTTTGTGTTTATGTACCTATCTATATTATATCAGACTATCAGTACACATGCCAAACTTGCTCAGTCATATGCAATTGCACGCAAAACAGCATTACAATAATAGTTCACTCGTTTTTACGTGACGCAAAAACAGACAGGCAACACGCGTTTCAAAATATCTACTTATTCTTGTTTACACAATCTTAGTTACAGACATTTAGCTGTTTACTGCTTTATTACTCTATAACCTTAGATATAAGATAGATTGAAAGTTAGGAATGTTTGTTTTTTGTGCTGTGAATTTTTTTGGGAACTATTTCTCAGCTAATTTTGTAATGACAGTACCTACCTATTATGTTGGTGATCTCAAAATATGGGGTATTCAAAATGCCCCATAAAACCATTCAAAGCACGAAAAGCGGTCAGCAGACTTTTCGCAAAGGAAAGTATGTTCTTTAGCCATCAATGGCCTTCCGAACCCTGGCTTACACCCAAAAGACCCTAATGGAGAAAAAAACTGGGTCGCAAAGCGGCCGCTTTTATAAAGCAGTTTTTTTTTCTTGATTGCGAATCGGCTCGTTATTACTTGTGCCAAAACTTTCAGCGTTGAAGTGTTTGAATAGCGTTTTATGGAACCCTAGTCCTTGACGACTATATTGTCGTATTCGGCTTTCACCAACCAGATTTGGGAGAAGGGAGAACTTTTTTTTGGGTTGTTTTGAGCCATTTTGAACATTATGGCGATGTTTTGTCGCGAAGACGTGGATGGACATTTTAATTTTATTTGTGTGTCGTCACATGCCATGTTTATGTGGCGTAATAACAAAGTAGGATAAAACTTGTCTATACAGGCATTTAGGATCATCAGTGTGCCTAGTGCGAGTTTAACATTATTTATATACGAGGTACTTGAAATGATATGGAATAAGAGCAGCACCATCTAGTGACTGACTGACTGACGCTAGATGGCACTGCTCTTATTCCATACAATTTCAAGTTTACGCTAACCGGATCGAGCGCGTAAATAAATTGTCAAAACTCGCACTAGGCACACAGTTCTCCAGATCTCCCCTCTCACTCTACATTGTCGTATGCCTACAGCAGGAGTACACGAGCGACGTTGACGACTGTCGTCTCGATTCAAAGACTCCGATCCTGTGATGTTATTTTAAGGACGCCCATTTATTTGAGAGCTGTAGAGAAGTGACACGTGACCAAAATACTTGCTGGAAATCTTTGATCTAGTATTCACAATCTCTTAACTTCAATTCCAATTCAATTCTACGTTCAAACCCAGCGATATACAACATTCCATATTCAAACCCAACAATATTTTTCCCGGCGGATACTATGTTTACAGCATTGAGCACCACACTTCAAAGGCACCCTTTCACACCCTTCTGCCCCCATTCCTCCGCTACACCAAACTCTACCTTACTCCATTCTGATATTGCGTAAATTCTTTTAAAATTGGCACAGAGACGACGTCAGTAAGAAGTGTGACTTAATGCCTTGTTAATAGGGTGTGTTCTTGTCCGCAGATGTGGCTGGTTTCAAGACGCTCTGAAGCATGAAACAGGGGGTATGCCGGGGCATATGAACTAGGGATGTCGATGGCTTTTCTTTTCGGGGCGCTTGGCGCTCTCGCCCTGATCACGCGGACAGGTAAGGATGTTTATAAGCCTAGAATTTAAGCTTTATAAGTGTAGCATTAAGTGTCAAATCACTAACGAAGCATCACTCTAGGCCACAGATTACTAAATAGTTACAACCGTATCTAGGCTGATATCTATACATATAAGTTCAAATATTTGTTGATAAGTGCATCACTTGAGAAGAGGTGGTTATCTTTATTCAAATGTTGGTCAATATAGTCCGATCAATAGTTCGAGTCTATTTTGGGGGCATCTTAGAGTTGCTAAGTAAATATGGGCCTTGGCCTTGGGCATTATTGATGTTGGGTCAAAAATTGCAAATCAATTTTGACACAGCCCGTTGTTTAGGTCTTGTATCCCTGACAAGTTCCAATCATACTACAATAATTAAATGGTGACAGCGAGTAGATCTGATTGTAGACGCAGATTGTAAACAATGGAAATATTCAGTGACTAACATTAGATAAAATTATGTTTGGATAAGACCAATTTGATCAGCTAGCAGTACCTCGATACCTACCAAATAACTGTATTAATGATAGAACGAATGAAGTGAGCGATGGGCTCCATTTTATGAGTGGCCGATTTTGCTATCGTCCGGATTTTTGTAAGTTTGTTCCGGGATACTAATAGCTTTTTTCAACCGACTGTTACGAGATTTGGTACCCATAGGTACAAGTTCTTTGTTTTTTAGCGCCTTTTTGTTTGAGAGTGATTTTCAATAGGGAAAAATGGTGGCAAAAGGAGGGAAGTGTGCTGTAGTTTCATTTATTGGCCTAGAGTTATGTTATTTTGTGGAAACCTTAAGTATTAAATTCTGAACAAATTCGTAAAAACAGTTTTTAAGTTTTGAGGGAAACGGGGGGAAAATGGGAGATGTCTATGACCGTGATATTGGTTAAGCTCCACTCTGATCGCGAGGCCTACTGCTCACAAAACGACTAAGTAGTTATTATTTTACAGAGTTAAAAAATATTTAGTCAACGTTCCAACTTTATTAATTAGAAAGTAATGATTTCCCAAGTAAGAAAAAAGTTTGGAGTCAAAACTCGGAAAACGTTATTGTTCTAGGAAACCGAGACTTCCAAGACTGAAGACGAAGTCTTGTAGATGAGCTCTTTTCTGTTTGACGGAAACGATTCAATTTTCATTTTAGAATATTCTAGCAAACTAGGGATGTAGCTGCTGATATTCGGAAAATAAAAAGTGGGTTATGAATGAAGCCAAGCAACAGATAACCAAGTAATATAATTATTATGCATGTGATAAAAAGTATAACAAAGAGCTGCATGTGCTGAACGGGGTTTAAACTAGTGTTTAGATAAAGATTTGATAAAAAAAATAAGGACGTACTTAGCATTGACAAAAGTATTGAGGCTACTTACTAAAAATGTATATAACATGAAATAGTTAGATAATTATGATTATTTTCATACATATTTTTTAAATTTATCGCAGGCATACATCGCACTTTCTTTCGTTAAAAATTAACGTTTAACAACACTACTTTTTGTTTCGTTTTCAACAACAATTGAATTCGAAGTTGAAATTTAATTTCCTGTTCAACTGTTAAAAGTAACACTGAATATTTGCCCCGTCTCTATACTCGAGACCATATTCGAAACTTGAGTGAAACATTACCAACTATCTGCATGCCCAGAAGCGATCATTTTGGAAGCTACGCTATAATACTCGTACATACTTGTACTCGCAGTTAAAGTACCTACCTACATACTAGTATTAGTTAACGATGGGTAAACCAGACAGTTTAGTTAGATAATCGAAAATTGAAAGGAATCGAACTCAGTTCAACATTACTATCGAGTACATAAACATCTCGCCCCGACTGAACCATCGGTTTCTTTTTCTATTGTTCCGAGTCGAGTGTCTCGCCGCTGTGGTATTCGCTCGCTCTCTCTCAATCGAGCCATGTAGCGCGTGTCATCCACCAATCAGATTCAAGTCAGTTTCGCTATGATGTTAGGTCTAAACTCGAACTAACTCGATTATTTTCCTTCATGTTAAAAAACAACTCGCATCCACTCAAACTCGACGGTGCAAAAAATATCGGAGAACCATCGAGATGTTTTAACAATCGAAACAATCGACTTAAGCATATCGGCTTCGTTCTAGCTCTTCGCTAGTATTAGGGTACACTTGGTACGGATACTTCACTGCGAATAATTTGCCACAAGCGGTTCTGCAAGTGCTTCGATCCAAATACGTGCTTTTGGATGATGTTATGCGAAGTGGAATTAGTGGGAATTTACTGTTATAGTACGTACAATGACGTACATTGGTAGGTACTGTTATCACTGTTATGTGGTTTTAGTGGCCGAATAAAATAAACGCCGTTGTATTAAAATAGCCTGCTCTGATTATTTCATGCCTCGGTGGAAGACTATACCAGCAGTCCCGATTTTTTTATAAGTACCTACCTAGAATAGATTTGCGTGTAGTTACGAATCTAAGGTTATAACTATGGAGAAACACAGATTCCGGCAAGGAGTTTCAGTTCTTATTGACATGCATACATGTAGGTATGTAACAGCAATCGATTGCTATCGATTGATACGTTACTTTTGCACCATGTTCAACGCTTTTGGGCAATGTGTAAAATTGAGAGACGAGATGATGTCACTGGCATAACTTTTCTAGTATCATAACCCAATATTTTCGCTGAATTTGAGACTTCCACGAACGTAACCGCGACCGCAGCTATTTGTCCGTAGCACAATGTTCCGGTTATAAACGCTCTATGTAATCATCATTGAATTGCGGCCCCAATGACGACCCTTGATTCAATATGCGGTAATACAAATGAATTTAAACTGTTATGGTCCTGTGAGCCATCTAATCACGTTTATGGTGCATTTAGCGGAGAATTGGCGGCTGGAATGCACATATTTTGGATGAGTTTGTGGTCTATGAATTGATTTTAAATAGTAATACTAATAATTATTCAATAGTAACAAAATTATGAGGAGATTTGTTATATTCTAGCTAGTGTAACTTTGAAGTCACGAACTACAAACTCAAATTGCATTCCTTTCAATTCAGTTCAGAACTCCATGAGTATTCTAATTGAGATTTTCAGTTACACTGAACTGAAACTCAGTTTATTTTGAGAGGATTGTGTAAAAATGTTTTAACTGGACTGGAATGGAAATACACTTTAAGTTAACCTTTTTTTCTTTACTAAAATATTTTATTTTTTGGCATCTACGATGTAAGCAGTAGGTACTTACGTAATTTTAAACGCTATGTAATGAAAAATATCATTATATAAATTTTTATCACGTTTTTAGATATTCCATGATGATTAAAAAAACAAACATGAAATATACAAAAAAAAACTAGCTTTCCTGAAAAAGTTATTTTCAACTTTTCATGATGATGATGTAAGCCCGTGAGGTACCTATAGGAAAATGGACAGAGAGACAGCGTTGTAATAAACAGGGTTCCGCAAATCCTTTGGGCACGTACCCCTAAAATTCCTACCGTTTTCATTGGTACTTGACTTTTTTAATACAATTCATTCGACATACCAGCATCGTTCCGTCCCCCTCATGATTTTAACAAAAACTGGGGCAAAGAAATAATTTAAGTGGAGGAAATGAGATTTCTTATACTTAGTCGCCAAAAGCAACATGGAAAAAGCCATTTGGAACGCACCGAGGAGGAAAACTGCAACATTACATTATGCTAAATAAGATACATTATCAAATCTGGCCTAGGGACATTGGGACTCGGAATTCATTACGTTTGTTTGTTCATTCAATATTAGTGAGAGAAAATGAAAAGACGAATTTATTATTTTTGTTTTCACTCAGTTCACTCTAAATTTTAGGGACGTAAGAAAAACATTGCAGTGGTATAATATTATATTATGCTGTCAGAATTTTGAAAATATTCATAGCATTCAAGACGTAGGTACCTAAATTATAATTATGGCTTGTAAATTTATTTTTCGCGTCCATGTGCAAAATAAGATGTTTTCTAATTTTTAGGATTCCGAACCTCACCCTTATTTCCACCACAGGAACCCTTATTTCGAACTATTTTGCTTACTTGAACAATGGTCGTAATAGCTACAGACAGATAATTTACCTTGATATAATTTATATCATACCTACTTTAAACTAGATAAATACAGGCTATAAAAATGTATTTCCACAATTGCAAATGTAAAAACGAACCTGCAGCATTATAAGCAAAACCCTAGTAAATTGAACAAAAACTCCATTTTAATTTCATTCAAAGAGGGCACTTTATGTATGCTTAGCCTAACGGGACGAAACGCTGTAATAAGCTTAGCGATGAGCGGAGCGGGCTTTAAGCGACATCATTAAGAAGTAACTGAAAGCCGCGAAAAGCTAATCTCGAGCGTTATGAGCGAATTACTTTTTTAATTTGCAGTTTGGCTTAGCTTTTTAGAGCTTTATTTGAGAAGGTTTTGAAAGGAAAGTTCTTCATTTTGAAAAACGTTTACATTTTTCTTGTTAGATCTTGAGGTCAAGTATTCAACGTCTGGCCCAATAAAAGCCATGTTACATATTCTAAAGCGCATTTTAGTCAATCACATAAAAGAAAATATTCTTAGGTATTGCAAAAAATCATAATTATGATAGTTACGAAATTTACTCACAGAAGGCGTGCAATTACTTAGGTACTTCATCAAAGAAAGGAACCTTAAAAAAAAAAGAACTAACTTCAATAAAAACACTATATTTTTTCAGTTATTGTGATTTGAAAACCAAACTACAGAGCAAATTTTGATGAAATTTCTATGGAACCATATCGAAACCATACCATTTCAAACAAAAAACATCATCAAAATCGGTCCTCCCAATCAAAAGTTACGTAGTAACAAACATTAAAAAAATACAGTCTTATTGACAACCTCCTCCTTTAATGTAGTCAGTTAAAAATAACAAAAATAGTCCAGTCGAAACGGTACGAGGAACGTGTTTCAACAGGCCAATTAAATAAAGCGCTTGCTTTACTCAAAGAGTGGTTCATAGACCACCTCAGCCAACTGCAAACCGAAGTTCCGGGTCCGATGCGATCGAGCTTGTGGGTAGAATCCACAGACATATAAAAGGAAGTAGACCGAACATCACAGATATTTAGTGAAGCCAGAAAAAGGTAATTCAAGCAGGACGGAACCAAAGCAGACAAGACAACTATACATAATATTACTATGTATTCCACTTTACATGTAAATGTAAATACATGATAATTATTATGCTTCGTAAGATTTTGACTTGTGGTCGGTAGCTATTCTCTTTAGAATCTGTGTTCTTAACCCAAAATTGATTTACCAGATCATTCAGACTCCTATACAAATAAATAAAAAAAGTGGCATTTCAAATACATAACCTTTTTGTTAAACTGATCTCGATAAAAAGGATTTAAGTTGGGTCCCCTGAAAGGGTAGAAAAGGGTTAGGTTGCCGATAATGCATGCAGAGTGAAGTGGGAATCTAATAGGTGGGCCTGGTTTATGATTTTGGCCTGAAGGTGACAGATTTTCGGATTCACACGCGCTATTGTATTGAATTCGTTAACTTTTGTTAATCTATTGATTAAGCCTATCGCTATCGTTGTCATTTCTTAAAAAAAATACAGACGATCTGGCCATTCAGAAATTCAAACGTATTCCGTACCTACCATAAAACTCACGTTGGTCTGCGCTTAATTAATTTTGGTAAAAAAATCCCAAAATTTAGAGAGCATCTCAAGAAAATTTTCACTTCTAAGAACCACTCAATAAATATGGCTGTGACATAATAATTAGAATTTGACGGCTCGTTTGGCGTAGTGGCTGAGCAATCGGACTGCTGCGCTAGGGGTCGCGGGTTCGATTCCCGCCCGGAACAAATATTTGTGCGATCCACAAATGTATGTTTCTGGTCTGGGTGTGATGTGTATGTGAAATTATATGTCTGTAAGCGGTACCCACGATCCAGGAGCAATCCTAGTGTAGGGCTACGCTTTTAAAAAGAAAAAAAAAAAGAAAGAAAAAAGAATCTGTAAAAATAGAACATACCATGCTAAATGCTAATGCAATAACGATGAAAAGTTTTGTTTATTGTAAGAAGTTTTATTGGATTAGAGCTCGTAGATATACATTGTCTGCAGAAAGGTCGTCAAGCCGACCTTGTCCCGTGTCACTTTTTTCATAAAGCTTTTTCAACTAAATCTAACTATCGAACTGTCAAATTGTCAAATTCGTTATTTGAATAAAAATGGGAATATTTTATTTTTAATAACTACAGCGATAACTTACGTTCAGCCAACTTTTGTTAGGATGGGTATTGGGTGTCTTCTGAAACAAGGTCTAACAATGTTGCACCAATAATATTTTCTACAATTATTATCTGCTGAACTTTTGCTACGATAAAATGAAACAACATTCATTGTTAATTACAAAGTTTTCATTGCTATAAGCAATTACAAGATTGTAATTGCACCAGAAGGTATGATATATGTCTATCATATTATAGTCGTAGTCCTACGTAAGTCCATAGAGTATGACTATGACAACCCCGTGGTGGTAGACCTTATCCTCCTCACAAAATTGTCACGGTTTTGATGATGGTGAACACTAGATTCTGAGAGACGGTGGCCGAGCGGGAACTTGTGCCATTAGAATCTAATGATACCGCGTTCAATCTCGGTCCCGCATCAATGACTTTTCGTAAGTTGCGGATTTACATCGCTCCGTGCTTCGTAGTAAAAGGGAATATCGTCGGGCGTGGTGGATGAAAATTTATTTGTTGTTAATTTCGTGTATGGGCTCAATCAAAATCACAATCTTTCCTCTGTGAGCAAACGCACGTTGTCGGCGCCGTTTTAAAAGTGAGTGGCCGCAGTGTTGCCAGATCCCCGAGCAAGTTCTACCCATCTTGTGGGTTGTATATTTTTAGAATGTGTCAATAAAATTTAAATTACTGTATCATCATTTTTATAACCATCAATATTATCAATCTCCGTAAAGCAATGATAATACTCGTAATTAAACAATCTAGTGAGCATTCAGGAGGCACTTTAAGCCGTCGGTACTTGTTGTTATCGATTGATGTCTGTCGTTAAGCCGCAGCAGAGGCTCTTGAACAACCTCATAAAGTCTGACACTAGAGACTAGCAGAACCACATACGATAAACAACAACCTAGATTTTACATTGTGGTCGTGTCAGGAAAACACATAAAATAAAATTACAAATCCGATTTTGTATTCAGTTTTGCCGGGTTATACTTGTGCAGTGCACGGAAACTGTAATTGCATTTTCTGTGGGAACTGAAAATATTCCATTGGCAAGAATATTTCATTATATTGATTCCCGTGCGATGCATTTTTAGTATAAAATGCCGTTTATTAGTTTATCGATTCAACCTTTTTATTTCCGAAATCAAATGGCAACTTGGGTGGGTACTGGGGTACGATGGGAAAAATGAATTGGAATAATTTATGAACAATTAACTTTATTATATACCTTGGGGCGTACAAAATATAAACGTCATTTAACGTTAAATTAATACATAATTGAATTCCTGATCAATGTTTGTTACACTTGATAGATTCTTTGAGTACACTTGAAAGCTTTTAAAATATTAGTAATATTATTATTAAATATTGATATCTAAACAGCAACACAATCGAGTTGCAAACATTTCCCTGGCTATAATATTGTGTCTATTCTAAGTCAGTGTTGGCACAATAGCTGTCTTTCGTTTGAATGCGTCGCTCCCTAGAGACAAAAGTACCTAGACGTTTACCGTTATGCTGCTCTCGAACGTTGGTCGGAGACAATATTAATAATTATATTGTGTGAATAGATATAGATGGTCAGGGCCTGCTACTTGATCAGTCAGGGTTAGTGGTTCTTGATCTTTGGTGCAGTCTATAATGGGCGACTTTTCGAAGGTCAAGACAGCCTAAATAAATAATAATTGTTAGCAGTTACGATAACAGAACTAATTTACAATTTTAGCATTTCTCTATGATTTCTGTCAATTTCAAAGGTTGTCTGTCTATATATAAATAGATATTGTGTGTACAGCAGTACTTTTTCCTTGATATTTGTTTCTATTTTCACCGATAAAATTTTTGAGCCTTGTCATACAAGACATAGTAAACAAATTTTCCTCTTTACCACTATCCGTCGAACTTTTTTGGGGTATTGGTGTGCCAAGACCCCAAAAAAGAAAGTTTAATATTATAATTTTTGTGTTCACTGACCATATTTTATGGAGATCATACGTGTGCAATGTGCATTCAACAAGGTGAATTATTTTTGAACCTTTTGAATTTCCATTTAATTAACACTGTTTAATGTATAAGCAGTGAAATACTTCGAACCCATTATACAATTAGACAACCTTTAAAATTTACAATTATACATACTACTTACAATATAAAAATATTCTCAACATGAGGTTTGCAGTGCTTCAATAACAAGTGGAATCTAATTTAATGGTTGACTGTATTTCAGCTCTCACCGCTTGTTTTTGTAGAAAACTAACTGAGCGATGCCTTTACTCGCACATTGAATATTATTTCTTTAAACAAATTAGTGTTGACTTGACCCTGTAAAGGTCCTAAAATATATAACTTTATATATTATAGAACTTTAGTATGTTTGTTTGTTACCTAAAAACTCGAGTAGCGCAAATATAAGTGGTGACTACGGTACAATGGGGAAGTTATTAGTAGGATACTTGGAACCGAATATTGCTCGAAGCTCAGTCCTATCAAATCTTAATTTGGATGCTCGAAATATTAGGCGATCGTGATGTAGTCGATGGTAGACTTTTGCCATGCTTGCTTCCACGAATATGGTCTATCAACATCGCATAGTGTCAAATTTACCGCGACTTACAAATGTACAGTTTGTCGAATTTATAATGCTTAAAAACATACTTCTAGGCTAATAAACTGTAATATTCTTCTATTATGTATATTTTGCGAAGATATCCATAATAGAAGCCTAAATTAGGGCTATTTTAAGTTAAGACGAGCTTAAAATCATAGCAGGAAACGTAAAGAGGTACAGCTAAATTTGCATGGAAGACTTATAAAGCGTTACCAATTCAAAATGTGTGCAATGGTTCTATTTAATTAAAAAAGCATCCGCCACTATTCGGAACCGATCCCACTTTTTTTCATAAGTTTGCAGAAGTCAAATAAAATCCTGTAAAAACGTTCCGGAGAATAATTTCCTTTGCAAACTTGATTCAGTCACAAATAGAGTATGCCCGCTGCGCTCTGGATTACCGAGCTCAGAGCTAAAGCGGGAAAAGATAGAGTCCGCTTCATTAAAACATCATTTACATACAAAATTCAAATTTCTTTGTTACCCCGCCCCTGTGGAAGATTTACGGGCATTACGTGAGCGAACTTGCGTAATTGGGTAGTGGAAATACATTGTTATCTGAGTGGCACAGTGTCAGTATGGAAGTTATAAATGTCGATGCGTTTGCGACATTCTGTTTAGATACTAAAACGTTTTAAACCTTCAAACTATGATATTGGATGCTTATTATGCTAGTTTGCAGCTTGCGTGTTCCTTTGATCCAAACTTTTATATCGAATGCAATGTGGGAGGTTCTTGGGTGGGCAAACTGTTTACATCAGTCGACGCCACTGTCTCACTCAATTATCATTCGAATGATTTTATATAATTGAACTACTCATTCGGTTTCTCTTTTACAAAAAACGTAGCTCTAACTAAGATTTCTCCTATGTCTAATTTCACATAATATATACAGACCAGAAACAAATACTACTATACTATTACTAATATTACTTCATGAGGGTTTACATCGTTTTGCCCCAGTATAAAATACTATTTTCCTCCACCAGGCTGCACAGATAACACCAACGGGCTGGGCACGGACGGAGTACCGGAGCTGGATTACACGGACGTGGACCTTGGTCTGACGCAGCGAGGTCCTCACTTCGATGTGGCCTACTCCAGAAACGTCACAGCACTAGTGGGGAAGACTGCGCAGCTGAACTGCAGAGTCCATGACTTGGGAAACAGAACGGTATGTCCGGTTTTGCTTTTGTTGGTCTGACGCAGCAAGGTCCTTTTCTCGATTAGACTTACTATAAGTTGTTGCAGCGTTAGCGGGAAAGATTCTGGAGCTGAACTGGATTTGGAAATCAAAAGATAACATTATCTGTCTGACGCAGCGAGATCTACATTTCGATGTGAACTATAACAGGCCCTAGGTTTTTAACAATAAGATGACTGCGTAATGGAAGAATCACTCAGAAAAAGTGCATGGGGAGACATGTTGGGAGTAGGGTTTAGGCATGTCTGTTGTTTGCTATTCCCATGAACACTTACTATCAACGATAATGAACCAACAATAAGCAACAGTATATTAATACAGGAGCTTGATGCTGATTATGTTAATATAAATGACGATGAAGATAAAGACGACTATGCATGTGACGATGATAACTAAGTACGTCTCATATCATATCATTACAATCTATTGGTTTCTGCATGTACTCGTATGTAATAAGTAATTCGAAGTCCTGCTTGGAATCCTAGTTGGCTACAAGATACAGGGTGAGTGCATAACCGCCCAACGCATTGCAGTCCAAAGTTCCGGATGGCACTGCAATGGTCTGCTGAAATGGCACAGACAGCCTGACATATGAACCTAAGACAGGTACTGACGTGAGCCCATAAGCATACCATTTTTCCAATTTTCCACCGGAATACTAAACACGGCTGACTTGCCAGTAATTGAATCCAGTGAACCGGACACCTAATTTAAAGTGAGTGTACCTATACACCACTACACAGTCGGGTTCAGTGGCAAACAGCCTCTATTATACGACAAGACTGGAGTTTGCGACTATGATACGCAAATATTTACCACGAGTGTTCGTAGAAGCTAGGGTTTTGAAGCTCCTATCCCTTAGTTAAACGTAGGCATAGCAAACAAACACTGAGAATATGCTGACTTGGTTTCTCATGAATAACCCAGATTATAATCTTTGAAAGACTTATATATGGCAGAGGAAATCAGCTTATTATACTCGTACAAATGGGTTAGTGTAGTTCGGTCATAGTGTAATTTGGTCATACGCAAAAACCAGTGCAAATTGGTCACACCTGTGTTTTATTTTTTATTTAGATGGATATTGGGTGCAATTTGGTCATACGTCAATTTTGTAGGGTTGCATCTAGAGCGGTAATGAATTTACATTATACAAATATAATAGAAGTGTATGTTTGTGATTTACAAATACATTCATACGAACATAATCATTATAGTTACGCGTTTTTCCCGTTGGGCTAGGCAGAATATACGATCCTGACACGCGTCTTTCACTCAAAAGTAATGCCAAAATTTAGGAAATTTAATAATATCATGACTGCTTAATAATATACTTTGATATCTTGCAGGATTCGAAAGATATTATTATAAATATAATAATAAATACATTTGGTGCTATTTATTCAAGCAAGCTGTACAGTTGTTACACTGGTATTAAAAATATCATAATATTTAATAAAATACGGTAGGTATTGAAATTTTAAATTGAAAGCCTCTTTACATTGAAGATATTATTGAAAAAGTAACTGGGACCGTCTTGAACCTAAAAATACGGTTTTTAGATATTTTGTTGGTTTTTTTGTTACCTTAGAACTTAGAAACTTCTGGACGTATTTCGATGAGAGCTTTTTCGACATGTGGTAGCTTTGGTTTCGAGTTAGTTAACGGTATACGTTTCATAGTTAAGTGAGGAAGGAATTATACAATTATGTTAAAAACGAGTACCGCAGCCAACATGCCTGAATCCGTACTAGGGAATAGAGTCGGCGACTGGGCTGGTGTCATAATGACGTCACACATTGTTTTTGTGTAATTGAGGTAATTAGCTAGAAACTAACAATATTATATTATTTTGTTTGTGTTATTATGTTACCATAATAAAGTCATGTTAGCGGTTGTGATAGAAATTCATAGCGTTTTTAGGATTTTCAACCTTAATGTTATGGGGGTAGTTACTATTATATTCTAAGCAGCAGTAACTCTTTGACGGGTTTCTATTTCTATAACATCAATATGTTTAGGTCCCGGTACCATCTGCTCAAACATCCTCAAGCATCCTGTAGCAGCAAACACCGTTTTATTACTACTTATAACATTGCGGCAATGTTTTCTGCTTCTGAAGCTTTTATTGTTTGTTGGTTTAATTTCTTGTTAAAAGTTTGTTTGTGTTAGGTATTATGAGTAGGTTTGTGTTATGAACTGTGATATTGACAGAATTATTGTGTTGTTATTAGCGAAGTCTTTATATTGTATACGTCTTAACAATATATTACGGTTAATGCTCAATTTATTTGATACCGTCGTGAATGAGTTGCACTCGTGTTTAATAACGTACAAAGCCTCATTCACATTATTATTAGTAGGTATTTAGATTAATGAAGAATTGTTAGACTAGTGCATAAATTGTGTTGCATCAATATCCACTCAATCCGTCTTATCAAAACAGTTTAGGCCAGAGTTAAACAGATGTTTCTAAAATTTCATTCCACAAATTCGACATCGACCAATTGCATTGTCTTACTCAATCCTGGCATTCATCATTATTTTACTTGAGAATTTGTTATTGAGTTAGAAAAGCGAGGGTTTGGCGTTGGTTTGTCGAGAAAATATTTAGACTCGTCTGTTCAACTTTGGTTTAAATTTTTTATGGTAAGACCTTTAGTGACTAACATACGCGTTGAACGCCAACCCCCTAAATAAAGTAAAAATAATAAAAAATGGTATTTAGTAACAGTTGACCCAGACATAATTATCATTATACTCGTATTTCATTGTAATTTAGAATGGCTATCTACGATGACAATCCACAAACGAAAACACTGATGTGCTCTGATCCAGATCAGATGATATAGACAGAAAGTAGACAATGTATTTTTAGTGAAACGCAGATAGATGGATTTAAGTTAATTTTCATCAGTATTCAGGCTTACTGAAAACAGCCACACTACCATATACTAATTATTATAAATGTGAAAACGTGTAGTATTGTCTATTAATTGTCGTCGCGTCTAGTCAGATAAACCGATATTAATGGATGTAGGTATACGAGTAGATATCGATTGGAGCTTGAAGGACATTTAAGACACTCTGTAGTTTTGATAAAATTTTGTCTATGTGGAAAAGCCAATATTTTTAAACGGCTTTGTGTAACTTGTTTGTTTTTCTTTTGCTTTTTTTTACTATGTTGGAGATAAGTATAATATTTTTAACTTTGTTCCAGGTTTCATGGATACGCCACAGAGACATCCACCTCCTGACGTCAGGCAGGATGACGTATACCTCTGACCAGAGGTTTATAAGTGTGCACAACCCTCATACTGAGGATTGGATATTGAAAGTAAGTAACCTTCACATACCACAAAAGTTTAGACCCGAGTTAAACAGATGTTTCTGAAATTTTATTCCACACAATCGATGTCTACCACTCGCGTTGTCTTACTCAACAGGTACTTATTCCTAATTATTTTACTTGTGAATTTGTTATTGAGTTAGGAAAAACGAGGGTTAGACGTCTATTTGTGGAGATAATCATTACACACATCTGTTCAACTCTGGTTTAAATCTTTCGTGGTAAGATCCATTGTTTACTTAGTAGCTATTTTGTTTTTTAGATACAGTTTTTATCCTACATACCTAATATTATTTTGTACCGATATTTCAAATTATATTGATTTAAGTGATGCGATAGTCCTTTCAAATTTAATAGAAATTGTTGGTAGATTTTTAGTCTTATCAAACTCTACCCTGGAAGTTCACGTCTCATCGCATCCAAAGGCACGCTGTTTCCCACATTACTCTACGGCCCACAACCTTAGCTCATTGCATTGTTTTCCAAACCACTGGCCAGGCTAAGGAAACTATTCAAAAACTTTCAAAACAAGCAAATAACTTGAGCCCAAGTTTTATTAAGAATTTCTTGGCAACCGGTACACTATAATATTTCTGTTCAGATAAGGTTCCCGCAAAGACGGGATTCGGGCGTCTACGAATGCCAAGTCGGGACGACGCCACCTATCGGCCACCGGATGTACCTCTCTGTTGTCGGTAAGTTTTAACTATTACCATTAACCAGAAATACGTTGTCCTGCCACAAATATTTGTTTCTGGGTGTGATGTGCATGTGAAATTATATGTCTGTAAGCGGTGTTACATGTATAATCCGGAGGTCAGGGAATCGAACCCGCAACTCCCCGGTGAATGTATTACCTACCTAAGTTCAGCTAAGGTTGTTATCAAAATGAAAGTCTAAAAATAGGAATGCCCAAAAGAAATTGTTTATTTAATAATTGAATTTATACAATGAGAATGGAGGCCTCCAGTGAGACCTCAGTTCCGTGGAAGACGGGGTTTTGTTACAGTACCCACGATACAGGAGCAATCCTAGTGTGGGGCTACGTTTTTTAAATAAAATAAAAAAAAACGTATGAGAAAATGTAGGTAGTATCATATTTTTTTTCTGTATATTTTTCTTCATATTTTAATATTTATTCTTCTATTCGAAACGGAGACGAATACAACAAAGCAAAGATCTTCAAAATCCGTTCTCGAGTTATAAATGGTGTAATCTAACAAGGCGCTGTTAAATATGAATGGGTAAATAAAAATAAAAATATAAGTATAAAAATCTTCAAAGTATTTATTTTCTTTCACGAAATTGTTACCTTCACGTGTGCCAATATTTAATCCTGATATACTCCCGATAGTAATAGAGCATAGATAAGCAGAATGGGACAAACTGATATTTCCGAAAACGTGTTATAATCTTACCTGTGTTATAAGATTTACATTAGGTATTACAAATACACGTATAAACATGACATTATCACTTCGTCAAGTATTGCTCGATGCCTCATCACATTAATTAACTACACTCAACTCTTAGTTGGAACTGCTCATAGCTATAATTATTTTCGCTTCAACGAATGACTCTTCATTATGTTGTACATAAAAAATACCGACAAAAAATACTCAACAGTTTTTTACCCCCACTGCGCCTTTGCTCCCCTAATCTTTGTCTCACGAATCGTCCCACATTCACAAACCATTGGAAGCACTTCAAAGCCAAAATAAGTAATATAAAGTTACCTACTTCCTTCTGAAGTCATAACCGACGATGCTGTAAATAAATTTTATTTTCTCCCCTTTGAGGCCCTCAGGATTAAAATTATAGCAGCGTACCGAAAGTTTCGCGGGGCCATGAAAGAATCTCCTTTTGCCGTTTGGTTTTGGGGAGCAAGATTGATAATGATTTTTGTTATCAGTAAACTGTGAAGCTGATAAATTAAGATCAAAAGGGGTTTCAGTCGAGTAAAATCCATGTGGAGAATAATGTTCGTAGTCGCAACTTATGTGGTATGGTTATAAATACGCAAATAATGTATTGTAAACATTTCAAAAGATAATCTAATTTTACCCTTTCCAACATTTAAGGCAAATACATTTTGATAATTTCATTTTATTTCAATGTAACCGAAAGGGTTGAGTGGAAAATATTTCACTACTTCAGATCACAGCGGATATTCGCTGAAACATTTCACTTAAATATTTCATTCTAACACGTTATTACTGAAGTTACCCCATTCCAACTGTTATCGAGCAAAATGCATTTGCCATTTTGAATATTTAATCAACTCCGACAATTTTGTGGGCGGGCAACTTCATAAAAGCAATATTGAGCTTTGACCGCTCTGAAAACTTGCAAAATATTTTAAAAGTTCAAACTTTGACATTCACATTGGCTTTTATTATACAAATACAAAGTTTTTTGCTTACCTATGAGTATAATAAGAAAGTTGCTTCGACTTGGAAATACTTAAATGGGAGGAAAGCTTAAATGTTTACTTTAATTTTCAATGCAATGGGAATAATACTGTTCCAACTTCAGTATTACAGTCATGAAAGGCAATAGTCATCGTGTTTAAATAATTCGTTTTTAAATAACAGATTTTTTATTTTCTAGAGTAGCATCCTAAGCGTAGCGAGGGATTCAAAGTACGTCGCTCGAGATTAAATAATTTTGTTCACGTGATTCCATTCCTTCGTTCCATTCATTCGTTCCATTCATTCGTTCGACGGTACATTCTGACTTTCATCCTAAACTATGAGAAAAATCTTCATGCAAGAAAAATAAATTAAAGATGCTTATAGTTTATAGTGTCGATTATTTATAATTAGGTACCTACTTAACAGATATTATTACAAATTAATTTTCATAGGCTTGTTGATACTTCTAGTCACTGTTATTAAGTGCGCTGGAATGACCCACTCTGTTCGCACTTATTGAGGAACCTTTTGCCTCTTTTCCAATAGATGGAAAGAAAATTAGTTTAAGTACTTACCAACAAAACACTGTCAAAATTATTTAATAACTCCTTCTTTCCATCTTCCGCTCTTCCAATTTCTCATACCTCGCGGTGCTGCCGGTTGTTTGGACTTAAAAGTAGCCTATGTGTTAATCCAGAATGCTAGCTACCTTTATGCCTTTCGTCAACATTGGTCAAGCCGTTTCAGCGTTAAAAAGTAACAAACATACAAACTTTCGCCTTTATCTCGTAGGAAAAAAATACTAAGTCAACTTTATTCCCAAGCAGAACCCCTGACGACAATCCTGGGGGGTCCAGAGCTGTTCATCAACACAGGAAGCACCATCAACCTGACGTGTGTGGTGCAGCATTCGCCGGAGCCGCCGCCGGCCATACGGTGGACGCACAACGACGAGGTAAGCCCCTTACTACGAGACTTTTACCGTCTTACCGCAAAAGATTAGACCAGAGTTAAACGGAGGTTTCTAAAATTTCGTTCGACAAAATCGACGTCTATCACTCGTGTTTTCTTACTCAATCTTAGTATTCCTTATTATTCGACTTGTAAATTTGTTATTGAGTTAGAAAAAGCGAGGATTAGACGTCGATTTGTGGTGTAAATATTTAGACTCATCTGTTCAACTCTGGTCTAAATATTTTGTGGTAAGACCGTTAAGAGCAGTTCTCTGTTGGTTCCGTCATCAAGTGACATCAAGTAAATACGAAAACTGAGCATGAATTTTCGATAAGTACATCCACTTAACTTTTCGAATGGTGAATCGGATTTGCGCTGAACACATTGATCTGAAATTTTACGTTTTTGGTGATATTTACCGTTTATTCCGTACGACCACCCCTGATTATGCCCCCAGTAATGGCCATTGCAACAGATTAGCTAGGTAAATTTGATTACGATAAACTATAAGCTATTAAAAAGACATCCTATCAAACTAAATGAAAGAAAACCCAGCAAATATGTAATAAAGTTACTCTCAAAGTTTTATCTCGTGTCAACTCTTGTTATTGACGTGGGGGTAGTTCCGCTGACGACGCCTGAAGGAAGGGGGCGGATATTATGTAGGGGGCTTATATCTCATGATAAAGTGTTTTAATGGTATGTTTGATGAAGAAGCGTTTTCCCTGTTCTGATAAAAGTGATCTGGGGTGAAAGTCGTTGGATGAGCGCAGAATAATATCAGCTAATTCGGGTGAAATGAAATGTGTAGATTAAAATTCCAACTCATGTTACCTTATGATGAATGACATAATTGGGAGCTTACTATGACGTTTTATTGCGATTCAATTGAAGACCCAAAGGTTATTGTTTCACTTGAGATAATAGTAATACATGGCTTTCGATATCATTTAGGTAGACTTCAATCTCTTTAGATTTAAAATCAACCTAAATTGAGCGTCAAGATGTCACAACAAGACGTCATGGTACGATGTAGTAAAACGATTCTGTTTAGGTCCTCAATTGGATCACAATATGACGTCATGGTAAGCCTTCAGTGCTTTTTAATAAATAAATCATTTAAATAATAAGTCACAGATATCAACAAAATGAAATAGAGGCAAAAAAATGTGGAGGTTTGCAGTGGAATAAGTGGCCAAAATAACCAGAACTGTGATTACTCACAAATTTCCAAAACTTGAAAGCTCATGTTATGACTTTTTAATTTGCTCCTTAGTTACGGCCACGGCACAAAAAACAGCCTGCGTTTACGCCCTAGAGTGCTTTTTGTTTAGTTTTACTTCATTTATTTAAACACTGAAAGGACGTGAAAAATTCTCTCCCTACGTTTGTCACAAAACGGAGCCTCATTCGATTAGGCCAATATTTGACGACCTCGTTTCATATTTAGGAGGGGAGGGAGGGGGGAGGGGGAAGCCAGACACATGACACAGCTTACTTTTTAGGTCAAGGGTATGTTTGGGCATTGTCTTATCCTAATAAATAAATAATTATTATTATGTTCTTTTTACTTAGCTAGTTGTGTTAATATGTAATAGATGTTTTTCAGCGACTAAAATCTGGAAATGCGAATGGAAGAATCGCATTCGCTGCAAATTTGCAATCGACTCTATAAACGTATCACTATCCGAATGAACGCTCGTATTAGACCGCGATTAGTTCCTTTCGGATGTATTATTATACGAACGACACCGAAAAAATTAATCTAGAAGAATCGAGACGTTTCAACAATCGAAACCATCGAATAAAACATATCCAAATTGCGTCATCACTGCGTGGGATGAACCTACAACAAGGTTTACTATTTACTAAGCTATGTCAAGATTCTTTCGATTGTAAAACAAAACGTAACGATTAGTAGACACGTTTCCAAAATAAATATCTTTCCGAATTTTCCAATGTTTGGGATCATTTTAATCTAACCCTTGTCTGGGCCCTATTACTTTAGTTTAATTTGCAGAAACACATTATAGAGTGTTTGAAACATAGACAGTCACGAGGAAAAGTGTTCACACAACAAAATATTATATTCGACTGGGAAACAAGTCGCTTTAAAATGAAATGTTCCTATTACGGGTACAAAAGGATGTTTCTGCCATTGCTACCAGATATAACTAAACTGGTCCAACCTATACAAGTTTCACAGACAAATCTTCGGCTGAAAGGTCGACAATATTATAGTTGGTATTACGTCGCAATGGTTGTGACGGACACCGGTTATTGACAAACCGATTCCGCCACCATTCTGGTACAAGCGCACCTATATTGTACACAATAAGTTGATTTCATTTGTAGGTATGTTCCGTAAGGATTATTTTTGAAGTAAAACTTCTTTAGGGCTACTAGGGAGTAAATCAGATTTTTTTCCTGACGGAAGTAACGCTTACTGTATAGTCTGTGTAGTTTCCGCTGTTTATAAAAGGTTACATTGACATGTCAATGTAACCTTTTTTTAAATAGCGGAACAAAATAGCGGAAAAGAAGCTTGACTTCAATCGCGCGTAAAGGTTACACGCACACACTTTTTTGTTCCGTTATTGAAGTTTGTATTGCGATGACACTATTCCGTTTGTAACCGTACCTAGCTAGTCTTGGTAATTATGATTACCTAGGGTAGGATACGTTTTGTAATTAGGTTTATTTGCACAAATAAGTGACAAGGCAAGCAGTTTGGTTTATGATGGCATGAGCCTGTACCTATGTAAGATTACATTCGAGCATTTGTTTACTATGCTGCATATTTTTTTTTACATCTAATGGTATTTTTATAATATTTCACAACGAAAGTTATTAAATTTCCACGGAACTTTCGCTCAATATAATATTAAATTATATAAATTCCTATAAGTTCTGACGTTCCCAAAATTTCTCGGTATGGCAACAAAAGTTAGGCAGGCTGAAAATTTTAATCTTAATTCAGTAATTTTCTTTGTAAATTTATACGCGAAAAGTTTCTAGTTGGAAGATACCTAAGGTGTGTTCAGTGACTGTATTGAATCGTAGTGTTAACTTCGATTTAAATAGGCTACTGCCTACCTGACCGAGTGGAACCAAAAATTTTAACTTTAAAAAAAAAAAAAAAACTCTAAGCTATTACAGTCTTACCACGAAAAGTTTAAACCAGAGTTCAACAGACGAGTCTAAATATTTTCTCCACAAATCGACGTCTACCCCTCGCTTTTCCTAACTCAATAATACATTTACAAGCAGAATAGTCAGGAATGCCAGGATTGAGTCAGAGAAAACGCGAGTGATGGACTTCGTTTTTGTCGAATGAAATTTTAGAAACCTATGCTTAACTCTTGTCTCATCTTTTATTGTAGAACGGATAGAGGCTAAATTAAAAAGAAATGTGTGATGAAAACTTAATTTACTATTCTTCGCAAAAGAGCAATAATTTATTATTTTAGCAAGGTTTATCGCTAATTATTGTACTGCCTTCTACAGAAAATTGAAATAAATTCTAAATTCGGCTAACTTTTAAATTCCCTACAATGCAGCTTTGAGCTAATAGAACGTGAATTTGAATGAAAATAAGAATTCCAGCAACTGGATTTCTATTCTTCTATTTGGAATTTAAATTCTATTGAAAATTATTCTGCACAAAAATGCTGCAAAGTGTGCATGTTCGACTCCAAATATTGAACGTACTTAATGCTGCTTGACTGAAAAGGACTTAAATTTCATTAATAATATTTTATATAACACAAAAGATAACGAAAAGCTAATAACAATAGCACGAAGTTTTGACGGGCAACCAAAAATGTTGGCGGAATTTAACCTTCTGAAGTTTTATATACAAATAAAAAAAAAATAGAGCCGCGATTTCTGAGTTCTAGCAAACCACTACATGTAAATAGACGGATGCAATGCATCCCTAAACATTGGTCAATATACAAAATATTTGATATAATTCAATCGTGATTATATTCATGCTTCGAAGGGCATTTTAACCCATCGATCCCTGTTAATTGTTGTTATCAATCAATAACAATTGAGCCAAGCCAGTGGCCTTAGAAACTTAATCGACACAATTTTGTTCTACCAACATAAAGTAGGTATCAACTTTAATGTATTCCTCGCAAGGCCTTGAAGCACCGCGTGTTGGCTACAAAGCTCCTTAATCAAATCAACGTTCACTGTCTAGCTACAAATAGCCTCTTATGTTCATCCTCATACAGCGAATGGCGAATAATCATAAAACTGAAGTCGCAATGGTTCAGAACTGGCACAGATTCAAATCAGGAGTTGGCCAGTAAATAACACTGAAAGTTCTTCCGTCGCCAGCCAACTCTACACGTTTCAATGCACGTGGTTTTTTATTTTACTCTAAGCTATGATTATAATTATAAATATTAATATTATCCATATTATGCTAGAATCACAGTTTAACAAGTAATTAAATTAACAATTTTAAATAAAGTTCAATATTTTTTGAAGTTAAAGCGGCCATCTTGGTTGTGAAATTTGTCGTAGTGTATAAAGTCTGTATCCTACAAGTAAAGCCATTTCATTTGATATCCATACTGAGGGTGTTGTGAAAAAGTATGTGATCCGCCATTTTGTAGCGGCGGCCATGTTGGTCCGATTTTCATCAAACATAACTAAGAACACTCCTGGCTAGGCTAATTAACATTTCAAACAGTAAAAACAAAATCAAAATCGGTTCAGCAGTTCGGGAGCTACTATGTCACATGTAGCACACACACACGCACACACAGACACGTCAAACTTACAATACATACCCCATCGGTTTTGCGTCGGGGGTAAAAACGCGAAAGATAATAAAAATTGAGCATATTACGTACAGCCAATACGTATAACTCGATAGTGCAATATTAACATAGTACCCACCCAGCTGCTGCAACCTACAAACCATTGCGTTTGCTATTAGAAAGCTTACTAAACATATCGACAGCACTCGGGAATGGTGACTCATGCATATTTCATAGCAATGCCACAAATTTCGGTACGACATTGTTGCTATAAATTCTCATTAGATATTCACTCTGCCGGCAATATTCTTAATATCCTCTCGCCCCCTGCGGATCTCATTTCGCTCGCAGATACAGTTACTTTGTGCACTCCCCAGCTGCACAGATGTGCTCCTACCCTTACATTATATACGGTTAAAGGCCCACGCATACTGAAACAATCGATATCAAAGAGATGTGAAGACACGCGTTTCAGAAACCAGGTGCAACCGGGTGTTAAGACAAAAGATTGTATAGCCAAGTCTGCATGTTTCCAGATTAATCATCTCACATTTAACGCAAGATCCGGGGAAGAATAGAGACAAGTGTATACAAATAGACAAAGGAGTAAGTATGATAGTACGATGATGTTTTGTCTTTGTCGGCGTATGCACTAATATTTAGCTTTACTGCAGAAGCAAACCAATCTTGCCATTTTAGAATGTCGCACGAATGATTAGAGCCACACGTAAATAACGTGTATTAAATTTATCCGATTTATAGGGGTTGTAACCAAGTTTGTCTCTTTCGGGTATACGCTTTTGTCAGGTCCATCTCCGATCCTAGGTCTGTGACGGCACTACTTGAACTAGAAGTTAATGATACTCTTTTTTATTATTTGTGCGATCCGTGTTAGGCTAATAAAAATTTAGATCTCAAACTGAGTCTGGAGTTCATCGTGATGGTGTTGATCCACTTCAGAAGCGCCTCCAACATTCCTGGAAGTCTTCCGATCGAGGTGATGTTGATCGAGGACAGCTGTCCAATTGTTCCTCGTTGAAACTTCTGCTTATACGTTTGAGTCCGGGTGGTTTGCGCGAAGCAGGATAATTCCGCGAATGCCCGCTATGTGGCGTTTTGTCTAGTGTGGCGGATGAGGTTCGACACAAATATCTAGCTGAAGACTCAGCCAGTCTCAGCTTTTTGGCATGCTTTGAAAAGGCTCTTGTAAAGTACATCAATTCTATTTAGATCTTGAGCCATAAAGTGTCTGTATGCGTTGAGGCTTACACGGTAGCCGAGGAATACTAAACTGCTCATTTTCCAGCGTCTCGCAAATTTGTTTCGATACGGAATTTTGTTTGCTACAAAAATTTGCTACTTGATTGTCGTGCCGCTGGAACTTCGGTGATAAAGTACCAGGTTTATTTCTGTTAGACTTTAGATTGTCGTGTTCCAAATAACCTGTAAGTTCTGCGAAACTTTTGGGTTTAATTTCAGAATAATACTTATAAATACGTAGTATCTTGGAAACGGTAAAGGAAAATTGTATAAATTATCCCTGCCTGTTTTTGCGAAACAGTATGAGAGTCAAGTAAATGGTTGTAGTATGTAATGTTAGTTTATTTGATAATATTGCAATATAATACTGCTTATAGTTGTTTAATCATGGAACGATACTAAAAATTCTATCGACCTGTTTTATATTAAAAGTTAAACCTTAAGTAGATACTTATACTCGTATACAAGTTTAAATGCACTACGCAAGATAAAATATTGTATCGACGCGACTAACGACTGAAACCGGAGCAATAAAAAAGCAGTCGATTTGTTAATCTACAATCTAATTCGACTAAACAACCGTGAAACTCACTTCCGCCGAAATCACTTCACAATAACCACAATTGATATTCTTATCTTAACGACTTAAACGACCTTTTTTAATACAAAAGAGCATAAATCAGAGAAAATGTTCGTTATTTACCCGTTTTCATTTTTTGGAGTGGCGCCAAATGAAGTTTTTGTACTGAAAACTCATTAGCTATCTCATCGTGCTTTCAGTTTATTTATGGTAAAATACTTGAACGCATTGAAAATAGGGCCATATATTACAAGTAGGTATTGTAAGTATTTTGTAGAAATACGCCTGGATTAGTTCCAAATATTATAATGATTTGCAGATTTATTCTGTTGCCCATTTGCAAGCACTGTGCGACATGCGGCTAAATTTCTTTAGTACAAATATGTACAGAAAAATAATTGTTACGTGGGAGTATGGTTATCCTGGCTCCAAAAAGTTCTAAATTTAAGATTGTTAGAATAGAGTAGACCTCTACACATAAAAACTGATCCAAAGTAAATGTCAGCCTTTGATACTTAACTTCCTTTCTCATTCCCAGGAGATAAACTACGACTCCCCGCGGGGTGGCGTATCAGTCATCACAGAAAAGGGGGAGACCACCACGTCGCACCTCCTGGTGCAGAGAGCCAAGGCACCCGACTCCGGGAGGTACACCTGTGCTCCAGCCAACGCAAATCCTAGATCTGTGCTGGTGCATGTTCTTAGTGGTAAGTGTCCTTTCTCATAGGAAATGGGGGAACTTCTTCGAAAGCCTCAATGCGACGTTTTTGACTAACAGACATTTAATATTTAACATTTGAACATTTTCCCATAAATATTTTTCCTGCCTCTTTTTCCCTTTCTTGACCTTCTCGAAGCTATCAGCTAAACAAATTGTGATCCTATGTGTCTGACTATCTGTGTCCACAGTAATGCAAATACTTACCTTACACAAGCTAGGTAGCAGTGTCCACAAATTGGAATTAACTGCTAGAAGTCGTTAATTCTTTCAACACCAATGTGAACACTGAGCAAGCTTGGACGCTATTCGGACTATTATATTTTTTTTACTAAGTTACACCTACTTAAAATTTTCACAGAAAATCAAGTGTGATGTAGGATTAATCATCATTCATTCTGTTCGTTTATAAACGAAAAAACTCCCTGGGGTGGCGCGTCAGTATCACGAGAACTGTTGCTTTTAGAACGTAGGTAACTCCAAGAAACAAAATGGGGGAGGTACAGCGTTATTTTCTTAAGGCGGCAAACAACAAACAATAGGGCTTAATGCAAATAAGCCGCCACGCGTGACTGAAGAGGGTGGGCCCCTGCATTCCTCGCTTTAATTAAGTCGTTGTCACGTATTTGTACAGCCTGTGGGGAGTGAGGGTGTGGAGGTATTTTTATTGGACATTCCATGTTTTATTTTTGGCTGTTTTCATGTGTCACTGTTTTGACTCAACTGTAGTGCCATTGAAAACGCTACCTATCTGATATTTTACTGTGCACGTCAAAAATTTCTGGTTAGTTTTCACCCACATTGTCTACAAAGCAAGAGTCTTGTATAGCGATTTTGTGTGAACGCAAATTTATCCGAAGTAGGGCATTATAGGTGATCAATGCCCGAGTGAAAATAGCAAGCAATGTCACCGAGAGCGAGCGGTCGGCTGACTTGACTCGTTCAATTGAATCAATGGTTCGAATGCGATTCGCTCGCTCGCCAAATCATAGGCATGATGGATCGACTAGCGCTTGATTGCTGTTATACAAATTCAGTCCTTAAGTGATCTCCTTGTCCACAGGAGAACACCCAGCAGCCATGCAGCATGGGGGCCAGTTGCGTCTGCAATACCCGCTCTCAGCAGCACTCCTCAGCGTCATCGTTGCTCTCATGGGCTGTTAGTACACGCTTCTATAAAGTTAACCTAGGGTTAGAGACCGATCTGACGTTAGCGGACTTACTCTAGGAGCAAAATTCTTAATGAAAGACACATTGGATTCAGATTGGAATTGTGAATGGAAATTGGATCCGAATTGGAATGGTGTTCAGTACAAAAAGTGGTAACTCCAATACTAATCCCGTACGTGACGTTCAAGAGTAAGGCCCAAGGCGTTTTCAAACATGTAAGTTTATAAGAGCTAAACGTCTAGGCGAGCAGGTTGTTTGGTCGGCACTGAGCGCCAGATTTGCCTATGAAAATGATTACCTACGTCCCTTATCTTGAAACGTTTAGTTGGTTATTGTAGTGTAGATCCTTATGCCTTCGCAAAGGTAACCGGGTCGCCACCGCACTGGTTTGTTCATATGAAATACGAATTAAAAGTTTGAGAACGCCTTGAAAAGATAATTATTAAATACCATTGTATGTGTACAGTCTATCGATATGAAACATCATTTTAGCACCTTGTCAAATTACAATAATATACGCCTTTAGAACATAATTTGTATTTATGCGTAACTACTTAATTGTGACAAGGCACTAAAGTGGGCTGTTAAACTTGTCCAATTTAAAGTCGACAAGGTTTTGGTAATTTTGTCCAATGTTAAGCAGTGATCAGTGATTATAGAAGAATCGGGCATTGTTAGTAAGCCTTAGTTACATTATAAATAATAATATTAAAATTACGTACCTATTTATAATTTTTGTAAATACAATTTCAGAAGTTGGAGTTACAATTAAAATAATCGTAATTTATAAAGGTACATTTTATAAAAACGATTCGTTTTAAAAATTTACATTGTAAATTATAATTTATATAATTATTAGGTATAATAATAATTAAAATGTATAATATGATTATAAATTATAATTTTAAATGAACCCTTTAGTATTACGTTAATAATAACTATTTCATTTTAAAATTTATTATGAATTTTGTTACTACAATCACTAAAATTTAATAAAAATGTGTAAACTTGCACATTGCCATTTTTTTAAGACTATGCTATTTTAGCGGAATATCACCCAAGAATATGTATGCAAAATGAGCGGCTAACCTTTCGTATCTGATGTAATCCTTTTACAAACTAAATTTAATTAGCTCAAATAATTTCTAAGTTCGGTGTTGAAAATTGACGTATCGTATCTTACTTTTTCCCATTTATTTAAGTAGCCTATAACAGTTGAGACTGCACTGGGCATTTATTATCTATGATGATTAAATATGTAACGCGGCGCGTTACAGTATCTCCGTCGAATTATGCCACTGAAATCTGACAAACGCGAGCAGGCGCGTTACGTGCACATCGTTAAACTGTCAAATTCACTTGCGTCAGTCGTTTGTGTTCACAGCACGTTATGACGTCACACGTTTTCTGCAAGTGGAATAGCGATTAAGGGCCTTAATACGAGAATGCGCCGTGACCCCCGGAGCGCCGTGCCGACCAGTAGGTAGCATACTATTTCAAACAATTCAATTAAAGTCATAAACAAAAGTTAATTACACAAACAGATAGTCCCTGCGCCCATAAAGTTGGAACAATACAGAGCGCATGCATGAAAAATATCTCCAAAGTTTGCATCGCATAACAAAGAATGCTTCGTAAATTAAAAAAATAATCGTGAACAGATTTTACCCGAGCCCGGGATGGACAACTCTCGGCGAGACTCGGGAATATTGGGCTTGAAAAATTGTTGAACGACTCTCATGTATGAATGTAACTCGGCATTAATATTTTAGCGTTTTTATTACTCGAGCCAATATGTTCATATTTTAAGGTGAAGTATGCACGTGCGGGTGTCGGTGATAAAATTTTAAGATAAAAAAAATTGAAAACGCGTGTGATACGTATTTGTTTATCTACTAAATTAATTCCAAATTATTGTTGAAATAAATAAATTAGATCCAGTCGCGCGCCAGGCTTTGTTGTAATTAGCAGAGATAATAAACAGCTGAAACTTTTAGGAGTGGCGGCGGCAAAGAATAATATACCTAGTTAATTTACAAAGACGTTATCTCTTATTAAGTTTTATGAAGAATCTCTTATAAACTCTCCTGGTCGTTTCATAATTGTTTTATTGGTGTGCATAATTCTATGAGGCTTTGAGGTAAATAACCTATTCGCAAAACGCCACGTTTGCCAATCGTCCAAGGTTTGAATCTACAACGATTTTTTTGCTGTTGTAAGTTTTATTTTAGTATACATATTAGGTACTTATCTGCGCTCCATAGTTTCTGGTTATCTGTAATAAATGTTCCCTTTTAAAGTTCGGAAAACATTTACAAGTAGGTAGGTATCCATTTTATTGTAACCCCAAATATAAATATCAATCTTGTTTGACATAATTACGACACCAACGAAATAATAAATACAATTTTGGCATTTAATAAGTAGAATAGGATAACTTACACGTTTGACCACAATCTCGGCTGATGTTCAGATGATAATAATTATTATGTGTATCAGATCTACCGCACCGTAATACATATCACTTGTATCGTGTGTTCCGCGCTTTATGACTCGCACGAACTCCACTCTCAATATAAAGTCCCATCACGTTCTCATAAATAATCAATTGAAGTTGTTACGAGCGTTAAAAAATATAAAGGCAGAATACATAATACATGAGCACTGAGCTGTAATGTTCTTTTGGCAAACCTGGCGAAGGCACCGCCTTGAAACTTAATCTGAAAATAAGTTAGGTTGGGGGACAGGAAAGATGACTTAGTTATTATGAAATAAGTTATTTTATGTTTCTAGGAAAATTGCGCGCAAATTTCGTTTCGGCTTTTCTCCTAAATTACCTACCTACAGAACCCGGATAGTAGAATTTAGTTTAGCTTACGGTTAGCTGACAGTGAGAATTAGGCGAGTCAACGAACTTAGCCTGTATTTACACTAAGATTTCCACGAAGATTTCCACTCAGGCACACATAGTTCTCGGTCAGCAAATATTGTGATAACCGGATTCCGGGAATTGTGCAAATATAAACGGATTTGCGCCAAACTAGCACCATAGGGAAAAACGATTTATGGACCCACTCGCACTTATTTTGAAAATAAAGAGCTTTAGAGGAGGCGATGTATTCATAAATGCGCTCTGTACGAGTACCTATACGTACTGGTACTAGTACTAGTACGTACTGGTACTAGTACTGGTACGAGTAGATTATTGCGTACCTACAGGTTGTTATTTCCATTAAATCATACCATTAAAAAACGTCACCCTAATTCTGGGCAAATCGAATAAAAATTCTTAACCATGGATTTATAGACGTATTTTTAAACACGATTGGTGACAATGAATATTATTGTAATTAATCTATTTGTTTTAATTTCTTTTTTTAAGTGTACAGTTTTTTAAAGTCAGTCCAGAGTAGGCAGATAGGACTATAATTAATATTTGTTAGTTATAATAATATTATGTTTCCTAGATTGAATTAAAAGTGTTTTCTTACTAAAACAAAACATAAATAGGCACATTAGTTACGCGTATGTATTGGTAAAATAAATTGTATATTAAGCAAAATACGAATGTAAATAAATTAATTATGTACGTAGTAAAAAAAACTTGAATACTTTTTAGTTAAAATAATAGAATTTTTGAGCATTTATAATGTCATTAGTTATAATTGACGTTGTATTATTTTATTATACTTCTATGATTTTGGTAGGTATCTACCTAACAGTATATTTTTAACGTGATTTGTAGAAATCTATTATGATTTAATTAATTTTATTATAGTTCATTGCGGGCGTTTGTGATCTTAAAGGCATTTGTTTTAGGGCATTTATTTTATATAACCATTTTTATGCAAATTACTGTTAAATCTATTTATTAATACAAAATTAAAATGTACCTTCGTATTCCAAAACAAATCTTTGTCAGATTTTTTTATTATCATTTGGGGAGTTGTGTGACGTCGTCTTTACCATAATTATTATTACGTTATTGAAATAAAATAAACATTAATGTTAATACTTTAAAAAGTATAAAATAAATTAATTTAGTTAGTTATAATTGTAATTATTAATACTTACTTATATTTAGAGTGTTATCGAATAACATGAAAGGAATAAGTTCTTTATTGTTTAATTGCAATTAGGTACGGTTGTGTAAATAATTAATGATAAGTTGTTAAGTAATAAACTTATTGAACGTCGAAATAACTCGATTGGTTTTATTAATATCCCATAAAATAATAGATTTATTATACCAGTAAAATAAAGTTCTATATTGAGCATAAAATTCGTTCGTTTAAGAGACAAATCATTCGAAATAATAGTAAGAACTTAGACAATAGATTAGTCAATTAATATTTTGCCCATAGTGCTTTCTAAAGCACACAATAATTATTACCTATTGTTTATGCGATCAATGCGCTATGTGTGAGAAATATTATAATAATATCTTGTGAAATAACAGTTTTCACGAGCTAAACTTTGAGACCGCTACGGCCATCTCTTGTTCTTTTCTAGATTATGTTTATATCAAATTTGACATAATTATTGTTAGTGATTGATTTGCCTTTCTATTTAATTGTACAAGTAAAACGCTTCGCTCTTACACTAGGACCAAATGCATAACGCGATTATTCAATCACTGTGAGAAGAATTACAGCTATGGCTGTCAAAATTCTCTTGCGTGCTTTGCAAGTAACATTTACTGAAGAACATTCTTGGTGCTATGTGGCGATATTGTTAATGATGGCATGCTCACCGTAGCACAGGTCTGGCTCTAGGACCGTAACCGAAATACCCTGATTATTATTCTACCCCCTGCCCTGTAAGCCTAAGGTTTTCGCCGTTTTCATTACCCTTAGACGAAACTTCGAGACAATAACACATTTCAGCTCCTGACCGCAAAACAGTTACCGAAAGTGCCATGCTAATCCCGATACAAAGTGATTAGTATCCACCCTTTGCCTAAAGTGGTTTTCCTTGTACATTTAATGAACCATTTTAGACTGAGGCCCTGTCAAAATATTTGGGATCTTGAAAACGAAGGAATTTTGTTAAAGCTGTCATCGCTAAAAGGGCGGCGGGTAGTTTGTTTTGGGGCTAAGCTGTCGCTTATTTGTTTTAAAAGTCATTTGGGTAATAGCTTTTATTGGAGAGACGTGTTTCACTTCGACCAACGGTAGTCTGAAATCAGTGTAGGAGAATTTAAATATGAAAATCAATACCCTGTGTGGCTGTTTCTTTGTTTGGTACAGCACGGCAAAACAGTTGACAACCCGTCTGATGGTAACCGGCTCCTATAGACACCTGCAACACTCAGGTCGTTGTCGATGCGTTGCCTTCTCTATAATATTATAACCCTTTTCCCCCTTCTCTTGAAGACCCTCATAATATGGGGTTCTTATTATAGTTATCCGGGAAAACGTCGAATGATAGTGCTCAATATAAATTCTGTAGGTGTGAGACAGAAAACATCATTAAAAGTGGACCGTGCGGGATTCCCACAAACACACGACAAGGACTCCAATGATCTAAATCTGTTGTCAAAGTTAACCAACGTTCGAGAAAGCGGCCATTAGTTTCCACTAACATTATGTTACAGGCAACTAATCGCATGCTTGACTAAGTCTGGTTACAGACAATGCTGTATAATTGACATGTAAAGGCTGGTGTAGGTACTAATGTAATTAGAGTTAACGGTTGATTAGATATTTGGCATTATTTAAGTGATTAGATGTATCAGATTACGTTTATGGGTACAATCAGATCATGCCTCTGAGACTAGCTCTTGATTCTCATATTAGGGCTTAGTGATTTCGCTGGAAACTGTGCCGTTCAAATAGGAACATAGAAATGTTTTCATTTATCTGGTATTTGCCCAGGCTGACTTGCAAAAGAGCGACTATTGAACCAGTTAGTACCTAAACAGGGTGGATAGAATCCTCACACGGAACCACTCCAAACAAAATAAGCTTTATTTAAAACGCGCTACATCACAGATCCCAAAAAGAGGAAGTCAACCTAATGCCTCCACTAAACTATCTACTTAAAACTGTCAGCCGCAATGAAATGTGGGCGCTTGCCTAATGCCCTACCCTACCTACCCTAAGTTCAACATTATGAAGGGATTTACATAAATCAAGCTGGGGTCCAAGGCGTTATGAGTTGTTGTTTTCGTGTTTGGATTGCGAAGACAAGTGAGCTGAAACATCGATGACTAACGGGTTCGGGGAAGCTATTTATCCTGATATGGCATATTGTACTGGCTCATTGGTTATCAGCTGTGGATGTAGCCATGGTATTCTCATGATACCCACCCAGAGCTGCGGTGTTCAGCTCTGGCACACAGACGTAAAAGAAGATGCAGATCGAACATTACAGATAATCTAGCGAATCCAGTCACGGAGCCGTCGTAATGATGAGTGACCCCGGTGACATTCTAACGGCTTATTCTACTATAAAAAATATTGGGGCGGACTCAGCACTAATTTTAATTGAAGTTTGTTTTTATTAAGGTATGCATAGTCCTCCTCACGAAAGTGAGGGGAGGCCTTTGCCCAGCAGTTGGACAGTTACAGGCTGAATTATTAATATTATTATTATCATCATTTTTGTAATCTTCAACTTAATTATGCACAATATTTTTATAACAAGCTAAAAACATTATAAAACACTTAAACTTATACCGGTAGCAGAACAGGGACCAGGCTACCGGTGGTTAGGACTGCAGGCAGAGAGAGGAACCGCCTGACAATACGTGCCGTGTCGAGGAGTACTGCCTTCTGCATCTGACCCTTAATCCTTATAATTATTATTGTTATGCATAGTTGTCTTGGCAGTTTTTTGTTTTTGAGGGGGGAAATGACTTCACACTATCCTTTTCGCCACGTGGGTGTTGGAGGGGGGTGTGTGGGCCTTGAACCCACCACCCCCCCCCCCCCCCTTAGGAAGTCGGTCCGCCTGAAGTGGGGCGAGATGGGGTTCCGTTAGCATTCACCATCAAACCTCAACCCTGCCTGAATTACGTGGGTTTCAGCTTCACTAGATATTTGTTATACTTGGGCTTCTCTCTATATAATGTCTGTGGCTCTTCCCTCTTTTTTGCGTACAGTATTAGGGGATACCGCTTCCATATTAATAAGTTTAAATTCAGACAGTTGGGAGCATAAGGCCCAAATGCGAAGCCGTTTAAATAACTGCTTAACTTAGTGCCACTTAGTAAAACTGAACTTAGTTCCTTGAACTTAGTTCAATTTTAGGGTTAGCGCTTTTACCACTCGTCACCATAACTATATTCCAAGTGAGTTCCATTTTTAATGACAACTTGAATTATTATTGTAAATGGTCATACTACATAGTTAAGTAGGTATATTAATGTATTTTAGTTCTTACTGTAAGTACATACGATTTCTATTTTGAATTTAATAAATAATTAAACGCTTATACATTATATTTCCACACAAAAAATTACTTTAGTTATTCGATGAATTTTTGAGCAACAAACAATAATTTTATTTTAATTACGTCGCTTTCCTACAGCTAATAACTTTGAAGCCCTACTTATTCAATTTTAGCTGTTAAAATTACTTAAATTAGAAAATAATTTCCTTTTCACACAAAATTGCGAGCATTTCAGTGAGATCACAAACAAAACTCCAAATTAAAAAAAAACAACGCAAACACAATAAAAAGTAATTTATGCGCTATTATGTCAAAGAATAGCCAAACAAAACAGACACACCTACAGTATTATGCCTACAACGAATCCGGGTCATTACATCACCAGGGCTTTGAAATGCCGCCCCGAATAATATTATAATCATTCATTTACACAAACACGCGAAATGACCTGCGTCACTTGCAGGCTTCGGGCAAAGGTTATGTTTTGTATAGAAGGGTCTATGCTTATGTTAGGTACTGTGCCTATTTATTGGAGAGATGCAATGAAGAGCATCAAACACCACCTTTTTATCAGACTACGGCGAAACAAAAATGAATGATAGGATGGAGTATTTTTTTATAAAATAAAGATAGTGGCTATTTGTACGGGTACTGGATGAATAAATTATATTTATTCGTACATTTATTGTTTTTTTTTGGATGATTAGCTTGTCTTTTGTTTTTTTAGCCTTTGGATGATTAGCTTGTCTTTTAAGTCTGTGACTATTTGAACGGGTACTGGATGAATAAATTATATTTATTCGTACATTTATTCAGTAAGAATGAGTATTAGGGTGGGCCACTGATATATGAAGAAAAAAAAAATGTCTGATATAGATCCATAATAGTTGTAAAAAGGTGTTACGCTATAAGAGTAATATGTTCTGAAAAAACTATCACTATAGAACCCATGAGACGGACATAGGCTATCTTTTGTCTCAAAAAATAATCTCGAAAGGGATGAAATAGGGGTTGAAAGTTTGTATGGGGAATCCATAATTCTTCAAGTTAGGGATCTGAAAGTTCTTATTTAGGCTTTTGGTAAGAAATAAATAAATACGGGTTTCAGCTTTTTTGCAAAATCATCCCTAAAGGGGGAAAAGCAAGGGGGTTGAAATTATGAGGTATTCTTTAGATGCACCCTCAACGGACAATAATATACGGCTGAACGGATCGTTATTTAAAGGGGGAGAGTGCGGGGAGGGGAGAAGGAGAAAGGAGGAGAGTGGGGGGAAAAGGGAGACTGGGGGGGAAAGGGGGAGTAGATGGTAGAGTGGGGGGTGAAGAGGGTAGAGTGGGGAGAAAGACGGGGAGAGCGGGAAGAAAGAGGGGAGAGTGGGGGATAAAGAGGGGAGAGTGGGGGGAGAAAGAAGGGAGATTGGGAGGAGAAAGAGGGTAGAGTGGGGAGAAAGAGAGGGGAGAGCGGGGAGAGTAGAGGGAGAAAGAGGGGAGAGTGGGTAGAAAGAGGGGAGAGTGGGGAGAAAGAGAGGGGAGAGCGGGGAGAAAGAGGGGAGAATGGACGGATAAAGAGGGGAGAGTGGGGTGAGAAAGAGGGGAGAGCTGGGAGAAAGAGGGGAGAGTGAGGGGAGAAAGAGGATAGAGTGGGGAGTGGGGAGAAAGAGAGGGGAGAGCGGGGAGAGTAGAGGGAGAAAGTTAGGAAAGTGGAGAGTGGAAGAGGGGAGAGTGGGGTGAAAAAGAGGGGAGAGTGGGGGGAGAAAGAGGGTAGAGTGGGGAGAAAGAGAGGGGAGAGCGGGGTGAAAGAGGGGAGAGTGGGGGGAAAGAGGGGAGAGTGGGGAGAAAGAGGGGAGAGTTGATAAAATAAAATATTTCGTCCGGCTTATGTACGAATAATAATAAATTGTTTGTCCAGTACCCGTATTAATAATTATAAATGATTCGTACGGTAACCGTATTAATAATTATAAATTGATCGTACAGTACCCGTATTAATAGACTCAGCCTAAAATAAAATTAATAGACCTTTTTTAAGGTTCCGTATTTTTACTCACTTTCGTTTGATGAACTCCTGTTTCAAAGTAGCTCAAAATATCAGCGTTGCTATTCAACGTTGCAATAAAGCCAGCATTGTGGGCGTTATTCTCTAAAGATCTTTTAGGTTTTCAGGGTTTTTGTAAACTAAAACTAACAACTGGTTACAATAATAATGTGAAAGAAAACATGTACAGAAAAGTAATTAAAAGTTTCAACGGAGAGTTAAATAAAAGGTTTTCACAAAATATTACAAAAGACTACACCAATAATATTATGGTAGACGGGTACCTACACTTAGTAAAATGAAAATGAAATGAAAACACGCCCTAGTTGGGTTCAAAATACTCGTCGCTAAGCTGGCTCTCGACCCGGCAAACATGTAAATAAAGGGGGAATTAAGGCTATACTGTCATCATATGCTACATAAGTGTTTTTTTTTTATTCTAATTAAGTGTAGGTAATGTACCCGCCGTTAATAAAATGTTGTGACTAAATAACGAAGTTGTGTAATAATTTTGATACTTCTCGATCATAACCACAAAATTGAAACTACACAGTTCTGAACAATAAAGTTATTCTAATTGTTATTCTTATAGAATATGTCTACTAGAAATCGAAATAGAAGTCGAATAGACTAGAAATAGAAAATATAAAATAAAACACATCATTAGCGCCTATTTAAATGTTAAGTACCTGATTGATTAGCGTGAAATTTATTACAAATGTTTGTGAATTTTATAACTAATGCATTATATATATCAAAAGTTAGCAACACATCGAAATAAAAATAAAATGTAAGTCTTACGGTAATTACATTAGAACAAGCTATAGCAAACGTTAACCGATAGAAGTTCTTAAACTTTCGCGAACTGAATACATGTTAATTAGTATTTAAACGGGTCTAATTCGTATTCAAACGCGGGTAGTTGGAAACAACACCTGCCGCTCCGGACGGTGACACTCGCATTCTTCAGTCTTCTCGTGACCACCGCCGATGTAACTCGGTCGAAACGTCGAGGTAAGTATGTCAAAATTATATATTTTGATATTAGCTCACCGATAATTAGGTACTTTACTAAAATATATTAAGTGACAGTTAGCTATGACTTTGCCTAACACAAAGCTTAACATCATAGATTAAAATATTCCTGTCCAGAAAGTATTTATGACAGTTGAGAGAACTTATACTATAATATTTTACTGACAAACTTAGAGGTGCTGAATGTTTTATATATCTGATAGTTTAGACGCGCCATCGAGCTGGAAAACTTTCATTCTCATAAAAATATTATAGCTTTTACTAACGACATTTTTCAGTGCTATTTTCAATTTGATTCCTTAAATTTACACACACCAGTAATTGAAGTAATAATTATGCTTGTGAATTAATTAAAATAATATTTTAATTAATTAGCTACCAGAGTAAAAACTTTTATGACACTAACAAATTATAACCACTAACTCTCAGACAAAAGGAGTGATATTGACACGTATAAGGAATTTTATATCAACATTATCGGACACAAAATAATATTGGGAGCCTCAGTGAGTCAAACACACTGTAGGTAAAGCAATATCCCACGTTTTTGTGTCTATAATCGAAATTACCTACCGTGACTTCAAAGAGTGATGTTAGGATCGTTATTGCTTGCAAACTTTGTTATATAGACATGCGTTTGTAAAAGGGACAGTAGATCACTAATATAACTACACTAAGGCCAGCTTGAGGAGGTCGGGCCACCACTTGACCAATGTTGGGAAAATTGGAGCTTTTTTTTAGAATGTGACGGATTATACTAGAAACCTTTGGGAAAAAAGCCTGCAGTTTTTTAAACGTTTGCTTTCAACATTATTGTGGCCTGACTCCTTTTCCCTGCTCTCCTCTTTCCATCCTCATACTAATGGTTGCGTTTCATCATCAGGTCTGGTTGAGATTATATGATGGTGTGTTAGACGATTGGATGGATGTTTGGTAGCGCAAAAATCAAATCTTATAATTATGTCAGTTTTGAACCGATTTCTATTCATTCTTGCAAGCACAAAGTTGAAATGACAATACAATTCTGTTGACGTAAAGATACAAATAGAAAGTACCTATACAATGACTGAAGGTGTTTAAAACGCATTAAAAAAAAGTTTACAGTAATTATAAAAGAGTTAATAGTTAGTTATCTTGAAAAGTACATTTTTAAAGAACATCTTATACGATCTAAGCTAACAACCAAAATAGGTACGAGCAATGCTTTGCAATTGTACCTACCTCTTTTTACTTCAATCTTAAAACTTTCCGTAAGCAGAATAAAACAAATCCGTAGTTTCTTTCAGTAATTGAGATTAGCGGAAGTGCTAAGTGTAACGGATAACGGTGTAACGGTGCGTTAACGGCGTTGGGAACGGAAACGGGGGGTGGGGCGTCTGCTATTAATTTGTTACAGTGGGAGTTGAAGGTGGAATATTTTGGACGTTTCTAATTTCTATTAGACTTACTTAGAGAACAGCGATAATATTTTAGTGACGTAATAAGTACGCCAACGTGTCTGGCGATATCATCCCTGCATTAAAAGTTCACGCACATTCACCAACAGTCTACCAAAATAAAAATATACACAGCTTTTACCACAAAAAAAAAACATTATTGTGTGCCTTTCTACGCACCAATAAACAAAATAAATATTAATTAAATCTCCATCATTTTAATGTCGTCACCAATGACCTTAAAATCACCAAAATCACAGTTAATTCTCTTGACCCAAGTCATTAATTATTTCAATACATAGATCATACACAGATCCTAATCCTTTACTAGAATTCAATTTAATTGAAGTAACGAGAACTTACAAGGATTATAATCCCACAGCTAATCGATTTCGGCGTCGCTAGAATCCAAATGATACCCTAACATCGGGTCTAATTAAGCTCATCTACATTAGTGCTGCCATTAATTATTAAGTTTAATGATCGCTTATTAAGACTGTTTACATAACTACCGTTACTGAAGCCTAACGTTAACAACGCAGACTTCGTCTGAGATGTTAACGTAATATTCTAAACTCGACTAGGTACTAAGGCCGAGAAAATAAACGGAAGTTTTAGGCGCAACACTAAAAACCGGCCAAGTTCGAGTCAGACTCACGCACAAAGGGTTCCGTACCATCCTACTAATATTATAAAGGCGAAAGTTTGTGTGTTTGTATGTTTGTTACCTCTTCACGCTCAAACGGCTGGACTGAGTTGTATGAAATAGTAATTGATAATTAGTATGGAGGTAGCTGGATTAACACATAAGCTTTTAAATTCAGAAGGCAGCGGGTAGCACCGCGGGGCGCAGCTAGTTATCTATAAAAACGGCCAATTATATCACGTTTGTTGTATGGGAGCCCCCTTAGATATTTATTTTATTGTATAGCGGCAACAGAAATATACATCATGTTGTGTGAAAAATTCAACTGTCTAATTATCACGGTTCATGAGATACAGCCTGGTGACAGACGGGCAGACAGACAGACACGACGGACGGATAGTACTCCTAATAGGGTTCCGTTTTACCCTTTGGGTACGGAACCCTAAAAATCTAATGAAGAAGACTTTGGGTAAAGACTCAAACGCAACTAATGTAGTTGATTTTTTAAATCGCCGATGCGGGCCATCCCCTTACTTCCGTCTGTTGGTGCTTTTATTTTCCCCTTGTATTAAATACTGGCATACTTACTCGTATTCCAATTGCTTATTAAAAACGCCATTTGTAAACCGCATGACAATTAAACGCGTTTCGGTTTCAATCCAATTATAACCAATACGATACCGACATATTAATTATTAAATGGGGTTAACAAAGCTTTTTGCAAGCAATAAATTATTTAATCTCGCTCGGGGCCTTATTAAACCTCGTGCTACCTATAATAATCGGGGGTCAAATTCATTCTAACTGATGTTTATGACTTAACTGTATTAATTTTGTTATTGTTCGAACGTATTTTGAATGCGAATAAAAGGTCCAAAAAGTGGTGGTTTAGGGTTTGACCGGGAGAGATTAAGCTTAGCAATACGACTGCCCTTTTTATGATAAACTCAGTTATGCCATTCTTTTGTTATTAATCTTGTATATCTTGTAACGAGAGTAATTGTTTATCTGAAATATTTGATTTTGTATAAACATATTAAACCCTAAATCAATCAAGTGGAAACAGCCACATTCATTTTAAAAACCATTATAAACTTTCGCATTTCAAATAGTCAATAGGTACCTTAAGCTTTAGAGCACTCTCGTACAAAAAATATCACATTATATCTATTTTATAACCACGGAGCTCACACACAAATCATAGAATATACCTTTCCCAGTAACTCATAACCTAAATTGACGTGATATCGACTCAACATCCAGTTACTTACAAATGTACCCTGTATCGAAGGGTCCAATATCATTGGGGTCACGTAAACCCCATAATTTAGTGGATACCTCATCGGAACACATTCGATGTGGTATTTACTGCTGTTGAGTATTACTTTGGCTTTCGTTCAATTGGTATGTGTATATAGTTGAACCACACTAACATGACGCAACGATGAGTTTGATTCGACGTGCTTGAGTTGGTAAAGTTTGACTTCGCTTAACCGATCACTGAAGTTATGCAACATTCCTAGCCGAGCGTTTATGGTCTTCTGACGGGACATCAAACTTCCCAGTTGTTATTGTTTCACAGCAGTTGTTAAGCTATGAGACTTGAGTGGACTGTCAAGTTTTGACACCAGATGACGCTTTAAAGTCCATATCGATCCATCAAAATGAGCTAAATGACCTACAAATAATGGGGACACTACGTTATTATCTCCGATGGGTATTTGTGTGTTTTTCAGATTCTGCTCCTGTTTTTAATAGGCTTATATTTATCCATTTAATGGAAAGTAATTGTTTGTAAACACACAAAAACCATGTAATTCCACACTAAAAAACAAACTAAATCTAATGATCTCGTAAACAAGTAAATCCACACATTCATAATCATCGGATTCTGATTAGGTATATCCCCGGATAGTGTGAACCATCTACGTGAATAAAAATATTTGATAAAAATATATTCTTTGAATTCATGTGGCATATTATCGTGGTTAACCTATACGTATTTTGGTAAGTATATGGTAATATTATGGGTATATGAAAATAGTGGTTTGTGTATAATACTATTTTGGGATTTTATTCAGGTTTGTTGGTAATTATTGTTTACAGCCTAGAAAAACTAGAAGGTACCGAGGTCCCAGTATGACCTAAAGTCAGACCTCTGCCTAACACAAGTACTTAATTTTGGATCTCGAATGCGTAGACATTCTCTGGTGTCAGAATTTGTCAAGTTGCCGTAAAACCATTTAAAAAACATCCGTAACAAACAGACAAACAGGCGGACACAAATTTACTGTGAAAAAGGTTTACCTACGTTTTTAGAAGCGACTCGCAGCTGCCAGAACTAAACCGGCATAAAATGATTTCCCCATAAAGAAAGGTAAACATGCGGCATTACGCTACAAAGGACGAAATAACGGGCACACTCCAACTATTACCCCGGGGATTTTATGTTACACGGGTAAAGGTCAGGGATAAGTTTTACACCGTGGGGTAACAGATGTTTCTTTACAATGATCGATCGAGCATCGCTCTGTTTGGGTTTTAAAGGATAGAACGAAGTAGGAAAGGAGTTTAGAAAGAAAAAAACTTTACTGCAAGATGAGGAAACCGAGATAGAAAGGGTGAAAAAATAAGAAAAGGAGAATAGTAAAATTAAAATAGGGGAACTAATAATTACTAAGGCTACTGGATAATCCTACTAATATTATATCCTACTAATATTATAAACGCGAAAGTTTGTCTGTATGGATGGATGTTTGTTACTCTTTCACGTAAAAACTACTGAATGGATTTTGACGAAACTTAACAATAATATAGCTTATATATCAGAATAACACATAGGCTACAATTTATAAAGACATTGTGTGTTATGTCCAAAATATGACGATAAGTGTCAAGTAAGAAGGAAAAAATCTACCATCTGCGAGCTATTCAGGCGTGCGCTGCCAAAACCGCTAGAGTTACACATATTTAATGTATGATGGAAATGTTTATCTTAATTAGTTCTACAAAAAAGCCCGCCACGATATGTGTCTATATCTTATGTGTAAGTCATTATAGCCAAAATAGCTACTCGAAATACTAATCCTGCGCAGACGAAGTCGCGGGCACCAACTAGTTATATTATACATCCAAGTCAGAATATAATGTACGAGCTTGTGGCTCGCTGTTGTTAAAAGAGGACGTATTTAAAAAGTATTGCTGACTAAAACTAGAGTTAACGAATATTTGACAAGTGGTTTAACTGTATTGTATACGTATCATACCTAGATATAAGGTAAACTTGCAAAATTATGTCAAATTAAATATATTCTGAGGTTTAATAACTTTTAGACAGATACAAGTAATTTCACAGTAGGTACTGTATAAAAAAAATATTGTGTGCAGGTTTTTGGTAACGTTAGCAAGTAACTGACCTGAGGTAGCCAGTATCAAAAATAACTGCAGCGTTTGCGAAATCCCGCTTGCGAGGCATACATTTACGATGTTCGTCACGTCTACATTAAATTATTATTATTATTATGCCAGGTAATTTCGCTTTATTTATGCCAATCTTATAGAATAAAAGGTAAAGCTACTTATTATTTCATAAAACTATCCCATAGTATACAACGGTGTAATAGAATCCTCGTTAAATAAAGCCCGCACTTGACCCGTGTCAGGAAATTACCTCGGGCAAAGTCGCGGGAAAGAATTTAACGATTGATTCACCCCACCCGAGTCCACTTGACCGTACGCTGATGCTCATTGTTAAAGGGTTAAAGACAAACACGAAGGGTAAATCGAGATTATAGGGTAAAAAGTAATTATACTAAAAAATAATGCACTACAAAAGTTTCTCGGAATGGCGTTTCAATAAACTGGCCCGTATGATATTCGAAATGTCAATATGATATTATTCAAACCAGCTTACCTTACCACATAATTTTTACGATACTTATTATAGCTTATACGTGAATATAGAGTGTGTATAGAGTATGATTCTGAGAAAAAAATATGTGAGGTTATTGAAGCGTGGTATCGGCCCGCGCGGCGTGGTGGGATAAAAATAGTAATGAGGTTAGCAAAAACCAGAGAAAAAGCGTCGTTGTATTAACTAGATTTTTAACCCGAACTCAGTTAAATGTTGAGTGGAATGAACAAAGGACTAAATAACCTGTCTGTACATTACAGTGTTCCGCTTTGAAATCCACTATTTCCGGTGATCAGTGATATCACTAAGTTATAAGAGAATAATAATTAGAAAACAACGTCACATGGAGACGAACGTAGTGCAGTGCCACGCAAGAATTAACAGGTCAGCCTTTTGTTGCACTGAAACTCATTTTATATCGTTTATCGAGTTTTACGGAAGACGATTCGGAGCCCATCAGTTATAACGTAACCTATGTACCTGTACTATATTATGTAAGTACCTAAGTACTAATGTACTTCCCCATTTCGAGTAACGTTTACTCGAAACGGTTAAATTACTAATTACATAGAGTACACGGAGTTTTAAAATAGTTCTTTACAAATCAAATCAAAGTTTCGCCCTTCCGCTACCGGTAAATAGGCAAGCGTGAAAGAACAAAATTGCCAAAGGGTTGGAATGTCAGGCCTGTGTCACAGCGCGATTAACAGGCACGTTGGGTAGAGCCACAGTACATAGTTTACAGTAGATAAAGTCAACGCAGTAGTGATAAACAGAAATGTGTTTTTTTCAATAATCATAATAATTATTAGAAGTACCTACCTAATATTGAAATTTGAATTATTTACATAGTTTTAGATAAAAATTGAAAAACCCGGCAAGTAAGATGAAAAAGTAAATGTCTGTGATGGAGTTTGTAAAACCCTGGCGTTTTATTAATGTAATGAAAGTTGAATAACTTAGGTACTAAATTGTATAAAACTTTATACGGACATTATTATTAATTCATTGTTGTTTAAGTACCTACCTAAGTTGTTTTTGTTCTGATACAAAAGCCATAATTATTATAATATTTTTGTGTCTCTATAGATCGCTCGAAATGTCCTTAAGTGATTTGTGGTCGGCTGAAGTTTCCAATGTTATTAAACTATAAACACATTGTTAACCGCTTATTAACTGCTGTTTTGACATACATTTTTACATTTACACATAATATTCACTAACGTAGCTGCCCACTCTTCGATTACTTCGATAGAGCAAATTGAGTTACCCACTGCAGTTATTTTACTACGACGCAACCACAGTCTAAATTAGCTTCAAGCGGCCTAAAACGGCCTGGTTATTATTAGCCGTAGCCGCTATAATATCCAAACAAAGCAAATGTCATGCCGTTTTGATGGCCTAGATGTTTTGCTGAACACAGATTTGCTGAAAACTGTTTTGTCTGACAATTTCGTTCATTAGACTGTTTGCCGTCTGATGTGTTTTTAGAGCGTAAGGATGAAACCACAATTGGCTGTTTATTTCTATTATGATTTTAATGATGACAGTTTTATCAACGTACCTTTTTAATAATTCTGGTTCTATAAACAAAGATCTTACAATAATGGTCCGAAGGCTTATGGAATACGTACAAACATAATAATATACCAGAAAATATGAGTTGAACACACAATACACACAATCATTGAAAAGGTTATCAAAAATACTTTAATACTTGCCTACCTATCTACTTAGTTGGAAAAATACATGGGAAGTGCCTGAAAATTTGAAACCACTCCATAAATAAAAGATGACGATAAAGAAAAACCCATGTCCAATTCTCATCTTGTACCGGCAAATACGGAGTAAAGTGTCAGAAGTCGTTTGAGATGATTTGGGTAGCCAAATCATCAAGGCGATAGCGTGAATATATTTATTGCACGTAAATGGTCATGCTATTGTTTTGTGAGAAATGTTGGTGAAGCGATAACTTAAGCACTATAAAATCTAACAATGGTTAGATTCTCGAAGTTATATGCGGGCTTCCATCTCTCCACGGTCATAGTCCTGATTGTTCCCATTCATAGTAGTCATAAAGCCATGCCCCATGGACGGCTAACTTACTCTATCACTTGAAGATTACACTACCTCATTAAAAATAAAAACATTTCTGACCCTGTCAATACATAAGCCTTATTATTAACGATCATCTTTCAACATACAAACAGCCTCAATGGTCTTGAATAAAGGGCCATTTAGATGGAGCAAGTTTTTCGACTCGATTTATACGATTATCGAAAGGACATAAAGAAGTTTCCTCGAGTAAACATTCACGTTGGTCGCCTTTCCAGTTGGGCCTTGCATGTGCGAAAATTGCCACGCAATAGAATATTGATTGTGTCTGTGCAAACAGAACTTCAAAGCGAAAATGACATTTCTAGGTAATGCATGCCATTAATATTGTATGCACTTAAAAAAAGATAATGAGTTGCTATCGTTATCAATTTGTATTCTGTATGCGAGATCGTGTAATAGACATGTCAAAAACTCATAAGCATCACTTTTTTTCTACATCTTTCTAAAAGGCGCAGTAGACAATAAACTCCTTGAGAGACTCGTAGAGTATAATCGAAGGTGAGATTTTTATTTCTAGCCTGTATGTAAACATATTATGTAGTCATCTTCTGGCAATATTGCTCGCACAAGTAGCATACGAGTTCTTGCCTCACAACGTGCAAGGAACTTGCTCCATCTAAATGGGCTTTTTAACGTTACCATGCAAGGACATCCTCAAGTAATTTGTCACGTACGTTTGCCGGAGAATAGGCGTTAATTATTTTGTTTGCAGACGTATTAAACGCGACGTCGTGTTAGAGTGTTTCTCTCGAGAATGTTATTGTAGTGTTTAAGTGTTTAGCGTGGTTATTTACATGGAACGTATGATTTTAGATTAGAGATGAGTGCGTTGTCTCATACGTGTTACAGTAATTGCGGTTTGATGAAATTAAAGCGGTCCAATTATAATTAGTAAACAAATTTAATATTTGTTGACATTAAAACATGTAACTTCATGTTAGTTCTGAGAATTACATGAGATAAGGACTGTATTCCAATTTGTGGGACGAGATACAGAATGATAATAGGAAAAAGTACTTTATTTGCTCGAATCGTTCGTATTTAATAAAATTCACTTTATGTTCGGGGTGATAATAATAATGAATACGTAAAATTCCATTACATTTTATTTAAAAAAAAAATATTATGTTACTTCGGGTCAAAACGTCTATTACATACTTATGGTATCACTTGTCCCAGTTCAGGTTTTCTGTCATTTAATTCTATAAAATCTAATAAACTAGACTAGATAATTATACGATCTTTGCTTACACGGTGCTAATTAAGGTAACTCACAGCAACTGTCAGTGGAAGCCTTGTAATCAGGACACTAATTGGTGGGTACTATTTGAACTATTTGGCCAAATAGTACTCACCATAATTATTAATTATATTTTTGCTGATAATCAAATGAATTGATCCCGATACGGAACTAGAATTTCATGTAATCAGGGTCTTCAGGAACTACAAAAATGTGGCCCAAAACAATCAGACTGAAATTTAGTGTGGTTCATACAACTATTTGCATTTAGTGGGAATCGTACCCGTACCCTCGCGCTTTGCAGCCGGCCCGTCACCAAACGTCACGTAAGCTGTCAAACTTTTGGCTATGAAATTCGACTGAGGTCGTACCAATACCTTGTTTGCGCCGTTTTTTGCCTGTCTAAAATCTAGTGCAATCCTAACGAAGCTATCGAGACCTATTGAGTAATAGAACTAAACGGTATCGTGAACCTATAGCCTGAAAATGTTTTATCTTATGCAGCTACATTTACAACAAAATAGGCAATACAATTGGTTAAACTGGCCGGATATTTAGGGGAGCCAGCGGAGTTTGAAATGGATTTTTTTCCAGCTGGTCACTATTATATTATTTGTTTAGTATTTGGATCAAAATATCGTCTTAGAATAATCTAATTATATTTTTAGGTCGCACACATGTCTTCACTTTTATATGTCTTCCTTCCTCCTTCGTCTCCTTTCTCTCTCTCTCTCCCTCTCTCTCTCTCTCTCTCTCTCTCTCTCTCTCTCTCTCTCTCTCTCTTCGATAATAATTATACCTATTTTTCATTCACACAGTCACCGCTTCGTTCTTAACCCATCTTACATGTCTATTCTAAGCTATCATCACCAAATATAACGGGCGAGCTGGACCTGTCACATTGCGACATGACGTCATTCGGAACGAAGGGCGACAAACTATCCAATCCAAATAAATCATTGTAAGAGAAAAAGGATCGGCGAGGGATATAATTAAATAACGTTCTAGTGACGTGGGTCGCTTGCGGCTGTCAAAGTGGACTGTGCCCGCGGTTTTTTCATGAAATGATCTGTAACGGGACGTCGTTTGAAAGCAGCGTAGTGATGGGATGTAAAAATTGGTATTTTAATGATTGCAGCAATGATATTATTATGAATTTCGTGGGCCTGAAACTTGGTCTCGAATATGCTCTTAAACGGCTCAGTAAACATTTTAAAGATAAAATTTTCTAATTATCTCATAATTACTTTATTGACTTATCAAACTTTTTACTTCCCCATCAGCCAAAGCTCATCTACCTGATTAATTATAAAATTAGATAAAACACTTCAGTTTAAGATATAATTACGATCTTCCTCTTAATGAAAGAACCTTGTAATATTATCAAGTCTTTATTACGAAATTCATATTTTAGTGTTGAGTTATATCTGCCTAATTAGCTGCTCAAAGGAAGTCAGTACAAATACCGACCGTAACTTCATTGAAATAACGTCCTTTACAGCGTGCGTTTTAACGTGACTTAAAGAAGAGATGTCGGTACTTTTCACAGACTTGGTGGTTTGATTGAATAACCGGTCAAGTTCATGTCGGACCACGCACAGTGCTAATTTTCGTATACATAAAGGATATTAAAACACTTATTGACAAGTACCTTGAGCTAAAATGTTTGTCCAAATTTGAACCATGTAATCCCAACAGTCTCCAAACAAAACAAAGTTACAGACATACAGGCGGAAGGGCATAGTAAATTTAAAAATCTAAGTTCAATGTTTGTCCTTCCTCTGCGGAATTCTGCAAAATCTGACGTTACAACTATCCAAGTTTACATTATTATACGAGCACCTATACAGAAGGTAAAAGATTAGAAATCCTGAAGTTTTAGTTTATCTATAAGCATCAAAATTTGTAACATACAAAACAGTTTATGTTTCCAAAAACTTCTTAGTCTATTTTATAACCTATAATTATTATTATATAGCCGTAACAGCTGATTCTACCTTTCTTGTTTTAATTAAATGTACTTTCTCCCCACTCAATATTGCCGGATACCTTTTTCCAAAGATCTAAAGAACCATCGCCTTTGATTTTTTGATTACTGCAAATACCTGGCGGTTTTGCTGGGAATAATGACGCAATTCTGTTAATGAAAATCTACTGTTGCAGTCTTCTCAAGCGTTTATTTAACTCACTATGTTACTACGTTAGTTACCTAAAATGTACGTTTGATTAAGACAAATCTTGCAATAATGTCGACCCAGATTATGTTGTTAAAATTGGGCTAAATTGTGTACGCCTGTAAGTCCCAAAGAATACAATATTATGCTTATAGTGAATCCATGATTGTGCAATATTATAGAACACCCAAACTAAAAACTTGTGGTTAACACAAGTATTTACCTGCCACCAGGAACACACATCGCAGCCAGCTCATCGCTAATTAGAAACTATGGAAGCTGTCTATCGTTTAGACAACACTTTTTACCGACGACGAAATGGAGACGGTATATGCGTTTGGGGTGAGAGGTTGTGTGTGGAAATCCATGTTGCCATTTTTCTCCAAAACTACTATTTCAATTTTGGTGCAGTTTTCAGTTATAAGTTTGAGTTTTATTGGTGCATGATCTTAAATAGGTATTACGGTAGCAACTCACCACGGGGCGCTGCAGTAAACCTTTGTTTGTGCAAAAACCAAAACTACTACTCATAATTATTATTAACCGTCTTGGGTACCTATCTATATTTACAAAAAATATTTTATTGGAACTTGTTTAACTTGGTTTACATAATTTACTCCTGCAGCCCAACTAAAAAACAACAAAGCATGTTCAATTCAGTACTGGAATAGATTGCTTACTACATAGGTACATTAGGAATAGGTACATTCCAGTGCCGTTTCATAATAAGTATATTCCAGTGGCATTTCAGCGCTAAACTAAAATGCTACTGGAACAATGATACCGTTCATTATGCCTATTTCAAAATAAATCCTTAATCATCAATTCCAACTGTTTGTAAACACCATTAAGAAATTAAACATTATTGTAAAACATAATTAACAACCACAAACAGCCTTTAATTAAATGAACACCTGTAGAATAACGTTACACGAGCACATTATCCAAGACAATAATTATTATTGTTCACAGGAATGCTAATTTTGTTAGCATTACATTAAGGCCAAGTAGTACTAAGGTGGTATACTAGTACCCAACTTATAAGGCGCGTCGTGAATCTTCGTTCGCGCAGAAAAGAAAGTATGGTCCGAAGATTAACGAAGGAATGCTTAAAACTTACAATCAACCTAAGATCACTATTATAAGGTTCATAATACACTGCAGCTGTTAGTTCCATCTCACTCTAAGCTTGCTAAGATGGCGGCGCGGCTGTCGACCAAAAGCGGTCAATAGCATTTCCCGCGCTTTGAAAATTCATCTTCTGCATCTGCGCAGGTACATCGGTAAGCCATATCAGTTGGGTACTACTATACTCGCAGATGGCCGTGAGCGCTTGCACTGCTAATTTTTATATGTTGTTATTTATTGGAAAATAGTGATAACGAAATTAGAAAATGTAAGTTTTCAATCGCTAATCTATTTAAAAAGCTCCATTATTGGTATAACTTTCACAAACTTTCATGATGGAATCTCTAAGTAGGGGACAAGTTAAGATGTGATAATATCATCTATGTGATTTTTTTTATCGAGTTAATTATTTGTAATCACGTTTCTGTCTTTATTATAATACTAGCTGATACCCGCAACTTCGTTCGCATTTTTATATAAAATGTTTAGAAAATCAATTGATGTCGCGGGGAACAGTTATAGGTAAGGATATATCTGTCTCTTTCTCTCTCCCTTTTCCTCTATCTTTCTCCCTCTCTAGCTCCTTTTCTATCTTTCTCCCTCTTTCGCTCTTTCTATCTCTCTTCCTCTACCTCCATCTCTTTCCCTCTCCCTATATCTCTATATCTTTCCCTATCTTTCTATCATTAATATCCCTCTCCACTCTCAATCTCTTGCGTTCCCTCTCCCTGCCCATCTCATCCATTATATTTATTTCCCTCACCCTCTCCGTCTATATCTCTTCCTTTCCCTCCTTCGCTCACTCCCTCTCCCTCTATTTCTATATATTTCGCACTCAATCTCTCTCACCTATTTCCCCCCACTCTCCCCTCCTTCTAGCCCCACTCTCCCCTCTTTCACTCCCACTCTCCACTCTTTCTCCCCCCACTCTACCCTCTTTCTCTCCCACTCTCCCCTCTTTCTCTCCCCCACTCTCCCCTCTTTCTCCCCCCACTGTCTCATCTCTTTCTATTCACTCTACACTCTTTCTCACCCCACTCTCCCCTCTTTCTCACCCCACTCTCCCCTCCTTCTCACCCACTCTCCCCTCTCTTTCTCCCCACTCTACTCTCTTTCTCACCCCACTCTCCCCTCTTTCTCAACCCACTCTCCCCTCCTTCTCCCCCCACTTTCCCCTCTTCCCCCCCACTCTTCCCTCTTTCTCCCCCCACTCTCCCTTCTTTCTCAACCCACTCTCCCCTCCTTCTCCCTCCACTTTACCCTCTTCCCCCCACTCTTCCCTCTTTCTCCACCCCACTCTCCCCTCTTTCTCCCCCCCCTCTATCCTCATTCTCCCCTCTACCCTCAAGACCCTCATACCCCACTCTCCCCTCTCTATCTCCCCACTCTCCCCTTTTTCTCACCCCACTCTCCCCTCTTTCTCCCCCCACTCTCCCCTCTTTCTCCCCCCACTCTCCCCTCTTTCTCCCCCCACTCACCCCTCTTTATCCCCCCACTCTCCCCTCTCTTTCTCTCTACTCTACTCTCTTTCTCACCCCACTCTCCCCTCTTTCTCACCCCACTCTCCCCTCTTTCTCCACCCCTCTAACCTTATTCTCACCCCACTCTCCCCTATTTCTCCCCCCACTCTGTCAGCTTTCTCCCCCCACTCTCCCCTCTTTCTCCCCCCACTCTGTCAGCTTTCTCCCCCCACTCTCCCCTCTTTCTCCCCCCACTCTGTCAGCTTTCTCCCCCCACTCTTCCCTCTTTCTTCCCGCTCTCCCCTCTCTTTCTCCCCACTCTACCCTCTTCTCCCCTCACTCTACCATCTACTCCCCCTTTACCCCACTTTCCCCCCTTTCTCCCCCTCCTCCCATCGCACTCTCCCCCCTTAATTACTTTCCAATTTAAATTACGATCCGTTTAGCCGTTTATTGTGGTCCGTAGGGGGTGCATCTAAAGAATACCTCATAATTTCAACCCCCTTGCTTTTCCCTCTTTAGGAATGATTTTGCAAAAAAGCTCAAACCCGTATTTATTTATTTCTTACCAAAAGCCTAAATAAGAATTTTCAGATCCCTAACTTGAGGAATTATGGATTCCCCATACAAACTTTCAACCCCTATTTCATCCCCTTCGAGATTATTTTTTGAGACAAAAGATAGCCTATGTCCGTCTCATAGGTCCAATCTACCCCTATACCAAATTTCATCGAAATCGGTTCAGCCGTTTAGCCGTGAAAAGGTAACAAACAAACAGACAAACAGATATACAGATAAACAGATAAACAGACAAACAGATAAACAGAGTTACTTTCAGATTTATAATATTAGTATGGATGATCCATATTAACAAAAAAAATCACTTGTAATTTTACGCGTATATATTAATTGGTTTCCTGAGCATACAAAACTTCAAAGTTGAGTAAAACGTCGCCTTAATAGATAACATTTTGCTTACAAATGTGGAAACGTTTGCTGCGGGCTGCGTCGCGATTTATACTTGGGAACTCTTTATGTGGGACAAAATAGGTGTGTAATCTTATAATGGAAAATGAAGTTATGTATTATTTAAAACACAATTTCTGGGCCATAAATAGAAACCACGAACAAGCGTACAGCGGCATTACAGACTTTAATTACGTGTGCATTTAATTAATTTTTTAATAGGATCTACTGATGTTTCTTGCCTTTGATATACAGCGCATGGCCTGTTTTCTCTAATAAATACTTGCCGTACTATTCAAAAGTTAAATGTTTGCTGTTGTTAAACAGATACAAATGATCCTTATAGTATAGCATTAATTTATCCTTATGGTGTTTCTTAAGGCTCGAGAAAGTCAGACCAACGGACATAGCGGCAGGCGGTAAAACGACAGCTTTAAAAAAGTATTTTGTTTGTGTCTTTTAGATACACAATTACACAATCACGAAAATATTCCTCCATTTGGAGCTAGTTATAAGCGCAAATAAATTGGATTTTTTTACAAAAATTTTTTATTCATGCCGTATTTTGTTTACAGGCCGTGGAGAATAATCATCTCTTCGCAAAATGCGGTAACTGCAAAATTCGTTTTCCATTAAAGCTGGTCGTCTGATTACCATCGAGGCGTGTATGTGAAAAATTTGTAATTTTCAGACATTCGACGCGAGTGGCACGCGACGGAGAAATTCCCGGATAAATACGGATGCGAGGAACTACATACGGATAACATATTAAATCTTCTCGAACATGTTTCATGTTGTTTCTGAAGAGTGATTTTAGTTTCATAGATTGTGTCTTAGGATTGTAAACGGCACTTTACTTATATTGAGAGTAGGGCTACAAAGAATAGCCCGTTAATAGAGTTTAATTTTAACTATCAAGTTCCGATGTCAATATAATATTGTAGCGACAAATTGACGGTAAACAACAAAATTAGTTAGAAACTAAATATTATTGTCGTATATTATAATTATATGCTATAAGAAAACGTTTATTTATTTATAAATACAGTGTTTTCAGAAATAACAAGCTTGATTTCTATAAAAATGCTATTTTATAGGTACTATTTTATACCTACTACTGCTATGTTATTGACCCCAATTTGAAAAACAAAACTAATTTTTATTGAAACCCCAACAAAGCAATGTAAAATAATTTTTCACTAAAATTCCGTCGTAAAAATTTACTATAACAAGGCTTAGAATTTTTTATTTGCGTTTCGTTTGGTCCGCGTAACAAGCAATGCTTTGTTTATATTTTGCTTTTTATAAAGTTAGTGAATATTAGAATAATATCGTAAATAGAATAGAATATTAGAGGAGTATCGTGTTCGTGAATTTTATAATTATTATTATAACATTAAGTTACCAGAAGGAATAGATTAATTACCCATGCAAAAGTTTATTAAGATTAATCTAACCGTAATCAATTCCTGTTTTACATAAATTATTATATAATTATTGTATTTTTGTGGTTTTCTTTGCTAACGAGGATTAGCTTGATTTGTAAAAACCCGATTTTATGCCTATTTACAATAAATGCTTTGACTTTGACTTATCTATTTTAAGTACAAACTGTGACGACACACGGTCATTTGGCTGATCGTAAGCACTTGAAACAACTGCGATGCAACTCCAAACTTTGCATTGCAAAGTTTATCGCGGCACTGCGCTGCGCTCGTTACCCTGGGATATTACTCAGTACTACTGCCGGATATAGTTCCGTCTTAATGGATCCAGTAGTGTTTGCTAGCTATTGCTTCCAAAACAATAGTCATAACGTTTTGTGTAGGACAGTTTAGTTGTTGAAAGCCCACACATGCATTTTGACGTTAATTGCGTTTTTGCGCCCCCCAACTTCTATATAAAAGTGCGTTTTGCCCGATATTCACGCACGGTTGGTAGTTGACAACGTCAACATTGTCGTTTGACCAAAGAGGAAGGATCGTCTCTATCCTCTTATACACCTATTATACACCTAATGAATTTGGGAATTGAAATAATTATAAGAGAGTTCTCGGCAGCTTAATTTTCTTTATTTAAATGTTGGGTCATTACAAATGCAGATAGTATAGTAACCTAGATCCAAGCTATATTATTGCAAAGACGGATTCCAAACAAATGCAACTAAGTTTACTAACTTCACGGAGTTTACATAAGTTGAAATTCACTTACTCGGTTGATTACCTTCTATCTGCTTTGCGATCCTTGGAAGTCTGAAAGAGTGAGGTACAATGAGATTGCTTTTATGAAATAGCCTAAATCAATAATTTGTATCATGACCTCACTTGTTGGTAAATGGTGATGTGACTGGGGAGCGTACTTGCTTAGCAGATACTGGTTTCATCTAGATTTGAACCTACATCAAGTTGTAGATATTGAAGGGATTTTTAATTTATGTCTATGAGATACTGGACAAGGTGAAAAAAAGTATTATATATTATGTTTCATATATTATTATCACTGTCTAGAGCTAGATTAAGAGATCACAAATTACGCGTTATTTAAAAAATAACATCAAGTCGACAACATAAGGCAAAACCACATTTTCACACCTCCACACAAATACGTACACAATAGGAGATACCCGAAAACAAAGCCATGTTGAGGCAATGGATAATTTAAAAAAAAAACATTCTTCCCAATGCACCACATTCCTAATACAATGAGAAATCCCGCAAACCAGTGATTATGCGGCGCAGAAGCAAAACAAGAACTTGAATAAGCCCAAGATTGCAGTCAAATCCTGGCGCTAGTGCACCGCCCTTCGCTGGATATAACTGGATTTGCAAAGCAAGTTTAATTGGAAACTAAGATTCACTACAGTAAAGTTAGGAAACTTCCCAGTTTGGTATAAATGTGGTGTAAGATCAATCAGGTGCTGATTGCAGAACTAGTCATAACAGTCCACAAAACAATCTGTGAAGACAAACTGTGTTTGCCAATCCACGATTGAGTTTATGTATTATCCTACTAATATTATAAACGCGAAAGTTTGTATGTATGGATGGATGTTTGTTACTCTTTCACGCAAAAACTACTGAATGGATTTTGATGAAACATCACAATAATTTAACTTATATATCAGAATAACACATAGGCTACAATTCATAAAGATATATTATCGTATATTAACCAAACGCGGGTAAAACCGCGGGGCGCAGCTAATTGTATAATAATTGTATATAGTAGGTAAATATACAAAAAAATCGTGCTACACATTCAACTGCATCATCATTTCCCATTAGTAGAGTTAATGGTAATGAAGCTTATTTTATTAAGCGTAATTATATCCTTACCCCTAATAAGAATTCCGTCTATGTAGGAAATCATAAACTACGTGAAACATCATGATCCCACTACTGACTAGTTTTTATGTCAAAAATTTTATTTTATTGTGTTGTTATATCTCTATCATTTGATAAGAGCCAAACCAAAACCAAACAAGAACCTCAAGCTTAGTTCCAACTCTTATTTATTCAAATCTAATCTCTAGACTGGAAAGAAAATGGTCCACATTAGTGTGGCCTGGTCAGTGATGTTGGTGACCAATGGCGGTGCACCAACAGTCGGAGACATTTTGATATACGCCGTATTAACGTGGCGTAATCCGTCTCCCAGACATATGCGATTACTCGCGGTGTAGAGGTAACACTATTTGCAGTATGGGTGTGCTGGTATTCCGTGGGGTACCATTGGACCCTCTCAGACTAGGGTTCGTATTTTGTAGACGAGGATGTAGTTACAGGGCAAGATTCTTGTACAAGATTAAGGGCGGCTTGCACCACAATCCCTTAAGTCGTTTGGTTCATTCAAGATTCAGTGGTGAGCTCGGCTTAACTCACTTGCCAGGTATATTTGACATTTACTTAAATCGAGATTTAGAGTAAACGGACGCCGTGCAAGGTGTTAAATTACGTTCAAGCAGCGGAGTTTGAATTGGATTCTTACTACTTTTACGAGCTAGTAAGTGCATGTTGACTTTTTGCTCGTCACGTCTTTTAACTATGATGTCTTTTGTTTTTATTTATTTAAACTGAACGGGTGACAGTCGATGGGTAAAAAAATTAACTTAAGGTAGGTTAGGGTTGTCACCTCCTATGTTTCAAGTTCAATACCATGATTGCAGTTTATAGCTCCTTCTGAAACTGTTATCATCAAAGGCAAGCACATCCGAGTTTTCTTGTAAGGAGAAAAATATTTTGTACATTCCTCCTGATCTCTATTTATATGGATGTAATATGGTATAGTATGCAGTCACAATACCTCAGGTGTATTATAAGCTGCACTGAAAGCAATATCTGAAATAGTCTTGCAGCGGTCGATAACCACAAACAACAATATGCATACCTGTGTATTACGTTGTTAGTGTTTTATGTATGTGGTTTATTGTGTACTTATAAGTAGTCCTTACTATCCATTGATGTGTATATGTAAAGGGAAACAATTCATATATTATTGTAAATTTGAATATGTTAAACCTAAATGGGATTATTATATAGGCATACATAAAGTGTGGCGGTAATGTATTGTGTAAATCGTGTAAGCTGCGTATATACAATGTCCTTAAACGTTCGCCATAGACTGACAGCAGTCTGCGAAATATTCACAATAAAAAAAAATGTGGAACAAAAGTGACTTGCATGATTTTACCACATATTACATCCATCCATGCTGTGAGTAAAATAAAAGCTTATAAAAACTTGTGGAGAGTGTATGCGGCAGATCATTGTGCACACGAGATGATTTAAGTTGATTGTTTCGATTGTTCAAAGATTTCGATGGTTTTCATAGATTTTCTTTGTCAGTGGAATTACATTGAATTCGAGTTGTTTTTAAACATCAAAAAATTGTTTTTTGCATAGAACTCGATCGTTTTCATAAATATGTTCTCTAACAGTGGAATTACATTGAATTCGCGTTGTTTTTAAACGTTAAAAAATGGTTATCGCTTTCGATGTCTTTGACTGCAATTCTTTCGAGTTTCCTCACACAAAACGACTCGAGCGAGGAAGAACGCGCGCAAAACACAACTGCGAGTCAGTAGACTCGGAACAGGTAGAAAAACATCTCGATAGTTTAGTCGGGCGAACGATTTACAGACTCGATTGTAATTTTAACTGTCTCAACTCAGATTATCCCATCCCTAATTCACAGTTTTTGTGTTGGCACTGTTTTTATGCGATTCGAAAGGGATATTAAGCATGAATAAAATATGATGTACTACTGACATAAGAGACTCGACCCATCAGAATAAAAAACGCTTAGCTCTTCAACAAAGCAAGGTAATAATGTAAAAATGACTTGCTGTTACTGTTAAACGGTTTGTATGCCAACAAATAATGGCTTCCACCCGAAAACGTGAAGGGTGCAAAGTAGGATGATTCACGATTTTTACTGAAACTCTCTGCTGAAGTGGTGAACTTATTTAGTGGAATTGGTTTTGACCTGTTTAAATAATTATTAATGCCTTGGAAGATTTATCATCAGTTTATACAAAGATCAATTGAGATTTCTTCTTTAACCAACATTTATAATATTAACTACGTTAGTACGACAACATGGATAGATGTCTGTCTATGTTGTTATCATTAAAGTACATTTTAACATAATTAATGTACCTAATAGCTAATACAGCTTATTAGTACAAATAACGCGTCACGATTACATACTCAGATTCTGACTCTTTATTAGGATTCCCTGTACCTAGGGAATACGCAGACTCAGAACAAATAACTTTTTTCTTCTTTTTTTTTAGCCCTTCACTAGGTTTGCTCCTGTGTCGTGGGTACCGCTTACAGACATATAATTTCACATACACATCACACCTAGACTGTTGTTGTTGTTGTTGTGCCTGTGCGGGCATCAAGCCCACAAACTCCAACTTTGCAGTCATTAATGCTACGGGGGGCGTCACAGAACAACGCATTTTATTAACGCTTGTCCAGAAAACATTGTTTTTATTAAAAAACTTATTTGTTTTTTTAATTATGCTAGGCACTTTCAGTGAAATATCATGGCAGAGGATTAGCCAGTTAGACTGTGATGATACAGGTAGCTACGCAGATAATACAAAATGCTAATAAAACTCGTGTCAATATTCAACAAAATACCCTTACCCTTACGCCGGCGTTGGCAGATTCGTGTTGAAAATTGGAAATTTGATTTCGTCCAATTTCCTCGTTTACGAGTGTGCGGGTAACGTACTTACAGGTCGTTCGGTGACAGTACAATAACACCTATCATTGGGTGGTGATGGATCGAGGAGCCTGGTAGAGATGTGCTTTCCGGACAGTTTGGGGGGTTTTCCGGATATAATAAGAGTTCGTCCGGACACTGATATTTTTCTGGATTCATAAATCTATCAAATCAATGTAAACTGCATAAAAGTGTGCCCGTATTTTGAATAATTATAGGCTAATCATACTATAATTATATACATGATATAATAATTATAATTATACGTGCTCGTTATTATACCGCTAAAAAGTATGCGGGTTTCATTGGAACCAACTTCATTGATTCATAGTTAATGAATCAACAACAACAATCAACTTCATTGATTCATTAACTATGAATCAATGAAGTTGGATTTTTATTATTGGTTTGATATGATAAGTAGGTTCTTACCAGAACAATGTATTTTGGATATATAATGAACGAAAGAAACACATTTATTAACACACACAATATAATATACATACACAAACCATAATTATTACATATTTTATTTTTTTAAGTAAGAGTCCTCATCTAAATTCCGGCAACCAGTCCGGCAAAACCACTAACCTTTTCATCACTAATGATGTATATTGGATTGCGTAAGTGAGTTTTACCTGGGGCTCCCACAACCTACTTAGTTAGTGACACGTTCGGAATTTGATCAAGTTGAAGTAAGGTACATTATGACAAAACACCAGCGTATTGGACCCTTGGTGCTCTTATAAAACGCCACTAGTGTGTTTTTTATTCTTTGTAGCATTCGACTTCTATCTCACCTGTGTACCTAGTGCGAGTTTTGTCACTTTATTTACGCGCTCGGTCCGTTTGGCGTAAACTTGAAATTGTATGGAATAAGAGCAGCGCCATCTAGCGTCAGTGAATCAGTCACTAGATGGCGCTGCTATTATTCCATACAATTTCAAGTTTACGCCAAACGGACCGAGCGCGTAAATAAATTGTCAAAACTCGCACTAGGCACACTATATGTAGGGCGAGCAGGAACCTCTATCGAGAAAGTATTCGATACGTTTACTGTCAAATTTGTTTTAGATTTGATCAGTGCCTTGCAATATCGACATGATGCGTACGCGAACGGTTACCTTGATCGATACGCTATCGATACAAATCGTTAAAAGTATCGTGCTTGCCCTATTTTGTAGGAGTACGGGTTTGGCAACTGATTTTCTACTTGATTGGTACTATCTTAGGTCAGACTTAGATAATCTCTATATATAAAAATGGAACCCAATTTCCCTTGGTCACGGCATCACGCGTGAACGGCTGGACCAATTTTGTTAATTCTTTTTTTGTTTTGTTTGTTATTAGCAGGAGAAGGTTCTTATGAAAGAAAAAAATTTTGAAAGTTTAGCGGAGTATGAATAATCTGAGAAAACTTAGCGACCATGTTCACTTAGAGTAGGGAAAGAGATAGAGGGAGATAGGTAGATGGAGAGGGAGAGAGATGGAAGGAGAGGGATAAAGATACGAGTAGATGCAATGACAGTACAACGTCTGGCGGGTCAGCTATTTTTTTATAATATTGCGTGTCGCGTACCATCAAACATAAACCCGGAGTTTTGGCGGGAATCCGATAGTGAGACGTTGTTGGTTTTGTATTATTAGCTCAAACTTGTGTTTCTTCGAGTGTTAATGTGTAATATTGGTGGAATATTAACCATTAAGTGTTCGTTAACGTGCACGAGTGTAGGCGAATTATATAAACTCAAAAAACGTGTCATTTCACATTTTTTCCAAAACTCCCAGGAAGTTTCAGTAAAGCATCCACTACTTTACTGAATCGTGACTGACGATGTAAATAATTGACTTGACTACTTGACCACGATTGCGATAACATTGCCGTGACTTTCTTAATGTGAAATTAAGAAATACTTAAAATAAGATACTTGACACTGGCTATATGCACAAACCGTGCGAAGCCATAATTAAACAAAAAAAAAAAAACATAAACCCAGTCAGGCCGCCTCGTAACTAAGTTGAACTATACCTTTAAATCCCTTTAAAGTCTCATAAACATACCGACAAAAACAACGTAATAGCCAATTACGCCATGCCACGAACAAACGCAGAACAAACCGTTCCCATAAAGTTACTGCAAAATAAACTCACTTGCCGTATTACCTTTATCTGGCCTTTACATAACACCTTATCAGTTCATTGTTTAGCTATTTATGTCTTGAACCTTAGCGGGGTAAGAATAAAGTTTATATTCGTAGTAAAAGAGTTATGTCCGTGTCAAGATACCATAGAATGAAGCTAAAACGTGGTAACACAGTGCTCAAGATATATAAAGCCTATCGGGATTGAGACACTACAACAAACGTGCTAGTATACTCGCGTATTTGGCAAATAGAAAGGGATGCAGCTATACACAATGATATGTGTCCTTTTTCATTGAAAGTCTTACAAGATCATGTGAGGTACAAGCCTCTAGCATGGTATTATGTTCCTACTATTAGATGTTCCTGCTTAACTTCTTGCGGGTACCACAAGCTTTCATAACAGATAAGGTATATTGATATCTCTGTCTGGTATTTAACCAAATTCAAATGTCATGTACAAAAGATATATATTTACAGCGAACCCCCTGTAATTTTGTTTTTAGAGAGTAGTACGTTGAATATGACAAAAGTGGCGAGACTATAAATATAGACACACAAATACAAACATATTAACATGCACAAATACATCCACCCTTCCTTTGTTTCGCCGTATTTGGGTTATCAAGCTCCTTGTAAGGAGGAAACAGTTAAAAAAATAAATATAAGTAACAATAAACGGAAGTAAAGGAGTATAAAAAAGATACAACTATAGAAAAAAAAATACTTTGAAGTTTAAAACTTTAAATGTCGTTTTTGCCATAGCTTGGATACTGTTGAAACTTAGATTCCGTGAAGGAGCGATAAGCGAGCCTAGTCCGCCTGGCTTATTGAAAGCTTGCACGCGACTTAAAATTGTAAACCTCATAGATTTCGGATTCTACGCACTTACTAAAACTTCAAACGAATTAAAAACTCATAAGCAATGAGACCTATTTTTGCTTGTAACCTGACATTAACATATTTATATTTGTACATATTTATTTTTGCTTTTCTGTATTAGCTATCTATCTAATATTATTATAAGTTTAACAATATGCATGTGTGTATGTATGTGTGATAAAAAAATCAAACCGAAAATACTGAACAGATTGTTCTCGAGCACATGGAATGCTTTTACTGATCACCCAGGTGAACCCACAGGCCATAGTCTAGTCAGTATGATTAATTATTATGTACACTTAACATTATTGAACAGATTTTGATGAAATTTTGTATGTAGTTTTATTGTTATTTGTTTCCGGAAAAGCGGCGAGGCTGTAACATAAACATTCCGAAATAAGCCACTATTAAAACAACACGTGTTTCCGTGCAATATAATATTACGCTTCCGTGTTGCTATAAATGAAATAGTGGTTGCCAGTTAACTCATTAAAACAATGGCAAATTAAATTTAATTATAAACCGGGTGTGTTTACAATAATAGTAATATAATAATATTATATTATAGGTATTACAATGCGCGACGTTTTGAAAAATTGTTGTGTGGGCCACGACACGATTAATTTATGTTAAAAGGTATGAGTTTATGATACACAAAACTTACTTAGTTTCAGCAATAAAAAAAAACGAATCCAAAAAATTGTTATAGTCTTATTTTGAACTCGTTCATTCGTAAATTCGTTAATGAAACGTATTAGGAAAATTAATTCTTCGTCAATAATTTTGTTATGTCTATTCGGTTCATTGACCACATGATAGTTTAGTCAATAACGCGATGGAGTGGTGTTCGGAGACACACACTCAAGGTAACGATGCTCGTTATTACGAGCTTTAAGGATTATTGTGAAATACCTAGAAAATGTCGCGGCATGAACGCCTCGTAGCCGGTTGCTACGAGCACTTCACGGACCTCGTAGCATTTTGCTACGGAATTCGTAGCAATATCATGTGACTCAAACGTGTTTGTGTGTAGAGTTGAGCCACTGGGCTTAAACATCCGGAATAAAACAAGCGTACATCAGAATAATACTATTATATTGTATAGTTTTATAGCTGTGGAGAGCTTTGTAAAACTGTTACCATTTTGCTAGCACGAACTCTAATTTAGTATCGAAACAGTATTCGCAACAGCAATTTTTTTTAATACTTGTGTTTGTGCTGTTGGTGAAATCTGAGTTAGATATCTACTACGTCTCAAATGGGGCTTCTACTGGAAATATAAAAAATAATGATGTCCAATAAAGAGTTTACTTATTTATATGCACTGAAAAATTAATTAATATGAATATGAATATAGAAATTCAAGTGCACTAAATTATGAAAGTAAATATTTAAAGCACTTTTAGAAGTAAAGCACACAAGCCTCATGAACTCGTGAAGATTAAAAAACGAAACGAAACTGTTTGTAAAGGCAATTAATTCGTTATGCCTGTTTTGATGTATTGTGTTATGACTGAACCTTTTTTTTATTAACCTATTGTGTCCCACTGCTGGGCAAAAGTCTCCCCCATATCCTTCCAAACTTCTCTGTCTTGAGCCAAGTCTTGTCAATTAACCTTAAAAGACCTTAAATCTGAATCTTACATAGGAAAATTGAAACACTATTAATGCCCGGTTTCTGAGATCTTAGTACTATCTGTAGTTCAAAGTAACTTATAACTTTGAACTACAAATAAGTCTATCGTTGCCTCTATCTGACACTAAACAAATGACAAAGACAGCAATACACTTAACGGTTGGTCAAAGTTAACTAGGGCTTCAGAAACCGGACATGACCCTACCAGTGCTTCAATTAAGAAACTCTACTCCATCTCTACTTAATACGGTGAAGGCTTGGTAAGTATGCAGGATGTACCTTTTACCACTTCCGGAATACCGTCGGAGCAACAAGTTCAGCAACATTGCTTGGGAACTATGGAAAGTTTAGGGTTTGGTCCAGATTTAAGTTTAAAAGCGTATCGTTGTATCATTATACATTCAATTTTAGCGTTTTTTTAATCCTTAACCGTCTTTTCACAAAAGTTTAGGGCTAAGTTAAAACTGATGTTTCTAAAATTTCGTTCGACAAAATTTGCGTCCATCACTCGCGTTTTCTTACTCACTCATGGCGTTCTTAATTATTTATCTTGTGAATTCGTTATTGAGTAAGACAACGCGAGGGTTAGACGTCTATTTGTGCAGAAAATATTTGGACACATCTGTTCAACTCTGGTTTAAATATTTTTTGGTTAGACCGTTAGAAGTTAGCATTAGACCAACCTGGTCTCACCTGGTCTCAAGTGATGATGTGATCGTGATAAGTAAAAGAAAACTGCCGTCGCCGTAACTCAGTGAAGCTGATGATAGTTCTGCAGCTCAAATAGAATCATCATCATCATCATCAGCCTGAAGATGTCCACTGCTGAACATAGGCCTCCCCCTTAGACCGCCACACCGAACGACAATTTGCCACTTGCATCCACCGGTTGCCTGCGACTCTTTTGATGTCGTCGGCCCATCTAGTGGGAGGCCTACCTACACTGCGTCTTCCAGTCCGCGGTCGACACTCTGGAACCTTTCAAATAGAATACAGTTAGAAATATCGCTTTCTTGTAGGCCAGTAAGCAATAACACAAGGTCGACATTAGCATAAAAAAACACAGTCTCAAAACAAATACTCAGAGATGCACTGTGCTATGTGTTCTATTGGTTAAATTTGCAAATTATTGCTACGAGAGACTTAGTAATTTGCTAGTATTTTTTACAGATTGATTATCTGTGGTTGTATAACTTGGACCACATTGTTTAGAGCAACTAGGAAAGTACGGATGGCATCCCTCAGCCGAGTTCAATACGGTAGGTAAGGTTACCCGCGCCATTTGCAATTAGATTCCAATGTGCATCCGACTCGTAAATTGATCGAAGACAATGAGTGTCAGTCTCCAATTAAAATACCACTTATTAAAAAAACTTTGATACTAAATAGTCAACGCTAGATGAAATATTCAAAGATGATATAACTTTTAATTCCACTTTGAAACCCCCTTAATGAATTAAGCTCTTTTATAGCCCGGCCTATCATCATCTCGAGATGTTTTATGTTCAAAATGTAAGCACTTTAGAAACTTTTAAGTCTATAAACTTGAGAATTTTTAAAATAGGGTTTTATGGTAGGTAACTTTACAGCTTATTTTAGTAATACTGATTTAAATGTTTTTCAATAAGGGTTATATTAGTATAACCTTAGGTCATTCTACTAAAGTATTTATGCAAGGTAAAATATGTGATAAAACACACTTACGATAAGTGTGTTTTATCACTTACTTTTGAAAAGGTTGAATGTATTCTGATGAAATTTGGTATATTACCAAAATATACTTTATATGGGCCAACTGCAATAGTTATAGGTAGGCGTAGCGCAAGTTCTAAGCAACAACTGCACAATCAGTTAAAAAGTGATGCTCTGAGCGAATAACAGCTTAGTGAGTACAAAATATTTGTCTATTAATTGATGTACAAAAACAAAATGTTCCTTATCTTGATATACTAGTAATCATATTATTCTCATGCCAAGAATGAAACAGAATTTTAGCAGGCCTGTGTCATGTTGTAGAGCGTCTACGGATCTCGTAGAACGGCTACGGATCACGTAGCCATTTGCTACGAGGGCTGAAATGAGTGTTTCAAAGAATTGAAATGTTTATAAAATGAAATAAAGGTTCTAATAGACTCTGCGGTGACTGAGGCCAGCTTACGTTAATTTTTTTAGCTTTAGCTTCGTAGATAAATAACACTATTCGTAAAACGCCTTACACCTAAAATGGACTCATTCGCGAAATACCTTATACTTGAAAGGACCTGTTCTCCCAGTACCCTATTTTAGCTATGGCTTATTAGTATAACGATTATATTTGTCACTTGCTTGAATGTTTTTGGGATTACATGTTTTGTACTTTAACAGTAGGTAGTGCGGTACCTTTCGATTGGTGTCAATCGCACAATTTTCGCAAATACTTTAATCATAGGTATCTATTTCATTTCAATGCCATAAAAAAATAGAACCATAATAATATTGTAATCATTGAAAAAACAACGGCATATACTTTTCTGAAATAGCTAGATATAAAATGGAACTAAAAAAGCGCAAACCGTTTTCCCCGCGAGTGCACGTAAACAACTGTGAACGTAAAACCTAACACCGCAAAATGTTTATACGGCATTGAAAATAAAACGCTTTGCGACGAGATATAATAGAATCGTATTATTGTTCGATCGAGAATATTCTGGAAAGACCTCGATCACGAGAAGACTAGCTGAAATTATTAAAGGTCCTTCCGGTTTTGATAACGTTGCGGTAGTACCTGTACCTAGTCAATTTTTGAAAACATCACATTATTTACAAAGTGATTATGTTAAACTACTACCTTACGATGGCTGAGTGTCTAAAGAAGCTGAAAAATAACCTTGAAATTATGAGAAGGGAAATATCGTTGATAATCATGGTGATACAGCTGCGCCATATTGTCTTCAAGCAAAATAATCTATTACCATGATTATTGACGTGTTTCAGGCACTGACTTGCTCAGCATGCCTTTTTACCATCTTCGCCAAAATTGTCACTAAACACGTCCTAACCTGCAGTTTAAAACTTACTTTTACTAAGTAAAACAACTTGCCCAACCTAACTTAACTCGTGTCAAACACAGTCGGCAATATTTTTTTAGTGGACACGCATTTTTTTGTGAACGTTTATACAAACAACATATTTTTGTTAGTATGAGAAATATTATGGATATGTTACGGTACGTACTTCCAAAGGTAAATAGCGAAATAGCAGCAAAGCGCCTTGGGTAACTGCATATTCCACAGAATTAAGGAGTATTTTCCTGCTCTGTGGCATGTTCTTTCTGTTTCTACTTCCTTATTTATGTTTAAGTGAAATGTTGTTTGTTTGTGTTGCTTTGAAACCGTAACAGCTGAGAAAATTTTGTGTTTTTACTTTGGAGGAAAATGTGAAAAATAGTTTTGAAAAATACTTAATAATATTTTATGATCTATTATGAAAAATAATAATTGTTCAAGAAATTTCCAAAAACGTTATTAGTTCCAATTTTAAGAGGGTCAAACAGTTAAAGATAAACGAACGCAGGGGCAAAGATGGTAGCGTGTAACGATAATCGTCTGCACCGATCGTACGAGTATATCAAGAATTTGTATCTATTTTTCAATCCATTTAGAACTAGGAAAAATTGCGCGCATAAATGCCTACTTTAAAAATAAAAACTAAAATTGAAGTATTTTAGTAGCATAATATTTGACAGCAAAAAAACCTTTATTTAAGGCTGTATCTGTAAAACCTTCACTTGAGACAGCGAATTCTAAGCAGCTCACTTGAGCCCTTAATTATCGGAGGCCCGCCCTCCTATTTGTTTTGCGAGTGGCCGCTGAAAGGGATGCAAAATAATTAATCACCTGACCACTTTTCATGGGGTGGGTTGCTTATATTTAAGTAGATTTTGGGATGCAAAAAATCTTTATTAAATTTTTGGTGTTAATGTTAGGCGCATGATGTTGTAGTAGAGTCAAAAATTAAATAAATTATGATTGTAATGTAGGTTCTACAAGCTTTTATTTGATTTGATGCACCAACATCCTGTTATGCTGGGCTGTTCCCATGTGTGTTTATAAATGCTTATAAAACAAAAATTAGGATTAAACTATATTATTATACTATTTGTAATGATAACACATTATAAAATTAAATTATCGATTAAATGCATAATAAATTAATGGTATTCAAATAATAGTTATGTATTTGTTATCTAATAATTCATCAATTTGTTGTAAATGTAACCATTTTGAACGTTTACTGAAGCTTAATGATACCTTCGCGCTGATATGCACATTTTTATATCTTATATCTTTAAATGAGCAATTCTTGTATATATATATATTATATATAATTGGAATCTCGGAATCGGCTCCAACGATTTTCATGAAATTCAGTATATAAGGGGTTTTGGGGGTGATAAATCGATCTAGCTAGGAGTCCTTTTTAGAAAATGTTTTTTATTCGTGTTTTTTTATTATTCTTTTCTTTAAATAGGTAACCAGTTCATATTTTTTTATTATTCTATCGGTAAGATCGAAAAATATTATTCATATTTCATCATTTTATTAGTAATTCGTACATAAATATAATTTCCAAGAAATGCAATTAAAAAAATAATACCGAGCCAAGCTCGGTCATACAGATATTTATAATAATATAATTATATACCTGGTTAAATTGTGTTGAATGTTTCAATGTAGTTATGTTTCATATTTATTTAGATTTATTTAGGCTTCGATTTAGTAGATCACAATATAAAACGAAACAGTTCCATTCTCTGCCATCTTTTATAAACAGTATAACATTGAAATCTACTTCTCCGACTTTGTGCCGAGTTTATTCATATTTGGGGTTTTAGAATCAGATTAGAATTAACTGCCGTCCACCACATATCTGTGTGTATTTGAAACTCTTTGAGCTCGTTATAAAATTAAAAGGAATGTTTCAATGCGCACTTTTTGTTAATTGGGTTTATAAAATCCTATTTTGTTCACAGGAATATGCGCGTGTTTTGCTAAAAACACGAACAAATTAAAATTGGATTGAATTATTATAATGAAATGTTGTCTCATTATAACCTGGCAGTCTTAAAGTAACGAATGAATAGGTAACTTATAGGTAAGCGTGCATCGTAGACCAGATCGTCACTTTACATCAGATGAGATAGGGGTAAAATGCTAACCTATTCTATTTACAAAAAAAAGTCATGCGGTTTCACCCATGGCCCAATATGGCCCAATGATCCCACAGGAACCGCACAATTTGCCGGAATAAAAAGAAGGAGGCAAACCATCCTGTGTTAATTTGATTTTTATCAGTAACGCCTGGTTACGAATTTTACCCTATTCCATTTGTTGGTCCCGACCGTTACTGATTTTCCCTATAGAATTAAAGCTAAGAAAATATTTACCGAAAAAAGTTACGTAAGGGAAGAAACATTAAAGCACTTTTGGCTCAGGATGTACACGTGTACAAGTATGAACTGACATCGCTGCTCCGCTGTTATGTGTACAGACTTCAACAAAATTACTTTTCCTTCAAATGCACCATACTCGCGACGTCGCTCGTCGTTATACAAGACCGTATAATCTTATTTTGTCGATCAAAGTCGTCGGCATGACACGCGTTTGGCATGTTAAGTGAGATACCGGTAACCCATCTTTAAAAATAAAATGCAACTGTTTTAAAGACATACCTACAACTTTTGGTTTCTTATACTGTGTACAATGTACGTACATAGGTATCTTTGCGGGTTTCTGTAGATATTTTCAGATGCTGAAATTAGGTCATACCTACTGACAAGTTTTTTTTTACAGGAACACTTAGTGGTTCCGCAATTGTCATGGGCAGGCATGCCGCTTACCACCACGTTCACTTGCGCGTATCATTACAGAGGTTACCGTTAAAAATGAACAAAGTTAGAGCAAATAATGTAGGTACTATTTTGTGTTTCGTATCTTTTGGTGTATATATTACAATTATAGCTAGGCTATTATATTCTATACTTACCTAATGATTTAGAATGCTTTATGTTTTCTCGAAGCTTCCTGTGTATCCCCCTGTGTTTCTTTATATGTATAGACTCTTTAATAAATAGCATAATATTCTGTTCTATCTATAATCTGTAGCCAACGCCAAAGTTTCCCAACATTTTTTCGGGCTTGTTGACAAATACACTCGGGTTAACCGGATAACAAGCTTCACGAAGTCCGGGTTGGAAGTTTTAATGACCCGGTTGTCAGGGATAAGTCTAGTCAGTTGTTGAAAAATCTGAAAATGCTCCAAGTTTGTAAACCAATGTGTCTCCGGTTATTAGTGGGTTTCAATCTTAATAGTAAATATAAATCTCGTGTCACAATGTTTGTCCTCAATGGACTCATAAACTACTTGACTGATTTTAATCAAATTTGCACAGCGCGTGCAGTTTGATCTAACTTGAAAGATAGGGTAGCTTACATCTCAATTTATAGTCGCAATAACAAAAACCATAGCCACAGCAACGCGTGGCCGTGTCTGCTAGTTTTGTATATACGCGTATTCAAAATTGAAAATTATTATGTCTAGTATAAAAAGTATTTTAACATTGAAATGTAGATATTGTTAGAAGCGCATAAATAACACAAAACTAGCAAATTTTCGTGTTAGTACGTATGTTTAAAACTGTACAACAAATGGTTAAACTACATAAATGTTAATCTAACGAAGGAAGGAACTCTGTTTAGTAAGTAAAAAGTGTAGAAGAAAAACAGCCTCTTTGGTAGTTTAATATTATGCTATTCAAGGTAACACGGTAGGATTTATTTTTAAATTTGATTTCAAACTTTACCTTACCCTACTCGACGGTAAACAAAATATCCAGATAAACCAGCTCACATGTTCCGAGTTCGGACGCAAGTTTTAATGAACCTGAAACCGGATCTAACCGGTTTAACTGAACACGATAGGATCGTAACTTTGATAATTAATAACTTTGCACGTGACTTTCTACATTTTTTTACTAACAAAACGATTCAACCAAACACAAAATAAAAACTAAAATGAAAACTATTTCAAACTTATCTATAAACCTGCTACCGATGGACAACCATACCATGACATGGTTGTTGAATGTCTGGTTTTTAATAAATACGAATAACTCACAAGAATATAACTTCCGGTATTGAGACAATCATTTGAGATATACCTTAGGTACTGAAAACAACGATGATCTATTAAGTCATAAGTTATGACGTCATACGTGAACAAAGTTACGGGCGAAAGCTTGCCAATTAATTAATGCCACTGTATCCATCCACTTGGAATAGATCACTGGCTGTTTTGTTTAGTTATTGTTTTCAATAAAATGTGTTTTGTATTTGTTTCAATTTCAACTAACTACAAATACTGCAATGCATTATTCAACGGAAAGCTATAACTTCAATTAGCAGTTTAAGAAACATCATCAAAAAGTCAATTTACTGGAAAGTTCCCCCGACGCAGTTGAAGTGTTCATAAAATTACTGCCATACATTCTCGGCAAATCATTGTGCACTGTTTTGCTAAATGGTTTCTGTTAAGGCGATGCACGTTCTCCAGCTATCATTATAAAAGGCGAGTGGTTGACTCCGATCTCATCTGATGGTAAGGGACGATATGGCTGAAAGTGAAGAAGTCCTATGCTACATCTTAAGTACTAATTATTTTATTAATGTGAATATTTATCTGTATGTAGTAGCTACGTATATGGGTAAAATAAATATTGATGTAAGACAATATACGATATTTTTTTATCTACAGATGAAGCCACGAATATAATAATATAGTGGTAATATTGGTGGCGTTATTATTTTTTTATACCTTGTAGGCTAGCAGCATGTGAGTTTTGTTTCTTTTTGAAGTAAAACTTCTTTAGGGGTGACTAGGGAGTAACTCAGTTTTTTTTTCTGACGGAAGTAACGCTTACTATAGTCTGTGTAGTTTCCGCTATTTAAAAAAGGTTACATTGACATGTCAATGTAGTTTTACGTCAATCGCGCGTAAAGGTTACACGCACACACTTTTTTTTTAGTGGTGATTGTTAGGAAATTGTTGCTTTCAGTTCCATTGCTCACGTGTCGACTAAGAACTGTAGTGTTATTGCTAGCTTCGACTCCATGAACGCATAATGACGGACCCAGTGTAGGCCTTAAATTAAATCGCCACGAGTGATTCCCATAAAATACGAGAGTGCTGCGTTAAACACCGCCATGCTTCATACAAACGGCTGAATCGAACAACAGACAAGCGAAACTGTATGCGATGCAATAGCGTGGTGCGCGTTGTAATGCGTTTTTAATCTAAGTAGCCAGCCAAAAACGCTCGAAATGTCAAACAATCTGCCGTCTCGCTCCAATTTAAAAATAGAGAGCGCTCTTCTAGAATGCTTATAGGTATTCTATGGCATCGCCTTAAGGCAAAGTTTGATAATACCAGTAAAACTGCTAAAGTCCGCTACAGCGTACACATCGCGATTGTTACCGCTTATTGCTTCATTAAAACTTGGCGAGTCGATCCAAGTTCTAGCGTTCGCCAGAAATAGCCTCTGATGGGGTAAACTGCAATTTTGTTACAGTAGTTAGGGCGTTCTGTTTTTCCATTATACACTAATATTTTCATGACAAGAGTGGATAACGTTTTAATAAATTTTATTAGAACCCTATAGTTCTATGTCACTGTTTGTGTCATAATAGAATTATTAAAATAAGTAAATAACTAATAGTGATACTTATGAAGATAGTCGATCACAAAATAGTGACCAAGAAACGTTGAAAATAACAACTAGTGAAACACTTATTATAGTAACCTCTACCATCACTCATATTATAACCATTGCACCTCTTATTTAACAGGCTACCCCATAAACAGAAGGCAAAGAAAACTTTGCTCTCAAATCATTATTGGCTACAAGTAAACTGCCTCGAGAACTGGAATACCTAATGGATTCTACAACCAAGGATAGTTGAAATTCTTTTTGAACGATCTCTGGAGCTTTTTATCGGCTCTGGAGAGTCCGGGATGGATTGCATAAATACTTAGGTAGGGAACTACGGAACGTTATAGTTACGAAGCATACACGCTCATCGTAACCGTTCGGAGATAAAAGGAACGTTCTATTATTTGACATTGCGCATATTGTATGAATAATAGAATATTTCCTACATTTTGAACAATATCGTAAAGACAGACTTATCGGGTGAAATTACGTACAAAAACTAGCAAAAACATAACTTTTAAAGTAACAATTACAGAATGTTGATCACGTACGTATGAAAATAGTATAAAATTTATAATACTTAGCGCAAAACGAACGAAATAACACTAATTTTAGTACACCGTCATTTATTTTTGTATTATTAATAATAATGCAAAGGTTGTCTAACAGAAATTGCTTCAAGCGATAACATCGCCTTAGTACTATTGTCTTTATACATTTTCGTGTCAATTGTACATTAAAGTGTCAATAAAGAGTTATTTATAAATACAATTATCTTATATACTAAATTAACCTGGTTTTCCCTCATGTTATTTTATTACCCCGTATCGACTGTTACTACAATAGTCAAGAATGGATTGTATAAAAATAAATCCATTTCAACTCGCGGCTCCGGCCGCGATACTGCGGAGATTTCACAATAAATAAAACCACGGACAATAGCCGCTAGGAAATAACAAAAAAACCTGAAAAACAAGTAACTTTAACTTTCACATTTCAATCGGTCGGCATTGTTGTCAACGGATGCTACTATAGGTTTTAATACTGTTTTTTTAAATAAGAATTCACTAAACGCTGACTGGAAAGTTTATACTTTAATGGCAAAATTTTAATGTAATAACGGGTGCATAAGTTCATGTATAAAATAAAAAATATAGTCAAGTAACATCTACTGGAGAATGCACGTATCATCTTTCAATGTAGTGGGTGTCTAATCAAATTCTACATACTCACAGACATACAAATTTTTGGCTTGGGACATGTTATATTAATTTATCATCGGTTCATTATAACTTTACCGCGATAGGGGTGCCTCGCATGTAGATAATTTATTGTCATTGTATGTTATTTTCCTCTCTTTGTCTCTCTCTCTCTCGTCTCTCTGTTCTATGCACAAATCTACCCCACTTACTTATGTGGACCAAAATCAGTATACTCGCATAATTTTATTACCATTTACCAAGCTATGTAAACAAGAACTCACCAAAGCTTTTCCAGCTAGAACTAGTTAAGATGTTGCTATCGAAAACTCGTAGTTGCATCCGCCTCCTGTAGGGAATAGAAGCGACTGCCGTCGACGATTTGTCTTCATTTGTCCCCCAGACCGCGGGGCCCGTACAGCGAAATAATTAACCGGTTTTGTCAGAGTCGTTCCATTGCACCCAGTTGGCTTGTAGAACGATTTTATTTAAATTTGTTCTTTATACAACTCAATATATTTTTTCAGCATTAGGCCTTGCACAAACCTGGACATCCAAAAATCTACTGTGAAAAAGTTGCTTGCTAACTAACGATAACCCAGTCCAAAACCAGTCAAAATAATGTTATTATAAACCTAGAAAGCAAAAATCTGGTGATAAAAAATGTTTAGATGAAGGTAATTTTAGTTATAGGTCGTCTTTGTTGGTCAGCGCACCAAAACTTTACCACGTTTTTTATGATTTGTTGGGTTCAATGCCAAATTGCATTTCAATACTGAATTTGCTTAATTTAGTAAAATCTATTCGTCAACATATCACTGCGTTACCTAAAATGGTGCCCTCCGATCCTGTATTTGCAATAAAAATATTTGGAGAACTTTACGGGCAAGGCGCGCAAGTCGATTTCCTATGTAGAATAGAGATGCGACCTCTGGCTAAGGCTGGGGGTATGTTCTATGAGCTGGCGTTCTGATACAAGCCATTGTCATAATTATCATTATATAATATTTCCAATATCCGCGCTTCTATACGTATTATTATGAGGAAATGCTAGTGCGATGACCAGCGTATCAGCCGAAAATGTGAAAAAACGAAGTGACAGTTGCGTAAATCGCTAATGATGGACTGCAATCGTGACGAATAGCTTAAAAATGACGTACAACATGAACAACAACTCTATAAGCCTACTGATGCGATTAACATCGCGTTTCTCTGCGTCCCGACAAATGAGAACGTAATGGGTAGAACATGATGAGGAAATGTCATCGAGTTCAGCCTATCCGTACAAATGTAAACGCATCGCTTTTTGTCTCAACCGAATCTCATAATCCCAACGTCCTACATTGTAATCCGCTCCGCTCGCCACCTAACCACATTCCATAATGTGTTTAGAGAGCTCTCAAAGTAAATGCGTGTGGGAATTCCCTTTTACCGTCCATATGCCCCGGGACACTTCTAGGTAGCATCCCAGGGCAGGGAGGTAGCGGTCGTTTTGCTTGAGGTGTTTGATCTTGATTGTGTGGGTAGAAGTGTTGTATTATTAACTGTCACTTTCTTATGACTTGTATGAATTATAATTTATGAAATTAATTGTACTACGAAAGTATATGATGCTAGTAATAATAATGCATGGGTATGGTTGGATGTTTATTTGTTTGTTCAATCACGCAAAAACGGCAGAATAGATATAAATATAATTTTGGTACAAAAGTTGAGCACATTGGGAGCATATTCTAATACTGAAATTTATTTATTCAAGGATAAGAACCGAGGAAGGAACGCGCACAGCTATAGTACTTAATATGCAAATTTTTCCATTTGTCATCGTCTATTTGCTGAGATCTGACTTAACGGTTATCAAAAAGAAAAAAATTACAAATACATCTATCTACTAATTAAAAATATATAAATTAGAAAAAAATGAAGTAAGTAACAGTAATAACTAAATAATTATCAAAGAACTAACCGCTACCTCCTACACCACGAAAACGTCATAACTCTCCACTTTACTCATGTGTCCAGTTTCCATCTTACTTGATACCCTGAGGGTAGGACGAATGTGAACTTTTAGATTAGGTTTTTTTCAATATAACTTCTGTAACACAGCCTTTTTGCCTTATAATAGAATTGGGGGTCTATGTAACCTTCAGACTTTTTCTTGCTCAAACTGTAGATAGACGTAACTCCAGCCATTCCACTTTGCCCTACCAGTAGAGCGCCTTGGAGTGGCGAAGTGGAATTACTCATACATTCGAGAAAAACCATAAGTGTATAAGGCGGTGCTAGTTGATGATGCTACCAATAACAAACATGTAAATAAGTAACGTATCGCGATCATAAATATGCAAAGATTCTGACCCCTGACTGGGACGAACTTAACAAACTTAATCCACAGATTTAGCTAGCAGATTAACAAATCAATAGACTGCATCTAAAACACTTCTCAGTGTAACCAGATAGCAAACAACATAACTCGTAGGAACTTCTTTTAGCTGGGCCAGAAAAATAGCGGCCAATATCACGTTTACCACTTACCACTTTTATGCATACTCTGAATAGTTTGACTGGGGAATCTTAGTTGATTATCTGAGTTAAGCAACGTTCTAAGCTCCACTTGAATATGATACCGCTTAGTAGCATATCATCCGAACGCTTCTGAGCGAGGATACGTAAAACCGTTATTTCTAGTATCTAGTACTCGACTGACTGAAGTCGTTGTTTGAGTATCATTAGGTGGCCTAACAAACACTGACATTGGAAGACGCCTTACTATGTAAATTTTGAGATCAAGCGCTTGTTTGCTCGTGTTGCTTAGGATAAAGTTGAGACGTAGTTATGCTCTCTAAATGAATGCAGTTTGGAGCAAAAAATCAACTGTATTGAGTGTGTAATGTTTTAACCGTGGTACCTGAATAAATACAGGGTGGATTGCTAATTTGTTATTTTTTATTATTTTATAATAAAAGGTAACCCCACACTAGCATTGCCCCTGTATCGTGGGTACGGCTTACGGACATATAATTTCACATACACACACATCACACCCAGACCAGAAACTAAGCAATGATGCAGCCTAGCACTGTCTAGCTAGACGAAACGAATTTGTTTTAGTTTCAAACCAATTGCTTTATGAAAACGGTACTGGAGGACGCTTCTGTGATATTATTGTGAAACAGTCTTCAAATTATTGATTTAAAAAAATATGGCATCTAACAACGTTGCGCGTAACAGCTACTTAAAGTTAACTTTGTAGCCCCAAATTGGTGTGTATGTAGCGCCTGAAGCCAATTCAGTGAGATTCGTACTCGTTAAAAGTTTCCACTGAATCGTGCTCTATGGCGATGCCACACTGCGTTTCTCGTCGCAGTGTGTTTTGGTAGCAGTATTTCATATAAAAAGCATTGGTTTGCCACACGGCGTGGGGGGATGCGGCACGAACCTCAGAATGCTTGTTTTTTGCCGTACCAAGCTAGACATCCAATAATGTCGACTCATTACTGTTATGCCCGGTGATATAGTTCCGAGGTAAAATGAGGATATTTTTCACTTTGTAGTGTACGTAGTACGTACATCCAGGTGCAATCGTCCAGATGAACATAGTAGGATACAACACACAGTATTATACAGTTTTCAGAAGACTCTTGAATGCACTTTTAAGTTGCATGATGTTGATGAGCGTTTTCTAACAATCCTTACGGCGAGATTTTTGACGTGAAATCGCAGAGTATGGCACGGCTTTTATAGCAAACATTACTGGTACGGGTAACTTGCCGCCGCAGCATTACATCATTTGCTTTTTAGAGTGGCGAGTTGGTAAAATTAGTTTTTGTGATTATTAGGGTTGCCATTTCGTAGAACAAAATCGTTAACACGATAGCAAGCGCTACGATTGTCCATAACTATATTGCTATTTACATACATACGCCCTTACGCTCTACTCCCGTGGGAGTAAAAAAAAAAACAATCAAATTGATAAAAATCAAATCCAAAAAAACTTCAATTCAAGCCAATATTATACAAAACAAACAAATAGCTCAGCAATGTGTTGTTTCTTATAATGCGTGGCACTGCATAGTGCTTGGCACCGCTTGGCACCTGGGTTGGCTTGTTGGGTTTGGATACCTTCAGGCATTAATAATTTGGGATTTCAATCTATTACGTTCGCCCATTTTGCTGGAAACATCAGGCAGCACCCTTCAAATCGTTATAATGTTTACGTAATAATGTTTGAACGTAATAATGTTTGCACTTTACTGCTCGGTGATTACTGAATATTTGATGGGGGGTACCTCCCTACTCCCCCTAGTGGACTCCCACTGAAGAGACTAACTTTTCATGACTACATGGTCATTCAATATCCGGTGCTTGGATCCGTAAAGGTACGCTTCGCACTTTTTACCTCATGCGCTACAAAATGATTGGTTTGCTATTCTATTATTTTGTGTCTATTTATTTCTTTGTCCGTTTCTGTTATTGTTGTAAAACTTTGCAGGTACTGTCGCAAATAAAATGTTTTTCTTGTTTTCTTTCTTTATTTTCTTGCATCAAAGTTTGGCCCAACTACCCTTTTACAAGTTTAAGTTTTTAAACCGATCACATATAAAGCTCACCGATCTATGTTAATTTCCGCACGCTTCTCCAATACTGTGAGTAGTAATAATACAAAGTTGGAATGAAATTCAATCCGACCATTCGGCCCGCCCGCCCATAAACGTTCGGGCACACTGCACGCCGCGCCGCTCTTGATATGTGTAGCGGTGCTTTCCGATTTCCGGCCGGCGGCGGCGAGCCATTTGCGATGTAGCTTTTACGATTTGGCTGTATGTGTGAGTGGGAAGTACAGGCGAAGACATAAAGGTTCTTATAACGGGATTGTCTTTGGAATTTTTAATTTATCAGTGGAAACGACCCAGTTTTTTTAATAAGATACGGAGTGCAAAGGTTTGTGGACGTGTTGACTGCCTGGTTTACATCAGTTAACCAAGATGTAAACACACATATAACATAGCGTATAAGATGTTTATTTCTGACAATTCCTATTTTAAAAAGTAAAAATTACAAACAATTCACCAATGACAATGTTCATATTTGAAATAATATTTATCTTTTACATATGAAGTTACAATACAAATCTTCCACCAGATTGAAAAATATCCTCAATATATTAGTATAATACTTTCGGAGTAACGTACATTGGTATTTTAAACTTCAAAGCTCCGAGACGTATGTGGACATTATGCCGTTTATTTATGTACACTACCAATATGTCTCCTACGACTTGTGTCGTTCATGGTACCCTATTCGGCATGTAGCGGTATATCTAAGAACGTCTTAGTAAACTGCTTTCAGTGATAGTGAATGAAGATAGGAAGACCGGGTTGTAGGTTTATAGGCGGTGTATTCTTCACTTATTCAGCGTTTGGTTGTAATATCGCGTTTTCGTTACGTCCACGTTGGTGTTGGTTTCGTTTATCTCGACGACTCGGCGTTTAGAACGGTACTCGTAAAGTGTTTGTTATGCCTTATAGATTATTTATTATGTCTACTTTTAAAAAGCTGATGTGTGTTTTTTCATGAAAATCATTTGTGTCTGAATTTGACCCTGTTTTTAGAGTCCCTTATCGTCTTACCACAAAAGTTTAAGACTAGAGTTAAAGAGGGTAAATTGTTTATTTATCGATTCCAAGTTTTCATGACATAGGCATAATAATAATTACTATTAATACTTCTACAAACTGAACAGCACTATCTTCAAAAGTAATCGCAATCGTTAGAGGCATAAGCATAATTACCAACCCAGTTTCTCCAATCGATACCGGCACTACATTTAAAAATAAAAGTGCATTTTTCCTCATCATGGTAAAAGCTGTTAATACGCAAAGTGCGATAGGGCTGCCGCTGTGCGCATTGGTAATGCATGGACGGGAATTATATCCAGCCCGAGCATGTTTTTATAGCGCAGTAATAACGCTCAAAGCTCGAAGCTTTTCTGCGGTGGATCTTCGACGGAGTTATTAGAAATTGATTTCTTGAGGTTTTATTATAAATCTTTTCATATTTTTTGTATATTATACTTTGCGAAAAACTTGAAGTTTAAAAAAGCAATACGGGCACTTAAGTTACTATTTGAACTTTAATTCATTTTGGATGTTGAAATTACAACTCCCACGTGATGTCAGGCCCAGGTTGGGCGCCAAACAGTACATTGTTACATCGCAGTCACTATTTGGTTTGTAATTCCACAATAACCAGAATCAAGTTAATTATGAGAGGGTATAATATTCCGAGCTAGTAGTAGGTAATAGTTAAAATAAAGGCAAAATTAAATGTTGTATCTTCGGATGCTTGGCGCCCAACGTGGTACAGCATTTGATAAAGTACCTACTGCGTAGCCAACATGTACCTACTGAAAACAGATATTGCAATAACGCAGAATGCAGCGCACTGTATCTTGTTTTGCATCCTACTTCTACTGCAGGGGCGTGCGAGTACACATGCGTCCCGATGCAAAATATTCCTACTACCTAAAACAAGCTAATATCTCGATATACAATGATAATCGATTAGTTTATATTTCATATGTCGGGGAAAACCGTGAATGGGGAAAATTGCTACTCACTCATACTAAAATGCTTAGTCGACTTTGATTTTGAAGAACCTTGGGACTCAAACGAAATATAGTTTGATTTCAAAGTATATCAGAATTCTTAATATTATACAGTCCCATGATTACTCTTACAAAACTTTTTCTTTATAATATTCCCTTCAGACTACTTTTGACATACGACCTAGAAACTATGTAGACGTAAAGCCATTTAGAAAATGTTAAATGTAGATTGTAGATGTAATCCCATTTGAATATAAAACATTTGCTTTCTTGATGTTATAAAGAATTTGATACAGTGACAGCATAAAATAAACATTAGAAAATATTATAAAACCTACTTTCAAACTTTCCCCAAAAATCGTCTGTAATGCCTCACCAAGAACCTTCAAAATGCAACCAACCGAGAGAAACTATCAAAAAGGGCAAACTACAATCTAAACTTACCGAAGCATGTTGACAAGCCTCATATCGAGTTTTTATTACGACATCCACGACCATTCGTATATCTTTACACAAATCTTTATATCCGCCGTATCTCAACATCTGTCTATTTATTTCAGCTGAACTACCCTCAAATAACTCCTTTGTTAGATTTGCCCACGTTATAACGTAGCCGTTATAACGACGTTATTTGCTTTTATCATGAACTCGGAACGGTTTCGTCGTCTTAATAACGTTCCACGTTGACGTGGTGATCGTAAATGTATACTGCACGTAGAGTCAGTTAAGGTATACACATGGCGGTTGAGAATGACACGGTGAAATATAAAAAGGCTTAGAAGATAAGCTTTGGATAGAATGTGTCACGATAGCCTTAATGTTTACCGAACGATAGGAGTAGATGACAGCACAGTAGGAATGAAACTAGAACTCTGAATATGTATGAAGGGGCAGCTAGGCTTGGCGGAAACCCTGAAAGACGCTTACCGTCTTACCCAAAAGTGTAGACCAGAGTTTCACAAAATCGAAGTCTATCACTCGCGTTTTCTTACTTGATCCTGGCATTTATAATTATTTTACTTGTCAATTTGTTATTGAGTTAGAAAAAGCGAGGGTTAGACGTCAATTTTGTGGAGATAATATTTAGACTCATCTGTTCAACTATGGTTAATTGGTTAATATCTTTTGTGGTAAGACCGTAAGAGTTAGAATTTCTACTTCAACTAGCCAGCTAAAGCTATTGTACATAAGAGAAACTCATGCTCACTGTGAACGGTTTGCTTGTTTCAAACTCATGCCGTGCGTGGCGATTGAGCACAGAAGTATCTGAATTATAAAATCATCGTCCGTCGTGTAGTAACCTATAGTTTAGCTACTTGACTTCTAATTTTAACAGACTTTACAGTCTCAATTGGGACATTGTTTGACTTTCTAATCATAATCGAAACCAACAAATTGCTCGTCAACTCCAAAAACTCTGTGTTCAGTTATATCACCGAATACATTTTATTACATAGTTCGTGACATGTTGCGCTTATAGCCCGCGCGGCGGTGCCGACACGATACTGCCGCTATGGCCCGCTTGAAGCCATTTCGGTCCATTACTGGCCTTCTGGACCCATTCCTGGCCCGAATATTGTTTTTGTCCGAGCGCAACCGTCTTTTTTATTGTTTTTATCTCGCGTTAGTTTTGGAACTGTTTGAAGAGAATTGTTTTTAGATTTCTATGGTTGAACGGAGACCGAGAGACTCTTGATTAGGGTTCAGATGGTCCCAGCCGAGTAATATAAGGTAATGGATTTGGGATTCACCGGATTTCGACTTCAATGGATTCGGTGAACTGATTTTTGGGCTGTTATCGAGCGCAAGATCTTTATCACCGTATTGTAGAAATTCAACGGCACTTTAAGCGCTACGCTACGCTTTATACTAACACCCGGTTTCTGAAACGTCAGCCAATTTTGACTACAGATTAATAATTATTTTGTCATCCTTGTCATTTGTTTAGTGTCAGATAGAGACAACGATAGCTTTAATCTACTGTCAAAGCCAACAAACGTTCTAGAAACTGGGTGGAAAATTATTAACATCAATTATTATTAGTGAATTCATATTCAGCACTGATTACACTAACAATTACTAATTTGACTCGATATAATTATTTACGAGTAAACAGGCAACTCCATACAACTCGCAAATCGAATGTTACATTTCTGAGTAGTCATTTAAATAAATTTAATTCAAACCCCGTTCTTAATAGAGTTTTTTGTAAGCAGTAAGTGTTTAGGGGACCGTGGGGTCGCGTGGAGGGCACTAGCATGGCCTGAGTGCAGCCGAGCGCACTTGACACAAGCCAGCTTTTAGCCGGGTTGAGGGCGCGAGTGTAAGAGACTACAACCTAAATTTTACACTAGTTACTTGTAACTTTAGATACCTACGGACCTTTATGTTAGATGGCACAAGATGTTGCAATGTAAAATCTAGTAAGTAGGTAACATCTACGGCTTCACTACTTTGCTGTATCCGTCAGCCGCGACTATAACGTCCGTATTGAGTTTAAATGGTTACGCAAGAAATTGTAAGAAAAGTTAGCTCCTGATATTCCTTATAAGAATAAAATGCAGTTATACCTATAGTATGCTGAGTAGAAAATACATTAAAAATAAAAATCTTTTTCAAAACAAAATTTTGCTTCTGCTTAAATACTGTAACATTTTTTTTTGTTAACAGTACCTATGTAGAAAATGTGTAACGTTTACTTTTATATCTAAAACAAAACAGAAAACCAATTTAGCTTAACCGAGGCTTGCGAACAGCAAGTCCTTTCTCCAATAACTATTCCATCGAAACGTCAATTTTCTGACCACTATTTTATGTAACGGACAAAATATTCTTACTTCCATTTGACCACATGATCAGCAAAAAAAAGAAGTAGGGTGACAAATCAGATATTATTATAGGGCAAGACATAATAGCGACTGAAGACGCACCATTTCCTGCTATTTCATGCTTGACGTGGCGCTGGTATCGCTAGGGCTGCCAGTTCTTGCGTATTCCCCGGACACTTTTAAATAACCGGATATGATGGTCAATTGTATTGCGTTGTTGACTGGTAACTGGTATTTCTTATCCGGTTTTAGTTTTGGTGCCGAACTGATTTAGTTACAGTATTTATAAATTGGATATTTTAAGCATAATTACTAGCTTTTTTTATTCCAATATAATGTTTTTAGTAAATACAATATGATGAATATTTCGATGTGTAGAGTTAAATTAACTTCATGCTACCTACCATTTTCCTTCCGCTCAAACGTCAATTTCGTAGCTACTGACAAAAGCCTACAACGTTTTTATCGTTTTTATCTTTCTCACGAGTAAATCGTCTACAGATTTTGAAATCCATTGCCATCTTACAGTCTAGCTCAGGTTGACCTCCTTACTCAAAAACTGTGCTTAGTTGCGAGCTCGCACGAAACTAACCTTTTAGCGTAGTGTTTTGTTTCGTACCGACTACTAGGCACCACAGAAGAAGTAATAGTACGCCCACTTACCTACTTTAGATATAGATCTACGACAACATGACCGGCCCTCCAAAATGCTGCTACAATGTAAGCGATGACTTTCAATGAAGACATGTTTTTAAAATAGTGTGACTATAAGAGCTTGTCTTTCACTTATAAACGCTGTGATTCCCTATGATTCCCGTTGCTGAAGTTTCGTCATTTTACTAGATTATTCATCTGATATTGAGCGATCTAAAACTTTCATAGCATTGAGCGTGTTCGTAGCAAGCACATAGCACATTCACATCGCACATTCAAGTATATTGATATCAAAATGTTTATAAAGGCAAGTCAAGGTGTTGCAGAATACCCTTACCTGAAGTTGAAAGCTAAATTGACTAAAGCTGCCTTGTTTTAATAGTATTCTAAGTTCACTGTTTATCTTTGGAGCTAAAGTTTTTTAGTTTTTTTTAGTAAAATTTTGTCGACATTTTTTTTTGGTGCTAGTATTTGCTATATAATATATTATGCAACAACGCCTTGAGTGTTACAGGCGTCGCCTATGAATCCTGCAAAACCTACAAAACGTAACTGTCGCTCGATTATCGAGGTACATAAAACTCCAGGATGCAAAACAACCTAGTTGCTCCCAAATGAAATAAGATGTAAAGTCACAAACGAAATGTATATTATGTCCGCTATTTTATGTAAAAGATCAGGGCAGTCGAAACGTTTTCCCTTTACGGCGGCTACAAAAAAGTACACAAAAAACATATCTCATAACGACTGCGCAGTCATTTCTGTCAAGCCGTTAAGTTTGGAGGCTGACAGTAAATTTTAATACTGCGATCCTGCGATATATTTCAAAGATGTGTTGTATGTAATTCATTGTCTACATCCAATTTCAAGCTCAAAGCATAATCCATTACTGTGTACTATATTTTGTTATGGTTCTCTTTGTTAATGAGATTTAATTGTTTGACTTGTAAAAGAGCAATTTTATAGCCTATTTTTAATAATTGATTTATTTTTGACATTGAGATAGTGATTTTGAACCCAGTTTAGACAAACTTCAGTTATCATAACAGATTATTACATTTTACACTATCAGTTTCACCGAGTAGGTAATTAATTATGTAATCGAAAATAAACCAGGCCGCTACGCCATTGCTACGTAACCGCTACGGTTACGCCTACGCTACAATTATTTAAATGCTACGCTGTCTGAGTCATTCAGCAAGTTAGCTTTCGCTATCCGTTTTTATTACGTAAATTAAGATAGCATTTAGTTAAGACAAAGAGAAGCACAACGCATCTTTTTTATTCATCAGAGTCCCCACAACAACAGGCTATAAATCTCATAGATCCGTACATTTTTCAGACAAATTGGTAAATCCATCAATAATTATCTAGGGTTTATTTTTCAGGTCATAAACTGAGATTATTGATAGAACAACATTTGTTTTATGATCACAAACTGAACGATGGCCTGAAAGCTTTTTGAAAGTTTTTTACTCTATGACAAATTGGGAGCTTGATGTAGGTCAATTGAATAATCGCACCAATTTACATCGGTCTAATGCTCATATCAGCGCGCGCTATAACGTGTCTGTTACGACAATAGCGACAAAACAGAAGGGCATAATTTAAATGTAGGTAGGTACGAAATAAATCATTGCTTCCACATTTTTATGTTGCTGTAACGTATTTGTACGAGCCTATGAGGTCAGTTTTTAATTTTGTTTTGTGAGCGTTCGTGCTTGGTTGACGGCTCTCGTGACCACATTCGGTGACGTGGTTTAAATATAAATCCTCGTCGGGAATTGTAATAAAAATTCCAGGTCATTATTATACTGTCGTTTAAAGGTAGGGTTTTTAGGTAAATAGTACATTGGTCATTTATTTTTCGTTTTGACTTAGACGGAGTCATTTATCACTTACTTTACTAAAATTAAAAAAATATTATAAAACTAAGGAAAGTATATTATTATCAGCATTCTTAAAACTAACTGCCCTAAGATTATTAACTGAAAGTAAGTTCTATATTTCCATTTCCAACTGAACTAAACGAAATATTAAAACAATTAGGTACTAAAACATCGACTAACAAAGGCTGCCTTGCGGTAAAAAAGGGAAAAGTTAAACACGATTTTCAGACACCTTTTTTTCAACTACCCGCATTGTTACTGCCTAACAAGTTTTTTCTTTTAAAATTCTCGTTTTCGTGTTTCCACCTTGTTTGACTCGTGTAGGTTGTCAAGGCGTAAGGTCTTTCGCGGATAGTATTTTTAGTTCCACGCTGAAAAGATTGTATTTTTATTGTTTCATTTGTTTTGTTTTAATTTGAATAAAACTAAATTTATATGTTAAATGCAATCAAAAGCATGACTACAGTCACTCGATTTATTGTAAAAAAGACATTTCGATTGGAACCGCTCCGAATCTGGTGGTAGAGTCATTTGACCATTGCCCTATTTCTGTCTCTTTCATTTGCTTAGTGTCAGACAAAGCCAGCAGGGGACTTAACTCATAGTTAAAATTACGAAGCGTTCTACTTATAAATACCCGTAATAAGGCAAGCGGACTTTTGCGGAAGTAAATGTCCCACGGTTTTTTTTTACTTTACAGTTGAGCAGAGCATTCCACCACTATCTCACCTGGTTATATTATAATAATATATTAAGACGATGTGGCAAAAATGCTCAGGCTAGAATGGGCTTCTCTCAAGAACCGCTGCTGAAACATTCTCATAAGGGAAGTATGCGTCATAAAGTTGTATAATAAATATAATGCCATTGCTTAAACTATTGGGCGATCATACCACAAAAGATTTAAACTAGAGTTGAACAGATGTGTCTAAATATTTTCTCTACTAATCGACGTCTAAATTTAGCTTTTTCTAACTAAAAAACAAATTCACAAGTAAAATAATTAGATGGCAGGTTTGAGTAAGAAAACGCGAGTGATAGACGTCGATTTTGTGGAACGAAATTTTAGAAACATCTGTATATCTCTAGTCTAAACTTTTGTCCAGTTTTCAATAGTGGTGCCGTTATAATGGAGATGCTGGAAAACCCCGCAAAATAAATAAAATACCTCAGTTTTTGAGGGCATCATGGTTACACCACACACAAACTGTTTAACGTGAACTTAGTAATTGCTTGTTATTCCTTACGTGCTGAAATTGCTTTAAACAGGGTTTAGCATATTGTCGGTTTTTATATAACGACACTATAATTTTGTTGTTTAAGTATACTATAATTTTGTAGTCACCACGACCAAAGTGATGTTTTATAAAGAGGTTTAATAACTGAGTAATTTACATGAAACGTAATAGGCTGTGTTTTTTTAATTAGTTAACATTATCGTCATCGGTTCAGATAAAAAAGTTACTGTGTGGTCCTTCCTTTTTAGATATTAAATAAAGATTCGTTTTAAGTTATATATTTGAATGAACGGCTAAGCGCGTACCGCCTAATTGCCGCCCATCTTTCTTAGGGCGTCGAGTGGACTCGTTAAATCTTACGACAGACAGCGAGGGTAAGCATTTGTAATATAATCACATAGAACATCTACACTAATATTATAAAGAGGTAAACTTTGTTTGTTTGGTTGTAATGAATAGGTTTAAAAACTACTGGACCGTTTTTAAAAATTCTTTTACCATTCGAAAGCTGCATTATCCACGAGTAACATGGGCTACTTTTTATCCCGTATAAATTAGCGGTTCCCGCGGGAAAGTAGTTGACGCGGGTGAAGCCGCGTGGCGCTTCTAATAATATTATATAAACTCATATACGAGTATGTACATAGAACATGACACACAGAGCCGACCGCTGGTGCGGCGTGGGCGCGACGTCTCTGCGTCATTTCCTACAGTAACTCGTACTGTACAACTGCTCACGTCATGCCACAGTCACGTCTCCGTTCCACCCACGCCCCCTGTCTATCTATATCTGTCTGTCTATCGGTAGCTTAAGCTGAAGTACAAAAAAATAAAAAAAAAACAAGTTACCGCATAACATTCTCAATACGCGATGCCATACACGCGAGGTGTAAGAGAATTTGAGAAACCGCCGGAACCTTCAATCATTTACAATAACAGTAGTCAGCTACCTTCTGTAACGTCCACAAGCGTATGAGGCTTCCCCAAGCAGTTATCATTCATGAAGACATCAGAACAAATTACCCTCCTTATCTAAGCCAACAGTTTCGTGTTCAAACAAATGGTACTCGTGTATTTGTGCATAAATTGTACATTCGTATTTGTTTAAAGGCCGTCGCACTGGTGTTTTTGCGCCAATGATTTTAAATGGCAAAGTAATGAAATTGGTTTCTGGCGTCTGGCGGATTAAAAAATATCTTCTTGATTATTTTGTAATTGTATTTTGCTTGTGCTTTGGTTCACGATCATTTCACGATAGTGATTATAGAATATACATTTAAATAATAATAATTTCTAGGAAGTTTCGGTAAACTATCCCACGTTTTACTGAATTGTAATGTTGACTGCAACTTGATTAGACAACTGACTGGTCCTGGAACTCTAACTTAAAATCATACAAACAAAAAAATATTAAATACTTGACACTGGCTGACTGCACTTAGCTCATGCAAAGATAAAACAAAAAAATGTCTGGAACGTTCCTGTAAAACATTCACTTAAAATAGTATAGAGTAGTCAGTATAGGCTAAACATCTTCAAGATTCAGTAAAGCCTCCGCTTGAGGTTGACATTCGACAATAAATAAAAACCTGACACGTACAAACTTTGACACTGGTTCAATGCACAAATAGTTCGAAATCAAAATTAAAATGAAATTGACTATTATGCTATCTCGTCTCTCAGTTTGAACAGGGAAGTTGAATCTCGATTCATGTCTATCGTGGTTAGGCGCTTCTCAAGTTAGGAAATGGCTCAAGGTTAAATTGACGAAGGAAGACGTGTTGAATATGAATTGACATATAATCAAATTTTCTTAGAACTAAACGTTGGATATTTTTTTGGTGGATAAAAATATGAATATAGAGTTTATGTAGACTACCATGTTACGCGTAATTCTTTCTATTTACCGCAATTTTCATTATGGTGCAAAAGTTAGGATAGAAGTTGTTAAACTTTCGCGAACTGAATACATGATAATTGGTATGTCAAAATTATAAATTTTGATATTAGTTTGTGCGCGAATTAGACCCGTTTAAATACTAATTAAAAAGTTAGGATGTTTTTAATCACGTCAAAACAATTGAATTCATTTTAATAAAAGGCGTATTACAAAATATACTATTAAAGTAAATACCCTAAGGGTTGTAATATTTTTTGGGGATGTTATACTTTTTCCCCAAAATGGTGAAAAATGAAGTAAAAACACAAGAAAAACTACACGGTCGCATCTGTTGTCTTCAAATATTATATCACGAGAAGTATTTATATTTCTTCTTGACGCTGCAAGAGCTGAACGGATTTTGATAGACATAGGTATGTTATTCGTAGATACTTCAGATACTGGATTAAAATTTGTATGCCGTTATAATAACGTAAATTATGATTATATTGTATTAATTGTTATAATTCACGCCGTAAAACTACAGGGTGCAGTTTACTGCACATAGGATTCTATATAACAAATGGTTTGCTATTCAATCTACTACATTTACTATACATAGTTAACATACCCCTGCTACTTACAAACGAGGATAATTTACCCAAAGTTTCATCAACTAGTTACTATGTAATATGCCTCGTTTTGGAAACAAAAATGGTATGCATGTTTGCAAAGTTTGCTAAACTATGGCGTAGTTGTAAACTGTTGCCTGTATAACGCCCTAACCTCAAACACTATTTGTTATGCCCGCAGCACGACCCACTTGCATATCTTTTACAGCGACGTGGCTATTGTTGCAGCGTTTAGCGATTATGCGAACATTTTGTGCTGCAAACATAGATTTCTCAAATATATGTTGTACTTACAGTATGAGATGGGTTATTCCCCGAGTACTCCAAGAACATTTCCCAATCTACTCCACGAAAAATAATATCATAAAATATTTTAATGTATTCCCGAAATAAATAGATATAAATAAACTATTATGACAGTGATAAAATATATTCTCATGAAAACGATTTGTGAAATTATATAGTTTCGTATCTTCTTTCTTTCTTATATATAAAATAAATCGCTGTTCGTTAGTCTCGCTACAACTCGAGAACGGCTGGACCGATTTGGCTAATTTTGGTCTTGAATTATTTGTGGAGGTCCAGGGAAGGTTTAAAAGGTCAAAGTCACTATTCCACGCGGACGAAGTCGCGGGCACAGCAGTACCTATGTTATAAAATTCATAGAACGATAATTAATTGTTTTCCGCGCATCACCACCATTTTAAGTACACACCTAATAATGTTTGTTGGCTTGTTTGTCGTATGAGTATAATTAAACGCACTCGTTTAATTTTAATCTGCTCCATCGCTTTCACTAGCATCAAACCCGCACCACTTTCGTTACTTGCAAAATCTCTGAACACTTAGGCAACTGCCGCATTACTGAAAGTATAAATTCCGACATTGTCGCCCTTAAAGGAATTCAGTGTCACGCCCTGTTTGTTCGCAAAATATTGCTGAAAACGGTTGAAATATACAGCGAGTTAAATTATGTGAAAACAGTTTTTCACGTGGGCTTTTGATAGCCGACTGTTTATCATTTTTAAGTTAATTACGGCGTTGGAGGAACCGCTATAGAAAATGAAATCAGTTTGTTTGATTCTGTGACTGTCAGGCTAAAACAACTTGATCTATTTTAATGATTTAGGGTTTCGTACCCACAGGGTAAAACGGGACCCTATTACTAAGACTCCGCTGTCCGTCCGTCTGTCTGTCACCAGGCTATATACACCACGCTATGTATAAACGGAACGTGCGTCATTAGGTTGTATAGCGAACTAATTGCCGCTCGGCGACCACGGTCACTCTCGTGGCCGACGCGCGACGTCTCTGTGCGACAGAAAAGGGGATAATGCAATCCCGTGCTAGCAAGTCAGTTCCAGCACTCAAACTGCAAATAGCTTGAGTATATTTAGAGAACCAACCTGACGGAACATCATAACCATTTGAAAACGAGCGCAGTATAAACAACAAACAAATACGTGTACAGTTGAATGCGCCACACAAAGCGCTATCTTACTAAACGTGTATTCAGATCTATATTTACAGGTGGCGATACGACGTCGTTAGTGCATATCTTTATAATTTTATTAAGTTTTATTTGAATAGTATTTATTTGGGCATGCTCTTATAATTTTAAACTTACACCAGTTTTTGTCTACCATCAAAAAAAATCGAAATGAGCCCAAACGGGGTTAATATAATAAAGTTAGTCACTGAGGAAGTCCGTACGATCTTCACTATTTATCATAGTTGTCACCGTAATACAGTATATAACTCTATATAATATAGATATATAATATAGTCTATAACTAGTACAATATGTATGGTTAATTAGCTGTTAGAACTCATTATAAGCAAAGGTAGAGAAGATAAAATTTAAAATTATCAAAACGCATCGTGTCATGTAAAAGCAGTCTCCCACGTATACTTAAAGGTAAAACCTGCAATTTTTCCTAGTGCCAACATCTGGCATCGCAGGCAAACTCGCAAGCTTTCAGTCTTAAAACTTTCAGGGTATTTTTCACATTTTACGCTAGTTTGCGGGGGAACTTCAGCTGTCAGTTTTTCAGTTTTCAAGTTAGGAGGACTTTTTGCTTTTGATGACAAGAGAAGGACGTCTTTTTAGGAAAATTCTAGTGAAGTAGTTCGACGAGAAACGCCGTTAGCATTTGGATACACCGCCGACCGGTGGTGGCTGGTTACTATGTATACCAATCGGCACCCTGCACTCATAATCGTGTTAATTAATAGAAATACAAACATACATACAGTCACGCCTTTTTCGCGTTGAAGTATGCAGACACTACGTATTTGCACATGCTACGAACCTGACACACCACTTTCGCCTTTCTTCTTTCTTTGCCTCTTTCATTAATGGAAATAAGAAAATGAAAGATTTTTGATATACCACCCAAAATAACTGGATTTCCCTCATGATAATATTTTCCTTCACGGATAAGTGAGTGATATTAATAATTGATTATCTTGCAGTAGGTATGCGTAAGTAAGAATTTTTACACGAAAAAATCTAGTATTCAAATTTTAATTATAGTCACATCGCGTTCGTTATAACTAGGCTAACGAACTGCTCCGTCACGTGAGCGATGTTTCCGACAGTGTACCTACTGTTTTTGAGCAGTCGTTATTCAGTAACGGTTTTATCCAGAGGTGGGGTTATATTTTGTCATCAATTTTATAGGTTTCGTTTGTAACGACATGAAATGTTGGAGACAGATTTCATCTTTATTCTTTTTCTGTATCTAATTCCATTTATTTTTGTTTCGATTGTTCTTTTGGACTGGATAACTTAAAATGGTAGAAACAATAAGTTTCTGTGACTACGCATAGAAATAGATTGCAGATGTTTATTGTTATACCATTAAATGTAGGTGGAAATGGCCGCTTAACCAACAAAGTCCACGTGAACGTGACAAAATAATTTCATTCATTGTTTAGCCCCCCATTACGGGCCTGCTTGTCGCTGTGCGGACTAATCCAGGGTTAAGTTATGAAGGCTTAGCACGCCACCTTTGCGTACAATAAAGTTATTTTGGCCGTTTAACCGTAATAATGTGAGGAGTCGTTTGTCGGCAATTTCCGAATGACAAAGTTGTTGTAGTTATGGATCTATGTTTAACAACTTTGGTGGAGGTAGTAATAAGTGACATTAGCAAATGCTGCAGTGGTTTGACATTCGTTATATTGTGTTCTGATTTTACTTATGTAAATGTGTATGCTAGTTTAAAGATGTTTCGTTAACTTGATACAAAATTACTTATGTACGAATGATATTTAATCTCTAGGGCGGGCTTGCATTAACTGGAGGTAGCTCACTATAACTCCAAGCTGATTCTCTGAAGTGCACATTTTCATTCGGAGCTACTAATTAGTCCGGAGATATTTTAGTTCCTATAAATGGACTTAAGTCTGAGGTATGTGGAGGTATTTTAAAGGCGTGTCGGACCTGCAACCCCCATCACTAATTCTGAGAACATTTTTTACTCAGCAAAATTTAAAATCTTTAAAAAATATCTTTTATTTCTAAAATAACTAATAAAACTTAAAAATATATTTTCAACTGAAACCAACCTTATATACTTTTTCGTTTTAAATGTGTTTCGTTTTGACCTTAACCTTGTCTGTCGTTAAGCAATGATGCGGTCTAGACTGTAAAATGAGGCCTGGAAGTGTAGAAATACCGGTAATAGAAAAAAAAACCCCGTTTTCTTTAATCATTCCATTTGGAGTAAAGCCAACGCATTTCGTAAACAAAAACATTCTAACATCTTTCTTCAAAAAAAATATGTCCCCTACAGAATTACAGGTATCCTTTCTTACCTTCCCCTTTAGGGTCGTGATTAAACGCAATTACAAAAGGATTCTTAGACATAATCTCCTTTTAAATTTCACTAATGAGAGCGTCTATTTAGTTAATCTGTTTTTATCTTATTTTATCTGAGTGCGGAGTGTTTTGCTAATGTATAAAAATTTGGGGATGCGGGTTGGTGCTGTTTGTGGCCGGAGTTTTTGCCGACTATGATAATAGTATTATACTAGTACCCAACTTATAAGGCGCGTCGTGAATCTTCGTTCGCGCAGAAAAGAAAGTATGGTCCGAAGATTAACGAAATAATGCTTAAAACTTACAATCAACCTAAGCTCACTATTATAAGGTTCATAATACACTGCAGCTGTTAGTTCCATCTCACTCTAAGCTCGCTAAGATGGCGGCGGCTGCCGACCAATAGCGGTCAATAGCATTTCTCGTGCTTTGAAAATTCATCTTCTGCGCAGGTACATCGGTAAGCCATATCAGTTGGGTAATACTGTAACATGTTCAGAATTTAATGACCGATCTGTATTTAATAGATGAGTATGGAACTAACTTGTGTTGTATTATAAGGGAGTATGAGTTATTATCATAGTTATTTATTGGGATTGATGTAAAGGTAACATAATATTTATGTAAATAAGTACAAAAGTATTTAAACAGTAACAAAATCGTGAGAAATCTTTCATCCCCGAGAGAGAATTCTTTCGGAAGCATTGTAATCCACCCCGGATTGTTGGATTAAAGTGCTTCCGTAAGAGTTTGACCGGCCCCTGTGTTGAATTATGACATAGTCCTCTTAAAAAAAATGGCCCGTTCTCAGCAGTGGCCAGATAGGGGTTGATGATGAGGTACTAAAGTATACACTTATAATATATAATACATGATTAAATAAATATTATTCCTTTTTTTACTCGCATAATTTTTAATTCGGATGCTCATATCCGGCAAATTTCTTGCAGCCCCATCACTAGCAAAATAAAGTAATTAGGTATTTGGTGAAATTTTATTGCGAAGCGGAGGGTTGTATCAAACGACTGTTCAGTGCACATCTGCTATTGGACGAAATTAGAAATTTGTGCTGCTTAGTTTCTCTTTTCTATATTCTACCTTCATACTAGTGTGGCTTTATGTATCACTTCGTCTGGTTAGTTTTCTAAAAGGTAGTTTATTAAACTGTCAAGTTTGTATGCGATCTAGAATGAGCGATATTTTCGAGTGGTTTTTCCCGACGGGCGGTTTATGTAAGCTCCTGAGTGACGAAATGAGCATGCCATTTTTTTTTGTGTGTCACGAGGCGTACGTATACCTCCTTGTCCGATTATACCTACATTTTGGGCTCAGCGATCTTTGTGAAATAGGATAATATCTGGAGAGCGTCTATTGCTACAATATCGGTCAGAAATGCTATTTAAACTCCGCTTGGCTCAGAAACGTTCCGTCACGCCGCCACGCTGATATATCGACGTCGAGTTACTGCTGCGAATTTAGGTAGTGAACATGCTAGCGGGCTTGCGGACGGGCGACATTTTGTTTATAACTGCATCTGTCAACGTCAGCCGCCGAGAAGTTGGTGAGCCACACCAAAATTCTGATATAGATTTAATCATTTGACCATAGCTCATCATATTCATAGTCGTGCAGCATTTTCTACGTAGCGTGTGATCACCCACAAGATAGTGTAGCAGACGTTTATATACTTCTGTCTGTCATTCACACTGACGGCACACGAATAGCTGAGTTACAAGTTACAATAAGTTAGCATTTTTTGATGGCACAAATATTAAGATTACTTTAGATGTATTTAGTTATTCCCATGTCGAAGAAATTGACGACATCATAAAATATTAGCTTGTCCAATTGGTACGTTTTGTAATGCTTACTTTACCTACTACTACAGCTTTTAATGTAGATTTCTATACCAATTCTAGCAGTTACGTTTCTTCCCAACTAAGTATCTTCTTTTTCCCGTCCGTCTGCAAGAACCATTCGGCGGTGGTGTAATCGAAAAGAGAAAACCTTTCGATCTGCGACTTTAGCGCCTGTTTTCAAAGTTTACGTTTTCTGAAATGGTATGGTAAGTTTGAATTTGGCGAATTAGTCGAAACGTTTAATGAAATTATAAGAGATTTATCGAGTTGTTACGTCTCTACTACTGCATCGAGACACAGGCCACTCAGAGAGAGAATAATTGATTATTTAGAAAACGTTTTGAAGCCATGACTGCTCTACCGCCGCGTATCACTTGCATCAAAGTGCATAGAACATTAGGGGACTAGTTTAGGACAACTAACGCGAAACTGAGCGTTGTTCTTGGATGTAAAACTAGACGGGTAATGTATCGTTCCGGTATGCAAAACAGATCGACTCGGAGCGCTCGAGCGGTAATGTGAAATTTGCATACGAGATAATGCGATCGGAAATGTTTTTAAACGGATAATTTAACTACAATTCTGTACAATTGCTCGGATTAAGCACGGATTTTAATCTTAGTACTGTCATCTTAGTTAAATTTTATGAACGATGCTTAATTGTTTTGTCAGCGTGAATGGTATTTTTCTGGCTTCACTAGATTTCATGCTATCTGTAATGTTTGGTCAGCCTCCTCTTATATTGTTATGTCTGTGTCTTTACCTAATTATACTAATTATGTAGGAAGTTTATGTTATGAGATTTTCAAATATTATGAACCGGAATATACAATAAGAGTTGTATCAAAGGTGTAGTTGATGCATTTCCAACACATAACCTTATTTTAAGGTGAAATTTAAACAAACACCTACCTTTTAAGATACTATTGCCATCAAGGTACAGCAACATATTACGTGTGTTTACGATATCAATGTAAGTTAGTTTACTTCCAAAAATAAGCTTTGTTATTATTGTAATTTACGACATTAACGAACTTTAAAATCATGTTGGAAGACGCAGTCCAATTCCAATTTAATTTACGTTAATTTAATTGTGTAATCCTATTGGCTTACTTTTGTGTCATACTTACGTAGATGTTGTCTAAGATGTTTGCTACACAGTTGGGTAACAGATATTAATAAAATAAATAAACTGTTATTGAAGAAACTTCTGTGCGGCTTATAGTTGTTCAAAACAAACAATACAGTGGGTAGAGTCAACGAGCGATCGCTATTTTAATCTAGCGAGCGTGCAATATCCTTCATAGGGTATTTTCACTTCTGATATTACTACGTATCTAAATAATGATAACATTATATAATAGTAATATTTTTTCTAAGGTTAACATGCGTACCTCTGATTCCTCTCAAGGGTACAAAGGCCACCTTGTAACCCCAAAGCTCGAATATTTGGAACGCGCGCAATGCACGATGTGCAAATCAAATATACGGACCGTGGGGCTAATTCATAATGTGAATAAATAAAAATAACTAAATTCTTCATAATATTATACTTTCAAGATCAGAGAAAGGTGCAAGCCAGTGTAGCCTTTATCAAGTGTTGTAATATTATTGTAAATTGATCCTATTCGCCCCGAGTATAATAGGTACTGAAATGATCACTATGATAATTTACTACAATAATAAAATTATACATCAGTAACTACGATATTCCAACTGAAATCAGTAAAAAAAAATGTCAAATTATCGACACGAAAAATGCCCAAAAACATCACAAACAAAACAAATAAAATAAGATTTGAACGAACAGTCGATCCCATAGAACCCCATTTATTTTCTAAGGTTATAATTTTTATTCCATTGATTACAGCAAGTTCATATTCATTTAGATATCCTATGAAATTATATCAACACGTAATCTAACCATTCTCTTTGTCCCAGAGCACCGTGCACCCACATAACGTTGTGTGTATATACACATAGGGTACTTGTACAGTATGTACAGTATACGTCGCGCTTGACACCGAATACAGTGGGCGTGGAGCGGATTTTTATTATCTCTACACAGGTTTTTATTAAAAAAATAGCTTAGTGTGTACCTTTGTGTACGGCGTTATTTTTTGTGTCTATCCGACTTCCCACCACATAAGTTTATGTATGTTTGTATTATGAGTAAGCCCCGTATGACTATTTGGTTTTATAATATTGGTACCTACCTATACGGGGTAAATTAAGTCATGGAAAAACACCGATGACACTTTTTTTACGGCTCCGTACCCAAATGGTAAAACGGGACCCTATTACGAAGACTTCGCTGTCTGTCTGACCGTCTGTCACCAGGCTGTATCTCATGAACCGTGATAGTTATTTGCGATTTTCACAGATGATGTATTTCTGTTGCTGCTATAACAGGAAATACTAAAAAAACAATAAAATAGATATTTACGGGGGCTCCTATACAACAAAACGCGTTTTTATGCCGTTTCTTATAGATCGCACTCGGCCGGTTTTGTTTTAGTCTTTAATTTTTCTACATGTTCTAATTCGAATTAAAAATACGCACTCGCAGGACCCTAGCTAGCTTCTATTTTGTCATTAGGAATTTCGCCTACAGTCATGTCATAGATGAAGTTCTCAAAGAATTAACAAGTTGATAACAAGCAACATGATAAATTATATCTCCACTCCGCAGATCATCATAAAACTGGGCTACGTGCCTCGGCGACGGTAACCTAGGTAATCCGGGACTACAGTTAATCTGTACCTAGGGGAACTGGACGCATGCCGCGGCTCGTGCCTTTGGGATTACTAGTCCATGATTGGAGATAATAATATTATATAATATTAACCGTTTTTGTAGAACATTTTCATAAAATCTATAGCCGTGGAATTCGCACGTATAAAAATATACCTATGCATGCAGCCGCATGAAGTGATTTCGAATGCTTATGCAAAGCGTCACTTGGCTTCCTAATACAGATTACTTGTTACTCTCGGTGCTTTTATTGAAACAGCAGATCAACAGTTATTTTATACAACTGGGTGTCAATTCTCGTAATTACACAAAAAGTTGAACGAAAGTTGACCGAAATGTGATTGGAATATGAATAGACTGAGAGTTGGTATTCTGCTCCCATAAATTAACAACTTCATTTCGGTATAATCAACTTACGATCTAGTTACAGTTAAGTCAACCCATTGTCTATGACATATAACTTCAACTCATTTTTGTTACTAGAATACCATTTTAGCGTTCGGTTACATTACGATATCATTTCGATCAAGCGAACGTTAAATGTCACTTTTCAAGTTACGAGAATACCATTTTTAGACTTTAATAAGATTATAAGTTGATCGGAACTAGATTTTGAACATATTAAATTACTAGAATTGCCCTACTGAGCGTTGTCTTACACGGGCGAATCTTAAAAAGAGATAGGAAACAGACCTAAACATTTACCGTCATACAACAAAATATTAGACCAGAGTTAAACAGATGTGTCAAATATTATCTACCCAAATCGACGTCTAACACTCGTTTTTTCTAACTCAATAAAAAATTCCCTAATAAAATAATTAGGAATGCCAGGATTTAGTAAGAAAACGCGAGTGATATACGTTGATTTTGTGGAATTAAAATTTTAAACTTTCTGTTTAACTTTACTCTGATCAATCTTTTGTGGTTAAGACGGTTAATCACGCAAAATGTTTAAGCAAGTAGCCGGACATGTGCGGACACTCTTCATTTATTGGAACTGGATGCCTCCGCTAGGCATCCAGTTGCGTTAAATAAAGTCCAATTAAGCTGTATACAGTCTAGCTGGCTTCTATTCAGACAATCGTACAAATTATCGCGGCAAGTCACGCAGCCGTTTCATTACTCGAGATTGTGATTGGCATAAGAATGGCTCCAACATGGCCGCCTATCATCTATGTTTATTGTTCGCTGAATGGGTGATAAGAGATTTGGGCTAATTTAGTGCTGATCTGCCGGGAGTGGTAAATGCGAGTTTGGTAAAATGTTAATATTATGAATAATTGGCGAGAGCAGCAGACGTCTGAGGCCTTAATTTTGTGATCTAGCGAGTATCACCGGATGGTTTGAAGGATGATAATAATTGTTATATCACTACATAGGTAAAAACAAAGTCGCTTTCTCTGCCCCTATATCCCGATGTATGCTTAAATCTTTAAAACTACGCAACGGATTTTAATGAGTTTTTTTTAAATAGATCATCATCATCATCATCATTTCAGCCCGAAGAAGTCCACTGCTGAACATAGGCCTCCCCTACACCTTTCCAGGAAGAACGATTCTGAGCCCTTTCCATCCATCGACTTCCCGCGATCTTAACAATGTCGTCGGTCCATCTGGTGGGTGGGCGCCCTACGCTTCGTCTTCCGGTTCGTGGTCGCCATTCGAGAACCTTTATTCCCCAACGGTTGTCGGTTCTTCGAGCTATATGGCCTGCCCATTGCCACTTCAACTTACTAACTCTACGAGCTATGTCGGTGACCTTGGTTCTTCTACGGATATCCTCATTTCTGATTCTATCACGTAGTGAAACTCCCAGCATAGCTCTCTCCATAGCTCGTTGCGCGACTTTGAGCTTGTGCACGAGGCCAATAGTTAGCGACCACGTCTCAGTTCCATAAGTCATCACTGGCAACACGCACTGATTATAGACTTTTGTCTTGAGGCTCTGCGGTATCTGCGATGAGAAGATGTGGCGCAGTTTCCCGAACGCTGCCCATCCGAGTTGGATTCGTCGGCTGACCTCTTTACTGAAGTTGGCTCTACCTAATTGGATCGTCTGACCCAAATAAACATAGTGGTCCACAACTTCGATGATATCGCTCCCAACATGTACCGGCATGGGTGTGACATGAGCATTTGACATGATTTTTGTCTTGCTCATGTTCATATTTAGACCCACCTGTTGGGAGACAATATTGAGGTCTCTAAGCATTGTGCCTAAGTCTTCCAGCGACTCCGCCATTATGACTACGTCGTCGGCAAATCGAAGGTGAGTGATGAATTCGCCATTGATGTTGATGCCATACCTTGTCCAGGACACGAGCTTGAAAATATCCTCCAGTGCCGAGGTGAACAGTTTCGGAGATATTACATCTCCCTGTCTCACCCCTTTTTGCATGTGGATTGGATTTGTACTCTGGTCCTGAAGTCGGATAGACATTGTGGCATTCCTGTAGAGACATTTCAACACTTCGATATACCGATAGTCAATTTGACACCGCTGGAGGGACTGTAGCACTGCCCAGGTTTCGACTGAATCAAAGGCTTTCTCATAGTCCACAAACGCTAAGCAAAGTGGCCGATTATACTCCTCGGTCTTCTGTATAATCTGCCGTAGCGTATGGATGTGGTCTATGGTACTGAAGCCTTTTCGGAACCCGGCTTGTTCGGGAGGCTGAAATTCGTCGAACCTACGAGCGAGACGATTAGTAACTACTCTCGAAAACAGCTTATAAACGTGGCTAAGCAAGGAGATCGGCCTATAATTTTTCAAGAGGGTGTTATCACCTTTCTTGAAAAAAAGCACCACTACGCTCTTGCCCCACGCCTCAGGCGTCGTACCTTCGATGATGACAGAATTAAATAGCTTCTGAAGGACCTTAAGTATCGGCGTTCCGCCCGCTTTCAGAAGCTCTGTCGTTATTCCGTCTTCCCCGGGTGCCTTGTTACTTTTAAGCTGCTTGAGAGCCGTTCTGATCTCGTATAGGCTGACGTCCGGGATATCTTCTGTGTAGTGTCGGGTTAAACGGGCTCTTGCATCGCTAGTCGTGCTTGTAGCAGGACTTTGCGATGAGGTGTATAGTTGTCCATAGAACTTCTCGAGCTCTCTTAAAATTTCCGGCTTCGAGGAAACGATGTTGCCACTATCGGTCTTCAGTTTCGTCAACTGACTTTGCCCAACAGACAGATCTCTAGCGAACACTTTCGAGCCCCTATTGCGTTCTATCGCCTTTTGAATACAATTAGTATTAAAAAGGCGAAGATCGTGTCGCATGGACTTCGAGATCTGTTTATTGAGCAAGCCGTATTTCGACCTGTCCACTGAAGACTGCAACCTCATTTCACTGCGGTCTGCCAGAAGTTTAAGAGTATGCTCAGAGAGTTTCTGAGTTCTATTTTTGCGTTGGGTCTTATAGAACTCTGACCCTACCGCTTGGACAATTTCCACCAGCCCGTTGCTTAGTTCGTCCACTGTTTCGCAATCGGTGAGGCATTGGAAGCGATTTTCGAGCTCCAACTGAAAGCTCTCGGGGTTTTGGATTTGGGCAGGACTTGGGCGAAGAGTAGATTTCACCAAACGAGACCTTTCAAGCTTGACGTTGAGATTCAATGTGCCTCTTACCATGCGGTGATCACTGCCGGTTTTCACCCTGTTGATCACGGAGACATCATTGAATATATGCTTATTCGTCGTTAAAATGAAATCTATTTCGCGTTTGTGTCCACCGGGGTGCAGCCACGTCCATTTCCTGGACGACCGTTTCTTGAAGAAGGAGTTCATCATGAAGAGTCCCTCCTTTTCCATGAAGTCGGCCAATCGCTGACCTCGGTGGTTCCGCTGTCCAAATCCGAATTGCCCCACTCTCAGTTCATCGCCAATCCTCACGCCTAACCGCGCGTTGAAGTCCCCCATCACCACCGTAAAGTGTGTTTTCGAAGCTTGTATGGCGATTGAAATATCGTCATACATTGCCTCCACTTCATCGTCCGGGCGTTTCGAGTGAGGGGCGTATACCTGTATGACCTTCAGCGAATACCGACTGGTGATTCTGAGTATAAGGTATATAACCCTGTTCGAAACGCTTTCGATCTTTACGATGTTATTGACGAGGGACTTATGAACGATAAACCCGACACCATGTTGGGATTGCTGGTCTCCCTCCCGGTAGTAGAGCAAGTTGCCGGAATTTAGAATTATCGTGTCCTCCCCCTCCCTTCGGACTTCTGATAAACCTATCACATCCCAGCGCAACTTACTGACTACTTCTTCCAGCTCAATCAGCTTCTCATCGGTCCTCAGACCGATTAAATAGATAGAGTGATTTAAGAGGAAGTTTTATATGTATAATGACGTAGCGATACCCGTGCGAAGCCGGAGCGGGCCGCTAGTAGGTATATATTATATTCTTATACTTACCTATCTCGAATGGATATGGGCATTTGGGCATAAGTACGTTTAGTGACTGGGCTGGAGTAATTGTCCTATTGATGTTATGATTGTGATAGATGGATAGAGTACACGTTCGAAGTCACGGGGATAAGCAACCTTTACAAGACTTGGGGGCTTACCATGACGTCTTATTGCGATCCAATTGAGGACCTAAACAGAATCGTTTTACTACTTATTCGTACTGTGACGACTTGTTGCCATCATGACGCTCAATTTAGGTTGATTTTAAATCTAAAAGGATTGACGCCTACCTAAATTACATCGAAAGCCATGTATAGTATAAGTATTATTTAAAGTGAAACGATTCTGTTTAGGTCTTCAATTGGATCGCAATAAGACGTCATGGTAAACCCCATGGTAAAATGGAAGGTAAATTGTAGCCAAACAGTTACTCTGTTGCTACGGAAGCGGCTCAACTCATAAGGCTCACAGAAAAAAATAACACGATACATTGACCGCGAGCAAACAAAGAAACAATCCAAAATAAATTATTTCCAAACTATTTACCAATCTCTCCGGGATGGGATGGTAAAATATTTCCAGTGTTATGGTGGCGAAGAAGTGTGCACAGGAAGATGGTTGTTGTAAATTGTATTTTATTTTGCAGAAGATTGCCTCCATTTTCCAACTTTGCGGTTGTATAAATTGTTGTCAATCATAATTATTAAGGTACTACTTAACTTCTAATCTATCTGATGCATAATTATCTAAGGATACAGGCGTGAGTTTGGTTGTTTATTTCTACATACACACACAAACACTTGTCAAACATATCAAAACAGATAAATATACATATAATAATATTAATAACATTAACAATGGTTAAAACATTTACACGAAGAACGAAATTATGGTATCTAGCTACTTAGCGATGGGCAACATAGCCAAAATAATTGCATTTGATGGAAAATAACACCCAATTCTATAAACATCACTCTGAAGAATTCGGCAGCGAGTGAAATATTTCGAGAAACATCGAGATATTTGAACGATCGAATGAATCGACATCTTGGACTCGCACACCGCTGTATCTACAAATCTACTAAACGCAAATTAACGGCACGCAAAGTATATCCCATGGACAATGGCCGTTCCATCTTCCCAACACTATTGGTAGTGTGATCGGATAACAAACCCGGGGTTAGGCGATACAAAGAAGGCGTTATAAATCAGATGTAACGGATAGTTACGGACAGTAAGGCAATCACTCATTTAGATGTATGTTCGGCGCACTTTGTTTATAAGGATAAAGTTGGGCCGGCTTTTGGACTTTACCTCTATTTCCTTAAAGCTTACCACTACAGTATTATTATATTTTTTTTATTATGAGAGGGTTTCATACATTGTGTCCCCAAGATGAGTCATGCGCAGATTTGGTTGAAGCGTTGTGTTGCGGGATTTGTCCCGTGCGACGTATTACCTATACATTTTTACCAATCATAAATTAGTTGCAGTGTTTGTATTTGATAATAAAATGGTAGATGTCGAATAAAAACTACTATTTGTACGACTATCCATAAGTTAACGGTTTTAGAGCCTATTGTCTTGGAACTTTTTCATGATATTATTATAAAATGTAAGGTTAAGTTTAAAACTGTTCAAAGAAACAGAATTAGAATTAAATAACAACCTAAACAGCTTACAGTACGAAAAAACAATGCGGAAAAATGAGTAATGATTAAAAACTTACCCCGACTTTTTGATTCGCACCGCCTTCAATTCAATCGAATTATTTAGATTTGCAGTCCACTGTTCTTAATTTAAGTTCACACGCACACGAATGTTAGTTGACACTATTCACTGATGCCATATTAAAGTAATGAACATTTTATTAATTTCGCACGGAGCAGTCGCAGACGCAACTCGTGGTCTCGCACTGATGGTGGCGCCACTGCGCCGGCGTCGGCCATATTTGGCGGACCTCCAGCGCAGCCAAGCCTGCTTCGCGCGCTCTTCAAATTTCCGCCAATCACAGATCACATCTACCTTACTTAGGTAATGAAGCATTTTGGCCGGGGTTTAATGATATTTAATATTATAAGGAGTAGAAATGCAAGCGTAAATAGTCTGTCTATAATTTTGTCTGGAATAGGCTTTGTAGTAAATTGTACAATGTACATTGTGCAACCTCAACGTAGGTACTTATTTCAAAGAATGTTGTTTTTGGGGATTTCAACGGTTCCGATGGTATTGTTCTACGGACATTATTTATTAATATACTACTTTACGAAGGTAGTCGCGAGAACAGCTGCTAGTCTATGATAGTTTATAAGGATCTCTAAATCCCTGTCACTATCAATGCCATCACTACATACTTACTACATAGTATAAAATAGTCGCTTTCTCTGTCCCTATAACCCCTATGTATGCTTAAATCTTTAAAACTACGCAACGGATTTTCATGCGTTTTTTTTAAATAGATAAGAGTGATTGAAGAGAAAGGTTTATATTATGCATAATAACGTAGTGATAATATACGTATACGCATATGGGTTATACGAGTATACATAAATATTATGCATAATAACCCGTGTGAAGCCGGAGCGGGCCGCTAGGTGTAATATAATATTTGTCTTTAGAAAGCTGTTTATTTAACCAAACTTCACCGAAAAATCGGCAGCGTGTCGATAAGTAGGTACTCGTCAAACTTTGACGGTCTTACCACAAAATATTTAAACCAGAGTTGAATAGATGAGTAATAATATCTTCTCCATAAATCGACGTCTAACCCTCGCTTTTTATAACACAATAACAAATTCATAAGTAAAATAAATAGGAATTTTAGGGTTGAATAAGAAAACGCAAGTGCTAGACGTCGATTTTGTCGAACGAAATATTATAGAAACATTCGTTTAACACTGGTTTAAACTTTTGTTGTAAGACGATGCTTGGCTGCCAAAATTCAATACTTGCGGTATTATAACGGCAAACAAGCGGACTTTTAAAGATCCCTTAACAGTATTAAATTTAATGAAAACACGAACTTTCGCTGTACTGCTTAGAGGAGCAGCCGAGCGTGAGAGGTTTAGCGTACGTGTGGTTCCGCTCAGCGATATTTAATTGAAGCGCTTTTGTTAGACTATTGTCTCTATCTAACACTAAACAAATGACAAGGATGGCAATAGAATTAATCTGTTGTCAACGTTGACTGACGTTTCTGAAACTGGGGGTAACCCCCCAACGTTGACAACGGAGTTTTGGCGGGAATCCGATAGTGAGACGTTGTTGTTTTTGTATTATTAGCTCAAACTTGTGTTTCTTCGAGTGTTAATGTGTAATATTGGTGGAATATTAACCATTAAGTGTTCGTTAACGTGCACGAGTGTAGGCGAATGATATAAACTCAAAAAACGTGTCATTTCGCATTTTTTCCAAAACTCCCAAGAAGTTTCAGTAAAGCATCCACTACTTTACTGAATCATGACTGACGATGTAAATAATTGACTTGACTACTTGACCACGATTGCTATAACATTGCTGTGACTTTCTTAATGTGAAATTAAGAAATACTTAAAATAAAATACTTGACACTGGCTATATGCACAAACCGTGCGAAGCCATAACTAAAACAAAAAAACGTTGACAACAGATTAATTCTATTGCCATCCTTGTCATTTGTTTAGTGTTAGATAGAGACAACGATAGTTTTAATGTACTGTCAAAACCAACTAGCGTTCTAGAAACCGGGGGTATGCTAACACTATGTAGGGACGTCATATTGGATACTCCGCCCGCAGCCTCGAGAGAATTATCACAGAGATGTATTTTTGGCATTTGGCAATTACTGGCGTAAGGAATAGGTCGATCATCGAAAATTTTTCATTTGGTTTATTTTGCTAAGTGCAAGCAAGATATCATATTTTTCTCTTAGTCATAACTTTTTAAATGTTTACATAGTTTTCTCTTTTAAGATGTTTTAAGGAATTTGTCCAGATTTCGTTGGTGTTAATAAAATGTTTTAACGTTGCTATAGAAATACAGTAAGAACTTGATTAAAAGTCACTACCTTATTTTTGGCGTTTTGTTGCAGAAAATGTCTCCTTATAAATAAAACCGCTTTTTTGTGTATCTATTCACTATCTTCGTCTCGTTTTCTGTGATCACAGTCTCAATATTCACCCTACAAACTTAGATCAATCAAATCACCGACAAGCTTCTCAACTGACACTTAGAAGTTTTACTTCAGTTTTAGTACTTTGTTTACGGAACTCTAAAATAAAAATAAAGGCGGTCCATCATTGTTTGCACTTTGTAAAGAAAACTTGGAACAACCGAAATACGAAGAATGCTTTGTGGAGTTTTTGAAGAATATTTCGGCGAAGGAATATTATCTTCTTCAGTTTCTTAGTGATCATGGGACTGCAAAAAAATGTTTACGTTTCTGAAAATATACAGGATGATGATTTAAGACGGACACTCAATGATGGTGTAAGGACAGCTTGCTGAAGTCTTGTATGTCAGGAAAGCAAGGTCTTACGAGTAGGAGTTCTTTTACTTATACAATATTTAAAATTACGAGTATGTCTCCGTGCGCTTACAGATTTTGAAAAAAATACTACTATATAAAGAAACAACGTTACCTATTCAAATTTATGATAACCCTAGATTTTGTATTTTTATAAAAATAATTGACATACACGGACTAGAACTGTCAGAGAAATAATATTTTGAGTAAGGTTTCCTCCATATTTTCTGAAAATCATTAAATAGGATACACTTAAATATGATTTGGAAAGTTCGAATTGGTTTCTTATGGAATTTTCCTGCAGCTTCTCTTATTCAGGAGATGCTCTTAAGCTCTTAACACCGTCTAAAATTACCATCCTGTATATCATTGTTTTGATATATATTTTTCCTTATAACAAAAACAAGAAGAGGTTTAATTTTCAAACACAATATTATTTTCAGATGTAGGTATTGTTGGTTCGTTAACGTGCACGAGTGGAAAAATGCTACACACACAAAAAATTAGTGTAATTTAATATTTTTTTACAAAACCGTCCATAGAGTTATTTTTCCCCTATACGAGTAGATACGAGTATAGGCTAGCATTCGACCAAGTTTCAGTGAAGCATTCCCCACTCATTTACATAATATACATTCCATACTCAATTATATTTTGTTTTGTTTTATGGAGATTTAAGTGTTTGACTTGTAAAAGTGCGATTTTATTGCCTATTTAAAATAAATGATTTGATTTGAATTTGACGTGTTGTTTCCAACTACCCGCGTACTAGACTACTAGCTACCTGACTGATGTCTCTAATTTTGACTATGACGTATCGAAACAAAATTGAGTTATTATTATACTGGATAAATAGCTACAAAAATCATGCTAAGCCGAAATATAAAAAAAAGCCAAATTAAAAAAAACATTTTAGAAACATAAGGTAAGCAATAACTTGGATAGTATCTCATTTAAATTTAGTACCTACGTGTAAACTAACTGTAACTGAACTAAAGGTAACTGAATCAAATAAACACAGCAGAGTGCAACATAGACATGGGTATAGTTTATCACAAAAGTCAAAGAACGGTCAGTCACCCGCAGCGTTTTGCTAGCCACGTACAGTTGGCAAAAATAAATTAATATCGAAATCGAAATATACACAAATTTTTTTTTAAACGTAGCCCTACACTAGGATTGCTCCTGTATCGTGGGTACCGCTTACAGACACATAATTTCACATACACATCACACCCAGACCAGAAACAAATATTTGTGGATCGCACAAATTTAATATTTGTCCCAGGCGGGAATCGAACCCGCAACCCCTAGCGCAGCAGTCCGATTGCTCAGCCACTACACCAAACGAGCCGTCAATTATTTGCCGTCAATTTATTGTATGCGATTGTGATTAAGTAGTATAATAATATATTTACTTGTGGTTCATAAAAGTGCACTTAAATTTCGCTTGATACAGTAAATTTTATATGTAAATTTTGACCCAAGTTCCGATTTTGCCTACATTTTGCCTACATTACCGACATTTTGCCTAACAATTAAATCCAGATGCCAAATAATAATTGAACACAATAATTCTTACTCTAATTAATGTTTATTCTACGGCAAATTTTGTTAAGCGTGTAGTTATTACTAGGTATTTTATAAAATCAGCATATATTTTATTCATCTAGTTATAGTCAGTATAATTATTATGCCAACCTTTTTACCTAATAAGTACACCACGAAGACTCGTTTAATGTTAATTGGTAGCTCTTAAAATTTAATCCAGCAATTATAATCTGTGAATGTATCTACCATCTGTACTTTGTCCAGACAACGGTAAACATTTGCAAAGTCCCTTTCAAGTCTAAGAAGTTCAGGATCGTTCGCATATCGAGCAGTGTTTATGTTGTGTCAGCGATGGCTTCAAAGGTAATTGAAAAGGTGTTGACGCCTGCAAAACCCGTATTATATTTTAGCTGGAGCTTGTGGAATCTCGTACCTAATATGGCCTAAAGCATGGGGAAAGAATAAGCCAAGCCATACAGTGCAATTGTACTTTTGACTGTAATAAAATTATGACAGAATTAGTAATATAAATTATAATATGACTTAAAAACTCACAAAATGACGGTCATGAAAAACTATAGCAGCTGCAGAAAATTAAAAGTGGTTAAACTTGAATACAAATTGAATCTAACGTATTGAAATAGTCAATGACATGTTTCATACGTATTTTCATATGTAATGTGCAAGCTTATATTGCAAATATCGTAAAATACTGGCTGATAACATCGTCATAAAATCGGCATATCAAAAATCTAAATGTATTATCCTCTCTCCTGATTTTATTTGGCCATCAAATACTGCCTATCTCTTAACAGTGAGAATACGCACTATTTATGGATGATGATTCTGCTTATTCTATATGCTTCCAGCTAAAATAACTCTGTAAAGTCGATAGGTAAAGCAATCATTTCAAAGTTTTGGAACAAAGTTCTCATGGCTGAAGTAAATATTGGGGATTTCCCGCAATATGAGCCAACTGCGGCTCACACGATGCCAACGTGTTCGAGAATCAACTTTCTCGTAGTTTAACCCTGATTTAGGGTTGTAAGAAAATAAAAAAGTAATATTTTAATTTACAACTTCATTGGTGTTGTAGCTATAGGTTAGGTACCTACTGTAGTAAATGTTGCCGTCAAAGATACTATCTACGACAGTCATTGAGATCCGCCTACTTAGTAGTTACGTGTTTCTACATCGAGCTAGTGCAAAAGTGATCTACAACTAATAATTAAAAAAACTAATTGCAAAACTGAAAAGAATCCTGACTGGGTATAAAACTAGATACGATTTTGTCTATGTCACTCTCGTTAGCAAAATATAACATCATCATTCCTCAGTCTAATGTAGGATGCCTCAAAATAACATATACGAGCGAAAAACCAAAATGTTCCTGCTGGACAAAGGGTGAGAGCCTCACAAGTTCAGTTCTTTCTTAGCACCCACCCAGCCCTGTTGAAAGCTAAAGCTGATTCCAAGATGGCTTCCCTCGATCCACTCCGATATAAATGCAGCGATTGTGTCTCACAACTCAGCGGACTGCAATAAAACAGTAGATGAAGCACGTAAATAATCCGTTTCAAATAAAATTTATTACAGTTTTGTATGTCTTTTTATTGTAAATATCTAACTAGTTTAATTTATTACACTTGTAAACTAACTTATTTAAACAATTAAGCAATATGTAAATTACAGTTCTGTAACATTCAAAGCTTTGTAAGAAATGAAATTATTACCTTAAACTTGGTAATATTTACTTAATATTATTATATTTATATGGTATTTGTTTCAATTTTCCAATATTTTGGCACCGTTGCAAAGCCATAACAACGAGTAAAAAATAAAAAAACTACAAAAAAAAACATACAATGCAATGATTTAGTAACTAACTGTTCTTTTAGTCTAAAAAAATATAGTTTAATAAGAGTTTTAAAAACTTAACCTCACTGTAACGACTGTTAAATAATTGTCAATAATATGTATCCACTACCTAAAAACAAAGTAACATGTTGACTACACTCTAAGTCACTCACGTAAATCTAAAAAAAAAACTTACAAACAAATCACAGAACTCAAAGTGCCTCGAACCCCATCAAACATTATAAAGTTGGGCGGCTTTAAGCACCATCTCTCTCAGCATAACGACACACGTAAACAGTTAAAACTTAAACCAGAAAAGTTAGCGAATGGTCGTAGAAGGTAACACGTATTGTTTCCATACAGGTTAACTTACGCACACTTTTAAGGCTCTACCCGACTATTGCGCTATTAAATACGGTAAAGTACGTTTTTAACTAAGCGAGTACCTTATTCGATGGACTATTGCGAAGACGTCTAGTAATGACTAGTTTATATACTTTTTAAAGGCATCAGTGCCATTGATTTTATGTTAACAGGTAAAACCACATGCTGAAAATATCGGAAACTCAAATACTGCGTCGTTTACTGAAACGTAACGGCTTACGTTACGTTCTATGTCGTCGTTCAACTCGTGAATTGTTGATCTTCCTATACATACGAAATATCCTGAGTTTATTACCGCTACGGTATACGGAACATCGCGGGGAGGTTATATTACGGATGCCAAATGAAATTTGCTGTTATTATGTAAATCAGTTTGAACTGTAGGCATTTGTGGTCCTAATTGTTTTTTTTTAGAAATTTCTAGGCTAGCGTTTAACCACTATCTTATTTGATCTTAAATGAAGATGGGGTTGAAATTGGTATACATGCTAAACTTAGGACGGGATTGCTCTCAAGGATCGCTTCCGGAACTCCCCGACAGGAGGTTGGTTTTTCAAAGTTTCTATAGATTTACTCCTATTTACCCATCCTTTATTTTACCATATTATACAACAACAAATACCTAGATACGAGTATACTTGATTTTAATTGTCGTTAGAGAGATTTCGTCTGTTATTCATGAAGTCACACGATTAAAATTACCTCTTGGTTACCAAATAGTAGCTAATATTGTATTGAGTTAATGCGTAATTTAATAATCGTTTATGTCAAACGAACTCATGGAATTCTACGTAGCAATTTCGTGGACATTGGACAAGCTACGACAAACTTTGTAGACAATTATATTCGAGCAGTATTCAATCATCTCTGGCCCGTTTAATAATTTACAACTTAGTTTTATTGTTTAAGAATTTGAATACCATTCTCTTTATACTAATTAAATTAACTGTGAAGTCAGGATTATACTTGGTAACGAATTTGAATAAACGTAATTATACAAGGTAATGTATACTTTTACCATAATAACTTTAAGTTTTCATATCAAAACGACTGCAGTACCAGTCTTGATTCATTTTACAATTTGTTGACCATTTTAAAACTGAAGCCATAATCAATTATATTATAGGTATTCTATTTGATTTAGCATATTTTATGTTTTTATCGTTAGCTTTGTTAATGAGTTGTATGTTTTTGATTTGTAAAAGTGCGATATTGTGGGCTATTAATAAAGGGTTTGAGTTTTTGTATGTACAGACAGTCTGTATGTATGTACCTACCTATACAATTATTAGTACGCATTCACACGCAAAGGTTTATTTGTACATCTACGTATCTTACTACTAACGAAATAGAAAAGCGTAAATAAGCCACAAACGCGTGAAGGCGTAGCATCTATACGTAGCACGAGCGTAGCACACAACTTCTACGCTCGGTTACATGCGTAGAAGTGCGCGTAGCAATAACAACTCATAAACTACGCCATAAAACTTCCTTTGACATTCGAAGTAAACTGTGTGCCTAGTGCGAGTTTTGTCAATTTATTTACGCGCTCGGTCCGTTTGGCGTAAACTTGAAATTGTATGGAATAAGAGCAGCGCCATCTAGCGTCAGTGAATCAGTCACTAGATGGCGCTGCTATTATTCCATACAATTTCAAGTTTACGCCAAACGGACCGAGCGCGTAAATAAATTGACAAAACTCGCACTAGGCACCCTGATTTCGTCAGCACGATTAATAATATTGTGATTTTATGTCAATAATTGCTGTGATTTTTTTTAATAAATTTTATAATTAAAAAATTGTATTCGATTTTTTTCGACTTGATTAGAATGTTCTGTTTATTAGTTTATCAAGGTTTTAATTTTCCTCGTAATTAGGCGACACGGAAAGTTTTTTAATTTACCAGAAAATATATTACCAAATTACAGTAAAATTGTGTCGTAGCAACCGTTTTTACTTGGCGTCATTTTTTCAATAATGTTTTTACTTTTTTAAAGGACTGAACACACGGTTAGTCTTTTCTTGCGTATGTGCAGTCAAAGTTTGCCTTAGGTGGGGGAGCCGTGGATACTGCGTGCATCTAAATTTACTTTAATACGTTTTTACGTTTAAACGATTTACTGTCAACAGCAAATTTTCAAACGTCACAAAACCTATGCTCAGTACACCACACGAACTGTGGACGAAATCCACAGACCAGCCAAAGCTTTGCCCATAACTACCTCATGGAAATACCCCTTTAATAAAATATAAGCCTTAAGCGAAAATAGCCTTAGAACAATAACGCATAGAAGTCAAGTACTCGCTAGCGCTGTGAAGCCATTTTTACTGAGACTTTTTGGGCCTAGTTCATAGTCTAGTTGCTCGAAATCATACGACACTTTCAATGCGCTTCTGTGCGTTTTGCAGAAGATATAAAATGGCACTCACGCACACATTGATAAAAAAGTGGCTTCACTCTCGAGTGATACTACGCATGAAACTATCCTTCTCTGCGTTATTATTCTAAGCCCCCCAGCATGGACCTCGAATACATTTTAATTAGACCACATAACTCACAATGGAGTTCAGGACATAAATCCAGATGTAAACCCAGTCTTAGACTTGGCAAGGCCCCAGGATAGGCCCAAATAAGAATTTGTTTGGAGGTTTGTTTGTACTAGAATCGTACGAGTTCCAGGTATTTGGGAGTTTAGCCTAAATTGCTGTTGTCACGTGACTGTAGGTAAATACTGTAGGTAAAGCAGATTAATTTAGTTTTAGGCTTAGCGTGCGAAAGGCTACATATATATTCTAAACTGAGTTAGTGCAGCTGTTACTCGTAGTAACGGATGCGCACTACCCGGAAATTGGACTGGGATGGGAAACCTAATCATTTGAGCCACGTTGTGACATTGTACTAACAAGTTGCTAAATAGTACAGTTGGTAACAAAACTCGTTGAACATAGTCTTACTTCAAATGTAGTTTTACGCATTCAAAATATAAACATTTTATTGTCATTTCACTACAGCTCCCGTGCATTATTTGGTGAGAAAATCTACTCTGAGGAGTTAGCTTATGGGTTAGATTCCTACGAATTTGTATGAACCTCAGGTATATTATTTGTTCTGGGTTGCAGTGTTTGTGAGACCAAAGTCCAGCTTCTAAGTCAATGGATATAAAGCAAATTCGAATAAAGGGTTTGGATCTCACAATTAGGACCGTAACGATAAAAACGCTTTGCAAATGTTTTACTAATTTTGGTGGTGGCTGTACCATGTAGTTGCAAAGGTGATTAATTAATCAAATTCTAGGAAAATAGAGATTTCATTTGGGTTCATGGGACTTACCATGACGTCATATTGTGATCCAATTGAAGACCTAAACATAATCGTTTTACTACTTATTCGTACCATGACGTCTCGTTGTGACATCTTGATGCTCAATTTAAGTTGATTTTAAATGTACCCGTAAAGGGATTGACGTCTACCTAAATGATATCGACGAAAGCCATGTGTTACTACTATTATTTAAAGTGAAATGATTCTGTTTAGGTCCTCAATTGGATCGCAATAAGACGTCATGGTAAGCACCCAGTACTGCTGTTAGTTAGTTTTCTTCTTTGCCGCTGCCGTTTGAACCGTTGTCGTGCTGATTGATTTACTCATGGGCCGATTAGATTTCAGGTAGACTTTTTCAGCTGAAACATAGCGGTGATACGATTATCTAGCTAATCAACGATATCTTAGATTGATACCTTCACCGTGAAAAATCATAATTTTATTTTAAGTTTATGCAGATTTCGTCTCTTGTATGAATAGGAGTTATAAAACAGACATGAGACATGTTTTATCTGATCTATTTATTTATAACCAGCTGGCCCGACAGAATATGTTGACCTGTCAACTATCAAGCCATTTCCAAAATGTATGCGTAAATTAGTTAACATAGTTTTTTTTTTGTGAATTATTTTAGCCGCGTCCTAATCTGCTATTCGGGACAGAGACAAATCCAACAATAAATCAAAGATCATCAAAATAGTTCTGCACTTCTTGAGTTATAAATGGTGTAACTAACACGACTTTGTTTTATCTTAATATATATAAATCTCGTGTCACAATGTTTGTCCTCAATGGACTCCTAAACTACTTGACCGATTTTAATCAAATTTGCACGGCGCGTGCAGTTTGATCTAACTTGAAAGATAGGGTAGCTTACATCTCAATAATATAGTCGCAATAACAAAAACCTTAGCCACAGCAACGCGTGGCCGTGTCTGCTAGTAATTATATAGATAACTAGCTGATACCCGCAACTTCGTTCGCATTTTTATATAAAATGTAAACTGTTTAGAAAATCAATTGATGTCGCGGGAAACAGTTATAGGTAAGAATATATCTGTCTCTTTCTCTCTCCCTTTTCCTCTATCTTTCTCCCTCTCTAGCTCTTTTTCTACCTTTCTCCCTCTTTCGCTCTTTCTATCTCTCTTCCTCTACCTCCATCTCTTTCCCTCTCCCTATATATCTATATCTTTCCCTATCTTTCTATCATTAATATCCTTCTCCACTCTCAATCTCTTGCATTCCCTCTCCCTGTCCATCTCATCCATTATATTTATTTCCCTCACCCTCTCCATCTATATCTCTTCCTTTCCCTCCTTCGCTCACTCCCTCTCCCTCTATTTCTATATATTTCGCACTCAATCTCTCTCACCTATTTCCCCCCACTCTCCCCTCCTTCTAGCCCCACTCTCACCGCTTTCACTCCCACTCTCTACTCTTTCTCCCCCCACTCTACCCTCTTTCTCCCCCACTCTACCCTCTTTCTCCCCCCACTCTCCCCTTTTCTCCCCCACTCTCCCCTCTTTCTCCCACCACTCTCCCCTCTTCCCCCCACTCTTCCCTCTTTCTCCCCCCACTCTCCCCTCTTTCTCACCCACTCTCCCCTCTCTTTCTCCCCACTCTACTCTCTTTCCCACCCCACTCTCCCTTCTTTCTCCCCCCACTCTCCCCTCTTCCCCCCACTCTTCCCTCTTTCTCCCCCCACTCTCCCCTCTACCCTCATACCCCACTCTCCCCTCTCTATCTCCCCACTCTACCCTTTTTCTCACCCCACTCTCCCCTCTTTCTCCCCCACTCACCCCTCTTTATCCCCCCACTCTCCCCTCTTTCTCACCCCACTCTCCCCTCTTTCTCACCCCACTCTCCCCTCTTTCTCCCCCCACTCACCCCTCTTTATCCCCCCACACTCCCCTCTCTTTCTCCCCACTCTACTCTCTTTCTCACCCCACTCTCCCCTCTTTCTCACCCCACTCTCCCCTCTTTCTCCCCCCCTCTAACCTTTTTCTCACCCCACTCTCCCCTCTTTCTCCCCCCCATTCTCCCTTCCTTTTCCCCCTACTCTGTCCGCTTTCTCCCCCCACTCTCCCCTCTTTCTCCCCCCACTCTAACCTTTTTTGCACCCCACTCTCCCCTCTTTTTCCCCCCACTCTCCCCTCTATTTCCCCCCACTCTACCATCTACTCCCCCTTTCCCCCCACTATCCCCTTTCCCCCACTTTCCCCCCACTCTCCCCTTTCCCCCTTTCTCCCCCTCCTCCCATCGCACTCTCCCCCCTTAATTACTTTCCAATTTAAATTACGATCCGTTTAGCCGTTTATTGTGGTCCGTAGGGGGTGCATCTAAAGAATACCTCATAATTTCAACCCCCTTGCTTTTCCCCCTTTAGGGATGATTTTGCAAAAAAGCTGAAACCCGTATTTATTTATTTCTTACCAAAAGCCTAAATAAGAATTTTCAGATCCGTAACTTGAGGAATTATGGATTCCCCATACAAACTTTCAACCCCTATTTCATCCCCTTCGAGATTATTTTTTGAGACAAAAGATAGCCTATGTCCGTCTCATAGGTCCAATCTACCCCTATACCAAATTTCATCGAAATCGGTTCAGCCGTTTAGCCGTGAAAAGGTAACAAACAAACAGACAAACAGACAGATAAACAGAGTTACTTTCAGATTTATAATATTAGTATGGATAGTGGGGCTAGGAACATTTTTTCTTTGTATCGCGTATTCCAAAGCACTGGTAGAGTCAACGGAGCTTCCTTTTCCTGTCCAGAATCTTGGTACAGTGCTTGAAAGGGAAACATCCTTTTTTCAAACTCAAACCATAATCAATTACTGTTTAATTTAATTTATCATACTTTATGTTTTTATGATTCTCTTTGTTAACGAGAATTAGCTGTTTGAAATGCTTTGACTTTATGCTAACAAGAAAATTCTCAACAGCAAAAAGAGGGTCTGATATTTCTATATGAAAGGTAGAATACAAATGTTCTCTTGCGCCTTGTCTGATGTTGTGACAACATGGTGTCTTGGGATTTATTTCTCCCATGCCACTGATAAACAAGAATAAGCAGCTTCCACTGATTGAAGGCTTAATAAGATACGAGGAAAATGTAGGTACCGATCTTCTACGATAACATGGCGAGACTTTTAAAATATTGTATATAATATTAGTTTATATAAAAAAAGTTATCTTTATTTACCAATATAAATAACAAAAAAAAAACAGGGTCCCCTTTACTAGGGCAGGCCTTTGTCCCGGGAGACTGTTATAAATTAACAAATTGAGTTATAATAATAACAATGTATTGGAAAACGTGAGTGAGACAGAAGATATCCAATAACTTATCAAAAATGATTCGATAACAATCTTGTCGAGGTTAAATTAGTTTTATCTGACTAACTATAGTATATTTATAATTATGCTATGATTTCGTATGTTTTTTTGCTTTGTAATTTCTTTGAATATCAGATTTATACTGGTTGGGCTTAAACTATTTTACTTGGGTTTATAATAATTGTATACGTCATGTTACATTGTATAAAACCAGTTACATAATATTTCAAGTAAAAAATAGCTTATTTTCTTTAACGTTTATTCGTGCTCTCAAAACAAAAGCAAGAGGAGCGGGCCATCTTATCGTAGAATATCTATAGATATTGTTTTCGTCATAAGCTTACAGATTGGTGCATTATCTTTGTGTTATAACAAGTAGGTTTCTGCTCTGTATCGATGTTTTAACCATTGTGCAAATGGTTGTTTGAACTCATCATGGTAGGTGAAAAGATTAGGGCAGTTATTTTTTGGTTTATTAACTTACAATAAAGTACATTATAATTATTGTAGGTACCTAATAATTAACAATAATGCTATAATTACTTCGGATAACTAAAGAAAAAAAGCTTTAAAAATGTACATACCATAATTACAGTATTATTGAAGCACTAGTAATAATATAGTAGTTTGTTTTACAAGGGTACAAAACGACTCATACTTTACTCGATGCTTTGCCTCACGAGCGTAGCGAGTGTGGCACATAGAATCGAGTATGAGTGAGTCGTTTGAGGCCCGCGTAAAACACAAAATTTTTCTCACCGAGATTGCGAGAAATATAATAAGTAGGTATACAATTAAAAAAAGGCTAAGAATATTTCACAAATAGTCACGTTCAATTTCAAATAAATAAATAATCAAATTCAATCTTTTAGAACCAATTTGCATTGCTGTCAAAATTCTACACACACCTACAGATTATAGGCGGCAATTACAAACTTTTTAAATTTATTCTAATGTTCGCAAACGCACACGTACACATAGCATAGGTACATCCTATGATCGCCAAAAATGTAAACGAGAATTACACTTTCATTTAAAAAAGTAAACTGTTTAGGCTTCGCACGGTTTTTACATTAAGATACTCTTCTTCTTTTTCTAAGTAGTTATGTTAAAATGGAAAATTGAAAAGTCGAATCTTCAGCCTGTTGATAAGAGCGAGTAAAAATTAAAAAAAAACTACATTCACTCCCTAGTGCCCAACAACCTCGTTGGCTCCCGCTAAGCTGAGCTAACCTGACACCTTTTTAAGCATGAGGTGTCAAAAATATTTATTTGCTGTCTTTATTCACTACGCTATTGGACGACGACTGTACAAATTACGTCAGAAAAATGATAAAATGAAATCAATCCGGCGAATGGGACCACGGTCTTCATACGTAGCGGTCCCAACCGTGTTACTTCGAAATTATTTCCATTTGTAATAATGTGATATAATTTATACGTGCTCAAACAATCCTGTCGTATGTTGACCTTCCATTTTCATTATTATCTCAGTAATCCTAGCTGAACGAACTAATCATTTACTTATTTTAATAACTATCTACCAGTATGAATAACTGTAGTATATATGTGTGAACATCTAGTATTATGAGTAATAGACTACATTATTTTATAATCTAACTTTGTAAAACATGTGTTCATTATACCGACCTCTTTATTTTGTTCCAAAGCACTTAACATTATTTTTGCTTATGTATATTATGTAGGTACCTAAATTAAATTTGAAATACTGTCTCATAATTTAACATAATTTTCATCTAACTTTGAAAGTTTCAAGATTGTATTATACCTACTTACATTAATGTTAATGGTTTCAACTGACAAAGAAACATTTTTAACCCACTTAACTGGAATATACTCGTAGGTATATATATCGTATAGTATATCGTCGGTCGGATTCATTACCGGAACAAATCCGAATTTACGTGTTTTGAGATAAGTATGAGAAACGGTAGGGAATCGTAAAATCTTTCTAAATCACTAACGGTACAACTCAAACTTTAGTTCTAGTTGTCAGGAAACCATTTATTCCGATATAACTATTTACAATAATACTATTATTTTCGTGTTCATTATTAGCTTATTTCGAAATGTCCCACTCAAACTTCGATATCCATAGTCTATCACGAGTTCATTAACAGTATTTTTTGAAATGTTCCAATATGACTTTGAATTAATTAGAAGTTGAATATTGTTTTTGTGCGTTTACTCCGTTGGTGCTCTGGACGCCGCGTGAATTAGTTTGATGCAGCTTGATTTTGCTATAAATTAACTATCACACTTATGAAAAACGATGATGATGATAATGATGACTTGTAATCTATGTGAAATTGGGTAAGCTACCTGCATACCAAATTTCATGAAAATTGGGCAGTTTTTACAGTTTTGTCGCACTGATGGAAAACAGTGTTGATGATGATGCTGATGATGATGATAACTTATAGCCTATGTCCTAAGTTCCGGGATAAACTATCTGCGTGCGGAATTGCGGAGCGGGTGGATTCATAAACGATACATTTAGTCCTCCAGAAGTTATTTAATTCTCGAGGGTATCACGCCAGAAGCATGGAACAGGAGTGTGGTGGTGCTTTTCTTCAAAAAAGGTGTAACTATCTTATTGAAGAATTATAGACCCAACTTAACCCCAGTAATTTGTAGGTATAAGCTGTTCTCGAGAGTCCTTTTGAACCACCTCGAACGCAGGTTTGATTACTTCCAGCCTCCCGAACAAGCCTGTTTCCGGAAAGGTTTTGGCACCATAGACCACATACACACGCTCCGGCTGATTATATAGAAGACTCTGGAGTATAATTGGCCATTATATTTGTGAACTATGAAAAAGCCTTCGATTCAATCGAGACCTGGGCAAGTGGGCAGTAATGCAGCCTCTTCAGCGATGCCATATCGAATATAGGTATATCTAAGTAATGAAGTGCTTGTATATTACACCGCCCACCGTGTCAATCCGACTGCAGGACGAGAGCACGAAACCTATTCTATTGCAGAAAGGCGTGAGAGAGAGATGTTATTTCTCCGAAACTGTTCAGGAACGCATTGGAGGTTTTAAAGCTCTTGGACTGGAACGGATACCTTGGGCAGATTATCCAGTTAGGCAGGTCCAACTTCAATAAAGAGGTCACCTGAAGAATCTAACTCGGATGCCAGTGTTCCGGAAGTTACGTGACATTTTCTCGTCCATAATTTCACAGTGCCTGGAGACAAGGGTCTTCCACCAGTGTGTGTTACCAGTAATGACTTATGGAACTGAGACGTGGTACTTAACTGCTGGCGTTTTGAAAAAGCTCAGAGTCACACAGCGGGCAAGGGAAAGAGCTAGTATGCTCGAAGCTTCTTTGCGCGATAAAATCCGGAACGAGGATATTCGTCAAAGAACTAAAGTTTACGACATAGCTCTCAAGGTTTGCAAGCTGAAGTGACAAGGGTAGGCCACATCGCTCGTAGAACTGATAACCGATGGGGAAGAAAGGTTCTAGAAAGGCGACCACGGACTGGAAGACGTAGTGTAGGAAGGCCTCCCACTAGATGGGCCGATGACATCAAAAGAGTCGCAGGCAACCGGTGGATGCAAGTGGCAAGTTGTCGTTCAGTGTGGCGGTCTAAAGGGGAGGCTTATGTTCAGCAGTGGACGTCTTCAGGGTGATGATGATGATGATTATTGGTAGATTTTCACAGTTTAAATCGCACTGATGGAAAACGGGGATGATGATGCTTATGTCCTAAGTTGGGGGATAACCTAACTGCGCACGAAATTCATGCAAATCTGTCCAGCTTTTTGAGCGTGACGACCTAACAAACATACACACATGCACACACGCACACTCACAAACTTTCGACTTAATAATATTAGTTAGATTACCAGCTCATTTGGAAATATTCCATTTTATTCTAATTTTATACAAGAAATTTTTAGTTCATTATTGGAACATCTCACAAATATAACTATTACTCAATAACTACAAATAATACTTAAACCTTAGCTACCACACAATAAAACCGTGTTAAATCTGCATATTATGAACTAAAAGTAATTAAACATACTTAATTTCATAATAGTTAAAATGACATTTGAAAACTTCTAAAATCTTTAAACCTGATTTTCTCCAAACTACGATTTTTGAAATGTTCCAGTACTGATTTGGACCGACGATATATAGTATAATATATATTAAAATTTTAGTTTTTTGCATGCGTTTAGTAAAATTACAAGTCAGAGTTATGTTACCTACTTTAGTAGTTAGAAAACATTGAGTGTATTGTATAGTGGCTGAACATAAATTAAAAAATTTAAGTATTAAGAAGAAGCAGAAGTGTTATAAAATAAATAATAAAAATTAACACGGCTTTTGACGGCTCGTTTGGCGTAGTGGCTGAGCAATCGGACTGCTGCGCTAGGGGTTGCGGGTTCGATTCCCGCCTGAGACAAATATTTGTGCGATTCACAAATATTTGTTTCTGGTCTGGGCGTGATATGTATATGAAATTATATGTCTGTAAGCGGTACCCACGATACAGGAACAATCCTAGTGTTGGGCTACGTTAAAAAAAAAAGAGAAGAGAAAGAGAACAATAATTTCAAGTAGGTAAGTACCTACCGTTTTACACTCTGAGACCAAATAAAAGGGCATTACAAAGCGGAATATGACATGAAAGCTCTTTTTACACCATATTTCCCCATTACACGGTCTACAAAATATCGTAAACGGTCAGAAAATCCCGCGTCACAAAGAAAAGACATAAATCATTTAACAAACAATATTCATACAAAAATGGACTGAGCTTTCTAAAAATCGAGTTCGAGAACTATTCAAAATCCATTCATACATATATTCATGAATTGTTTCGATTGGTACTATTGTCATTCGTAACTGGCAAAATTAAAATTGCACAACTCTACAACCTTACGCTAGTAAAAATAAAATTGAAAGTAGCACAACTTAAACTACTTTTTATGTTTGTCAATTGTAAAGAAGTTTGGAAAGGATTTGCAATCACGAATACTTTTATTGCAATGAATTAAAGTTGAAAATGGCACGGCTGAAGGAAATGCAGTGTTTTAGGGTTAAAAAGTTATTGTAGTTATAGGCATTTTGGATTTAAAAATATAGTTTAGTAATAATTTATTGACATTTATCTACGGTCTTAAGTAGGTAGTTAAAAAACACAGATACAGAAACAAAAGCCATACAAACATTCAGATACACAAACACACGTTTATACATTCTTTTATGGTGTTATCATGTATAAAATATTATGTAATTCTAAGTGGTACGTATTAATTTGCATGAATGATATTTAACTATAGGTACGGTCGGCATCAAAAGTAGCTTAACATCTCCGTATCTTAAATTATTATACACCCTAAAAATATACATTTTGCGTATCTACAATTGAACGGCCTCTAAAGTAGATGAACATCTCCGTATCGTAAATTTAATATACACCCTAAAAATGTACATTTTGCGTATCTACAATGGAATTGGAAACTAAAACATGTTAAGCTACTTTTGATGCCGACCGTACTATCTTCTATATATGCTGGCAGACAGCACAGTATCGCTTAACTGTGGTACAAAACCTTTCCCATGTTATTTCTAACAAATTTCCATACAAGCTTTCATAAACATAACTTTTAAAACCGTGTACCGTCAGCAAGAAACTTCAACCAATGAGGTTCAAATATGCGCTCATGAATATTCCGCGCATGGCTCACTCTGTACGGACAACAAAAACACTTGTGGTACGGTGTTACAGTATACTGTAGTAGAGTAACATCCACTTTAATTATACGTTCGATTTTTTGTTAGTCTTCACACAAAATATGGTTGTTTACAATTATATTTTGGATAATGATGGTGCCTAAATAAGTAAAGTATCTATATACGTAATACTTACGTAAATCAAATTTCAGCAAAATTATTTCAGCTGCTTCAGCATGCAAAGCTAACGAAAATACTTACACGAATCTTGGTTTTTATAAGGTTAGTATATTCAAAGTTAGGTCTAGTTTTTGAAAACGGTTCTCATACCTACCCAAATTGGAATCGAGTTTGGCTAAATATGCGCTTCTTTTCACAGAATCATTTATCTACCTGGCTAATCCAGATACAATGTTTCTACAAAAATTACTGCGCACCTCTCTTCGGACTTCGAACGAAAGATAACATACTGCATTTATGCACTGTGGTTGCGGCTTCCAAGCACCAACAACAAAAAAGGCAAACATGTAGCAAGCTCTCGGCAATATCGCCTCATGATCCATCTTTATTTGTCACTGGCCTAGTGATCTATCGCCGCGCTGAGAACTTTATTAGGTTACGTTGGCCTTAGTTTATGGTGACTGTGCTGGATGGTGCAGTGCTTGCTTACAGCCGAAATTAATATTGCATCTCCTATCCAAGATTGAAATCGATCTCGGATTGCTGCCTATCGTTCGATCGATTTCCAACCTGCGTGCCTTTATAAACCAATCCACGGATCGGTTATTGGTACGTTTGACCCTAAAAATGGATTGTGATATCAATCCCAGGTAGCAAAATTTGGATTGGATTGATTATTAATTTTGGCCGTTAGTTGACTGAGTGAGTGGAGTGTGTGAGACTCCTACTCGATTCGATCTTATCGACAAGCATGGGTTGTGGATTCGATCTTCACAGAAGAGAGCAAGGGTACCTGTGGTGCACTGATAAATTACTACAACCACCTCTACTTTAGATACCTTAAGAGGTCAGCGAATATTGTGTGATCGTCTTCATGATTCGATCTTATTTCTTGCCCGGGGGGGGGATCAGTTTATCCGTAAACAGATACATACGTTGCTTATAACACCCCTTTCTTTGCGTCAGAGGTTAAAAAGGGGCCTTAAATGACGTTTCCAGCCGCCAGAACATATCCTCTTGAACAAACGTGTAGGCATGTGAACCCCGAAAATACTTCAGAGAGACCTCTGCATAATTTTATATGACAAAGCCACGTCCACCGCCATCCACCACTTTATACATTGACAACTTGTTTGTTTACTTTTTCTGAAGATGTGAAAATAACTTTGTCGCTGTAAGAAGTTTTTGATTTGTTACTGTTTGTAAGGATCGCAATTTATTACGGTGGGTAGACGTAGTTAGAGAAATTACACTTTTTTGTAGTTCGATAAGCATGTCTGTTATCTTATGGTAAGAGCCTGCATATGCTTCGCTATTTGCTGTTGTGTAAACCTTAACAGAAGCTAGCATTCTTATCATTAAATCGGATTTAACTTGTAATAATAAATCCAAAGGGTTGTTGTAAAGTCAAGTTGTTGATAAAGCCGGCGCAGAACTTTGGCAAAGAACTATATCCTAATATCGATACAAAAATGGGCCACCACCCGCTTATAGCGGCAAGTGGTGCGTGAAACTCCAAATCAAATAAATTATATAAAACTTTATATAATTCAGTATTCCTACACGTTACTGTGGCTTCATTTCCTCTGCAAATTTACTAGAGGAAAATCCAAGAAACTTTAATTCGCCGACAAATACAACAAAATACACATGTAGGTAATACTATGGCACTCAATTTACTGTGAGTAGTCCACAGGGGAGACATCTTCGTAGAATAGCAAGCAGTTAGAGATAACATACGATAATATGACACCTACGTACTGCAAAATGGGCTTCCTGCTTCGATGTTTCCACAGAGCTGCAATTTCAATTCAATTTATATAATGCCGTAACAATTAGATTAGGTACCTACTCGAATTATTGTACAGTTGTGAAAATAATTTAGTTGTATGTATAATAAATTAATTACGCATGGCCAATACATTATAATAAATAATACGATCCAGAAATCACAATTAATTAAACTAATAATTAATATTATAACAACTTCCGTTCACAACTTCCGGCATAACAACTTCCGTGACTGTACAAATTGAAAATTTTGTTTAGGTTCAGTTGACCGATTGAAATTCGCATTATATACTAACTCATCCCGCGGGCACAGTTTTGGCAGGTTCAGTTGATGTAAGAGCCACGGTAACATAGTATATAAATTATTATTGTTACGTATTATTTTTTTATCTGTTTTTTTTTTAATTCCTTGATGTATGTTTTTTTAACCTAGTGTACACTAAAGTATTTTCTATTTTACTATCAGGAAATAGAGGGCCAAAGCTCTAGCAAACACCCAGATTCCTTGCGTATTATGTTCCTGTCCTGTGAAGATATTGATTCGGTTGCGGGTTTGACAGCTGATGCTTTGCAGTCAACTCAAAAAGTATCCATAATCCACTGGTGGATGTAGGTAGGTGCAGAGTAAGGTGTCCTCGGAGCCACTTGTGGAAACTAGCGATGGATTCAAGTGGAGGGAGAACGAGTAACTTTGTCTGTCTCTTTGACTTTATGTCTGTTCTCTCCCATTTCATGACTATCACTCCCATTTCACACATGAGTGGTAGGTAATGGCTAGATATTTGAAAGTCGTATATTGTTGTTAATTTATATTAATTCTTGTAACTTAAAATAGTTAGCATCTTGGTCATACTGAAAGCTTTATGTTAAAATCAAATAAATAAAATGGCTGCAGCGCTCTTGATGAAATTAGATAATAAGGAGACATTTTGAACTTTGAAAAAGCACATAAAATATTTCATACGTGATAAACTGTAGTGTTCAACTGTACACGGACAAAATCGTGGGTAAAAACTAATAATTTCTTCAGTGTTACCATTGATCTCTCAAATTAATATACGCGTGTAGCATTAACCACTCACGAAATCTTATTAGGGTTGTATTCATCTTTTCTTGGAATTTTTGTTCTTTTAGTTTTTGTTATTTGTTGACTTCCCATTATGTTTCCGGTACATAAACTTATGGTTTCTATTAAACACATAAATACTCACTGATTCGAAGACGAAACAAATTCGTAATAGCAATATTAATCCTATATTAATGTGAAAAAACATCTAACATCTACCGGAACCCTAAAAAAGTATTGGGCATATAATTGACACGAGTCATGTTATCGTGGCTGATCTCGACTTCACGTTTGTTTGTACCCAATTTCGTTCAATAAATTAATGTGTTCAGGGAAAACCATTTCGTTTATTTGAGACGTTTTCTAGTGGAAACATGTTTATTTATGTACTTGTAATTTCCAACAAGTAAATTTTTTGCTTTACTCGTTGAGTACAGTTTTCACACACAAAAATACACATTTTATTTAATTTAGACACACGACGAGTTAAATATTGGTCTAAGAGCCCGTGAACCCCAGACCTTCGTTATTTTATAAAAGCTGAAAGTTTGTCAGCGCATGCTCCCAACACAGGTAAGAACGATGGACTATTATGAAGTTTGGGTTGCCGTGGCTTTGGCAGGTAAACGGTACTAAAGGTGTGTAAAATACCGATCTAAATTCATCAAATAATAAAGTGTGATTTTTTGGTATTACCTTCAGAATATTATTAAAAATCACGTTATTGATTGCCAGACACTTAACATCATGGCAACCCCTTGCCAGACACCCCTAATGTTCATGAAATTATAATTCTACTTATGTTATAGTATAAAAGCTGATTTTTATATATAATACTTAGGTAATAATTAGATGATGTTTCCTCATCAGCCAGACATTTTTGATAGTTCCAACCCCTTGCCAGACAATGATGTAGGGTCGCTGTAGGAGCGAGCGCGAGACAGTATATGTATGGTGGGTGCGAGTGAGATGGCGAGATAGGTCTATCGCGATCTTTCACTGCGCAGTTGTTATTTCTACTGCGCATGTATTGTTTACAATTGAGCTACACCATAACTGGACCTGATCAAACACGTCCGAATGATTTTGCGAAAGAGTTGAAAAATTCAAATTTCAAACAAGCTCTGGTGGATTTTTTAATTTTACATTGGGCCAGTGATGAAATAATACCTTTTATTGGAAAAAAAACTATTCACATAAATTCTAAACAGTGCCATTCTTTTGTTGTTGATGCTTCTAACAAAGTAGTAACAAGGGTTGTAGAAGAGTTATCATGTCGAGAACATTAAGAGGCTGATACCAAAATAGTCTATCATGCGTGCAGTATTCCAAATCAAGTAAATATTGTGATCAGAAGTGTCGACACTGACATTGCAGCTATCATGCTTGGTCATATGCACCATCTACAAAATGATTCACTTATTTGGATGCTGATAGGCACTGGGAATAAGTTGAGATACGTAGACCTCACAGAGATTTACGTATAGTTAGGAAAATCTTTTTGCAAGAGCTTACCAGGATTCCATGCGATCACAGGTTGTGATTATAATCCTGCATTTTTCCGAAAAGGAAAGTTGAGGCCTTTTAAAATTTAAAAAAAAACGGAAGAGTATCAAACAGCTTTCATTAAATTCGGTAAACACAAATTATTCGAAAATAATAATGAACAACAAAGCACTTTTGATATTATTCAACGGTTTATATGTGAGGTATACAATGTCGATTCGATAACTGATGTTGATGCAGCACGGCTTCAACTATTCATTAATACATATCAGGTCTCAGATATTAATGAAGCGTTTAGCCGTAAAAAACTACGAAATTTTGATGCTAGCAGTCTGCCACCATGTAAATCCGAGCTGCTACAACAATTTCTGCGAGCCAACTATGTGTCTAGCATTTGGAATAATGCAAATCAGCAAATTCCAACAATTTATCAACCCGAGAATAATGGTTGGGTTCTCGAAGATAATCAGTACCATTTTAAATGGTTCGAAGGTGATCAGTTGCCAAATTACGTCAGAGAATCACTGAAAACTGTCTCAGGTATAATACTACCTACTTTAAACCATTATACATTATTTTTTGATATTTTCAATCCCATTAACTTTTTCATATTTCTACAGAAACTGACGAAGAAGAAGAAGACGACGATATGGAATGGAGTAACAGTGACGAAGAAAATGATAACATTGATTATAATGATGATAATGAATAAAATAATATTTTCTTTAGTACACTATAATAATAATCTGTAATGTCATCAATCTATTTTTTTATGCTTTATAATAACTTGTAATGTCATTAATATATTTTTAATTAAATTTTTGAGTATTATTTATTTGGTTTTTTTTTTTTATAATCTGTTATTGAGGGATCGCGATAGACCTATCTCGCCATCTCACTCGCACCCACCATACATATACTGTCTCGCGCTCGCTCCTACAGCGACCCTACATCATTGTCTGGCAAGGGGTTGGAACTATCAAAAATGTCTGGCTGATGAGGAAACATCATCTAATTATTACCTAAGTATTATATATAAAAATCAGCTTTTATACTATAACATAAGTAGAATTATAATTTCATGAACATTAGGGGTGTCGTGTGGTGCCGGCTTAGAATTGCACTACCCCAACTCTTCCCGTGGGTGTCGTAAGAGGCGACTAAGGGGCATACACCGGGGGGCGGGCAGCAGCGTTCCCTGCAGAACAACACCATCACCAAACTGCGATCCCCAACCCGCATGCCCAGCGTGGGGATTATGGGCATAAACCCCCAATGATAAACACTGCCAAAAAATGGCCCCCAGTTCCCGGCCGCCTCGCTATTCCTGGTCATGGTAGCGGCCAGATTAACGGCGGGGCAGGGGGTGCTAAGAATCCCCGGGCTACATCAGGCTACCATTCACCCAAAAAATTGACCCTGGCGACGTTTAACGGACGAACTCTGAGGCTTGACCATCATCTAGCGCAGTTGGAAGTGGAGTTAGAGAACATTAAATGGCATGTTCTGGGGTTATGTGAAGTCCGTAGAGAGGGCGAGGACACCATAACCCTAGACTCGGGCCATCTTCTCTACTTTCGCGAGGGTAATCAAATATCCCAGGGTGGCGTAGGTTTCCTCGTTAATAAAGCCCTCGCTAACAATGTTGAAGAAATCTCCAGTGTGTCGAACAGGGTAGCGTACCTGATCCTTCGTCTATCCAAGCGGTATAGCATGAAGGTAATTCAGGTCTACGCACCAACCTCGGCACACTCGGATGATGAAGTGGAGGATAATTATGTATGAAGACATATCCAAAGCCTTACACAACACCACTAAGGCTCACTTCAACGTTGTTATGGGGGACTTTAACGGCAAGGTGGGAACCCAGACTGGCAACGAATCCCGAATAGGCCCGCATGGCTATGGAGTTAGGAATCACAGGGGGCAAATGCTTGTCAACTTCCTTGAGAAAGAGGGCCTGTTCTTAATGAACTCGTTCTTTAAGAAACAACCTCAAAGGAAGTGGACATGGCAAAGCCCCGACACTGTGACTAAAAATGAGATCGACTTCATCATGACGGATAGCAAACATATATTCAGAGATGTCTCAGTGATCAACAGGTTCAATACCGGATCTGATCACCGGCTACTCCGAGGCTCTCTGAATATAAACTTAAAGCTCGAGAGAAACCGTCTCATGAAGTCCACGCTCCGACCTAACCTAATCCAAATCATGGCGGGCACCGAGAAGTTCCAGCAGCTTCTCGGGGATAGATTGGTTGCCTTGGAACCCACTGATGACGCTGACGAGAATCTACACAATCTGGTCAAAACGTTGAGGGACGAGGGCATCAAATTCTGCCAAAAGCAGCGTACTGGCAAGAAATCCAAACTCTCGGATGAGACTCTCGGGCTGATGGCAAAAAGACGGGAAACCACCCACGCGACTTCGTCAGACAGGTCAGACCTGAACAAGCAAATTGCGAAGATGGTACGGCGCGACCTTCGGAGCTCCAACACACGCCTCATTGAAGAGGCAATAGAGCGAAACCGAGGGTCCAAAGTATTCACTCAGCAGCTAGGTAGGAGCCACCTGACGAAGCTTAAAACCCACGATAGGAGGACCGTGTTGTCGAAGCCGGAGATCTGCACCGAGGTGGAGGATTTCTACGGCCGATTATACGCTGCACATGCCCCTCGTTCCCAACGAGATGACCACGATTCCAGAGCCACCCTGACACGCCACTATACCGACAAACTGCCAGACATCAGTCAAGACGAGATCGTGTTAGCTCTGAGGCAGCTTAAAAATGGAAAAGCCCCCGGTGAGGACGGAATAACATCAGAGCTCTTGAAAGCCGGAGGAGCTCCTGTTATACAGGAATTACAGAACCTCTTCAACGCCGTCCTTCACAGTGGGAGAACTCCAAAGGCGTGGAGCGGGAGTTTGGTGGTGCTCTTTTTTAAGAAGGGAGATAAAACCCTTCTTAAAAACTACAGACCCATCTCGCTTCTGAGCCACGTCTATAAGCTGTTCTCACGAGTCATCACGAACCGTCTCGCTAGGAGACTCGACGAGTTCCAGCCACCGGAACAGGCCGGGTTTCGCGGAGGATATGGCACCATAGACCACATACACACAGTGAGGCAGATTATACAGAAGTCCGAAGAGTATAATCAGCCCCTGTGTTTGGCCTTTGTGGACTACGAGAAGGCCTTTGACTCTGTCGAAATCTGGGCTGTTCTGGAATCCTTACAGCGATGCCAAGTAGACTGCCGCTATATCGAGGTGTTGAGATGTCTCTACGAAGCCGCCACCATGAATGTCCAAGTACAGGGCCAGCAGTCTAAACCCATCCAACTGCGCAGAGGAGTAAGACAGGGGGATGTTATATCCCCGAAACTGTTCACGAGCGCGTTGGAAGATATGTTTAAGACGTTGGACTGGAAAGGCAAGGGCATTAATATAAACGGCGATTACATCTCACACCTAAGATTTGCTGATGATATAGTTTTAATGGCAGAGTCGCTGGAGGAGCTGAACCGAATGCTGGACGGATTAGCTTCAGCCTCACGACGCATCGGTCTTGGCATGAATTTGGATAAAACCAAAGTCATGATCAATGGCCTCATTGATCCGGGGCCGGTCGTCGTACATGGCCACCCTCTCGAAATTGTTTCCGAGTACACTTACCTTGGGCAAATTCTGCAGTTAGGTAGAAACAGTTTTGAGAAGGAGGTCAAAAGGAGGATCCAACTGGGCTGGGCAGCGTTTGGGAAACTACGTCGAGTCTTCTCGTCATCCATACCACAATGCTTGAAAACTAAAGTTTTCAATCAGTGCGTCCTACCCGTTATGACCTACGGAGCTGAGACGTGGACACTCACGGTAAGGCTGGTCCACCAGTGTAAAGTCGCTCAGCGAGCTATGGAAAGAGCTATGCTTGGAGTCTCTCTGAAGGACAGAATTCGTAACGAATATATCCGACAGAGAACCAAAGTTACCGACATAGCTCAAAGAATTAGCAAGCTGAAGTGGCAGTGGGCCGGCCATATCTCGCGAAGAACCGATAACCGCTGGGGTAAACGTGTTCTTGAGTGGAGACCGCGACTCGGCAAACGTAGTGTAGGACGCCCTCCGGCCAGGTGGGATGACGACCTGCGAAAGACTGCAGGCAGATGCTGGATGCGTCAAGCTAAAGACAGGGCGCTATGGCGCTCATTAGGGGAGGCCTATGTCCAGCAGTGGACTAGTACAGGCTGATGATGATGATGATGATGAGGGGTGTCTGGCAAGGGGTTGCCACGATGTTAAGTGTCTGGCAATCAATAACGTGATTTTTAATAATATTCTGAAGGTAATACTAAAAAATCACACTTTATTATTTGATGAATTTAGATCGGTATTTTACACACCTTTAGTACCGTTTACCTGCCAAAGCCACGGCAACCCTAACTTCATAATAGTCCATCGTTCTTACCTGTGCTGGGAGCATGCGTTGACAAACTTTCAGCTTTTATAAAATAACGAAGGTCTGGGGTTCACGGGCTCTTGCTCTATATGACATGACATGCTTCAGTGATAAAATAAAGTTATTATTATGTTCTTTATTTACAATATATTTTTTTTTTACTTATACCCAATTTTTTAACCCCTACCTACGTGTATTGCTGTATTCGTCATTAGCTTAATGCCAGTAGAGACAACGATGTACCTATCTGTTGGTCAAAGTTATATGGGTTCAGACCCCAGGCATGAGTGATTCGACGAGCAGGTAATTTACCAGACGGTACGCAACATTTGTTCAGTTATAAAGCCACCCAGAAAAGAATTGCAATCTTACGCGGTACCGGGCTTCTCACTCTGAGTATGCCCAAGTAATTTCAATGGAAACAGTGACCATCAAACCAGAACATTATTAATGTTTGCACCATACTGCTTGGTCTATGACGTAGTGGAAAAGATGTAGATACTAATGCCAATCGGAGACTACTTCTTCCGTGGTTCAAACTGGAAGTAGTTTGATTACTACAGACGAAAATGGGACAAATAAAGACGAATCCATAAAGTAATCAATGACGTTTGTATTGAAGTTTGTGTTGATTCTCCGTTTCTAAGTATTAGATAATCTAAAGTGATTTGGTGTATACGGAAATGTCGAAAAGTTCCACTTCATGGAATAAAATACACGAAAAAGATTGCGATACTACCACGCCGCTAACTGACATCCAACGCCACGAAATTGGTAAAACGTGAAACCTTTTAGTCACGTACCTATTACGTGTACGTCACGTATTCATTAACCTGAGCTTTCTACAATATCTTGCCTCTCATTCTTTTTGCACGATATTGAAGCTATATCTCTTTCTAACTCCACTACTCGAGGGAACTTTTCATGAACATTTCACGTTGAAAAGTGTTTTATTTGAATAGAAGCACTGCTTCCACCTGGAGGGGGTTATGTGGAGAAACGATTTGATAATAGTTTCAGAAACAAAATATAGCAAGTGAAGTATTAGAGAATATTGCATTATTATCTGTCTGTCTGTCAACTAGGCTGGTATCCTGCAAATTTTAAATTCGAGACCTTCCCTATTAGCTATCTGGCCGAAACTTTCATAACTCGATGATAAAGCACCGTAAATCCATGAGCAAGACTATCGCATGTGATTGTACAGTATTTTTTTATTGCAGTTCTTCCATCGCACCATTCTAATATCGTTCCTCAGAATACCGCCTACATTAGAATGTTATGTAGCGGACGCCATATTGGTGGCGCATTTGTGGCAGTGCCGAAAATGTTTTATGCAACGTCCGAGCACGAGCTTAAGGAAATTGCACGGTTATTTTATGCACTCAGATTTTTCACGTGTTTCAGGCGACTTGAGGCGGTAACGGCGGAAACGGAAATGTCAGAGTATAAAGCGTTTATTTTTTATTCATTGTACTCTAATCCCGCCTTTGCACTATGTTAAATGATTATGTGGTAAGCATGCTAAGCGTAAGATAAGACTATCGGACTAAATCAGCATCGATATTATGTATGCGCATTTATTAAAATCTTAAGTAGGTTCATTATACCTACCTGAAGAAATATATATCGAGTAAACGCAGCCACTGCATAACCAACCATACGCACAAACGCACAGACATACACGTACCGTTCGTGAGAACCAGCGGCAACTGTTTCAAGCAGTCAGTATATAGACTTCTCAGTGCAAGTGCTCTCTGAGGAGACGTTTATGCTCTTTCCCCTTCATTCCCAACATTTGTATTTGCATCCTCAGCTCGACCACTCAGCCGCTTGAAGCAGTTGCTCCCAACCTAAGATTTTTTTAGAAGAACCGAGTGCAGCCACTTGGAGAAGCAGCGGTAAAAATCATACTAGTGAATGAACGCGCGTCAAAAATTACGACACCAGTGACCTCACCTACGTAAATTGAATCGCCGCTTTACCTCACAGATTTTCACCTAGAGTTTCCAGGCATTATTCTAGCTAGAGGTAACAACGTTGGGGGACTAACTTATTGTATCGTAACTTTAAAACGGCTCCCTACTACACTATCAACAAGATATATTCTGCGGCAAATTGGAAGCTATTGTTGTTATTTCGGCGTGAAGCAATTACCAAGTTGTTTACGTTCGATTTATTAATTGTAAGGCGTGAAGGAAATGTTATTGAGTGACTGTTTTTTGTTGATTGAAGTAAAGGCCTCTGACGTCAGAGTTTGGCAAATCGCCCAAGGACCGACAATGTAGCGTAACATTAAAAAAAGGTTAATTGGCAGAATAAAAACCAGGTTCTATCGATAAAATCAGACGTAGGCATAAAAATATCTTTATCAAGAATCGTGTCCACGTCACTGTGTGTGTGTTTTGGGCACCCTCCATTCTCAACCAAATAACAATTCATTATTGTATACATCTCTCCAAAATTTGAGTTAAGAGAGTGCAATTTTTCACAAGCGTCTTAGAATAAATTCTTCTATCTCAAAAGGGATTCCTATGCGGTGCCATTACTAAGACGAAATCCAGAAAATACCCCAAGATATATATGGAAAATTATCTACCACCTAATTGAATAGCTTGGTCCGAAATAAATCTTCGCTCGCCTTAATAAAGATATCCCAGTTTTAGAAGATTCGAAATATATTCAGTTTTATCTGGGGGTAACAAACGGCTGGATTATTTGGTTAAGAGTTGGAGAAGATAGAACGGTTGTAAGTACTACTCCTGTATAATCAGTAGGTACCGATGTAACTTTCTGAGAGTGGCGTGATCATTGAAGTGTAGGTAAGAGAGAATAGCGATATTTTCAAGTCAACAAAATTGGGATGTTGATCATTATTATTAGGTTAATACGGTCTATTTTTACAAACTTCTATTAAACTCACCGTGTTATTATGGATGTAGTTGCAAATGAATTATTTAGACACAGTTAAAAAATATAATTTATTTATATATTTCATAACCTCCTCACAAAAGTGAGGGGAGGTCTTTGCCCAACAGTGGGACAGTTACAGGCTGAGTTATTATTTATTATTATATATATTTCATGTCTTTAGCCTCGATGAGCAAATGCGAACTGGGTTTGACAACGAAGACGACGGAGACTGCAAAACTACTCGGAAACTTACAAAAAAAGTAAATATTCATATGAAAAGACAAAAAACAATCACTGTTAAGATTCTTTGTAAGTGTAACTTTTGCAAAGGCAATGTTACCTTGATCTAGATCTCCGATAAGGCGACAGGGTCGGCGCCCTGATTTACTAACCAATGGGTGACTCCGGCTACAGCGTTGTTTTCGTACGATGATATTTCACAAAGACTCGTAGATTCGAGGTTTACTCTAACGGGTGTGGGGTGCGGAGTCATTGGCAAAGGATAAGGTAAGTTTTACCTTAGAAGGTTTTAACTTGTTTAGAAATTATAGTTACATACCTACCTGAAGAAAAACATCACCATAGGAAACGACTTAAATTAAAAACTAATACGCCGACTTTCCAATGCTGAGGCATAAAGTTCAAGATCAACCTAATCCCCAAAATAATAAATTTCTTAAAATTTTCCCGAAATTAGTAGTCTCCGTCCGTCTTCAAGATAAAATAATCTATCTGTGACGACTCTTCTTTGGTGTAATTTGCATTTGGTAATCAAATTCTTAATTACTTTCCGAAAATGTGAATTTCACATTTTTTTCTGACGAGCGGTGAATTAGTAGGCGGAAGCGGTAGCTTCGAGATTGTAGGGATTTCTCTGATCTCTTTTTTCCTCAATTATTATTAGCCTTAAGGCGCAGGATACAGATACAGAGAATAATCTCAAACATGCGCCAAGCTCGCACCGACTGAAATCTCGGATAGGTGCATTTCTGCGATATTTGATCTTTAAATTTTATACAGAACACTGGGGTGCGATGTTTTAATACCGACCAATATTGATCAATCCATGGTAAACGTTCTCACAATGAATTCACAGGCATGATTAATAAGATTCAAACCAAACTAAAATTATTTGTAGTAACGGAAAATGTCAATCAATTTTATTTTATCAACGATTTCAATTTCAAAATAGTACAGCCTGCTATTCATTTACCGCTTTGTTAAACATTTCCGTCTTTTAACAAGAGTCTTGTTCAAATGGTGGAAATGTTTTGGAAAATTTACAGCTATTCATTTATCGCTTTGACTGCAAGAATACGAAACTCGACGCAAATACTGAATATTTGTAAGCATTAACTAAGTTTTCCATAAACATCAAGTTATTTGAAGGTACCTACGTAAAATCTTAGAAACATGCCAAGTTTAGGCTAATATTAATAAAGTTTTTTGTTGATGGATGATTTACTTATTCACGTTTAGGAAACTTTTTGTATTGAAATTATGTATTTACTAGCTTTTGCGCTTTTAAATTCATCTGCGCGATAAAAATATCGGAATTCAAGGAATCATAATTAATTATGTCCTTTTCCAGGTTTTAAAGTTTCTCATTACCAAATTTTATCAAGTTCTGGTCAGCCGTATAAAGGGAGTACCAGACAGAGAGATAGACAAAGTAAGTTTCATATTTTGTAGCTAGTTTTGTACTTATAAGCAGTAGGTTCGGCTTCTGCCAACAGACGCCTGTTATGATTGTAGCAGTCTTCTATCAATATTTCGTCATTAATCTCACCGGATATAATTCTTGATTCAGTCCCAAAACATTTCACACCTTCCCATTTACTGTAGTTATTTACGAACGCCACTTCGCATGGAACAACAAAGTTACCGGACTGACAATAAATACCTGTACCAACTCGAATCCGATTAAAAAGTGACAGAGCAACAGCCAAAAACAACCTCAAAAACATACCTTACCCGCCAAATAATAAAGGTGGCAATTCCGTGTCAGAAAACGCCGTAATTTCATACCACCTTAGTTTCAATTCTGCGACAATGACGCTGCTGAAAATTCAATTTTAGATTCGTCGAAAGTTTCAACGAAGTCTCATTTTGATATAAAATGTGCATTTAAATCCATCGTAGAGTCGTTTGTTCCCGGATTAAAATTAAAACAGCTCAGTGTCTCGCAAGTTTGTTGAGTTGATGTTCATTCCTTGAATAGAGTCATATGATAGGATCTAAAGGATTCGCAGATTCATTGATTTTTAGCATCACTATGAAAGTTGGCCTATACTAACAGAAAGTGTTGCCAACGCAGGTGGTTTTTTATTTTCGTGCCATTGTTTTAAACAATAATTATGCCCTGAGGGGGCTGTTTTGCAAAAGGCAGGGATTGCTTTGTAGAGAAATAACCCTGTCTTTTACATTGTACTTTTTCACATAATTAAACGTTATTGTAATTTCACTATACCTATCACGTCCTCGAGTTCAGTCAGTTTGTATAAATGTTACCTGTGGCAACACAGATTCTCGAATAAGTTTACAGGATGGTCCGAACTTCGAACCGATCGGACAGCCGCAAGCACTTCGAGTTTCAAAGCATGATACCGGAACACTAACTACCGATATTATAATGAATTCATTGAAAATGTAGAGAATGAGATGAAACTCTGAGGGAAATTTTGCATATAACGCGTAGGCAGCAGAGAAACAAATAAAGCCTTTAGCTAGGCTAAACAAACCTGTTTAATAAATCTACTGAAACTCAATCGATAAGACGCATTCAGCCACCTATGAATATTGGATAGGTACCAGCAATTCCGTTATAAGGATTTGCGTGAGGGTGCAAGGCATAAACGTGAGCGATTTTAATTCCACAATGATCGTTTTGCAAAGGGCATAAACGTTCGTGATGTATAAATACTAATGTGGTGTATATAGAGGACGTATAACAAACAAATAATGATAAATCACATGGATAAATCGAGTAGTTTGCTCGGAACTGTGGTGTCCATAGGTACGACACTTACCCCTATTAAAGTGACTCGTTCCGAGATATTTGGAGTTAAATTAATAATTATCTCTTAGTGTCGTTTTAAACGCTGCAATTTTTTTTATTTGAATCTATGTCAGTTATAAGGTTAAAGAAATCTCAGTACTAACTAGTAACTTGCTCCGAACTGACCCTCGCTGCCTTCGTATTTCCTTATAACCGCTAAACCAATTATGCTATAAAAATATATTAATTTGAACATCGCAATATCGGATCAACGATCCGCAAGTTAATATTGAATAATAAAATTAATATACCCCACATTTTCCTTTGTTAAAAATATTAAATCCCATATCAGAACAATTCTGAGCAAGGGTCATCCCTTACTTCCGTAACGAGGCTTCATCTCTATAAAATTACATCCATTTATGACTCGTAATATTATGTCATTTCAAGAACTGACTATTCCACACCGTTATAACTTAAATATAATTTGTAGGATTTTGGTAGCCATCTATGGCTTCCACCGCCTTCAGGCTTCAGGAATCTGGCGCACCGAATATCTCCGATATCGTACGTAGGATTCTGTGCAATATGCAAAAATGTTGACAATGCCTGGCTGCGGCCATTATTAAAATATGTCCCAGGGATGCATAGCGAAAACATCGGCGTAGAAACCTACAGCCCGAGAATAATTTCGGAGGAATGTTATCCACCAATCCTGACCGGGCTCCTGTAGTGAAATTATCTTAATCACTTCCAGACGCAACATATTTTCTATTGTCTCGGCAGGACCCTTGACCAAGCACGGGAGAGATTCATCCTCCTCGCGGAAGTGACGGGAGGCCCGTGCTTAGCAATGTAAGAATAAGAGTATTGAGTGATGATGATGATGATGCATAGCACAGGTACCGGGAATAATGTATAATGGCTATATTTTTGATGTTTTTCCCCGATAAAAGTAATAGTGGTACAGTCAGCAACAAAAGTCATTCAATCTATCATAACTTTATGTCGATACATGAAACATAATAGAAAACGTTAAAAAGTTACGCTAACATTGTAAAGATTTTTACCAGCACTGTTGATGTAAGTACCTATCGCCATTTCAAACTGTACTGATTTAGGACCTATATTATCTTTTTGATATTACTTTTTACAATTTCTTTCAACCCTGACAGAAAATGACGGAGCCCTCAAGGGGGCCATATCTTACGACATTAATTCTCACAATTGCCAACCCTTTATTTCATAACCTCGCTAATATGACGTCACTGCTCACTCCCCCGGATTATCTACCCCCATTTCTATATAGTCTAAGAGTGTGGGTAAACGTTATGAATGTAAGGGAAAATAAATTATGTGGTATTGCAAAAAGTCTCTTTCTTTCCTTTTTTCTTTATTTAGCCGTATTTTCAATCTTTTTTACCGGTACTCCACGTTATGATCCAAAAACTAGTACCTAGGTGTATTTGTTTTGTAAACAATACAATAATTATCAACTAATATACTGTTACTGTGAAGTAATAAACAATTAGACAAAGTGGTGCAATTAAAAAAAATCTATCACGTGATTTCCGCCATAAAGTGGCTGCACTTTCTAGGCCGCCGCCTCTCCGCCCCGCATGGAAGCTCCCAGAGATTTATTAGAACGGGAAGAAGACTACTGATACGTAATTTATGAGCCGAAAACTGGAGCCAGCGGAATTCTTTTAATGATAATATCCGTAGCGGGAGAGAGGTTATCCTGAAAGCGTTTTCCGTTATGGGCTCAGAGTTTGGGACGGAGAAGACGCTTTTGTTTTTTAAATTGATTCGGTTAATTAATGCCGAAGATTTGTAATTTATATAATTAGGCGTTAGATCACAACGATATATATTTTAGATGAATAATAGTATACTGTAGTCAGACTGAATCTGAAAACAGAATGAAAACTAATCAAATGTATTCTATCCAAATTCATTAAGCCACAGTGATGGATGAATAAACTGTTTTGCAGGAATACCAAATTTTGCATAGGGCCCTGAAGTTAATATGAAAACTCAATGCACTTTTCTAATTATTTTTAAGTCGAAGCCAATCTCACTTGCATAATAATAAGTCCATCCTAAATCCATTTCTATGTAAATATGGCAAACACGTTTTTCTCTTTCTGTCTACCAAAGCTCAGTGATAATTATAACCTAGAGGCTTCAAATATTAAACATCCTAATCTTACAGTGAGGTGTTTGACCAGATTACACTCGAAGTTCTTAAACTTTCACGATCTGAATGTCATGTTAACTAGAATTTAAACGGGTCTAATTCAGGAACGTCATGGTATGTCAAAATTGTATATTTTGATATTAGTTTGTGCGCGACTACAATTTTAGTTAACTAATAATTACACTCAAAAAAACAATAAAATGAATACGCTATTGTGTATTTTTCTACGCACAGGGCGAAGTGATCTCTTTACATTTAAGTCAACTGGCCTGTTATTGACGTCTGTTTCGGACGAATCTACCCATAACGATTTCAAAAAGTGGTCATCACGGTTGTGGGCCTTTTTTTGATCGGGCGAGATCTACTCCAATCCATATGTTTAGATACTATAGTAACAATGGCAACATTATTTTTTACAGGTTATAACAGGTTTAAAGTTTCATAGGATTGTAACGTAGAAATTCTTACAATAAAATAATGTTGAAAAAAAGCGGACGTTATCTCTCCATGATACTTTATTACATTACATTAACATTAACATTACTGTTATGCACATATTTCACATTAGTCAACCTGTAGCTGATTGTATAAAAAAGTAACAAAAAAAAGAAACCTATTTGCCCCTGATTTGCCTTCCTTAGTCCGCATACAGAAGCAAAGTAATTCTGTTTACACAAAGTTCGCACTACCGGGTTAGTTAGTTAGTTTTGTATGCGCGGACTAAATGTTTTGATGGGACGAACGTTGATTCGTCTACTTCCTAAACTCTATTTATTAAACTGAGTTTTGGGGTTCGTGACGGAGTTAGGACAGCAATCCAATAAAGTGGAGATATATGGGAAGATTAAATATTATAACTAAAAATGATAAATACAGGGAAGCTTAACTAACACGGTCTTACCACAAAATAGTAGACCAGAGTTAAACAGAGGTTTCTAAAATTTCGTTCGACAAAATCGACGTGTATCACTCGCGTTTTCTTACTCAATCCTGGCTTTCCTCATTATTTTAAGTACTTGTGATGTTGTTATTTAGTTCCAAAAAGCGAGGGTTAGACGTCGATTTGTGGAGAAAATATTTAGACTCATCTGGTTCAACTCTGGTTTAAATATTTTGTGGTAAGACGGTTAGCGTTGTGCAACAGCATTTTTATACCTAATCATTGTGCGTTTACCTTATCACTATCATTAATTAACATAATTAAACCAGTAGTCTACTAATTCGTTCTTTCAGCGTAATCTCACCGAAAATGACGCCATGTTGTGGGGCCGGAAGAGCACGTGACTCGCGCACCGGTCGCCAGATTACAGAATATTATGGTGTTTATACCAGTAAAATACCGTAATAAGTACAGGCTAGCTTGGGCAAACTCGAGTACTCGCTCTGGAATTATTCTCTCAACTCTGTATTTCAGTTAACAAGTGTTTTTGAGTGTAGGTAGAGGTGGTAGCAGTCCTAGGGCCGTATTAATAAATCAAACTTAGCTTTGAGATCTATCTTCAGTGTGCACTTGCTCTTTCGTTCTAATTAATAATTATACATCTTAAGTTGTAGATTAGGAACAGAAACTTACATGATCTCTGGCAAATTAATAAATGACACTCAGCGGTTAAGTGCTATCCGATTATGACACAATTGACACATACAAGACAGTATCTAGTAGCCAGTGCTACATCTCAATATCCATTTATTAAATAGCAACGATCTCATGATGCAGATTACATTTAGAGTTTGGATTAGCTGGTAGCGCACTTGGTAGCGCTATTGAGGTTCATTTATTAATACGGCCCTTAGGGAGCCAGTGTGACGATGGGTGAATCTGAGGTCGATTATTCACCACAATTGATTCTCGATGATTATGCTCTTTAATAACCGAGTTGTTTTTGATCATTCGAAAGGAAATCATCGCGGTTGGTGGCAATGACTGTGATTCTAAGATCAGTACCCGTAAGGTTACGGCATGGAAGCAAACTCTGTAATATCTCTGTTTGTTCGTTCGCTGCTACGATATTTGGAATGAATATTGAATATAGTATGAACCCTGAAGAAGGACAGATAATATCAACATTTAATAGTAATAAACTGTGGTTATTTTTATTTCAGCGCTAACTAAGTCGCTTGTTAAAGCTAGTATACACTTGAAATTCTTGTATTGATCTCTTGAATAATTGCTGGAACGTTTACTAATTTTTACAAAAGATTATTAAGTTTATTGTTGTTCTTGTTATTGGTTTGCCGCTGGATAGAGGCAACGATAGGCTTACAAACCTCGTTCCTGCAACCGACCGTAAGCTTTTTGAAACTAACCTTCATGCCGATAAATCGAATGATAAAAACATTTACTGTAATTTCATTGGAGTAAAGCAATTTGAAGTATTTGATCCGTTTTATTCAACTGTGCATTTGCGATCCGTCTATTTTGAAATTAATTCCGTAGCTAATTTGAACGGGATTTTGAGAGGATTTGTATAATTTGGATTTCAAACGATTTTGTGTCGGTTTTAAAACCAGCTGCAGCCGAAATACAATCTCTCATACCCGCGATGCAGACTTAAGATAAAATTACACTAGATCTCGCAAAATAGCATCCCTGCGGGTAGCAACCCTCACGGGGTGTGTTGCCAAAATGTTTTCTAACAAACCTACCCTGAATCGGAACTAGCACTGCATTGTGAGCCACAAATTCTGTTTTCTCGACACGTACTATTGAAAATGCAACTATGTTATACTAGAACACAAAAAGTCTTCTTCAAAACTAAACTCTACACAGTGTTTATTAAAGTGGACATTTCTTTGGGGAACTTTCCGAGATGGTGTATTTCTAGACTCTCAGTGCATGTACGAAGACTACGTTTTGAACTCAAGATATCTATTTGTTACAGATAATCTGCAATAACATGGCGCCCCCCTCCAACCTATGCGGCTTATTATACGGTCCGCAATCAAGCTTCTGACATTGAAATTCTGACATTCTGCTTCTGTCATTGACGACCTCGGTGGCGCGACGGGCGAAGGCCCGCCTGCGACGCAGGAGGTTGCGGGTTCGATACCCGCCCCGGGACAAATGTTTGTACGATCTGCAGATATTTGTTCAGGGCGTTCTGGATGTTTTCTATGTATAATAAAAAATATCTATATATGTAGTGTATTGTATTATGTATATCAGTTGTCTAGTACCCATAACACAAGCTCTGCTTACTTTGGGGCTAGATAATGCTGTGTGAATTGTCCAGCATTATTTATTTATTATTATTATTTATTGAAATGGTGAATCACTTTGATAATGGTTATTAGCGATTATCCCCATTCGTGGGTTTTCCCAGCAAATGAAATATTAAATTAAACGATTATAATTTTTCCTTTGTACCGATTATTTTTAAGTTGGTACTGAGGTTTAGTCAAGCATCAATAATTGTTTACGTAAGTATTTTCAGTTGCCAAATACTTATATATTCAATGTATACCAATTTTATTTTTCCATGCCTTATCACGCCATTTGACCCTCAATAATAATTAAAATAAACGCACTAATCAAACTTTTGGATGTTTGGAGTTTATAATAAAACTGTATTAATTACTGTTAAAAATAAATAATTAATTAGGTACCTACATAATTATTATAAAAACAAATTGAAATCTAAAAACTAAACGTAAATAAAAACTAATCTAATAGGCCGCTACCAGTGGGCAACGTTCCCAAAATGCTGGCCGCATTGCCACGTTGTATGGCAATGCTCAATCTTTGACCAAAATAAAGGCCAGCATTTTGGTCACGTGTTGCGTCGACCAGACGTCCACTTAAGTCTTTGAAGATTTTGTGGGCTCCCGGTCCCCATGGCCCCAGCGTTTCGACCCCAAAAGGCACAAACAAGTACCCGCTATCAAGGGCACTATATTTGCGCCCCTTGAGGTCCTCAGCCGATTCTGCCGCCGCACCAGCCCTGGTTTCAGTCCGTGAAAGATGAGACGGTGCAAGGGTGTCTACGCAGGTAGCGTCCCACACCAACGGCCGCCCCATCTTCCACGGAATGAGGGTCATTCCGTCGGGCCTTTTACCATCATCTCGCATCAGGCCACTGGGCTCTAAAATGGCCGCACAGTTGGCGGTGGCAAAACCCCGACGGATGATATCATTGAGGCTGGAGTGGCGGGGAATTCTACCAGCACTTCTGTTGCACGACAGACCATGGTGACCGAGCCGGTCGACGGCTGTGCCACACTGGCAGCGGTGGGGGGCACAGCACGATGCGCCCAAACGAAGAGACACTGAGATGCGGAAAGATGTTGAGTCCATCAAAGTGCCAGTGTTGGGAGACGGGAGAGCCTGTAGCCACAAACCTGATTCCCATTCAGCAACGGCTAAAAGGCGGGCACGATCTGTGGAGCTTAAACACGTATTTAAAAGCTTTTTCCGCGTCAGCTCACAGATCGGCCCGTCCCACAGCCGCTGAGAAGATGTTGAAGATGGGAAATCAGTGTTCGGGCAGGCTAAAACCCAAGCACTCCTGGCTTCGTTCATGTGCGATATTACCGAAATATCTAAAGAAGCCGCAAGAATTTTAGTAATTAAGTTTTGAGTGCTATGAACGGAGGACAGGAATGCGGGGAGTGACACACCAGAAATAGACCGCACGCCTAGGCCTCCCAGTCGCACTGGAAGTGAAGCCTGTAACCAAGTCCGCTCTTCGAAATTCAAGTTTAAAATAGACGCCAAAGTATTTTTCACGATGTTATCTAAACTCTGAAGAAGCTCAGTGTGTGTCCAGAGCTGACAACAACGTAAAATGTAAGTGAATTTTGGGACAAAAAGACAATATTTTAGAATAGTGAAGGCATAAAACTATATTTTAATGGAATCTCTCGTCTAGTTTCGTATTTTAATAATATTGAATTTTTTACCAACTCCTACACTTAAAATATATTTCACGTAACTATAGACAAGCTTTTTGACCGCATCGTTGTTTAACATTGATTAAGGTCAAACGAGAACCTAATCAATAATTATTATTAAAAAAAATGTTCTCGCTTAAGGTTTTTTTGATTTGTTTATTCATTTGTTTATCTTTTTGAAGACGCGAGTTATGTTATCGTTTACTATCCGTAGATATACCGATCTCCGGCTTGCGACAGATGTATTTTGACGTATTTCATTGCAATATTGCGATATTGTAGTAGAGAGGGGAGAGATAGGAGTCAGTCGGATGCAATGTTATTATGCGAACGCTGTGTGTATTGACTTGTGGACGAGGTTTCGTGGGTAATTATGGTATCACGTCTTTGGAAATCAGAATCGAATTGAACAGTTGAACACCAAGCGAGCAGACAATTTTGTAAGACATTTCTAGTTAATTAAAACCAGATTGAAATGCTTCAAGTATTGATATTAGAAACGAGATAGCAATGCTATGCCGTAGATTTGTGGAACGTCCAAAACGTCCTTGGCTTATCTAATAATTGACTAAGCCTTTATAATATGGAATACAGAAAAATAACAAACCGACCAAGTGCGAGTAAGGGTCGCGTGCAGGGTTCATAACCTTACATTATTTATTATATTCAGTTTTTTTTTGTATAATATATTGTTATAGCGGCAACAGAACTACATCATCTGTGAAAATTTCAACAGTCGAACTATCACAGTTCAGATACAGCCTGACAGTCAGGCAGACCGACAGACAGACGGACAGCGGAGCCTTAGTAATAGGGTCATCCCTTTCGGCACGGAATCCTAAAAAAACTTTAAAAGCTTTTGCGTCAGATTTGAAGTGACTATAACACTGAGCTTATAATTAACTATCATAGGGCCATGGCGTGCACCGTCCCCAAAGTCTAGATTAACTGTAGCTCTGGCTTACGTAGGGGTTAGGCACAAAGCTGTTTTAATGAAAACCTGTTTACAGGTGATAAGTTTATCAAGCTGCTATGTAATGAGTTTTGTGTTCAAGACTTGCAGAGTTTTGGTAGTTATGGGAATACAGTTGAACTTACGAATAGTTATGTGATGTTAGAACTTCTTATATCGCAAACTGAAATTATATTATTTACTAGCATGAAAACTACTTATTACAATCGATTTTAAAAACTTTTGCTAGTGGAGCGCATCGAACAGGTCTCTTTTAGAATAATTGGGCTTTCGCCCCACACTTCTTTTGTGATGAGAAACGGCCAATGCAAAATGCGTAGTACTTAGTTGATTCGCAACGCGATGCGACTTAGACGTGGTACGAAACGCCCCCCGCCTCGTTTATGCTACATCTTACCCAGTCTGTGATAGGCACATACGGATCGCATACTTTAAAAGAAACAGATGGTGTCCTTCAACTTTTTCTATTGTTATAAAAGTTTCGCCAAACAGCCTAATTGCCAGCCATCGGCGGCTCAGTCCCAACTTAGATAGCGCCCGCATCGCTGTCCGAACTTACTTGATTTATTGTGGAGCCGGAATGTTCTGGGACTTATCAGTTATTGATAGTTCAGATGACAGTCTTGGGGCGGGCTGAGTGATTTTTTGTGGGGATTTGGTAGTTTTCGAATAGTTAATTATTTATGAATGCTATTGTTTTGTTATGTCCGCTGACATAGTTCCATACACCTGTGTATTGCGAACAAAAGTGGAGGTTAAGCATTTTGTTATTTGATCGCCAGATTTAAGCAACGTATCTGACACTACAAATAAGTAAATCTAACAGCAGATATCTCGTGCTTAGGTAGAAGATAGTTTAGTAGCTCATCACTGAACGCTTTTTTGTGTGGTTTCGTTACTCTGTTATTTGAGCATACACAGATTATAGCACCCCTACTCTCCGCCAATGTCACCGTGACCATTTCCCAAAGACATTTAACAAACGAATCTGATTATTTTAGAATTCGCTTCACACGATCACATTTCAATATCCCCAACACCCCAATCCGCATTACATTAACAACCTAATGTCTTTCACAAACGTCTCGAGTACACAAATCCGCGCACTAAATTCAAAATGCGCATTTTTATGTGCACAAAGCGAGAAGCCTGTCACGTTAACTTTCCTGCGCCGTAACCCTTTTCCATATTTATACCGAACATAAAACCTTATGAATGTACCCACATGATAGTAAAATGAATTCTGTCTGTCAGTTGATAAAACGAGTTGGAAAGAACAGCTCGGCACTTTCTCGTCCACGGGAGTTTTAAGAAGGCATTATTTTATGTATTTCTTTGTGCATCTGAATCACTAGATGGGCCGAGGACATCAAAAGAGTCGCAGGCAACCGGTGGATGCAAATGGCAAATTGTCGTTCGGTGCGATGGTCTAAAGGTGATGATGATGATGATGATGATGAATAAAGAGACGAGTCAATCGTTTAGAGCTGATGGTTACTTGTCACGCGTGTTCAGACCTTGAAGGCACTGCATTACACTCGTCACCCTGCAGCGTAATATCCGGAACCCAGTAATATCCGTGCACTGTTTAATGAATGTCTAGCACAGGTGAGGTTCCCTAAGCAGACTCTTGCTGAAGAGCTCTATATTCTATATACCAGTGACAAGTTGTTTGATTGTCAAATGAGGTAGCCCTGGGCTTCGTTGTCAGAGTTTGATAAGGGTCAAGGCCGCTTACATGGCCAGATTGCTATCGATTGATACCAAATGGAACTAATGCAGTAGCATGCCATTTGAATCTCGGAACGATGAAAACCCACACTATGTAAATGTGTCTTTGGGCTGAGCCTTTGAATCCGTTGGTTAATAGAGCTCACAATTCAATACCAATTCGCCACCTCATGTTGACTGAATTAACCAAACAGACTGTATGTAGAACTGTCCAAGGTGCATGGGAAAATGGAAGTATCGTAGGGTCAAAATCAAATGCTATTTTAAACAGTTTCATATGCATGCTCTTTCACCTTGTTACTTTGACAGTATCTAAGCCACAAACGAAGTCACAAACCTCAGGCTTGTTCACAAATAGATTATGAAGTCGCAGAAATGCCGCCGAATGGTGGAAATGTAAATAGCACCTTGTCAAAGTAAACTGTGAAGGCAGAACGAATACGCATTCAAATCACAAACGGGGAGAAATAGTGAGAGTTGTTTGTGCAAGCAGTGTTCCGTATATCGATTGGTGATCGTTGATATGACGGTGATACCTCAGTGTGACGTTAAAGGCCATGTTTTACGAGGAGCCAACAGTTTTAAAAACTCAGTGCTGAATCAGTGTCCATTGAGTTTCATCAGACAATAGTTAAGGTCCGTTCACAGTCAAATGGAAATATGATGTGCCTTTTTGATGTCTGGTTAGACAATAATATCTAGTTTTAACGTTCCCTTTTGTACCAACCACTTATTGATTTACTGCAATGAGCATATTATCCATGGCTACTACAATGAAGAAAATCTTTATTAAACGACAGGTTCAAGTATTTATTAATGTTTAAAAAAAAGCTTTTGTAAAATCCAATATCGGTGGGGATATTAGATTGTAGAACCTAGCCGTAAAAGATACCTAAAGTCTTAACAATAGGTCACAATATAATGGTATCTATTACGCGTAGATTTCAGCAGTCGCCTGTTATAATCGATGTTCTTAATTTTAATCGATGTACAGAACCCTAAACTCCATTTCCCGGCAAAGGCTCAGCGGGTACAATCCTAAAGCCGTGCCATATAAAGTTTTTTGATTTATCGCAAGCAAGGATTTTACGTTAGCCTTGTTTCACGGTTCAATGACGTGCGTAGGTCACATTGTATGGTGATGAATCGATCATATTATCCTGTATGTCGAACTCTGTACAGAGGCGTCTGCCTTTTTGTGGCGTTTTAACCACCGTGCCTGAAATTAGCTGTTTAGGTTGAAAATTGAAACTTCATAGTAATGTTAAGTAACATTACTATCATAATTGCGAATAATTATAAAGGCACTACCACACAAGCGCGATGTTATCGGTCGATAATAATTAATATGCGTCTTTTTGCACAGTTGAATTTTAATATATTCGAATATTCTAGTCTTAAGATTAAACAATGCAGGTACCTATGTGTATCGCGGCAAATCTCACAAACGCAAAAACGCAGGGCGCAGTGTCCCAATGCAAAATGCACTACGAACCAATATCGCGTCGCCCGTCGACGGTAGGCAATTACAGGTCATATACATCGTTATAGTCCGCGGTCGCAAAGTCATGGGCAAAAGGTATTATAATACAGATCAGTCTCAATTACTATAAATTAGTCTCAACAGACAATCTAACTAAACTTTGGATGTAGGCAGGCAGTATAATTTTATACATACCCATCTTATTTGTTGTTTACTTATGTTTCTATTTTAACATCTCCCTTTTTTGATCCGAAATAAAGAAAATGAAAGGAGGGCTCTTATTTCGTAGGACAGAAAAACAGGTCAGATTACATTATTTCTTTATTGAGCACTACAACTACTTTAGTCAGTAAATTGGAAAACAGAGACCCACTCTTGATTTGAGTCCGAACGACTTTAGTTACTTATTGAAAGGTAAAAAAGTAACCTTTCCGAACTTCTAAAAATATAAAAATTCCAAGTTATTATTATGTATTTTCATTGCCTTGTGAAATGAATTTGTTTACGTACTAAATTTATATACGAGCAGCATGAAGTCTATGTTCCATAGGACTGCAAGTCATTACATAAACATTTTCACTGGTATTTTGGTTTTCAATATACGAAATATTTTAATGTTAGTAAAGTACTTATAATGTTCGTAGTATTGTAACTAAATGCTATTATATCATTACATACTTCGATCTTTCTTTCACTTTCAAGCTATGACTGTTATAAAACGGTACTGAGCATGAAACCCTATTTGTGGACATACATAATCACATTGAATAATACGAAATAGCAAATTCTCTACACAATAAAAACAAATGCAAAAAAAAATTCAAACAAAAGGAGATACCTAACTTCAAAACGAATGAAAAGAATTTCCTCACCCAAAAGTTTTGTAAGCATTTCACACCGAAAGAAAAGAAAGTTACCCTCCCAGTTTGCTTATTGCCAAAACCACAATGGTTGAAGAGTTCCATGGTCGTAACCAGCCCTAGTGATGTTACGTAGACTGCGCAATTTGCCTAAACGTGTCGACGTTGAGATTACAATCAGTGACTCGGACACAGTGGCATGGATACAGTGGGATCAGTTGGAAAACAACAGTACCACGCAAGACGACGCAGCAGATCTAGCAAGAGATGGCGGATTTGACACTTTTAACAAAGACTAAGTAGCTCATAATTGCGAGGTTATTTCCATCAATGAAACAACACTAAATCATCTTAATCGTAATATTTGTAACAAAATTCATCTCTTCAAAGATATGGTAATAGTATTTAAATTTGACACAATCGTATTTACTCCTAGTAAAAATTAGGCAGAAAGTTTGTGTGGAAATTAACACATCAAAGGCTATCTCACTGGTCATTCAAGCTATAAATAAAGTATACTTGGAAACGACATAAGTACATACACGCAACAAGCAAAAAAACATAAAAGTAATAATATGTACGTTCTATGACATAATCATTTTCTTTCTAAAGTTTTTGTTCAAGATGACATACTGCGTTTCTGCTTTAGCTATGTCTAAGGTAGGAAACGAGACGTCTCGAAAGCTCCAAGAATTAGCATTTAGGTAACTAGGTTACCTATTCAAATGGCATGTGACGTTACGTGTCCCTGAAGACCTAGATTAGAAGCTAGATTGCTTTACAGTCAGCTTGTGTAGGAAGTCGCCTGCAGTGTCGGATTGAGTGACAAAAGCTGCATACGCAAAGGTAAATTGTTCGAAGAAAATATTAATAATATATCAATGGGCAGGTGGAGCATCTGTTGCTTATTCAGCCAGGATATCTTTTATTCGGCTTCAAGGTTTAGGTTGTAATTTTTAGGGTTCCGTAGTTAGTAAGCGTAGTAAACGGAACCCTTATAGATTCGTGATGTCTGTCTGTCTTTCCGTCCGTATGCCACAGCCACTTTTTATGTTAACGTTTCTCTTCTCTTTTCTACTTTTGTCACCTCTTCTTTGTTTATATGAACTTGCTAAAAACGGGTCTAATCATCGCAGAAATTGATTAAAAAAATATTTTTCAATCAATTTCCTTTTTCATTTCACCTCTCACTTGCCATACTGTTTACACGACGTCTTGTTTTACCAATGTGTACAAAGTTTCAACACATAAAGTCAAGCAAGGGCTTAGAAGGGCAGACAGACTATTCGTCAGAACATTTTTTAATTTAATCAAATTATGATAACTTAAATTATACTGCTTCAACTGATTTAACTCTACCATTAAATATTATGTTATATTTACTATGTAAACTGATGTTGTAAGAAAGAAAATATATTATGTTGAACATGGATGAACATATTATAATATGATCAAACATATTATCTAAGTGCATTTTAACCGAGAAATACATAAAATATTAACTAAAATTAGCTAAAGACCAGCTATATAGATCAGCAAAAGAGTGTTCTCTTGCACCCAAAAGAACACTAATTTACTGATAGTTTTATCATCATTATCGGTAGTTTCTGGTTCCTCCTCCAAAATAATGTAATCAAATTTTATTGGAAGATGCTTTTGTTGGTTGGTTAGATTAACAACTTTGATCACAACAAAATACATGTAGTAACAAGTCCACCGTATGTATTTGTACATAAAAGCCAGAGCTTACACAAAACAACCGCATAACTTGTCGTGTAAACGTAGGTAAATCAAGCAAGTTATTTAATATATTCGAGTAATCTCTCTGAAACTGCACTACAAGACCTCTTCCTCTGAATCTCGCACAGCATTTCATCGTGCAACAAGTTCTTGCCAGTACGTAATCCTGAACACTAAATCATGAGAGCTGGGAGTGCACTAGCAGAGAATACATATAACATAATATAGTACACAAGTATTTCATGGAATTACAAGACGTCTATTTTAATTTAGTACAGTCAGTAAAGTTGCTGCCATGAGAAAGTACCTGGAGCGTTCTCCGTTGACAGCATAGAGTTAAATCAACTTCAAGGTATGATCTTTAAGAAATACCTCGATTGCAATAAACAAGATATATAATTACAGATCGCGCGGCGAGAGTTTGGCTTTGACCTTCGGGTGGAGGGGATTACTGCGCATGGTGTGTAGGCGCATGCGGTGCTCTGATTGGATTGCTCTGATTGTGTGCGTGACAGTACCCATGCGCAGTAATCCCCTCCACCCGAAGGTCAAAGCCAAACTCTCGCCGCGCGATCTGTATATACAGATAAATAGATATATAGATATAATACAATTATAAATAGTACTACAACTTCATAATTCTAATAATATTCAATTGGCGTAGTTCCTAGTATTGATTGCATTTCTTGCTATAGAAGCTATTTATGATCATCATCGACTTCCCATATTCGCCCACCTCTGGGGACAATTCTCACCTCACTTAAGTGAGGAGGGTTAGGCCATAATCCACCACGAGATTACTCCGGATTTGTGGCACAATTACCTCTAAAATGTGTAATTTCCGGGCATGCGGGTTTTCATCACCTAAAATCATGATCGAGTGATCATTATTATAATAATAATAATTCAGCCTGTAACTGTCCCACTGATGGGTAAAGGCCTCCCCTTACTTTTGTGAGGTGGATTATGCCAAAATCCACCACGGGGGCCTATTCCAGGTTGGTGGGTACATGCTTCCGAAGTCATTCTCGGGCATGATGAATTCCGCACGATGTTTTCCTTCACCGAAACGCGAGTGATAATTAGGTAAATATGTTTAACACATTGGTACGTCCCCGCACTGGGATTTGAACTCGCCACCTCCGCTTTGGAAGGCAGACGTTTGCCCACTAGGCAACCACCGCTTCTTTATTACGACACGAAAATGAAAATGTATACAAATATTACGTGGATTACTCTTCATAATCCCTTTAGGTTGATAATCCCTTACTAGGACTAAATGTGCAGTCAAACAGCAAGGCATACAACTAAATAGTGGCGTGCTGTTAGCTAGGTTTAATCAGGCGAACTAGAGCGGTTAATATTCAGGGCACTACAGCAGGAATATAGTGCTTGCGGTCTGTTAGCGTGTAGGTTACGTGCGAATGAAATGGTGCAGCTGGCCTTTATTTTAATACATTTTAATCTAAAAGGTTTTGAAAGATACATAAAATTTTGTAGAAAAATATTTTAATGCACTTTTTTCTTTTAATATAATTATTAGGTACCTACTTACTTTTAAAATAAATTGTCAGAAAATGGAAAAAACACAAAGAAGGAAAATCAACACAATGGGAAAATAAAGGGGACAGTTTGTAAGTGAAATGAGTGGATGAGGAAAGGCAGTTGGCTAAGGATCTATTCGCACTCTCTTTTGTATAAGTATTTATCTTCTGTGTAAGTATTTCTTTCTTTTTAATAACGTCCAGCGCACCCCAGGCACTGTGACTGCAAAAACACAGTAGGTATCTACCCATAGCTAAAGCTGGATGCCTGCGTTGACTATAGTGTCATCGCCTGAGAGTGATGTGATGGCCATTTGGCTATGTGGTCACAGAGTGGTGGTGGACCAAGAATGGGTTTGCTAAACTAAAAGCCCAAACCTTAAGTCCCGCTGCAGTAAGTTTAACTTGTAACTTAGAACTACTTACATACAACTTAGTAAGTTAGTACGCAGAAGCCACAGGTCAGACGGAGTCACGTCCAAACTTAGTCACCAGTGAGCAAACACTGCGGTCGTATTAGTCAAACAGAGCATCTGATGTAAGTAAGTGCTTGTAGAGATATTAAATTTATTTATTTAGGCCAGTGCCTAAAACGTAATTATTTTAGAAATGCCACCAACCTGTTTTGGGTACTTGTGTCATACAGGTGTTTTAGCAGAATCACTGGTGACACTTGAACTCACGCGTGATGATGAAGACGGATTTTGGCAGAACTTTATTGAACAGTGATACTACGTCATATTATTTATTTCCAAGATTTGACCTCACCATACAACCAGACTAATAAACAAGAGATACAAACCTAAAAACATCTAAAAATCCACTTGTACCTAGCTTGCTACCTTAGCGCACAACAGCATCGTGTGATATACACCTTAGATCGAAAGCCTACGACACGGGCTAGTGTGGCATTGCGGGACCAATTTATCGTTCGTGCATACGACTCCGTTCGTGCATTTTGCGTTAGACGTTCATTGTTTGGCGATCGACGTCAGTTAATATGCATGCATGCTCGTGCGGAGAGGTGGAATGGTAAAATGAAATTCGTGATGATGTACCTACGCTAGTAGTGAAAAATAGTGAAGTAGGGAATGATGAAATGACCTAAGGATATTGTTCAGGTCAAGGTATACAATGATGGAGAATTTTCGATGTTCCATTGACTTCTAATTGTGCATGACTCTCAAGTTTCAAAGGCAGAAAACAAATGGTGTCAGCAAACAGACTTAATGATGAGATGTAATGTAGACACAGGAACTTTTCAGCAACTTACATTAGAGTGATAGAGTTTGGGTTAATTTCGATCAACTTGCAGTAACAAATATCTGTTTTATAAAGCCTACAAGATACTAGCTGACACGGCCACGCGTTGCTGTGGCTAAGGTTTTTGTTATTGCGACTATAAATTGAGATGTAAGCTATCCTATCTTTCAAGTTAGGTCAACAGCACACGGTGTGCAAATGTGATTAAAATCGGTTAGTTTAGGAGTCCATCGCGGACAAACAACGTGTCGCGTAATTTATATTATATTCAGATTTATCATCAAGAAAATATATCATGATAAATTTGGGACTAGCAAACAAGGTCCACCTAATAGCAATTGGTCACCCCTGTCTATGAGCATAATATTCGATTTTCAGCAGAACCAAATCCAAATTCCCCGCATCGTAACCCTAATTTCGCATTTGACTGCCCGATCCCGCTATCTGACCGCCGATATTGCCACAATGTGACTGGTAATCAGAACAAATGATCCAACCATGCAGCGTATTATGATCAAAAGTCAGAACTTTTATTTACCTAGTTTACGTAGGTTCTATAATTTTTTTTTTAATTAAATTAAAATAAATTAAAATTTCGAAGTCAACATTCTATGAAGGCTGTTTTTACCCTTTCACTTTTTAATTAATGCGTTCCATCAGTTATGCTAACTGTAAGCCAGTCGAATACTACATAATTATAGGTTGGATCTGAACATCAGATTATTGGTAGGTTTTAACGACACAAACTTCAGAAATCCATGAACCCTTTCTCAAATCAATACGTAACTACATGTAGTTATAACTTGAGGTTCAAATACGCAATGAGGGGTAGCTACCCTCCAGCCTACCCCCATTAAGCAAGTTCTCCGTCCCGGCAGCCGGCAAACTTCAGACAATTAAAGTTTAGGTTCCATGCATAGGCAGAGTTCACGGTACTTACTGACACTTGCCTATGTGGGTGACCAGGGCTTAAGGGATTACGTGGAATTCCGGAAAATAATTAATGACAGCCACTGGATCGAGAAGAGCTCTTATCCACGCTCTGAATGATAAAGGTATTGAAACATAATTAGAAGGACAACTCCAGGGTGGACACTCCGCACTCAAAAGGTACTCAAAGCCACGAAAGAGAGAGAAAACACGCTCAAATGTCATGCACAATCCAGTACAAGCTATCTCGCCTTAATTGAGAGTCTCCCTTTATCTAGGGTATTCGATATTATGAGCTAGAACTACACTAACTCAACTTTGGTCCGACACAACGCCAATTCATTAGTTACCTATGTTCGGATCTCATTTATCCGTGCCTTAGACGTCAAGCCGTCGATTTCCAATGGATTGATTAATGGTTTTTAAATAAGGAATAAAAAATTTACTGCTCAATAAATTACTGATCTTTCAATGTGATTGCTACAAAACTGTCCTGCCAAATTGAAATTTATGGCGCCTCCAGCTCAGACTCAGTAATCCGTAACTTTCACAAGTGCAACTTGGCGGCACTTTCGGTCTCGCACTGAGCACTTGATAAGACTGATAGGGGTATTACCGGGATTACTGATGGATGTGAGAAGGCAGCTAGTTAGGGGAACAGGAAGACCTCTCGACAGCTTTACATGACAGACGCAGTGCTTCTTTGTACCACATTACCTCTGAAACATTTGAGATTGGAGAGAAACAAACCTTGTCTTATATCATGATGAAGTTGATTAATACACAATACCTAATGACATAGTCGACGGCTCGTTTGGCGTAGTGGCTGAGCAATCGGACTGCTGCGTTTGGCGTCGCGGGTTCAATTCCTGCCTGGAACAAATAATTATTATGCCATAATATGTGCGATCCATACATTTATTTTTCTGGTCTGGGTTTGATGTGTATGTGAAATTATATTTCTGGTCTGTAAGCGGTACCCACGATACAGGAGCAATTTTAGTGTGGGGCTACATTTTTTATCAAAGAAAGAAAGATGTAAGTAAAATAATCATCATCAGTCTATCAAGCCCCCACGAAGAGTATGCAAAAAAAACTTGCAGTGGAGTTTGCCCCATTATATTTAAACTTAAGCCAATCCGATGACAATACACATTTATCTGAATACATAATTTATCGTTAAGCAAATTGGAATCCGCTTTTCACCCTCCAAAAAACTTTTGAATCACATTTTAATTTATTAAATTGGACCGACTGCGTTGGTAATTAATCTCTCCCAATGCGACTGGGGTGTTGACAGCCATTCGGGGCCTTTAATGCCCCGCAGTTGGACAAATATCTGTTCCAAATTCAAATGTTTATTTACATATAGGCCCCAAGAGAGCGCTCATTAAGGTAAACAGAGTCTGCTCCGGTTTCAACTGACCACCTTCGAGAAGAACGGGAAAGTGACTCGACGGGAATTGGAATCGGCGGTTTTTGAAATCAGTGTTTCATCATCATCATCGTCATCATCATCATCAATCATCATCATCATCATCATCAGCCTGAAGACGTCCACTGTTGAACATATAGGCCTTCCCCTAAATCAGTGTTTACGCTTGAGAATGGAATTGTGACCAGAGGGATAGAGATCCAAAACTCGATACAGTCACGTCGCAGCCTCGCAAATTCTGCGTTGCGTGTTCCCCTCGGTTCCCAGCTCACGCGTTTACGCGTGTTGTCTCATTATTTCAACTCCCTGAGGAGTGATAAAGCGCGTGACGACAACTCAGTCGCGGTTTGAAGGCGATCACAGATATAAAAAGAACAGATGACACAATTACCAAGTGAATGAAAGTAGAATGACAGTTGTTCCAGACGTCTGATATTATGTAATAGGTACTTCAAATCCACCAACCTATCTGAAGATTAGTAACAAGGTGGTACCTAACGAATCTATACCTACTGCAATGCTAAACGTCGCTTCACTGTTGTTAAATATATTGTGAATATGTTGTTAAATATGTTGTCAAATATGTTGTATTATGTTGTTAATATGTTGCCAATATGTTTTTAAATGGTGGTTCTAGAGATTATATGTTGGGAAATCTACAATAACGAGCAAGTTAACACATTTTTTAATGTGTTGTTGTATGCAGAATGTATAATAATATAATTACCACAGTTATTGGTACCACTAATTTCATTATTGTCTGGTATCAAACCAACTAGACATAAGATAAGTGCACTGCACCTAACCTGGACTACCTTTTTATGAGCGTGTATTATTGCTTGTAAGTTGTACGAGATTCCGCTAGTCACTCGAGCTGTCAATTCAAGGTAAGCGCTTACTAAGTTCTTACAGTCACTAAAATTTAATATTGTTTTGTGTGCGCTCTTCCTGACCGTGCCGTTATCGCGGAAGCAGATCAGCTAATTCTCGATTCGAACACGCTGACGAGCAACAAGCGGTATCTATTCCTATTAAATCTGTGACGGCGACTTTTATTATGAAGGATATATTTTTATGGAAAAACAGATTCCGTGAAATTGTCACATAAAATTGAAGAGAAATGGTACGAGGAAAGTCCTAATCGTCGAACGATGTTTGACAAAGTTGTTTTTATTTATGGTTACCTACCTACTATATCTATTTAGGCGCCATGCGCCATAATACCGTGACAGTAGTTTTGACAGCTGGTATTAAATTAATATAGGTACTACCTATGTACATAATTTACAATCCTACCTTCCCTTCTAATATTGGCAATGTGAAAGTTTGTGAGTGCGTTTGCACGTTTGTTACTTCTTCACGCTTAAACGACTCCAAATTTTTATGAAATTTGGCACGGAGTTAGGTTACACTTAGTATTAACACACCTCCTTTTGATGCCGACTAAATTTAGTGTTTTCGTCCACGCGGGTGAAACCGCGAGGCGCAGCTGGTTCAATTATAATTTATATTAATACTATCTATTGCCCGCGACTTGAGTGATTTTTGAGCGAGTGATTTATAGTGGCTCGATTATTAACATTTTATAGCATATTTATTTTACTAAGCAAGGTACCTACCATATAAATGAACTATGTAGGTACCTAATTCAGCCCTGACTTTAACAAAAAAAAAATTACTACATCTGAAATTTTCAAGCAATAAAGATGAAAAAATTTACCTCTTATCAATTTATACAATGAGTCAAAGACACCATTTTCATCGCATCTAATATATAAATTACTATCAATTCACTGATGCGGTGGCGTTGGTGGTGGTAGTCACTAAAAAATAAAAAACCAATATAACGTACGGTGTTTAGCTCATTTTGATCATCTATCACCATAATAAAAGGTTTAATAGAAAAGTAGTATTTTGAACAAAACGCATTGGCTTGATCGTATTGCCAACGCTAGCATATCGCCTAATTTCACCGTAAGAACAAACATGCGGCAATCGAAATAAAACCAAACCCGTGCATTCGACTATCACAAAAACCATTAAAACTGATTTTATGCCTGGCCCATTACCATTCATGCGAATCGTGTTCCGCGCAACACTATCAAATTTGGTGACACCTTCAAATTTGCAGTTAGATAGCGTCATGAATAAATTTACTGAAAGCGTGTTTGTCGAAGTTATAAACGCAAACGGGAGTTGAACCAGCTTCTGCCTTGGGGTTACCTAGAATTCGGAGACTTGTCGAATAGAGATACTTACAAACAGTATAGGAAGTAGTACGTTGTTTTGTAACCAGCAATAAAGCTCACGTATGGCCGATGGGCCGAAAGGTAACCCTAAACCACTAACGCGGTGGACGACCTATTAAAGGCCGCGGGAAACTGGATGAGGAAAGCACAAGACCGGTCATCATGGAAATCATTGGGGGAGGCAACTCAAAAAATCTATCACAAGGGACGTTAACGGGGGAGACAACTGGGAATGATCCCCAACAGTGGGCGTCTGTCAGCTGTTACAGAACGAGAAGAAGAAGAAGAATAAAACTCAAGTCCAAAACTATCAATGCCATGATTCGTGGTTACTAAAAGGGATACCGAAGCAAATTAATGAGAGCCAGAAAATTGACAGAAGCGGTTATTCTAGCTAGCTTAAAATTACAATGATGAACGTACACCACTCAAAAATGGTTGATCTCGCAAGAGAAGCCTTATAAAACACCGATGTCATTTTGTAAAAATGTCGATAGTAAAGATGTAAAGATGTCCATACTGTTGTAATGTACATTGTACACCTATACCGAGAATCAGAGCTTAGTAGATTTCGAGGTTACTAATTGCTTTCTGTCATTGCTAAAACAATAATAGAGATTTGGTTGGGCTGGAAACTACTGTAAACAAATTAGATTACAACTGGGTTTTGCTAGATTTAGTGTACCAGTCGGGGTTACTAGGGGTTAAGAGTTAAGTGTCACTGGAAACGGAAACGTTCGTTCTCCATTAACCAAGGAGTATTCTGAAAGTGTTAGGCCTTTGTGTGAAACTGATAATCGGTGTAATCGTTATTAACGGATACGGTGTAATAGCTAAAATGTGGCGTTCTTTAGCCAAAGCACGTTAAGCTGAGGATGCATTATTTTTATAGTAAAAAAAAAATCAATAATTTCTCTAACCAATTTAAGAGAAACTTTCGTTAGAGCTAAATAATAATGTCAAAAGTAGGTTAAGGTATTATACTACCTTATGCCCAAGATTTTATAAAAGCAACGTTTACGACGTTACTGTAAACACGTTTTACGTCTCAAATAAAAAATAAATAAATTAATGCAACGTTATTTTTACAGAACTATCTACGATGTACTGGGGGCTTACCATGACGTCTGGTTATGACATCTTGACGCTCAATTTAGATTGATTTTGATTCTAAAGAGATTGATGTTTACCGAAATGCTATCGAAAGCCATGACTGTATTAAATATCTACTATTATTTAAAGTGAAAAAAATATGTTTAAGTCCTCAATTGGATCGCAATAAGACGTCATAGTAAGCCCCCAGACATGGCTCAGTCGCAGTTTTATTAGAGTAATATAGATTTCCTGGTAAAATGGTGAACTCTTGAAGAATAACGGGAATTACGAATATGAGGACGAATCGCAGAGCGCAGCTATGTAGTAGGTAAATATTATAAAGTGTGTCGGGCTTTTTATTCCTTGCTCCAACTACTACTTGCTCGCTCTTTTGGTTGAACGCACGTAACGGCCACACAGATATAGATCCTAAATTCCTTACCTCTAACTAAGGTTTCCTGTATCTATAAAATACGAAGAACCACCAGGATCATGCCCCAGAAATACCGAGGCTCTGAGCAAATTACCTATGGTTCACACGAATACCGCAATCGAAACCGCAACTTCACAGGATCTATGGTTGATCTATACAGAGAAATCAGGAATGTGAAGACTGAGCCGGTATGCGTTTTATGTTTAGGGGCAGTTTTACGGCTATGAATAAAATTATATAGGCACTTACAGATTCAAAGCTACTTGTAGAAATGGTTTTCTCAGAAGTTAACTCAAAGATTCTATTATAGACGACATCACTTAAGTGAGGCTGGATAAAAACTAAATTCGAAGCCATTTTACTCCGCTGACTCTCCGAACGATGACAGCTCTGAAAGAGCATTTTCGAACGCGAAACAATTAACTTTAACAGTTTAAATCCCCAAATTTATGTCCAATAAAGTGGTCCGACATTGTTGAGCCAACTCACCGCAATCTTGGCCCGAAATGATGCATCGTCGAGATTCGCTGCCTGATTTAATGTAGCTTACGTTGGCTTTCTGAAAATACCGTATACAGCCTTTTGAATTAGGTCAGTCTTTGGCGGTAGAGTTTTGGAACTGGGCACTTTAGGGTTATAATGAAATGAAACGTACATAAACGTAAGACAGAACGTGAATTAAAAAAAACCCGCTCACAGCTTATGTCGCCTGATACGCAGTTACATTAACATTCATTGAGAACTAATCTCCAAGAAAAATGCGTTCAAAAACCTGAACTTAACCGCTTCTGGAAAAGCCCTCCGAAATTCCTCCAATTGTATCCCGATCGACAAAAGAAGAGATTACCCAAGCCACCCAGGCCCATAGGTGGCGCCGTGGGCCATTAAAGCTATCGTCGTGTAAATCTTCCGCGACATTACGGGAAAACGGGCAAACGGGAATATATTCCCGATTGGCTGGGGCGTGGCGGGAAGACTATTTTAGGAACGATAGGGTATTTGGAACTTTTTCGCTGAATAAGGACATTTTTGAGTGTTATTGCGAGTTTAGGACTAAATTGAGATGGTTACGTGGTACTTGATAGTCTTAAAAGTGTTGATGTCAGTACCACATTGGACTCAAATTATTTCAAAAAAAGTGACCATTAGGTATCTTTCTGTAGAAACAATATAATTATCTATTTTTTGACATGTATTTTGGGAGTAAACGTTTAGTCTAGTTCAAGTAAAACTAGAAAAGCTATCAGAATTTCCCTGTTTTCGCGATGTTTTATGATTGCACGAAGTAGGATCGTGTTTCGAAGGTTTAGCTTATGTAGAATGTTTTAGGAAAATAATTATATTTCTGATCAAAAAAAAATTATATTTCATAATGGAGCCGCCAATAGGTGGATCCTGAAAAACCTTTTTTTTTTTTTTGAGTGGGGAAATGCCTTCTCACTATCCCTTCCGCCGCGGGGGGGTGGAAGGGGGGCGTGTGAGACTTGAACCCTCTAAAACCCCCCCGTGAGCCGTCGATCTGCCTGGAGTGGGGCGAGATGGGGTCGTGTTGGCATTCACCATCTCGGGATCCTGAGGAACCTGCCCTTAACGTATTAAGGAATCATATACCTATTCGGTTAGTCTGATATTATGTCGGTCTATGGATAAATTAGTAGGTAATTATCTCTCTTTGCACGACTTCTGATCGCCCGGAACAATAATTGTAGGTGGCTATCGGACATATTACAATTGCTTATCGGATCAACAAATTAGTTGTTATAACAATTGGTTTCTTGGCTGTTGTTAGCAATGTTGCTTGTTTTTGTTTGATACTGAGGATTCTCTTCCATCCATCTTTCTATTATCCAATCATCTTGTTATCACTATAATAATAATTATTGTGTTTTCAGTGGTAGCTACTTGATAAACATGCAAAATTTGACGCAATTTGACAACGGGAACTAGTTCCCAATTCAATCAAGTCAATTATAAATAGGTACTTTTTATAGTTAATATACCTAATTAATAGCAGGATTAAATTATGAAGTGCTACAATTATTATTTAAACTTATCTTTTTGTTGCGAGGGTGAAAATGCCGATGCTCTTACTCTGTCCCAAACTTATCTAGACCATACAAATTTAAACCCACCCTAAAAATATAGAACGAACAAAAGAAATACGTTTATTCTAACAAGTCTCACTAAAATAATATGTAAAAATCCAGCCAGCCTGTCTGAATATCATTTAAAAGCCACAATCTGTTTCATTTATCTTAGATCTCTTCCGAACCCTACGAGGCCAATGCACAGAGGAACGGCGCCGGTCGCCGGAGGAACAATCTCATTAGCCGCGAATCCCGAGAACTCAACTCGTCGGATTTATGCCGTTAGGGCGAACGAATAGTGCTTGAGTACTATCACTTAGGGCGCAAGGGAAGAGAGATAATTTTTTTGGGCTAAATGCTTTCGCTCGCACTTTCAAGCTAGCTTAAGTTAGTGACCTGTGCTATGGGATTTGTTTTATCACCGATGAAATTAAACTGTCGAATATTTGGTGTTGACATTTTATAATAATTATGTTGACGTTGAGTGTTGAAGTTTAGTATCCCACCCGATATTAGTGGTTTACTCAGGCTATGGTCTCTATTAAAATGCCATCGGCCGCTTACGTCACGCAGTAGGCCTACATTACCCCGCAAAATGTACGCCGACACCAGCGTGTGAAAGAGCCACCACGAACATTTCATTAAAAGTCAACAGATGAAGTCTAACGGCCGAAATTAATAATCAATCCAATCCAAATTTTGCTATCTGGGATTGATATCACAAAACATTTTTAGGGTCAAACTTGCCAATAATCGATCCGTGGATTGGTTTACGTTGTAAAGGCACGCAAATTGGAAAACGATCGAACGATAGGCAGCAATCCTAGATTGATTTCAATCTTGGATAGGAGATACAATATTAATTTCGGCTGTAAGTGAACTAGAAAAGCTGAAATTTGATCATAGATTTAATAGCGTTCACTAAAAACGCCAACTCTGACAGTTATAAGTAAAAGCCTTTTTAAGCCTAAATCTATAACTTCCCATGTCTTGCTCCACCAGCCCCATTTAAGATCCTATATAACCATGGCCCTTATTCGAAATTAAATCGCGCTACGCAATCCATTACACCAAACTCGCACTGGACGGAATAAATCCAGATTTTTTCCGTTATTTTCCGGTATTATACTGTTAATTCCGCCAATCTCCCTTCCTCCCTTCAGATAGTGTTTGTCTTGCGAGATTTTAATGGTAAAAAAAGTTTAATTTATTTTTGGAAATAAAAGGAGATGAATCGCAAAGCGTGGCAATACCGAAAAGAGGTTTATATCGGCTAGTGAGTATAGTAGAAGCGAATGAGATTACTATAACAAATAACTTCCTGAAGCTCCACCGCAGATATTTTCCTGAATATGATAAACTCGACGAGCGACAATGTAATTTCGATGGTGCCAGGAACATTTTAACCCAGTCCCCAGCCTCAAGCATGTTTCTAACGCAATATTCTGAAAAATACATCTGATTTTACTTACATAATCCGATCTGGCGGTTCACAATACATACTACTACGTAACGGTCTTACCACATAAGATTAGACCAGAGTTAAACAAACAGAGCTTTCTAAAATTTCGTTCGACATATAATTCGACGTCTATCACCCGCGTTTTCTTACTCAATCCTGGCATCCTCAATCCTGTCTTCTCGTGACCACGGCCGATGTAACTCGGTTGAAACGTCGAGGTATGTCAAGATTATATATTTTGATATTAGTTTGTGCGCGAATTAGACCCGTTTAAATACTAATTAACAATCCTGGCATTCCTGATTATTCTAAATGTAATTTGTTTATTTACTTAGTTGGAAAAAGCGAGGATTAGACGTGTTAAGGATTCACCCTACATAGGAAATGCAGACGTAGCACCGAACGTGTTGACCCCAATCAATATTCAATATTGCATCAGCCATCGAACATGCATCGGACCATGCGGTTTTGCACACGGCCCGAGTCAGCACAATGGGACCAGCGGCTTTGCACACGGCCCGACTCCCCGAGTCAGCACAACGCGAACGCGGGGTCGCCGAGCCTCGGTTTACCTAGTTTTTAAGCACTTTTGTTTCAACCATCGAACGATTGTCATCTTTTACTTTATAATTAAATTTATCATTTTTAATTTCGGTTTTTTTTGGAACCTACCCTGCGACCCCACGTATTTGGCGCAGTCGGTAGGATACTCGCGGGACGCTTAGCGAGTCGGGATAAAACGGGAATATCGTATTCACAAACCGCGCGCGAGCTACCCGGGTGGCTATCTACCACCAGCACGAGTATCCAGAATCTACACGGCGGCGTTGCAGGAGGGTGTATCCAGCCATTGATACGCAAAGGAAACCGAATTATGCATATGTGAGTACCTTGAATCTTCTTGTGTTTGCTCTCCTTACCTTGTAGTTAAATTTAATCATCCAAGATTTTCCATCCACGGCAATCGAGGACCCTTAGACCTAGTAACAGTGCTAGAGTAGATGTAGTAGACGCGAATAGAGATTTAAATAATTCAAGTGATAGTAATAACAGTGTTGAAGTAGTGAGTTACGGAAATATGGCTGACTTAGATAATATTTTTAAGGCCTTACGCCTTGTCCCTGAGTTCGACGGGAACCCTAATGTATTAACTAGATTTATAGGGTTGTGTGATCGATTGGTAGAGCAGTTTACCACCGGAGAGCAATCTAACGATCTTAATACGCTTGCTCTCATTAATGGTATATTAAATAAAGTCACCGGGAACGCTGCCCGCCTAATTAATTCTAACGGGATCCCGGAACACTGGAATGGCATTCGAAACGCATTAGTAAACAATTTTGCAGACCAGCGCGATGAGACCGCTCTCTATAATGACTTAGCCCTTTTAGTCCAGGGACAGAATTCCCCTCAGGAATTCTACGAGCGCTGCCAAAGCTTGTTCAGTACAATAATGACATATGTTTCATTACACGAATCTGTTCAGACGACGGTTGACGCGAAGCGAGATCTTTACAAAAAGCTCACCTTGCAAGCATTCCTACGTGGGCTCAAAGATCCCTTGGGATCTCGTATTAGATGCATGCGCCCTGAAACGATTGAGAAGGCCCTTGAATTTGTACACGAAGAAACTAACACCATGTACATGCAGAACCGAAACGAGTATTTACACTCAGATAGGAAACCCGCGGCTCAATCAGTTGTAGGTAATAAGCCTCAATCATTTGTCATGCCTTTCAAACCTCTTAGCGTACCCGGCCCTTCTAGGCCCTTCGCGATGCCACAACAGCCTATGTGGAGACCGCAATTTAATCATCAACCACGTCTGGCGGGCCCATCGCGTACGCAACAGATGTTTCGTGCAGCGCCCCCAAATTACAGCGCTCAAGAGAACGCCTTTAGACTACCCCCGCGCCCAGTGCCATCAGCACCGCGCCCTATGAGTGGCGTTAGTCACTTTGCCCCCAGAAACTTGCCGTCAACCTCTTTCGCCAATGCGCATGATTGGAGAAAATTCGGGAATCCTCCCCCTACTAACTATTTCAAATCCAGGGAGATGAACTTCAACGATTGCTTGGGGTACGAACCCAACTATGAGCCCTATCAATCTTATCAAGTCTATGAGACTTATGATCCCGCATATTATGCCCACGACTTTGACGGTCAAGATTATTATCAACCCTATTCTGGAGTTGAATACGAACCCCCAACAGTTGAGGAGGCTCCTGAAGCCAGTCAGGATTTTCAGGAAGCACCTCCGTCCGGAAAATCAAAATAGAGGTCAACTTACAGACGCAACGTCAACTACCTTACATAGAGATTACATCGCCACCATTGAAGTTGCTCATAGACACAGGTGCAAATCAATCATTCATAAGCCCCTTTGTAGTTGAAAAACATTTTAGTGACCTACCCTTAAATTACACCCCTTTCGAGGTTTGTAATGTCCATGCTGTGAGCCGTAATGACTATTCCATTACCCTGCCCACCTTTACAGAACTGCGAGATGAAAACGAAATTACATTGTTCGTCTATAACTTCCACGATTACTTTGATGGGCTGATAGGATCCGATCTTTTGGATAAGTGGGAAGCTACGATTGATTATAAAAATAAGACTCTTACGACACGGAATGCTTCAAATCCCATCAAAGTCTACGATTCACGCAATGCAAACTTGTACGAAGACATTATCCCAGCCGGCTCATCAAAATTAATTAAAGTACCTATTAATGTTAGAAATGGTGATGCCCTCGTACCAGAGCAAGTAATATCAAATTGTGTAATCAGTGATTGCGTAACAACCGCTAGTAATAGCAGGGGCATTCTAGAAGTGCATAACCCTACTCGTAATGACGTCATATTTTCTATGGACCGCGCTGTTTGCGCCGAAGTTTATAATGCGGAGTGCACGCGTACGAAGGCTGACCGTAAGCGAGCCGATGACGTCATTTCGCGATTACGCACCGATCACTTAAACGTCGAGGAGCGCGTTAACCTAGAAATCTTGTGCGCGCGTTATGCAGACGTATTTTATGTAGAAGGGGAACCGCTAACTTTTACAAATCAAATCAAACATCGTATTAAAACTACTGACGAAGTCCCGGTCTATACTAAAAGTTATCGGTACCCATTTGTGCATAGACAGGAGGTACAGGATCAAATGGCGAAAATGTTAGAACAACGTATCATCCGACCTTCAAACTCAGCATGGAGTTCACCCATTTGGGTTGTCCCTAAGAAGGCAGACGCCTCAGGGAAAGTCAAATGGCGAATAGTAGTAGACTTTCGCAAAGTCAACGAAAAGACAATTGATGATAAATACCCTATACCTAATATTGCTGACGTCCTGGATAAGCTGGGGAACTGTCAATATTTCACCACGCTAGATCTTGCCAGCGGCTTCTACCAAGTCGAAATGGATCCCTCTGATATTCCCAAGACCGCCTTCAATGTCGAGCATGGGCACTTTGAATTTCTTCGTATGCCCATGGGTCTGAAGAATAGCCCTTCCACTTTTCAAAGGGTTATGGATAACGTGCTCAGAGATCTACAGAACACCATTTGCCTAGTCTACCTGGATGACATAATTGTCTTCAGCACCTCCCTCCAGGAGCACATGGTCAACCTTGAAAAGGTATTCCAAAGGTTACGGGAATCGAACTTTAAAATCCAAATGGATAAGTCGGAGTTTCTAAAACTAGAAACGGCTTACCTTGGACACGTTATCAGTAGAGATGGTATTAAACCAAATCCGGATAAAATAACGGCTATAACAAATTATCCAATTCCAAAAACCGCAACTGAGATTAAGCGATTTTTAGGGCTACTGGGATACTATCGGAAGTTTATTCCTGACTTTGCGAAAATCACGAAGCCCATGACTCAGTGTCTTAAGAAAGGATCCAAGATTCTAATGAGCAACGACTACGTAGAGTGTTTTAAAAAATGTAAAACACTTCTTGTAAACGATCCTATTCTACAGTACCCTGATTTTAATAGAGAGTTCATATTAACCACCGACGCCTCCAACTTGGCTATAGGCGCAGTGCTTTCACAGGGAACTGTAGGGTCCGACAAACCAATCGCGTACGCTTCACGTACCCTAAATACAAGCGAAATTAATTATAGCACGATAGAGAAGGAATTACTAGCGATTGTGTGGGCTACGAAATACTTTCGCCCTTATCTCTTCGGGCGGAAATTTAAGATCATCACGGACCACAGGCCGCTACAATGGGTGATGAACCTTAAAGAGCCTAACTCACGTTTAACGCGATGGAGGCTCAAGCTAAGCGAGTTTGACTACACTGTAATATACAAGCAAGGGAAATTAAACACCAACGCGGATGCTTTATCTAGGGTAGAAATTCATAACGACGAGGTAAACTCTGTGGCTGTTAATGTTTCGGAAAGCCCACCTAGTGTGGCAGGTTCAAGTACAATTACTGTACATACGGATGCTGAGAACCCCATCTTAGAGGTGCCCATCACGGACGACCCTCTCAATAGATTCCATAGGCAGATATCTATCACAGTCGTCGAAGACATCAAGGGCAGACCAATCACCTCCAAGCCCTTCGAGAGTCACACCAAAACAACCCTTCAGGTTTCCAGAGCTAATCTGGAAGAAGACATAATTAACACTATTAAAGAATATGTAAACCCTAAGGTCAAAACCGGTATTAAGATTAGTCCACCTTTAGAAATGTACTCCATCGTGCCAATTATACAGAATGCATTCAAAAGTTCCTCCATGAATCTCTACTTATGTAAAACTGAGTTAGAAAATGTAAAGGATTATTTGAAACAGCAAGAAATCATAAAGAACTACCACGAAGGGAAAACTAACCATCGTGGTATAACTGAGTGTTACCTATCACTATCCTATAAGTACTACTGGCCGAAGATGAGGGAACATGTTACAAAATACATCAATGAATGTAACATATGCGGCCAGGCTAAGTATGACCGCAATCCGATACATCAAAGATTTCATGTCGTTCCACCCCCAACGAAACCTTTCGAAATAATACACTTAGATCTATTCAGTGCGGAAAATCAGAAATATTTGACCATCATCGATGCATTCTCCAAATATGCACAAGCATATTACCTACGGGATGCCACAGCTGTTAGTGTGGTTCAAGCTCTTCTACAGTTCTTCACACATCACGGTGTACCCATGACAGTAGTGACAGACAGAGGCACAGAATTCACTAACCAAGTATTTTTGGAATTCATTAGGGTCCATAAAATCAACCACCACAAAATCCTAGCATACGCCCCTAACGAAAATGGAATGGTAGAGCGCTTACATTCCACACTTCTAGAACATCTACGAATCTTGAAACTAGAGCATCGCAACGAATCTATCGTTAATCTAATGCTGTACGCAGTTCTGGCGTACAATAGTACAATTCATAGTTTCACAAAATGCCGGCCACTCAATATCATTACAGGGCACATGGATCCCCGCGACCCTCTGGATATTAACTTATCTGAAAATGTATTACAGCAATATGTTCAAGACCATCGTAAAAGAATGCAAAAGGTATTCGATCTTTTAAATGAATCCTCCCTTCACCGTCGAACAGAAATAATAGAGAATATGAACAAAAACCGCGAACCAGAAGTAAATTACTCACCTGAACAAAATGTATTCATACGCAATCCCGCAGCTAGCCGTCAAAAGATAGCCCCGCGATACACCCAAGACACGGTTTTAGCAGACCTCCCTATCCATATATACACCAAAAAGAAAAGAGGTCCCGTAGCTAAGTCGCGCTTAAAGCGCATCCCTAATAGTTCACGGTTGTTGCAGGATAATGCTTCTGATACTGGGCCTGACGCATGCGGAGGAGATAACCCTAAGTAGCCTGGATGAAGGACCTGGGATATTACCCTTTAATCTAGGACCCTCAAAGGTCATCTCACATTACCACTCCTTTCTCCAAACAATCAGTCTGTCAAACATTAGAGAAAGCATAGAATCCGTCCAAAACCAATTGAAAATTTATAGACCTCAACTAGACAATAAGACCTTATCGCTATACGAACCACATGTTGACTATCTCAACTTCAAACTTAAGAAAATATCTGATCATTTACGCACATTTGAACCCAACCGTAGTAAGAGAGGCCTCATCGACGGACTCGGCTCCATTATAAAAAGCGTCACAGGAAATCTTGACTACGCAGATGCTATGAAATACGATAATGCCATTAAAGTTTTACAGGATCACGAACGTAGTATAACCACCGAAATAAATAGCCATGTCAGCCTTAGTAAGCATTGGGTAGTTGAAAATTCTAAAGTCCTTAATAGGCTAACTGAAAATCAGTCTAAGATTGAGAAGGTCATTAGTTTAATATTGCAGAGCGACGTTACTCATGAAACTGAGCTTATAAAGTATGCACACCTAGCGCAATTCTTTATCATCTTAGGAGATAACATAGACCACTTATCAGAAGAACTATTTCGGCTTGAGAACGCATTATCATTCATTAAAGCGAAAACGACTCATCATTCATTGTTAACTTTCAATTCATTTAAGGACATAATGACTAAAATAAAAATTATATATAAGAAGGAGGAAATATTAGACGTTAGCTTTAGAGACTACTTCGACATAATTAAGTTAGGATATTATTACAGTAACGATAATATAATTTTGGTCTTAAAGGTCCCCATTGTCTCACCTATCACCTACAACTTGTACAAACTTTCCTTAGTCCCTAACAAAAATAATCAAGTCATAATCCCTCCATATCCTTACGTAGCAATCCACAAGGATGATTTCATGTACATGGAGGCAGAATGCCCGAAGTCCGATTTATGGTTTCTTTGCGAACGGCGGGCCCACTACATGACGTCGAGCCAGCGGCAATGCATCCAGCATCTCATTCTGAACCAGCAGATAGATCTCTCCTGCAACTTAACTCGAATCACGCTCAATTTAGCTGCATTCGAAGCCCTCGACGAGCGGCATTACGTCATAAGCCTGCCTACACCTACGAAAATCCGGTTATCCTGTGTTCAAGACCAGTACAACACAATGAAAGGGAGCTACCTAGCAATCATCCCCAAAGGGTGCATGTTACGAACCCCGCAGTTCACCATAAGCAACGTGAACGACCGCATAAAAGGGCAAGCCTTGAAAATTATAGATATTCCACCGAATGAAGACATAGAACATACGCATCAAGCAACACTAACACTCAACTCCATTAACCTCGAGAGCCTACAATCAAGTAATACTGACATAAGCCTGCAGCCTGCCCTGGAGATGAGCGGCGCGGCAGTCTATCGAACACTGTCTACCACACCACAATACCGGTGTACCTCATCCTGTCAATCACTATAATAACCATCATCATAATGGTTATACGCCGACACACCCTGAACCGTCAAACTACCATAAGAGCAGAGGCCAAGGACCCTGAACCAAACGAAGGAGCAGTCTACGCCGAGATACGGAACATCAGAAATCCAGCTCCTGCTCCTCTCTCAGCACTATTCTCAACCAAAGTCGTCCAATAGATGCTGAGCTTATGGGGGGAGATGTTAAGGATTCACCCTACATAGGAAATGCAGACGTAGCACCGAACGTGTTGACCCCAATCAATATTCAATATTGCATCAGCCATCGAACATGCATCGGACCATGCGGTTTTGCACACGGCCCGAGTCAGCACAATGGGACCAGCGGCTTTGCACACGGCCCGACTCCCCGAGTCAGCACAACGCGAACGCGGGGTCGCCGAGCCTCGGTTTACCTAGTTTTTAAGCACTTTTGTTTCAACCATCGAACGATTGTCATCTTTTACTTTATAATTAAATTTATCATTTTTAATTTCGGTTTTTTTTGGAACCTACCCTGCGACCCCACGTATTTGACGTCAATTTGTGGAGAAAATATTTAGACTCATCTGTTCAACTCTGATCTAAATCTTTTGTGACAACAGGGCTAAGGTTTATATTTATTTTATAACTTACAGCGAGTAAACAGAGACAAAGGAAACTATACCACCCACGCGAGCAAGTCATCATTCTAGTTAGACACATAGCTCCCACTCTCAAGTAGATAATCCGTCGACATGCCCTTATTAAATTAAATTATTAAGCTACCATCAGCAGTATTTGAGAGCTAGTTTGATCATAAGCTTAGTAATGTTTACTGTAGGGATCGTTGAGATACACAAATTGTCATTGATTGTCGATAAAATATTTAGGTAATTTAGGTGACACAACCGAAGCTTAGTGGGTTACATAATATCTATTGTTGATTGATTTAGTGTGCAGTGAAATCAGGAAGAATATAAATTTAAAAGTTGATACTAGTTTCAGTGCTCCCTACAACTCACCATCACCCCCATCACTTAAAGTAGGCACAAATGGTGACCCCGACGGGATGCCCTTTGACCACATAACCGAGCGAGATGAGATAAGAACCAGATTTGCTTACAGCAATTATTGACAGCCATAAACTACCGTAAAAAATAAGACGAACCACGCATAGGCCACCGTGATATCTGTAATCAGCGCACAGACAAACGATTAGCCAATCTTCTTGAGTAAGGGTAAGCAAAAAGGTTTTGTGGTCTATCACTGGGAAAAGCTATGGCTTTTTGTTCAGAGTAACATTAGCATACGCTTTCCCTATGTGTAAGGGTAAGGCGTAAAATATGCGCTTACGTATCCGTGGCGTGAGAACCGCGCGTGTGGAGTGGCCACTAAGCCAGGAATGGCGCTGACACACGCAATAACTAAACCAAGGGTGGCCATGTCTCTATGATAATGCTAAAATTTGTAGTAATAACGCGTCACGTGATTGTACGAAATAAAATGCGTGAGAACTTTGTAACTTTAAAGTTTAATAAAAAATTTAAAAAGCACAGTCAATACCACAGCCTTTTCACGTAGCAAATCAAATAGGAAAACGTATTGCCGCAACACAACAGAGAAAAAGTAACACCAGAAAAGTGTTGCAAGCTTATTATGTAACATTTGATTCTCTTATTGAGAATTTAGCTAGTGAATCTATCCATATCTAGGGAATCAGGAATTATGAGGTCCATAGTTCAACTACACAAAAAACCACACTATTAATAGTGGTTCACGTTTCGCAGTCGGTGCATCACCAACTTACGATATGGATGCTGCCAAAACGTTATGATGTCGGACTCAGTTGTTATCAAGCCACCAGTACAGCCATGCCATAAGATCTTGGGCAGTATGACCGACTCTGGCGCTGGAGGCTGGCACTACCATGTCTACCATATTCGAGAAACGACGTCAATAAGCTAACAGAAGTAACAACGTCCGCTTTATGACAGTCACTGTCACTTAGAACTTGATTTGCTTAGTTTTGAGTGACACCCCTAGTTAAATTTCCTATTGAAACCCAGAACTACGGTGACCACATTTTAATACCTCGTAAATCTAGCTTTCTCTCGCTCTTTCTGGGTGGTGCTTGTTGTTTTGTAAGGTTATGGTGGTGTTGGCTGATGGTGAGCATTTCCCCACGCGGACTCTTGCTTAAGAGAACTGATCCTGTGCTTTACATAAAGCTTGGTCACAGAGCAGGTATTAAGGCTCGGGCTGCCATGTAAGTTATCTGCGGATAGCATCTCCCAAGCCTATAATATAACGTCTAGTCTAGATGCTAGAAACATAAAGAACGGGGATGCGTTTCAAAACGCAGCTGATTTTAGTGTCTCAGAGCGATTAGCGTAGCGGCAATGCCGGTTCGTTGCTGCAATAGGTACCTACCTACTAATTACTGGCATTGTAATATGTATCTAATGCAATTCACATTGTTATAAATCAACATTGTTAGTCTCTTTTGCAAGATTAGAGTCTGCCCTTAGGTAAGAAATTGCTGTTTTGCTTCCAGCGTTTCCAAACGCAACAATCTCCCGTGTGTCGCCAAACTAGCTCGCTTGACCTACCTACTGTAAGACAGTACTGAAGTAGGTATTTACTAGGCCTATTCCCGGTAATGCGTTCACATTTGACGTTTATTGGATTTTGAGAAAGGTCTCTCTCGTAAAATATGTCTGCACCAATATTTTCGACTTAGTTTTTGTGTGGGCTTATAACTCGATAGGTACAATAGTTTCGAAGTCTATTGCTTTTTCGTAGTTGTTTTCCGTTGGAATAATTTCGTATGTCAATGAAAGTATTAAATTGACCTTTCAGTTAAGTAGTTAAGTACCTATTACTAATTTATTGTCTATGACATCAGACGAAACAATTACACACAAAATATCTTCTTATTTTACTGTGTTATATTATTATTTTAGAGCCTATGGGAAGTTTCCAAATCTAGTAGATTTTGGGGGTTATTCCCAGTTTACTCCAAGAAAATTTCCCAATCTACTCCACGAAAAATTTATGAAAAAAATATTTTATAAATTTAGTTTCATTTTACTCCACGCAATATAAAAATGTTCCCAAAGTACTCCACGCACACTACGACATCTAAATATTATTCAATAAATCAAGAAATTAAGTTTCATTCTACTCCAAGCGATGACGACGTACAGTTAGTCGCAGTATGTATTATGCACCCAAACCAGTAAATGTGGTGCTTTAGCGCATATTCCAGTTGAGTTAGTTGAGGATGGTTGGTTTGCGATAATGGAAGAAGCACCCAACAGCGAAAGTGTCATACAATTTAACAACTATTTTGTTTCCACTTGTCTCGATAGTGCGTCTTTTACAGTAGACTTATGGAATTGCGAAGGGCAACGACACAGAACCAAAAATTTGGTTGAATCGTGGCACAAAAGATTAAATAATTTGTCATCTAAAAAACCACGCCTGCTTAACTTTATAGAAACTATCAAAGATGAAGCTCTTTACTTTGAACGTTATCGTTACAATCCTACCGAAAACAGACGCCGGCAGTCTATAAACAGGGACCTGAAATTGAGTTAATAGTGAAGCAGTATAGAGAAAAAAAAATAACAGTGCTACAAACACTATTCGAAATCAGCAAATTATTTAGATAATATTGTCTGATATCAGTAATTTTTTTTTTTTTTGTTTTATTTTTTTTTTTTAATTCTCGTCCCTCTGACATGGTGGTCAGAGTCTTTTTCATTTCTGTTTCAGTGTTTTTCACGAGGGTGATGTTTTTTCTTTAGAGTGATGTTATATCAGTAATTTGAAATTAAACTACGTAATATGTTACTTTACTCATTAGCTGATTATATCACTTTTAGTCAAATTCCTATTAGTAGATAAAAAGGTTAAAATGAAACTTTATTTTTACTGTTAAGTTTGATGATTTTTATTGTTGGTATTGGCTAAATAACTTTTTTAAATGTTTAATGTTAGCCAACGTACTAGGCTTTTGAATTCAGATACTCATTTATCTTATTAGCATATTTCTAATTATTTTAAGTAATTTCGATTATGATTTTGTTTGTATTTGCTGTATTTTATTGTTCTCGTTTAATTTTTTTTGCTACCACGTTAGGCTTTATGCATTTATCAATATTACTTTACAATTTTAGTGAACTCTAAATTTAAAACTTTTAAATAAAAAGAAACATTATATAAATGTACGCATCGGTCGTTTTAATAAATAATGTATGTTGATATTTAGTAATAATAAATTATAAGAAATAAAAAATCTGTTCCTGTATTTTATTTAAAAATTTCCTCACAGTGAAACATATTATTATAACTCGAAGTTTTGTACCTGACAGTTAAGTAGTAGACAGGGAACAATCACGTCGCGATTGAAACAACTCAAACAATTCGGAATAAATAAATACCTGTTTCAGATAGAGCACAAGATATTGTTTTTTTAGTAGCCAGATAATGGTATAAAATGAAGTATCTAGCTACTACAGGTACTTCACTTGTAAACTACAGTAAAATTGTTTATTTCGTCCCCGGTTTCGCCAACGTCAGCCACCTTCTTATTTAGGATGTAATAACATATAACATAGTAACCTTTAAATTCATTTCTTATAAATAAACTAATACGGATAGCTTTGTTTGAGAACGAATTAGGTGACAAAAAATAATAGTACAAAATAATTATTTCGTTACCAAAGAGCACAAGTAAAATAACACTTTTCTTCAACAAAGATAACATGCTCTAACCTCTCTCTCTAATCAAATTGCATGCGGTTCACGTGCGAACGAGATGGTACGATAGTAGCAACGTTAGTGATAGTGGCACTGCATAATAACAAAAAGCTTGACATTAGAGACCTCGACGTAAAAGTGCAGCAAGGCGCTCTATAATAATATTATGTAGGTACGGTTTGGGTGCATAATACATACTGCGACTGACTGTACGTCGTCATCGCTTGGAGTAGAATGAAACTTAATTATTCGATTTACTCAATAATATTTAAATGTAGTAGTGTGCGTGGAGTAAATCGGGAATAAAGCCAGATACCTATGGAGTACGATGGAACTAAAAATTAGGTATTTTAAATAATATTTTTATTATAATAATTCTGTGGAGTAAATTGGGAGTGAGTGTATGGGATAAAAAAGTTTTGAGAACAAAAGAATGGAGTACTCTGGGAATAACCCGATTTTGGTGCTTTCGTTTTTTTTTACGAAAACTATGTGGTCTGTCCATAACAGGAAAATCCGTAACCGACAACCGTATTAGTAGAACGGCATCAACCGTTTGATTTATGTATTTCCTAAGTAATTGAATTTGCAACTTCCTAAGAAATAGGGCTGTTGTTATATCCGTGTTCGAAACCGAAAGTATCGGATATCCGGGGTTAATAAATTATCCGTTAATGACACAGAAGTACGTAGGTAGTAAAAGTTTCGAATAATTATCGGATATATTATACAAGCAACCCACTTAACGCAAGCGTACTTTTTTGAGTAATGTTTATTTTTGAGGCGGGGCAAGGATGAAATGAATTGTCGTACCTATTAAGTTATATTCCCTTTGCTGTTTTATAATTTTTCAGTTCTAGTGTACTTACCCAAAACTAATTTGTGTCTGTGAGAATACAAAAAGCTCTGGATAATAATAATAGATATGCAATTTAAAAGTAAGCCTCCTATATCAATGTTTTTTTTTCAATTATCCTTCACGACGACGAACCTAGCAGAGTGCCTATCTATTCCAGTCCGTAACCGAAAATAACCGACCAGCCCTACGGAAGCCCGAATCCTCCGATTATTCTGATCGCTGGCTTTGTTTCTTAACAATTATTTATTGCCCCGGAACTTGGGCCAAGTTTAGATTAGTTTTATTAATTTCTAAATAAGTTTAATTTTCAATTGTGTAGGTGTTGTGGTGTTAGTATTCCGTGGCGTCGGTTAGAACTTGCTGGTAATCTCTCGGTGAAGAAGCAAGTTTTATTATTTTAGGCTGATCGTTGAATAAGCTTTCGGTTCATGAAACATTATTGGAATCGGATGAAAAATCACAACATAATAATAAGGTTCATGCCCCTACGTCGATTTATGTTTTCATCATGGATGGTATTATGAGAACTCTAGGCATCGATTTATCAAAACCGGGTTTCATACTACACATTGCTTAAATACCAAAGGGTGCAACAAATTGCAATCAAACCATTGTCAAAATCAACTGCAACAACCGCTCCCACCCTTCGGAGGCATTGTGAATCACATACCTCTAAATAATTCCCGACAAATGTGGGGTTCCTCAAGTTTATTGCGAAAGTAACTTACAAAGTCTAGGCACATTCCTAACAGGCTTGTAAAAAACCACCAGCTAACCAAGTACCCCTTTTAGAGGTCCTTGAGTAAAACAAGCCATATAAATCATGGAAACGATAGCTAAATCAATGAGGGTGCTTGTTTAATATCAGGAATCATTTGTTATCCCACTCAGGGTAGGAGACGGAGTAAGGATTCCGGTTTTGGGGCGGGGGGAAGTAAAATAAAATAGGTTACATCAAAAGTTATTAAATGTGACGCGACTCGTCACTGGGGCCTATCTTTTTCAAACTCGACTAAGCTCTTTTCATATTTTAGAAATGTTGCAAGCTGTTTATATAATAATATGTGTAATTCTACTCAATGCATACCAAACATAATACAAGGTCTACTCACTTACCCGTTTGTGGAACCATTATTGTATAGGTACCTGTGAAATTAAAATCTGTTAGTTTATGTTTCACGACGTTCTCAATCCTCTCATCCACGCGTTCAATTTTACCCCCACTTGCCCTAGGAACATGTGCTGTCCAAATTTCACCTTACAATCTTCACCGAAAGGCCCTGTGCCCCAATGCCTTAATCCAGCCCTGTTTCCGCTTGAACTAACTTTAGCCTAATCTGTGCCCGGGGCCAGGAGAAGTTTCGGATAACGGTCCTCGGACTTTGAGAATCAATTTCAATTGGGAGGCGTAGAATTAAAGGTTTATTTATCTCTTCCTTGTTTATCGTTTTATTTGAAGCTAGCTACGCCCAGTGGTTATGCCTTATTGGACAACGGTAATTATAATAATCTATTATTGGTCCTATTAAATGTACCTATCTATTTATTGGCCGAGCGAACGAAGTGAGCTAAGGTCTCTATTTTAAGAGTGACCGTTTTTGCTTTCGTAGGAATGTATGTTGGTTCCGGCCTACAGGTCGCATTACTCAACCGATTTTTACGAGATTTGGTATACTTACCTACAGATTTTTAGATTTTTATTGTTTATTTTTTCGTCGCAAACGATTTTCAGCTTTATTGGCGTAGAGTTATGATATTCGTTGGAAACCATTCTGAACAAGTTGTGAAAAAAGGTGTTAAAGTTAAAGCAAACGGGGGTACAAAGTTGATGCTATCACCATGATATTGGTTATGTTATTCCGCTTTGATCACGAGGTCTACCTGGTCACAGAACCACTAACCACGTCCGCGCTGTATTGCACATATCCCCATCAGATAATGTGTCTAATCTTCCTACCTTAGAAGTAGCCGTAAAGTAAGCCGTGCATTATGGGTAACCGGTAAAGTACACAACAATAATTAAAACAATAATAATGAAACGAATGGTTCGTTAAACCAGGACCTATTTAAATATTGATTAAACTCAATTTGTACGAACCGAGAGTAAACCGTAGAAGCAAGGCTGCGTCCACACGATCAATTAATGTGAGAAATATATTAAAATTATTTAATTTATTACTACATGACTCTAGTTTTTGAAGTCGGTAAATAAACAGTGAAAAACATGCACACCGAAGTAAGCTACTTCAAAAGTCGTAGTTATAGGTAGGCACTAGTTTATAAACTGTGTTGTGTTACTAGGCACTAATTCGTAAATCACCCTACGTAATTAAACTACCTATTTGTTTGTTCTTCCAGGATATTTTAATAAAAAAAATCACTAAAATATGCTCAGCCGTTTCGGAGCTGCATGTCAAGAAACATACTTATCTACTTATTTAGTTAGCTTAGATTAGGGTCCGTCTTAGATGGCCATAGAAAGGTAAGTATTACCTAGTTAAGTTACCTATAGGTACTTTCGCGTAAATTATAATATTAGTTGAGAGACGCTTTAGTATCTGCGTTAAAGGTAAATATAATATTTTAGTTAGTATGAGTAAGTGCTTGCTTAGGTGAGAACTTATTGGCAATGGCTTAGGTGGCCTGTGACTTCAACATCTAACGAATGGGCTGTAAACTGTAGCCTAATATCCAACACATGGATATCGTATATAAACTTCCATCCTATTAATATTATAAAAGCGAAGTTTATGTGTTTGTATGTTTGGGTACCTACTTCCTCACGCTCAAACGGCCGAACCAAATTTGGATGAAATTTGGTATAGATGTAGCTAACACCCAGGTAATTAACACATCCTAGGCTACTTTTTATACTTATTCAGAAAACTGCGGGTAACGCCGCGGGCGCAACTAGTATTATAATAATAATATACCACGTGAGATAAGGGCTCATATTAAGCTTCCACTCTTGCAAATTCTAAAGCTATGTATAAAATTAGAAGGTTGGAAATATTCAGCAAGTTTTATTGCATAGGTACCTTTAAACGTAATAATTATATTAGGTACTTCCCCTTCACATGAATAAAAATTGAAAGATTATAAAAAAATATTATCATTCATAAATCAGGTAGGCCTAAGCTTCAATTACCCATTTTCATACTTTTCACAACTAAAATTATGTATACCCGATGTTTAATACCTCCCGCGCCGCGTGTGTCCGCGCCCACGAAATTAAATATTAATTAAAATTTTAATTAACCCCTCGAAACAGTTACCAGTTAAACTGCAAATTAATACGATGCTCCAATTACTGGAACGACAAACGGCAATCAACGCAATCCCATTACCCGGTAATGGGAAAAAATACAATTACCCGGCTAAATAACCGGGCGAGCGAAATGGGCGGGACGTGTGTTCCGTAGGAATAGGCTGTGAAGGGACACGCAAACTTGAGCTCGGTGTTCCGTAGGTTTATTGTGTCATTGACAGTAGCATTTTTTATTCATGCGGGGGTGTCAGCGGTCACGCTCAAACATTTTTTCCAAGCGACAAAAAAGGATACTACCTACGGAAAAATGCGATTTGAAAAGGAATTGATTTAATGTGACGGCATGAGCTTTGTTCTCGTTTAGACTAGTAACAATTGTCAGTGAAGTTATGAAAAGCTATAATAATAAGCTATTAATATTATGATTTTTTCCTCTGGCATCGCTTATAACAGAGGACCAATAGGGTTAGAGAGATGTAACCTAGGTACCCTGATAGTGATCAACTAAGCCTAACATCTTTATTGCGACTGTGTGACGAGCACGAGACGATCCAGTCGTTAGTAATTCACTCAGAAAACTTTTAAGTATACTTTAGGTGAAAAAAGACAGTTGGAAAACAGTCGCTAGGTAGGTGCGTAACGTTTCCTCGGCATGTCTACGGACCCCTAATTCCGGGGAGATTCCCGATGGTTGCACATGCAAATTGGCCCCGGTGCAGTTTCACCGGGGGTTTATTAGCGTAACTTTCTGCAGTTTAGTTTTAATTAGCGCAAGAAAAGTAACTTTTTTCATAGCGTCGTTAGTCGCGCTGAGTTATACTTTTATGAACTTGCGTAGTATAGTAGTTTATTTGTTACCCACTGAGCTGTTTGTATTAGTTAAGTGGTGAAGTTAGTATACCTACCTAGCTTTATTTTTTATTTTTAAAGATTTAGTCGTTGAGCGACCATGCTAAACTGAAAAAAGGACACAACACAAAAAAAAATGCAACTATTTATCTACCATTGCACTGCTGCACTGGACGGATTAATTGGGGCAAGCCTAAAACTGCCAATAGTTACATTGTTACAGCCTCCTTACAGACGACGACGGACAGGATGTGCCTACGTGTCTGCACTTCTGTTCCTCACTCCATCAAAATGACGTGTCAACTAACGGCCGAAATTAATAATCAATCCAATCCAAATTTTGCTACCTGGGATTGTGATATCACATTCCATTTTTAGGGTCAAACGTGCCAATAACCGATCCGTGGATTGGTTTATAAAGGCACGCAGTTTGGAAATCGATCGAACGACAGGCAGAAATCATAGATCGATTTCAATCTTGGATAGGAGATACAATATTAATTTCGGCTGTAAGTAGATACCTACTTACTCCGTATTCCTTATACAAAAACAATAAGACGGTACTTTTTACTTTCTTTTAGTTGTTCTTTACTTAAGTACCTACCTACCTACTTGTAACTTGTAAGCTTAGAATAATAACTTGAAAGTATACTTAATACTTAGGTAAAAGTATAATAATAAAATTTAAATAGATTTATTTCAAGAAATCGTGTGGTAGGTAGGTGGTGGGTTCGATGCCTGCAAAGGGCAATTTTTTTTAAGGCAACCATTTATGTTTGCGGGACCCACAGCCCTCTTAGAACTTAAGCCTAGCCCTCTAAGAGCGGGTTCAAACTAATATAAAAATAATATTATGACATACCTCAACGTGTCGGCCGAGTGACATCGCCTGTAGTCACGAGAAGACTGGAGAATGCGGGTATCCCCGTCCGGAGAGGCAGGTGTTGTTTCCAACTACCCGCGTTTGGTCTTGCAAAACATAACCCGTCACGACATAATATATGTAGGTACAACACTAAGAATATCCAGATAAACTCGAAGATAAAACGACCCGACCCAATTGAAACCGTTCTTAGCCAGTAAATCCGTAGTTTCCTATTACATACACATAGGGAATCGTAATTAGGAGTCGGGATCTTTGTTATGTAAAGAAAAAAAAAATGATTCATTTTTTTTTTATTGTAGCTTCTCACGGTTTGTGAATTTAGCCAGTGTCAAGTATTTTATTATAAAGTATTTTATTTTCACAGTAGGAAAGCAGGTAATAACATTAAAGCCATCCTCGTGCTCACGTGGAAAAGTAGTCAAGTCAATTATTTACAAAGTCAAAGTCACGATTCAGTTATTTGGTGGATGCTTTACTGAAACTTCCTGGGAGTTAAGGAAAAAATGCGAATTGACACGCTTTTTGGGTTAATATCATTTGCCCATACTCGTGCACGTTAACGAACACTCAATGACTAATATTGCACCAATATTACCTACACATTACCACTCGAAGAAACACAACATTGAGCAAAAAATACAAAACCAACAACGTCTCACTATCGGGTTCCCGCCAAATCTGGGTACCTACTTCTATATTTTTTTTATGTGATCGTTTTTATTTATACTGATTAGGTACATTAATTTTATGTTTAGTAGACTGGTGTTACATGTAGGTACCTACAATGAGGAAGTATATTTTATATTTAATTTGCTACGGCATGCAGCATTTCGCTTCAATTTAAGTTGGTACGGTACAAGAATCACGAGGTCTAATTCCGCAGAAAACAAACCTACCCGTACAGTACGTGCAACGTATCTTGGCCGCCATGCGAATGAAAAATCTAGTGGTGACACGAACACGACGACGCGACACTTCACAATAAGCGTATCTTACAAAATTCAACACACAAATATAGACAGCTGTCATATCGTCAACTCGCGATTCTGCGACAAAAAATGTGTCACTAAGTAAAAAATACTAAATGTGGCCAACGGGAATGATCGACACTTTCGATGGTAAGTACCCACCTACCTACCTACAATTTTAATTAGTATTTAATTCGTGCAAAAATGAATATCAAAATATATAATTTTGACATAAATAGGTACCTACTAATTAACATGTATTCAGTTCGCGAGAGTTTAAGAACTTCTACCTACAATTATTTGCACTTCCGACCGGCCAAGATCCGCGGCGCGTATTGTAGGTACACGTTAATTGATTTCCGAGCTCGTACAAAATATTTTCTGTAAGAAGAAGCCTGTTATTATATCCCTGTCCGTTCACCCGTGTTCCCGTCACGTTGTAATTACATTTGCTTTGACGATCATTATTTCGTGTTACGTATTTGTAGCAGTAACTAGGCAGTCGCTACTTTCCTCCATATTGTATGGATATAATAATTAAATATTGCTCGGGAAACGGTGCCCTATTTTGTCTAGTAAAATCGATACAGATTTGAACTCGATAAAAATACTCGATAAAATATATAGGTAGGTACTACTCGAGAGAAATAAAATGTTGAAGTGTCCGTTTGTAATGTCTAAATTATAGTTTATTACTAGTATTGTTATGGTATAGCACCTAACACTTAGAAGAATACCACAATAAAACTCAATTCTAACAATTCTTTGCTGTTTCATCTAAGTAATCTCCAAAACGGCTGGACGGATTTTGACGGGACTTTCACTGGTAGATAGCTGATGTTATAAGCAGTAAGTCAGGCAACTTTTATTTTAGCACAACTAATTGCTTTTTGTGTTCATCCAAGATACCTTAAGTACCAGGTAAAAACATCTTAGTTAAGTACTATTATAAATTTGAAAGTAACTCGTGTTTGCTTGTTTATCAGCTTTTCCCGACAAAACGGCTCAACCGATTATGATGAATTTTGGTAAGTAGAGAGATATAGATTGGATATTACAGACATACATGTAAAGGACTATGTATCGCGATATAATGTAGTATGCGCGGACGAAGTCGCGAGCAACAGCTAGTGTTGAATGAAACAGTTAGGTATGTTAAGATACAAAGTACTTATTTATTGAGACACAATCACAGAACAAAACATTTGCACCACGAAAACAACACTTCTTCACTTCATTGACAAAATAAAAGGTAGATACTTAAAACATTATTATTATGGAAGTAGAAATAAGAGATTCACATTCAACGCAATATCTACGGCAAAAACAGTCAAACAACCGAGTCGATTTTGATGAAATTTCCATATGGGACCATCAAAAGGAAGTATGACCTACCAAGCAGAAAAGTATCATCATAATCGATGCATAATAATTGGCGTAACGTACAGAAAAAAAGTCTAATTGAGAACCTTCCTTTTTTTAAAGTCTGAAAATGAGGCAACTTCAGACGATACATTTTGTATAGCACCGTCTAGGTTTCAAACCCAGTGTCGGTGCAAAGATTCTACTTAAAACACGTCTATGTGATGATTTTTGAAGTTATACTTCTTTAGGCGCGTTATGAAAAAATGATGAGAGTGAAATTTTAAGATGCGCGCGCACCTGTAACACAAAATTAACAGTATGAAGTTAGGCGCGTTATGAAAAAATGATGAGAGTGAAACTTTAAGATGCGCGCGCACCTGTGACACAAAATTAACAGTATGAAGTTAGGCGCGTTATGAAAAAATGATGAGAGAGAAATTTTAAGATGCGCGCGCACCTGTGACACAAAATTAACAGTATGAAGCCGTCTGCTTAACCGCTCATTAAGTCTCGAAAAAAAAGCTACCAACAAAATAGGAATTGAACCTCGATATTAGTCGCGCATGTTGGTACGATTGAAAAAATAATAAATATTTATAAAAATAACTAAATAAATTTAATGAAAACTTTTTGATAAAAATGAAAAGTGAATCATATTAAATTAAGAAATCAATAAAAATATTTAAAAAATGACCAACCTTAAATTCGATTTTTGAATTTATTATTAAATTTATTTTTAAAATATTAAAGAAGTATAACTTCTCACGCGCGTACATAAGTACACGCACCCATTTTTTTTACTACTCACAGTATGTAATATTATGAGAATATAAAGGCATTTTTGTGATTTTCCTGTAAAGTTAGTAAACCTACTTCATACATCTAAAATTATTGCACGTTTGTATGAGACTTTCAGAAACTTTTAACTATAAATTAGGGGGTTCTTTTAATAAGATAATTATATTGTATGATGGTAACTGCTTTTCCACTACGATTATGATGTAGCCGTGGTCGTACATTTTATGTTTTACAATTTGCATCTGATGATATTCTTCCATCTCTCTCATTTCTACTTCTATCTAAACACAAAACTTATTTAATTTTGTTCAACTGGAATAAGTAGAATTATAAAATTTAAATTAGTACCATAAGCGACCGTAGCCTACAATACGCGCAACGTATATTGGCTGCTCAGACGTTAGTTGTCAAGCTTCATGGCGTCCGTCGCAATAGATGTTATAGCGCTCCAATAGATTTGACATCTAACTCAAGATCCGGGTAAGTAAGTAGGATAGTATAGTAGTACCCAACTGATATGGCTTACCGATGTACCTGCGCAGAAGATGAATTATTATTTTCAAAGCGCGGGAAATGCTATTGACCGCTATTGGTCGGCATCCGCCGCCATCTTAGCGAGCTTAGAGTGAGATGGAACTAACAGCTGCAGTGTATTATGAACCTTATAATAGTGAGCTTAGGTTGATTGTAAGTTTTAAGCATTCTTTCGTTAATCTTCGGACCATACTTTCTTTTCTGCGCGAACGAAGATTCACGACGCGCCTTATAAGTTGGGTACTAGTATACCATGATGTTTTGTCTTTGTCGGCGGATGCACTAATTTATTACTGTATACTGCAGATACAAACCAATCCTGACATTTTAGAATGTCTCATTAATGATTGAAGCACCACCTAAATAACGTGTATTACATTTATCCGACTTATAGGGGTAACCGGCGATCTTGGCATTAGAATATCACACGAATGACTGGAGCTACACCTAAATAACGTGTATTAAATTTATCCGATTTATACATTGCAGTAAAGTTTTGTCCCTTTTGTATACGCTATTGACAAGTCTATTTCTTAGTACGTCTATAAGCTCGAAGCTTGCTTATACGATAGAATACGCGTAAGTGGTAAAGCTCGCGTTAGACGGCCAAGACGCGTTGCACGTAGTGTAGGTTGCGTTTAAAGTTCATATTTCGCCCTCAGATCTGCTATTTCGTTTTCGCTGCAATTCTCCGACGTCTTGCAGTGGTTTAGGAGTTTGGTTAACACTGAAACAAAAAACATGATTTGAGGAAAGTAATCTAGAAAGATGCTCGGTTAAAAACCGTGTAAATCTGAGTCTTGAGTGTAAATTTTTACCGATATACACTCATAACTCTCACGTAAAAATTCAATCTGGGGCCTTACCATGACGTCTTATTGCGATCCAGTTGAGGACAAACAGAATCGTTTTACTACTTATTCGTACCATGACGTCTTGTTGTGACATCTTGACGCTCAATTTAGGTTGATCTTAAATCTAAAGGAATTGACGTCTACCTAAATGATATCGAAAGCCATGTATTACTATTTAAAGTGAAACGATTCTGTTTAGGTACTCAATTGGATCGCAATAAGACGTCATGGTACGCCCCCAAAGCATCCTATTGGAATGTTTATATTCCAGTTACTAATCAGCGGATGACAGTGAAAAGCGATAACTACTAGACGAGGCTCAGATACGCTTGACGCAGCGATACGCACCAATACACAATCTCACTGCGGATCGTTAGCGTATCCAACACTCACGTTGCTTATCATCGCCGGACAGGAACATAGCTAAGGCCGAGAATCGCTTGACGCTGCTCATGGCACCGAGGTAGGCGCCGACGGAGTCGCCGAACTTCTGCGTATAGTTGGACAGCAGGCGTATCACGTCCGACAGCACGTCGCTCTCGAGCGCGTTCTCGAATATTGAGGGGATTTTCGACGGGTCTATGATCTGGAATCCGGAAAACGAGAAAGTATTTTCAGTGGTTAAATCGTCGACTGAACTGACACAAAACTAAACTAAATCTAGACAATTTTACAGAAAATTTTTAATTTAACTAAAATTTATGACAACATTTTAGTAAACACGTCATATAGTCCACAGAATAAAATACTCCTAGCGCTGAATGAAGTATTATGAAATTTTAAAGTTCCTATTCATGGGGATACGTAGTGGTTTTATGGGCTATGATATTATTACTATCACTATTTAACGTCATTCTTTTATTATCTGTGCTACTGCGTAAAAATAGCGACGGCCAAATCAGACAGTCACCTATCATAATTATGAAAGTGTATACAGTACGCAGGTATACCTACTTGGCAAATTCTAATTTTTATTATATTTGTCTGTCTGTATGTCTGCTGTCTGCTTGTTCCGGCTCATCTACGAAACAGCCGACCAATTTTGATGGGACTTTCACAGCTGATGCCACAAGGCGTCAGATACGCTACTTTAATTTTAGAACTAGCCGCGCCCCGCTGTTTCACCCGCGTCGAATATGATCCCCGCATATAATATTATGGGCACAGCTGGTAAATAAAAAAGTCAATCTTTCTAAGGCCCTTACACTCAAATAATCGCTGCTAGCCGCATCGTTGCCCCGCAAGTTCTTCCACTGCGCCATGAACTGCACGCTGTTGACGGGCGCCACCAGCTCGGCGACCCTCACATCCTTCTCCATCACCACAGATTCGTTTATCAGCTTTAATGACTCCGGACTCGAGTCTGAAAGTAAAGTATGATTTTTAAATAATGACTAGATTTCACTGGTGGACTACTGACAAAGGTGTCTCATTGTCATCTCCAGAATCCAATTATATATTATACCCACATATATATTACCCAATTTATATCTATAGCGATAAAATACAGCAAAATTTGTTTGTTTCTTTTTATTAAAAAATGTAGCACCACACTAGGATTTCTTCTGTGTCGCGGGTACCATTTACAGACATGTGATTTCACATACACATTCAACAATAATGGTTCAACGGTTTAGATGTGAAAACGAATACAGTGATTTTGCATTTATATCATTAGTTTGGATGCTAATGAGTATGTATTGTTAAAAATTACAAATTGCAACTAGGATTTGTGGAGTTTTGACATTGTTGATTATGTAAGAATTAACATTTGTATACATAATTTATATTATCCAATTTATATCTATACCGATAAAATACAGCAAAATTGGTTCAACGGTTTAGATGTGAAAACGAATAGTGATTTTGCATTTACATCATTGGTGTGGATGCTGATGAGTATGGATTCGATTTGTGGAGTTTTGACATCTTTGAATATGTAGTAGAGGAATTATATAATATGTATTCTTTAATATGCATGAGTAAATGTAACATTTAAACCCCAAAAAACGTAGCTTTGTTTCCTCCATAGTTTCAAGTATCAGTAAAGCATCCACCACTTTCGCGACGCGTGATGTTGACTACAACTCGACTACTTATTACAGTCTGACTAGGACTCTATTTTTTTATTTTATCGCAGATCATGGAATAATTCTAGCCACAGATTTTGAAGCAAAAAAATGTACAAACCTTTGCTATTATCAGGGATTGCATTAATTTTGTCGCCATCACCATTTTGGGCTGGATTTTCAGTTCCATTCTCATCTTTGGTGTCGCTACAGTCTTCAAAGGTGTCTGTTTCAGGTTGCTCTTCGATCTCCACTATGTTCAGTCGGGATGGGGGCTTCTCGGGGGATGTCTTTCCTAATGGTATCTCTTGAATCAGTATGGGCTTCAGTGATCTCTGCAAATAATATAATATTGAATTCAGTGCATTTTATAACTAGGTATATGATATTTTTTTAATCCTTAACGCCCGAGAAATTAATATTAGGTTCAAAGATCATTTATTCTCAAAAAAGACAAGAAATGTCACTTACATGAGAACACTGTTATACATAAAGTTGGTAGGTACATCTGATTCGTCAGTTACATTAAATTGTCATATCCAATGAGTGGGGCTCACTCATTTAACGCATTGTAGGTAGTAAGTAAGTTGGCCATTTGATTACCTACTGTTAGTAGTTAGTAATTTTTCGCAACATATTGGGCTAATCGGGACTTGAATGCGTTAAATGAGTTAACATTTTTTATTAGCGAGGGTATTTGGTTATAAAGCTGCGCTCCTTCAAACGTAAACATTTTTTTGCCATAGTTTGTTCGTATCTTTGGTAGGACAATAAGACTCGCTCGACGCGTGCTGCGTTTAGTCACTTGTTTTATTAATATTGTATCTCGTATCCAAGATTGAAATCGATCTTGGATTGCTGCCTATAGTTCGACCGTTCTCCAATCTGCGTGCCTTCATAAACCAATCCACGGATCGGTTATTGGCACGTTTGACCCTAAAATGGATTATGATATCAATCCCAGATAGCAAAATTTGGATTGGGATTGATTATTAATTTCGGCCGTTACAGTATAACACGACACATCATCGCCTTCGAACATAATCGTCACTACCATAATATGACGTCACATAGCATATCAAATGTCTTTATCTACACCGTAAAAAAGAAAACCACCATGTCCAACTACAAATCTAACATCTCAGGGCAAAACGGTTGATGCACAACAAAAGAAGCAAAGTATGGCCACCTTAGACCGCAAATGCGGTGGTTTCTTCACAGGCCTCAGCACTGTGACGTCCTCACCGCGGCCAAGTCTCCACTTCTCCTCGGCCGATAGCTGCATCAATGGTTTCCTTTCATTCTGCAACTCCACAATCTTCGGTTTGGGCTTGGGCTCGCTTCCGAAGGGCTTCATTTCTATGATGGGCGTGCTTGTCGGGGAAGACTTGGATTTGGACTGATGGAAAAGTAAGTAGTATTATTGGTTGAAGCAGATAATCAACTTTCACTAGATTTAGAATAACAAAAACTACTTTTATCATTGGTGCTATGCAGGGTTACTTTCTCAAATATGAAACAGAATCATAAAATTCGATTTATTAATAGGTACCTAGTACCTACTGGTGATACATGTATACAGAAAAAAATATCACAATCCCATTTGTGGCTCCTGACATGACCCCTTATCAGGATTTGCATTGAACTGGCAAGTTTTACCTGTGCTTGAATATAATGCTTTAAAAATAAAACACTCACTCCTTTAGTTCCCATCCTAGCTTTAATAGCATCCAATTGAGATCTAGCTGCTTTGTTGTGTGGCTCCAAGCGGAGCACCTCAGTGAGGTCCGCAGACGCAGAGCGGAGCGACCCTAACTTCTCCCGAGCGGTCGCGCGCCGCTGAAGCGCTTTTACGTACGTGGGGTCTAGCCGCAGCGCTTCAGAGCAGTCCGACTCCGCTTGATGCAGGCTGGAATGTTAGGGATTTGAAGGATGAAAATCAAATGGGTTTGGATGGATCATGGAAACCAATTTAATTCTTAACATATAGAAGCGAAGGTGCAATTTCGAGTACACCGTATGGCGACGACTAGGTCGCGTCTCTTGATGGCCTCGCCATTCTAATTTACACCTCATTTCCATGGGGTTGAGATGAAATTGGAAAGCCATCCGTGCCCTTTTGCATTTCTTGCATGTGGTTTGAGCCTTAGAGTTCAAACCTTGCTTGCTTTTACAAAGAATAGCATCACTTGCCATTTTAAAAGAGACAGTCATGTCAATAAATGTTTTCCAATCTGTATTTATACAAAGAATGTAATGGTGTGGGATCATGAATCCAACTATTATTCATAATATCTGGATGACCGAGCTATGCTCGGTATTTTTTTTTATAAATTGTGTTTTTTGGAAATTATATTTAAGTACGAATTACTAATAAAATGATGAAATATGAATAATATTTTCGATCTTACTGATAGAATAATAAAAAAATATGAACTGGTTATTTAAAGAAAAAAATCATAAAAAAACACGAATAAAATGACATTTTTTTAAAATGATTCCTAGCTAGATCAATTTATCGCCCCCGAAACCCCCTATATACTGAATTCGTCGAATTGAATGAAAATCGTTGGAGCCGATTCCGAGATTCCAATTATATAATTGCTCATTTAAAGATATAAGATTATACTTGTAATTACCAACCTTTCTATTTTGAGGTAGCATAAGCCCCTGTTAGCATAGTATATGGCATCATCCTTTACCAGTTCTATGGCTCGGTTGTAGCATTTGATGGCATTGTCCCATTTCTCTTGCTTCACATAATTGTTACCCTGAAATATAACAGTTCCAGAATATGTAGATGATATTTAGGGTTATAACATCATAGCATATTTTGTATTTAAAAAAGAAAGAAGGAAAGAGTTAATTGCAGGGTAATAGTTTGTAATAATTGTGATTTAGTCATTTATCTTTTGTTTGAGTTTTGTGCCAAATAACAGTATTTTCTACTTGCTCTATGGGAAATACGAGGCCAGGGAGCGAGAAAGGAAACAGCGAGTGTTCGGTAGCACAAATGTATTCCGACTGCCAACAAAACGTTATTGTCAACTACCCTTCATTTATTGTTATCCACCTACCATACACTACACTCTACATACTTTTTGAAACAGAAACTGTACCTATTATCTAGATTATATACATAATTATATTTCATTCTGTACCTTCCCACCTTGTATAATGCTGTTGTACAACAAAGTATTTAAAATGCTATTCTGTTCAATCTTACCCGTTCTTTCTCATATTGCGCCTCCTCTTTCAGCTTCTCCATCTTAGCCGAGGTGCTATTCTTGCTGTCCAGGGAAGTGGGGCCCTTATCTTCCATGTCAATGTCCTCACATGCTCTATCCTGAAAACAAAACAATGGTCCTGATTGAAATTAAACCAAAATTTATGGAAATGTATTATCGTAAAGGACCCATCTCAAAGGATCATAATTTGTTCTGTTGTCAAATGAAGTAGTGGAGGTCTCTAGTGTGTTTGTTCGGCTACAATTGCTACCAATTGACAACAACCAGAACCATGGCTTCAAACTTCAAGCCACGAACCAATGGAGATCACATTGCTTACAAGTCATGGTGATGTGTGCCGAAGATCACACTTGGCATTGTTGGGTTCGTATAGCGCACTATGTAAAGGATACTTACAACATCAAACTTTTCCCACGCCTGATAATCAGATGCCTTTATCCGCTTCCCTGGTTCTCTCTTCTCCAGAATTGACTTCTCCTTCTTCGCTTGTCTTCGGACAGGAGGCAAATCCTAAAACCGTATAACACTGTTTTTGTTAAATCGTCGGAACAAAATTAGTAATTGAGGAATACAGATGTAATACGCCATTTTGCTATTACACACATAGATTTACTAACAGACTTATAAATGTTGTGAACATTGAGTATGATTGAAAAATACATGCAGTCACTACCTACGTACATTTTATCTACTTATACATACAAATAAATAAAATAAAATGTCTGTTTGTAAAGTAATAATAACAGCTGTTTACTAAATGCACATGAAAATAAAAAAACGCAACGAAAAAACAATTTTTTTATTTTATTTTTGTCAGTCTGTTTCTTAGTTCTGGCTGATCTACGAAACAGCTGCACCGATTTTTACTGGACTTTCACTAGCAGATAGCTATTGTCACAAGGAGTAACAGAGACTACATTTATTTTGGAACTAGCTGTGCCTTGCGGTTTCACCCGCAATTAACGGTTCCTGTGGGATAACGGTCAACGCGGGTGAAACCGCAGGGTACAGCAAGAATATAATAAATAATAATTATAAAAATCAACCAAACAAAATGCGTAAAGTAACGTGAATGAGATGTGAACCTGCTCGTAGGCTCCGTTGAGCGCGGATTCTTTTCTTTTCATCTCGCACTCCCAGTTCTGTAGGTCCGTAAGATAGTTATTCAATACTTTAGCGTTATCGCGGACCTGTTTTTGGACTTTGAAAGCTGTATCCATAATTATGAACTGTTTACCACAATGAAATCGCCGTTTTCTTTACCTGTTTGATCAATGGAAAGAAATTATTTTTACTATTTTTGCGGTTGCTGCCCTGAGAACTTGTCAAACAATTCTCGAACGAAAACGTCATGTCATTGTGAACTGAGACGTTACACAGACTATAAATAATTTATAATGTAATAAGAATTACATCTACTGTCACTGTCACCAGGTATACTTTTTAGTTTTGGCGCTGCATGCTTTATTCTAGCTAGAAAACTGTTATTACTAGAAGAAACAAACCTGCAAATCGTGTTGGTACCCTATGCGATTTCCACGATATACCTAACTACTAAGTACCTTTTATCTACGCCTAGGCACCTAGATATAATCATACTTAAAATGATATTATGTAGGTACTTAGATTAAGTAACTTTTCTTCGATAAGAAGTTGAAGCAAGAAAAACATAAATCCTCTTGTTATATTTTTCTTATTTGATATAATTTCATTTCATAAAATATTATCGATGACTGGTGGCATGGTGCCGGTGGCGGTGGCGGTCTACGCCGCCCGCCTTACTGCCCTCCAACTAACTTGTACAGAATTACACATCGATGTAGGCAATAGGATAATATTTACATTAATCAGGTCATACTTAATTAGTGCTGTAACGAGCCCGAATGGATATTTTGACCTTGCAATATTTTATATTGACCCCTGCATGCAATATTCGTCAATCAACGTCAGCCGCTCGCGTATCATCACGATCCAGCCATGTTGCGGAATCACGTAATAATACTATGATAGGTAGCGCTTCTAATTTTATCGAATTTTATATTATAGAATGTTTATTGCATTAATTATTTTTTCTTTGAAAGTCAGTTAATTATCTAAATCTTTCGGTAGGTAGGTAGGTACAGACTTGATAGATATAAGTAAGGTATGTTTTAACTTCTCCGAACGACTAAAACCGTGAAATTGAAACGTGAAATTCCCGTACCGTGCCTGTAATCGTTGGGCACGATACTCTCGAAGTTGTTGACCAGTTGCCAGCAGACACCTACCTTGGTCAGATCGTCCAGTTAGGCAGGTCCAACTTCGATAAAGAGGTCACCCGAAGAATCCAACTCGGATGGGCAGCGTTCGGGAAATTACGTGACATTTTCTCGTCCAAAATTCCACAGGGCCTGAAGACAAGGGTCTTCAACCAGTGTGTGTTACCAGTGATGACATATGGCACTGAAACGTAGGTCTTTAACTGCTGGCCTTTTGGAGAAGCTCAGGGTCACACAGCGGGCAATGGAGAGAGCTTTGCTCGGAGTTTCTTTGCGCGATAAAATCCGGAACGAGGATATTCGCCAAAGAACTAAAGTTTACGACATAGCTCTCAGGGTTTGCAAGCTGAAGTGGCAATGAGCAGGCCACATCGCTCGTAGAACTGACAACCGATGGGAAAGAAAGGTTCCACAGTGGCGCGACCACGGACTGGAAGTCGCAGTGTAGGTAGGCCTCCCACTAGATGGGCCGACGACATCAAAAGAGTCGCAGCAACCGGTGGATGCAAGTGGCAAATTGTCGTTCGGTATGGCGGTCTAAGGGGGAGGCCTATGTTCAGCAGTGGACATCTTCAGGCTGATGATGATGATGCATGACTGATAAGTAATAATAATATAATATTATTGTTTTCTGATTTTTACATTCTGTTTGGTTCTTTTTTGTAGCATAACTCGATCCTTGATCACGATTAAGAACAATAATAATGACACATCATAGGTAGGTATATTAGGTCTAAAAACCCTTAAGACTCCTTATACCCTACCTATATTTAAGGAACCGTTGGAACTAGGTACAATGTCTATTCATTTCACAAACACCCAAACTCAGAGCATAGTAAGTAGGTATAAGTACCTACCTAACTATCTGTGGTTCACAATACCTACAAATTTTACTATAACTTGCTCTGTAAAAATCAAACCTGCAGCCGTAGGTAGAGGTAGGTACACTAGGGTAGACTTACTTACTTACTACACTTACACTTACTTACTGTTCGAATTCCAGTCAGCCTGGGACAATCCAACCAAGGATAAAATAATCATCGCATCACCAACTTACTTGCCCTCCGTCCATTAAGTGCTTGTTTACCAAAATGTAAATCCGTATTTGAAGTAGGACTAATATCGTGAGATCAGGTGAGATCACGTCTTTTCATAAAGTCACTCGACCTTTTTACAATTTTGTATTTTTTTACAAAACAGGTGGAGCTTTAATTGCCATATCGTGATACCCGCACACAGATACCGTTGAAATCAACTTGAAACAGAATTACTTACCTAAACATCCGGTTAATTAATTGGCACCCAATCTGTGGGCTATTCAATTAATAAGTGCCTGGTTTTTTTTTGTTGGCAAAACTCGCCTATTTTGGACTGACTCAGCGATAGAGTATTGTTATTTAGGTACGTAGATAGGTCCTATCTTTATTACCTACATCAATTTAACAAAAAAAAAATACCTAGGTATCTAATATTGATCAAATAATTTCAAAGGGACGACGGGACCTAGGCTAGTAGCTAAATCTAATAATAATAAGTACCTACCTACCTAATATGTACCTACTCTATAGACTCATCTCTAGTCTCTACCCCTTGAACACGGAACTCTAACAACGTGCCCTTGATCGTGGCGACAGAGCAACATTGATCCTATTTAGTACTACCACTAAATTAACTGCAGTGCCCGAACTGTTAAGGCGTATCTCACACGGCGTCGTCCAGCCGCCGGCCGCGCCGCCGCGCAGCCACCGCACCGCGCACAGCGCGGCGCTTCTACCACGCCGCCATGCGCCACCGCACCGTCACGCTTCATAATCATTCGTCACTCACATGGTGCCCTTATCTACTCTACGCAACTTAGCGAAGGCTACGTGCCCGGCTCTACGAAGAAATCTTTCGTAGACCCCAATCATAGGCAATCCCACCGATAATTCACGCGTCGCGTCGACGAACAGTGCCGTATTATGCGAAACGCCTTAAAGCGTGCCTACTCATCTGTACGTGATATACCTACCTACTACTAAAATTTATTGCAAAAACTATTACAGAGTAAAACTGTAGCGTAGGTATGGTACGGGGTAGTGTTTCGCCACAGTGATGTCCTAGATAGATGGTAGATGGTTTTGAATTCGTAGTGCGGTCCCGTTTAATTTGCTTATTTCTCATGGAATTAGGTTTACGAGGTTTTTGGACGAGTTTTATGAAATTAGAATACCTACTTACGCGGAGTTGTTGACGGAAATGACTGGTAGTAGAGCAGTAGACGAATATATAGGCTGGTGATAATGACGATGGCCTAGTTATTATCCTCAAAGCTAGGTGAAATCCGTGGTCAGCAGTAAGTGTTATGGCTGTCGTGTGGACTGTGAACTTTTGTGACGATGTGTATTAGGAGTACCTACAGTTTTGTGATAGGAGTAGGTACCCTAAGAAAAAATTAAAAGTATACTTACGCAACTCATAGGTAGCATGTTCGTTGTTCACTCATCTTTACAAAATTAGTCGCGTACCTACCTACCTGAATAAAACAATGGTAGATATACTTATTACTTTTATAGCCCAAGGGCAACTCGTAACAGTAGCGGCTATCAAACGATTTGCTCAGTCGTTCATGCACGAATAATCGATTCTCTAACAGAATCGATTTAGATTTTAAGTTTAAATGACTTACTTTGGCGATTGGTGGGAGGGACGCGCAGAGGGTGTGAACTGCGCGATGTTGTTCTTGAAGACAAGCTAGGTACAATTTATGTGACTTCCTTTGATCGATTTTTAATAGGATTTTATTAGGATTATCCTTAAACTAGAATTCCCTGTAGGTATCTAGGGAATCTGGAGTACCTACCTATTAGCATGTTCCCACAATACACCCAAATTTAGAGCAAATACCCGTGGTAGACACAATAATAATATCTTTGTACTGTGTAGGAATCGAACCCGCAACGTTAGGCTTCGCAGTCGGATCATCACCCACTTGCACCACGAAGATCACCAGTGAAGCCTCGATTCTTAGCGCTAGATGTTTCTAGAACCTTCAATAAGAAGGCTTCTGTATTTCGGAGTTGTCTCTACTTCCCACAATATATTAAAGGAGGCTGTAGCCAAGTCTCAGATTCTAAATCTCTGCTACTACCCGAATCAACCTTCCAGGTACATCGGAAGTCTGTTGCCAAGGTGATGTCAATGAACCCTGACCTGGCTATGAACATAACTGTTCATAACCTAATTCGGCGATGCGCCTGCGGAGGTTACTTTCGATTTCGAACAGTTTATCTGTACAGACACAGAGAGCCTAAAAAAAGTAAATAGGCAGTTTGTTCGATGAGGTATGCTGTGTCGGCAAATGGCCTGGGTGCTCCGAGTTTGTGAGACAGTCGATACAGCGGGTAGATTGCTTACTGGCATAGCCAGAGGTTTTTTACCTGGCTGCAAAGCACACAAGTATGAGTAGGTACGTAGTTTTAGTTCAACTTACAATGTCGATGAACTTTAGTGTGAAAAAACGCCTGCGCGACAAACCATTCACGACAGATTTAAAAATACCGCTCGGCAACCATACGCGTATCGTAATTAAGTACCTTAATATCTCATAAACAAAACGGTCTCTATCATCAGATCAGCTCGCTATCATCGCAATACTGTATTGACATCGGAACAGAGAGGCATGCAAAATTAAACTCTATTGAACAACTGTAACTGGGTCACAATATACTTGCAGGATTGGCCAAGCATCTTTACATCCGTTACTAACAACACCTTATAAACCAAATTTATCTGGCAAGTAATGATTTTTTATGTCACTGTGTAGTGAGTGAGGCGAGCAAATGCGTGCCCCCGAGTTTTGCATTGCAGGATGTTGCTCGACACACGGCATGCCTGCGGTCGTCGCCCTGACACCTAGGTTCTTAAATTATGACCCGTAATTTAGCTGGAAACTGCACCCTAATAATTAAAACACAGTGTTTGCACACTAGATACTGCTTTGCGGATGATCGTCTAGAAATGGTGTGGTACTTCCCCAACCGGACGTCGGGTAACATGCTTTATGGTCATGTCGCTTACCATCTGACAAACAACCAGCTCATCTTGTTACCTACTAAAAACAAAAGCAGACATCAGTCTTACCGAAAAAGTTTAAACCAGAGTTAAACAGATGCGTCTAAATATTTTCTCCTAAAATCGACGTTTAACCCTCGCTTTTTCAATAACAAATTCACAAGTAAAATAATTAGAAATACCAGCATTTAGTAAGACAACGCGAGTAGTAGGTAGATGTCGATTTTGTGGAACGAAATTTTAGAAACATCTGTTTAACAGGTAACTCTGGTCTAATATTTTGTAGTAAGACCGTTTAGGTTTTAAATGTTGGCGAACTTGGCTTGGCGAAGATAAATATTAATGTCAGTGTCAATGACGTAAACCCTCATCCATTCAATAGATAAATGACTCAATGGTGTTACATGAAAGTTTACAAGTTTCTAACATAAAACGCATTTGTTAAAATTATTGCCGCCGTGGGTGGTTATATTGCGCCGTGGCCATTTAACATTTAATTATTTTCTATTGTAATTCTCACACAGCCTCCCGCGATACAGGCTTGCCCTAGTGCGGGGACTACTTAGTAACTAGATCTGTATTTTTAATCTTTATGGTAAATAAATGATTTTGTTTTGTTTGTTTTGTTTGTGGTCATTCCTTTGGTAAATTTGGCATATAATAATATTTTAAGCAATACTCTGAGCAGTGAGCACGCACCGGCCTTGGACAAAATGTGACAAATCAGGAAATCTAGAAACGCGTAAACATCCTACCTTCTATTCAGATACAACTGTCGACGATTTTTTTTATAGTGGCTCATATATGCGAGATTAATTTCGCGCAGGACACTTAAGTACCTATTTAGTTTGAACCAATATCTAGATTCTGGACGTTTGTTGCCATGACCCTCATAGTACCTTATTTCCCCTATACAGAGAATTCTTTGTCTGGATCGATATGTCTGACTGTGATAAAAAAGGCTTATTCCAGAATATCCCAAATGTAGTCTACGATATAATTATTATAGTGGTAAATCTGGGGGCACGGCAGTGCCCCCGCCAAGTCGAGCAAAACAAAAGGCACGGCCGTACTATCCTTTTCTCGAAGCGATTCGGGACATTTTCGACCCCCTGTAACTTCGTTATGGATAAAACTAGAAGCCTAAATTTTTAGTTACCAAGAGGGCATCCCGTCTACAGATAATAATCCAAGTTACATCAAATTTGAACCAGCAGTTTAAGAATTATTGCAAGTCAAAGTTCCTTAATTTTGCTGCCCACTGACTGACTGACTGACTGACTGACTGACTGACTGACTGACTCACCGATCATCAAAATTCTAAGGTACTTCTAGCCGTCCCACAAGTTTCAAATTTTGAATATAGCTATTGTTTAGCTTCATCATTAATTTTCATCCCGTTTTCTAGATATATAATCTGCATAAATAACTTTGTATTCCCATATAAATCCTATTAAATTATATGTGATTACAAAGTTACTTTTACAGTTCTTATTAGACTTCATTGAAATTAAATGAAATGGGTAACAGGGGTTAAAAATGAGAAATAGCTTTGAGAAATTCGACAATTGGGCGCTTTTTAAAAAGTTCCACGATAGATAGAGATATACAAATCCCTATACTATACCTACCTACACTTTTATAGGTCGAACAAATTCGTTACATTAAAATAGGTCCTAGGTACCTTATACCTAATACGCATCTGTGGAGACGCAAAGACACTCGTTCATGATAATCTATGAGCATGACCTATGTCGCAAGGGGCCCCGGCCGCGCAGGAGCGGGGCGCACGTTGATGCGTGTTTTGCAAAAAAAACTAAGTAAAGAAAGAAAACCTACAAAAAGAAATGAGATCCCATCAAAAACATTACATGTACAAAAATGCACAAGTCTCGCAACGCAGTTTTATCTGCCGTAAAAAGTTGTGAGATCGAATGTAAACCAAGGCGGTTAATTTCAATACCTACCTATGCCTATCTATGGGAGCAGTTATATCTTTACTTCTTTAGTAAATAGAGTGTCTTGGCGATTGGCGATTTTAGTGTTAGTATACAGTCCACTGTATCATTTAGATACAAAATATAAATTATTTAGTTACCATGTAAAAAGTTCCAGCACCTCAAAAAGGTTGTAGAAAAAGAATTAGCAATTTTTTCGTCGCACCAAATTTTTCATTGAGTATAGATGGAATGCACGACGGGTCAGGGGTTACCTCGCGGGGGGTACCGGGTAGGTGCGGGGATGTCTCTCGCTTGGCAATATCAACGACAGCAAAAACAAGCCGGGAAATCATAGTTTTTGAATTTGAGGCATCTATCCGAGCCGGGCATCTATCCTGGAATTACCCTACTGGAACAGATGAGTACCGAGTAATACCGGCCGAACAGAACCATTTTTTTTCTAGTACTTTTTTTCTAGTACTAGGCAGGGGGACCGGACCGGGGAGCAATGAGCAAATTGAGCAATAATTAAGCATGGCTGCAGAAACTGCACAGAATTAAATCCAGAGAAAGGGCTAATTTACACACCATAGCGACATTATGATTAAACCTTCACACCACGCGAATGCCATTCTTTTTCGACAAGTCCTTAGATAACTTAACAGAGGTTTAATTAAATGCTAGCATTAAATGCTACTCAGTACTACATAATTATTACAAGTTATTTGTCTTAATAACCTAGTTTTACTTTTACAATAATTCACGCATCGAGACGTATCATAGCTCGAGATTGACGTCACGAAAAGAGACTTCGATGAGACTGGCTCTTCAAAAACTCATTGACAGTTGATGCACGAACTAACGACTCCTAAATTTTTCAAGTAGATATTGTGATTAGTGATTAGATTGGCGGATAAGGTTACAATATACCTAATAATATAGTCAATAAAATTATTGTTTTAATTTTTTCTCACACCATATTAAAGTCAAATAAACTTTAGCACCGGGAAATAGACCCGGAATAGACTGCAATTAAAAACTAAATATTGCCACTTGATATCAGTCAAACGTCGACTTCGAAGTTATTTAATAACTTCGCTAATTTTAATGAAAGATTTTATAAATAAAAATACCGGTATCGGAATTCTTTGATGATAACTTTATGGAGCTATGGTGAATCATTCAAAGCGGCAAGGGGCCATAATAATAATTATTATTATACTAGATCCTAGTTATTGAACGAAAGGGGGATTGTGCGATGTTTTGGAAATAATACTGTAGACATTTTAATTAAACATAATAATTTAATTAACTTATCTATAAAAAACAAAGTAAATAATTTAATTAAAATATTAAAAATATATAGATAAACAAGCAAAGACTGCACGAAGATGAGTTTATTGTGTTTTGACCAATATAAATTAAGAATTCTGTAATACTTGAACGACTTTTTACAGTAAGTAGGTAGCTTTGCAAAGTCTGCAATGTATAGATCTAATATAATATTAAAATGTATGAATAAAATATGTAATATTATGAAGGATTTGGTTATTTGTTTGTTTATTTGCATTAAATGATAGGCTCAGAAACTATACAACGGGTTTGAAAAAAATATTTCACTGTTGGGAAGCTACACTATCCTCGGTTGACATAGGCTATTTTTTATCCCGTAAAAATAAACGGTTCCCGTGGGATAGTAGTTAACGCGGGTGAAATCCCCCTAGGGGGCTATTTCGTAGCACTGTAAAAACCATCTAATTTTGGATTCTCACTCCTTCTACCAACATAAAAATAATTCACAGGTTTTACCACAAAAAATACGTGTGATTGCGGTCTACGCAGTAATGATTAGTAATAATTAGTAACAAAATATTATTATATTCAAAATCCCCTCCTTCTAGGTCTACTAAATGGAGTAACTATATAGGTAGTAATGTGTGTTATTTATTCTTAGGTAAAACTGGTATTTGTCTGTCTTCATCCTCACACGACGTCACTGGCATTCAAAAACGATTTTTCTAAAGTATCAATTTTTGTTCGACGGCAACAAATCAGGCCAAAACTTGCATATAAAATGCTTGTAAAACATACAAAATAATGCTTTACATCTTTACAAATCACCACAACTTGATTTATAACTCTACTAATATTCATAACTGGCATACATTGATCATCATTACGTACTTGTGAATGAAATATTTACATTTGATTGGAATCATTTATCATTTTTTATTTGGAAATGATTTTTAATTGGCAGATGAATGGAATTATACTATTGCTAAATTGGCTAACTGTTTTATAGATACGAATACCTACCAGTATATTAGTAATTGGATAATGTAGTGTGCGATAAAATGAAGGCAAAATCAAAACTTTAAACATTATTATAGGTTCTGTACCGTTTTCATATCAAGCCTGTTTTAATTAGGAAACAAATGCAAATGTTTTTTTTTGAATGGGGCGTTTATAAACCTATTAGGTACTTACCTATATTAGAAAACTCTTTGCCATTGCCATTGGGGCATTCCAGCTGCAGTTCTTGATAGCCAGTATTTCAATCTAATCTGATAACATGTTTTTCCTTCAAAAGCTACATCGTCACTAAGACTAAGAGACCCAGTTGAGATAGTGGTGAAATTAATGCCGTTTGGTTGACCTTTGGTCATCCATTCCATTCGACGCCACTCGTTCATGTGTGGTCTAAAAACAAAGCTTTATCATTCAGCCACCGTTAGGTTCAAGTTCATACATGGCTATTAATACACAGAGATAGGTATTTAATTAACCCTAGATAGATAACCATATTGCGAGAGACGTAAAAGATAACCATGCGCTTCAGAGGCGCTAGATATTTAAACGCATCTATCTCAAATATTATGTGAGGTATATTTTAAGTAACTACGTCGTTTTAAAGATTTTATTATAGCCTTCGAAATAAAATACAGAAATAGTTAACTTTGTTTATTAAAAGTGATTTATAACAAAATACGTAGACCTCTAAAAAAATAACTGAAAATCAACGGTCTTCTGTTTATCGGAACGATTTCCGTGAATTATCATTGAAATCAGGTTGTTTTTATTACTATCTAGTTACATAATTATATAATTAGTCTGAATATAATAATCCACACCATAAGAGTAGGCATTATAGACAGTGATGACAAACGTCACGCACTGAAGATGCAGGAGGTTCCGAAGCAGACTGAGACAAATTATAATCATTGGATGCAACAGTGATTCTTCTACCGATACGTTATACAACGTTATCTTCAAACTCCTCTTCATGTCACTCTGCAGGTTGTCTTGGTTCAGATGATCTATCTCGCTGTCACTCTCCAGAGATAAATCTCCTTCATTTTCCCCGTCTTCGTACAAAAAAGTCCATATTTCGTCTTCTCCCAGCACCCTTTGCTATTTGCTTACTTGCTTTGACTACTGCCTAAAGGTTGTAACCTAAAATCAAAACAAACACAATTACAAATAGACTTTACATCAAGAAATCATAGTTGGCTTCTAACTCTAAAAGTCACTTAAAAGATAAACATACGCCTCTCGAGCGTACCAACTCGTCATAATTACTAAAGTATTGTACTTACCGCACAGATACAGTCGTCCTGTGGTAGAGTACACCGACGACGGAGTTGGCTTAAAAACACAAGTCGATACATGCGTCTAATAAAAAGATACAGCAATATATTTTTCTCGCAGGCGCCTCTGCGACGTAGGTTATCTTTCTAGGGTTAACAACATTATCACTATAAAGTATCAATTTACTTGACACAGGTTTATAGACTATAATTAATTTTTTGACAGACAAGGCGCACGTAACGGGTTTTTTTTGCGATAATATCGCCTTTAAGTCCAATGAACTGTACTTACTGGAATTGTAAACCATTCGCTGAGAGATGAACAATGGTATCATATTATGTTTGTCTTGAGTAATATTATCATCTTATAATATATATAAATCTCGTGTCACAATGTTTGTCCTCAATGGACTCCTAAACTACTTGACCGATTTTAATCAAATTTGCACAGCGCGTGCAGTTTGATCTAACTTGAAAGATAGGGTAGCTTACATCTCAATTTATAGTCGCAATAACAAAAACCTTAGCCACAGCAACGCGTGGCCGTGTCTGCTAGTAATAATATATAATTATATTCAACGAGTACAAGAAGGTAAAAAATGCCCGAGAATTATTTCGGAGGCATGTTTCCACCAATCCGGACTAGGCCCCGGTGGTGGGCTATGGCCTAATCCGCCTCCTTACGAAAGTGAGGGGAGGCCTTTGCCCAGTGGGACAGTAAAATTGGTATGAAATCACAATTTTACATAATTTACGAGGTAGGCAGTTACAAGATACTATAATAATTATTATCATGTATCGGATATACATTACACTCGATATTCCTTTTTCATTAGTCAAAAGATCTCATAATAGTATATAAGATTTATCATTATGATCATATGATAATAGTACTATTAGTAGGTACCTACCTACTTCGGAGTTAATTTCTTTTCACCTACAATAATTATTATTTATACCAATTACTCTCGTATCTGTTGTTCAGAGATGGCGTATTTAGTATCAATTATGAGAACCATTATCTTTTACAGTTTTCAGCAATGCCAAATCGGAATGTAACACTTTAAATAATAATTGACTGTATTTAAAAATACTAGCCACATTAAAAGTGATAATTAACTTTCAAAATTTACCCGTTATACGAAACCAACTGGCGCAAAATATAATTATTATTATGAAAATCTTATTTTTATAACGCCCACCAAAATTTAATGAACAATCAAAATCGACTAAACAACTGTACGATATAATTATGCACGGCTCTGAAAACCGGTCAAACTTGCGAACGGTCAACGAACTAGAAAACTTTAGCTCATTGTCAAATAGATTGTGATTGGAGAGCCTAATTAATCTTAAGGGAGGTTCATTGTGCATTTGTTAGATTGTTAACTCTTATTCTTGTTTGTACAGTAATTGAGTGACAAATCCGGAAGATTGCTTGCCTTAAGACTTGACGTAGCAATCGCGAGGCCACCTTTGGAAACAAAGGGAAAAAAATCTGTTGTGTATCTAGCGATACTCACCCCCAGTTTCTGGAACGTTAGTTGGCTTTGACAGTAGATTAAAACTATCGTTGTCTCTATCTGACACTAAACAAATGACAAGGATGGCAATAGAATTAAACTGTAGTCAAAGTTGACTGACGTTTCAGAAACCGGCAGTGAAGCGTCAAGTAATTTCACTGGCCACATCGTCTTCCAAATAGTACACTTTGAACAATACCTTGCCAGGATCTGCCTGGACATAGGCGATTTGGCAATGCGGTGGTAGTCTACCAAACGGACTATTGAAGTGCGTCCTTAGGAACTTATACCATAGGTTGTGAAGCTTATGGTTCAAAACAGAAGTGTAGCTTGGACTGTAAAACAAGCGAACTCTTTTTCCCGAAAATGACCCATCTCAGGGTGCAATGCACAATTTAAATAATAAAGCCAGTATGACCCGTCATGAGCGAACCTGTGAAACCAACTGTAGTGTTTTGCCCTTTACTCTTTATAAGTCACACTCATATGACATAGACATGGATACTGACTCTCCGTAGGCTACGGAAGTCAGTGACTCAGCCCTCACTTGAGACTAGAGAACCCAGTGCATATTATTGTAAGTAATACATCAAATTTATCTATTTACTATTGGAACATATTATTATTAATGTCTTACCTTTTAAATTGAGCTAAAACTATTTTGAAAAGCCATTAATTTATAAATAAGACATTCGGGAAATTATGGCGCATTTACTTATGGATGTTCCAATTTATTACTTACCTCATTCATTAATAATAACATTTATTTGGACAATAAATAGTTAATTTACAATCAGTTTTGCTCAAGTTATTTCTTAATTGGTGGAACCGGTACTACTCAGTCTAATTCTGATGGTGACAATGTTATGGAAGTCATAATTCAGATTTGAACTTGAATAATTTTATAAAACTTGTTTCGGGTTGAGATAATTTTACATAATACTATCCTTAGAAACTAGCTAATTCCCGTGACTTTGTACGCGTGCAATATAACAAAGTATGACGTCATTATAGCAGCCCAGCGGATGACTAAATATTTGCAAAGCCCGTGGAACGTATGGGCGCAGAAATATTAGACGCGGTACCCACTTATTAGCTAAATTTTAAAAGTCATCACTTACTTTTGAAACGCATACTGAACTACGTAAACGAGTCAAATAGGCAACGGCAGAACCTAAGTTAACAATATGGATGACTGCAGTAATATTGTAATAACTAGGTGCCAACCGTACTCAGACGTAAATTAGCGCTTAACTAATCATTAAACCGCCACAATCTATAAAAAAGTGTTGTCTTGAAATGTTTCGGTATTGTTTAAAGGACGAGACTCGCGTCTCAATCGAACAAAACTAACAGTGAGGTGTTAAATTTTTTATTGACTCAACTTTATAAGAATCAATCAAAGCTATAAACGTTTCCGGGTCTAATTGGGAAAAGCCTAACAAAATAATAAGATACCTACTTGTTTTAAGCTCTAGGGTACCTATCATTTATAAAATATGAGAACCATAAAATTACCTATATTTATACCTATTGTAGTGTAGGTAGGTACTACTTCTTGTGTTTTATCCTAAACGGGTAACACTTGCAGCCACCATCATGCCTGCTTTTACCCCTTTTCCACGCAATAGCATTGCCGTTACATAGCGGCCGCTTTATATTATTATAATCTCCGACGACCGTTTCAAAAGTTTAAAGGAAACTAAGCCAAATTGTTTAAATAGCCAACCTAGAAGGTGTCCGCTAAATGACGGAGGAAACTCAAGCTACTTCTCTATTGTGTGTTCAAGCTTTATAAACCTTTAGCATCCTTATTTATTGACGAAAAAAAACAAGATAAATAGAAAAAAATCCTGTCTGGTATTGAATACCATAATAAAACGCATGTTCTAATACCTCTATTTCACACGTGTTTACGCAATACCGCTTAGATACTTCGACATGATGAGCACTTGTCACTTGTGATGAGCTTTCTAGCGCATGTGATGAATGTCATTATCGAACCTTTTGTGCCCACAAGCCTAGAACACAGACGCTGTAAGGCCTAAGCCGCTACGAACAATACCTCCTGTCAACTACAAACAGATTGTTCAGAGGTATATGCTAACGACAGCGACTTTGTTTGCAGTGATAATATTAGTAACTGACTTCCAAAAAGGAGGAGGTACTCAATTCGAGTGTATATTTTTTTAGGAAACGGTGCCTTAATGGCGACCGGACCGACTGGATCGGCCGGACTGGCGACCGGATGTGTCGTGGCATAATAATACAATCTTCATATTATTAGCACAAATAGCACTCCTCACAAAAAAAAACATATTAATTAAATTGATAAATTAAAGATTTTAAATTTCCTTGACGTTCTAGTTATGTGTTTTGTATTGTATGTACCCTTACATTTAAAAAAAACCTATTCAATGCACAGATTTTTGTCCTTTACTGCGTTTGAGTATCTAATAGAAGAGGCTCTATCTATAGACATAGGTTAAACTAAAGCCTACTGTCCACAACGACAACATATTCATCTCTTCTATGGCACTCTATTGTCAAGGTCAACCTATACAGTAGAAACAGAGGTCCTCAATCGTGTGGATATTTCTACCATTGTGGATAAGAACAGATCGCTTGTTTAAAGCTTCGTGGTGTCCGGATTACCCAGCTGGACTGCAAGGATAGACTGCCCAGTGCTCAGGGTATGTCGGTTGTTTGTAGAATAAGTAGGCAATAGGGATTTATAAAAAAAGGTATTCGAGAAAACTACTTGAGCTATCTGAGCGAATATTAATTATAAGAGGTTTTAAAAAAGCCCCTTATCGTGACGCCTTAAAATCCTGGGTTAGCTCAAGGGATAATATTGGTCCCGTAAAAAAAAATATTTTGGAATTTTGGAATTGGATGTGCAATGCTGCTATTTAAGCTTATTAACTGAAAAATAAATAATATTATTATGTTTTGGCACATGTAAAGAAAAAGCTTTTTTTTATATACCTAGCTATAGATTATGGTTTATATTATTTATTAGATTATTTGAAATGATTTATGATTAGATTACCTATTTATGTTTAGATTATTTGTGGTTTTAAATGGTCTTCAACATTTGAGTAAAACAGGCTCGTGATTTCTATTTTAAATTTGACGACGAAACCTATATCATAATTTCCTAATTTATGATGACATAATTGGCTCTTTGCGGCTCCATTTGAAGTTTTATGTGGGAATGTATCTACCCGCTAAAGCTTTTTGATGTAGATTTGATTTTCACGGTTAATAAAATAATGTTTTATCATTGGCATAATTGTAGGGATCTTATTAATTACTAGCTGTACCCACGGCTATGTTTGCGCAATGCTTGGCTGAATTGCACCAAAATTGCAACATCAGATTTCTTGTATTCTGCCAAATTTTCTCCGTTATATTTTCTATTGTTCATTTTTTTATAAAAAGAATGTTGAGTATGAGAATGTAGAGTCTCCGGTGGTTTCTTCGATAATACATAAAGTTGCATCAAGAAAAAGTTACGTTTAACGCATTTTTTTACGTAACTTCGAAGTCAAATTAGAAGGTATTAAAATTCTTCCCAGGGCTAATCCAATATCCATTAATGATGTTTGCCCAGCTATATCACGATTGCAATACAATTAAATAAAAAGAATACTTTTATTTTACCATTGATCACATTTTAGCATCAGTAATTAAGCATCTAACGCATGCGCTCCTCTTGAACTTGCTATGCATCTTCACAAAGTTAACTGGAACTTTCCAAATATGAACAAACACGACTTTGGACTTTATTTTTATAAAAGTAAGGGTTACGAGTTTGGTATGGAATGTGGGTGGAACAGTAAAAGTAAGGTGGTCGAAAGATGTGAGCACGTTTTTGAGACGACTTTTCAAGAGGTATAAAAGCAAAACTTTGGGTTTCTAACGCAACAGTGTGTGTGTGGACCTATCTTAAGAGCGCGTCCCGTTTATCCGAGGGATCGGCAGAGAGGAAAGAAACATGAAATTGGTAGGCATTATCATTAAAATAATATCGCGTAGTGCAATACTTCAATAAAAATATTAAAAACTACGACTCACAAAATTTCTACCAAAATTTTCTGGCATTATCTACAATTTCTATTATAGATAGTCATAGGTACTTACTTAATCTACATAGATACACTTTATTTTATGTACTTAATTATTTAATTAGTTATTAACAGTTTAATTTAACATTTCTAATCAGTGGGATTATTTTAATAGTGGTTTGTGGAACATTTAGTAGGTTCACGTAATTATCACATTATCTTTCTTATGTTTTTAAAATTCATATTATAGCTAAAATACTTACTTTAACATAATATAATATGAAGTAATCGTCAATTTGCGAGACTTTCAAAAATGTCTTGTTTGATAGATCCTTGCTTTGTGCCTACATACATAATATACCAAACATTTTTCAGCCAGTGAAATCAGTGAGTGTATAAAATACTATAACAAGGTCGAAAGAGGCTAAAACCTTTGACCCGGATTCTATCCAATTGTCAACCCTGAAAAAACACATCAATTTTATCAAGGACATTGAAATAAAAACGGCTTTTTAAAATTGCCTTAATATCATTGGTCAACAAAAGTGCTAATTGAATACAAAACTAAAGTCCTGTCACGACCATTAGTTAAATGTCTACTTCTATTTAATTTGACCAAAAGTTAGACGTAACATTTGTCAAAGTATATCAGTTAACAGCTATTTCATCGTCTTGCCGTTTTTTTGGTCACCCAGTTGATTTATCGGGTAAGAGGTTAAAGTTGGCCGAGTATAATTTATTTTCTAACTGTAATAGGTACCTACCTCTATTAAAATAACTTTTCTGGCACTAAAAGCAAGGTAACAGAATAAATTCTAATCTAATAACTGGATTTCAAAATGTACAATATTACGAGTATAATACTCGCAGTATACCAGAATACGTACTATCAGAAGCGGTCAATCAGTAATACAGTTACTAGTCGGGCAAGAAATGTGATAGGATACAAAAACGTTGTTCGTACACCGTATACCTATAAATATTTCATTTTTTATTCAACTCTTATAATATTTTTGTTTTTAAACAGGTCGCAATAGCCGCTCTCATAGCGGTATGCGGGGCAGCTAAGCTCGACCGCACTTACCTTCCACCCCCATCATCTCACACCGCTGGTGGCAGTTCTGACTCCTTGCAGACTCCTCTATCGAGGAGCTCATCTGGCCAAGAAGAGTCTTCGGGCAGTCTACCAACCGGTAGCTACACGAATAACTTCCAAGGCGTAGTCGTCGATGCTGCTGCGGCTGGCATCAGAGCGTCTGATGGAACCCAGTCCGGTCTAGGGGGCTCCAGAGAAAGCTACGGATCAACAAACTCTAAAGTAGGTGAAGCCGCGTTCAGAGGTTCTGTTGCCGGATTTCGGAACACACAAACGTTTGGCAACCCAGGAGTAAGCGGACAAGCTCTGGGAATCAGCACTGGACAGAGTTTCGGTGCATTTGAATCCAAGTCTGAGAGACCACAGGCTCATAAAGATCGCAACTCAAACATCATCACTTACGCCAATGACGTGAGCTCTGATAACTATAGCTTTGGCTTTGAGAGTGACAATGGCATTGCTATTGGAGAGAATGGAGTGGCAAACAATGGAATCCAGGCGCAAGGTGGTTATTCCTACAAAGGAGACGACGGTAAGGTGTACAAAGTGACGTACGTGGCTGATGAGGGTGGATATCGCCCTCAGGGTGACCATTTGCCGACTCCTCCGCCGATTCCTAAAGAAATATTGGAGTCTTTAGAGCAGAACGCTAAGGAAGAAGCGGCCGGGATAGTTGATGATGGTAAGTGTTTGTTGAACTCTTTATCGTTGGTATTGCGGATTAATATTTTGAGATGTGGTAGATGTTACCGCAATTAATACCATAACTCCATAAATTATGATAATTAACCTAAACTATATAAGGGTTTAACCATAATGTTGAATAACAACACGTCATTTGTTGCTGAAAACAAAACTAGATTCTTTATAAAACTTACCAGGTTTTGTACCTATCTGTATAATAATACTATGCCATTTATTGAATTCCATTTTTTCATATTATGATGTAATAACTAAGATCATCGAGTTCATTTACATATTTGCACAAAAAGTTTAACAGCCAGCTTTTTTGATAACGGATTTCCATAAAATAAAGAAAATACTGCTTATAAATAGTTTTAGAAGTTTGAATAACACCGTAGCGAAACTTTATTGGTGTACCTATCTCATGAAATATTAAATAACCCTAGCATTTTTGCATAACATGATGGATTCGACTCCTTAAATGTTTACGCTCTTGTTGAGCTTATGAGTCAAGCGTACCTGCCAACTTATTGTTATATTTAAACATCAGTGAGTGAGTATAGTATTGTACGTCGGCTTTGAAAATAGCAATTTCATTCACAAAATCGTCACCGTCACCAATGAGGTTAAGCCCTATTGTATCTTTTGATAAATGTATCTTTGACTGATATATAGTCTGCTCACGGCATTGACAAATCGCTAAAAACTTTCATTTTTATTTACAGGCTCTTACGATGCTCAAAAATACAATGCAGGAGGCGATTACACGCATCATAATGGCGTCAATACCCAATACAATGGTGCACAATTGTCTCAGTTTACGAAGCGACCTGAATCAGATGCATCAGCAAGCAACTCATTCATCAATCAAAACAGCCAGGCTTTTGGGAAACCCGGGCAGTTGAGCGACATTGGAATACAGAACCCTTCAAACTTCAATGGTCAATCCAGTCAATTCAGTGGTAACAAATTCAATAACTTAGTGAACAATAATCAAAACGATCTTGCTGGATCTCGGGATAAACAATCTAGTCAAACTCAGAGTGGATATCAGCAGAGCTCTTCTGGCAGTCATCACAGTGCAGGACATTTTGGTGCTAATTCTGGAGGCCAGTTGACGACACAGTTCGATCAGACTCAAGGCACCTTTGCAGGCCAAAGTTCTGAGTTTCAAACACACAATAATCAACAAAACCCTGGAACTCATTTTGGAAGCCAATTTTCTCAATTTGGTTCATCGCATAGCCAAGGATCCTCTTCGCAGTTTGGAACTCAAACTACAAAACCTTCTTTTGGACAGGGCTCAAATAATGCTTACAATCCTCAAGCAAATCAAGGCATCCAGTTTGGGAGTCAAGCCTTGAACTCTCAAGGCTCATTTGGCTCACCTTCCCAAGGTCCAAACAGTTTCGAAAAACCTTCCCAATACAATGATTATAATCAACAAAACTCTCAAGTCTCACAATATCAATTTGAAACCCAGGGCTCAAACAAACCTTCATTTGGTAGCTTTAGTTCTAATAAGCCATCGACCTCGGTCATAGATCTAGGAGAAAGCAATATCATTGCACAAAACGTTGCTGGCAGTAGTAATAAGGTTCCTAATACACAATTTGGTGCCGAGTATCTTCCACCGTTCAATAAACCTCAAATAAATGAAGGTTTAACTCCTCAGGACTCAAACAAAAATAGCCAAAGCCCCAACATACCTCTTAATGGACTAAACCAAGGTTCCTCTCAAAGTTCTGGTGCATCATCTTTTGCATCTGTAAACCCAGCTGGACTTCGACCTCAACCAGTGAAACCTTTAAATGCTCTCCAAAGTCAACCTTCGAAACCAAATCAATTTAATTATAATAGCAACAACCAAATTATATCTCAAGGGCAGAAGGTATCGTACGCTACGCCCACTTCTTCCGGGACGTCTCACGCAGGTTCAACATTAGTTGTCGAGAAAAAACCAACCGCCATTCCCGAAACTGAACTCACTACTCCTTTGGAATCTAATGAGAAACCTTCTTTTTCTCAATGGTCACAGCTCAATAGTCAATCATCCAGCTTCAATCATTTGGGTTCTCAATCTTTAAATAACCAAGGTCAGCCACCGATTGGTTTTCCAAATAATATTCCTGCTTCTCAGCAATATGGAAGTGGGACGATAGCACCCTCTTTCCCTGCTTCTCGTCCGCAAGGATCCTCTCAATTAGGTTCAGCGTCACCTACCCAAGCTGCATTCTCCACTACAGTGCAACCAGGCTCCTATGAACAAAAACCACAGTTCGCACAAAATACATTTGGTCAACATCAACAGAACAATGCTTATTACTCTACACAAAATCCTTTCAGTCAAGGTCCTGATGATTCCTATTATTACAATCAACCTTCAGTGCCCTTTAGTAGTCCTGTAGCAAGTCCCGAGGGTTCAAGGTTTCCAAGCACACCAGCTTACCAGTCTAATGGCGGAGCCTCTTCGCAGATCAACCAATTTTCTACTCAACACGGATCACTAACAGGTTCCACTAAATTCCCAGGCTCTCCATCATTGGCTCCAGTGGCACCCACGTCTCCTTCTCAATTCGCACAGACTCAAGGAAGCTCTTCCTCAAATTACTACAATGGAATTACTCAAGCTGCCATATCACCATTCCCCTCTGTATCTCCTACTACATCGACTCAGTTTGACACAACGCAAGCTGGTCAGTTTGGATCAAAGCCTAATTTAAACCAGCCTTCCCAATTTCAACTAAATAAGCCAACAACTTCTCAGCTGCAGTCTGACTTCCCATCTTTCCCCTCGAAGCCCACTTCTGGTCAGAGCTCCACTTTTACTCAAACCGGAACCCAATTTGGACAAAGTTCGTCGACCAATAATGGCCAACCTATTGCATCTTTTCCATCAAACTCAGTCCCTGCTGTAGGACAAACACCTTCACCTTCATTTGCTCAAAACCAAATACAGTTTGGGCTTAACCCAACTCAACAAACAATCAACAACAATCAACCACAAACATCTGATACAAGTCAAGGACAGCAAACTACCTCTACTCAGCAGTATCAAGGTACTATTTACGAATACAATAAGCCCGCAGAGGTTTTACCGGCCCCAACACAGACTGATAGCTCTTCGAGTCAAAATCTCCAAACTGACGTGTCTTTAAAGCCTCAAGGGCAGATACCCAACAATCAAGAATCTAAACCTCAATTTGGATCACAGGAGACACAATTCGGGCAGACGTCATTTTCATCACAAACTCAGCAATCCAATTTAAATCAGGGCACTAAGCCGTTTGGCAGTTTACCATCAAGCAACACTCAGTCTGGTCTAAACACGCAGTCTACGATAAGTCAAACTTCTCTACAGCAGAACACTAATGGATTACAAGGAAGCGCGCAACCTGGAAATCCTAATCAATCGACATCATTCACCAGTGCCCAATTTGGCCAGACCTCACAAACAGGCTCGGGGTCGAGACCACAGTTTGGAGCTCAACCAGCAAAACCTTTTGGTAGTACCTCTAGTTTAACACAATTTGGACAAAATACCCAGAAGCCTCAAAGTACTACACAAACATCAAGCTTCAATACACAAGGATCTCAAAGTGGTCTGCAGTCATTCAAGCCCTTCGGCGGTGTACAATCTCCCACTAGTCAGTATGGACAAAACACACAGGCTAGTCTGGGAAGCCAAACCACGCAACAGAGCTCTGGATATCAATACGGTGTACAGTCAAATAAACCGTTTGGTAGTGCATCTAGTCCCTCTCAATTTGGACAATCTGGACAAACGCAAGGTTCTTATAACGCTTTCACTTCAACACAGCAAAATACTCAAAGTTCGCAGAATGGTGCGCAACCGTTTAAACCATTTGGAACTAGTGGCTCAACTCAAGGTACTCAGGTCAATAAGCCATTTGGGACCACAGGAACAACAGCTTTTCAAGGATACCCATCACCAAAACCCCAATATGGTACATTAACTCAAACTCAATTTACTCAAAGTAACCAACAATCGTTTGAAAATACGCAGAGTGCCTCGCAACCACCTCGAGCACCCCAAGCAGATAGTTCACCAACAAAACCTTTCGGCAATACTCCTTCAATCCACAGTTCTTCAAACTCCCAGAAACCTCAGTTTGGTCAAAACACTCAACTAAATCAAGGAATGCAGTCATTAGAAACTTCTTTTGGACAACAAAACTTCCAAAACACGCAGTTTGGTTCAGCGGCTTTGAAGCCTCAGTCAGGAACTCAAACGCAGTTTAGCCAGAATCAGAACGCTTTTCCGATTAAGCCCATTCATGGCTCCCCAGACTCCCAAAAACTTCAGTTTGGTCAAAACACTCAACTAAATCAAGGAACACAGTCATCAGGAACTTCTTTCGGGCAACAAACTTTCCAAAGCACGCAATTTGGTTCCGTCGCTGCCAACCCCCAGGTGGTACCGCAAACGCAATTTGGCCAGAACCAAAATGTTTCCCCAATTAAACCCATCCATGACTCTCCAGACTCGCAAAAACCGCAGCTTGGTCAAAACACTCAACTAAATCAAGGAACGCAATCATCAGGAACTTCTTTCGGGCAACAATCTTTCCAAAGCACGCAGTTTGGTTCGGCAGTTTTGAAGCCCCAGATTGGAACTCAAACGCCATTTGGGCTGAACCTGAAGCCATCTCCATTTAAGCCTTTTGGCAGCGCATCCAGTCAGGCTCAAACTAGCCAAAACTCAGCGCAAGCTTTTAGTTCTGCTGCGACACAAGAAAAACCTCAAAGCGCACAAGCATTCACTCAAGAATCCATTTTCTCAACACAAAACAAACCGCAATATGACCAAGCTTCACAAGGCGCAAGTCCGATCAGCACTCAATCTCAATTCGGTGCTCAGCCATTCAAACCACTCAACACTGGAGCTCAAGTACAAGACAAACCTGGCGTCCCTCAGAACAAGCCATTCGGGGCTCAGGAAGGGAGCTCCTGTTGTGACGGTACAAAGGACTCTCCCTCGATTGGACCCCTGAATGTTGGCAAGCCTAGTCAAGCTTTTGCCCAAACCCAGAGTCAGTTTTCAGGATTTCAAGGTGCTCAAGGCTTCAACACACAGAGCGTGGCAGGCAAAGGCGAAGAATTCGGTGGACCCCGACAACCCCCAAGCTTTGATGCTCAAACTGGTTACCATTACTAAAAGTAGTGCCATAAAGACTAGATTAGTGACGTTGCGAATGATAAAGCAATATTTTTAATCTTCTAATAATTATCGTGAAGCGTTTAGTTATAAGATTTTTACTGTAATGTGAAAGAACTATCAATAAGGATTGATGCCTGCCATGATGGTGACGTAATTTGTTGAAATAAATTATTATTTTGTAAATAATTTAAATGTTGTTTTAATAATTAATGCCTAGGTACCTACTGAAAGTTTGAATATTTTTGAGCCATAGATAGACTATTTATTTTGACTATATGTGCCTTTTGGGTGTGGTAATTATTGTGATCGCTCATTATTGATATTCCATAATACTGTTAACAACATTTATCACCCAAGGTGTAGAAGTGAAGAACCCGAGTTTACGTCGTATTTTATGGCAAGCTATTGTGTTCGGTATAACCTTTTCTATAAACAGATTACAATGGGCAAGTTTTATGGATTACTTGTGTCATTGCTATTTGTGTCAGACTTGGGACTTTCAAAACATGTTTCCATTATAACATCGAAAACGAGAAAGAAACATCTACCAGTTCTGGTGATAGACTACCGTAGCTCTAAAATTGTTACGCCTCCATATATAGCATTTGATCTATGGCCTCCATTCATAGAATAACTTGATACGTTGTAGAGTATTGTAGACACGTTAATTTGATGTAATTTTGGTCAATTCAAATCCCAGAACAAACAATTGAAGCTTACATAAAACCCATTATCATTGTAAACGAATATCGGCGAAGGCTCTATAAAATCGATTTGTTTTCTTAAGCACATTGACCTCTGTAGATGGCATCGATATTTATTTATGATCATCGAGATGGGTCTCTAAATGGCCCTAGTTTGATGCTAAGTTAGGGGGAATTTTAACTTTAATATTTATGACTGCAATAATACCATTATGAGGTTTGTTATGTTGTATTATTGAATATATTTTTATAATAACAGTAATAAAATAGAATTATGTGACTAATAGAAAATGCCGCATTTTATAGCTTCTCTGGTAAACTTTGAGTTGGGATTTTTAAAGCTTTCAATACTCGTAAGTAGGTATTGTCACAGTCATGGTAAATTGGCCACCTTACTACTTTTACAGCCTTTTTCAAACACTCTGTTTTCTTAGAATAATATCTTTTACTGCACAACGTTTCGACACAACATTTAATTGAGTCAACCGTTATACGCTAATTAATGTGATCCAATTAGCCATAATCATATTTACGATCAATCAACGCCCAATATCATTTTAAAAAGCTGAGTTATTAGGCGTGAGTCGTTAAGTTTACAGCTTAACTTATTTGGACTACTGTTTATTTGCTGTACCAAAATCGGGCTTGCGATTTAGGAAATGAGTCAGATTCTGAAGAAAAAAATATTAATAGGATGTGTGTTTGTTATATTATCTCAGCTTCACGGCAGACCCAAGTCGGTTAATAGCAGTTAATCTTGAAATCCAGGAATCAAACTATATTTATATAACAACGGCCACTTTGTCAATGGCTGGGAGTTCCCTGCAGATAGGAGCAAGACTATACAACCGCAAGCTACAAGCGAGGAGAACATACAGACTTAACTTCAGCAGTTGTAAGTTGTAAGGTTTACTGATTCTCATTTCAATTAATTTATCTCTACCATCTCTGCGAGCGCGGAGGACAAACCCTAACTCTCACAGCAAAGATCTACCGGTACTTCCAGCGTAAGTGTATTATATTTGGGCACCTTCGAATATATCAGCTCACCAGAGTTAAGTAAGCTATAAGAATAAATATTTTTAAGACACAATCATATTGCGCAGCCTTGGTTTTGGAAGCTTACAAGCAATGGCAATCTAATCCCAAGGCGTTATCAGGTCTATCTCCTGAAACCACAGTCTTCTGATCTGTCTTTCGTGGTTTGACAAATTGTTAACAAAGGTTGCCATGTTGGTTGTTTATTGGTTGGTTGTTAATTAGAGCCTAGGGGCATACATTTAGAACTAGTTGATGCCCGCGACTTCGTCTGCGCAGGATTAGTATTTAGAGCAGCTTATAATTATTAGCGTGACGTAGAAAAGAACTAACATTAGACATTAAAATTATCACAAATTTTTATGGTTCAGTATTTCGACTATAATGGCTTACACATAAGATTTAGATATATACTGTGACGGGCTTCTTTGTAGAACTATTTTAGGTAATCATTTCCATTATAAATTACATAAAATATGTATAGCTCTAGCGGTTTTGGCAGCGCACGCCTGAATAGCGCGCAGATGGTAGATTTTTTCCTACTTACTTGACACTTATCGTCATATTTTAGACAATTCACACAATAGCTGTATAAATTGTAGCCTATGTGTTTTTCTGATGTATAAGCTATATTATTGTAAAGTTTCATTAAAATCCATAAAGCAGTTTTTACGTGAAAGAGTAACAAACATCCATCCATCCATCCATCCATCCATCCATCCATACTTACAAACTTTCGCGTTTATAATATTAGTAGGATAGGATAGGATAGAATTGATTTGCATAAACTTTGAAGTCGCAATGAGTTAGTACGCCGCTTCACACAAATTATGCCGTAGTACTGTCTTGCATTACCATGAAATTACAGACAAGACAAGTGTCTGTAAGAAATGAGGCGCCACTTAAAAAAAATAATGCAATTTCTAAAAGGAATATCACTCAGTTTTTAGTAGACCTACTAAAAATTGCATTTTTTTTTAAGTAGCGCCTTATTTCTTAGAGACACGTGTCTAGGTACGTCTTTAGCTAATTTTGTAGGCCAAACCACATATTTGCAGGTATTATGCATAAAAGTTCTGTTACTGTCGAGGTTGCTCAGCAATTCAGCACATCAGGATTGAGGTGCCATTTTCAAGTTAATAGAACTGGAAAAGTTATTGAAAAATACTTATTTTTGTACGTGTTCTATATTGGTTGCTACAAAACTCTGGGCCTTATACCTGCTGATTAAATTGAAAAAGATATTAAAAGTATGGCTCGATCTTTAAAAAAAGACACGCAAAAGAGCCTGCTGTGTGCCTCCGCTTTTGTGACAATAATATCCCATCAAAAACATTACATGTACAAAAATGCACAAGTCTCGCAACGCAGTTTATCTGCCGTAAAAAGTAGTGAGATGGAATGTAAACCAAGTCGGTTAATTTCAATACCTACCTATACCTATCTATGGGAGCAGTTATATCTTTATTTCTTTAGTAAATAGAGTGACTTGGCAATTGCACACGGCAACGTAAATCTATGTTAAGCGTTTTGTTGTTGTATTTGTATGAAAGTACACCTATACGGAAGACTATATTTAGATTGCCTAGTAGATTATGCTGCCGTGTACAATAGCCAAGACACTCTATTTACTAAAGAAATAAAGATATAACTGCTCCCATAGATAGGTATAGGTAGGTATTGAAATTAACCGACTTGGTTTACATTCCATCTCACTACTTTTTACGGCAGATAAACTGCGTTGCGAGACTTGTGCATTTTTGTACATGTAATGTTTTTGATGGGATCTCATTTCTTTTTGTAGGTTTTCTTTCTTTATTTTGTTTGTTTTGCAAAACACGCATCAACGCGCGCCCCGCGCCTGCGAGGCCGGGGCCCCTTGCGACATAGGTCATGCTCATAGATTATCATGAACGAGTGTATTTGCGTCTCCACAGATGCGTATAAGGTGTAAGGTACCTAGGTAACGAATTTGTTCGACCTATAAAAGTGTAGGTAGGTATATAGGTACTATAGCGATTTGTATCTCTCTATCTGCGGTAGGTGTACCTATCGTGGAAGTTTTTAAAAATCGCTCAACTGTCAAATTTCTCGAAGCCATTTCTAATTTTTAACCCCTGTTACCCATTTCATTCAATTTCAATGAAGTCTAATTATGAACTGTAAAAGTAACTTTGTAATCACATACAATTTAATGGGATTTATATGGGAATACAAAGTTATTTATGCAGATTATATATCTAGAAAACGGGATGAAAATTATGGAATGTCAGAATTTTTCCATGGTTTATAGGCTAAACAATAGCTATATTCAAAATTTCAAACTTGTGGGACGGCTAGAAGTACCTTAGAATTTTGATGATCGGTGAGTCAGTCAGTCAGTCAGTCAGTCAGTCAGTCAGTCAGTCAGTGGGCAGCAAAATTAAGGAACTTTGACTTGCAATAATTCTTAAACTACTGGTTCAAATTTGATGCAATTTGGATTATTATCTGTAAACGTGATGCCCTCTTGGTCACTAAAAATTTAGGCTTCTAATTTTATCCATAACAAAGTTACAGGGGGTCGAAAATGGCCCGAATCGCTTCGAGAAAAGGATAGTACGGCCGTGCCTTTTGTTTTGCTCGACTTGGCGGGGGCACTGCCGTGCCCCCAGATGTGAGAGACGTCTTTGAACGCAAAGCCGCAACAAATCATCACGTTTCACATACCTTATATATCGATCACAGAGAAATAGTGACCACCACTTAAGATTGTAAACGATTTGCAAAACATTATCGGATTCATCTCATTGCAGTTAATCGTTTGAAGTTTTGTAATATTTCATAGCAGATATAATAATTTCATGTGATGGTAATTTGTTTGCGTTGAAGTAGGTATTTCAGTATAATAAAAATCGAAAGCTAATAACGGGAGTAATAAATACCTAGGTAAAAGCCAGTCCAAGGATAACATATTATACAAATTAATAGTAGGCACAGCGTAGGTAATGTCAAATGTAAATAAATTGTATCTAGTATTTATTTCCTCTGCATACGGAGATAATGCACATTTTGTGTTATTTAGCTTCCTCTCTTTATTTCATAGAGTACATTAATGATTCGCTATTATAACTAACGATAAATAGAATTACGCATATTATTATTATGCATCGTTTAAATCATGAGTTGATACAAAAATCCCAAAGCAAAAAACAGCATTCATTTTGCGGATATTGCTGAACGAAGTAAGTACCTACCTACCACGGTAATTAAAAGTCACCAGGAGGTCTTATAACCAGGGACTTCAAGTTATGAGTAGGTACCTATGAGTTATTTCTAGATCGCTCGATCGATCGTATTAGTTAAGTCGCTCTTAGAACTGAAAACCGATGGGGAAGAAAGGTTCTAGAGTGGCGACTACAGACTGGAAGATGTAGTGTAGATAGGCCTCCCGCTAGATGAACCGAGGACATTAAAAGAGTCGCAGGCAACTGGGTGGATGCAAGTGGCAAATTGTCCTTCGGTGTGGCGGTCTAAGGGGGAGGCCTATGTTCAGCAGTGGACGTCTTCAGGCTGATGACGATGATGAAATGCATCATCGTCGACCGCATAGATAGACTGTTATTGGTTTAATGTGAACATAATATTACAAAATAAAAAAAAATGCTAGCTTTACTCAGTTTATTAAAGTACTATGGTCTTCAGGCTGGATATTTTTCCAATGACTGTAATTACAGGATGATGTCAGATTCATTTTAAAACTAATACTTACAATTCTTATCAATTTTAAATGCATTTTAAATCCAAGACAGAATTAATTGCAAATTAAACGACGTAGTTGCGCTTTGTCTATCCAAGCAATCCATGCAATAACGGCTTCCTCATTTCATTAATTAATATTGTACTCGTATAATATTATTCAATTACTTCCAACTTATGAATCCGGTTCGATGTCGAATCCTGAAGATATAATATAAAAATAAATCCAACGACATTCCAAAGATAAAGAGAGTAATTTGCAAGCTTATTGGTCCTTGTGTGAGGTGCATGCATACTGCAGAGATAATTCGGTAACCTATAAACCTTAGTATGAGTTTTTACTTGTTCGACATAGTACGCGTCATTTAGCGCTTTTGTATGAAGATCCTGTACAGCGCCCCTACCGGCGCGTTTATGAACGAAAAATCTTCTTACAAAGAGCTAGTTGACGCGTACTATGTCGAACTAGTAAAAACTGATACTCATTAGGGCACTGTAATGCCCACGCGTAGGATATTTCCATAACAGAATGAAACAAGAAACTGATTTTTGACTTAAATCCATAGGATGTATACGCCTTATAGTATTATAGGGCCACACAGTATCGCCCTTGAGAAGTCACTCGAAGTCTCATTAGCAAAGTCATGGTGTAAATAATTGAAGGATCAGTACCTTCTTATGAGTCTATTAGTTAAAAAAACCAGCTCACGAAGTCGTGTGCCGCATGACCTGAGGTGCCGAACGGAGTATATTGATTTTGAGCAATATGCTGACTAGTGACTAGTAAAGTTGGGCAAGCGTGCCGACTCCGCCGTGAGACTGGGTTCTGTAGGCATGACATAACATCAGATTAAAGTACTTACGGAGTTCCAGTGTCTTTAATTGTGAAAGTTACGTTAAATTGGAATAATGCTGATATTTTGCCCGTGGATATCAGGAACCATTCGGTGGTTAGAGTGTAGAGTGAAGAACGTCCTTAAAATTTGAACTGAAAATAATATAATATGGTGTGCAACATTTAACAATATAAGTTGATAATAATTAATTATTACCATGTTAACGGTTATTAAACGAGCTGAATAATAATTTACCATTAAGTTAAAAAAAAGTAAGTATGAAAAAGAAAATAAAAGTTGACTAGCTGTTAGCCGTGACTTAGTTCTCACGCTCAAGAATCATGAAACTTGATGACCTGACATCCACCACCACACACCGGGCCAACGTGGTGGATTATAGCCCATCCTCTCTCTGAGAAGGCCTGTGTCCTAGCCTAGCACATAATTATTATCATCATAATGCATTTTATTCATAATAATAATGCAATATCTGGATAACCGAGCTTTGCTCGGTATTTTTTTGTTTTTATTACTAATAAAATGACGAAATATTAGTAATATTTTTCGATCTTACCGATAGAATAATAAAAAAATATGAACTGGTTGGTTATAAAAAAACACGAATAAAATGACATTTTCTTAAAATGATTCCTAGCTAGATCGGTTTATCGCCCCCGAAACCCCCTATATACTGAATTTCATGAAAATCGTTGCAGCCGATTCCGAGATTCCAATTATATATATATATATATATACAAGAATTGCTCATTTAAAGATATAAGATACTTACAATATAACCCCTTACTAAGATTTCCAGTCCCTGAGGCCCTGGAAGTAGGTGATTTTATACCACAACCTAATAATCGTGTGTCTCTAACGATCTAAATCACGTTCACGGACCCCTAAAAAGCCTCAAAGTTGACAAGCTTCAGCTCAGCATCCCTCAGACGGAACTCTCACACACACATACACACAATAATTAGACTGATATCGATCGAGACACTATTGAGCAAGATAAAACACACACACGTGCATCAGAGCATCTTCAGTTAAAGGTTACACCGTGAGTACAGTTTTAAGTAACTACACAAGTGAACGAATTTACTTCATATAAATAGAATGGACTGTAACGAATCGGTACATTCAGACCTCCTCCCGAGTTAGAACAACAGCTTTGGAGATGAAGCTGGTAATTTTTATTATAACATTTTATAATAGTGATTAAAAGTGAATCAAATTTAAAAATTGTATCCAAATAGATCGTAAACCCTTGCAAAGTATTCGTTATGAAGTCTCATATCCTGAAAATAGTCTTGAATAGTATTCTACCATACTGTGCCATATTATTATGGTCAACCAGGGTGTAATTTAATGGCGATTAATTATTATGGAGTGTGATAAAAAAAATAGTTTACAAAATTATGTAAATTTGGTGTTGCAGTGATAACTACAAGTACCATTATTATGAAAATGACAATTATTTTCATTTTAATTTGTGGCAATATAGGCCTTAATAATTATTGATAAGAGTGTTAATACATAATTAAGCAGACATCACATAGTTATCATAGCTTATTAGAACCATCATCAACAGAAAGCATTTGAGTTTTATTCTGTTGTTGTTTGAATAAAATCTGCTTATCTTAAAACCATCAAACTAAGTACAGTAATGACATGACCCACTTCAAAACGGTTTGAGATTTTATAGACTAAAAGCACCTCGTGGTTTCACCCGCGTTAACAGCTATCCCGCGGGAACCCTTAATTTTTACGGGATAAAAGGTAGCCTATGTTACCCGGGGATAGCATAGCTTCCCAACAGTGAAATAATTTTTCAAATCGGTTCAGCAGTTTCGGAGCCTATTCATTACGACCAAACAAAGTTTTCCTCTTTATAATATTAGTGTAGACAACTGAATTTTTGCCCGACTCCTAAAGAAGGGTTATGTTTTTAGGTTGCTAAACTCAACAAATATTATACTTTCAATTTCATTGCCAGCATCCGTATAGCTTCAAGGAGGCTTTAATTATTTTATAGACCTAAATAATTGCGCTTTGAATACTCCAATAGTCAATTATATATTCCAATTGCCTGTTTTATACTATTGGCATTATAATTAGAATTAAAGGTGAACTTGTAAAGCAAAGTGTAATTAAGTGTAAATTCCTGATCTACAAAGCGTCTTCGTGACTGCAACTGAAGTTATGAATGTTTACAAAATTAACAATTAACTTGTAGTTTTGTTTTTCAGCTCGTAGTACTATCATTGGTAGCATGCGTCTACGCAGATAAACTGGACAGGACCTACCTTCCTCCTTCAAACGCTGCGACCGCTGGAGGCAGTCCGGGATCCTTGAACGCTCCTGCTGGACCGTCCGGATCTCCTGGGTTCGGTCAGCCTTCAAGAAACACTGGTTTTGGCCAAGGATTTGGTCAGTCAAACGGTCCTACTTTCGGAAAGTCCACTTCAGGCCCTGCTGTTGGCGCTCAGCTGTCTGGATTTGCTCCTTCAGCTCAATATGGTCAGCCGGGATCTCCAGCTGGAAATTTGGATGCTGGTTTCAGCCAACCTGCCCAAAACTTTGGTCAAGGAGCTCAGGATTACCAGAGAAACCAGCCGCAACGTGCTCAGGCATCTGCTGAGCAAGGCGCTGAGATTCTGAGATTAGACAACCAGAATGATGGAGAAACTTTCTCCTACAGCTTCGAAACCTCGAACGGTATCGCCGCTGAGGAATCTGGAGTTGCTACTAATGGTGTGCAAGCTCAAGGAGCTTACTCTTACTCCGACGACGATGGTCAAAACTTCCGCGTAACCTACACTGCCGATGAAAACGGATACCAGCCTCAGGGTGACCATCTGCCCACTCCTCACCCAATTCCGGAAGAAATTCTTAAGTCCATTGAGTTGAACGCACAAGCCGCTGCATCTGGCACACAAGAAGGTACCTACTTATACAATTTTAAAATTTTACATATATATAACGTCTTATATAATAATTTTACATATATGTAGCGTCATATAATGTAATGTACAGTGTTTGAAAGAATTTAGCTCAAATAAACCTCTTTGTTTTAGGTGCCTACGACCCCAATGAAGATAGCACTGGTTCCACCTCGCAACAGTATAGCAACAACGCTCCAACCTCATACAGTCAGGGTCCATCTGGTTCCGGGTCTTTCAACCAACCACAAGGCAGTGGTCCCAGCCAGCTGTATGGTGCCCCTAACGCTGCTGGTTCTCGTCCTCAATCTAGTCAAGGCTTCCAACCTCAAGGACCCTCTCAACAATACGGTGCCCCCAGTGGTGGTGCTTCTTCACAATATGGTGCCTCCAGTGGCGGTGCTTCGCCACAATACAGTGCCCCCAGTGGCGTTGCTTCTCCACAATATGGTGCCTCCAGTGGCGGTGCTTCGCCACAATACGGTGCCCCCAGTGGCGGTGCTTCTTCACAATATGGTGCCTCCAGTGGCGGTGCTTCTCCTGCTAGACCATCCAACGGTTTCGGTCAACAGACAAAAGCACCATCTCAGTTCTATGGCTCTCCCTCTAATGGTGCTGCAGCCGGTGCCAATGGCGCTCCTCAAGCCAGGCCTAACAGCTTCGGTCAGAACCAGTTCCAGACTCAAGGTCCATCTCAACAGTACAATGCTCCTGCTCGCCCTGGTGCCCCTGGTGGTTCAAATGGATTTGCCCCCTTGAGCCCCGCTTCGAACGGATTTGCTCCTACCGGCTCTATTTCTCAGCCCAAGCCCAACCAGTATTCTTCACAGCCTGGTTTCCCATCAGCTGGACGTCCGCAAGGGTCTGCACAGGCTGGTCAGGCTCAAGATGATTCTGGATACAATTATGACAGGCCCCAAGGTTTGTCTAATGGACAGGGTCCTAACGGTAGACCCTCAAACCAGGGCTCTTCTGGCCAGTATCGCCCTCAGGGCAGTGCCCAGCCTTCAGGTCCCCAGGGATCTTTTCCCAGACCAAACAGTAGCAACGCGGGTTATCCATCTGGCACTGCCCAGGGGCCTTTTGGTTCTGCCTCCAGTTCAAGCCCTCAGGCTTCTTACGGTCCCGGTTCCCGTCCTAATACCGGTGCCTTTGGGCCCTCATCAGGCTCGCAAGGTTCAAGCTCTTTTGGTCCTGCTGCCGGTCCTACTGGTCAGGGTTCCTATGGTCCCTCAGGTTCTCAGGGTCCCAGCTCTTTCGGGCCTTCCTCTGGATCTAACGGCCAGTCCTCGTTTGGGCCTTCATCTGGTGCCAATGGATTTGGGAGACCTCAGGGCTCTTTCCAGGCCCCCGGTTCCAAGGGAGCTATGCCTGAGGCAGGTTACTCATACAACCGACCTGGATCCCAGCCTGGAGCCGGGTCCCAGCAGCTCCAGGGTGGCTCCAACGCCCCTGGCTCAAGACCTGGCCAGACCTTCGGAGGTGCCCGACAGCCACCGAGCTTCAGCGAAGAAGAAGGCTACAAATACTAGAACCAAAGGCAAGGATAGTGAAATTACGATTAGTCAGTAAGCGCATAATAAAAGTACAAAAAAAATGTTAATGTTGTTCCTAGCAGATGTAAATATTTTGTACAGAATACAAAATGTATTAAAAATGAATAGTGGAAGAATCACTGTGTGATTTTAATGTTAAAACGAATTATTAAAGTAACCATTGTTATCATGTACATGAAACGTTTTTAATTTAATAAATCATAATATGTACCTTATCAAAATTTTCTTGCGATTATTATTGCCCCTAAAATTTGACTATAAACCCAATCTAGTTCACAGTTCATGTTGTTTTTAGGCGACCTAGGTACTTCAACTTTTAAATGTATGAGGATTGAGGTACATTATTGCATACCTACTAATGTATCCATACAGACCCATTTAAAAAAATATTTCAAGGCTTATAAACAAACAAGTTAAAGATTCAAAGTCCAAGAATATAGAGCATACCAACAGATAGCGATAAAATGCCAGCCTTTAACGTTTTAAAAACATACCTTTGGTTACTAAACGATCCATTAACGATCAGTGTGCCTAGTGTCGCTTATTCCATACAATTTCAAGTTTATGCTAAACGGACCGAGCGCGTAAAGAAATTGTCTAAACTCACACTAGGCACTCAGTTACAAATGACACACGTATGCCATTTTGTAAACAACTATAGAATTAATCTATAGTCATAGTTGGCTGACGTTTCAGAAACCGGCAGTAGATATCGTTATCCGTTCTTAAGTCATGGGATATGAAATAAACGCGCGCCTGCTTATAACTTAAACCTATACACTACTATACTAACTAGCTTATAAGCTATACACACCTACATACTCACATACATACACATACTCACTCACGATAGCTACAATGCATATATCTACAATGATTCACAATAAGTATTTTCAGTGGCTCGATGCAGCGAGTGAACTTTAAGGAACATTTTGTAAATTTGTTTTTTTAGGTTTCGCTTCCATTGCATTTAGCAAGTGTCAAGTAGGTACCTAATATAAAGGTTTAAATGTTTTATTGATATTTTCACAATAGCACAATCAAGATTAGTTACCAAAAAAATTAAAGCAATATAATTATTTAGGTTGTCAGTTTGTCACCTAAGCGGGACTGGTACTGCATACAAACGTAAGAAGAAACAAGTTTATTTGAGACACCTACAGACGCTATATTATCACTGGTAGAGGCTAAAAGCATCTCATGTGCCCTTATTTATACCTTTATTTATTCTGTCTACACAAATAACGTAAGAGATAGACTGTACGTTGTTAAACTTTAAGCTTAATTATTAATGGTGGCATAAATTAACTCATTAATTTCAATGATGATGTTTGTATTAGAAAAATGCACAATTTTAACGATATTCAATAATTATTCATCGAATTGTCATTGGATAGTCATTTATTGCGTGTAAGTCACATTGATTGTAAATACTTTCAATTTAACCCTATAACTTTAAGCTCCTATAATATTTTACGGGAAGTCCAGGTGAAGCCGGATGAAAAATCTAGCGAGACATAAAAACAACGTGTGTGAGCTTAATAGCAAATATTTAGAAACGATTCCGTCGAGTGACGAAACGTTATTACGAGCAAGGGTCGTGCGAAGAAGTCTGTAGTTGGAACGGTTAGAATTGGTGTCTCAGTTTGTGTAACCTTAGTAATATGACCAAAATTACGTTATTTGACTATTACTTTACTTTTAGTTCTTCCTATATTTAAAGACTTCAAAAAAGGAGAAGGATCTGCTTATTACTTTGTTAAATAAAGTGTTGAGAGATTATCAGGCCACTTAAAGCGTCTGACGTGGATAAACGACTGCTATCAATCGGCAATAATTGGAACCGACATTTTTACGGGCTCATGAAAGGTCTTAGGTATATACTACATTCATCAAAATATATTATTATTTATTGCGTTACTTTATTAGTCCAGGAAACTTATTTTACAATTTATTTAATGACTAAGTCTCTGCTGTTCTGACTGTTCTGCTATTTGGCCCACGACATCTTGTTCTTGAGGTTTCAAAGCGTTTTCACAAAGTAAATAAAAATACGCAGTTTAGTTCAAACTGTAACGGCCGATACAAATTTACTCAACCTTGCTGTCATTTAACTTTCAGTTTCTGTCAGCTCATCCAATCCGTGACATACTGACTACAGTTATAAAGGTAATCTGGTATAGTGGTGTGAAAATCGTGGAATCGATTGTGACGATGCCGCGTCGTGCTGTTGCAGGATCCAGCCCACTAACACATCACAGCTTACTGTGTTTACGCTAGATTATAAATGAATACTAAACACACGATACCAAGACGAAGAGGGATCGCTGCATCGTGATGGCTGTCAATTGTTTGAATTGCAAAATTTTAGCAATAAGGCTTCCGTCGATTGGGACCGCTAAGTATGGGGACCGCGGTCCCATTCGCCGGATTTATTTAAAACTAATTATTTTTCCTCCGGCGAATGGGACCGCAAATCAAGTGACGTAAATTGTATAGTCGTCATCAGATAGAGATCCGAAGGAAATACGACAGTGTTAAAAGTAAGTAGTACCTATTAGATTAGGTTTATTTAGTTTTACTTTAAGTTTTTTAGTTTACATTTTTATTTTAAAATTGATTAAATTTTAAAAGTATTACCTAGTTTATAATATAATAGTATCTAAGTCAATTAAAAAAATCATGTTGCTGTGTTTAACTGCAAGTAAGCTCCATTTTGTTCTTCAGGAATAGACCTCGCTGCCTCTGCATCGTGGATATCCGACCCGTGATAGCGGCCTAATATACCTACCTAGTATCCGTACTGTAATCTCTAACAAAAACTCGTTATCATCATCATCCAGTAAGAACATTGTCATTATTGTTTATTCAGTAGGCACCGCATATAACCCTGACAAAGCTTGAATCGAAAAATAACTTGCGTTGGTTTTGTAAATAAATTTTGTTTCATAATTACCTAATATCTGACGCGTTCAATATAGAGTAGCCTTTAACTGAATCCTTGAGTAGCGGGCTTAAAAATTATATCGTAAAAACCTTTCATTAATATAACTTACCCATCAATTAAGTCCTGCGGCCTTACCTCGACTACTTCTAAGTAGAATAAAAAATAAATATTTGTAACAAAATATTATATCTTTAATTACTCCAATCGGTTGCCGTTCACACCCTCAGGGGATACTTGAACTAATACAGATGATGATTCAATACTCGACCTTATTCGAATCTGAACTGACCTATGTCTAACAATAGACAGAAGCAAACTTACTAAAAGAATTTTTGTGCTTAGCTTTAATCGACTCAATCGTGCACAATTATTTTATTGCGGGCTATGTACATTCTTTTTGCGAAAGAGATGCGTCAGTTTATCAGGCTTTCAAAAGGCCTCTGTCGTAGCTTATCGATGCTATAAATCTACGAGTATAACTTTATAACAACCGCAAAAACAAACACGCAAACAGACGAACATTCCTAAAATATTGTTAATGTTATTTCTGATAATCATCGCTGTTTTCATTTACATAAGTACCTATTCTTATAAGCACTTAAAAAAAGATGGTGTTTTGGTAGAAATAAAAATATTATATTTCGTAGCCTTTACCTTAAAAAAAACCGCATGATTGTGTTTCATTAAATGTAATAACTAATAAAATACATTTAAAAGCCAGTTTAGTGGCATTACCGATGACTTATAAAAATCACCACCCGGGATGAAAAGCCGAAGGTTAGCTCAATTCACTAGAAGAAGTCTAACGAGTACTGGATGATTATAATACAAGCTGATGATGACCCAAGATCCAACCAGTATTGCAAAAAAAAAATGTTTAATGTACCTACAGAATTACGCGTCGTGTACTCACAGATATAGATAAATGACATAGATAACTCATGACATGACCCTGCAATTAACCTGCTTACTGATGTACTAATTTAAAGCAGGTCTGATATTTATAGCACTCAATATCACCTGAATGACCTGGGCACGTCACTAAATTCCATAAATCAGCTCTAAAATTCCATGATACATCGTATAGGTACCGAACATCATCGAAATTCGTCACGCATTAACCGCCTCTATTGCGTTAACAAAATAACGATAATAGCATGACCAAATTAAGTGTTTAAACTCATGCAACCATAATTTCTAACATGGATTTTGTGTGAAATTGATTCAATTATGTGTTTTTGTGTGTGATAGTGTCAAGGGAGGCTTGTGACGTTAAGTAGTTTGATGCTGGATGTTTGAATATCAGGCCAAGGTTACACTGTGGGAAGCTTTTTTTTGAGTAAACTCTGACAATTTTATGGTGGATCTCATAAGATGGAAATTGCCATGCGAGTTTAATGTTCTCACACGTGCGTTGCCGTACTATTTGGTGCAACGCTAGCGAAATCTACATGCGGATGGTAGTGATGAGTGTAAAAAAAATATGGACAGTCAATGTAAAATTGTCCCTAGTCCTAGACAATAAAGTATTTAATACAAACCGCTCGTTGGCATAATTTGACTGAGTAACCTTATTCCCCACATACATTCAGACTTGGATAGGTGTTATCGTGTCATAAATCGTGCGAGTTGCCGTACCTCGCAAGTTACTACGCGCTCATACCAACCAAGTATGACAACAGACCAGCCTGACAGGCTCTGACACCTGATCAGATGACGTCACAGCCTCATTCGAGATCGTTAATTTAACACAAACAAAGGGGCATTCAAGTACTGAAAAAAATACCGTTTTTATAACGTTCTTAGCTCATGACTGATATCCAACACGCACTACCACGAGACAATAAACATCCAAAGCACTTTAAGCTGCTTCATTAACTAACTATTCATATTCACACTAAGTTCTTCAATTGCTAAACCAACATTTAGAGTCATTAAAAATTGCATTACGTCGTGCTTGATATCTAGACTTTGACTCCTGGCCTTTCTGAAATTGATCACGCTCTTCAAAAGAACATATCATTTGGATTAATTTAATTATTAATTGCTCATCGAATACTGTTATTTTGAAATTAATTATGTCTGTTAGCAGTTGGGTTTAATTTCAAGATGCAGTTAAGTTTTTGTTCAGAAATACCTCTATATTTTTTGACCAAGCTTTTCTATAATACATTATTATTTAAATTTTTATTTCAAAATTTTACAAAAACTACAAAAAATAAATATTAAAATCATTTTACTAACCCCAAATAATATTAGATAACGCACCAAAAAATACCATCGAAATGAGAACGTCTTTCTTTTAAAGTCGATATAAACATGGTTTCATAAGCAGAGATAATTACAGAGTTAATGATAGTTTATTGCTGCTTTAATTAAAATGCACATTATAGGAATTCGATTCGTGTGTAATACTCAGGAATTTAATCTTGATTTTGACGTATGGCGGTAGGTATAGAGACACTATACCTACCCTCATAAGGTCAGAAGAAGCGCAAACCACTTCAAAAGCGTGCTAACAAAAGTCAGAAGCTTCATTGTATAAGGCAGTGCTGAATCAAAGTAGAACCTTTAGAGAGGGGACAATTGGAAGCTTTGAAAATTCGGCTTATTTGTCAGCCTCTCTTTTTTTAGCCGGCAGTACCTACCTAGAAGAAATGTAGCAAAAATAATCAAGGTCGTAATTATTATTTTCTCTAGATACTTACTTGCCTATTTGTAATAAAAAAAACACATATTATGTAAAAATTTTTGGACAACCTAAAGATTAATTATCTAAAAGTGCCTACCTTAGTCTGATCATCATCATCGTAAGTCTCATCATCTTAAATCCTACTTAGTTTTGATAACAAAAAAAATTAAAATATTTATTTTTACGTATAAGACATAAAACAATATTATGATATTAATACCTACAATAAGGATTAATTTAGAATATAACGCGCCGCTTCTTTGCAAACAAAAAACTATGCCAGTATCCGGTCAAAATACTATACATCTCATCTCTACTCGTTTTAATGACGGGCAAGGTCGAGTATTGATATCGAAGTACACTCCGTACCAAGTTAATTCTAGCCATTGAAGTCGGATTCGGGACGGTTTTATGCTAGACGGAGACAGTAATATTATTTGAAAAGTTAGGAATGATTAGGAACGATTGTCTTATACTGATTGTGCGTGCCAGCTACATAATTATTATCAGCGTTAGCTAATTATTATGTATTTGTAATGAATTATTTTGCATCACTTACTTGTTGCATCATTTTCATTATTATTTTTAGCCTTAATGTACTGCTGGGTATACAATGAGGCCTGTTTCTGCTATCTCCAAGCTTTGCGATCATATTATGTATAACGTACCTATGTATTTCAAATGAAGATAATATTATTTTTACCTACATCAATTATTGTACAAATATTTTATTCTAATTGTGTTGATTTATTATTAAATAAAATGAAAGTGTTGTATTATAAACTAGATCAACCGAAAGCTAGGTTTTTATGTTGAATGATTAATCGACACAATTAGAATACCTACTCAGAGGAATTTTCTATCAAATATCCGAAAGCTAGCTCTTAGAAGAAATCATCCATACTGCATAACTCCATCCACCCCTGGACCGGTCCATCTTCGTGCATTACATTTCGATTTCAAAACACATGCCCACGACTGCACATCCCGAACTAGATCGATACATGCGCATCACTATAAATAATAACTGATACGCACAACTTTATCAGTCATAGGTTGAGCATCTGCGAAGTAGCAACTTGAACTATTTCAGCAATGAGAGTGGTAAGAAAAAACTTCCATGATGATCGTAGAAATGTAATTTGGAATTTGGTCATGACCATGATCGTTTGGGTCAAGGCCGTGTTGATTATGAAAAATGGAGCACGCAAATATTATCAATCAAAATCAAATTGCGTAAAGAATAAGTGTCATACAATTATTTTTAGGAAAATGAGCAGCTTAATCGTGATTATTTTTTATAGAGTAGCTCGTCATGGTGGTAGAGATATGGAAAATTGATGCGGTGACGAGCTCATTAATTGAAGTAGAAGTAATTTATATTTATTCTAATGACGGACACCACCACTATTATAGCAGTCCCAGTGTTACTTCAATAAAATGTTTATACGGACCTTCCCAAGTTTTTTATCCCATTACTTCCAGATAATCATCTTGGCAGCGATCGCCTTAACCCATGGCGCTAAACTGGAAAGGACTTACCTCCCTCCCTCCAATGCTGGCACCGCTGGAGGATCAGGAAACTTCCTCAAAACTCCACTCTCAGGAGTGTCGGGACCATCCATCGCCGCAACAAGGAACACGTACCAGACCGCTCAACCAGGATTTGCCCAATCCGGCAATGGATTCTCCCAATCAAGCAACGGGATCGGCCAATCTCAAAACGTCTACTCCCAATCCGGGAATGACTATGCCCAATCAAGCAATGGCTTCGCTCAGTCTGGAAATGGGTTTGCCCAATCAGGTGCCCAGTATGACAATGTGAACTTCAACAACTTCGCCGCAGAAGCTCGTGCTGAACGTCCCCGCGCAGCTCTTGACAGGAGCGCTGCCATTCTTCGTCAGGACAGCTCCAACGATGGAGAGACCTTCTCGTATGCTTATGAGACGGAAAACGGAATCTATGCTGAAGAGAGTGGAGTTGCTACTAACGGTGTGGAGGCTCAGGGAGGATATTCTTACACTGGTGATGATGGCCAAGTCTATTCCGTTAGGTAATTAATTTTAACATCTGCAGATAGGTTTCGTGAGTTTCCACTTTCAATATGAATAGGAGTTCTAAAGACTTCTCAACTGATACCTACTAGGTATATCAATTTTCAACCTATTTACTGTCTAAAGCCTTTCTAATTTACCTTTTAATGTCTCAAAGCCATTTTCACCACTTAGCACTAATTTACAGATACACAGCTGACCAGAACGGCTTCGTGCCCCAAGGTGACCACCTCCCCACTCCTCCCCCCGTCCCTGAAGAGATCCTGAAGGCTCTTGAACAAAACGCTCGCGACGAAGCCGCCGGCATCTACGACGATGGTGCGTTCTTATAATGTCATCGACTATCACAAGATCTTTTAATTGGTTTTACAAAAGGAATCAATTATTTACTCTGCCTTTTGACTTCTTTGTACAAACATTATATGGATTCTTTAAAACTATATTCCAGGTTCATACAACGAAGGTAAATACGCTCCTGCTGCCAATAACAACAGACAGCTCAACTACCAACCGAACAACGCTTTCAACGGCAACGATGACGATACTGTGGTCACCAACTCAGCCTTCGCCCGATCCGGGAATGCTCCTTCTTACAACGCTGCCAGGAACGGTCCTTCTTACAACACTCCTAATAATATCGCTCCTACTTATGGTGCACCCAATGCTGGTAATGCCCAATCTTTCACAACGGGTACTGCTGGCGTTGCTCCGAACTACGTCGCTCCTAATGCTGGCAATGCCCCATCTTTCAACGCTCCTGCTGGCAACAACCCATTCAACTCTGCCAACGCTGGCATCAACGGATTCAATGCCCCCAACGCTGCCATCTCAAGAAGCTCTGGAGCTGAGAAGGCGTACCTCCCACCTCTTGCCGACCAAAGAGGACAAGAAAGAAATGCTTTTGGCAGACGCCAGCAAAGCTTCGATACCAGGACCGGTTACAAATACTAGTAAAGTTGACTCGTGAATAAATATTTATTTTTGAATTTTGTATGGTGTTGTTTTCTTATTGCCCTTATTACAATGATTATTGATTATTCTAGCTAGCTATGAGTTATATAATACAAATAAACGCTTTGTTTGTTGGCATTATGTAAGTCATAATAGTCAATGCCTATTTATTAAATATACAAGGATGGTATTACTATGCCACAGGTTTATAGATAGTAGAGATAGTAGACAGATCTACCCGTTGCCTATCCACCTACAGATAGTAAGTAGATAGACGAGCCAAAGTAACTGATACGGGAACATTCCTAGATAATATTTAAAACCGTGGAAGACAAAAATAACCGGCCAAGTTCAAGTCGGACTCGCGCACGTAAGGTTCCGTACCATTTTCTATAAACACGGCAAAATAACACGTTTGTTGTATGGGAGCCCCTTTAAATATTAATTTTGTTATGATTTTTAGTATCTGTTGTTATAACGGCAAATAAAACACATCACCTATTCTGTGAAAATGTCAACTGTCTAACTATCACGGTTCATGAGATACAGCCTGGGGACAGACGGACAGACGGACGGACAGGGGTCTTAGTAATAGGAATCCCGTTTTATCCATTCGTTACGGAACCCTAAAAATTGATGGTGATCCTATTTCAAATACAAAATTCAGCTATGTTAAGCAATTACTAAGTAATCGCATTCGGCCATTAAAAAAATACCACTGCAGCAGTGGTGGGACTTGAACCCTAAATATTATGTCACGCAATAATTTTGTAAAGTTCATAAGACCACTGAGCGTTGACAGCCGATGTTATCTATGTTTAAAAAAAAATATGATATGATCTGATTTCAAATCAAAGATTGAGCCGAGACTGTCAATCGTGATTGACGAAACCATTCGTTCGTAATATAAGTAATACAAATCGAATGCTAATCGTTTCGTAATTTTACTCGATCGCCAACGTCGCTGGACTTCATTCACAAATCTGTTAAGGGCAAGGCATATTATTTTCCCAATTAATTTAAGGTACACCGCATACAGACATACACTCATACATAAAACAACCGTACACTCGAACTTATAGTCTTTGGCTCCACCTTTACTGCATTTTAGATAATCCATACTAATATTATAAATCTGAAAGTAACTCTGTTTATCTGTTTATCTGTATATCTGTTTGTCTGTTTGTTTGTTTGTTACCTTTTCACGGCTAAACGGCAGAACCGATTTCGATGAAATTTGGTATAGGGGTAGATTGGACCTATGAGACGGACATAGGCTATCTTTTGTCTCAAAAAACAATCTCGAAGGGGATGAAATAGGGGTTGAAAGTTTGTATGGGGAATCCATAATTCTTCAAGTTAGGGATCTGAAAATTCTTATTTAGGCTTTTGGTAAGAAATAAATAAATACGGTTTCCGCCTTTTTTCTAAATCATCCCTAAAGGGGGAAAACAAGGAGGTTGAAATTATGAGGTATTCTTTTGATGCACCCCCAACGCACCATAATATACGGCTGAACGGATCGTAATTTAAAGGGGGAGAGTGCGATGGGAGGAGAGGGGGAGAGTGCGGGGGAGGGGAGGGGGAGAGTAGGGGAAAGGAGGAGAGTGGGGGAAAAAGGGGAGAGTGGGGGGAAAAGGGGAGTAGATGGTAGAGTGGAGGGAAAGAGGGTAGAGTGGGGGAAAGAGAGGGGAGTGCGAGGAGAGTGGGGGAGAAAGAGGAGAGAGTGGGGGGAGAAAGAGGAGAGTGGGGGGAGAAAGAGAGGAGAGGGGGGTGAGAAAGAGAGGAGAGTGGGGGGAGAAAGAGAGGAGAGTGGGGTGAGAAAGAGGGGAGAGAGGGGTGAGAAAGAGGGGAGGGTGGGGGGAAAGAGAGGAGAGTGAGGGGAGACAGGGGAGAGTGGGGGTAGAAAGAGAGGGGAAAGTGGGGAGAAATAGAGGAGAGTGGGGAGAAAAAGAAGCGAGAGTGGAGGGAGAAAGAGTAGAGAGTGGGGAGAAAGAGAGGGGAGAGTGGGGAGAAAAAGGGGGGAGAGTGGGGGGAAAGAGAGGAGAGTGAGGGGAGACAGGGGAGAGTGGGGGGAGAAAGAAAGGGGAGAGTGGGGAGAAATAGGGGAGAGTGGGGAGAAAAAGAGGGGAGAGTGGAGGGAGAAAGAGGAGAGAGTGGGGAGAAAGAGAGGGGAGAGCGGGGGTAGAATGAGGGGAGAGTGGGGGGAAATAGGGGAGAGTGGGGGGAGAAAAGGGGGGAGTGGGGGGAGAAAGAGGGGAGAGTGGGGGGAGAAAGAGGGTAGAGTAGGGAGAAAGAGAGGGGAGAGCGGGGAGAAATAGGGGAGAGTGGGGAGAAAAAGGGGGGGGAGTGGAGGGAGAAAGAGGAGAGAGTGGGGGTAGAATGAGGGGAGAGTGGGGGGAAATAGGGGAGACTGGGGGGGAGAAAGAGAGATTGAGTGCGAAATATATAAAAATAGAGGGAGAGGGAGTGAGCGAAGGAGGGAAAGGGAGAGATATAGACTGAGAGGGTGATGGAAATAAATGTAATGGATGAGATGGACAGGGATAGAGAAGGCGAGAGATTGAGAGTGGAGAGGGATATTAATGATAGAAAGATAGGGAAAGATTTTAGATATATTAAGAGAGGGAAAGAGATAGAGGTAGAGGAAGAGAGATAGAAATAGCGAAAGAAGGAGAAAGATAGAAAGAGAGCTAGAGAGGGAGAAAGATACAGGAAAAGGGAGAGAGAAAGAGACAGATATATTCTTACCTAGCTGTTACCCGCGACATCAATAGATTTTTTAAACAGTTTACAAAAATGCGAACGAAGTTGCGGGTATCAGCTAGTAATATATAAAAATGATAAAACTTCAAAATGTTAAATCTGTATGTAAAATGTAAATGTAAACACTATAAAGATGACCGAAAATATTATATCATTTTTCCTTTTTTCAAAGAGCAAAAGATGTTCCTAATTAATACATGTTAGTGGTCAAATATAATGTTTAAAAAACGAATGAATTTGTTGCAAATTGAAACACAGATATAATTAAAACCAGCCCGCTATCAAACCGGCTTGATATGAAATTTAATCGAAAAAAGAATCATAATAATGTAAATTGGACTTAGCCTTAACAGGGTCTTAGTTCACGGACCGCAAAGAGCAACAATAATTACAGACAGACAATAGCGATTATGATCTATCGAGATCCGAGACGCTTTGAGTGGTCCGGTCGTGCAGATTACGACCTCATTAGGTACTGAATTACTTGTACTCTCACTGGACGTAAGGTATGGGTGGAGATGAATACTATGGAAATAATTTAGGACCAGGCGTTTGAATTTTACTTCATGACCGATGGAAAATAGGTACTAGGTCTGCTCGCATCTCAAAATGAAATGTGGAGCGAACGACCCAATTCAGAAAGATACTGGATCACTGGATCGATTCTTTGCTTGCATGAATATTACGCCGACTCAAAATTATGTGACCAATTTACACTAGTTTTTGCGTGTGACCAAATTACGGTAACTGTATTGCTTTACGTCGGAACAATAATTGTATTATAAGCTTTGCTAGAAGATTGTGGCAACGCCATTTTTACAGCTAATGTATACAATAATAATAATTTTTTTATTTTTGTAATTTTATTGAGATTGTACAGTTCAATTAAGTTTATAGTTAGCATATTGCTAATTATCAGACACGGGATATCTATCCAATCAATACCCAGACTTAATACAAATGATGACAATATTTACAGGGCATTCAGCCAGTAGTCTTGGCACCATGCCACAATGGATATTGGATAGTAAAGTAAATTTGTTATTGTTTTGACTCCAGACCAGTCAACCACTGATGTCACTTTCGAATCCTTTATCACAAGTGTCACCAACAATTACAGTGCGAGCCAGAAACAAATGCCAAGGCCCAACATCCACCTCATCATCGATAGAATGTGACGAAACAAAATAAACACTACTAATAACTTGCTCATTTTTGACAGCAATAATTAGAGTTTTGTCACGCGTATGTCCGTCTGTCACGTACTAAACGACTATTAGACGTTAATATTCAATAGTATAAATAACACTTTTTAGATGGGAGTCGTCACACATCTCATGTGAATCCTGTAGGGGATACACCAAAGATGAAGTGCTTTTTGGTTGGTATATTTGTGTGTTTATTTTTTCGTAGTGAAGTGTAAAATGTTTTAGATCATAAGAAAGTGTTATCCAAAGTGATATTAGGGGACACGTGAATAGTACAGTAAAGTTGTACTGATAAATACAACAGAACTTTTCAAACTCGGTTTATAAATCCTATATTATTATAATCGATTATAACCAAAATCATTATAAGGATAAGTTGTATGACATTGATAAGCCATACAATCAAGAACATTAATATAATTTTAATCAAAGTGTACAACGTCATGTCGTCGATATAATGATTGAACTCATTACTCTTATGAGTATATTACTAGCCTTGCTTTGATGTGATAAATAAAATTTGCCTTTGTGAAACTCAAACACCTTGACACCAAACCCTGGTTTCCATTGCAAACATAATTTGCAAGGATCAAACAGTGTGTCATTACAATACATAGAAAGCTTTTGAATGAATGTATTTCTATCATGACTTTTATGTTTCAGTTACTTCTAGCCTTCGAGCTAGTTTCAGCTGATAAGTTGGACCACACCTATCTTCCACCACCTGGTGCTAAATTTGCTGGAGGTGGGCTAAAAGACCTCCAAACACCGTTGGAGTATCCTAAAGCAACTTACCTTGGAACAGCTGAAGACGGTCAATTTCCCTATGCATCTCAAGACGGGTCAATTGCAGGATCTGCTGACCAACCTCTGGATGATGGAATGTTCAAGTTTTTGGTTCCAATTGACTATTCAACCTCATCATATCCGAATGATTCTAATCCAACATATTCAATTCCCTCAAATGTTTATGATGCCATTACATTGCCTTCGAGACCGAATATAATCTCGTATGCAAGCTTTCCTACAAAATCATCCGATGTTAACATTTCTCCATACCAGACAGAGCAGTCTCACATCGAACCAACTCTAAGCAATGGATTCGATACAAACAACGAGTTGGAATCTACCACTAATGGAGAGGGGCCTGGTTATTCTTACTTTTTACCAGCAACTGGGCTTCAAACTTATGGTGATAATAAAACAAATCAAGGACCTAATAAGATTTACTCTGAGAGTAATCAAAATTTTGGGTTAAGTCAATATCCACAAGTAAATAACGGTAACTTGTCAGGTAACGGACAGAGTGTTGCACCAAGAACAGTTACTGCAGAAGATGTACCTAGTTCAAAATAATTATCAACCCAGTTCGTTTGGATACTACGGCGGTAATCCTATGATTATGACGTCTCAATTAGGCAATAAAATTCCGCCAAAATATGAAGAATATGAAACTGAGTTCTCAACAATATCAAACAAACAAGACCCAGAAAACCTCAATGGTAGAGGTTCAGTTTTACCATTCCAGACACCATTAGTTGGAACAAATATTAAAACTTCAAAGAAATCTAATAATGCTAAAAATTCTACTTCTTCTTCGCCTAAGTATAGCAACAAACCAACATATTATCCACGTGATAAAAAAAAATTCCCTATCGTATTAGAGCAAAGAAAAAGTTTTCCTGTTCGTTCTAAATTTAGGCCTAACCGACCTCAAGCAGAATTAGACAGAAACGCTGTGATACTAAATTACGATAACGTTATTACTCCAAATGGATATTCTTATAGTTTAGACACTTCAAATGGAATACATAGAGATGAAAGTGGCACAGCAGGTAATGGAGTTAACGCAAGAGGATCTTATTCTTATACTGGTGATGATGGAAAAGTTTATACCGTCACCTACACAGCTGATGAAAATGGTTTTCAACCTAGAGGAGACCACTTGCCGACACCTCCTCCGATACCAGAAGCTATCAAGAAAGTAATTGAACAAGCTGCTAAAGATAAAGCTGCTGGTATTATTGATGATGGTAAGGATTATATTTGAGCTGTATTTATTTGTGAATGTAAATAAATGTAGGTACCTAACTAATTATTAATAGTTAAATAATGTTATCATTGTTGACTTCTTATTGCAGGTTCTTATGACGAAAGAAAGTATGGCCACATGAACTATCAAAGAGCCATTGAACGTTATCCTTCGTATACAATGCAAGGCGGCCCCAAAGCGGCTGAAAAAAGTCATAGAAAATTGTCACGTCTAACTGATGACCGAAACGAAACAAGGGATGAAAGTGACATAGTCAAAGGAGTAAAAATTGTACCTGCAAACAAGGCTGAAGTTTCATTGACTAGTAACAAGAATACTATAGATAGTCATGTTGCAAATAAACTTCCATATAATTCGGTGCGTGAACAAACTGAATCTCGAAATGGGGTACCTAAACCAGCTAATAGAGATTCGTCAATAGAGAGTTCAAAAATAATTCCTCCAAGAAACCAACAAATCACATCTAGTTATCTTCCAAATGTTGATGCAAATAGTGTACAAAGACGAGTATTGAATAACATAAACACGGATAGAAACAATCAAGTGGTTAACAATTCCAGGATCCCAAAAACACCTGATGAAGGACAAACTAGTCTAAATCCAGATGTTGGACAAGTGAAATATCAAAAAGAAAGACTCACCCCTCCTGTTCTTAGAAATAATCAATACAAAAATGGCGTAAACCCAGCATCGGATGGATTCTTCCAAACTCAAAGCCCTGATATAAGATTAAAACCAATTAATATTGATTTTAATATGTATGATCAGATTGATCAGTTGACTCAGGTTAAACCTGAATTTAACAAAATAACTCCAGTTACAAGTTATGATAATGGTTATTTTTATGTACCTCCCATAACAAAATTTTTACACAACACGCAATTTAAAAACAATATTGAGCAACCTTATAATAGTAGGAGCTCCTATATTACAGCTGATACTCCAACGCAGCATGATTTAAACTCTAGTATTATTACACGTACAGGTTTTAAGGGTACTCAGTATCCGGAAACTATAGAAGAAAACCAAACTTCAAGCCAAATTCCATTTAACGAAGATAGTTTGATTAATGATTTATTTGCAAGGAAACCTAACCAAAACGGAAACAATTTTTACGATGACTCCAAATCTCTAAGACCAGATACGAGTAAATACATTCAAAACGATATTGAGACGTTGACCAATAATTTAGATTCATCTGCTTATGGATCTACTACACCTTTACCTCCACAAACTGCACAATTTGGAAATCAGCTGACTGATGAATATAATATAAATCAACAGTATCAAACTACAATAAGTCCTGCTATTTTTGAGCAGTTTCTACCGAACACTGTAGAAAATAGACTAAGTGTTCCATATGGGTCACCTGAAATACGAGTAACCCAAGATGTTGTAACGTCAACTTATAAACCTGGTACATTCAGCGATGGAATCAATTTAGAAGTAAGTCAAAATGTTAAAATTTATGGCGTTGGTCGACCTATACCTACAGATGTAGAAGGGAACCCTGACAGAGCTACTACTTTTACTGACGGATTCATCACGTCAGCCATTCCTGAGGAACAATCTACATTTACTGGTACTTATCCTGATATCAATTTTGGAGGACCAATTAAGGATGACAACGAATATCAAAGAACAAACCAAGATGTACCTTTTGGCACTGACATTTTTTCAACAGTAGCTCCAGCTCCAGTGATTGGAATCGATACTGGTTCACCTGGATATTATTACCCTAATCCAGGGCTTGCAAGAGAGCCTCATATCGACTTTGATGGAAATATAAATAGCCCTAATTCAACCCCAAATTATTTTGGATTAATACCAGACAACGAACTAACTACCCCTTTTTATGCAATTGAAGATCACAGTCCAAATGAAAGAGTTATGGGTGAAGATTTCAGTGGACCGAAGCAGCCTCAAAAGTTTGATGCTGAAACAGGATACTATTATAAATGAAGCTGAATTCGATGTAAAGAAATCTTTAGTAATAACAATTCACAAAGTACATAATAAATGACGATATTATATAGGTTATTATTATTATTCATATTACATTATTCCGTTGATTTTGTAACTAGAAATGGTGTGTCAAAAACTTAAATAGGTACGTGACATATTCATATTTTTTAATAGTAGAGTTATTCCAAAAGAACCCATGTGTGAGCCCGTCGTTGATCTGAATAATAAACTGACTGATAATTAAAAAAAACATACAGAGTACAATAAAAACAACACAAAGTAGGGTCTGATATCAACATAACATAAATATAATGGCATTAAGTTAATTATAAAAGGTAAACGAGTAACTTACTCGTATCTATAACTTTTGAACCAATAATTAACATTTGCATACAAACCTCCTCTTCATTTGCCTTCATTTTAAGTAAACTTATTGAAGAACAGAAATCACATCTACGAATATAAGTACCTACCTACAGTAGGGTGGAGCGTTAATTTTTTTTTTGTAATTTCAATACTGAAGGGGGCGCAAAAGTTGCGTCTTAATGAATACATTACGAAAAAAATAACTAAAAAAATATCCAACCCCACTTTTAGCCCTCTACCACCCCTTGAAGAATGCTAGAAATCGAAAAAACAATTGTCATTTCATTTTAATTTTCTAACTTTGAATTTCATTATTAGTATGAAATATTAACAAATATCTAATAAACATACATAATAAACTGAAGGATTAAAGTCGTTACATACATTAATAGTAATTTAAACCTTCATGAGATTATACAAAAGTTATAACTTTGATTTTTTTTTCCGTTTTATTCATAGGTTGTTAGGAAAAATATTATCTACCAATTGTTACCATCTAACGTGTGAAGCAATCGTTACTGATATACTACGATTATTACCAGCCCTATTTACGATACCCAGTATAAAAAAAGTTACTGTTTCAAGAAAAACTGTAAAATTGTATGATTCGTAGTTTTTTTTTACATTTGCGCTCACAAAATGTGCTCATTTAGAATCCTAATAAAATCTAAATAATAAATAAGTAGATATAATGAATTGACCATTCTGTAATAATTAAAAAACATGATAAAATGATTATTAGCAGCGTTGGTCCACATGTGAGTAAAATAATAGAAAAAAGATTTGACAAAAGGCCTAAATCTGTTCTGTGGCTGATCACCATGAAACTTTTGTCCCAGAAACTCCTAAATGTGTTGGTTTTCTATTCTGTTCTGTAACTGAGAGATACCAATAACTAAATTTAGCTCAGCTTCGGTGGTATTCCATTCGTCAAGACGAAGAAACTAAAACTTGTTACAGAGCTTAAGTTTATGATCATATTATCGCAATTTATGATAGATCAACTGCGGCTTTTCTGCTGTTTAACGCTAAATAATTGTTGCTTAATTACTTCTGACAATGCTGAACATATGCTACATGCCAGTTACTCTACAGGAACTAGTAAATACATAACCGATTCCATGCTGATTGAAGATGATAATCTTCAATCAAAACTGAAGTCGATTTTGCATACCTCGCAGCAAAAGGATGTGATGGCAACTAATATTGGATGGAAAGATGGAGTGATTCGATTGTTTGAATTATAGTTAAAAAGACTTTTGTTTTTTCATGCCATATGCATGCAAATAAGCTTCTTTGTGTAATTTATTCTCTAATGTAAATGGTTTTCCCGCCTACACTTACCACACTCATGCAGTCGAGCATTTTGTGAAGAATAGTGAAAATAGTGACTGAAGCTTCGAAGATAGTGACTTGAGATGATGTTATGGACAATTCCATATAAACTAGAATCACATTTAGGCCTGAAATATCTTGTTTTATAATATAAAGAGACACTACAAGTAATAGTTTAAACTATAACATTATACGATTTTTTATCTGCACTTGCAGTGAAATATCTTGTACTTATAACTTTTATATTTGTATATGAATATACATTTATTAAGATTATGACCACATTCCATATAATACATTCACAAGTTACAAGAATATACAAATATTTCATATTTAAACAGTAAAACAAAATAAGTTAATTTTTCTGAAATTATGAAAACTTTGAAGCTTGGTAGAGGGCTAAAGATCTAAAAAATGTTAACTATAAAATATATGATTGGGATGTACTTAAAATAAGGCAACTTTTGGCACCCCTTCAGACTTCATAGTAACAGCTTTTTTTTTCTCCATACATTGACGCTCCACCCTAACCTACAGCTAGTAAACTTAATATAAAAACAGATTTCATTGCTGGTTGTTAGGTTGGATCGGTACGTATGTACTACGTTGCGTTATTTCTGGACAATAATTAATAGTTTTTAGTGTTTTCTTGTTGAAAAGCTTTGCAGTTAAGTAAGCTTCTAAAGCTCCATCTTGCCACTCACAGTGAAGGCAATGCTCGTGTTTTCGAAGATCTCACGTGCGTTCTAATTTATCTAACGTGGTTGAATAGTGATGCCTTCTCTCATCGATAGATGGCACTAATCCAATACCGTCTAAATCCAGCGGAAACAATTTTTTTTTGATATTAACTATTTGATATTTGTATTGAAAGAATAGTATAATATAAAAATACAAAAAATGTGTCTTTGTTAGCGATATTTAGCAAACTTTTTTAATTATCTCCTTTTTGTACTTTTTATTGCGTATAGGCAAGCATTTCACCCCAGTCTCACCAGCGTCCCTTAATCTGTGGTCTCACATAAGTAAGTTGCAACTCGGTCGAGGATGGAACATTCTGGCCTAGAAGATACTCATTCACCTTCAATTTGAAACCATATTTAATAGAAACCAAGACCCTGCTAAAGTGTTCCATGCTGTGTTACATCTCATTATGTGTTTGTCGAATGAGGTGCTTAATGCCAGTCTCAGGTGTCAGAGCTTAAGATGCCACCCGAAGCCCGAAATCACTCAATACCACTAAACGGTCACTAGGTTTCTAGTTTCCCCCGGTTTCTAGAACGTTTGTTGGCTTTGACAGTAGATTAAAACTATCGTTGCCTCTATCTGACTATAAACAAATGACAAGGATGGCAATAGAATTAATCTGTAGTCAAAGTTGACTGACGTTTCAGAAACTGGGGGTAAGTGTGTGCCACTGCAAATATTTTTCAGGGGCATAATTAATTGAGGTTAGGCTTGCTACAGCGTTTATGACTTACTGACTCACCTATTTTCTCAAAATTAATTTAAGAGATAGTTTCATTGAACTGGCAGGCTATCATTACCATGCTAAAAGAAGCCGTTATGTGGCATGTTAATGATGGTCTTCCGAAAGAAGGTTTGATTGAGCAAAGGTTAACATAGCCAACTTCTGCGAACACACGGCTAGAGTTAAGTTATCTTAATTCACCGCTCAATCAGCTTACATAACTCAATATAGTTTTTGTCTGTCTGTGTGTTTTTGTCTAATAATTCTATGGGTCAATAGTTTAAGACAATACAGTGTCTGATCTTGCTACGAAAGCGCGATGTGAAGCCTTTTTTCAAGCCTGTTAGTGGATACTCGTAGGATGTTTTAATTTTTAGCTGAATGATAAAATAAGATGAACTAAATAAAAAGTGTATTATGAGAGAAATAAGTTATAGAAAGATAAGTCATAGAAGATTTTGTTATTGGTGAAGCTGAGGGTTTAAAACAAAGTCGTAGAGTTAGCAAGCGGATTGCTCAGCTTAGGTACTGTTTTACAATAACACTGGTCCAATCAACAGTTCTGTACAGGCTAGTATCCGGCTTCTTCTTACAATAGGGTCAAGGTAATGGGATGAACTCAAAGCTGGTAGTATTGTGTAATGACGTCATAACTTCGTACTTTGAATCACAAGTAATAATTTCAAGTATAGGAAGTTAATGTTGTATGCTTTAATTGGATGACGTTTCTTCCCTTTGATATTATTTTGAAATGTTATCTGTGAACTGTGGTTAATAAAATATGTAAATGGTCCCTAACCGTGTTAATGAATTTAAAACACGAAAATAAATCAATAAATTAAAAAAATAATATGTAATATTTATATTTATTTTTGATGTGGTCTTGTATTTTGGTCGCTGTTTTATTCTGATGTTATAAGGTGCTTGTAAATTAAACTTTGATCTTCAAAATCGACTTCCTTTAGATAAATTCCAAAACTATACTTTCATGAAACTTTCATACATAAAATAACTTGAACTTCAACTACCGTACCAAATACAAAATACTCATTTCAATCAGCACTAGCTCTACACTTATATACAGAATCTCACAGATAGTAGGTATGAGGTAAGATTAAAATCAAAGATAATTTGAAATTAGGACATCATTTTCGAATATCTGTGCCTGTTCATTATAATTATACACATCAAAAAAGTCTAAGCAACATGCACGCATAACATGGACCCAGGAACAATGGGATAAAATTATGTTATTCGATGAGTCGCGATTCGGGTTTAGGCCTGATACAAGAAGGGCGCGAGTGTACCGTCGGCACGGAAATACTGAAAGGCTCAGGTGCGTTCAGAAAGTTCATCCATACAGCGGCTCAATAGTTATGGTATGGGCGGGTATTATGAAGAACAGGCGGACTGAGCTCGTTTTTGTAAATGGAAACATGAACGTTGAAAATTACGTTGAGGATATTCTCAGACCTTATGTCCATCCATTTGCACAAACCTTTGGCTCCGATTTTACGTTAATGCATGACAATGCGCGTCCACATACAGCTCGGCGAACCAGAAAAAAAACAGAAATTAGTACATGTTGCTTAGACTTTTTTGATGTGTGTATTTCTCGATACCCTAGATAAAATGAGCAAGCCTCCGTCCATCACTGTAACCTTCGCAACCATTCAAATATTATGTAGTACCTATACAAGCAACAACAAAAAAAACAAGTCAGAAGTATATAGCCATCTTGGGGCTTTGGGGCGTTACAAAAGCCTATTGTTTATTATTTTAATTTCGTACATTATTCCTAAATACCATCCGCCCATTTACATCTCTCTATGCCCTAAAGGAGAACTCAGAACATGCAACAAGGATGCATTGAGATGTTTATCTATAAATATCAAGGGTAAAAACATAATGTTCTACATTGTGTAGATTTCGTAATCAGCGTCTATTGTGATATAGAAATTTCTTGTAGGTTCTAGTGATGTGCTTCGATGAACTAAAATGCTAGAATTAATATCACATCAATAGATTGAGTGTATAATATAATATTTTAACTTTAATAAAATTGGAAATATTTTTAGTTTGATGAAAGGTATTAAATTATTATTCTTAATAACATTGTGTTTTTATAACGTTATGAATAAAATGACCGTTGCCCAGCAGTGGGACAATAATTATAGATTGAAGGAATTTTCTGGAAAGAAGACTATTGTTTTGGGAGATGGTTATTACAATAAAATATATTACGAGTATAAGTCATACAAGATTTTACTTAAAACATCTTTTATTTTTATCTAAACTAATATAATTATTATTATTGCGTTTTGTATCTCAGTTATTGTGAACTACAAAGTTTTCCAAAGAACAATATTCAAGAACACATTTTCGAATTAAATCTTCCAAACATTTTCACATCCCTAATTCCCTATCAATAGTACTTGACCTCTCAGACCAAACTTTAGTCGGAAACTAATGCATTCTTTCATTACATGTCATACCATCGAAATCTTGAGATGAATCACGATTCTCGATCGAATGTATTCGTCGGCTTGATAAGTTCAGCCCTGTAATAGTTCTTTGTTTGTTTTGTTCTTTTTGGTTGAACAGTTTTGTGGTCAAGTGTTTTGCATCCTTATTGGGTTATCTTTGGTTTTATTAATCTTTTTAAGTAAAGAGTAGACATTGAATATTATTTTTCGTATGCAAAAATAACGATAGAAGTATAGATTACAAAATACATTAGAATTTATTATTGTAATAGGGTTGTCAATAGCTGATTTTCTTCACCCGTGGGCTGCAGTGATACACCTGAATTAAAACGAATAATATAATTAGGTATTTTAATTGTATGAGCCATCACAGCTATTACCTACCAAATTCGTAGTCTAACAAAAAAAATCACAAATAAACTTCGTAGAATTATTGTACATTTGCATTAACTATGACCCAACGCTAAAACATACAACCCGTCTACTATATCATCACGAAATGAAAGTCAGGCAGTATTCTAGGTAGACAATGGAAGTCTAGACTGTAGACTTTACGTAAGTACTAAAATTTGCTTAATTATAGGCTTGCGCGCTGTTCTAGGTAATGTAAGCTGGATTACTCTCACCTGCGCCTATGCGCAAGAGTGCTTCAGACTGCTAGTACTATTTTGTTGATCTCTGTACAACAGTAATGGTAGACAATCGATGTAACCTTTAATTATGTATCATTGAATTATGACAATTTCATTTACCTGAGCGAAAGCACTTTAACTCATACAGACTTTTTTATTCGAATGCCAAGAAATATTAAGCTGAAGTAGTTTCGCGCTACCATACAACCGCTAGAGCAGACGAGTTGAGACCGCGTCTAGGCCGTCTGCAGGTAAAGTGATGATATGGGGAAGACGGCTGCCAAATACTGGATAAGGAGAGCCTAGAGAAAGATGATTGTAATTACAACTACTGATGATTGTAATTACAACTTTGCATCCAGAATTATTAATGCATATAATTTTGCAATGCGTCTGTCACCCTTACAAAATTAAAATACCTTAATAATAATAATGATAATTCATCCTATAACGTCCCACTGCTGGGCAAAGGCCTCCTTCACTTTCATGAGGAGGTTTAGGCCATAATCCACCATGAGAGCCCAGTCCGTATCGGTAGATAACAGGCCTCCGAAATAATTCTCGGGCATGTTGGTTTCCTTACGATGATTTCCTTCACAGAAAAGCGAGTTATACTCGTAATAACGTGCATAATTATGTTTTATAATAAATATTGATACGTGACCGCACTGGGATTTGAACTCGCCTCCTGCTTTGGCTGGCAGACGTTCACCCACTAGGCTACCACCGTTTAAAATATTATAATCGAGACACATTCAAGCTGCACCATTAGCTCGTAATAGTTATGAGCAAGATGTGGCCTAAATTAGATGATCAATATTATGCAAACAAATTCAATTAACGAGTTATTAGTAATACGGTTTTGATGTGTAATTAGTAAGAATATCATCGGAGTTAAGTGATGGTGTGATCAAAGATGGTAAACAGGTTAATTCTACAACGAATCCGGTTAAGGACTGCTGTAGGTGCACTTATATTCAAAGATATAGGAGTGACCAAAAATGAAAAAAAAAACTTGTGTCCAAATTGCACCTGTAATCCATTTGAATAAAAATATAAGTGTGACCAATTTACAATTGCTCTCCTAAACACACTTGGGGACAAAGCAGGTATCAAAATGTACCAGTAGAAAAGTTGCGCGGTTTTCAGGTGAAAACGAAAGATAGAAAACAAAACACAACCAACTTACGTAATTTTTGCCGTAAGCGTATTTTATAAAGCTTTTCTCGGAAAATGATTTAACATAAATATTATGTACCTAATTACAGTCTATTAGTATGGCAGTCTGAGGACCAACATTTAATCGTTCTTTATACAGACCTACCCACATACCAGCCGGCCATTCATCATCGCTAATTAATCAAATCTACATGCAAACATCCACCTCATCCTTATTTGTAGTTATTACGTTTGTAGGGTTGTTGACTTTTAATTTTGATATAATTAGTAGAAATTGTATTATTAGTCACTGCAATATGACAAAAATGCAGAATATCCCCTTTATAACAACAGACACCCGAAGAAGTGTTACAATATGAGTTCAATAAAAACTCGTAAAAACTAATTATTTAAACGCACCCATGAAAATGTGTAGTACACAGCACACATGGAATTTACCCCTTTCGCCGTATTCTTTACAATATTTTTTCAAAACGTATGGTATTTAATTAATGGATCAATTATAATCTTTGATGTGGTAACCCTGGGCTTGCAAGCATTGTTCCCCCTTTGCACCGAACAACTTGTTAGGTTAGGTTTTAGGTACGCTCTATGTGTCAAGATGGAACCGGGCCGTGAGATGGTTGCCCTACTTGCATTCTAATGCGGTTGATTAATAGATTTCTTATCTGTTTTAGTGACTGTCTTAACTTCACACGTCTGGAGCAAGTAGCTTTGTTGGAGTTTTGGCAGGAATCCGATAGTGAGACGTTGATGGATTTGTATTTTTTTCTTAAACTTGTGTTTCTTCGAGTGTTAATGTGTATATTGGTGGAATATTAGTCATTGAGGATTCGGTAACTTGCACGAGTGTGGGCAAATAATACCCAAAAAGCGCTTTGTATATTTTCCAAAACGCCCAGAAAATTTAAGTAAAGTATCCACTACTTTACTGAATCGTGACTTTGACCATGTAAATAATTGACTTGACCACGAGGGTTCCTCTAATACTATGACTTTCCTATTGTGAAATTAAGAAATACTTAAATATCATAATACTTGACACTGGCTAAATGTAGAAACCGGGCGAAGCCATAACTAAAACAAAAAAAAGTAGGTAGCTTTGTATTATTGTTTACACGCTACTATATAAAGCCTATCCCCCCCACTGACGTGTTATTGTAGGACATCGGACATAGAATCATCAAAATCTTATTCAGAAAACTTGAAGATTGACCTAACCAAAATATACAAATGAAAGGAAAAACTCTTTGTAGAGTCAATTGACAAAAAAATTTCACTCCCACCAAAAAAATTGAGCAAAGGACAATCCATCACAGTCCTGGATTGAGAAAAGTTACAACTCTTGTTAGCAGAAACTGGTTCAGTTTCATTCAAAACATCGTTGGCTATAAAGTTCTTGGTGCAAATGTCATGGCCTTTCACTTGAGCCGGCGAGCGCGTTGATGTCTTTTGTACGGACATGTCGACGGTAGAGTGACAACTTGAATGGGATCGCGAAGCCTAAAAAAGTAAAGCTGTACAGTTGGCATCAAAATAGCTCAATATATTAATAATAATATTATAGATATACTATTAGAAGAAAATAATTAACAGGCCTGTAAAATAAATTAAAAATAATTCCGTAAAAATAAGATCATCGCTATTATCTCACAGAAACCATTTTTTTTACGTTATACATTTATTATTGATATATCATTCCAGAATTAAATTGTAATTTGTACAATAGGCTTACTAATATCAAATCCATTAAGCTGTTACGGTGTGAGGTACAAACTTCCACATAATTATTACGAGTATGTATAATAATATTAGATAATATTAGTAGGATTAGCAGGAATCTTTTAACTGGTCTGTGAATGTCCTTCTAGGTCCTGCCTCTTCTAAGCTATGGCTGAATCTCAGAATACAGAAACGGTATTCTGAGGGCTGAATATAGGGGACGCTGTTGGTTACTACAGTTACGAGTAAAAGAGCAATGCTCTTTAAAAAAATAGAAGAAGGATTCTACTCGTTTGAGAATTTATTTACAAAAACTTGGAGACTAAATGTTGGAATTGAATTGACCTGTCGGAGCAAATGATTTATTTCTATTTCATCGTTAGGCGTGCGCAGACAATTATACGTCGTTGGGCAAATGGATAAATTTATGTTGGCTTGGGGATTTGATGGTTCGTCATTATGGTATGTCTGTTGGTATTTAATTTTACTATGGGTTGGTTTAACAACTTCATCGTTAAGTATCATTTCGAGAATAGATAAAAGCTTAACTTATAAGACGCAACTTACACGGTTCCACAAAGTTGCAGATGCGGATTCTTTTGTATTTCTATTAAATTAGTATAAATTCATAAATGGTGGTATAATTAATACATAGCTACATACAGCACTTTTCCTGTCAGGGTAGACAGAGGCCAGAGACCTAGGTACCTTTCCGTATGCTACGATTCTATCTCACCTCTTTCACTGCTTCCGCTTTCATGATCCCTGAGTATTATTAACGATTTTAAAATAATTTTTACGTTATTTTATGCCACGTTTTGTTTTTTTCTTTCATTTATTTCCACTTTATTTATTCATTGAAAGAAAACAAGTTTAATTAAATAAAATATAAAATACACCAAAACTTATGTGAATTATTTTGTTATTATTTATGATAATTAAATATTATTATGACAACATATATTATAACGTTTTAAAATATGTTTTGTCACTTCTAACATAATATTCGAACCCTAGTATTTCACAACTTGGTAGTAATCGCATTGTCATCAGAATTTTTGATTGTGGCGGCGTATATAATTATAGTGTCGTATGAGATTCGCCTTACTATCAAAGGGCATAACCTTAGCAATTTTAGTTTTGTAAGAGTTGAGTTTACTAAAGCTGCATTATATCTCGCACTAGTAATTCAGTTATCCACACCTTTACTTTTTGTACAGTCAGTGCCAAAAATAGCTACCTACACATTATGCACAACTTTCATTTGTACAAGTTATACAACTATGTGTAATTTTGCATAGAATAATAAAGTGGCAGTCACTTATGTGACCAAAAATACAGCAGATCAAAACAACAGATTCCAGCGGCTGCTGAGATGAAGTATAAAAAAATAAAAATCGACAACCACTCCTAGCATTGGTCCAGGATTTCTAATGGAATCTGCAACAAAATTACTTAAAAGTATTCGCAATTATCTCGGACATAATCGAAGAATTTTATCAGTATTCAAGTACCTAAATTCCAGTACAGAACGTGCTTAGAAAACGTGTAAGCCCGCTTAAGATCCATCGCATTTCAAAAGCAAATTACATTACTAAGGGCCTAAATTCACTAAGCCAATGTAATCCAATATCAAGTAAAACGTCAATGTAATATAGAAGTTTATAGCGGAATAGATAAGTACCTACCTAATAAACGCAAACTATTACCGACAAACGCAGTACCCATAACTCTATTTTAGCTTAAAATATAGGTAGAATAATCGCAACAATAATACTTACTGCGGTCTATTTCAAATGGCGGTTGGCCAGAGTTTTCTGTAGAATTTATTTACATTTGCGACTGCGGCAGAGGCGTCACTATCCAACAAAAATTCAATGACGACAAGTGGCATACCTAGCATTTTTAGTTGAGTTCTCATTAGTTTCATTACTGTTTGAAGCTCGACGAACTTATCTGTAGACTAACGCCCGAAATTAATATAGTATCTTCTATCCAACATTGAAATCGATCTTGGATTGCTGCCTATCGTTCGATCGATATTCGATCTGCATGCCTTTATAAACCAATCCACGGATCGGTTATTAGCACGTTTGCCCCTAAAAATGGATTGTGATATCAATCCCAGATAGCAAAATTTGGATTAGGATTGATTATTAATTTCGGCCTGTTCGTCGCTCTTCAACTGTTTCAATTTATTTCGTATTTTTCATCAATAATGTTTTTATCTTGGCTGTAAGTTGTTGGATGCATAGCTTAGTACATTATTTTGATCGATGGTATTTTCACTTTATCATCTGCTGGTACCGCTATCGTGCCCGTATGTTTGCACCTTTACTATGTTCTGAGAATGGAGTGTGTCATTTTAGAGGGATCTGTGCATTAGTGCGCATTCTTCAAGTTGCAATCTTCGTCTCATGATAAATGCTTTTCATTTGTAAATTGCATCAATGCGTAATTGTTGTCATGCGCAAGAGTGATGTCAAGTTTAATTCTAAGAATGTTGCTAAGGTTCCGTTAATTAATATTACTGATAATTTCATCTGAGAATCAGACGTAATATGCGATAATAATCTACATTAATATTATAAAGAGAAAAGATTTGATTGTTTGAGTGCATTGAATAATTGGATATGAATGAATAGGCTCCAAAAATATTGAACCGATTTTAAAAATTATTTCACTGTTAGTTGGGAAGCTACTCCATCCCTGGGTGTGACATATTGGCTACTTTTTATCCCGTAAAATTATAAATAATATAATCTATTATTAAAAGGTATAATATTATTATATGAAAATAAGATTTTGAACACTGGCCATAGTTTAGATTCATTAGGAGTATAAATATTTTGCTAAATACTAATTATTGCAACCAGTCTCGTCATTAGTCTGGTTTCTTGACCTTACCTTTGAAAAAGACGTTCATTTGATGCCACCTTAATTTCGTATGCGTGATCTCATTGCGGTGTATGTCAGGTCACGGCGGGTGACCATGTGTTTGGTCAGGATACGGCAAAACACAAATTTCTTTTTGTGAGAACGTAATTATTTTTATAAAAAAAAAAATATGACACATTGAAAGTAATTTGGAACCAAAATATGACTGTTTGAACTGTTTTTTGACTGGTATAAAATTAAGCGCCAAATAAAGGCGTTTCAGAGCATTTGGATAAAAAATAATAGTGAGCTCATTTAAAATTAAATTAAACCGATTTTTCACGTTGATCAATTTAATTTCACCGGAATTTGCAAAAAAAACACCAAAGATGTTTCAAACCATTGCCATCTCACAAAATAGACTCTTCTAAAGATCATAGATAATGTCCACACAAAACATAAACTCATGGTTACCTGAAGCTCATCAGACGGCAGACAACCTCGGGTTGGATATTTTATCAGACAAGGTGCAGTTCCTAATGAGGCGGAGACGACATTGATACAGTTAGATTCACGTTTCACTGTACTTTCAATTTTATCTAAGGATATCATAAAAAAATAAATTGTTTGTTTTATGTTTACAGAATAACAATTTTTTCATAATAAAAACCATTATACTGGTATCGATTCTGTGCGCACTAAACTAAGATAAACTTAGTTATTCTTAAACCTTGTGAAAACGAACGGACATCAACGAATTGAAGTATCTGCGACCACATTAAAAAATACTCTGAAAGAGGACTAGGTACTCGGCACTGTATCGTATGTTTCTTTGCAGAAATTTTTTTTTTCAAGCAATATTGACACCTCGTGTTTGTTGAATTCCATCAATATCCGTCACTGGCCGTAAACGAGCTGGAGACGCTCAAAACATTACCTATATTCGCCGGTCAGGGTAAAAAGCGGATAATACACGCGCATTCTACTTCACGATTAAAACCTACAAGATACACCTCCGGGATCTTCTCAGCCTAGTTTATGCATTACTCATATTATTATTATAATTTATACCGTGACCACACCAGACACAATACATCACCATTTCATTAACATTATTACATTTCGTGATATTATCTCATCAGTTTTACATTAGATCTTGTCTGAAGATGAGTAGGCTAAACCATCTCTGATAAATCAATCATAAATGGACATAAGTAGGTCTTACAGGTAGTAATTAGATTGAAACTTGTTAATCTTGCAATAGGTCATTATGATGTGTTGGTAAGAAAGTCTATCCAGTTTCTTGCCGCCTCTACTCGTGTTCTTTAAAAGATTTGAGCACAATATAGAAATAGGGTATTTTGGTCTTCCCAAGAAGTATTTCAATCCTTTAACTAACGCACAGACTGGCTGAAAAATTAAAAAAAAAAAATTAAAAAAGAATCGATAATTTTGAAAGCGACCAACGCAGGTTGGTTAGACTGCTACTCGTAGTAGAAGACAATCGCATTACAATCCAATGACACCGAGTTTGACACTCGTCTATTAAGTTTCCTAAGACATAAGTATACGCATTTTCCATTGCTCCGTGCTTTGGGGAGCGCGCTACGTCAGCCCTGGTTGTCGTCGATTGAAAACCTACATGTAAGAATTCATACTTCGCCTATCTTCAACAGCCAATTAGCAAAAATAGATTAACATTCAATCTTCATAATTAATTAATATCACGAAATTGATTTATAAATGATTCAAGCATCTGTGTGGGAGAGTTTAACGCGTTCACAACCACATAGTATAATGTAACCTTAAAACTTTGGCCACATTCCTTAGCAACTAAACGCATTAGTAATTTATAATATCGCATTAATATTCCAATTAATCGATTTTGATGTTATAATTTATAGTCCAATAATTATAATTATTATATGTTATAGGCTTCAGGCTGACCATGCTAGTAGCCGAGCCTCGTAAATTATGTAATTATTATGATGTAGGTTGGGTATGGCACATACCAAGTTGGTTCATAGTTCAATCGCTCGTGGGATGGTAGGTCGATTGCTATACAAGTCAAGTGCTATTGCGTAAACCCTAAATTGCTAACTATTAGAGCTGGGAGCAAGTCATTATCCGGCTAATTGAGACTGTTTTGCCGGATAGGAATTTATGACCGGATCTTTCGTGTTATAGGAACCACCTATCATTTAGACAGATTACATTGTATGGTCTGATTTAACTGATACCTATAGAGTTGTGTAAACGAGTGGTTGCTCCTCACTCCATTTCGAACGTACTTACTCTATATAATATGCACCTGCTAGCTAGTGCTTTAGCCACATCACCTGCTGTGATCAACAGATTCCACTCTAATGGTACCTGTATGATTGCGCTTACAAGTGATTGCTCCTACTGCATTTTGCAACTCTTTATTCTGTATGCGCGCCTGGTAGACCTGTAACCGAACCATCTGTTTGTTCAAACTGTTCTCGTTTCTTTCATTCGAGTTGAAATCTGTTTGATTGTGCTAGTTACTGGTTGCTCTTCACTCCATATTGTACTTCCTTACTCAATATTATGTGCGCCTGGTACCACCTTTCGATAAGAATAACCATATTGGACGCACTAGCTAGCTAGAGATAAGAGTAGGTCACTCACCTACTGGTAAGCGCGAATCCTGTCCACGACCGTTGCAGTGTAAAATTCACTCTATACCGTGACTACTTCAACAACATGAATATTACATAAGTTCGATTAAAATCCGGCCAAACCTCTTTTCACCTCATCTCTATAGGTTGGAGTAAAAAAAAATTGAATTCTATATAATATTATGCTCAGTTACTGATGTTGATTCGTGAAGCTATTAAAACTGGGTTCCAAGGTTAATACATTTACAGTAGAAATACTATAATCTACTCGTGAATTTGTAATACGAAAAAGCAAAATTATATTGAAATTGGATTGAAATAATAATGTGTACATACGTTTTTTTCCAAAAATCAATATTTTCTTCTTATTTTTGTGTTGATGATACACTAGTGAATCCTTTTAATTACTTTAACCCAAATCTGTCCCTATGCAATGAGGTGCCAATGTTAATAAAGAAGTAAAATATGTAAGAAAACAACGCAAGGGGAAAATCGCAGGGTGCAGGTAGTTCAGACTGAAAGTCCACTGAAAACACTTATTAAAAACTAAATTTCTCATTTAAATGGTGTGGCGATATGACATCAAATTCAATTATGTTACACTCGAAACAAACTTATAAAAAATATGTTATACTCGAAACAAATACCTATATAAATACTATGTTACACTCGAAACAAATGTATAAAAATGTGTGAAAATTGAGGTTTCTTCTAGTCATTTTGATTTTATTTCTTATTCCTCTACAACATTACTTCTTAGAGCGAGCCTGTTACAATTAGTAAACTAGTTGCATTTATTACCTACATTCAGTATCCTGGTTGACTTGTCCAATTTGTTTAGCATGCCATAAAACTTTACGGCGATCATTGGTATCGAAAGGGTAAACGATACCTCCAGCCGGATTTGTATGAATACTCTACAAAATACCTTCTCTTTTATAAATAAAATAGAGAGATCTAAACAAAGCGTAAACGTATATAACGTACATTGTACATGACTTTGACGGCACGTTTGGCGTAGTGGCTGAGCAATCGGACTGCTGCGCTTCGGTGTCGCGGGTTCGATTCCCGCCCGGACCAAATAGTTTTGCGATCCACAAACATTTTTGTTTCTGGTCTGACTGTGATATGTATGTGAAATTATATGTCTGTAAGCGCTACCCACGATACAGGAGCAATCCTACATGTGGGGCTACGTTTAATAAATAAAAATAGAAATAGAAGTGTTCGTGATTTTCCATCTTTATGGATATTTATTTCCGGATCGGACTCATCCTAGTTGTATCTTGGACAATACGATATCCGTCTTCACCGCGTACTATAATATCTGACGCATTTAATATCTTCACACCTAACAGGTTCCGGCATCAGCAGAGAGACTGTTCTACAAGGCTACACATTATTTCATTTTCCAGTTAATTATCAGTTTATTTAATTTGCTCAACACAACAAATTTTAATAACCTTTGGAGTCGTAAACCTATACAACGGCAGCTAATAATAGTTTTCAACGTTGAATTTTAGCAAATCCTTAATTTCACAATAAGGCATTATAGCTGTGACTGCTCAAACATAGTGATGGTTGGTGGAGTTTGTTTGTTTGTTTATGATACCTAGCTTTGCCTCGCAGTTACAATTTGCCCCGCAGTTTACAATTTGAGCCGCGTGGAATAATTAACGTGGGTCAAACGTGGCCAAACGTGTACGTACGTATGTATGTATGTATGTATGTATGTATGTATGTATGTATGTATGTATGTATGTATGTATGTATATATGTATGTATGTATATATGTATGTATGTATGTATGTATGTATGTATGTATGTATGTATGTATGTATGTATGTATGTATGTATGTATGTATGTATGTATGTATGTATGTATGTATGTATGTATGTATGTATGTATGTATGTATGTATGTATGTATGTATGTATGTAAGATCAGCTACCACAATATCTGATCATTATAATTATGCGATATAACAACTACGTTTTTTTAGCTAGGTCAGTGGGGAGTAATGAACGCAGGGCTACTCACCAATTTCCAGCTCAGCCTCCGTCCATTTGTAAGTATGACACGTAATTAGGTTGAAAATCGTTCCACATGAATGAGTTTGATTGTTACATTTTTTGATAGCACACACAACCGACGAAAGCCCTAATAACGATGGGGATGCCATAATTATGCGGTATCGGGATTTTTTGAGGTTTTTGCTGTAAGCAAGCGTCCTTCACAGCTTCGGCATAGGTTGAGAACTAGTGACAACCAGCGAACGGCAATACGAGTAGAAACTACCCTCACTGATGATCACAAAAATAAAATAATAAAAAAAATGTATCAGCCCAAACTACCCTCAAAAACTGTCCATAATTTGCTCGTTCGAAAACCACTCACTCAATGCTTTCAAAAATTCGTGTTTAACAACGTTCAAAAACAATTATTATGCGGCTTCAAAACTGGCCTTTGACCTTTCAGTATAAATTGGATTGAAATGCTCGAGAAATGTCAAGAGGATTGAAAATTGCAAGAATAATAACCCCCGGTTTCTAGAACGTTTGTTGGCGTTGACAGTAGATTAAAACTATCGTTGTCTCTATCTAACACTAAACAAATGACAAGGATGGCAATAGAATTAATCTGTTGTCAACGTTGACTGACGTTTCAGAAACTGGGGGAATTGTACAGTTTGTTGTTATAATGATAATGGTTCTAAACTGCCTCGGTCATCTTCATTATGGTATTATTAGTTTATTTTGATAACGGGATATTGACCATACATTATGAATTTTCGATTACGAGCGATCTAACATATCGGGCGAAAACTTGAAATAAAGGTACATGTAATTTAAAAGTTAATTGTGGCTAGAATGTAATTAAACGATGTAAAACATATCGCAGTTCAATTAATTCGTAAAATATTTATACAAAACAACTACAGTGTCATAATTAGTTGCCTATATAAAGGTCAAATTAACTACATTACACTTGTACCATTAAAAGTGCCATAATTGTAACAGCGCATCCTGGTGGGAAATACCTTATCTGTAAATGAGAATAATTATTTTATTGATTTTAATTTCAGTTTAAGCATTTAATTTGTAAATAGGTTACAATGAAACCAATCAAAAACTAGTTTTAGGCAGCGCACCAGTAAATGCCACTTAGTTTTAGTAAAACCCCGTCATAACCCGCCTGAAAAATTGGGCATTTATTTGAAAATGATAACGTTTCTTATCACGTAACGTTGCATCGCACATAATGCACGCTAAAGGTGTTTCTTACGATATATTTTATGTACTGGCACGCGTCAAGCTGCTGTTCTGATGTCTATTATTACCCCTTGAGATTTTGTTCTATACCCTATGAATAAGTAGACAGGTAGGTAAAAATCACTACGCTAATTATTGCTACTAGAGGTCAAGATGGGCTGTCAATTTTATTGAATAATATAGTCATACTTCCTAGTCGTAAAATAGAACTAATGAATCAATCTAGTTCCTATTTGCTTAATGAATAGTTAAGTTGCAAGGCGAGCAATCATAATAATTTGTGCAATTTGAAATTGTGCGGTTGGCATTTTTGAGCTTCCCTTCTTTTCGAAGGCTTAAAGCTGATATAATTATAAAGGATGTCATACTCTTCAGAAAATTATTAATAGAATCTTATTATCATATATCTGCTAATGATAGTAAAACTCTCCCACTGCTGGGCAAAGGCCTCCCGCTCACTTGAGGTAGTTAGGAAGTTAAGCCATTATCCACCACGAGGCTCCGGTTTGGATTGGTGGACTATATGTCTCTGAAATCATTCTCACTTTTGGTTTTGTCATAATGTTTTCCTTCACCGAAAAGCAAGTGATAATAATCGATGTATGTTTTATGTGCGTGCCCGCAGTGAGATTTCAACTCACCACCTCCTGCTTTGGCAGGCGGACGTTCGCCCACTAGACTACTACCGCTAAACTCAAAACTAAATTTAACTATCTATATTATTTAACTATTTGGCTACGCTCCCAAAGTACTGGCTGCATTGTCACGTAAAAGGCAACATTTTGGTCACTCGTTGTTTCAGATATTCAGATAGTTGGTTCAAAATCGAGCCAATATTATAATCTAAGAGGTAAAATCCAATAACCTTAAATCTTTAACCATCCTGTCATTTCCAAGCCCAGAGGCAATGTCTGATTGACGGACACTCGCAGAACATGAGGTCAAAATAGAGCAATTTCAACTTAACCGCCTAAAGGTGTGTTGTTTTTTAGTAATTGCACTTGTGCTGAGGTCACGGTGGATCAATAAATAACCATCTTAAGAGATCTGATGGATCCTTAATTGGCGTTAAAATATTAGGTATGCTACCAGCTACGATGGTTTAGAATTGACTGAGACAGAAATATAATGAGGTGATTTGATGGAGTCATTAAAATATAGAATTCTTCGAGGGATGGCGCTGAGTATTATAGTATTTCAAAAAGCTATGGTCTAACTATGTTCAATTGGTACTCAAGTATCGAGAGTTCTGTCATCGAATCTTTTAGCTCTGCTAATTTAGACAGTAACAGCTTTGATGAATGCAGACAAAATCGGCGATACGTATACTCGTTAAAAAACAAATCAAATACGGCAGCGTCAAAACTTTTTTGGAAACTCAATGCCGCGCTGCCTCCAGTGAAACTACATTTTCTATTTACTAGACACCGAATGGTCTAGTAAATAGTACACATTCACCTACAGATGAGTGATTATTATATCGAAACGAATGATCGATTTGAATCAATCGATTGTTTCATATGAATGATTTGTATGAAGTACGATGTATTCAATTTGCTAAAGTTGAATAACTCTTGAACTTATTACTGACTACTTGACTAGTAATAACTTATTATTTAAATTAATCATCTTCTATACTCGCTCTAATATATTCCATTTGTCGGCTGAGCCCGGTGGGCTTTGACTTGTATTACCTTAAATCTAGAATTTTCTGATGCAATCTAGCTGAGTGATGGAAGTTGGCGAATGATAGAAATTGGCAAAAGCTGGAAGTTGGTGAGTGATGTAAGATGGTGATTAAGGATCTTTCTTAGTGATGGAAGTTGGTGAGTGACAGAAATTGGTGACGTAAGTTGGTGTTCGATGCAAGTTGGTGAGTGATGGAAGTTGGTACTTTTAGTCTACGAGTGTTAACAACGCTAATAGCTATGGAATTAGTAACATTTTCCGTATATAGTCCGTACTGTGACGCACCAGTCTACGGGTGTTAGCTAACAGTAACAACGCTACAAACTATGGACTTAGTATGTATATTGTACATAGGTATTTATATTTCATAGTAATTGCATGCTACAAACTTGATTGAAAATGTCATAATGACCATGTCTATGGTGACCAAGTCATCAATGTCACTTCACCGGCTCAATGATTAGGAATTCAATCATTTGTAGACCTAATGGTGGGCTTGTTAGACTAATGGTGCCCCTTTATAGAGATGTCAGCTGCGGTGGAGATGCAACGAAATTGGAGGCCAAATTGTAAGATAATAATTATTTTAGTGGTTATTAAGTTATTTTTACATTGCTGCAGTTGTCTGTGATTTCGTTAAAGGTAGAATTTAGAACCCGGTAATTTATCCGGTATTTATAGGTTTATAGATACTCATTGGGTTTAGTTGTTACAATCTCAATTAAATCTTACTAATAGTTCACATACACATCACACAACCAGACAACAAACAAATATCTGTGGGTCACACAAGTATTTTTTCCGGGCGGGAATCGTACCCGTGACACCAATTGCAGCAGTCCGAGTGCTCAGCCACTTCGCCAAACGTGTCGTATTGAATTCAAATTGTGTGTACACAAAACCATTTCACCTGACACTTGTTCTCAATACTGACCTTTCTACAGAAACACAAATCTGCTAAGTTCAGGGCCGCATTCGGAACGTTTTTCATTCACTCGCGATCGACACAATCGCCGTTCATCATGACAGAATGTTTTCAATCGTAAAATTATCAATGAGTTAACAACATGGTGCGAGTTTATGGATTGCATTCTAACACTGGATAGGACTATTTGTGTTTTTCATAAATTAATTATGGTTTTGTAAGTGGCGATGCGCATAAGTTTTTGATAGATAGGTTTTACCAGTCAAGCTTTTATAAAATACGTAATACGTATTTTAGCTGATTAATATTGACCCATCGCCATCAATAACGAGGGGGTGCACTAAATATTTTAATTTATAAAATGTTGGATGGAATTAAATTATATCAAAATTAGTATGAGAAAAATACTAAAAGCCGTCTCAAGCAACGACATTGACAGCAGCTTCCAATTGTGCGTTTGATGTTTAATTCATAGTCAACCGTCCCTTGGCGACGAAGTTTTTTGTACTTACTCAGTCACCTTCAACGCCAAGTCTAGACACGGCTCAATGCTTACACTACCAGTCTAGATTACCATTTTAGTATAGAATTAGGATTCGAGCTCGCAAGGCTTGTTCAGATCTGAATCAACCCGTATATGGGCAGAGTGATGAGCTAGACGCAGAAGGTGTTGCAATTTTGATTGCGATTTGCTTTCGAAGGGCTCATGAAACAATGTTAATTCCGAACATCACCAAACTTCTGTTAGTTACTGACGATTTTTATTTTATAACTCTATGTCAATATACTGTACGGTCATCTGGACAGGCACACAAATATTGTACGAACCAAATTTTTTCTATCATACACAATTCCACATACTCGAGAATTATTTCAGAGGCCACCAATGTAAAACAGGCCCCGTATTCGATGACGACCTAAGCTTCCTCGTGATATTGAGATATGCCCCGTACTTAGCAGTGGCTGGATATGGATTCTGATGATAATAATACAGAACAATAAAATAAAATCATGTAAAAAAACTCTATGAATGAAACATTATAATTATCGTGACTTGACCACCAGACACGCTACGTAAGCGTAACCAACTAACCATTTAACCAATCCCATGAAAAACAACGAAGACGGTTTAAGAGCAGATAACCATCTCTTCTCAGAAGGGATACCTTCTGAGAATTACTTGGTACCTACTTGCAATATTGCATACTTCAGTTTCCTGTGCAAAAGTTCACGGAGTTACCACAGTCTAAGCATTGTTTTAATCGGCATTACGTAGCTGTATGCGACCATCAATTAAGCAATCACCAGAGTTCTTTTGACGTTCTTGTCACTATGGCTAAATGTACTGACACAGGCGTCATAGAGGTCCTTTAACAGCCGAAATTAATATTGTATCTCCGATCCAATATTGAAATCGATCTTGGATTGCTGCCTATCGTTCGATCGATTTCCAATCTGCGTGCCTTTATAAACCAATCCATGGATCGGTTATTGGCACGTTTGACCCTAAAAATGCATTGTGATATCAATCCCAGATAGCAAAATTTGGATTGGATTGATTATTAATTTTCGGCCGTCTCTGACACTGAAAACATTCCAAAACTTTTTGCAATGTTTAATCCTTCTAAGCTAACTTTTGATTTCTATTCATGCTGTAATATATATATTATAAAGCAGTTATGTATATGTGTTACTAAGAAGGCAAACAGTTTGTACAAATCTTACAAATCTCTTAAAGTGAAAAAGCATTTCTAACCTAAAGTCTTCCGACAATTTTGCCCCGGGCAGGAATCGACCGACCACCTCACGCCTTGCATTCCGCTCGATAACATGCGCCGCGGCGGCCGTCGAAACGTGATGTACAGTAATGTACATCACCCAAGAAGGTCTATAATATTAGTCCACAGCGTTGGACACTAAACCATGTTATTAAGGCCATTACAAGTTGCAAAACTTAAGTTTGTACATAAGTATAACGGTGAACTGCGAAATGTGTCTGGCTGAGTGATGAGTTCTAGATACGATCGTACTTAGGTACTGCCTATATAATCATAATTTTGTTACACTAAACCAATAACCAGTTATTGAATAGGGCAGGACTGGAAGGTTTAGTCGAGCGTCGAAGCCTTCGCCGTAAATTGGTGCTAGTTTTCATTAATTGTCTGGTTAAATTATGTTCTAGGAAGATGTAGACAGGTGTACATGCCTTCAGGCTACAATATTAGCGTTAATGAACTATACTTATTGGATAAGGTTGGACTGTAAGTAGGTATAATATGGCCATAAGCTATGGAAGCTAATTATATTCTAATCAACAATAAGCCCATATTTAAGTTGAGGCTTAGCAACTGATATCGATTAGTTTTCACTTTCTAATCTAATAAAAAATAAGTCAGTTAAAGTAATGATAGCAGTCGTAAAGCCACGTCAGAGGCCCTAGGTCGGCCTGACAACGTAACACTTGAGGTTGGCACGACCTTTTAGGACAAATAAAACAGTGAAATAAAAAGTTTCTAATTATATTATTTGATCGATAACCGAAGATAATTACGAGTAGGTACCTATAGAACTGGTATTTATAATTTGATTGTATCTACTACTCTTACACTTACACCTTCAAACCAAAATCATAATGAATTTACCTCTGATTTAATATCTTTATTACCTCCCCAAATGTTCCGCTATAAATCACTCCAAGAACAATGGCTAATAGATTAACATTGGCACTTGAACACGATAATCAACACTGGAAATGGACGTAAGTCCGCCCAAAATTACAAAATTAAACAAAACGCATTGTAATCAGTGGCAATTCCCTTTTAGTTTGCGAGATGCTACGCGCAAATAACTAGTTTGAGACGCATAAAAGTGTTTCAAAAGACTCGCGAAGAATTTTTGGTACATACGGATGGGTATTGCGGTGAGCCGCGCAAGCTCACAAAATACTTGTACGAGTAGCTACCTAAGTTTGTCAAGCTAAAGCAGCAGGAGGTTATGATAACATTTTTACAGATAGTTAATAATTATTATGTACTAGCTGACCCAACAGACCTTGTCCTGTCATTGTCTCTATGGGAAAAAGCTTCCTCCCCTTCTATATCTATCTCTTTCCCTCGCACTCTAACTCTCTACCTCTATATCCATATCTTTCCCTCGCACTCTATCTCTCTTCCTCTCCCTCTGTCTCTCTCCCTGCCCCAGCTGTTAAACTGAGTGACAGCTGTCAACTGTACAACCCGATTTTATCAGATATATTTTTCCCAGTTTCAAAAATGTTCCCGTGGTAGGTAACGGGATAAAATAGTATCCTATATCCTTCTCTTGGTTCTCAGCTACCTTCTTGCCAATTTTCAGCCTAATCAGATCAGCAGTTCTTGAGTTATAAAAAGTGTAACTAACATGACTTTCTTTTATTAATTTGAATTTGAACTTTGTATAGAGGTAATAAAGTGCAAATTGACTATTTGACGTTAGGAGCATACCTACATTGTTTAAACAACAGTGACATATGAAGTAATATGAACTTTATAGAATAGCAATAAAGCTCGTTTTAGTTAGAAAACGTTTGTATGGGAAAAAGAAAAGGGCTGTTTTTAGGGGTTTCCGTCAATTATTCGAATTATTCTCTTTTTTCTCACCGTAAAAACATCTTTGAGCTTCAACGAACATTTAAAAAAAAGAATTGGCCAAATTGGTCCAGGCGTTGTTGAGTTATGCGCTTACCAACACATTTTGCGATTCATTTTTATATTATAGATAAATAAAGAAATATTTTTTTTAGTTTGTAGAAAAACCAACTTCTACAATGTGTAACAATTAGTGAATATTATACGTTTTGAATTGACATTTTTTATATAAGTAACAAACATCCTCAAACTGGCTAACAAATACCTTCTCCGCTGATACTGCAAGCTTTTGCTTTTCTTTTGTGAAGTTTGACCGAACACTCGCTCGGCTCGCAACTCTACCCACCCGTGTGTATACATATTAAGAGCCATCACAATTATGATCCTCACAATAACATAATAGAAAACATCAAACAGCATCTCAGCCGTTTCCTAACGCTTCGATGCAATCTTCTGCCGTTTTTGCGTTATTGAATTCAGTTCCCGCGCTTTACTGGTGCAGTAGGTAAAACTTATAAAAATAAGTTAAGTCATTAGCTTAGTTTGAGTTCAGAATAAGCAGACAATTATAAAAACACTTTATAACTGAATTGAGAAAATCCCTCTTTTATTAAAGTCGAATTTAACTATACTTTGTATTGTTCTTTCTATAAATATTGTATTGTATTGTATACCTACTGAAAGCTGTGTACAAGGAAACGAGTATAATCTTGAAGCCTTGTTAAGAAAACACAAGTAACTATCGAGTGTTGATTTAAGTTCTTAGCATTCCGTGCATTTGACATGGCACCTAAGGTAGAAATATCTGAAGTTAATTACTTAACATTTAATTATTTATACACACTGCACATGAACATATTTTGCACATGGAAGTAATTTAGTTAAGTGGTGCATTTACGTAAATGTATTTTATTGAAGCTTCAAAAATATTTCTTCACGTTAAGAGTTTTTTTTTGTCCAGCTTCTATTGTTTATTTACGTTAAAATAAATAGATTCCGATGACAAATATTATAAATGCACATTGCACAGGCATCGAGGTGGTCTGATGGACGATTGAAACTCCTCAGTGACTTAACAGTATTGATGATATTTAGTCTCATTTTGATCGGCTTGGAGTTATAATGGATAGCGAGTATATCAAAAAACCTGAAAAATACGAGTATATCGAACTTTTTTTCTGACATTTTTTTTATATTTACTTGATTGATCATGGCATTGATTGGTAAGATCGAGATGATACCGAACCGATATTGAAAATTTGGCCCCTAAAGTGAAATGTAAGGTAATGTGTAATTAAGTGTAATTAATGTAAGGTAAAATAAATTTCATAAAAATTTGGCACCTATATACCAATTCCTATATAAACACGTGCCTTTTATGAACAAGGTATAAGTCAAAATAGTTACATATTACCAATGATCAAAATTATGCTCCGCGAATGCTGATGTCATCAGGAAGCGGATGGACAATAGGACATAGCAATTTTAAGTTCTGAGTAAAGGTAATTGATAGTAGGTATAAGATCTAGCAGAGCCAAACTAATTAGTAAAAGTTATAATTACGTATCGCTTATTATGAGGACCTGCGGCCTTATTGTCACCTTCTTTGCAACTAAAACTGCAAACACTCGCTTTTCGATGAAGGAAAACATCGTGTGGAAAATCACATGCCTGAGAACTATTTAGAAGGTCCAGACCGTCAAATAATACATAATTAATGTCCTAACCTTGCTCATGAAAGTGAAGCGACCTATGCCCACCAGTATACATAGAGAATGTTATTAAAAAGGTATCTTTATTAGACCATTTGGATGTGCTTACGCAATTTTTTTTATGACAAAGCTGCGTGTAGAAGGCTGATACACTGTAAAAGTTAAAGGTGTTTCGTAGTAGGGACCATGTAATTGGAAATAATGGTTTTAAAACCTTAATCAATGAATTATAGCGATAGACAGAATTTTCATTGACAACTTGCAACTTGTAGTTAGTAAGTGCATTAAAGTGCCCTTTATTTTGTTAATAAAAAAATCGCATAGGCCCTGTTATGTTAATCAGCATAACATGCATCCAAATTAACATTCTTAATTAGATGGGAACCTGTGCCAACTTACATCTGATAATTTTCATATCACAAGTTGTATGGGACAAAAGGCCACAAGTCCACGTGTTTGTATACTAAAGCTCGCAGGAATACGTGATCCAGGTGTCAATTAGGTGATTATTGTATAGTGAGGAGGTTGTTATTGTATAGTGAAGGATACTGAAAGACACCGATTTAAAATCTATTGTTATAAATGACACCATATCATCTATATCCGTCTACTGCAGAGCATGGCCCCACCTTACTTACTTTACACGTGAGGATTAGGCTGGAATCCACCACAGCAGCCGGCCGAGGTTGGTGGTTCACACACCTCCAAAATTATTCTAGAGCTTCTTATGTGATACTTTCTTTCACTGAAAAGTGAGTATTGGTCATTTTATATACTAGACACAAATTACCACCTAACACATACAAAGGATTAATTGTTATAATAAACAGCTTGTTGTTATAAACAAAATTATATACATTATATTATTAAAATATATGAATTGTATGTTTAAAAAAACAAATTAAGTTCACGGCGCATGCGTAAACGCTGCTAACGGAAGCTTTTCTCGTGACTGACGTTAGCCTTGCAAAGCTGTTTAATCGTGTATTTTTCTTTAGGAAACTGGCACCTAGGTACCCATAAAATAATTGATAAAACTTTTTAAAGAATTTCGAAGTGGAAACATACATAAGTAAATACTGAAATAGAAAATCGACAAACATTGTGACAAAAAAATTGAGGTATATTTTATGGAAAAGGTGGTCATTTGTTTTACAAAAATACCAGAACCAGTACTTTTATACTACAGGATAATGAACAGTCCAGGTAAGAGTAGTTTAGCTGATATTAAGCGCCAGGTGTTAACAGTGTATAAGTCTACAAGTCTACAAGTTCTATAAATGGTTAAAATAGCTAATCTTCAACTTTATTTAAAATACTAAGACGAATCTAGATTGGAATTTCTGAACCATCAGACACCCTAATCTGACACTCCATCCATAGCTCACAAAACAGAAATATAATACACTATTTTATTCCTAAAATCTTAAGTATGTACTTAAGATTTCACTCCCTATATAGCAAAAAAAATAATTAAACCTTTTTCTCTACGCTAATGAACACCATCGACTCAAATTATACACTTTCCTACCAAATTACAAAATATTGCATATTAACATTTAACTTCGAATACAACTTCAAACGTTAAATTTCGCAAAACCACAAATCGTGAACGCCAATCACTACGAAACAATATCTCTGATCTGCATTCGAATTGAACGATAATCGATAATTAGTTACAAATCGAAAAAATCGACCTCTCGATCCACATTCGCGCAATCTAGGAAGAACAACCTTCTATACCTAAAGAAGTGAAGATAGGTAAACGTACATAGCATGTACATTGTACAGTATGACCGTGATACCGATTTCATTGCGCTCTAACCCGAGATGCAAGCTATATAACCGCATCTCGTCTTCTACCCATCACAGTCACATACAGTTTCTTGCAAAGAACACACAGTTTAGTTCACTATTTATCTATATTCTAATAACATAATCATGAAACTGGTAAGTGAGAGTGATCACGAAAGAATTTATAGATAAGGAAGAAAAGTTCGTGTCAGCATATCGATTACGAACTTTGACCTATTTTCGGGTCTATTCGAGTTGCTTAGCCTAAAATTTAAATTCATTTTGTTCTAATTCTATTTCTTATTGCGTCACTTGTCCCATTACAAATTTATCGAAAGCTTTTATGATCAGTTTTGTCAAAGTATACTATTCTAAATATAAGTATCATACTTATACTATAATACTAATACGAATAGGTATAATACCTATTCGTCTTTGCATAGTTCTGGGGAGACATTTCCATTGTCTCGTCTCTTATTAATTTTATATAAGGGTGACTCACACATTATTATTATAAAAACAAATTGAAATCTAAAAACTAAACGTAAATAAAACTAATCTAATAGGCCGCTACCAGTGGTCAACGTTCCCAAAATCTCTTATTAGTTAAAACATAGCAGCAATTACAATACTATAATAATTGCTGTAGTAATCTTTTCTATAATCTGTAACACTTATTCTGGCATCCTACTATTAATCAAAGCTTTATTACCCTAATATTACTAATTAATTCCTATCGTCCCACTGCTGGGCAGCGGGATTAACTAATAAACAAAAAAAATATTATAATAAATTGCTTTCACTTAAAAATTACTATTTGTTTATATGTTTGCTATAATGGTATATAACGAACAATAATGATTAACCGTCAATATAAAGTGTTCGACTGGATCAAACCAAATAACTTGACAAATAAGTAGGTAGGTTAGGTACCAAGTTACATTTTATCATTAAATTTAGAATCATCAGTTTATTTTAGGTTTACTAACAGTTCCTGTACAGTGCTGGTACACAGCCTTCTCTCAAACAACTTACTTCACTGCTGCTGGTGCAACGCATTTTTTTGTAAAATTTTGAGTACTCAAATTCCTATAAGGCTATTTCAAGTTTTGCGCAAACAAACCCACCTTATAGTATAAGGCATAATAGTTCTTATACACAGATAATCGGTCCTGCGTTGAACCCATATATTGACCATTAAACCACTTAGAGATAATTAAATCGGACTCATCATCCATTACAATTTCAATGAGGCAATCCTTAGCAAAGGAAAAGGTCATCGAGAATGCCTATCTGTATTGACCAGATAAACGGAATAGCAGTCTAGGATCTAACTGGGCTTTTTGTGTAAATAACTTGTATCTCTCCTGCACCTGGTAACATTATTACCTACCCTTTTTCTAACGCCTAGCAATCTTTCTGTAGTCAACCTGTATTTTTTATGAAAGACAATTATTTACGAAGTAGGTAATATGAAATGTTTAAAACATAACATCAAAACATTTTCTTTGAAATCGCTCAATGCTAGTCTTCCATCAATTTCTTTCATTCTTAACTGACTCATCTCTAAAACTCCTCTTTCTTTTATAGTTCATAGTAGCTGCTATCCTCGGCGTGTGCTTGGCTGACCGTTTGGACAACAAGTACCTCCCGCCCAGAGGAAACGCTGGCGCCGGCTTCGGCCCAGGGTTCGGAGTGGGTGGAGGCGCTAGAGGCCCGGGCGGTGGCTTCGCGGGCCCCGCAGCCGCAGGCCCAGCCTTCGGAGGGTCTGGATTCGGCGCACAAAACTCTGGAAACGCCTACAACGCGCCAGCTCAAGCTTACAACGCGCCCGCTCAAGCTTACGGCGGTGGCGCTCGAGGCGGCAACTCTGCCGACGCTGGTGCTCAGATCTTGAGGCAGAACAGCGAGGTCACAGCCGATGGGTTCTCCTACGACTTTGAGACTTCCAATGGCATCCGCGCCGACGCATCCGGAGTGGCTACCAACGGTGTCCAGTCTCAAGGCAGCTTCTCGTACAAGGGTGACGATGGACAGGACTACAGCATCACCTACACTGCTGATGAGAACGGATTCGTGCCCAGGGGCGCCCATCTGCCCACCCCTCCCCCCATCCCTGAAGAAATCCTGAAGTCTCTGGAGCAGAACGCGCGTGACGAGGCCGCTGGCATCGTTGATGATGGTGAGTTTTTTGAAAACAATAATATTTATTTTAAATATTGGAATAATATTCCTATCGAAAACGATAAAAGCCATGACAGGTAATCATTCACACCAAAACACCTACTACTTGGTCTGTGCAAAACACTATCACCAACTCAGTTTTATGAAACACTAAATTGGTTGATCGATTTTCCTATTATATTGTTACTTTCTGGGATCAGAGAGGCCTTACTTTTTTAAATAAAAAAAATAATTCTACAAATAGCGTCAGAAATCCTGGAGTCATAAACAAAAACAATATAGAAGATCCTTTTTGTGTGGCATACCTACTAGACCAGCATTTGACAACAATTACACCAGCTATGAAGTGACAATGACGTCACCAAAGGAAAAGCAAACTTCCCAAAAGGTACAATATTTACCTTACTTGAAGTCATAAAGTTTAATAAAGCATTTGAAACAGATAAAAATTCAACATCACTTTCAACTGCACTTCAAATACCATAAATTAAACTAAGTATTTTTTATCCTCACATAATTACTTAATAATAGATCACGAAAAATTCGAATTGAGTTCACAAAAAGTTTCGCTAACGACAAGCGCAAGATGTGCGCTAAAAAATTATCGCATCTACACAAGCTTTACAAAAAGCTACCCTGTAAAAACTTGGCCACAAATGATAATGCTTTATCATAAGACGATGCATGACCGTACAAGCGTGTAACCGCGGGTTAACCTTGCGTGAATGATGGACGGCACTTAGTAATTTGCGACTATCATTCGTAATACTTGTACGTACTTAATTGACAACCTTTTTCAACGTAATTGCGTATTATTTGTACACTCCTTTGTTTTTGACACGCTAATCTTCATTATCCAAGATGTACCTAACTAACTGCTTTAGAAATAATATTTAGTAGTAACCAATTTTATTGAGCACGGAATGAAATAGAACTAGTGAAATGTACTCGTAACAGAGCACCTAGATACGTGGAAACCGATGAGTTGCAAAATGACGTAGGCCTAGGCATTGGGCAAACAGACGGTCCCCCTTTTTTTTTATTTTTTTTTAAGTGGGGGAAATGCCTTCGCACTTACCTTCCGCCACGGGGGTGGTGGAAGGGGGTGTGTGGGACTTGAACCCACTAAAATCCCCCCGTGAGCCGTCGATCCGCCTGGAGTGGGGCGAGATGGGGTCGTGTTGGCATTCACCATCTCGCCCAAACAGTTGCGTCCCCTGACGCAACTGTTTGCTCAATTAGATTAGAAAAACGCGCCCTAACGGTAGATAGTGCAAAGGGCACCATAATCGATTCAACGGTGTAAAAGGAGGAATTTATAGTTCCATCGCAGTCTAAATGGCCGAGTTGAAATCAATAAGGGTTCTTCTAATACGATATGTTAATAACTGTGTCTCTCTGCACGCATAATTGCTTACTGGATTCCACGTCTAAACGGCTGAGCCGATGTCATTGCAATTTGGTAAGTAGATAATATATGGGGAAGGATAAGATGCACCTAATCTGCATTCGCGCTAGAGATATTATATGGGGAAGGGCAAAGATGCACATAATCCGCGCTACAAAATCGCAGGCAAATGCTACTTTAGCTTAAAGCTTTTTTAAAGTGCGCTAAGCTGTTAAAAAGCTAGCAACAAAATATAACCAAAAGAAAAGTGAACCACATTGTTTTAAGTTAGAAATGTCGTTTTTTGTAAAAACATTACCCTCCGTCAGCAATTGGGGGAAAAGTTTGACTGACTTTACAAATTGAAAAGCCTCAAATAATTAAGTCAATTAATGTGCACGACTTGAAATTTTAGTTCCCGTAAGATAATTATCTCAGGCGTGAGACTCTGGTAATCATTACCTATCTAATTATTAATAGTGATGGAAAGTTGCTCAATTCCTAGCTATCAACCTAACCTATTGTTATTGTACCTACATTATTGTTTGAAGTACCGCAGTTAAGTTGATATTCTCAAATCCAGTATGTCGTTAGGATCGTAACGGCTTATTAATGACATCTTAGTGACCGCTTGTGTAAGTGTGCCCTTATGTCCGCCAGTGCATAGGTTATCGTAACTTAGCCGTGGCTAGAGTTTGTGGGAATTTAGCTATGTCTCATAGAACAAACTATAGCTAACTATAGTAAACGTAGGTATGCTTACTCAGTGAAGTTATTGCTTGAGATTTAGAAATCGTATCGTGCGTGGAAGTGGGTGGTGAGTGATTCGTGAGGTTGCGGGTTTTAACCCCGCACGGGGCAAAGGTTTTGGTATTCGTATCATAATCATTACATCTAGAGCTGAGTGGCCAGAAAGCTGCTTAAAATTATAATGTATTAATTTAATAGATGAAAGAAAACAGGTTAAATTAAATAAAATAAAAATAAACCTAAAACTGGCAAAATCTACACCTTAAAACTGTAACAAAAGTGTTATTGTTATCTATTTGTCTAAACAAAACATAATGTGCTTTTTGCAAATGTTACCTATACCTTCAAATATGTGAAAATCGACGCAAAGCACGAAACCGACGCGCGTTTTGCAAATATCCACGTAACATATAATTATTTCGATATTCCATCCAAAATTGCTCACTAAACATCACCTTTTACCGCAAAATCAGCTTAAAACAAGATGCATCCATATAACTACCACATAAAAGATAATTCTGAGTCTCTAAATTACCAAACAAGTACGTAAATTCTAATCGGTAACATGGACAACGGTACAATTCGAGGGAACTTAACCGCATGGCCATTAGATAATGCACCAATTATCAAGTACACGATAATGAACTTAACTTAGAACTTAGGAACTTAGTTTTTGAAATGTCAATGATTTAATCATTAGAGCGTAAATTTTAGCTTGAATTATAGGAAAGTGAAGTGGAAAAATAGATCTTAAATCTTAATTTGGACTATGAAAGTGTATTTATAAATGTATAATGAAGAAAATAATTATCAATATTCAAGCATAAACTATTGAAACATAGACACGAAGGTTAAGTAATTTTTTGTCAACGACTTAATATGAAGGTTGGTCAGCTGATGGTAAGCGCCAAGCCAACTAATAACAGTTGCATTTAACATTTAAGTCAATAGCATGTGATATATTCTGAGAAACAATAGTTACCTCACCCTTTTATTACAAATCAACTTGCAAAAACTGGAAAATCCCTTCAAATTACTATTAACTTTTCAAGAAATGAGCAATGGAACAGGACCGCATAACCTTTTTAAGGGTCCATCTATACACCCAATCTGCAGTGAGTACGCCTTAGCCGTCACGACTTTAGTCTACACTTTGTATGTTGAGTGTCGGTCATTTGTGATAGGGAAGAATTGCTCTGAATCTCACAGAGAGTAGATCGTATAAAACTAATTTTGTAGATTGAAAAATAACTTTTTTTGCACTAAGAGCTATAAGTAATCTCAAATTTTATTTAATGAAAAACACCAGAAAAAACGCATAAAAATCCCGTAGTACTCAATAAAAATTGAATATAACATAATAATATTATACTCGTCATTTCATCATTTGGAGTTGATATAAATTATTGTAATACACGCTGGCATCGGAATGCGTAAATAACATCATCATTGGATATAATTTCGTAATAATCCCCTCAAGTAAAGAAGCTTGACAGCTCACACGTGTTCCTTCACAACAGGTGAGCTGTCAAACTGTCAACCTGTCAAGTTAGGCAAGCTATTGTGGAATACTACCTCTGTGTGTGGAACCTCTTTAACAATCAAGATGGCGTGACAGGTAGAAATGATCTCCAGGGTAGTATAAGCGTTTAGGAATGTAGTCGATAAAACCGTATTATACAAACGTATTGTTGTGAGATTCCAAAGATTGAAGTGTTTGGTTTTTACAGTCATTAATCAACAAGCTGTGAAATTTTCTTCTCAATAATTGAAAGATTTTAGCATCCTACTTATCGTTTATAAAACTTAGTACTTGTAATTTTAACATTAGGTTTAGGAGTAGTTATTTTATAATAGATATTATGTAATGAAATAGTGAGTAATAGTTTTATCATTTCATTGTTTCACGATTTGATAACGTTTTAGCTACATTTAATGCTAGTAGGTATAAGGTAAGTATAAGGATAAAATTCGAAACCATTAATTTGTACTCGGTTATCAGTTTGCATAGTAAGTAATATACGTATAACTAATTATTCAGACAGTTATTAGTGAAGCATAACTCCGATCTCGATATTGATTAAGTATACTCAGTGTGGATAATTATCATTTGCACCGACTCGCCTAATGCATGCCGACATCTTTAAGTTTAATAATAATAACAACAATTTATCATACATCGATCCACTTCAGTTTGACATTTGCCCTTTGACGCAACTTTTTCGATCAAGAGTTAGGAAATTAAACCGCAATTACATTGCGTTACTTATCGCGTTACGCATTGCAACATGTGTACTGAGCTTAATCATTAAAGATGAACACTAACTTACTGTTTTAGTAGGGATGTGGTGCTTAAAACTGTAACTAAGAGAGAAAATGAAACATTAGTGGGTACAACTAGTAGGTTGTTTTTTTGAATTCTTGAGTCTAGAAATGACTAGAATATTAAAATTATACATATTAAGGCAACCAATCAACAAGTAACTGCATTAATATACCTACTACTAAATTAATCCATAGATCAATTCTTCATTGCGTCACGACCAAATAAAGAAAACCTAAAAGCTGGAAAACAAAGCGACGTTTCAATTTAGAATCTTATTGAATCCAACTTTTGCGTTCAATTGCACAGTTGTGCATCTATTGACAGTGACGGTATACTTTACTGTCAAATCAAAATTCGTAGGACTAGATCTCGCATGAGATGGTGAGACGAGCTTGCCTCACCCATCACTAGAGATGGGCGGTAGACTACCGCCTAGAATATTAATGACTGCTACAGTAATGCAGGTTTCATCTAGATAATCAAGCTTGCAACACGATGTGCAAAGGCTTTATTTTGCAATGTAAATGCAGTAAGCGTGAGTACCGCCGTACTAACCCTAGTGTATTCATGGCTTAGTAATTCCATGAATTTTCAATTCAATTGGTGTAAACCCACGAAGTTCGTGGGTGGTCTGATTTCTAAGTCCTTTGTTAGTGCCGACGATTTAAACTTTACTTTGGATGTGTTAGATTGTGGTTCATAGCTTCTTTTTTATCTTCACTACAATTAACCCTGTTATTCATAAATATTTATTAAACGTAACTTAGTATTACGTAGTAGGTACATCTTTACAGTGCGTATTTTGAATAAGCCTTACTAAACTTTTAATAAGGGGGTCTTAACAAATATTCCTCTTTACAATCACGTATTCTGATTTTTGAAATTTCTGATTTAACATCATGACACTTTTCATTGTTGTCAGGCACGTAACCATGGAGCAAGGATTATCTAAGAATCACTAGAAAATAGTATCACGAGTAAAAGATCTTACACTTACTACTAAATACAAATAATATCTCATCTTTATAATAATCAAAGGTGTTTCTATAAAAAAATCACTATAATTATTATTAAAACATCTAATTATGCGTAATCTTGATAAAAGACAAACAAAATGCTTTTTAACACTCCCGTGAGATTTTATCTTCAATACCAACACTGCCTGAAAATTGTCGAAATTTCAACATACCTCTGGGAAATCTTTAATATCATTGGCCTAGGGTTCAATATTGTCTGACAGTTGTAAATATTCCCACGTTCGGTAACGAAGTATGGGAATGCGAGACAAAGGTGGACATTATGTCTATCTTGGGGCATGTAAACACCTGGCGATTAGAGATGGGTTAATTAGATAGTCCAAAGTTTTTAATCAGATGTTTAGTGCATATTTGAGGCCTCGCCAATTTTTCTAGTCCTCTATATCAAAGGTCTAAACATCTAGTCATTTAAATCCAAACTTAAAATTACATAATAATGATTACTTAACCCGTACTGTCGACGCGTCTAGGTCTCATCTTGATAGTGGTATGATAAAATTAATGTTGATAATGTTAAAAATACTATACTGTTGGGTACCATCAGGGATAAATGCCACTGAACATCGACTAATGTAATTTTTTAATTATTTTTATCGGCTAACATTTGACCACTGAGATCTGAACTGACAGTCTCATTTTCATTGCTCAGCCTAGAATGGGAATGGTTCTCAAGAATCGTTCCTAACTAATATTAAAAAACATCTGTTTAACTCTGGTCTTTGTGGTCAGACCGTTAGGGCCTACTTCACAGTAGACTATTATTTTAAAATTCTATCTCAGAACAACGATAACATAATAGGCGTCACTAATATGCAATATTCAGTAACGTCTCATAGGTAGTGTTTGTATAGCCGACAACATAAACACGGTCATTAGTAACGAATTGAGTAACGGCCTTGCCGCTTCATGTGACCGTTACGTTGCGTCCACTAAACTTGCTGGAATAATAATTAATTCTGTATCGACAATGTCAACTAAAAGTAGCTATAGTTGCATGTATTGCTATCCTTTTTGGTTAAATCATGGGGGAAAGTGACAACAAATATTTAGACAGGATTAGGCTTTAATTACTAATGCCCGGATTACCTTTGACCAACCGAAAAGCGTATTGTTGTCTTTGTCATTTGTTTAGCGCCAGATAGAGACAACGATACACTTATGGGTTGGTTAAAGTTCACTAGAAATTCAGAAATCGGGCGACGTTTGCATCACAATGCCTCAATAAAAATCTGAAAGTAACCAAAGAAAAAATGGGTAAAAGAAGCCGCGTCAGACTTTTTTAGAATCATAGGGATCGATTTATAAGGATACCAATCACATTCTCGCTGATTTAGTGGCCTTAACTAAAGCATAAACTAACCACGGAACATAGAAAATTAGTGGAAGTGACTCGACGTCTGCATTGCAACCGGGCTGTAGCCAAAAATTATTGAAAGTTACTGTGTTAATAAAGGTTTAGTCAACTGCCATTTATTTGAAACTGTTATGTCTTAAATGAAATGCTTCATTTTAATAGGCTCTATAGCACTTAAAAGTCATTTTTCAGTGTGTGGTAGACGTAGAGCATTACATAGTATGTGTGGCAAAACTGGCGTTGGTTTTGACCTACTAGTCATATGTTTGGAATGGTTAACCGCCCACTTTTCACTTCCACTCAGTCTTGTCACTCTTTCGTAAAACTAACAATGCAGATGTGTATGCGTGACAATTTATTATTACAAAATAGTGTTGCAATTGAAAATAGTTCAAAATTCCATTACAATGATGGTTTTATAATAGACCACGTATTATTAGTACCTACGCAACGCATAATTATTTTGGTATTTGAAAATAATACATGCGCTATAAAAAGGAAAGTTCTTGGTATGGGGAAGTGATTAGTCCTGTCCCAGAATATGATGTCACTAATAACATCTTTTGCCACATTAAACAATATGCCTTGAATAATGTGTATATTGACAATATCTTAGCGTGTGTGCGGTTAGCCTTATTTTTTTGTTCTGTCATTAACCTAATTCGTCTAGGTATGTTATTTATTAATATCGCGTTGTCTATGTTGTATTTAACCCATGTTCTCTTATCTTCCAGGCACTTACCGCGGTGAGGGTGCTGGCAGCGGTGCCGGTGGATACTCTGGTGCTGGTGGCGCTGCTGCCGGTGGCTACAACGCAGGTGGCGCGCTTGGAGGTGGCTACAACGGTGCTGGTGCCGGAGGTATTGCCACATCCACTGAATTTAGCATCCTTGTTTCAGCATTACAGATTAGAACTCGCATAAAAGTTAAGACAATGATCGTGGTGGGAAAAGCTACATGACTGCATTTCTTCGTAGCCTCGAAAACCGTGTACTGCTTTTATGTCAAATTGGGAGACTTAATTGCATACAATGAACAAGGACTTACTGGATATTGTCAAAACAGCCTTGTGACATATCAATATCGAAGTAGTTTTGGTTTTTGAAAATAATTCGTATTGCAATAGTATTCAAAATGACAAGAATCTGATTTACGAGGAGATAAAGTTTCCAATGTACTAAATGTTTGAGAATCCATAGGTAAGTATTCCACTCCTCTATTTTATTTCCCAAAACACTTCGTGATACAGAAAAATAACAATCGTCCACTTGTTTTTTTTCCAAACTGAAGTTGGCAGAGATTGAAGTGAAAATCTCAGAAAAAATCTCAGAAGGTTATTACATTACCTATTAAAAACTTTACTCATAGTCTACCTTACTATTGCAGGTGCCGGTGGCTACTCTGCTGGCGGTGCTGGTGCTGGAGCTGGTCGTCCCTTCGGCGGCAGTGCCTCTCGCCAGTACCTCGCCCCCAACGCAGGCGGCCGAGGCTCCGGATCTGGGAACTTCAACGCCCAATCAGGCTACCGATACTAAATCTGACATTTGAGGGTCTTTTGTTCTGTACGAATGGGTGATAAACTTTAAAGAGGATCTTTGATATTTTCAGAAAATTGGCGCAGTCGATAGGATAATATTTTTGGTCCAACGTTATAGCTGGGTGAAAATGTTTACCTATCGCGGCTAAATACTTTTTGGAGATTAGGTTTCATGAATGTTTATTTGTGTATTCGTATAGCACAGTTTTGAAGCGCTTATTCATATTTTGACCTCTCTCTTTGATATTTATTTTACTAAGGACCCTGCAATTACTTCGCCTAGGATTACAAATGATGTTAAGCTGTGAACCGACAAATGTGATTATTATTTTATGACTAATATTAATAAATGTTATACAATAACGTTACGTTTATAAATACTTATCTAGTATCTTCATCTTTCTTTCTTTAATTGTGATCTCAAGTCTTTGTATAAACTCGCTCCTTGTAAAATTTGATTTTTCCTTGTTTAATACATAGTTTTAAGGTTATGATATATACAGCAAAGCAAAGGAAAGTACTGTTATAGAAGTAAAAAGATGGAAAATGTATAAAAAAATGTACAATTAGTTTGTAAGGACCTGTAAATACGACATGATGCAACGAATAAAACGATGATACGCATTCAGTGGTTTTCCTTTTCATTTAACACGATGAAGCATAAAATACTGTTCGATTTCAAGTCTTTGAGGGTAGAACCAGGGTTAGTATTTTGATTTTAATTTAACAAAACTTCCATATTTTATTTATTCTATATAATTATTTTTAGCCTGATAATATAATTACAATCTAGCCCATTTAATTGTGACCAGAAATAGTGGCACCTATAAACATTTTCTCAGCAATCGGTTATTATTCCATCCTCGCCCTTTTGTCTTAAGAGTTATGGTCTTTATTAATCTTATTAGTCTTATTATTGTGTGTTTTACTAGGTAAATAGTCAGGGTTTAAATTAGGCTTTATAGTTAAAAGCACTAATATCAGCTAGTTCGTCGAAATGAAAAGGATTTAGTAACAGTATGTCTGCCTTTAAAGAATCCTACTAAATCAAGAATGAAAACCGAATGTATCTGAAAACAATAAATCGGGGAGTTATTCAAAGTTAGCATGGGACCTTTACATTTAAAATAAATTAAAATAAATAGTTTGTTTAGTAGGTATGCTAAAATTGCATTTTATTTTATGTTTACTATGTTAAGTGCATTTTTAAATTCTACACAGAAACAATAATAATGTAAGTATTATTGTTATTTCCTACTTTATATTTAAGTGAAAGTAACTCAATCGGGTATCTTTGTCTACCTGCTTGCTTTTCATGAATGGCGGAACAGATCTTGATATAATTTGGCAGGCAAATAGTTTGAGCACCGGAAAAGACATAAAATACTTTCAAATAAACATTTATTATTATTCACCATTATTATTATAAAAACAAATTGAAATCTAAAAACTAAACGTAAATAGAACTAATCTAATAGGCCGCTACCAGTGGGCAACGTTCCCAAAATGCTGGCCGCATTGCCACGTTGTATGGCAATGCTCAATCTTTGACCAAAATAAAGGCCAGCATTTTGGTCACGTGTTGCGTCGACCAGACGTCCACATATGTCTTTGAAGATTTTGTGGGCTCCCGGTCCCCATGGCCCCAGCGTTTCGACCCCAAAAGGCACAAACAAGTACCCGCTATCAAGGGCACTATACTTTCAAATTGTATTTATGGTCAAAAATATAGTTTAGCTATAATAACATAATGTAATTAGTATAATATAACTGCAGAAGCGAAAGATGTATGTCAGGTTCGTAGTATGTGGAAAAATGGTAGTCTCTGCCTACGGGAATAAGGCGAATCTGTATGTACAATAATGTTACTAGAAGCGCCTCGCGGTTTCACCCGCGGGAACTTTTCATTTTACGGAATAAAAAGTAGCCTATGTCATACGGGGATAGTGTAGCTTCCCAACAGTGAAAGAGTTTTTCAAATCGGTTCTGTAGCTTCGGGGACTATTCAATGCAAACAAACAAACAAATCTTTCCTCTTTATAATATTATTACTATATTACTATTACTACAGGAATCTATATAAATAAGTCGTGTTAGTTACACTTTTTATAACTCAAGAACGGCAGAACCGATTTGGCAGAAAATTGGTAGGAAGGTAGCTGAGAACCAGAAGAAGGATATTAGAGGATACTATTTATTCCGTTATCACGGGGGAAAATTGAAACTAGGAAAAATATAGGTATCTGATAAAATCAGGTTGTACAGTTGACTACTGTCACTCATCTTGACTCATAGAGACAATGACAGAACAACGTCTGTCGGGTCAGTTAGTATAGATATAAATCCTACTAATATTATAAACGCGAAAGTTTGTAAGTATGGATGGATGGATGGATGGATGGATGTTTGTTACTTTTTCACGTAAAAACTACTGAATGGATTTTAATGAAGCTTTACATATATCTTATACATCAGAATAACACATAGACTACAATTTATAAAGATATTGTGTGAATTGTCCAAAATATGACAATAAGTGTCAAGTACGTAGGAAAAAATCTACCATTTGCGAGCTATCCTGGCGTGCGCTGCCAAAACCGCTAGAGTTACACATGTAATGTATGATGGAAATGTTTATCTTAAATAGTAAGTACTACAAAAAAGCCCACCACAGTATATATCTATATCTTATGTGTAAGCCGTAATGAGTTATAAATCGTATCGCGGATGTCAACTATGATCATTGATGACACAATAATAAAATATGCATGAACCTTTCATAATATCTATACCTAGGTGTCGTATGCGTTACGCAGGTGAAACCGCGGGGCGCAGCTCATTATAATATAATTTAGAGGCAAAATTATGTATCAATCTAAATTATATATCTACACCTTTAAAATAAAAACTACAGCAGAATCAAGGACTTAACTTTGATCAGTGCCAATAATGATCTCAAAGTATTTTACCCTATTAAGGAGTTATTACATCCGAAGAGGACCTCTAGAAATATCTGAATCACTTAGAATACTTTGAATTGTAGGTTAACATATTCAGAATAATTATAACGTATTTGGCTTGGAACAAAAGTGGTTGAAATTCTGCGCGTGCTCGGGTGCTTTTTGATAGCAAGCGGTCTGTCTGAGTGTTGGACTTTGCAATACCAAAGAACAATTCCTTCGTAATCACTTTTATTATATTTTCTGCACTTACTGTTAATACACTTCTTATATCTATGTTAAGATGTTATCTCATATAAGACTAGTCAGAGACTGCCTAACCTCGTCGACTTCTGGGGTAAAAGTCGCCGGTATGCCCCACCAATCTCTGGCCGGTAATAGTCGTTACCGGCCCATGCCTGCTGCTTTGTACCAGAAGTGACATTATCAATATTATTACCAATAAGTTAAATCTATACAATCTCATAAATGGTTAATAATCAAAGCATGTAATTTAACAAGTAAAATTTAACAATGTGGATATAAATTAAGCTTCTCAAATATATTATAATCAAGACATATTAATTACCTACATTGACTTTGACTACCACGTAGGTAGGTACTCTTGTATCCGATCAAATTACTATTTACAATAGGTATTATCAGTTTTACATTCGGCCTTCCGACTAAAATCACACGTCCTCGTGCAATTAAATTATGATTACTTAACGTCGAAAAACTAAATACTTTTCTTCTAAACAATCATCAATTAATTATGCAATAACATTATAAATATAATAACTATCTGCAAATAATTTAACGCATTAACATCTGAACAATACACACACAATATATCAAATTTAAAGTCGCTTTTGCCTACTTCTGTCGACCATGGTAACAGGCTTTCTGCTCTGATTACCATTTTATCACATAATCGGACCAAGGTTATATCTGCCTTTGTCAACTGTGGTATCAGGGCCACTTCTGCGCTGAATTCCACATGTGATAGTCTTTGACCGAGGCTACTTGCGATTACAAAACGGTAGTGACAGGCTGCTTCTGCACAGAACACTACCCTAGTATGGCTATATCTGCCAATGCTTACTCTACAATGGTTATGGTCGACTTCTACCCGACTTCCATTTCAAATAACATTAAAGGCTACTTCTGCCCTTATTACTTAATGATTCTGAAAACACGCTTCTGTGTTACGTTAACTAGTTTGTATTCAAAGTATGAACATCACACACAATGACACATACCTAAAATTACATCATTAAGCGACTTCTGCTCAGAACCGGTTAATTATTAATAACATCGAGATATTTATTATTCCCTACATCAACAATAAACGGACTGCTAGTCACACTCAATATTATCCTCGGTATCATCGCTACTAGAAGCAGAGTCTTCCTCGGCTCTATTGAAAATTAACCAAGGTTTCATTTTATCCACTACAACAACAGAGTTATATTTTCTACCACATTTACGAGTTATCGGCGTATCTTCGATCTGATATCTGTCGTTATCAAATACATCGGTAACACGATAAGGCCCCTGATACTTAGGGACTAATTTACGACTTTGACCTGATGACGAAGTTTCCCTCTCAACACTCACCAAATCACCAATTTTAAATTTCTTTGGTTCAACCGAATTTTTATCGTATTGGGCTTTCTGCTTCTTTTGGTAATTGGTAATGTACTCATTAATCTCTTCACGTATCTCGGCAAGGGAATTGTGGCTAACATTATGATCTTGGTCAAGCGAAGTTTTTAATCTACTTTCAGCAGTTCCTAATAACGTCGTACCGAAAAGAGCCTCAGAGGGGGTTCGCCCAATACCTTTATTGTGTGTATTATTGAGACCCCACTGTACATCAGGCACATAGAAGTCCCATTTCTTTTCGTCCTGTCCCGCACATTTAGCAGTGAGGGAATCGTGTAATGTGCGGTTATACCGCTCAACTTGTCCGTTTCCGCGCGGTGTGGCCACTGCGTTAAGGACATGTTTAATACCTAACCCGCTCATAAAGTTGATAAACTTTGAGCTAGTGAAAGACGATCCCCTATCAGAAATGATCCTCTTAGGGACGCCAAAAACACTAAAATACTCTCTTAATTTGTCGATGACGATAGATGTTTTTGTGCTTCTTACGGGTTTCAAAATGATAAACTTCGTATAAGCATCAATGATTACTAACAAGTGCGTATTGCCCTTTGAGCTTTTGACAAACGGACCGACATGGTCAATGTGTAGCGTAGCGAAAGGAGAATCTATTTTAGGTATTGGGTGCAATGGAGCTCTTCTTCTATTTGATGACTTTGTATATGCACATTCGAGACAAGAGTCTACGTACTTCTTGACGAAGCGTCGCATTTTACCAAACCAATAGGATTCCTTTACTTTAGCCAGCGTTTTGTCAAAAGCAAAGTGCCCTATATCATCGTGACATTGTTTAAGTATCTGCCAGCGTACACCCTTGGGTACTACCCATCGTTCGCCCTCATCAGTCACACGATATAATTTATTATGTCGAACAACATAATTTTTACTAACATCTACGACGTTAGCCGACTCTGGATCTAGTAGGATCGATATCTTACGCTGAACTTCTGAATCTGCCTGTTGGACAGTACCTAACCAGTCTTCATCCGAAACTACCAACACATCTGCAGTTTTAGTTATTTTGGTAGTCTGATCCGCTTTAGGGGGCGGATTTCTGCTTAATGCATCAACATAATCAGATCTATCTTTTTTGCATAACATTATTTTAAATATAGTAGACTCACCATCATTGCTATCGGAAGTTAAATTGGTAGTGCCCAGTAGATTGAGCTCCCGCAGAAATGATCAAAGATTATATTCTCCTCCTTGTGTTTCAAATTACCGGCAGAACTCTTTCTTTATACGTACTATTAACCTATTCAACTCGGAGTATTCAAACGTTGTTGACCTATTTATAATGAGACAAAACATTTTCAAAAACATTGTGAATCTAAATTTCTTTGATAATAATAATCATAACTGAATAGTTTTCTTAGTTGTATGGCTTTGTAATGTATGTAAATACTCTCTGTATGTTCGATATGGTAGTTGGATGTATGAGTAATTTGTTTATTATTATTTATAAGTATGGCACTAATTTCATTTAGTACATCCACAGTACAAGAAATTTTGTAAGCGAAAACTGTTAAGGCTGTGTAAACCTATTAGTGTATCTATGATATATATAAGTTGCTGTTAGTTTTCCTAAAAATAAATAAATAAATAAATAAATAAATAAGCCATAGACTTTCCAGGACGATATTCAATAGAGAAATTGAACTCTTGCATTGAGATCCACCACCTAGCAACTCTCGGGATAAGGTCTCTTTTCAGAAACGTTGCCCGCAGCGAGTTACAGTCGGTGAAGACCTTGAACTCAATGCCTATCAAATACACGCGAAAACGCTGCAAAGACGCTACAAGGGCAAGAGTTTCGAGCTCGTATGACGTCATGTGTTGCTCATCGACAGTAGTCTGTCTACTGTAGTATGCCACAGGATTTAGAACGTTATCTTTATTTCGCTGCATCAGTATGCCAGCGACACCAAGTTTGCAAGCGTCTGTGTGCAATTCAGTACTAGCATTTGGATTGTATAGCGACAGGACAGGTTTTTGTAATAGTTTGTCTTTTAACGTATTAAAAGCTTTTACTTGCTCGGTACCCCACAGCCACTTAGTATCCCCTTTGAGTAGGCTTGTCAGTGGTTTCGCAATCATAGAAAAACCTTTAACGAAACGCCTGAAGAAGCTACACAACCCGATGAACTGCCTAACACCATGTTGATTGGTAGGTTCTGGAAAATCACGAACGGCTTCTATTTTCCGAGCTCCAGGTCTAATGCCTTCCCCACTAAGCTCAAACCCTAGGTAATCGACAGTTTTACTAAAGAAACAACATTTACTGAGTTTAAGGGTTAAACCTGCATTCTTCAACAGTTCTAAGATTTGCTGCAACTTGTTTAACCCTTCTTCTATCGTTTTGGACGGTATAATTATGTCATCCATATAGGCTGAAGCTACACCTTTGGCATTGCCGAGGACCAGATTGATCATGCGCATGAAATTAGAAGGAGCATTAGCCAGCCCGAATGGCATTCGATTGAATTCGAACTGCCCATCGGGAGTTACGAATGAAGTTTTATGACGGTCTTCACCCTTGATAGCAATCTGGTAGTAACCTGATGCTAAATCAAGAGTGGTATAATACTCATAGCCAGCAAGGTCGTCTAGTTGATCATCAATCCTCGGCAATGGGTAATTTTCCTTAAATGTTTTCCGATTCAACGCTCTGTAATCAACGCACAACCTAACATCACCAGTTTTCTTTTTGACAATGACAATTGGACTTGCGTATGGCGACGTTGACGGCTTGACAATATCGTTTTCGACAAGCTCTTGAACCATTTCTCGAACCTTGTTTCTTTCACTAATTGGTAATCTGTAAGGTCGGTACACTACAGGCTCATCGTCCTTTAGATTGATTGACATTTCTACTACGTTGGTTTTACCTAGCTCTTGTAGGTTAAAAGCGAAACAACTGCGATATTTATTGAGCAGACTAACCAAAGAATCGGAGGTCTTACTATCAAGACTTCCATCGGACTTTATATCGTCTATCTTTATTTCCTGATGCAGCTCCGCTTCGTTGATACGCAAAACATCACAACTGTTTTCAGCGTCTGAGACTGGATCAGCTCGCTTACACCTTGCTATTTTTGTACCCTTTTTAATGACGAAAGATTCTGACGAAAGGCTTTTTAGCAATGCGGTACCACAACCATCAGTGACCGAAAATAGACCCTGAACAAGGTAATGTTCTTGACCTAGTTTAAATCTATTGCTGCCCTCAATGTATATATCTCCGGTGTATACAGGTTCAGTCTTGAAGTCGACCAATGTAAGTCCATCGACTCGCGTGTCTTCTAGGCAAAGTAAGTTTATCTTTAGATTCTCGCGAGTCTCGTCTGATCGAATACGAAGCGAAACGTTATCCTTTTCAATAATTATGTGAGGTTGTTCCGTGAAAGACCTACCAATCAATAACGCTTCCTGCAAGAAATTATCTGGAACAACTAAAAGGTCTACGTGAGCTTTTGTTTTATCAATTTCGATCTTGACAGAACACTTGCCTAACGGCTGAACCGCAGAGTTACCAAACCCTCGGAGGATAGGTAACGTCGCATCATTATCAAACCTGGCACCTATGTCTGCAACCTCAGAAACTTTAATGAGAGTCGCGGAACTACCAAAATCGATAAAACATGTTTTCGGAACCCCATTAACAAGAACCTGTTTGCGGTACTTAGAAACACTTGAGTCAGTGCCTTGTACTAACATGACAGGTTTCACCTGAGTGTTATTGTTTGGTGTGCTGTTAATGCTTTTGGATTCATTGCACTTGTCGGCTGTATGTCCGAATCGAGAGCATTTATTACACTTGACTAATGGTTTCGTGCATTGCGACTTATAATGACCATACTGTGAGCAATTGAAGCATTGAATTAGACGATCTCTAACTTCTCTGTTAACCATATTCCTTTCCGGTTTCATATCGCCAGGTCTACTTCGTTTCTTATCGAAACTACCAGCATTTAGATTGCCGATATTTCTGGCGCTTTTTAAATATGGTAATAATTGGTCCGGCGTCTCGAATCGAGCTGCCTCTGCACCTAGCCGTACGCTACGATCTTCGATACCAAATATAATGCAGTCTACTGCCTTCTTGCCTTGAATACCGCAACGATTAAGGAGTACCACCTTGTCATAAAAATATTCCTCAAGCGAATCGCTAAATTTTGCGCGCTTACCTAGCATTGTTGCAAGTAGCTGCCCGTAATTATCGTCGCTCGGAAAAGCCAATTTTAACTTATCCTGCCACTCTGGCCATGAATGCATAACAGTTGAGAGGCCCTCGTACCACTTCTGGGCAAAACCTTTCAATTTAGGAAGAGAAAAATGTATCGTCTGTTTCTCCGTCCAATTATATATTATTGCGCATTCATTCACTTTATGAAGCCACATATTTATAGTCTGCTCTTTGCGAGCAGGGTCAAATTCAGGTATCGTGTTTTGATTAGATAATTTATCATGATTCGCGTTATTACCTAAAGAATGTAGTACCTGCACTAACTGCATCAAGGTAGCGTTATTATTAAAATTTAAATCATTGCCTGAGGTGGGTTTCGATGGCTGGCCGATGTCTTCACAACTGGAACGGCTACGCCTCCGATTGCAGGCAGGGCTGCGGCTCCGCTGGCCGGCAGGGCTGCGGCTCCGCTGGCTAGCAGGGCTGCGGCTCCGCTGGCTGGCAGGGCTGCGTCTCCTTCCACCGGCAGGGCTGCGGCTCCGCTGGCCGGCAGGGCTGCGCCTCCGCTGGCCGGCAGGGCTGCGGCTCCGATGGCCGGCAGGGCCGCGGTTCCGCTGGCCGGCAGGACTGCGGCTCCACTGGCCGGCAGGGCTGCGGCTCCGCTGGCCGGCAGGGCTGCGCCTCCGCTGGCCGGCAGGACTGCGGCTCCGCTGGCCGGCAGGGCTGCGGCTCCACTGGCCGGCAGGGCTGCGGCTCCACTGGCCGGCAGGGCTGCGGCTCCGCTGGCCGGCAGGGTTGTGGCTCCGCTGGCTGGCAGGGCTGCGGCTGCGCTGGCTGACGGAGCTGCGCCGCCGTTGGCCGCCAGGGCTGCGCCCCTGTTGGCTGCCGGGGCTGCGCCCCCGTTGGCTGGTGGGGCTGCGCTCTCGCTGGCTGGCGGGGCTGCGCCCTCGCTGGCTGGCGGGGCTGCGCCCTCGCCGTCTGGCGTGGCTGCGCCCTCGCTGGCTGGCGGGCACGCATCTCGCTTTTCGATCGAGAATAGGACTGCGTGAACGGTGACGAACATCACCGTTTCTAGAGCCACTCTCGGATCTTCGATCTCGGTCGCGTGAACGCCGTATCCAGGAAGCATAGTCGCTTTCCATATTCTACACACACAAAATTTCGGCACAGAACATTTGGATAATAAACTTAAAAGCAGAAGTCTAGTTTCACGAAGCAACCGTTACACAAGCAACCGTTACACATTTCATCGAATAACCGCTATTTACTGTGTTATAATTGCGAAATGTATTTTTCCAGTAAATAGAAAAAAAAACGGTTATGTTTCAAACGAAGGTACATAATTTTGCTAACATTTTCATAACACAAAGAGGTAGTATAATAATATCACAAAATTTGAACACGCTATTTTCATGTCATTTGATTATCTGTGATGCGTGTTCTACTAGTAGGCGGAGTAAAATAAGTAGACAATTACTGTTACTTACCCGTACCACTTCTGATTTGTTGGACTTTGCAATACCAAAGAACAATTCCTTCGTAATCACTTTTATTATATTTTCTGCACTTACTGTTAATACACTTCTTATATCTATGTTAAGATGTTATCTCATATAAGACTAGTCAGAGACTGCCTAACCTCGTCGACTTCTGGGGTAAAAGTCGCCGGTATGCCCCACCAATCTCTGGCCGGTAATAGTCGTTACCGGCCCATGCCTGCTGCTTTGTACCAGAAGTGACATTATCAATATTATTACCAATAAGTTAAATCTATACAATCTCATAAATGGTTAATAATCAAAGCATGTAATTTAACAAGTAAAATTTAACAATGTGGATATAAATTAAGCTTCTCAAATATATTATAATCAAGACATATTAATTACCTACATTGACTTTGACTACCACGTAGGTAGGTACTCTTGTATCCGATCAAATTACTATTTACAATAGGTATTATCAGTTTTACATGAGTGACTCTTATAAGGCTGCTTATAATCTTATAATGACTCTTATATGTAGATGACGTAACGATGGATATTGTACGTACTACTGAATATCATTAACACATTATGTGAGAAGTGAGATGATAGTAGGTAAGAAAACACAGGCATGCACAAAATAAAAAGCCATTCAAAATAAATGGAAATAAATTAAATTGGTACGGTGTAGTACAATTTATCATTTATTTACCTCACAAGGTTTTGTAAGGCACTGTAAATTGGAAATACCTAATTTAAATATGATCGACATTTATAGACTTTTGGATTATGGACTTATTACACCATTCATCTTAGTGGGTAACAATGGACCCGATAACAAGGATAAAATTGTCTGTAAGTTTAAAATAACATAATTATCTATTATTATTATAATAATTATGTGGTCGATACTACGTGTACGTTTTATAAGTAAAAAATATTCTTATTATTATTATGCGGTCGGTACGTCAGTAGGTAGGTACGTAAATACGACATTTTTTAATTATCAATAAAAATTCAGTATACCTACCTACCTACCATATTATGAAGTTTTGAGTAAATCACTATAAAAATAAACTAAATAGATACCTAAGTACCTACCCGTGTAAAACAATCTCCGTCTTACCATAAAGATTTCGTCCAGAGTTAAACAGATGTCTCTAAAATTTCGTTCCACAAAATAGACGTAGGTACAGGTATCACTCGCGTTTTTTAACTTAATCCTGGCGTTCTTAATTATTTTACGCAATACATCTTGACAGATCTTTTCAACTCTGGTTAACATTTTTTGTGGTAATAGCGCTAGGTTGCAATGCGTTTATTACAACGCCTTGCCGAGCCAAGCAAGTATGGAATATATTGTGTTTGCGAGTTTCAGATGTGTCTGTCTAACCCCCGGTTTCTACGTTTGTCCGCTTTGACAGTAGATTAAAACTATCGTTGCCTCTATCTGACTATAAACAAATGACAAGGATGGCAATAGAATTAATCTGTTGTCAACGCTGACTGACGTTTCAGAAACTGGGGGATAGTCAATCCGTTTAGACTTGGCGATGAGAGATTGTGAGTAGGTAGATAAACGTTTCATCATGGCCACTAGGGTATACTGGAACATTATTAAGCTCAGCTGGGGGTAAAATATGGCGAAAATGTTTAATTACTTGATGGTGGCTGTAATATATTTGCGCCGATTTTTTATAAATCTGTAAAATTAGATTTTTGGTGGTTTTTTTTGTTGCTTTTAATTTTATTAGTAAGATAATAATACAAAAAATATGCATCACTGCCTTCGCGTAATGCGGTCAGGCAAGATCTACCGTCGTGTAAGATCTAACTTAGAAGGAAGTCTTTATGACTTTACATTGCATTCTACTTATTGCAATAAAACGTTTTGTGCAATGTGCGTTTTTGCTATTAAAAGTTCACAATGTATTCATTTGAATAGCTACATAAATCGAATTCATTAATTGTTTTTAACTGCATAGTATTATGTAGAAAATATACGAAGGTATACTAACAGCAGATTGTCTACAAGCCACTTTACTAGGTATAGGTACGGCCGTCATCTTAATAAATGTTGAGTAATTTTTGCTTGGGGACACATAGTTGCTCCAATATTTTTTAAGGCGTTTCACGACACTGCTAACAACAAGTAAGTAAGTACCTAAGTTGCTACTATAGCTGCCAGTGGAGATGACGTTAATGACATACATGGAAAATAAATGGCAGAACATACAAAAATGAAAGCAAAAATTGTGGGGAGAAAAAGAGTGAAGGTTCTGTGGGTTATTTATTTAGTTGTTTAATCGATTGAGTTGAAATATTGTGCAAAAGTAGGGGCTGGAGTTAAAGTTCTGATAATATACTTACTAGTAGTAACATCAACTAACAATATTATAGGTGTCGCAAGAGTCGTGTCGGATAAGAATTCCGTCTTCACGCAACGTTGATTAAATGACTTCCCTTTTAGGATTATTCTTGCGCCTATTTGCGATTGCCTATATCAACTTAGATTATTTTCACGTCATTTAGAAAAATATAATTCTGGAAATTGACACAACCGATTCAAACAACTTAATAACAAAAAATGTTAAGCAGTCAAATTATTTGTGCCATCATCAAAATGCAGATGAGCTTATTTTACTAAAGTATAAAAATATATATAGGTATTGTATGTTCAAACCAAAACACGCCATCATATTAACACGAAATAAGGAGACCTCGATCTCTTTTCGACTTTAAGTCATAAAACAAGACAATTTGCAGATATCAAATTGGCAAATCAGACTGTACGAGCATCAGATAGCGTCAGATACGTTAGATTGCTTGGAAGCTAGTGATGGGTAAATACTAAATACATCAAGATTGCTACGGGTTTTGGTGGTAGAGTCTTGATACTGGACCTTAATGATATTATATATCATAAAGATAGTATTGGAATATTTATTTTTTGATCCATCGATCTTCAAAGAGATGGTCATTGGTCAGTGTCAGAGCATGTCTGACTACAAACACAGAGAGTAGAAAAGGTTTACGGACCTTTTCTACTAGTAGGTACCTAAATATTATTATCTCCATCGCATTACAATTTGTCAATCGTGCCAAATTCAGGTTCAAGAGATGACCTAAATTTTAGAGCTTAAGTTTAGTAAAACTAAAACTTGCGAATGTCAGTCCTTAAAACCGTTGACATTGGGTAATTTTTGACAGGTTTCAAGATCAGTCCAGGTCTTGCTCTGGGCCAAATCTGTACAGCACTGAAAGTATTGCACACACCAGATGCACGACTCATCCATCCATCTGTGCCTACATGGAATGATTCTCCATAACTCGAGTTCTTCGGATATGCATAATTAAGAGCAAGTAGGTACTGTTTTATGTAACGAAATGGCGGCCTTGCTACGTGATGGTTCAATGTCATTACAAGTATGAATACTTATGAGAAATCATGTGATTCAAACTATGCGTGTTTTAATTATGTATAGCTACTCGTAACTACAAAGTTTTAGCAATCACCTATTATGAAAATTAAAACCACTGAATCCGCCCATGACTCGTTGTTTTCAAATCCCGTGGAAACTTCTGAACCGATTGTAATATGGTTTTCACTGTTCGTCAGCTTAGTGTTTTGTTTAATTTGTATATTGCATATATGGAACGAAGAAATTAAAAAAAATATCCAAGTCTCTCTCTCTCTCTCTCTTTCTCCTCTCTCTTACCAGCTATGTTATTATATCCCACATGGTGATGGGGTCAGCTTTCCTTTCCTTTCCCTTACATATAATGTATGCATATACATAAATCAAACAATTGATATAAAATAGTATAAACGATGCGTCGACATACGTGGATCACCCGAGCAAAGATCAGCCGGCCAGTGTCTTGATTGAGAAATTGTTTTCAAATATCTATAAACAAATACCGCTGCAGTCAAAGTCACGGGTAACATAACAGTTTGTCTATACTTCTATACCTACTAATATTATAAAGAGGGAAGATGTGATTGTTTACATTGAATAGGCTCCGAAACTACTGAACTGATTTGAAAAATTCTTTCACTAGTTGGGAAGCTACACTATCCGCGAGTGACATAAGATACTTTTTATCCCGAAAAAATTAACGTTTCCCGCGGGATAGTAGTTAACGCGGGTGAAACCGCGAGGCGCTTCTAGTTTATAACAATAATGATGAACGAAACAGTCAGTGGTCTACCTAAGTTGTCGACACGAAACATGAATTAAAGGTGTTCAAAAAACTTGCAATTTGCGGAAATCTTACAAATCGTACCGTAGGTATGCAAATTTCAGTTTGACCTTTACTAGAACTCTTAAATAAAAGGGGAATATTACTAACGAACACGTTCGTTAATGATGATTACTCTGCTTTATTTGTTTATGGCTTAGGTACTTGTATTAAAATAAATTGTACTAATATACTGGCGGTTGATAATCTGCACGAGCGTTGCAATCCACTGACTGCCGGTTTGAAACATCCGCCGTAAAAAGACTTAATTTCCTAAGGCTGTGGTCATAAACGCCACCATTTACAGCGTCATTTCGTACGCAGCGTCACAGCCGCGACAATTGCAGCCTAAGTTATCTGCAAATTTCCATTGCTTCGTCCTTCGAATGGTACGTTCGCTGGTGGCGCCGGTTGTTATTGACTGGTAGGCGTGGTTCAGCCACATCAGAAATCAAAGCAAACTTTGGCAACAGACGTCGGCTATCTCAAACAATGAGTTAAAGCAAAGGTTTATAAAAAAATATCGAAAACACATCCCGTTCAAACATGTGGAAGAAGGAAAAATCTGTATAATAACAATGATTATGATTCTCTAATGCTAAAATACTCGTATGATAATAAAGGTGTCAAAAATAATGAAATCATCATCAAATGAATCAAAATAACTTCAATCAAAAAGTCAACAAAATCAACTTTACGAAACATTTAAAAACATAAATACGATATCATTTTAAATGATATTAGTAAGATAAGATAATGTATAATGTATTCAGCTCACTAACAGCCTAAACCCTAACTACCACATGCACAAATAAACCCCTCTTTATATACTTGCCAAGTTCCGTTCCACTCCCAACAAGAACCTTCAAAATTCACGACACAACCATAAGGTATCGATAGAGGCATCAAAAAATCCTTAATTGATTCCATGATACTTATTAATTAAGATATCACGATCATGATGATTATTATATCACCCGGAAGATGATCTAAGGCGCGAGAATTAAGTCAATCATTTTAGGGTATATTGATAAAATAAGTGCCTAAATATTAACCTATTGATACTAGCAAAAAGTTGGCAGACGGCAATTAGGTGTCGTTGTATTGTTCTCATAAAATTCTAAAATAGCGAAAAAAATCTGAAGTCTAAAGCTCCGCTAAGTAATGGTTTAACTAAAATTGAAGCAGAACCATGTTTGAACCTATTGGAGTTGAAAAGCTAGAACTGTAGAAATGAGCATTGAGTGGACAGGAATACAATTTATACAAAACTTATTCGGTGTTACCACAAAAGATTTAAACTAGAGTTGAACTTTGTGTCTAAATATTTTCGCCACAAATCGATATCTAACCCTCACGGTTTCTTACTCAACAACAAATTCACAAGTAAAATAATAAGGAATGCCAGGTTTGAGTAAGAAAACGCGAGTGATAGACGTCAATTTTGTGGAACAAAATTGTAGATAAATCTTTTTATCTCTGGTCTAAGCTTCTATGGTAAAACGGTACCTACCTATTGTATGTACCATCCAATGCAATGCCGCAGTCATCATTTTAGAAACATAAACGGTGACGGCTTGCTAGAATAGGATAAGGCTTAGTTTTGTAGCACTATAACACGTGTTCTGTGGTTTAGTGTAATTGTAGTTGTTTCAATAGTAAGTATTTCTAGAATAAATGTGAGTTATTAACACAAGCCACTGAAAGTCATAAGGGCATCAGTGTCGCGACCTATCTTATGCGAAAACCGGAATGGATACGCTTTGAATGCACTTCGCGACAGCAGGCGAGATCAGCCTCTGGCGACAGATTTTATTTGATCCATGTGGAAAACCTAATAATATGACGTCATGGCTTGGTATTTTAAAGTTTTTCAACCTCCAGCTTGATCACTATTCCCTTTTGACCAGATTAATGGCCCAAAATTGGTGAAATAGTGTTCAATGTTGCTTATTATAGACTTTTTCCACCAAGACAGACATAATATTGATTATTATACGGACGTTTCTAAAATCCATTTATTGATTTATTTTAACCCTCACTTTAAGAACGCAAATTCGTTAGAATGACCCTCAAGCGCTATTCTACAATATAAAAATAATGATTAATTATATTGCGTGACCATAGCCCTACGTTCAATAACACATAGTTCCCAAACCAAGTGCTTATTTGAAGATAAATGTTTCTTCGGAACCACAATAATGATAGCATCCGAGTAAATACGCCAAAACTAATGACAAGATATAAACGGCACGACGTCAGACACGTATCATTGTCAGCTCTTGAAAGTTACTACGGGTACCTACTTATTTGTATAATTAATTAATTACATTCAAAAAGGATCTAGGTACTCCATAACAACGTTTGATTAATTCCGAACTGCAAAGGACTCAAGGCATAAGAAGTTGCATCGAAAAACTAGACACATTTAATTAAGCGGTTTTTATTTTGGCGTCTGTGTTGATTGCTCGTGTCATGTATAACGTCAATTCGCTCTGACAACCAAGAATTAAGCCGTTGAAAAAACTAATTGATCGACACCGTAGGCATTTTTATTCAATAAGATCCTTACAAATTGATTTGGCGTAAAAACATTACTCGTAACTGGATATTTTTAATTACAAATTGGCTCGTTAAATCGATGAGCCCCGATTGCTACGTACTTACTGGCTTACTGGGCACTACTCCTAATAGCCAAAGGTAGGTACTTGACAAATAAAATTTAAGTAAACCGCAAGTTGACACAGTCAATCATGAATGTATCATTATGCTGTCCTATAGGAAAAAAAAATGAGACAGTCTATCTGCCCGTTTGTCTGATTGTTACTCATCTGACCATAATATCTCATATGAAATAATCTGATTAAAAAAATAATGTTAGAAAGAGGTGTCAAATTTGAAATAGAGAACTAAAAAAAACCTGGCGCAACCATGAGTTGACGCAGCTTATTAGTTATATCCCTCATGCATCTCAAAGATAAAGCTCGATTGCGATAGCACTGCAACACGATCCACAATCTCATTCATGTAAGTGCAATTAAACTGTATAGAGATCACGATCTAAACAATCGATATCAACACTTTCGCCGGAATCGATTACAATCGGCAATTAATCGGATCCTTGAATCCCTGAAATGACAGACGAGGTCGATACCTCACGTTCAGAAGCCAAAAAATAAAGGCAACTAATTACATGAGCTGCTTGCATTAGTTGTAAACGCTCGTTTATTATCTTAGAGCGTTACGTCAGTTCTGTGCGTGATGTATCAGGATTAGGATCAGATCAGTCGGTATATAATAGGTCAGCTCATCTCGGAGCATCACAGTTCAGATTGAGCTTCACATTTGGTAGTTTCTGTTTTGGGAGTCGAACCATTTTGCAAATATGAAACTGGTAATTCTAAATCAAATATTTAACTTTAATTTAGCGGTATTTATTAACTGTTCACTGTAAGGATTACATAAAATCACGCAAGACAATCCCTTTTAACTTCGTGAGACTCTTCGTGATAATATTCAATTTGAAACTATTATGGTTTTTTGATCAAAGTTATTGCTGTGATACTTTGGATAGTGACAGTAATTCCCAACAAAATTTAGGGATTCTAACCCTTTTGAGCACTTTCACATTCAGCAACTTACCTTTATTAATATTAATCATGATTCCATTGTCATAAAATGGTCTTCTGCAGTTCATCGTTGCCGCACTCGTCGCTGTCGCCGCCGCCGGCCGCCTGGAACACCTGGAGCGTTCCTACCTACCTCCAGACCAAGGTTCCAGTCTCAGCCGTTACAGCTCCCAACCAAGCTTTGGCTCCCAAGCACCTTCCAGCTTCGGAGGCTCTAGGCCCCAAGGCTTTGGCGGCCATGGCTTCGGAAGCTCGGGATCTCACGGAAGCTTTGGATCGAGCTCTTTCGACACCAATGGGATTGACGCTCAAGGGGCTGGAGTGAGGTCCTCTGGATCCTTTGGTGCTTCAGGCTTCCCAGGAGCCACCATCAACCAGTACCTGCCTCCTGACCATGGACCCTCCGGTGGGAGTGGGGCTCAGTTCGGTGGCTCCCTCCAAGGTTAGTCGTGCAGAATTATATTGGTTTAATCTAATGAGTCCATCTTGCACATTTATGTGAATTCAGAATTGAAGTACTATAGTTACCTATCTGATATCTTTTAATTAGCAAGATGAATAGCTTTGATGGTAGTATCAACCTTAGTAAATAATTTTTTTAGTAGCGCGCTAATCAACAATTCATTGAATTTCGAGTAGGCTGGTGTTATTTCCAAAGATTGACTTGATTAAAAATATTATCTATTTCTACAAGTATGATTGGCAGTAAGTTGCTGATTAGTTTTAGCTACTTAGTTAATACAACAAATAATATTGAGATTTGAGTTAAACTAATAAATTTTGTTACTTCACAGTTCGATTACAGAAACCCACACCATAAAAATATTTAGTGCACCATACAGCATTTCTATTCTATTCTCTCCGCTTACTAACAAGTTCTTTTCTCTCCAGGTTTCGGCAGTGGCAACCACGGTTCCCAGTACACTCCTCAATCTTCCTTCGGAGGTGCCTCTCGTTACTCCGCTCCTAGCTCCCAGTACGGCGCTCCGTCTACCTTCGGCGCCCAGGCCCGTTACCAGCAGGCTGGAGGAAGCCAGAACTTCGGCCAGGGCGGTAACCAGTTCCCTGCCGCCAGCCGCCAGTACCTGGCTCCCAAGTCAGCTTCCAACTACCCCCAGCAGTCCTTCGATGAGGAAACCGGATATCACTACTAAGGTCCTGTAGGTAGGCTCCTGTTGTACCTACAATAAAGCCAAGTTGGTTGTGTTCATTATAATTTTGTATGTAATATTATAGTAAAATTTTGTATGTATTCATTTTTGTATTTTATTTTAAAAGCCCATGGGATTTCATCCTACCATGGGAATTTACCCAAGTTACCGAATCAAATATGGTTGTCGATAGAAGTTAGGCAGGCAAGCTTTTTAGTGCGTATTCTGCGTAAGCTCATCAAAATGCGTTAAAACTCTAATCGCTATGAATCTATCAGTCACCAAAGAGTTCCGTTGTCTTTCTTCTGTTTTTATAATCGGTTTAAATAGTGTGAACATAAGTAGGTACCTTAGATAATTATCAATCATCAACAGAAAATCTGATGCGAAGCCTAGCATTTACAGTTTTTATATTAACAGCAATATACATTACTTTAACATTTTTACAGTCTTGAGAGATAGTCCCAGTAGAAGCTAGTGTAATAGTTTGAGAATAGACAGCTCATTAAACCATTTTCGTCGACTTTGTTATTTAAATGGATATTATACTGTTGATACTTACTAATTGTAATTTTAAGACCTTTATACTCACAGTCTCAACAGTAAATTATTCTTAATCTGGTTACAATGACGGACTAACGCCTATAAAAAAAAACATACCTATTATCAAAGCACTTGTACGAGTCGCAGTGTAGGTAGGCCTCCCACTAGATGGGCCGACGACATCAAAAGAGTCGCAGGCGACCGGTGGATGCAAGTGGCAAATTGTCGTTCAGTGTGGCGATCTAAGAGGGAGGCCTATGTTCAGCAGTGGACGTCTTCAGGCTTATGATGATGATGATGATGATGTACGAGTACGTTGTATACGTGTGTTCAAGTATTAGCATAGCAACAGTGTTGATAAATAATTATGTAGGTAATAAATAATGACGGTACAGAAATAAGTTAGAATGATTATTTTAATCCCTAAAAAACACGTGAACATCGTGATCTTAATTTTTTTGCTGTCTGCGAATTTTATGTTACGTCTTCATTAGTAATTAACGGTGTATTTCAAAGGTTCCGTATACAATTCAATTTGGAACATTTGTAATTGAAACAAAGTGATACAATAAAAAAAGTTGATCCTACATTAAAATTCGATCAAGCTGAAAGTCACCGGATTCCTATTAGGGTGTTTTGTCAGCGGTTCTTGACACAGGCCCATTCTAGGCTGACCGGCTTTACTTATCACCTTCGAGTTCCACATAGTCACTATAAAATTAAAACTTGATAGAATAGTGGTAAAAAAACAATTAAGCGATAGGCATCGTTCAAAATTATCCGAAAAAGTCTGGTTCATAAGCAATATTTATAACTATTTTATTGGTTTTCCCAATATAGGTATGTCTCCATTAAAATGGGCCTCTAGAAGGCAAACTAATGAAAATTAATATACGCATCAGACTTAAAGAAAGACCGGTTATGAAAATAATACGTAATAATTAACCGTTCCTCCCATACATAATTACGACGCTCACGCACGCAACCCTAAAAATTACCACAAGGCTATAAAATGAATTAAACTAAAAACAACTATTAATATTTAGACACGGGTCATTTGAAAAATCGGTTTTGTTTTTATTCCAGTTTTAACGTTTCTTTACACACCTGTTTCTGAGAAAGATTGCTAAATGTTGTAAGTGCGTCTTGTTTAATGACTGTATTCAATTTTACGATTTTAACCTGATAAGCTCATTAAAATTTACATTTGTGATTCCTTCGATCCTTGTTCGGTTACTTTTAAAATACAGTCGTCGATAGAATTAGCAGGTGTTGTGTCCTAATAAATTTCATATGGACTCATAAGTCAGTCATGGAGTTAAAGTTTGGGCCACAAGTCACAAGATCCATACAATCGTGACGGCAAGCACTCTCGCTTGATAAACGCTGACGTAACACATACATCAACACAAGCACACTCACCCGGCCTTGACTCGGAGCTTGAACTTGATACATCAAGTTCAAGTTCACGAGTCTTGCAAGTGAAAGTAAGTATGTCTACTGATACTTTCGCTTGCGACGCGCAACTGGCTGATGCTGCCGCACTGGTTCACATTCCACTCAATGTTACAGATAACTTAGGTAAGGTATTATTGCGTTTAGAAAAAGCTCTAGGTATACATTTTTTTCTTCAGTTTATTGGTCATGCTTTTGTGGTATTAAGGTTTAGAGCGAAAAAGCTTAATACTGTATATATATTGGGATGGATTGATGTGTTTTAAAACGGTTTCTATTGTTTTAATTGCTTTGAAATTTGGCATCACTATGAAATTCTGAGAACAGCACAATCATATACCTAAGTAGTTATGATGAAAGATTAATAGTGTAAGGGGTAATTTCGATCACCGTACTTGCAGCAGGTACTAAATTCAGAAGTTAAATTTATTTTCGTCCAATTATATTCAAGTTTTCAACGCTTATATCCATGGAGTATCATTACCACAGATCTGGAGCATTATATCCCTTGGTGTAAATAGTTTGTCAGGCCTTTCAGGGACCTGAAAGAACAATAATTCTTGACACCAGGGGATATAAGTATGCTACTGTTTCATACGAGATATTTTCAGAAGGGTCTTTGTTCAATGAATCCAATATAGAAAGTGCCCCATCTACATAGTTTTGCCAAGTGCAAACATTCTACAATCATCGCAAGGTCAGAAATAATCGATGTCACCGGAGTGCATCCGTTTTTAAATATTTTTTGATAGGCTTCTCTGCACTATAAAAGTGGTAGGAATTTGGTAAATGTCACAGTAGTTCTTTTCTTGTCTTTGAGGTGCTTGACTTGAGTTCAGAAAAACAACAAAATGAATTTGGTAAGTTTTATAATTTAACCTTTTAATTTCAAGTGGACATCGATAGAGCAAATTACTAATGTATGAATGGAAATTTATTTATTTAGAACATAGAGATGTGAATCTATGGGAATATTCCCTATTTATAAGGCAGCTAGTTTAGAGTTTTGGTCTCTAACAATAGATCACATCTCGTTTCTGATAGTAGTTAATCTCTAGAATGTGTACCCTCCAGTCAAGCAGAGTCGACAAAAATTTAGGTCCAGATTGTATAATTTGGTCCATGCTAATGATGATTACCTAAAAAACTTGAGATGGGAAGTGTCATTGACACACTGCCTTGTGCTAACAATAGTATTAGCTGTTTAAAAAAAAATCGTCCATGTGTTTTCTGCGTGTGCTTGCTAATGTAACTACGGAAACTAAACTTAGACCTGTCTATACATCGCAAGTATTTGCTGTGAGTCTAGGTTAAACGATTTAAACCTAGACTCACAGCAAATTACGATTAATTTGTCGTGATTCTTAAAATACAGGATAGCATCCAAGTTAGGAATACAAAAATAAAGTTGTAAATTACAAAAGTCTTAGAGAATATCTCAATATATTCAGATCATTCAAAATTGAGACCCTGATTGACTAAAATGCTTTTGTATGATAATAACTAGGGATAGGAGATAGAGCGTCTGCATAACCTAATACTCCTTACAACTCTTCTTCTAGATCCTTCTAGCTGCAGTCATCACCCTCACCTCAGCTGCCCAGCTGCCTTCCAGGAACTATATCCCCCAGGGACAGGGGCAGTCTGGAAACTCCCAGGGGGCAGGAGGTTTCGGGGGGTCCCAAGGAGGTTTCGGGGGCAATGGACAGTACCAGGGCTCTCAGAATGGAGGTTACGGGGGCTCTGGAGGAATCGGCGGTAACGGAAATGGGAATAAAGATAAGAACGCTGCTATACTGAAACAGGACCAGGCTATTGATGAGAGTGGCAGTAAGTTAATATTTTGATTTAGCAGTTTGGGTTTTGTTATAAAGTTTAGTACTCCCTAGTTTGCTATCGGTAGTTAACAGAGGGATTTGGAAGTACCTATAAAATTACAGAGGTTCTAACTGTCATCATCATCATCCTCATCATCAGCCTGAAGACGTCCACTGCTGAACAATCTGAACATAGGTCTCTCCCTTAGACCGCCACATCGAACGACAATTTGCCACTTGCATCCACCGGTTGCCTGCGACTCTTTTGATGTCGACAGCCCTAACTGTATTATAACTAACTGTATTAATGCAATTTTAACTGAATACCCATTTATCCATCTTAATAATATTATATATTACGTCTTCAGGCTACCATTTCGGCTATGAGACTGAGAACGGCATCAGAGCTGAGGAAGCTGGCAACCCGGTGGAGGCCCAAGGTGGATTCTCCTACAAAGGCGACGATGGCCAAACCTACACAGTCACGTACAGTGCCGGAGAAGGTGGCTTCAGACCTCAAGGCGAGCACCTGCCGGTAGCACCTCCTACTCCTGAGGCTATTCTGGAAGCTCTGCAGAAGAATGCTCAGGATGAAGCTGCTGGTATCTTTGATGATGGTAAGCTTAGAAAGCGATGTATGGGCTTGAATGCGCTTGTTTTGGGCGAGTGGTAACATAGTACTATACAATATGATGATGAAGTTTAAGCCTGAGCCATTATGCGACATTTATTTCCTACGTAAAATTTTATGCTATCGTGTATTAACTTAACGTAAACAACAATACATGAAAACGTCGTGAGGAAACTAGCAAGTCCAGAAACATAGAAGTAAAGGCTGTGTACACTTTACATATATTAAGTCTCATTTACTCTACAGTAGAGAAGACCTGTGCCCTCGACTGTAAACGTAATAGAATCATAATGTTAATGAAGAGAATGTTTAGACTTTTACGAACTATGCAGTATTATAACATGATACAAAACATTATTTAACTTATACAATGATCTAACTTAAAATATACTTAGCGATGGTACTAAAAAAATGCAATGGTTAGAACCTTTATTTTTACGTTACTTTTTCTACTATTTAAATTACTTAATTCCCAAACGTCTTAAAAATATCTCAAGAAAACTCAAAACCTTCAAATTTACTTCAACAGTTTTAGTAAAAGTCAAATTGTTTGACAAATTCCATTGTATAAGTATTAATAAGTATTATAGTCTAATTAGTATGCTTTTCTTATATTGCAGGTTTGTACCGTCCCGACAGCCAAAGCGGACCTGGTGGCAACCGACCTGGTCAGGCTGGAGGCCATTCTGCCAACGGCAACGGCAACAGACCTGGTCAAGGAAACCGACCCTCATTCGGAGGAAATGGAAACCACCAGAATGGATTCAACTCCAACAGCGGATATACTTACTAAAAATCTCCATAAAACTTGAAAATGTAAAATATTGTGATAAAATATGTTAAATCATAATGTATAAATAATATTTATGATGAATTAATATAAATATAATAAAAAGAAGGTCACGCTTCACGAGTGCACGTTTATTTTGACGCCATCTAGTTTATAGTTTAAGAACTAACATGAGCTCTACCTAATAAGGTAAGAGTAAAAGATCTGAACCCAAATGAAACAATGCTAGGTATTCATTATTGTACAAATACATAGATTAATGCAATTATCCAAAACACGAAATTGTAAAACGTTTCCCACACGCAAATATTTTATGTGAAGGACATTACACTAGTCTACTTTGCCGTACATAATAAGTCTTTACATTTATACAGAACATCACGTACGTATTTAAATCCATCCACTAAATGGGCTTTAGGTATAATAAACTAGCTGCGCCCCGCGGTTTCACCCGCGTTTGGATAATATTACACGATATGTCTTTATGAATTGTAGCCTATGTCTTATTCTGATGTATAAGCTATATTATTGCAAAGTTTCATTCAAAATCCATTCATTAGTTTTTACGTGAATGAGTAACAAACATCCATCCATACTTACAAACTTTCGCGTTTATAATATTAGTAGGATTTGGGCTTGACGTCTAGACGAGTTGATGATAATTTGAACATGTTTATTGTTTAACTCTATTATAGTATGCCCTTTACTGCCTTGACTTTTGTGTAATCCAAATTTATACTCATCTTATGAAAACGGGACGTAGGTAAACCTGGTGCATGTAGTTAGGTTAGCCTATATACAGTTACTGTTCCTGTAACAGTAGTACCCAACTTATATGGCTTACCGATGTACCTGCGCAAGAGATGAATTTACAAAGCGCGGGAAATGCTATTGACCGCTATTGGTCGGCAGCCGCCGCCATCTTAGCGAGCTTAGAGTGAGATGGAACTAACAGCTGCAGTGTATTATGAACCTTATAATAGTGATCTTAGGTTGATTGTAAGTTTTAAGCATTCTTTCGTTAATCTTCGGACCATACTTTCTTTTCTGCGCGAACGAAGATTCACGACGCGCCATATAAGTTGGGTACTACTGTACTTAAGTTTAGGCTCGTAATTGATTCATACTAATAAATTGTTGTAATTGTAATATAATTGTAAGATTTAACAATTTGACTGTTGTAATAAAGGGGGTTTAATTCAAAATCTGTTTTATAATGATTTTATGTATAAAGGTTTATTCTTAAAAATAAATAGTATCATCTCGATTCGAACTCACTGGCAAACATCACAACTAAACGCCTTTATGATACGATCAACTTATCAATATTGAAGGTACATTACGATTCTCGATTTTCATTCTATAAACAAATTAGTATGATAAAACAGTAAACCAACTAATAAAAATGATTAATTTTACTTTATATCATACATAACTCACTTATAAATAAAAAAATCACGCCATAAAAACAGGTAGAGCATTTTCCAAGACACCCACCCACACAATCTACCAATGAGGAATCGCCGTTCGTACGGGTGTATTGATATGGCCAATCAGAACACTTCTCTAGAGTTCGTACGCAGTACAAACGCTGCGAAAGTTGCTCTACTTATTTTTGTCTCCCAATTTTTATGGCAGTTTTTATAACTAAAGACAGGTGGTGTTGGCTTAGTATTTGTAGGGTTGTCTGAATCCAGCGGAGGCTTGCGCGGAGGCGCGGGCGTACTGTTGCTGGCCGGCTGGGGCGGTTCCGTATTTACCAGCGTTGTACTGGCCTGAAATAGAAAAACAAAATACGTGAGAACCATTACGCAGGAAAAAAATGCTTTACTTGTTTATAGTCACTAGACGATTCAGTTATTTGTGTAATGGTATGAGCTATACTACTTAGTGACGTTTAATCGTTTTTAAAAAGGCATTCACAGAAGAGTAAGGTTCTAAAATGAAACAAAATACGTCGTATTATACGCCGTATATAACATTCAGTTTTCTGAGTAAACACAATGCTTACTATTTAACCTCCTAAATTGATTATTTTTACAAACAGTAAATTAGTTAAAATCACGCAAATTATTCAAAACGCTCTACAGTTCATCTCTATTTTTCAAAGAGTACATTTCTATACATCGGTAGTGGGTTCCTAGGTAGACCAGTATCATTATCTACAAATTCCCAGGCAGATTTAAAGTGAGAGGTCATTGTGAAACAACGGTAAAGGTCAGTGCAGAGCCCAGGGGCAGTACTGGCGCCAGTCACTCGTCAGCTACTGTCATGTGGAAATTCTCAGAAACAAAAGATTGTTCGCACGAGATTTAGGAAAATAGGCTGTGAATAATTTATTGTGATGATTGTGATGAATGATGGGTTGAAACAAGACTATTTAGTGCTATAGAAGATATCTTTTCTTGTTTTTTTTATTTAACTTAGGTTTGTGGCTTAATCGTGGGAAATATATATATACTCGTAGTAAATACCTGAACTAATATTATTTATGTAGAGTTTCTTCTCTAACTCTAAATTATAGCCAAGTTTATTAAATAAGCTAGACAAAAGACATGTTATACTATTATCAAAAACCATAAACCTGTAAATGATAGCGTGATTATTAATAATTTAATACGACACCATGTTATTTGAAACTGACAAATTACTGCGTCATTTTCGATGCACATTATCCATTAAAATGACCAGTAAATCTATTTCTCACGATCATGACATTTTAGTGTAAGCTGAGGTTAGTGTTTGCTAAATAACTCATCATTAGACAACGTTGCTTAGGCAATAACGGTCTTACCACAAAATATTTAAACAGGAGTTGAACAGATGTGTCTAACTAAATACTTCCTACGCAAATCGACGTGTAACCTCGCTTTTTCTAACTCAATAACAATTTCACATGTAAAATAAATAGAAATACCAGGATTGAGTAAGAAAACGCGAGTGATAGGTAGACGTTGATTTTGTGGAACGAAATTTTAGAAACATCTTTTGTGGTAAGAAGTCAAGAGTGTGCAATAGTGTGCATAGTTTAATAACTAAATAGATGAGTGCGTAGTGGAAGAAAATATATGGAAGCATAGGTAGGTAAAGTTTTAATGTGTGAGAAATACAAAAGAAAATTGTAACTACATTTTTAAATAAATATACTCTGGAATTAGAATGCGGACCGCATGCGTAATTTTAGTTCCACAATTAGAAAATGTTGAACTAGGTATCTAAGCAAAAGGCTTTTTTGTAAATTGAAGACTAAATTCATGCTTAAGGAGATCTGGACAAACAGTTTCATTTAATCATAATATTATACATTTTTTAGTAGGTAATTTATTTAAATTGTCCAATTTTACCAAATAATCATGAATAATTGAAGCTCAAATTTAATTAAACCGTTGAAAATTAGAGTAACATTATTTTTTGTACAGTTTTACCACTCACAAATTATTTCGCTGTGGCATAGTTCTAGTTTAAGCAGATCAAATCGAATATAAAATATTTTCATACGGGAAGTCTTACTATCAAGCGAATGATCTGGTCCTACCGTTACTACAGTGCAAAAAGGTACGTACCATCATCAACAATGCCGGCGGCTTCATCACGGGCGTTCTGTTCCAATGCCTTCAGGATTTCTTCAGGCACGGGGGGAGGAGTGGGGATGTGCGCGCCTTGGGGCTGAAATCACAGAATATGACGGTTGAGCAATCAATTGATTTCAAATAAGGCAGTGTCTTCTGTGGTAAGAGTTCGTCTGACTTATTCACAATTGAACAGCTGGACCAATTTTGATGAAGTTTGGTATGAAGGTTGCTAACACCCTTGATTAACACATGGACTACTTCTTATTCCGAAAACAACGGGTAAAACCAAGGGGCACAGCTAGTACATAAATTAAAACCGATACCAATAGTTTGACGTGTCTTTCGAAGCCTGCAATGCTGTGATATTTGCCACTCAATGTATCTTGAAGTACCGTATAGTATGTATAGTGAATAGTACAGTAAATATTTTCAGGTAAAATAACAATAAATTCAAACAACACTCATTACCGGCGGAATGATTCTTCAAATCTCCTGCCAAATTCAGTAATCATTTTCAATCTCAGCAATTCTTGCTGGTTCATTATTATGATTAACATTAATTAGGTTTTAAATGTCTGTTACCTGGAACCCGCCCTGGCCAGCCGCGTAGCTGATGGAGTAGATCTGACCATCATCACCGGTGTAGGAGAAACCTCCCTGAGCCTCGATACCGTCAGCCTGGAATAGTCAAAAGAAGATATTTAACAAAAAGATAAGCTCATTAGATATTTGATTAAAGTTACTTCAGCATACTTTCAGATAAAAATCTTTTGTGTGCTGAAATTATCTATGTATATAGTTAAGGCTGAAGTGATTTCTGCAGTGCCTATCTAATACAAGTGGTGATATGGCCGGATAAGGTGAATACCCTATGAGCACACCTAGTAAGACTCAAGCTAGTAAACTCTTAAGCCCTCAAGGATCTGACATTAATAAAGATTAAAAGATAAATGAATCTCCTATACAATCCGATGATAATGTAGCAATAAAAACTAACCCAACATCACAATTACATCGCAATTTCTAAATGTCAATGCCAAGATGCGTACCGACCGACCGCTCACTTCACAAGTGCGGAGTCGGTAATGTAACAATTACAAACCTTTATATAACCAGAAACATGCAAGTGATTATGTAAATTAAATAGATGTTGTCTGGGATTCTGTGAATGCAGATGGAATGGTAGATAAAAGGGTAGGAGGGGCTGCAGCTGAAATATGTATGGCATCATCTCCAAATCGTGTTGAAATTAGAACCAACGAAGGTAAGGAAATACGCTTAATTTTAGGCGCCTCTTCAATTTGATTGTATCAGCGAAGCAATAGCTGATGTTAAGGCGCCTGACACAACGTATTTATTTTGTTACTACTCTACTGTTCTTGGATAAAGTAGGCAAAATAAATCTAAATGTTCAATGTAAAATAATAATTAGCTAATAACAAAAGTTAAGAAGGTATGTTTTTGTCGTTAATAGTGAAGTTTTGTTGAAATACAATAAAGGTAAAACGACTGTTATTTCTGAAGATTGTGAAAGTTGTCTTTTTTTTCTACTAATTAAAAATTGAGTCAACTGCTTCAAAAGAAAACACTTTTGGTTCTACCACAAAAGATTTAGACAGGAGTAAAGTTGAACAGATGTGTCTAAATATTTTCTCCACAAATCGACGTCTAACCCTCACATTTTCTTACTCAATAACAAATTCAATAGGAAAATAATTAGGAATGCCAGGTTTGAGTAAGAAAACGCGAGTGCTAGACGTCAATTTTGTGGAAATAAAATTTAGAACCATCCGTTTAACTCTGGTCTAAACTTTTGTACTTTTGTGGTAAGACGGTTTAAAATTTAAGGTACCGAAAACTGCCTACACAATTAATAAAGTTAGATTAAAAACCATAAGTTATACCCATACCAGCTAACCATAGGTAATTCAACCATACAGCTATTACGTAAACCATTATCAACAGTTTGATCTATGTTTAGAGCATTGCTGGCTTTCATTTTAATAATTAATTGATAAGTGGTAATAATTTATTGGCGTATTTGATTTCCCAATAGGGCAACATCCTTAGAACAAATTGGTTAATGTTGTAAAATTATTCGAATAAATCATAAGCACAGTAATTTACAATTTTATGATCGGTACTACTTATTTTGTAATAGAATTAATGTAATCATTTTCATTAAGTTTTTGTTAGAAGAATGTATTATAAGGAAAAAAAGGTATAATACTTTTTGGATGATTCAGAATTTAAAATGAAACTGAAATGCACGGGGCTAAAGTCATATAGGATCACTAATGATTCTAATTCATCACAAACACACGACGGCACAAACAATCATGAATCAAATATACCAAGTGACAGTTTAAGAATCATTTCCTTTCCAACATTGCCACAATGAATCTCAACATGAACCAATAAGGCTAACCGCAGACTGCATAATCGGTTTGACATTTCCCTGGGCCAGAAGTGGCCGCTGCCCTTTACTGATCTACGAGTGTTTGGCTCAGGTCGTTTCGGTTCACATTTAGTATTAGAAATAGGCCATGAACCTACTAAACAAAAGGATGCCACACCGTAAAAAACAAAAGTGAAGTAGCATAGCGCCTATTATGTGTGAGCGTTATGTTAGTTAATGTGCCAAAAAATCTCAGTTTTCGGTACAAACGCAGTAAAAACTAACATTCATTACACGGGGATGATTTATTTATTCATTGATCGTGCCTGATGGCGGTCGTCGATTAACAATATGAATTTCAATGGGCATAAATCACAAATTGCCTATAAGTCCTCCACACGGAAGTGAACGGAGACACGAGCTCAGCAGTGGGCGAATATTATTGATGGTGATGATGTGATGATACCACTATGTAAAAATGTGCATGGAGCTTGTATGTCAAATACGTACGGCATAACTTGGATGCTTCATTTTCACACGAAGCGTACGTTACGTCCTTTTATAGGTTCATGATGTTTATTCATCAAGTATGCTAATTATTGATGGACTCATATTGAGCAGGATGTGAGCTGTTATGGGTTAAGCTCGTTGAAATATTGAGGTTGAACAAAACCCTTTTATGGATGATGATGTTGTAACATAGCTGATATCAATTTGTTTATCCTATCGTACAAATTTAAAACTTTATTTCACTAAAGCGCACAAAGCGCATTTAATAGAAATTTTATCGCACTTTGCCACTGCTTTCTATTTTGAAAAACATTTTGTAATGATAATGTTGTACAATAGGAGATTAGTAGTTACCTAAAACGTGTGTTTTAAACCTTGGATTAATATTATTACCATGAAAATCCCAGACGTTAGGAGTGGCCGGTGCCCTTTCGTTGACTTATGCGTTTAGGTCAGATTGGTCATCTTAGTTTATGGGTTAGCATTTGAAAGCGTTTTCGAATACACTGTATTAACCTTTATTATTGCTGAATTAATATATGGCTAATTTATTTATTTATTTATTCAGATTAATTACCCTACTAATGTCTGAGTGTATAGATTTGTGCACCAATATTTGAAACGCACCTCATCCAGATGTATATTTCAGGGCGACGAGTGTAGTTCAGTGCCATTTTGCTATGCAATGTGGATGCAACTGCTGCAATTTTGATGCATTTATAATTCTTGAACGAGCTGTGGGCTTACCATGACGTCTTATTGCGATCCAATTGAGGACCTAAACTGAATCGTTTCAATATAATAGTAATACATGGCTTTCGATATCATTTAGGTAGATGTCAATCCTTTTACATTTAAAATCAACTTCAATTGAGCGTCAAGATGTCACAACAAGACCTCATGGTACGAATAAGTAGTAAAACGATTCTGTTTAGGTCCTCAATTGGATCGCAATAAGACGTCATGGTAAGGCCCCTGTTGTTCTTGGTATGAAAAGAACTGTTGTTCTCTCTTTCACTCCGTCATCAGTCCTCACCTCGCGTCCCTGTTCCTCGGCCTTGATCCCGTTCTCCGTCTCGTAGTTGAATCTGAAGGAGTCGTCCTTCAGGTCTGAGTCTAGTGCGAGGATGCGGGCGGTCCTCTCGAAGGCGGCCTGGGGGCGGTTCGACTGCTCCGGGTAGGGCAGGAGGCCGGCAGCGGCGGCGCCGAAGAGAGCGGAGATCAGGATCTAGAGGACAGGAAAATTAGGTTATTTTTTGTTTGGTTTTAATGAAGTGACGGTTATTGTATCAAGAATTTGCCAGGCCGCTTTTTGGAACGCTTTGTGGATTGACGATAGCAAATAATACTGACTTTCTAGGTTCTACCGAAGAGACAGGCGTCAGGGACCGAAACTAGGACATGCAGCGGTCCCAGTTGCCTGATGAATTTATTTCTAAGACTTTTAACGATATTTTTCACCAAAACATAACTCATGCTTATTTTAGAATGGTTTGCTGGATTTATCGTGCCGATCTTCAAATTAGGATTAGTAATGTTATAGTTTGCTATTTCTTCATAGAGTGATTTAATTTAATTTCACAAGCAACAATTACGGGCATCTCATTCACGACAAGATAGGTAATACTTTCTGGTATCTGATATTATAATTTATCAGTTAGAAACTACAGAACAATGAGGTGTTATTTTAAAGTATCAACGGGTCTATTGGCATTTCAATAAGAATTTTTTAAGAATTTCTGGAAGAGTTTGCAGTCTTTTCAGTAATAAGTGTGCTAGTGAATATTCTGACCTACGTACAGCTACGTAATTGATGGAAGACTAAACGTAGCACTATTTTCCCGCCTAGGTACGAGATTTATTATTATGAGCAGCGTTTCGAACGCGCGTTATTGAAAGCTCGCGCTGCGGTTTCATTACGCTAGCGGTAGTGGCGCCGTAAAACCCGTACGGTCTTACCACAAAACATTTAAATCAACGTTGAACAGAGGAGTCTAAATATTTTCTCCACAAATCGCCGACTAACCCTTACTTTTCCTAAGTCAATAACAAATTTACATGTAAAATAATTAGAAATGCCAGGATTGAGTAAGAAAACGCGAGTGATAGACGTTGATTTTGTGGAACGAAATTTTAGTAACATCTGTTTAACTCTGGTCCAAAATTTTGTGGTAAGACGGGTAAGGTTTCAAAATGTATGAAAATCAAACAATCATGAAATGGATCGACTAAAAAAACAAATAAACAATTTCCATACAATGTAATACACATTTTATGATGATTCTAAAAGTTTACCTTTTCAAATAAAATAACAACCCAAAACAACCAGCCAGCTAATTTAATCTAAATAGTGGTTTAATCTGAATAATTATTGATTTTGGGTTCACTAAATGTGACTCAAACGATATACCTACCTAATACCATATTATCAATCAGACACTAAAGTAAGGTATTCAGCTGCCTTTGTAGGTAAGTAATACTGCTAATCATGACATTTGAATGTGCCGTTTGTACCCATTTAAATTATTTTATAATTTTGCAGTGTCATTTTAATATGCTCTATTATGTAACTGCAGTGTGAACGGACTGCTAACTTGTCAAAGTTCATTCCGTCAAAATAACCGGCAAAAAATGCAAATACGAAAGGAACCGTCTGGTTTGATTTTGCTAACTGTAATAATATCGTAATGGCTAAATAGTTATGGATATAATATTTGGTTATGTAGGTGCATAACAAAGATGTAGATTATTCTGGTGTGACTTTTTGACCTACAGGTGCATGTCTGAGATTTTAATTTGGTACGTTGATGACTATTCCCCATTTTCCCAATTTTATGTAATGGCTACTTTATTGGTGTATAGAAAAAAAATATGAAAAACTTGAAGGTCATGAAAGTTAACTAAACTGATTTCAGGAATATTTGTGCGGACACGTTTAAACATTAGTTTCAAACAACATAAAATACAATTTATGAATATTTTGATCTGTGCAATACTTTTTAGACAAAACATTAATGACTGCCAAGATAAGGAATATTATTACCATAATTATTTTGTATTATAAAATATTCAAATATTTAATTTGAATTCAAAAATTAGCATGGACAATAAATCATTATCATAAAATATTGAGTGTTTAATAAGAGATCAAAAGGTTTCCTCTTCAGAAGCTCAAAAGTTTAATTAATCATATAAGTTTTAATCAGGGTTCCGCAAAAGCGTTACAAAAATCGCGAGTCTGAGGCCGAAATTTTACTACTCGTGATTACCGTGTTAAATTGAAATGATAATGTTTTATTGGTAGTCTTAGTATTTTGAGGGTTATTGCATTTTGTTTTTGTCGATTAGATGCAGTTTCAAACATCGATGAATGAAAACCTTGAGTCACACCTCATAACTATACACCAAAATGCTTAATTAATTTATTAATTTATTTATGATGATTAATTTATTTATGTAATAGACAACGCATAAAAAAACTCAGGCAGAATAAAAAACAAAATTTGTCATTGTATAAATAACATCACTTCAATAAGACGAAGTTTCCCAAAGTTCCGGAATATGTATAATTATTATTGCCTATGTCACACCTACTATTGTGTTGTAACGGCTATTCTATCCTGCGATTTAAGAGATTCCATCATCGATAACAGACTTTAGTGCATTGTTACAACTGGTACAAGCGACTAAAATGCCTGGAAGTATCAACATACTTCAAGGAAACAACTTTCGTGTTGTTTTTCCACGGCTTTGTGTTCTTTTATTACATCGTGATTATTTTCAAAATGTGTTGTTTTTGTCTAGATTTGTAATTTTCTACTTTCAGATTATAGCGTAAATTATTAATTTAATGCAAATGATTTAACGATGAAGTTTGGTTTATATTTATTTATTTTTTACCCATTTTATCTATGATTTTTGCAAGTGCATGGGAAGGTCGCAGCTCTTTTACTTTAAACTTCAAATGTAAATTAATTACTTAATTAATTTTAAAGATAGGTAACCAAGATTAATTAGTTTGCAGCGTGTGAATCTTTTTATCATTAATTAATTTACCTTTTTACATGAGACAATGGTTAGTTTTAATAATTAAGTTAAATTAATTTTAATACTTTTGCCGCGTGCTCAATAATCCCATCATGTAAATTTATAACCAAGGTAAGGTTTTATATTTCAGGAAACTCCAATAGTACTAGTCTTTTTGCCATACAATTGTACGGAATCCAGGGACCCAATTGAGCGATCGCACTTTATATAATATTTGCCTATCTTTTTTCAAACTTCCAAAACTAATTCGAAGAACACTTGCAAAAACACACTCGATTGCACAACTGGCCGCGCCTTTTTGAAAATCGATAAATCAAATCGTGACTTTTTATAGACTTTTATCAACAGTTCACTCACCAATTTCATGGTTGATGCTTTGGGTCGGAGGTGAACTCTGAGAATGATGTACATACAGACGTTCCCCCCTATTTATATACCTACCGGCATCAGGTTAGCGTTACAAAATTCATTCTAGATTATAATGAAGTAGCTTTTCCCAATAAATTTGAAGTTCAGACGTTTTGCTTATGGACTTTTTGCGGTTATAATGTGAACTTACTTTTGCGTAATGTGTGGATTTGAGTGACATTAGCGATTTGTTACGAGTTAGGAAATGATGGTTGGGTTTAGATAGGTGTGTATTGCTAGTGCTTGTGCGCTGAAAATTTTGACCCACTTCTTTTTGCCAATATTTTAGATCATGTGCGATGAGACGGATCGTTTTGCCAAAAACATTATGATGATAAGTTAGTCAGGGTGAGTCATAGGGATGCATTGATTAAAAAGTAGCTGAGAAGGCTCTCTGACGTCACACATAATTATTTTATGTTATCGGTGAGCCATTAAGTCCTTAAGATGGCGGATACGTTAGGTTGGCCCAAATTGAGTCTAAATTCTGGATATTTGTAGCAGTGTTCTACATAGTAGGTACCTTAATTCTTAAATTTCAGACAGATAATTAATTATTCTATGTCAGAATCGATATGTGTGACCGTGATAAAAAAATATGTTAAACTCTAGGATACCCCAGTATAGGTCAGACATAGTAGGTATAGCTCGATTATGAAATGACATGGGTTAGGAGAGATTTCGATATCGCGTCCTAAATGTCAAGGGTGGTAATGATGCGTCGCAAGTATTAATTTTAGATTAATAGGTCGACGGTAAGAGTAATTTAAGCTTGTATCGCGAAACGGTAATTGGGGCTTGCATCGTGGTTGAAACTTATGATTAGTTTGTCGGAGTTTCAACTGAGAAACCAATGCCGTTAAATTATTTATACAAATCACTTGTTTGATTTGGATGCGGACACGTGGATCACTACTCAGATTTGAGTAAAAGAAAAAACAAGTGAATGATAGAATACAAAGAAGGTGTCAAATAACGACGTATTTGCTAATATATTTGGAATGAAAACTTTGAAAGTTTCGAGCGAATAATTAGTTTCAGCTAATCGGAAAAGTGCTCGAAATTTGAGTCCCAAGACTTGAAATTTGAGAACGACAGACAGACAAACAAGATAGAGACTGTACGGGACTCGAAGCCGCAGCCATCAATGCCTCGTCCAGCATACGTCACAAGAATACGTGTTCAATAGCATTAGAAGCGAAAAGCATAAATTGCGCAGTGCAAAGGAATGGAACGTACTTCCGGTGACGGCCTACGATCGTCTCTCGTGAACTATCGACGCATTGTCATGTAGTGTCCTAGGTGAGATGGTGGTCAAATGGTCAAAATATATAAGCCTATAATATACGAGTAGTATAGAAACAAATAAAAATGGCGTCTCCATAGGTCCATAGGGTCAACCAAAAAGAACCGATCTCACATTATGTTTTTGTTGTATGTGAAAATCTTTACAGACAGGATGGGCCTCATCTGATTCCAATTATCTAGCAATATAGTCATAGCTTACGACATTTAAGAATAGTGTCGTTTAATTTTCAATCAATGAAAATAACTTTTAAAATTGGATAAGTACATTTTAGATTTACCTTGATAACTATGTCTTTGGTTACCTTGAGTTTGTCTTTTCTGTCCTTTTTTATACTAGATAGGCTAACATTTGATCGCTAACCTGGTTTTAAGTGACGATGGGGTCGAAGGTGTTAAACATGCTCAGCAATCTCAGCATTGCACCTACGCAGTAATTTTTAAATAGTAGGTACCGAATTGTCAATACTTTTACTTTGTCTAGCAAGCCCTTGACGTAACCTTTCATCTAGACTTCATTCATGCTCTTCTGACCTATATTACACAGGAATTTGACCTTTATGTGATAGGCATATTGTTATTTATGAAGGTACCTAATACCCATATCGCCTTTAGTGAACTGAAGGTTGATTAAGCTATAAACAATGGTTTCTTATGTTCGAATAAAGTTAAACTATTGTTATAAAACTAAATGTCATAATCGAGAACGACTCAATACTGCAAAGGTTTAATCGATTATTTTGTTTATAACACTAAATTATCTTTTATTTGCACACTATTTGTTAGAATTTGCGAAAAATCTAACCATAGCGCCATATTTATTGATTTACTAGCTGGTGCCTGTGACTTTGTCTGCGCAGGATTAGTATTTCTAGCAGCTATTTTGGCTATAATGGCTTACACATAACATATAGATACATATTGCTGTGGCGGGCTTTTTTGTAGAAATATTTAAGATAAACATTTCCATTATACAATACAATACATTACATATTATGTGTAACTCTAGCGGTTTTGGCAGCGCAAGCCAGAATATCTAAAGGGATGACTTTTGCGACAAGGCCGACGATTGTAATATTCTAACACAAGTAGAGAAACCAGAAATGGGGGTTTCAACCAACGGTCTTGAGAGCCAGCTCTAGGCTGAGCAAGTTTATCACTTTCGACCTCATCGTCACTTAAGCGGGCAAATGCAAGCCTATAAACTTACTTCGAGTCTGGGTATGTGTGGGACCGTGGTACTTGAAGTTTCTGTCCTCTATAGATGAAGCCACGGAGCGCAGCCTATAGTCTGATAATAGACCCGTTAATACATTAAATTTAGTCAAGGGTACATAACATATAATAAAGTATTTAATGTTGTTAGTTCATCAGCAAAGGCAACTTGTAACAGCATCAAATTAATAAATGTGATTAGAGGGTTCTTGATTAAGTACTCTCGAAGACAAAATCCCCTGGTCAATGTTGTCTCGCTCATTTTGCTTACGGGGGAGCGTAAGACGTGCTATCTTTACTGATTACAAAAATTCTATTAAAAACGCTGTTTCTGAGTCTTATCAAGCACAAATACAATTTTTCATGTTTCTTAACTCAATACCATTAATTATTATTACTATTATCTGTGACAATATTGTCATATTTTTGTTAAATACAAGTAAGTAACATAAGTGGATATTAAAAAAACCTAATTTTAAAACAAATTCAATTAAATTAGAGTAAAACTGTGTTCTATTCTATAGTTAACACTAAATTTGCGTGAAACCAATATAGGGTGATTCCAGGGTAGATGCCTCAAATTCAAAAACGATTTTCAAACGATGTAACTACATAAGGGTATTGCCTCAGGAAGGAAACTTCTTTCGTGTGGCATCTATACCCTAATATGATTATGAAGAAAATACACTTTTTACGAACATTTTTAATTAATGTCTGTGTTTAGATTTTACTTCGCATCACGAATAACTAATGTTCTAACTGAAAAAGTGTTTTTTTATCAATGAGGCATGTATCCCATAACTGGTTTTTAAGCATGGAGCAACTATCCGCCATAGGGCATCTATACTTCCAAAAATAGAGGTCTGGGAAAATTGATATAGATTAGTAAATATCAACAGTGATGTTTTCTTTTTCCTTCAAAGTGGTAGTCGAAAGACCAATCTATTAACATGTGTGACAAACATTCAGATCCATTAATTAAAATGAGAAATATAAACGCTTTATTAAAGCGTTTTCAAAAAGTATGGCAACTATCCTGGACTTACCCTACTGTAAAATCTGTAAAGTTAACGATGCGACATGTTCAGCTAACTTTGTCGCAGACTGTACTTCAGACAACGTAATTACAGTAGTAAATACTAATGAAATTATATTTTAATACATTATGTTCGTTTAACTGCAATGTATTATAGTTGTAAGGTATTTTAAATATATATTTTTTTAAAGGTGAGTCGATATTACGTGTGTTATTATGAGCCAAGTGCAAACTAAACGCTACACCAGGACCATGGTCCTAAACACACACATCTCACACACACAAACACACACACCCTCACAAACTCGCACACACAGCAAATATCTGTTGTTCACACAAATATCGAAATATTTGTGTGAACAACAGGATATTCTTTCTTCGCGAGAATCAAATCTAGGGTGAGTAATGTTTACCGTCTTTCGCCACATCGTCTCATAACCTCGAGATAGTGGTTATACTACAAAATTATACAGGTATGTACGAATGTACGGGCACTATATTGATTGTGTATTTAAGTTTATAAATATCATTTAAGTACACCGCAAAACCTCTGACTCTCCATTAACTTTCTCCATCCAAAGGTTGACTGGAAGAGATGACTTTTAGCGACAAGTCCACCCGTTGTCTTTTAGATTAATAGATGAACCTCCTTCTTTAATACATTGTGTATATTTATAACTGGTGTGCAATAAAATACTTTGAATTATATTCTATCCTATATTAAAGAAAATAATAATTCGAGTTGGCTACAAGACCAGATAAATGAATTAGGTAGGTACTTAGGTATCTCCCTATCAATAAGGTCATGCCAGGGGATACCACTAATACACCGACGTAAGAGCAAACTCTCATTTATTTCTATGAGGAATATCAATTTATTCTACAGACAAATTACGTACCAAGGCAGTAAGCTTGCCGCATCCATAATGGCCTCCTACAAAAGGGTGACTAATGCACAATGCGTTCAGGAATTCGATTCATAATAGCTTAATATCATCGCATCCGATTATTGTAATTGTGTCCTTGCGCAGGCGCAGGCGTTGGTGAATGTTATTGTTCGTGTTGGGTTGAGCTTAGAATAGAAAAGTCTACACATACCATACATACTGAACCCTTTGAGGAGGGCAGAGACACCTCTTCCGCTTCTACAACTTTTATGAGTCTCTTGATACAGATAGAAACACCAATGCTATTAAAATGTGGTACTCGTTTGGAATAGATCAAAATTTAATGCTCAAAGGTAGTGGCTAGGGTTTTATTTTTTATTGTGTATTAGACCATAAGGAAACACAAAGTATAGAAAAACAACAAAGACGCAGTGGTGGTACGTTGGACGGTTTTGTCGTTTAAAGTTAGATCACTTAAACCTACAACGTTTTGATACATGGAAAATATTTTAAAAAAATTGAACCAATTGACAAAAAAAGTATACAGATTTCAAATGCAATTTTACATTTATTTAATTAATAAAATTTACGTAATACATGTTGTGAACAAAGAGTGTTTGACACCCTTATGTTCGATATGTTGCGCTCAAACAAAACTAGATGGCGTTGACAAACGAGCGCTTATTTCTACATCGCGGTGACAAGATTCTCCGCCCACCCACTACCCAAATCAGCTTTTGAATTGTGTGTGTTCGAAATCGACCATAGTGTTTTGAAGTCGAAATAAGAAGTATTTCCTCAAGCATTACGGTCTTTCATTTTTGGGGATACAAGGGCGACATTGGTCCTTCAGAAGCCGGATAAGTATTCGGCCTAGAAGAGTGACAGTGACGTTCGTGACCTTCCGGACGCCAACAAGGTAGCTGATTGCTGCTCATGGTGCTTGGATCCCCGGACTGGGAAAACGGGGTCTACGCCTGCGAGACCTGGACGTACACCTGCAGGACCTCGACCTGCCGGACAACGTGCACCTGCAGCTGGAGCACCAGAACTGGTGAAGTGCTACCTGGAGCCTGGAGGACACACCTGCGCGGGAAAGGAATCTCGCCACAAAGTAAACGGAGAAAGTGAATTGGTGAAGTGTCAATGAAACTGTGAGTACTTTGAACCTTATTAACTAGTGCAAATTCCAATAGTAAATTCTGTCAGTTCTTGGACTTGTAATATTTCGAAAAATTCTTGCATGCTTCAAAAGTTAAAGTGTTTTGGACTTAGAATAATTCGCGAAAAAAGGATACGACGGGGAACCTATGCCCGATTTTCCTAAATTGTACAATCGCCAAACACTTAGAAAATTTTTGAAGATAATTTACTAGACTTAGAAAAAATGGAGGCACAAGTTAAAGTACAAGAAGAGTTGTATCAACGCATTGCCAAAGCGCAAACTAACTTCAAAAAGTCACCAAAAGAACGACTTTCGTCGGTGGTTTATGTATCAGTCAGACTTACCACATTGGAAGATTTATGGGCGCAGTTTGCTGCAAATCATACCGAAATAGTCAGAGATTCAGACCGCGACATATACAAGCGGAGTAAATATGCAGTTAGTGATACTTATGACAACGCTCAAGAGTTGTTCACTATTTATAAGTATGAGCTCATGGAGATTCTCGACAAATTGAAGTCTAGCAAGGACGAGCAAACAGCGGTAATACCTAAAGCAGCAACAAGGGATCAGAACCTTCAACTACCCAAGATATCGATACCTACCTTCTCAGGAAAGTATACAGAGTGGACGAGTTTCAAGGATCTATTTCAATCGTTGGTCCATAATAACGAGAATCTGGAAGATGTACAAAAGCTGCATTACCTGAAAGCTCAGCTGCGCGAAGAAGCAGAACAATTGCTAAGACATATCCCGATTACCCGAGAGAATTACAAATTGTGCTGGTCTCTACTCGAAAACCGATATGACAACAAAAAGTATCTCTGCAATTGTATCCTAAAGAAGTTTATGAGTCAGCGAAATCTAACTTCAGAATCTGCTAGTGCATTAAGAGAACTACTCGATGGTACAAATGAATGTCTTTACGCGCTTAAGAATCTAGGCATCGATGTTAATTCGTGGGACACCATTGTCATTTACATTCTTGGTTTAAAGCTAGACAGTGAAACCAGGAAACACTGGGAACTCAAAATTAGCGAATCGTCCAACGAATTACCAACGCTGCAACAATTCAAGGAGTTCATAGAAATAAGATCGCGTGCTTTGGAGTTCATCGACCCCAAACTGTTGTATAAAACTCGTACCAATGTAACTCAAGTGCATCACTCAACTAGTGACACAATCGTGTGCATTTATTGTAAAGAAAGCCACCGCTTATGTCACTGTAAAAAGTTTACTGGTGATGAAATTGACACTCGACGTAAATTCGTTCAGTCCAAAAACCTATGCTATAATTGTTTAGAGGCCAATCACTCTGTCTATAACTGTCGTCACATTACTAGGTGCCGTTTATGCAAAAAGAAACATCACACCCTATTGCATCCCAAGAACACCGCTCTTGCAACTTTTGAAACCGACGCTTCACGGTCAACGAAGCTAGATACTGCTCCTGCAATATCACACCCTCAGGGTACTGCCTGCAGTACTCCAACCGATGTTACTGCGTGCTTTTCAAGCGCCAGCAGCCAAGTCTTACTTGCAACAGCATTGGTCAACGCCCAATCGAAGTCGGGATCACTTGTAACTCTCAGATGCTTATTAGACCAAGGATCTCAATCTTCATTTATAACCGAATCTACTGTTCAGCTACTCGGGCTAAAGAAAATTAAACACAACAGCTCCATCGTAGGTATAGGTGATTCGAATACTTCTCTTGCCTCAAAATCGAGGGTTTCATTTCAAATTCGACCACTTCATGACCCCGATGTCAGCCTCAACGTTAACGCCTTTGTGCTAAACAAGCTCACATCAGTGCTGCCTTCAAAGCAAATTGTGGCAGAGTTATGGTCACAACTCGCAGACATAACTTTAGCAGATCCATCATTTGGAACACCAAACAAAATAGATCTTCTTCTGGGAGCAGACGTCTATGGCAGGATTCTTTTAGAAGGCATAATCAAGGGTCCACCCGGGACACCAATCGCACAAGAAACCAAGCTGGGTTGGATTCTATCTGGTCCTATAAGAACACCTGAACCTGACGAATCCGAAGATGACACCAACAGACTGTGCAATCATGTACACGTTAATCCTGAAAATGACCTGTTAAAGACATTTTGGGAACAAGAAATGGATAAAGTAGTCACGAAGCCACCTCTCACAGAAGATGAAGAAAGATGTGAAAAGATCTTCGCATACACTACACAACGAGACGATTCAGGACGATACGTTGTCAACCTGCCGTTTCAAGATCAATATCCACAGTGTCAGTATGGACAATCAAAGGAAATTGCAGCAAGAAGCTTTTCTCAACAGGAAAGACGGTTGCTCAAGGGTCCAAACCTGAAACAGACTTACAACGACGTCAAGAATAAATACTTACCGTTGGGTCATAGTCAAACCGTACCGAAGTCACAGCAAGATAATCCGACTGCAGTGTATCTGTCTCATCACGCAGTGGTGAGACAAGACCGGGAAACTACGGAGAAGCTCCCGCCGGCATCAGCACCTGCAACTAAAAGAAAGGTAATATCAGACATTTCACGGTTGTTTGACCCCTTAGGGTGGTTGGCGCCAGTAATTATCACAGCCAAAATATTTATACAAAAACTTTGGCTCTCAGGAATTGAATGGGACGACGAGCTCCCGTCTCAATTACTGAAGGACTGGCTAGCCTACCGCAATGACTTACAGCAACTTACCAAGTTTAAGATTTCCCGATGGAATGGCACCAGATCAGACGACATGCTCCAGGAACTTCAAGGCTTCTCGGACGCATCAAATGACGGGTTTGCCGCCGTAGTCTACCTGCGTGTCGTAGACAGCCAAGGAGAAGTGCACGTCAGTTTAGTCACATCCAAGACGAAGGTGGCTCCTATTAAACAAATCTCGATCCCGAGGTTAGAGCTTTGCGGAGCAGTGCTTCTGACTAGACTTTTGGTGGAAGTGGCTGCAGTGTTGGGCATCAGCAAGACGCAAATACATGCCTGGACTGACTCTTCTATAGTGCTGGCCTGGCTCAACAGTCGACCCAACAGATGGAAAACCTATGTGGCGAATAGAGTGACGGAAATAATCACATCGGTAGAACCACAACAGTGGTCACACGTCCAGTCGAAAGACAACCCTGCCGATTGTGCTTCAAGGGGCACTAAGAGTCTGGAACAAGAGGAGCTCTGGCAGGAAGGTCCGAAATGGCTGAAAGAGAAAATCATAAATTACAAAACTGTTGAAAGGAAAGATACAAATTTAGAAGAAAACACAAGAAGGGTATGTGCAGTAAATACTTACTCAGGTTCAACGGAAGACGAAGATCCAATTGAAGAAATATTTGCTCGATTTTCTTCTTTTACGAAACTCCTGCGTGTAGTTGCGCTCATAAAGCGATGGAGAAAAAAGGGCAAAAGGCAAGCATCAATTAAGTGGATAGAAAAGCAAGAAATCCAAGAAAGTCTGAAAACATGCATAAAGAGTTGTCAAGAAAATGGGTTTCCGGACGAATTTAACATGCTGACGGAGAACAAGGATATTAGAAAAAAAAGCAAACTTACCACACTGAATCCTTTTATTGACGAAGATGGAATACTGCGCGTCGGAGGAAGGCTGCAGCATGCACAAATCACAGAAGAGATGAAGCACCCGATGATTCTCCCTCAAAAGTCTGCATTTACCGGTCTGCTCGTATCAGATGCCCATTCAAAAACACTACACGGCGGTCCTCAATTAATGCTGAATTACTTACGCACCAAGTATTGGATACTAGGTGCCAAGCACGTAGTTAAAACCATCGTAAGAAAATGCGTCCATTGCGTAAGGCATTCAGCTCAATCACGCCAGCAACTCATGGGACAACTACCCTCAGCACGAGCGACAGCTGCTCGCCCATTTATTCATAGCGGTGTGGATTACGCTGGACCTATTAATATAAGAACTTCTAAGGGTCGCGGTCACCATTCTTACAAAGGTTACATATGCCTTTTCGTTTGCATGGCAACACGAGCGATCCACCTCGAATGTGTCAGTGATTTGACCACACAAGGTTTCCTTGCGGCATTTAAGCGCTTTGTAGCTCGTCGTGGCCACTGCAACGAGTTGTGGAGCGACAATGGGTCCAATTTTGTGGGTGCCGCCCGCGAGTTAAGATTATTATTTGATGCTGAAAAATCAAGTATAGCAACCGAGATCGCCGAATATTTAGCAAATAACGGAACAACCTGGCATTTTATCCCTCCTCGGGCACCTAACTTTGGAGGATTATGGGAAGCAGGAGTACGAGCCACAAAACACCATCTCAAACGCATCATTGGATGTTCCACATTAACATTTGAAGAAATGTCAACACTTCTCTCCCAAATTGAGGCCTGCCTTAATTCTCGCCCAATTTCGAAACTAAGTAACCATCCTGATGACCCCATTCCTCTGACACCCGGTCATTTTATCATAGGCGAGCCCTTGGTTACAGCACCGGATGTCAATTACGAGAGAGTTAATGTTGGCACCCTGAGAAGATGGCAACTCATCCAGCGGATGACTCAAGACTTTTGGCGGCGATGGTCTAAGGAGTATCTTACTCAATTTCACCATCGTTATAAGTGGTCTCATCTTAATCCAGAGCCAGAGGTTGGAGACGTAGTATTGGTGATGGAGGACGACCTTCCCCCTGCTCGGTGGTTATACGGCATCATAGAGCAAAAGCATACCGGGCTGGACGGAGTTACGAGAGTCGTCAGTTTAAAATGCAAAGACTCAGTCACGAAACGGCCTGTTTCGAAATTATGTTTTTTACCCGTTTCAAATTAGTAAAGAATTAAATTGTATCACAATTTATTTGTATTTAACTAGCTTTTGCATTTATCGATTTTGTCAAATTACTAACAAAGGTATAAAACTAAGGATCTTGTCCTATTGGTTATAAAAGTAGTATTGTTAAGTTAAGGTTCCTAATTATTACATAAATTGTTGTTATTTACCTACTTAGACTCATGTCATGGTGGGCGGAGTTCCTGTGAAAGAAAATTTTGTCAAATTTATCCTTGGTGGGCGGCATGTTTGACACCCTTATGTTCGATATGTTGCGCTCAAACAAAACTAGATGGCGTTGACAAACGAGCGCTTATTTCTACATCGCGGTGACAAGATTCTCCGCCCACCCACTACCCAAATCAGCTTTTGAATTGTGTGTGTTCGAAATCGACCATAGTGTTTTGAAGTCGAAATAAGAAGTATTTCCTCAAGCATTACGGTCTTTCATTTTTGGGGATACAAGGGCGACAAAGAGAGAGAAAAACAACCTATGTAATAAATAAGCTTGAAAAAGAAAGTAAATTTTCCTTTAATTATTTATTAGGGACTAAGCAAATCTCTGAAAATGTATATTAGGTATTTCACTTCGCTCTATATCACATAACACCTAACTACCTCCTATTTAAAGTGTACTGTTACCAAAGTAACAATTAAATAACTCACACGTAACAATATCAATTATAATCAGGGTCTCGAGGGAATAAAACCTATAATTACAACCTGATATAAAAACCGATAAATTAATTACAACCTGCAGAGTTCATTCACGTGGATTGATTTCGAAAAGATTTCATTGTTCCCCGTATCAATCGCAGCCGTAGACCAGTTTGTTGGTCAATTTACATTATATACATAGTGTTGTTGGCAATGTGATGATACAAACATTTGATATAATGCTTAGGAAATGAATTTAAGGGCTAAATATTATAATTAATGAATTAAGTAGTCAGTAGCAAGCAATGCACACTACACCAGTGCATTAAAAGATACAACGTCATACACAAAATTTAGTATACACACAAAGAAAATTGTTTGCTCCAGTTTGAGTAATAACTCTAGCAATAAAATCTCTCTCTAATATCTTATTAATGTCTAATAAATAAATCAGTTTCCTGTTTCGATTCCATAACTCCTCCCTTCTCTCTTTAGTCCAGTTTAGATTTTATTACTATTTGTATGTAGGCATTCTTAAGAATGCCTTTCTATCCACATTGCCTGTAGCATACAGTTTTATGCGTCTAATAACCCCAGATATGGAAGATCGCCTTTAGCCAGTTGCGAAGTAAGGTCAGTGGGGTAAAGCGAAACACTCGTTACAAGTATGTAAGTATGACTACTATTTTGAAATATAACTCAGACGGTTACAGGTCTGAAATTATATAATGTGCCTACTGGTAATAGTTTGATATTATCTATGGGTGTTAATTAGACACATACATTGTAAGCCCTTAATTACCTATGTTTATGATTGGGAATTTTCATTGATTTTTACCTATCATGCCATTTACATCATTAGTAAAAATGTAAGACGTTTATGTGGCATTAATGGGAGGCCTATTCTGCAATAGTCCTTTCTGGGAAGTCTCACATCTTTGCCAGATTTTCTTCCGCCAAACAGTTGTGTGCAAATGTTACTGTGTCGGTTTGACGGGCACTGTTTACAGCAAAATTACTATGCGTAATTAGACTTGAATGAATCTGTCAGGGTGACAAGCGTAGTTAAAAAAAAAATGGGTGCGTGTACTTATGTACGCGCGTGAGAAGTTATACTTCTTTAATATTTTAAAAATAAATTTAATAATAAATTCAAATATCGAATTTAAGGTTGGTCATTTTTTAAATATTTTTATTGATTTCTTAATTTAATATTCACTTTTCATTTTTATCAAAAAGTTTTCATTAAATTTATTTAGTTATTTTTTTTCGAGACTTAATGAGCGGTTAAGCAGACGGCTTCATACTGTTAATTTTGTGTCACAGGTGCGCGCGCATCTTAAAATTTCACTCTCATCATTTTTTCATAACGCGCCTAACTTCATACTGTTAATTTTGTGTCACAGGTGCGCGCGCATCTTAAAATTTCACTCTCATCATTTTTTCATAACGCGCCTAAAGAAGTATAACTTCAAAAATCTCAAGTACAGAGCCGTATATTGCTACTATTATGTGCAAGCATGGCGTATACCATCAGGCGAATGGACTGTTCTCCTTACTGTGAAGTTTGAAAGAAAAACTTTACAAGTAAATTTTGTTACTTCAGTTCAAAACTGTTGAGTGATATCATTACAAATACATTTCCCTATCTTAGACGAAACATGTCTGAAGATATTGCACAGAGGTCACTAGGTCACGAAGCAACCACAAGAATATCCAAGAATGCATTACAATAGAATAGATAGGCAGGCGCGGCGGCCGCGGTGTAGGCAGATCTATGACGTGATTAATTATTATTTCGGTAGGTATTTTATCATACGTGTATTTATAATTTCTCAGACAGAATACAGCTTGATGTAAGCGGATTAGCGCAGTTATGGCTATTGTATACGGACTATGAAAAATATCTACATGTATTATTGCTATTTTTCTTTCCTAACTAGCTTTTGTAACTACCATTAACTACCTAGCGGTGGTGGCCTAGTGGGCGAAAGTCCGCTTACCAAAGCAGGAGGTGGCGTATTCAAATCGCAGTACGGGCACGTACCAATGTACGTAATAATCACTCACTTTTCTGTGAAGGATAAAATTGTGAGGAAATATCGGAGGCATGTTATCTACAAATCTGGACCGGGTCCCCTTGGTGGATTATGGCCTTATCCTCCTCATAAAAGTGAGGGGAGGGCTTTGACCACAGGGGACAGTACAGTCACAGAATACTATTAATACCCTAGCAGGCTTAATTATTATCATAACTAGCCATATATGTATAGTCTACCTAATTATTTTCATCCCAGCTTTATGTATTTGTTTATACCCAGTCCCGTAACCATCTATACCGACAAAATGAAAAGCCGTTCGTCTGTATTGGCGTTATTGATGTTTACAATTCATATCGTTCTAACAGTATTACTTACTTACTACTCTACTAGATTATCGTTCTAAGACGCCTGAATTGAAAGTCAAAGCAATGAGACGAAGGCTTGAAAGTTTCTAACCATGCGCCTCGATATAGTGAGGCTCAAAAAGCTTCTTATATATTTTGAGCATATTTAGCGTAAGGCGTTTACTATAATTTAAACTTTATTAAAGCATCCAAATATATACATAAAATATAAAAAGCTGATAAACATACAAAAATCAAAACAAACAAGAAGTGAGTCAATATGGATTCGAGACCAATATCAAAAGGAAACAACGGAAAAGCGTAAAAAATGCATTTATTTATAACTGTGTTAACATTTTAAAGAAACATAACAATAAATAATTACGTCATTAAGTATCAACAATAACAATCATAACTATATAATATTAAACTAACAAGTCATTGGACTAAAGTTACTTATTCTTCATAGTGTCGAGACTTTGAATTAATACAAAGAGGTATTTTTTGTTGATGCATCCTTAAGTTCAAACATGAAATATGTCAGACAAAAATTTGACTTTAAAATTGAAAGAGCACTTTCAAGGCCCTAAGATAATATTTTGAATACTTTGGTTGGACAAATCAATGATCGTCTATTTTTTTAACTCTCTCTTTTACTCCACTTCTCTCGCTCTGTCAGAGAAGGCCTGCTACAGTAGTGATAACTTAATAGCCTACTGGTGAAGGAACTAATGCTTGTGATATTGCATCTCAGCAGAAGCGGTTCGTCCAGAATAACCTGCCTCATGCTGGAAGGCACTTGGTTGGAAGAGCTGGAAACCATGAGGTTTCTGATACCCTTGAGGAGGAACTTGGAGTTGAATCTGCTGGTGTTGAACCTGCTGATGCTGCTGAGGCTGAACCACCTGGTATTGGATCTGCTGATGAGCAGCCAGAGCCTGACCCTGGTGGATCTGGGCTTCATGACCTTGATCTTCATGGTGCTGTTCAACGTAATTTCCTGGAAATGAAGAATCATATTTAAGAATGGGTTCTGAGTGGTTCTGAAAGGATGAGGACACGAATGACGAAATCCTGTCACACCAGAAGATGCCACTTGTTCCTTCAAGACATTAAATACATGGATCATTGAACGTCCTTATACACTTTTCGAAGCCAAAAATTCTGAAAATTTCCAATGTGATTTCAGTATTTGCGGCTCAAATTAGATTGCGTTTTGGGTTATTTTAACAACAGTAACTGTTGATACAAGCAAGCCATCTGGAAGATGATAGCACCTGCCTCTAAGAATGGCAGTTCCACCCGTTTTGGGCACCAGAAATATGAATTAGTTGTTCTAAGTAGCACCGTTTTGGGCTAACCCAGATACTTTAAAACTAAAAACTGTTATTTCTCACCATCGTCATGGATCCCAGCGGCTTCATCCTTGGCATTCTGCTCGATGGCCTTAACAATAGCTTCAGGGATGGGTGGAGGAGTAGGGAGGTGAGCACCCTGAGGCCTGAAGCCATGCTCATCAGCAGTGTACGTGATGGTGTAGGTCTGTCCGTCGTCTCCAGTGTAGGAGTAGCCGCCGTGCGCTTCTGTGCCTTTATGAGCCTGTCCTATTTCTTGAGCTTTGATTCCTGAAACGTAAAAAAAAATGTTGACTTAAAGCCCCCATTACCGCAAGATGGACCGATGGGGAAGAGGTTAGAGTCGTGGAAAGCTGCGAATAGTGAGTGGTTGAGATATGGTTAATAGTTATATAAGTAAAATTATTTTTAGATAATTTATTTCCTCCGAACGCCCCTATTGAAATTATAACTAGTTATTTATACCAAAATAAATACATAACATAGTTCAGACGATATTTTATTTTAGAAATAAAGTTTGAAGAGTGTTTGGTGTAAGTAAAGAACCAGTAGGTACTCAGTCAGACAGCACAATGGTACGGTAACGGATTCAAAGGTACAGACATCATTGTAAGACGGAACCTAGAAAATAATTTGTACTAAATGTGTATTGCCTTACCGTTTTCAGTCTCATAAGAATACTGATATCCGTGGCCATCATTGTCGGACACGTAGCTTAATATCTTTGCGGTCTTCTCTCCTGACGGTCTTTCCTGGTAGGCTGACCCGTGTCCGGCATAGGCCTGTGCTTGGTCGGTGTGTAGCCCGTGCTGTTGGTACTCGAGCTGTGATTGGTAGAGTTCTGCTGAGTTGGCATAGGACTCCTGTTGAGGGGCTGTGTTGTAGATGTGGCCGGCTGCTGCAGCGGCGATGATGGCGGCGATTGGTGCTAGCTGGAAGAAGAAGGAGATAATATTTTTAATTGTTATGGGTCAAGCGAGACTACGTTCATGCAACTTAGAACTAAAAAACTAACGGTCTTACCACAAAAAATTACACAAGAATTGAACAGATGAGTCTAAATATTTTCTCGACAAATCGACGTCTAACTCTCGCTTTTTCTAACTTCTTTCGAGGGATAGACGTCGATTTTGTCGAATAAAATTTTAGAAACATCTGTTCTGGTCTAAACTTTTATGATATTATGTGCCTTGAGAATATAGGCAGACGATAATGTAGGTAGCAGATTAGAAAGTGGACAGTAGTATTTAAGTTTACGCAGAGCTGTAAACCGTTAAGTTATGCATGAAGAGTGTGCAGAATACTTTGTTTTAAGAATCATGAGATCGAACATTTATCTGAACTAACGAAAAGCCTGCTCATGATCTTGACAGGAATGAACTTTCGTAACAGGAGTAAACTATCTTTTGCACTCAAAAAGCTTCTATAGGAGGTAAAAGCTCTTCTTTAACTTGTTTGAAGGATCCTTGACACATAGATCGGTATATCCATGATTCGACACATCAAAACACATCACATCAGAATTTAACAGATATTTGTACGACGATTATAACTCAAACACAGTTTCTCCACACTTTCGAAAAATTCAAATCACTAACACACATTTTTATCATCACAAAACCAATGCACACTCTTTAATCATCGAAACGCAATAAAAAACACTAAATGACACCACTTAGCATCTTAAAATATCACCTACCAACTTCATTTTGCTTCGTATTTATTTTACTGTATTGGTAGTACTGAAGACACCTAGATGGCGAATGCGATCAGACAATTTCTCCGACACGTTTATATAGTGAATTTCTTTATATGAGATCGTTTGGAGGCATCGCTGCTGTGTGGTACGACTGCAGAGAGTAGGGAGCTGGCGAAATTATTAATATCTTTTAAGATTCCATACGATTTACATAGAGTAATTACTTTTCATAATTATTTGTATACAAAGAAAGTATGGTGGTATCTAAGTCGTTTTTGGGTCTTTAAAAATTCTACAGATACAACTGCAGAGACGAGACATTACTGCAGAGACGATACCTACCTAATTATCTTACTTGGATTTTAAAGTAAACTTTTATCATTGTCATGGGGTAGACACAAGGTACATGACGCGCGACGAAGACATCCCGATTTATTTATTTTATAATATGGCAGAATATTGTGTGCTTTCGCAAATAAATGTTTTTCTTTCTTTCTAGCTAATTGCTTAATTAGTCGCCAGGGCCCCAAGTCCACACTTTCGGCAGTCGAACAGTAGAATACGATACATTGTTAGGTAATGTTAGGTAATCAGATGCGCTCTCCGGCTGAACAAGTGGAGCGAGTTTTGGGCAGAGCTCAGAAGGTTTAAGAGCTGTCGAATACTGTCGATATTGTATATGCTTCAGCTGACTGACCAACAATAATTTTACGCTCTATTTTTCTATTTGAGCAAAATGTAACCTAATTTTCAACGCTATTTTATACTTTTAAACGGGATACAATTTTGTTTGATTAAAAAAAGCAGCCAGTCAACTTTGTGTATGATGGATCAGAGATCAGACGACGAATGGTATAACGTGCATTAGGTATATTATTATGTAACTGAACAAACTGATTAGAATTTAAATAACAACAAACAATCAAACACTTTTGTTAATTTATAATGAGGATTTTTTTTATTACTGGTGAATCTAAGTTAAGTACATATTATATATTAGTATTTTTTTTATTATCTGCCGGCTCTATAACTTATTAGTTCTAAGTGCGAAAACCAACTAACACACTGGCATTATCTCGTTAAAGAACAGTCAATGTTGCATCAATAACAACACTTGTTACACCTTGTTACAAATACCGAGGCATTTTTATTGATTCCTGACTTATATAAGATTAGTTGACCAATGACCATGAGTCATGAGTTTTATAAAATTAGGTTTAGACTTCGAAGGTGACTTAGATTTCACTATCATAAATTGTACCACCCACTGCACTATTGACTATTTACCAAAGTTCATTTTTCTATACCATAGAAGCTTTTTATATTACAATAGATTTGTTAACTAAAAAGAAATAAAGTAAAACATTGGTCACAGCTCAAACAACTTAGGGAAAAATTATATTATGTGATACAGAAAGACTTTGAAGTCACATTTATTGTTGCATTTTATCATGATAACATTTAGTTTTTGTAAAACTTGTTTCTCTGATTGTACTTTGTACAGTAGCGGTCGCGTCACCTACTAAAAATAATATTTAAATAAAAGTTTGTGACTCAACCATGCGGGTGAATTTTATTGCGGTCGAAATAACAACTAAGTCATAATTTCAGGACTACGACTAAAACGGACGCCACATTTACACAAACCCATCCATCCAACATTCGCTATCTTATACGCATAGGTATCTGAAATAAAGGTGGCGCTCCATCACTTTTATACACCATCATAGTGCTCTACCACTCAATACCACATAATTATCATACGGTACCACATAATTCATTTTTTTCCAACGCTAATATTTGGTGCCGGCACCATCATTATCACTATTTAGCAAGCACCTAACAAAAAGAATGATGAATTGAGATGATTGCAACACGTCGCTATTGTTTTCAAAATATCCAAACAATACCAGTTATCAGTTCTATCAAATTATAATATCTTGTTTTGGTGTAGTGTATAATTTGGTGGTAGTTGTACAGTGGGATTAGGGATGTTTCACACGACTCTAGAGGCTCTAACATCGACTGACCGTCGTTTGTGTGAAACATCCCTAATCCCACTGTTAGAGGGCGATTGGCAAAGTCGATCGTCTGTAAAGGCCGTTATGCAGATACTTTTTAAAGTACCTATGCGATTTAAACTAAATCATTGCACACTTGTACGTACAGGCGATCTTTCGAACAAACGTTAGTCGTACATGCATTATTTTCCTCAAAGTTTAACGTTCATCGGTCATTTGCAATAATTAGAACTAAAATTAAGCATTCGTTTTGCACAATTGGTCACCGAGTAGAGACTATGTGAACCCTAATCCTATGAGATAGTCATTTTGATAAAACATCGCATAACATAGAGAACGTGTAACTTAAAAATTAACTTATTAGAAGAATGACTGTCTAGTGTCTATGCTCAATTAATTGCATTTTAGATTATTATTATTGGTATTACATAATATGCACTCAAACTACAAATCCGAACTAATATAACTCGATGATAGCTCAATTAATATAAAATGGTATTCTAACAGGAACTACACAAATAATTCAAATTCAAATTCAAATTCAAATGATTTATTTCAGACAACAAGTCCATACATAATATTTATAAAATTTACACACAAAAACATTCAGCATTACAAATTAAAAATTAGACATTCACATACCTACGACTAAACTAAACCAAAACACAATTTAAAAAATATGAAGCCTAACTAAATGGCACATCATGGGGCAGTCGACCCTGTCAGCCACAACGCTAAGGATGGTGTTGGTGCTGCCGCGGACACGGCTTAGCAGTGAGGCGGCTCTCTTGCGTAAGATGGCATGAAAGCCATCAGTTCGAGCATCAGCAAACATGCCTGATGCACTGCAGTACCTCGGCAACCCCAACACAATCCTAAACGCGTTATTATACTGCACGCGCAGGGCATTGATTGTCCTCTGCGTATAGTTAGTCCATAGAGTGCACGTGTAAAATGATTGACAGAAGGCCTTGAAAAGAGCGACCTTTACGTCGTCGCTACAACGTGCAAATCTACGGGCCAACATATTGCATCGGACAGCCAGCGCCCTGCGCTCCCTCTCAATGTCCTCGGTGTCTGTGAGGTCATCAGCGACCCAGTGGCCCAGGTACTTGAAACGCGTCACTCTTGGTAAGTCAACTCCATCAAGAGTGACTGGAGGCACTCTGGTGACGGTGTGACCACGCGATTGAAATACCAGTATCTCACTCTTCTTCACGTTGTACCTGAGCCCGTGTGTCGCAGCATACATCTCACACCTCTTGAGCAGCTTTCTGATGGCACTTATCGAGGGCCCCAGCAGCACCATGTCGTCAGCATAACTAATGTTGTTAATGAATTTACCATCTATTGAGCAGCCGACTCTGGTGCCGCTGAGGTCCTCGACAAGTCCATTCACGTACAGGTTGAAAAGCCGGGGAGATGTTAGCCCTCCCTGCCTGACTCCACACTTCAGCCTGTACGCATCAGAGACCACTCCCCCCCACCTCACGACATTTGTTTGGTTGTTGTACCAATAATCAAAAATTTTTATAATTTCTTCAGGGAGGCTGGTTTCCGATCTCATCTTCTTCCAGAGCACATCATAGGACACCAAATCGAAGGCCTTGGATAGGTCCAGGAAGCAAGCGTATACGGGAGTCTTCCTGTCGGTATAATAGCGGACAGTTTGCTTAAGGCATAGTATCGCAGTTTCTGTCGACAGCCCCGGTCTAAAGCCGAACTGGGCGTCGTTCAGCCGCAGATGCCTGCTCAGGATACGATCAAGCAAACTGTCCAGCACCTTAGCCACAGTGGTAGCTAACGAGATGGGCCTATAATTACTCTTGTCCGATGAGTCCCCGGTTTTATTTTTGATTATTGGTACAACCACCGTCTTCATACACTCACTAGGCATATAAGAGTGTCTTATGCAGAATGTATAAAACATCGACAGGACCCCTGGCAGATGAACACCAGCCCACTGCAGGTGCTCGATACTGAGACCGTCGTGACCTGGGGATTTACCCCTCGTCATGTGTTTAATAACCGACCCCACTTCTTTAGAAGTGAAGCCTCCCGTTAACAAAGCGGACAAGTTATCATCAGTATCGAGCATCGGCAGCTGCGGCGGCGCTTCTACAATAGGCGAGGGTTCTACCTGGAAATGAGCCCTGAACATGTTTGCAATGTCTCTAGGTTCCGTTACACCGGCAACACTCAGAGGGGCGGTAGGTCTAGGACTGAGCTTTTTTGTGCATTTCCAAAAATTTTTAAAATTCTTTTTAGCATGATGCGAGGCTAGTATATCCATTCTAATTTTGTCAGCATTTTGTTGACACCACTTGAGTTTAGCCTTGAATACACGGCGGGATTCCGACATGTTATTATAAACGGTACCTTCCGACGGTCTCCCATAGAGTAACCAGACTTTAAAAGAAAGCCTAGCCGCTTCATGGGCGCTCCTGACATGTTTATTCCAGCCTACCACCACACGCCTTCGTTTTCTATCATTAATTTCTGAACATGAACTAACCACAGCAGCCTCACACATAATTTCAACAATATTCGTATACAATTTGTCAATCACACGTCTATGCTCCACTTTATCGCATGTACCATCTGCACACTCCGATAACTCCGGAGGAAAGTCAATTAATTTTAATTTCTCATTACATATTTTAGTATACATGTCAATTTCATCAAAGTCCCTCTCTCCCCACAAAACCCCATTTCGCTTACTTTCTACCAAAACAGTCCGAGTTTTTATTTTTGTAAAATTACATGTCAATTCCAGTGGGAAGTGGTCTGACCAGATACAGTCGTAGTGCACCTTTACATCCAGAACTGACTGCCACGCAGATTCGGTTACTAGGCAGTGGTCAAGCCAACTTGTGGTACCGTGGGCTTCGCTCAAAAATGTGAAGGTGCCTGACGAAAGGCCTAATTTAATTATATCCGCACAAATCCAACTTTGATCAGCACAAAATTTTAGTAACTCTCTTCCGAACAACTCACGTGGATTAGAGTTAAAGTCTCCCAAGATAAATACAGATGCAATATCCGTGTTCTCAATAACCGCGCTTATCTCACTCAGACAGTCAGTAAATTCAATCAAATTTTCAGTTGTATCCACTGGCATGTAAACCGAAAATATTAAGACTGAACGATCACTCACACTTGCCTCAATCGCCGCGAGACGCACACTATTGCACGGAATAACATTTACCGAACTGAACGCACTTTTCCGCCACAACAACGCTACTCCGCCATAAGGCCTACCACGCACTATACCGGCGGAAGTATCGATCGCAGATTTTCCCGTGAAGCCGAAGTCCTGGTCGACCGTGCCGAGGATTGGTATGTCGTGCGGGAACAGCCAGGTCTCCTGCAGGGCGACGACATCAGCTCGCTGACACAGGGTCCTCACATGATCCACCGAACGTGTGAGGGACTTACAATTAAAGCTGACGAAACTGCTACTTGGTACTATGTTTACTGTTTGGCTGTGATCCATCATACGATTTGTTAGTGCGTCTCTTGTTACCAAAATCTATAAAACGCCTAAAAGAAATCCCCTCAGGCCAGGTGCTATCATTCATAAATAACTCCAATTTAAGCCGCGGCACAAATATCTTATACGCGTCATAGTCTTTTTCTCGCTTCATTTGAATCTTCTCCAAGGTTACACCTACTTGTGTCCTATCCCTGATAAATCCAATAATATCCGTAATCGTGGCGTTCTTATCAACATTGTTTATAAACAAAGGGATCTTTATATCTGCGGCCCGGAACGTACACTCCTGCTTAGTGTGCGCGCTGCCTTTATTTCCAATAAATCTATTCCTGTATCTTTTTCTTTGTACTTCTGTCCACTCACTACTTCTCTTTGATTCCTTCCATTCACCTTCTGCGCGCGCCAGCTCCGCAAATGAGTTAGTAGACACGCACTTGCTACTCGGCGCCAACGCCGCCGCCGCCGCTGACAATGCACCATTCACCGAGCCTAATGCACCCAGTGTAGGCATAGGCACCTCAGTCTCGCTCTTACCGTAGGCCGGTGCGGTAGGTATCGCGGTGACGTCACTCTCAGCCGACCGCACGACGCACAGCTCCTTATCGCCCACTGATCCCATTGTGCCCCTCATTATCACACGTTCAGGCGAAGATGTATGTACGGACGGCATGACAGGCTTAGTATTGATGTTATTACTCATGCATTGAATAGATGCGTAATCACAGCTGTTGTTATGAGTTGTACTACCTGCCATACATTTTGGAACGACCGCAGACATCACAGACATATTATGCGTAAGTTCCATAGGTCCGCTATCATAATGTAAGCTACCTAGGTATGCACCTCTCCGCAAGTTAATATTTCTGTATGCGCTCGTCTGAATATTCTCCTCGCGTAAGCTATCCGAACTACCGGCACGCTCAAGCTCGGCGCAGGCACCGCCACCAACCCTGCGTTCATTGTTTGTCTCCATAATCTCATTTCTAGTTTGTAACAGCTGATCCGTCGTAACATAATCACTCTTGATCAATGAGAGCTCATTTTGCAGGACTATTATATCTTTTAAAAGCCGACTAACATCGACATGATCAAAAGTGATGGGGGGTAGTTTATTCAAATCCTGTGCGACAAAAATAGGTATCTTTTCAGGATCTAAGGACTTGAACACGTCAATTACATCGTACAGGTCCTTTTTTGATTTTCCTTCCTTATTTTTACGCTTAAATCTTCGAATATCTGTTGAAATTGATTGAAACAGCAGCGACTTAGCTTTTTCGATGTCTTCCGTTGAGAAGGCTGTGGTACAAATCCTGACCAGACTTTCAGAATCCATCACTTCATGTTTGTTTTGCACAAACGTTAACAGTTCATTGACCACGAGATTGCAATTATTACATTTAAGCACATTAACTGTTGACGACTCCATTATTTACAATAATTTACGCATGAAACACACTGACGTACGCACGTACTGAGCGCGCAGCACAGACTCATATAATCATAATATCTCATAATATCTTCAAATTCTTTCATTGTAAAACAATAAAACACGTCACAAAAAGGTGTTGCTACACATTTTACGATTATGTTTTGATCTATGGATAGCAATCGTGGGTGTGAGATTGTGCCAATTAAAAAATGAATGATTGATATGGATCTATAAAAATATTGCGGATTCGAGGTGTTTGTAATTGTTTTTTTTTTCTAATTAGCTTCTAGTAAATTATTATCTATGGCTGTTGAAAACTGCGAGTTAGTTTGGCAAAATCAATTCACATTTAGCAATAAGGGCAATAGGAAAATAATTTTTCCACCATATACCTGCCTACTGCTAAACTTATTAGTAGGGTGGGTAGGTACTGGGACATAAAATTCCCCTCTTCTTAACGCGTGATATTTTGTATTCTATTTTAAAACAACATAGATAAAATTAAATAATGAAGATGGAATGATGTAGGCATAATTAGGTACTCAGAAAATCCGTGGGAGCTTTCAATGACATCTTCATTGTGATACCGAACTATAATTCTACTGTATAAATTATACGGTAACTATATATTATAAGCTTAGTATCCACCTACTCGCGGTTGAAGAATTTTTAATTAGCGATGTTACTAAAGTGATATTCCTTTCAGAAAACATAAAGCGATGCTTTATAATATTATTGTTTAATTCTAATTCTTCCGCCAAGCCTGCCGTAGTACGCAAATACATATTACAAAATTCCACTATCGGACTTGTTTCATAATAAAAATATCAAAAATGTTACTTATGTAACTTCCGGAAAAATAATTAGGTACATAATTCTCGCACATTTTATGGTAATTCGTAATACTACCTACTGATTCGTGAACATCTATGAATCATACAAAAACCTTTTCAACTCACAATCATATTTGTTAAGAGTCACTTCAACTTCAGCTTAGAATATTAACTTTAACATAGAATGTCTAACATAAATTACCCATTTCATTACATGTCGCCTCTATGATATGATAAATTACTGGTTCTATAACTCACCTATCTGTTATGACCTATCTGTTAATGTATGATTAATTATAGTTTTTGTAGGTATAAACAGAAATTATTTAGTTTAGGAATAGAAATATAAGTAGATAGTGTAACATAACATGCATCGCTTCGGTCGCACGCATCTATGTCGTAGAGTAAGGAATATTAGTTAGTTTTTGTTAGATAATACATTTTTCTGTATAAGCTTTTACAATATAAGAACGCAATACTTATTCGGTACTCCAAGCTGAACAAATATCGTCGAAACACCAACAATCTACCGTAGGTAGTCGCTGAGGAAATCCGTGAATCATGCAAGTCAATTTCAACCATGCAACTTTGCATGTAGCCATGTCTAGAGAAATCTAAACATGGCTACTTACAAGCTACGTACTAACACAAACGCTCGTAGAAAACTACTTGCTAGTCGGCCCTTGCTTGTTAATCCACCGATGCTAACTTTGTATCGGTTAATCTTTCTAACTACTGGGGGCGATTTTTGAAAGACATCGGTGATTTGATTTGCCTTCCATTACACGCAGCTAAAAAAATATTCAGTCATCTTGGTGAGAAATCAAATCACTGATTACTTTTAAAAATCCCCTTCCTGATCTAATTCTGAAAACTCTTTCACTGACAAAAATCTACTCCCAGTCGACAGAGGCTATGTTTTCTTTGGATATGTTCATAATTATAGCTGCGGGGAACGGAAAAAACGCAGGGCAAACGCGGCACAAAGCATACGTGTTATTCTAATCAACGATTGCTAATGACAGTCGAAGCTGAAGCTAAAAATGTAGAGAACTGCTAAAACATAATAATATAGGACTCTACATTATGAACTCTCAAGCATTAGATAAAGCTAGCCCTCAATTAATCTAGACACAGTCTACTGCGTCCACGTAATTAAGTCAGACATAGTAATTGATGAGGGTCTGAGTATTCAAGCGTAAATTACTATATTATGTAAAGGAGGTACTTACTCTACATTAAAACAGATGACTCTACAAAAATATAGGTAGATGAAAAATAGTCGAACATAATTATTTCTGACAGGTTGAAAATGTCTACTCGATAATTAAAAAAAAAATGCATAACATTAGTACCTACTCAAAAATTAATAGTCTGCTAATTAAATGGATACTATTTAACTACTATCTCATAAACTTGGTCATAAGTGACGATGTGGTCGAAAGTTATAAACATGCTCAGCTTAGAATGCGATTCGTTTTTATCTGAAGGTGGTAGCTAGGAAGGCTTTCTACTTGAGGGTACATATTGAGCAGCAAAGGGTTCAAACCCTCAGTCCCGCACCAATCACTTACTTTCATTCGTTAATCCACGTGTAAATAATATCAGTCATTATTTTAGAAGCTTTAACAAAACTCTACATACAAAGTCAGCACTAATTTATTAGGCTGTCAAAAAATTAGCTACAAATAGTAAAAAACACCACAAAATTGTTCAAAACATATTTATTTATGTATTTGCACTTTAAAACTATATTACAATCACAGATATACTAAAGTAAACTTCTATGATGACATTTTTAATGGCACTTTTACGAATAAAATATTATGTATGCATGCACATTTCCACTCGGATGTCGAACCAGTACAAATCGCATCAACTTTGATAATTCATTCCATGGAGTTACTCTAAACACCCCAAGCAGTTCCTATGGGCGGCCCTGGCGCTTACTGTCAACTTAACAACCTGGACCAAATACTGTCAATATTCACTCATATCAACAATTTAACATTAAAAAGGATTCCCACCAACTACTCAACTGTATATAATATCTCCTTTCAAACTATACTGATCCGATATCCGTTAGTTTGAATATGCGCTAGCGTTGTCGTAGTTTTCAGTAGTACTGGCCGTTCCTGAAACGAGGGAAGTATCTGGAAGGCTGGTACTGCGCACGCGCAGCTATCACTCCAGGAGTGTACTTCGCATCGTGGTAGGAGCCTGAAAATAATATAAACGTTAATTGGGTTACAGTCATTTATCATTATGCAAATAGTAAAGTTTATAATTAAAATTAAGTTGAAAATAAATGAAATAAGAAAGCTAAGTCACTGATGGTACAATTTAATCTACTGACTATTCGAATAGTTGGACACTTTACCTATATTTTATAACAAATTAAAAAAGATAAACACACGACCGATATGGTAAAACTGGTTCATCATTACAAAATAATACAAATGATAAATGATCTATATTAGCATCGCAAAGTTCAACATTTACAAGACAAAAGCCTCAGAAGTCCAAATATAGGCGTGGCCATGGAGATAACATATTAATATTTTATATGATCACACAGGATATTACAACAATTTTATAATGATTCAAATTAGGGTTCTATCTCATCGAATCGAAAACATTAACTCAGTCAGTGACAATATTAAATCATAACAAAAAGTCATTAGTCATATTATATTAGTACTAGCTGTGCCCGCTACTTCGTCCGCGTGGAATAGTGGTAAAATTCACCTTTTAAACCTTCTCTGGACTTCCACAAATCATTCAAGACCAAAATCAGCCAAATCGGTCCAGCCGTTCTCGAGTTTTAGCGAGACACACGAACAGCATTTGATTTTTATATATATAGAAGATAGAAGAAGAAGATAGAAGATAGAAGAAGAAGATAGAAGATAAAAGATTAATTTTACTTTAAAATATAGCACTTGGTATTTTTTATTGTAACTAGGTAATTCACATGCCATCAAAGCTTACAAATTGAAATAGAAATCAACTAAATTTTAGCAATCATCACAATAATTTATGGTAAGTGTAATGTTACATTATTATTGTAAAGCTATTATGAAAGATTTTCTAATACAGTAAAAACATGGTATCACACTTAATTAAATTAATTCAAGGATTGACACTACGGAACCTCTAGGTGTTAAACTAAACTCGTATATGTTCGGATTTTTTAATGCCATAACATCGCCCTAAGCTTTAAACATTGCTTACTGCTACCAAATATTTATGGTTATTGGTCACTATTAAATCATATTTTATGACCAATATATATGATATATTTTACGAACACAATGGCTAGTAATTAAATATAATGATACTTTACTTTTATTAAATGGTTCATATTATTGTAATGTCGAAAGTGCTGTTTCGATGTACGAGCTTTCGAATGACAAGTGTGAGGGCATTTCAACATCATCATCATCATCAGCCTGAGGACGTCCACTGCTGAACATAAGGGGGAGGCCCCTTAGACCGCCACACCGAACGACAATTTGCCACTTGCATCTAGTACTACATTTAGTACTTTTAAATGTTGGAAAGGGTCTCAAAAAGTATATTATCAATATTAGTTGAAGTTGTACTTAAAATTATTTTCTTACCCTTTCTTGTTTTGCCAAGGTACATTTACCAGATTTATAATAAGGAAATTCACTGTGATCTGGACAATTATAATATTAAATTTAAATTTTTACAATTGGTTGTTACGAATTTTCAGCGAATCGTTGTCATAAAAAATGTTCAGTCATGTTCGACGCTTGCCGTTCAAAAAAAACCAACCAAACGATCATTATTTTCAGAAAACTTACTAACAACAAATCGCCAAAAATCCAACCGCTTCATCTTTAGCGTAGGGTAATTCCAGGATAGATGCCCGGCTCGGATAGATGCCTCAAATTCAAAAACTATGATTTCCCGGCTTGATTTTGCTGTCGTTGATATTGCCAAACGAAAGACATCCCCGCACCTACCCGGTACCCCCCGCGAGGTAACCCCTGACCCGTCGTGCATTCCATCTATACTCAACGAAAGATTTGGTGTGACGAAAAAATTGCTAATTCTTTTTCTACAGCCTTTTTGAGGTGCTGGAACTTTTTACATGGTGACTAAATCATTTATATTTTGTATCTAAATGTTACAGTGGACTGTATATTAGCACTAAAATCAGTTTTTTTAGAATATTTATTGAATACACATTTCTGAATATAAAAGGCATCTATCCTCTACGAAAAGGATAGACGCCTCGATTTATTTCCGCCTAGATTTAACCATACAAAACAAATAATTCCCATTATTTTCGAACGATGTAACTAAATTAGGGTATAGATGCCTCAGGAAGGAAACTTATTTTGTGAGGCATCTATACCCTAATATGATTATAAAGAAAATACACTTTTTACGAACATTTTTAATTAACATCTGTGTTTAGATATTACTTCCCATCACGAATACCTAATTTCAAACTGAAAAAGTGTTTTTTTATCAATGAGGCATGTATCCCATAGCTGGTTTTTACGCATGGAGCAACTATCCGCTATAGGGCATCTATACTTCCAAAAATAGAGGTCTGGGAAAATCGATATAGATTAGTAAATATCAACACTGATGTTTTCTTTTTCCTTCAAAGTGGTAGTCGAAAGACCAATCTATTAACATGTGTGACAATCATTCAGATCCATTAATTAAAATGGGAAATATAAAGCGTTTTCAAAAAGTATGGCAACTATCCTGGACTTACCCTACCTACTCTTAGAAGAACCAGGTAACGAGGAAGGTAGGTAACCTGGTCCTAAAACCTTTTTGCTCCTTATACTTCATTGGCTACCAGATTATGTTCAGTAGGTTGTTGAAACATAATTACTTTACACCGAAAACTTTCGTCTCAACGCTTCATACCTTCATTTTGGGACGATCCTAGAAATATTCACAATTTTATCGACTTACCATCATCAAAAATACCCGCAGCTTCGTCCCTCGCGTTCTCCTGGAGCGCCCTGGCGATGGCCTCGGGCACCGGGGGAGGGGTTGGGAGATGAGCACCCTGCGCCTGGAAGCCGTTGTCTCCAGCGGTGTACCTCACGGAGTAGACTTGGCCATCGTCTCCAGTGTACGAGTAGCTGCCCTGGGCTTGGATGCCGTTGGCTTCCACGCCGCTCTCTTCGGCAGAGATTCCTGCGAAATGAGCGTGAAATTTTAATGCGCTTGCATTTACTTCTCTGTTACGAGTATTTAATTGAATCATGTTTGGGCGTGGCGAAAACTGAGGCATTTCTTTGGTGCCACTTCGCTAAAGGAACCCTCCTAAAGAACGTTTTAAGTCCTTTTCGGGATGTTTCAGCAGTACGTAATCCTTGAGAGCCAGCCCCACTGTAAGGTTACCCTGTTTTCTATCTTCAACTATATCATCATTATCACTAAACAACATAGCTGAATGGATTTTAGTATGAAGAGACAAATATTCAAAGTTGTATGTAATATAGAATTATTTCAAAAGGGTGTAAAAGATATAAAACCACGAGTACCAAAAACAAACGAACCAACTACTGATCCACGGGACGAATCTATAGCCGAAGAAGTCTGTTCAAAGACAAGCCCACGCTTCAAAGCATCAGGGGGCTTACCATGACGTCTTATTGCGATAAGGCCCCTGTTTTAGTTACCATTCTCAGTATCGTAAGCGAAGCGGTATCCCTGCTCGTTGACTACTGAGTCGGAGCGGAGGATGGCCGCGTTCCTCTCGAGAGACGCCCTCGGCCTGAGGTCCTGGTAGTACTGCGGGTAGCGGTACTGCGGCGCCGCGTAGTTAGGGAACGCGGGGAGCGCGCCCGCGGCGCAAGCTCCGATGACGGCGGCGAGGATGATCTGAAAGAAGATCCAATTAGTACAAATCCATAGTAGATACATTAAATGCTATAAATACTATCTCTTGATGCTTTAGAGTGCGGCTGCAAACCAGAATGTTTTGTCATGCTTTATAAATATTCGCTCGATCAGGTTTAACCTACTTCAAATTTTTTTTTTCAATTATTGGTCCAATGTTCAAAAAGTGTTATTTGGATATGTTTAAAAGTGGTGTTTTTTTTTATTTACTACAATAAAAAATGTTTCAACCCAAACTGTTATACCGTCACTATTGTCATGAGTTCACGGAATAAATTTGTTTATCAATGGACAAAAAACTGTCATAATATATCACTATAACATATCTGACCATAAAAGATCCATCTGGATCACACATGTAAATTTATTCGCATAATCTCAAATACGATCACGATATTTATGTCACATTACAAAATCAGATCATAAACCACAATAATAAATTATCCAATCTACGAGTATTATGACACTTCAATCCGAAAGAATCGTGATAGGAACACAAAGAGATCATCTCACAACGGCCGAGCTGGACCGATTATAACACCTGGGCCTTTTTGTCCAGAACTGGGCCAGTGGCCACCGGGCTTTACTTGAATGAAGAAATAAACTAGATTACTGGAACGTACCAATTTCATGTTGCTTGTTAGAATATCGATGGAGGAATGTTGTCGAAACAGATTCATCGGCTTTTATATAGGTGTTTCTAATCTTCAAAGTCAGGGCCAGGAGTAGGTTTGCGATCTCGCGAAGATAGCTCGCAACGCTAACTTGGAACTTGGCCACTTTTACGATCGAAGGGAATCGATAATCTATATGAAACAAAAATCGATTGCGTTCGAGTGGAATCAATTTCTCATAGAAACGGTTATGTTTTTTTGAAGGACAGGCATTGTGTTTGACATTTGGATAGTTTATGATATTGATCGCGTGTTATGTGTGTCAATTGATTATTAAAATGTTATTTATATCTCACCAGAAAGTTAAGCAGTGGATTCGATCGTTGTAGCTATTTTCATTTAGTACACTTTGTGATATCATTGCAGAGGATCAATGGTCGTGTGTATCAATCTGCTGAAAATAATAATGTAAATAAGTCGGTACAATTTCAGTATTCTATCTCATGCATTCATGTTTGTATTGTTTTAGTTTGTGATCATCATGAGATAGTCGACAATAATTGTGACACCTATTCTCACTACGATAATATAATCTGGATATTCTATGACATGTAATTCTTTACATGTAATTCATTTTATGAATCTGACCGTGGCATAGTGAGATGCGGGATAAAGCGTTTGTACTTCATTTTTCGGGGTTTGGTTCGACTATTGTACCTCGAGTTTTTGGTTGAAACATCGTAATAAAATAATTAGCCAAATAGACTGCTACGGCATCCTCCGCACGGAAGTAAGAGGATACCTGTGCTGAGCAGCGAGTGAATATGGGTTGAAGACGATCACAATTTATATTAGAGAGTATCAGACATGATAATTATTTATTTTAGAATGACTGGCTAGATATAACAAGTTTCCATAAGTAACAATTTATTAAATAATTCAACACTCTAGTGGAAACGTAATTTCAAAGAATAGGTAAAATTTTTTTATACAACCTTTACAGTAATACCTACTTAAAATAGTTGAATGTGTTGAAACCCATAAGCTTGAGTAATCTTTTGTGAGCGTAATTTATTCATGATACAGTAAAATTACTAATTCATCCTTCTTCGATGATCCAGTTTACAAACTTGCTCTATGTTGCAAAATTTTCATAACATCATCTGCAATTATATCTCAAATAACTCTTAATATCGATTGATTTAATAATTTATGACTTAACCAATTGCACGCCGTGACTTCGCACGCGTAATTCCAGTTTTCCTGTGGGTATTGCGTTTGTCTAGGATATAACTAAAGTAAAGTAAAGTAAAGTAAAGTAGCCTCAATACAATAATTTGTCTCTATTGAATACCATAAAACAAAAATTTGGAAAACAATAAAATGAAACAAATAAATGGTGTAGAATGGGCTGCCTTATCGCTTACGCGATTTCTTACAGACAATTTTTGGATAGACCAGAATTCCTATATAACCGAATGATTTTTCAGAGTAGTAACGAGTAGTTCTGGAGATTACTTCCTACAAACTTACAAAGTCACATATAAGTATACTGTATAGTAATATTATAGTACAGAAGTACTGTACCGTATTTAGTTGGCTTCGTGATTTGATCTAAGTATAGTTATTAGCTGCCTTTGATAAGGATTAAGAATTAGTAGATTTTTTGCCAAATTAGTAAGTCACTACATTATTATTGTGTGAATTACTTTAGACTTTAATGAGTATTCAATACGATAATTTTCTTTTTTTTATTTCGGCAATGAAGAGTGGTTTCTACGATTCATCTTCATAGTTTGATCATTAAGTAATTAATAAGTAATAACAAGGCGGATCAGGAAATAACACAAGAATACTTTTATGTGAATCAATAATCTTGATCAGTAATTAAATTGAAGTGTACGTCTGTGATTCCTTATTAAATGCCAACTTTTGTAAATGCTTGATAGTACCTATACCAGTAGAACAAAAAGGTCGCTACTTATAATGGTACTAGCGGCCTCGACAGACTTTGTCCTGTAATTGTCATGTTTCCTGTCAAAAAAGTTACATTACAAATGTTAATGAGGTCTTGAAGTATCCTCTAATTTTTAAATGTTCGCTCTAACTTTTTTATTTTTTTTCTTTCATAAGAACTTTCTCCTGATAATAACAAATACAACAAAAAAATAATTATAAAAATTATTGGTCCAGCCGTTCACGTGATGCCGTGACCAAAGAAAATTGGGATTCATTTTTATATATAGAGAAGATAGTTTGCTGAAACAAAATGCTAATATACATTAAGTTCGCATGCACTTGTTATGTTAGTATGCCATAAAAATTAACGATCCGTTTACTAATTTATGGTGCCATATAAATTAGAGGTAATGCAAGTTTTACGAAATAGACCTCAATAGACTTGGAAAAACAAAAGATTTTCATAACAGTTTCTAGAGTTCCGTGCCCAAAGGGTGAAACAGGACTATATAACTAAGGCTTCGTTGTCTGTCTGTCTGTCCGTCTGGCACCAGGCTGTATCTCATGAACCGTGATAGGTAGACAGTTGAAATTTTCACAGATAATGTATTTGTGTTCCCGCTGTAAAAACAAATACAATAAAACAAACGTGATTTTGATGCAGTTTTTATAGATAATGGTACGGAACCCTTCATGTGTAAGTCCGACTCGCACTTGGCCGGTTTCTTATCAATTTCACTTCATTCAGATATATCTATAAAATTTTGGAATTAAAGCTAAGCATCCAGGCCTGGTAGTACCAAAATACGTTGATGTTTGTGAAACGACGTAGTACTCGCCTCTGATGACATACTTTGTTAGGCCTCGTAATCTCTGGCGTGACTTAACAACCGTGACAATCGAAAACAACTGAAGCCATTCCAAACACAGAGGTAGAAACCGGCACATAACCTAAACTTACAAAAGTAAGTTCTATGCGCACGACCGAGAATCCAACATGTTATTGTCACTGGGTTAGAAAACGCATAAGTCACCGCTAGACGATCATCAATTATTTTTTTTTATATTCAATCTGAACTTAATAAGCTGGCTTCACCTTGTAGAGCACCACGCCCTGCTTAAAACAATGCTAGCAATAAATTTACGATGCAAATGAAATTCCACATAAATATTGACTAATAAAAGAACAGTAATTTATTGGTTTTTTTTAATAGGGCACTATAATAGCTTTAAGGCCGCGACTTCGTCCGCGTTGTTATTTCTTTTATATCTACACTAGAAGCACCTCGCGGTTTCACCCGCGTTAACTACTATCCCGCGGGAACCTGTAATTTTTACGGGATAAAAGGTAGCCTATGTCACCCGGGGATAGCATAGCTTCCCAACAGTGAACCAAACAAACAAAGTTTTCCTCTTTAATTCCTACTTTTAGTGTAGAATAAAATACAGTTTCCTATACGAGTATAAGCCAGGTGATGTATACCTCCCAGCGCGCCGTCACATAGTATTGTTTATTAATTATAGCTCGTCATCTATGAGTTGGGTATAGATGGCAAAGTATATCATTGCACGAGTCATATTCTAGTTACCAAACAATGAAAGCTGCATTGAAATCGGTTAAATAGTTTATACGTGATACGTGAAAACAAGCAAACAGATTATATACCATTAAAAAAAATGTGATAACCAATTCTTTGTACAGTATTTTTGCCATTTACTGCCTTATAAGTGTAAATAGCGAGATATAGATATATCATTAGGTAAATAATAACAGTTAAAAAACCTAATTCTAAACTTCTCCCAGGCAAAATTCCACGTTTAACCATAATATATGGCTTAATTACATCAGGTACAACATACCAACAAAACATACTGACACATAATAGGTGAGGTGTTCCTAAAGTATTGTTCCTCCCACGGCCGTGTCAAGGAAACTGTGATTCATAGGAAGAGCTTTAGGCACGTAATGTTCCGGCCAATCCGGACACGTTTCTTTTAATTCACAAAAATGTTTCTATTTTTAATAGGTATTTCTTCTAATCTTAATGTAATCTTTATGTAGGTGTAGGCGATGGTGCAGTATAATTTCTAATGACACAAAAAGTTACATTTAATCATTTTTGTAACAATTAATCCGATACTGAATGTAATTATTATGTAATGTGTAGATATGACTTTTGGTAAGTAGTAGAATTACGTGTAATTCACTGTAATTTCGAAAAGTGTGCCGGGACTGTGCCGGACTATTTATTATCCACATACATATAATAAATATATTATGACCAAATATTGTATTTACGGATAATAGCATAATCTGACTAAACTGTCAAAGATGTTATTTGGGACAGAAAATTTCGATTTCCGGCCAAAATGTTAACCGTAACAGCCCTAATGTTTTGTTTGGATACAAATAGTATAGGTGGGTAATTACATCGGTTAGGTGGCTATTATTAACATGTAGGTACATTGTACAAGGTGCTTCCGAAAAAGTCGATGTGTAAAGAACAGGCGTTTGTCTTGTTGATTCACTTTCAGAATCAACAAGACAAACGCCTGTTGATTGATTGTTGATTGATGAGAGGGAATCAAAAACGATGGGGACCTTTGCTATTTTCACTTTGCGTTTTAGACATGCCGATCATAAAGAGACTATGGCTCCAAAAACACTGAAGCTTTAGAGCACAATGATAATTAAACACATGCCATTTTTTTTTGGGTGAGGTTACACAGAATCGGTTTTTTTGGTCGGGTGTAAACTTTTGTCACCCTAACTACTTAGTTATTAGTAGTTAGGGTTATGTCCACTCACTGGTCTGCACGGGTCTGACCTCCTGGGGAGGATTAGGCCATAGTCTACCATGGGGCTCAAACGGGATAGGATGGAAGATGCCCCTTATTTTGCTAGTTGGCCCGACACACGTTGCCATGTCAAACGGTTTCACACATCATGTACATACGAGAGTATTAATTATTATGCTTCTTTATTGTTGTTGGGAATTTTCTACCTTTCCCACATATATTCTATTATTCGGGATGGGGACAAATCCAACAAAGTAAAGATCGTAAAACTCAGTTCTGCCTTTCTTGAGTTATAAAATTAAATTGTGTAACTAACACGACTTTGTTTTAAAATCTACTTATTGCTTTATTATTAAGATACTCGTAGACTAGCTTGTTCATTAAAAGCACTCGGTGTCTGCATAGAGTGATGCGTATTTTATTCACTTTCCATTTCGCGTATTAAACCTCATTATTTTAATTACACTAACCCAAACTCACTTTCGTTGCGTTAAATCTGAATAACAGTGTTTATTTTCGTAGAAGGTGTTTTACACAATACACCATTTACCCGGCTGACGAAGTTGGGTATTGTTTTCACTTACATATAGATGGGTGGACGACATCAAAAGAGTCGCAGGCGACCGGTGGATGCAAGTGGCGAATTGTCGTTCGGTGTGGCGGTCTAAGGGGAGGCCTACGAGATGTTCAGCAGTGGACGTCTTTAGGCTGAAGATGATGATGACATAATGTACATTATATTAAGCAATCATATTTTGCATTAAATTGATGAACCAAGCAGATGTCTGATAGTGTACGCTATGACTGAACATGATATTGTACCAAAACATGGAAAAATTCGGAAAAATGCAATTTAGCAGCCTAGTTGCGTGAGTTGGTCATAAGACGACTGCGAATTGTACGTACTGTACGATTCCCGCACAGGGCTAAAATATTGGAAAACTTAACACCTACCAACTCGTCGAATAGCAGGGATAAGTAATTCGTAGTTGTTCTAAACGGAGTTATCTCGGGTTGAACGGTTCAAACATCAAGACGAAATAAAAGTCATAGGCGTTTTATTTCAATCCAAAGAAGGGCTGGATGCTATAACCAGTATGTTTCAACCAAAACAGACATGCACAATTGCACAATAGTTGAAACTTCCTCACGAAAGAAAACATGTTATGACCTCACACATTAACGCATACTCATAATAACTAGTCATCTAGGCATAACACAAATCCCAGATCGTGGGCGGGGATCTTACGGCGCGTCTGTGCGTTTCCATCTTCCTGTCTCACAGGCAGACAGACAAATGGTAACTTGATTGATAGGCTGATTATAATTATAAATCCTTCGTGTATCTGTAGAAGCTTGTAAGATTGCAGTTAGCTATTTGGCACGGATCTGCCTGTAAATATGTAAAGGGAAATTAGTGGGCATATGAAACTTAAGCACCAATATCTCAGAGCGACGAGCGCAATGCAGTGCCGCGCAAAATTATGCAATGCAAAGTTCTTGCTGGCAGTGCAACTGATATAGGTAGGCCAATATTTGATACATTTGGTACATTTAGTGAGAGACTTGCTCCTCTTAGTACTGCTTACTAAAAATAAGAAAGGTTGTTTGTTTGGTGTCTTCACGCCGTCATAGCTGAAGGGAGGTCGATTTATTCAGGATATACAAATACCTATCCTGAAATAACGGGTGCTTACAGGGAGTCATAATTCAGGGTCAGGGTCTTATTATTTGTGACCATGACAAACAAAAAAGACAATGCAAGTGAATGTAAGGTACGTATGCGAGATCGAAGCGAACAGACATGTGTTTCCTATTGTAATTTATGCGTATTGAACGCACCTTCTTGAAAACCGACCTTAGATATCAAGTGTTCGGGCATAAATTAGTACTTATGTAGATACAGGAGATAATAGTTTGTAATGCTAATTAATTCAATCGATTACTCACTACTCAGGTACAAATAATATGAAACCTAGTGCGTTAGCTGATAAATAAAACTAATTTGTTCATAATAATATTGCAGCATTCGAAAGTATTATAAATTACTAAAATGATTCTGGATACATATTTGTTGCAAATCATGATTTTTCCAGACAAGTTTAGTACCTAGTGTAAGCTAATCAAAATGAGCTGAAACACCTAGTTTTCTGATAATCGCTGACGACTTCCATTGCCTACCTGTATTATCAGATCAATTCGTTTTCACCTAATATTATGATATATTATTTCCTTCTATAAACAAAGATAAATAACTCTACATTTTAGTTTAAGCCCTAATTCTTTATTTATTTATTAAAAAGTACAACTTACACTAACAGTTAAAACTAAACATGCAAGTTACAAGTAGGTATTTACATAATAATAATAATATTCTAAATTTTTACAGTTGTAGGTGCTGCAGTGGACTCGAGACACGTGCCGGCCAGGGCCAAGAATTTAGGCTCAGACTGAAAGAATATATCACCAGAGTAATCTGTGGTGATTAGATTTAATAGTGCTAGGGCTCTGTACATGGGTGTGTGTGCATCTACATTCGTAGGGATGTGGAATAAAGTGACTTTTCGTCGTCGAAGGTGATGCTTAGGGACTAACGGAATATGGAAAGGAATCTGTGCGAGTAAGGATGGGTTGGACGTGACGCCTCGTAACAGTCTGAAGAAGTATTTTATGAGGAAAAGGTTTCGCCTCACCTCGAGAGATCTGTATTCTACCATACCTAAGATGAAAGAGGTTGGGTATAGATAAGGGTAGTATCCATATATATAATCCATATATTATATAGGTGTCTAAGAAAAGATTTTTGTATTTTTTCCATCATGGTAGAATAGATTTTATGGTACGGGTTCCAAATGATGCAGTTTGATTCCAGCCTACTGCGAACATAGGCATTGTATAAAATGCAGAGAGCGTCCCTCGAGGTAAATTGTTGCGTTTGTCGCGTAGCAAAACCTAATGCTTTTCTAGCTTGTTTGCATAGTTCTAATGTGTTGTGGGTAAACGACATGCGTGTATCGAACCAAGTACCTAGATCACGCATGATATGCACTCTGTTTATCGGTTCATTGTTCACGTAATACAGGGCTTGAATTGGTTCTCTAGATCGAGTGTAAGACATAATTGCACATTTGGAAACATTTAAATCGAGGTTATTGTTTTGGCTCCAAAGGACGGCTCTGGTAACATCACTTTGAAGTGTATCACAATCGGTAACGTTTCGTATGGGAAGGGCGAGTTTTATGTCATCTGCGTACATAACACAGACTGCATGTTCTATAGCTGATGGAAGTTCGTTAATCAGTATAAGAAATAGCAAAGGGCCGAGCGAACTACCCTGCCCGATGCCGGATGTGACATTATATGGATTTGAACTGGAGTTATTATATTGGACATACTGTACACGGTTGGCGAGATATGATGCAAAAAAGTTTAGGAGATTGACTGAGAATCCAGCTTGTGCCATTTTAACCAAGAGTGTGTCGTTATTTACACGATCAAAAGCTTTTTTATAGTCCAGGTAGGTCACGTCAATTTGAGTTTTCATGTTCAGATTGTCAGTCAATAGAGTGGTTATGTTCATTAAATTAGTGGACGTGGATCGCGCGGGGAGAAATCCATGCTGTTCGTGGCAAAACCAATTACGAAGTTGACTGTATATGATGCGGTATAACACTGATTCAAAGACTTTGGCAAATACTGAAAGGATTGCGATTGGTCGGTAATTATGCACGTTAGACTTCGGGCCATCCTTATGGATGGGTATGACTCTGGATCTTTTCCAACATGTGGGGTACGTGTTTGATGCTAGGGTTAAATATATGACAGAGCGGCTTTTCAAAGATGTTGCAACAGTCTTTAACCACCACTTGTGGAACGCCATCCGGACCCTGAGTGAATTTGGGAGGTAGTTTTTTCAGTGTCAGTCTTAACTCAGACTCTGATATCTGGTGAATATTGACGGATTGTAGAGAGCACACTTTGAAGGATGCATTATGAGCAACAGATACATTCTTTGCACAACACAATAATTATCATCATGAATTAAATGTTTATCAGCAGATACAGATAGTCGTAAGCTTTATCAAAACATCAAATACTATTAATTATTAATATAATAAGCGTAACTTGACAACAATATTGTTAATATGTAATGCAAAGATGAACCTCGGATTACATATTATCCACGCTTGACATCAGATCCATCAATAACTAATGGCCGCACATACTTAGTTATAGACTTGGCTATTTGGACTCCACACTCAAAACAGCAACTCACATTAACCCAAGTTTGAGGCAAGTCTATTTCATCAAATCCAGTCTCAAAACAATCATTACATAATGTAATTACGTTGAAACTAAATAATACTTAATGAGGTCAGCAAATTAAATATGATTTTTTATATTATTTATTACTAGAAGCACCTCGCGGTTTCACCCGCGTTAACTACTATCCCGCGGGAACCATTAATTTTTACGGGATAAAAGGCATAAATACGGGATAAAGGATAAAAGGCCTATGTGTACCGGGGGTAGCATAGCTTCCCAACAGTGAAAGAATTTTTCAAATCGGTTCAGTAGTTTCGGAGCCTATTAAGTACAACCAAACAAACAAAGTTTTCCTCTTTATAATATTAGTGTAGATTTATCTAACCTTGCGTAGCAGAATTTCGAACCCCAACTATCAACTCGTAACAATAACTTTAATAATGGTTTTCACATTGTGGCCTTAAAATTACTTACATTATTGATTTAAAATAGGGTATTTATACGCCTAAAAAGCACTAATCCTAGTCCAAAAATCTTCTTTTATGATAAAAATTAATCCCAATTTCCCTTGGTCACGGCATAACGCATGAACGGCTGGACCAATCATGCTAGGTAATTCTTTTATTGTTGTGTTTGTATTGTCAGAAGAAGGTTCTTATGAAAGAAACAAAAAACTTAGCACGAACATTAGAAAATTAGAGGATACTTAACGACCACATTAACTTTAGTAATGTAACTTTTTGATAGGATAAATTTTAATGACAATTACAGGACAATGTCTGTCGGTTCAGCTTGGACGCAATAAAAGTTATGTACATCAGGTAAAACACTATTATTATTATTATATGTTGGTCTATGCGGAACCCTCAACGTACCTACATAATTTAGTTAACTACACGCTTTCATGAGCACCTATTTATCTTAATTCTATTTATCTTGTCTTCAAGCGCTTTAATTGCTGTTATGTAATAGTTAAAATAATTGTAGTAGGTGGTTTTGAAGAGAGAGCAGCTCTAAAATAAATTAACAGAGAGGTAGTAATTAAATTATTTGCTTTCTATACATTTTGTTTTAGCCATGTGGAACTCCGGCCTAAATATATCGCACGACGCGACAACATTCCATTAGTGCAAATCTCGAATTAAACAACCGTCAAATGCAGGTAGGCTTGGTGACTTTGCGCTGAATTTAGCACTGAATCTTGAATGATTCGCAATATGAGGTTTAAGCCTGATTTGAGCCCAGAACTTATTCCTACACCATTCACAAACGAGGGCACAGACAAACAGATGATTCTAAAATTTGGGTCCACAAAAGCGACGTCTATCCCTCTTTCTTACTCAAATCTGGCTCTCCTAATTATTTTACCTATGAATTTGTTATTCAGTAAGAAAAAGCGAGAGTTAGACGTCGATTTGTTGAGAAAATATTTAGACACACCTGTTCAATTTGTTGTAACCAATCACCCGCTGGAAATCAATTAGATGCATATTTTCTTATCTTGACAGAGTTATTTGGTAGTACAGTCAGTTGTCAAACCCTTCTTTAAAGCCGGCACCTGTTCTAGCCTACACAGTCAAATCCTCATACCATTTAAACCAGATAGATAATTTAGATTTAAATTTACTAACACTCCAACATTATTATACCTGTGACCCTAAACGAAGCGATGTTTGGAAGCATTGCTTCAATAAAGTAGAATTATTCCAATAATTTCAGCTCATTGCATTACTAGATCTCACTAGGCTAGTCCTTGGATTAAATTTTGTGCCAGTTTCCATGATTTTAGTAAAGTTAGCATAATGTGTGATGTTTTGGTGTGATTTTGCAAGCGCGAAAATGTTGTACCACCCTGAAAATTTGATAAAATTACTTTTTTGTTACGAAATATTAAGAAAATGAATCCACAAACAATATTATAGCGCCTCCCTGATTGTTACTCGCCTGATAAGAGCCACGATTAAGTTGGTGAGATTTTTCAGAAAACCTGTAAAAAAATCGGAACAGCCTGTAGCGACAGTGTTTTAAAAGCTTGGCAGACACAGACAACAATGTGATCCTATAAGTCCCTCTTTTCCTATTGAGGTACGAAACCCTAAAAACACAGACAAGAAGTTACGTACTTAGATACAATATTATTGGAGGTTTCTAAAAATCTGGTAGGTACATAGTGGGTTAGACAGGTCGAGGTCTGTTATCTATGCACGTCAGATCGTATCACCCTCCACAGCAGTGACCCATTGCTAAGCCTAAATATCACAGAACAATGAAATGTTACCTTTAATATGGATCAAATGTCCAAACGATTTAAGAACCGTTAAAATATGAGCATCTCCTTGAACTTTGCTTGAATTATTATTTTTAATTAAGCCATTTTCAACCATATTCCTCTGTGATAACTGCTACCTATGTGGTTACCGATGTTTTAATTTATTTATAGGTTTGGTTAAATAAAACAAATAAGCGGAACTCTCTGGAGCGAAGAATTAATTCAGCTAGAAACTTTGTAAGGGTAAAAAGCATAGCTCGAAATATTCCACTGCAATTAAACTCTTCAAGGATGGTTGAGCCAAAAATGGGATATCTGATAGCTTTGAGAATCGTAACTTCAGCAAAGATGACTTCGGCAAATAAAAATATAATAGAATTTTCTACACATAGGTACCTACCTACCTAATGTTTTATTGTTGATCACAATTTATGCTTCCATACATTTATAAGACTGTCATGAAACACTTGAAATTGAAAAACTGCTCATATAACCAAGCTAAGCACAAGATTAGAAACTGGCTACTAACGAAGTCTTATGCAGGTACGGAAATCTTATTAAAACTGCCAACCTAAGTATGTAAATGCATTTAATGGGCAAATACCTACTTGTTTTTGTTTTTTGTTTTTTTTTTTGTTTGTAATTGTATAATACTACATGCACTGAGGTTTTCCTTTTTGCTCTTCTTTTTTTTATATTGTATTCCTCTTCATTTATCTCATCACTTCTGTCGTCGAACACCTACACATGATGATTTTGTTAACTTGGTTAAAAGGATTCCACGATACAGGTTTGACCTAGTGTGGGATCCACCAGTAAATCTATATAACTGTTTTATCTGTGTTTTGATGAATAAACTTTGAAACTTTGTTTTACTGTAGGATCAAAGAGCGCAAGCGGCGTGGTATAAATCTTAGAGTTCAGGCACAAAACCGGTCACAATTAAAGTCATAAAACTCAAAAAGTCATGTACCCATTCACTGGTGGTAATAAAACAATTAATAAGACTATGCAGACAGGTCAAATTTGCCGCTCATCAGATTGATGGTCAAGTGTAAAGAGCTATAAACGCCAAAAAGAACTGATCACAAGGCTGTGACATTTAGCAGATGTGTTCACCTGATGCTTTGGTTACCTGATCTAGTTATAATTATATTTTAAAGTGGATGTTTGGGTGATAAGCGGAGCGGGACGGCGATTTAAAATAAGCTTTGAGTGTTTTGTATTCATTTGCGAGGTTTATACAAGGTGGTGCCAGAAGAGAGATTGTCACCAGACCATACCAAGACGTAGAATGATCTGCCATCTGGGAATTCGCACTTGAAGTGCAACATACAGTTTTAAAAGAAAAGTATGCACATTTTGTCAATAAGCGACGGTGACCATTTGCCATCAGGCAGGATGCCAGTTTCTTTGCCATCAATTTATTAAAGAAAAAAAGTTAGAGCATTGGGAGCTTGGCAAGTCGAATTAGATAGTGGCTACGCCTAAACTCACAGTAATTTGGCCTGAGATGTTTGTAGAAAACTTGTCGAATTTGATAACAAAAGTTAGACACAACACATTACTCAAACTTGATCTATCTTACATCGCAATCTTAGGTACTTTTACATAATAAAGGAATTATTGCGAAGATAACAACACCGTTTCCACTACATCACCGCCCCGCTTATTACGAAATCGCTCCGCCCATCACCTAATCACTGCCTCCTACCAAGCCCCGATAATCTAATAACCACATTTGAATACCGGACTAATTGAATGATACTCTATTTGTGCCTCAATTGATGCAATAGTATACATGTAAGGGTAAATAATGTTCTACGCAAAGGTCGTCTGGTGTATACAGATGGTAAGTACGATAGTGCGGATTCGTTTTTGTTGGACCAGGATGTAGAATATTATGTTTATGTCTTTGATACGTTCAGGTCAGAGCAAAGAGTAGTATCACCTATATTCTTACACAAACTGGCAAACACATTGTCCTTGTTTTGCTCTACCGCGGTAGGTTAAAAATACGATAGTTTCTAACGCTACGATTTTAAAGCCGTATTTATAAATGAAACCAACATGCCCGAGAATTATTCCGGAGGCATGTTATCCTCCAACCCGGACTAGGCCCCCGTGGTGGATTATGGCCTAACCCTCCTCACGATAGTGAGGGGAGGCCTTTGCCCAGCAGTGGGACAGTTACAGGCCGAATTATTATTATTATTATATTTATAAATGTATTTTCGTAACTGTGTTCTTTTAAATCTGGACTGGTATACAAAAGATGCTTAAAAAATGAAACAGAGCTTATTAAATTTGTCAGAAATTGTTGCGTACAGGTAAAAATACAAACTAGGAAACTGTCTTTTAAAATCGATACGAAAAAATACCGCCGTGAGCAAAGTCACAGGTATTATTTAGTTTCTGTAATAAGACCGATATGTTTTTGCATCGATCGTGACATTTATTAAAGCAGACAATTAATCATCTGATATGAGTAGGTACACATTCATGACTGATGAACCTTTATTATTTTATCTATAGCGTATAAGCTTAGAAATAATGTAAATCGTTATCTAGAAGGTTGGTCTCGCTCATTACTGGTCTACCTACTCGTACGGAAATTCTTATGGAATAGATAAAACACCATAAGATCCCACTCAATAGTAGCAGCTTGGGTATTTTATAATAAAAAAACTAGCTGAGTCCCGCGGCTTCACTTGCGATTTCCGGAATTAAAAGTATCCAGCATTTAAAATGTATAATCAAAATCCTTGTTTTTGCGTGACTGAGTCACAAACATCGAAACATACATACTTTCATTTATACTTCTATACTATGGAATATAATATCCTACAAATATTATAAACACGAAAGTTTGTGAGTAGGTATGGATGGATGTTTGTTACTCTTTCACGCAAATACTACTGAATGGATTTTGATGAAACTTGACAATAATATAGCTTACATATCAGAATAACACATAGGCTACAATCCATAAAGATATATTAATGTATATTGTCCAAACGCGGGTGACACCGCGGGGCGCAGCTAGTAAATTATAATTATAAAAGTATTATAAAGACGAAAAATTTGACTGTTTGTTTGTTTGTTTGCATCGAATAGGCTCCGAAACTGTTGAACCGATTTGAAAAATTCGTCCAGTGTTGGGAAGCTACACTATTCCCGGGTGACATGCGCTACTTTTAAATTCGTAAAAATTAACGGTTCCTGCGGGATAGTAGTTAACGCGGGTGAAACCGCGAGGCGCTTCTAGTATTTGATAAGTTGGTAGGAAGAAAATGTTCAATAGGTATTCAATTAAAAATTGTGCCTTGTGGCGACTTTAAAAAGACAAGTATCATAGTACCCACAGCCAATTTCTTATGAAATGCACTTACCATCAATTCAATTAGGTACATTTATTTTATTACACATAATAACTAATTACATTTGAACATTTATTTTGTAATTTAATATTTATCATCGCCTCTATATGATTTTGTCAGAAGAAGTAAATTTAATTAACTGTCTGTAAGTTCAAACAAGTTTACATGTTCGAATTAATTCTACACAAAATTTGCGCATGGCGATTGAATATTTAAACGCGGTGTGTTCATCTTCATTAATTATGGTTAACATTAGGGAGCACCAAAACAAGCAGAGTCAAGAGCCAAAGCTAGTTAATCGCAATTACCAATTTAACACGTAAATTAATTACCATTACGAAGTCGTAAATCGATATTAAGGTTAATTTAAAATGTGATGAATTATCTTGATATTGAAGTGATATAAAACGAGTATAATGTATGTACATAAGTAACGACGTAATGTAACGACCGTTGCAAGAATTTAAAGTTCAGGTTCAGATCCCATATTCATGAATAGGCTTGTTTCCGGGCTAGCGATAATATTTAATTGCACTTATAGGTAAAAATGTTGACATTCAATTAATAGATACAGTAAGGTTACAGCATAAAATAATGTATTAATCATGTCGCAGACAATCTATAAAATCCGCCATATTCCAAATCGCCTATGCGCGAGTTTATTTATAAAAACGATTTTGACTGTTTTGTCAGCCGTCTGAAATACAAATACACTTTTAGTAAGTTTAGTTAGTTTTAGTTCTCCATATTTTTTTATGTTACAAACGAAACTTATCTATATCAACTAAGGATTATCTATATAGCGTAGAATGACAGGACGAGTGGTGTCGTGTAAGATAACCTAGCTAAAGCCGCCTAGTTTCACATTAATAGGAACATAGTTGTAATTCAGGAAGCTTTTATCCACATGTGTGTGTTTTTGACAAGTCATAATTATTTATCCCCTTGGTTGATATTTTGTATAAAAAATATTATTATGTTATTATGTACTCACAGATTATGATAATAAATGTTTCTATTATATTCTATTCATTTTATTAGTACAAAATAATCGGCTTATTACCTAACTTAGAAAAAGTAGCGCTTAGATTACGAATAATTTGGTTGCAACTTACGTTACGGTTCTAAGTAGCAAGACGTAAGTGGTTGGACCATTGTTACCTAACTTAGACCGCATTGGTGACCTAAATGGTATGCATTGGCAGGGGTTGATAACATTTTAGGGTTTTTTAAACTTTATAGGCTTGTTTGTTAGGTCTGTGCGATTGGAATGGTTTTACAAGACCCGCTGACAAAATACCTGATGAATGTAAGTTTGAGTAGATACGTGAAGAGAAAGAAATACGAAATCGAGTTCTCTACCATTCCTTGCTCAATACAAAAACAAAGATGGACTCCTTGACGTGGTCTCTAATAAAACCTCAATTAAAAGCAACCGCAGTAACATATGAGATTCCGACGAAGGAAAACATAAAGTTGTAATGGTTCACATCCATCCAAAACAAAAAAAAATTTGAACTAAGTGTATGAACGGCCCACAAAATATATACACAAGGTTGCATTTCATGGTCCTGGAATCAATTGTAGAAACCTGAAAAGGTTGGCGACCACTGCGTGTGAAAGGTTTCTCTCCGTGAAGCTGCAAGGTGCCGCGCCCACGCACGGCGCGGCGTCACGCCCATCTTTAGATACGCATCATAGGTTACAAGGACTGAACTATCTACAATCAGCAATACGTTGATTGATCAGTTGATTCCAAATTCAGGTCGCGCGCCAAAACCAGTGACGGCAAAAAATGAGCATGATCTTCCGATGAAGGAAAACGTCATTTACAACCTTTTGTAGGAATGTTACTGTTGTGTTCACTTGTTTACCACCTTTAAATTGATAGCAACCAAATAATACAAGCATATCTTTCAAAAAAGCAAAGCACCAGTAGTGGATGGAAAGTACCAGGCCTATACTAATTTTGGTGCGACCTAGTAAGTACATTGCATTGCCAAATTTGGCAAACAATAGTGTCATACTTACCTAGGCCCGATATCTCTAGACATATTATAATATTATTTTAATTGAACGATCCTAGTTTATCATCACTTATTAGGGTTTCATTTTCTGGATCGTGTTTCATACAGTGAAGACTGCATGTACAAAGTTAAGCAAGTAGAGACTTGGCAGTTATTTAGTGAGTTAAATTCGTTAATATTATTCCATGTTTGAATGCCATCTAACGGATAACGAAGTAACTATAGTAATGTTGGATTAGTCTTAGCAACGCGTTATCGTTGATGAACAGTGTAGATATCGTGAAAAGTTTGTCTTGACTAAAAGTTCTAATAGAGGTCGCCTTTCGCAATGCTCGCGTTTGAACCTCGAGAAGAATATGCCAAGCCGTTCTCAATGCAGTTCCCAGGTTTGAACATAGATAGTGTTGCGGCTTGATTGCCTGGGGCTGGTCGAGCGAGGTGGGAGTGCTGACTTTAGAATAAGCCTGTGGTAGATTACTGCCGGAAAAGCTTGATAGGCTACAGATTTTCTGCTCGAGGGGTGGTAACTAGGCAATCGAACACCACAGCACTATTCGTGCTACATAATTTGTAAGGATGCTGATGCTATCCTTCATCGGAGGTATACTAGGAGGTATAACTACGAGAAGGAAACTATACGAGGTATCCTACGGAGGTACGCTCAACAGATATTTACGCCTTATACGAGTGCCAACATAGTTGCAACATGTTCATTAATAGTGAAAACTAAAATGGATAATGCAGTTTTACAAAATGTACGTAGGTAAGGTACATATCAATAGCACAGAGTAAAGACTGTGAAGGATTTATTGGGTTGTGATATTAGTGATTACAATAAGTAAGCGCGCCTAATGTTAAGTTTAACAACAGTTTATCCGAATTAGTTCCCCTCTGCGCTAGTCCAGCTTTATTGAAAACTAGAAGCACCTCGCGGTTTCACCCGCGCTAACTACTATCCCGCGGGAACCATTAATTTTTACGGCATAAAAGGTAGCCTATGTTACCCGGGGATAGCATAGCTTCCCAACTGTGAAAGAATTTTTCAAATCGGTTCAATGCAAACAAACAAACTAACAATCAAATTATTATGTTGGTTTTCTCTAATTACGGTGTTTATTTTTTATTAAATACAATAGTTTTCTATTCCATTCTATGCTAAATGGAACAATTAGCTAGGAATTTCCGGAGGATAACATTTGAAACGGAACCGCCGCGGCATTAGAAACTATTTAGGGCATTTAACGACATTGAGTTTGATACTCCGAATGCGTGAACTTTGCGAGTCGTGAGCTATCGACACGCCGCGAGCCACTGCGCAAGCGCATCTCAGGTGAATCTATGGGGTGCTTTTGTTTGTGACAAATTTGAATCAACAATCAAAATTGCTTGTATCTGAGCCATATAGTGTGTGTGTAAAGTATGTGTGTGATGTTAGTATACATCACACACACATACACACCCTCACCCTCCCTCATTAGTAGTCAGTGCTATAATTAGCTGACTTCCATGCTACTCTCACATAACAGGTAAGTCGATATAAGACAGTTAATGTTGATATATTTAGTGAAATACAAAATAATGGGAACGGATTCCGATAAAGGTAAAAAAAAAAAATTTTTGCTCACGCTTATCCATTGCGCTACAATAATAATTACGTAATATATTAGTAAAGCTATATATTATGTACCTTTCCTATGGTGTTACATTCTACATAATATAAAATTATGATTGCAAAAGAAGAGATTTTGTGATCATTATTTCAACCTCATCGATTTGCAAGCACTTTAGAATTTCTTAACTTTTTCAGTACACAATTGCAACTTCCGTTGCGTTACTGCATAAGCGTACGGTTAAAAAAAAAAACAACACGTCAGCTGTAACTGACAGATCTTCTTCAAGCTAAGCACCACTTGTCATTTATTTACTTTCACTTTTACATCACCCCGTATGCGGCAATAGACGAATTTTAACACGCACTATAAAGATGTATATTGTGTAAATTAAAGATGATTAAAGAGAGGTATCGCTTAGCAATGACCTTGGGTGAAGATAGTAATCAATGTTTAAACAGATACCATATTTAATCGTCTGTAATGGCTTTAAAGTATACCGGTTCGATTATATCGCGGATAAGATGTATAATTTGTTGTGAATAATTTTGATATTGATATCATTATTAGTTGTTAGGCAAAATGTGTTAATTTGCCTTAATTTTTCAATGATCATCTATGGCACGGCGCTTGAGTTCAGGAACTAAGAATCAAATTGAACTATATTAATTTAACCCCTTGTTAATAAACCGTTAATTAGAAATTATGATACCTACATTTTGCAAGTAAATGATAGGAAGCAAAACACGCACAGGGAATTTTCGGACAAAAGTCCTGAAACCCCCTGCGCAGGAGCGACTCACAAGGTTTCCGAAATAAGCCAAGCTTTATTTTTGGTAACATTTCTAGTGAAGTACGAGTATATTGTGCATGCGCTTTGCATCGTAATAATTATACACCGCGTTTGAAACCTCGATGTGCGGAATTCCATCGCTTCATGGTTCGTGTCATTAAATTTTATCGTTGTTTTTATTAAACCTACTAATATTATAAAGCCGAAAGCTTGTGAGTGTGTTTGTATATTTGTTGCATTTTCACGTTCAAACGGCTAGAGCAATTTTCATAAAATTTAGTAAGGAGATGGCTAACACCCGGATTAACACAGGCGACTTTGTATTCCGAAAAAGCAGGTAACACCGCGGGGCGCAGCTAGTTATCAGACGAATAGAAAAACCAAGATATGAAAGGGGCATATTTTTCTGACCATGAACATTATGGAAGAAAATAATGAATACCAGCTACGAGTATACCCGAATCGCCGCAGGCATCTTTTACACGAGCGGCTTTTGCGCGACGCGGCATGAGAAAACTGCTCGTGTCAAAGCTGCCTAAGTAAATCTCGCGTTGAAAAACAACTTGTTTCTTAGAATTCAATTGACAGCATCTAATTAGACGCAGTTATGTGATTCAAGTATGATGCTGATTATACTATGGTCTAGGTTATTAGCGGTAGGCTATATTTTTGTCGTATTTTGAACAAAAAGCGATTGTATTTAACAAATAAACTATCTAAAGTTGGTCGTTTAACTGATGGTAAGTGCCACGTCTGCTCCGCATTTGCAGTGACACCCGGTAGGTACTACTTTTTTGCTTTGCAGTATTACACGGCACTGCTCTGCACTTGTCGTTTATGAGAAGATAGGATAAGTTAATGTAACATAAGATAAGGTAATGTAAGTTAAGGTAAGGTAACGTAACGTTAGATAAGGTAAAATAAGATAACATCCACATTTTGTTGTATTCCAAAACATGCAACTACATTAAATAAGCAATGTTTTAAGTGGAGTGAGAGTGTGTAAGTGTATAAGAACTACGTACTATTTAGCTTAGGCCAAGTTTCTGAAGCCCTAGTTTGACGAACCAAGAAGTATGTTGCTGTCTCTGTAATTTGTTTAGTACCAGATAGAGACAACGCTATAATTATCTGTCGATCAAAGTAATCTAGCGGTTCATACACCGGGCTTCATTCTTGTATCTTGTTCCACGCGCTAAGTTGAAGGTTCAGCTCAGTTAAAAACGCCCCCAATAAAAGTCCAATCACGCTACCTTACATTTTGTAACTTCAATCAAGCCGTTCGTGATCTTAAACTATTTGTACTTTCGACGTTCAATTATATAATTTGACGAATGTTGTAACTAGCTTATAATATGCGTTTATGGGATCTTTCGTTGTTGATTTTATCGAAGCGCATCTTATTTGATAGATGCCGTTATTTAATCGATACTGTGTCTTGGTCTATAGGATAAGGTGAAAGTTTACTGTGTCATGAGGTTATTTTTGTTAACTAGTTTTTAATTGCAGGTTAGACCGTATGTTATGTTAGTTATAAGTTACAAGACTAGAGTTCTGGTTGTTGCTAATTACTATAACTGGGTTACCATGGCGTGCAGTTTGATTTATTCCTGGCATTAAGTTAAAAATGTATGGAAATTTATTTTGTTAAGTACCATCGTCCCCGTTTTACAGGGATACGGCCTTCGAGGACAATGTGACTACATCGAAATAAGAAGGTTGTCATCGGTTTGTTTCTGGTCTGGGTGTTATGTGTACTTATATGAAATGATATTATGTTTGTAAATGTACCTACGACACAGGAGAAATCTTAGTGTGGGGCTACGTATTAAAAATAGATAAAAAAGAAATAATGCCACGGACAGAAGAGGTGGGATTGAGCTAGGCGACGTTATCCTTAGATGGTGAATGCCAACACGACCTCATCTAGCCCCACTCCAGGCGGATCGACGGCTCACGGGGGGGTTTTAGTGGGCTCATGTCCCACACACCACCTTCCACCACCCCCGTGGCGAGGAAGGCAAGTGCAAAGGCATTCCCACCCCCCCCCCCCCCCCCCCCTCCAAAGAGGGACGTTATCCATACAAATAGGTAGTCTTTTTGAATGTTTATTTGTACGTTACGCCAAAACGTTTCAATGGATTTTAATACAATCGCATACAGAAAATATAATCATTTGTGATTATAATAAAGGATATTTTTATAACAAGGTTGTAACAGGACGTCAAAATTCATGAATCCTTAAAAAGAGAAAACTGCGGTGTAACCACGGCGGAACGTAGTTAGTAAAACTCTATTACAGTTGCTAGTGTATTTTTATAATACACACATCAAAAAAGTCTAAGCAACATGTACTAATTTCTGGTTCGCCGAGCTGTATGTGGACGCGCATTGTCATGCATTAACGTAAAATCGGAGCACCTGAGCCTTTCAGTATTTCCGGGCCGACGACGGTACACTCGCACCCTTCTTGTATCAGGCCTAAAGCCGAATCGCGACTCATCGGAAAACATAATTTTATCCCATTGTTCCTGAGTCCATGTTATGCATGCATGTTGCTTAGACTTGTTTGATGTGTATACTTCAAATTCATATTATTTTATCACTGGGGAGACTTCTTATTCCGTTTTAAATTTTCATAGCTTTTATTTTTTACTTGTTCCAATAGGTTAGCTCTAATAAAGCTTTTACTTCTCAATCTTTGAGCCATCTGCAACTCTACCAATAGTAAACCACGCATATCTGCCAAAACGCTAAAGTTTATTAACTAAAGTTAAGTAAGTACCTTTTACTGAACAAAAGTACATTTAAAATTAACCTCTATTTATAAAACTATAGATATAAGAGTCCTTTGCGACAACATATCACGTTTTACATCGAATACAATTAAGAATGAACCTTTTCTCAATTTGTTAAGACACATTTAAGTTGATCCCAAAGACCTCTACGTTTTTGGTCGATCCTTTAGATATATTGAAGGTTATATATTTTGAACTTTAAACCATGAAATTAAGGTATATTTTCGACTGATAATATTGAAGATAAACCTTTTAAGATATAGAACGCATTCCTTATTAAGGGTTGTCACTGTCATCGCTAGGATGCGATATACTACCAAATTGGGAGAGAATTATTTGTTCTTATACAATGATGGTATGTCCTAAAGATGGTTCAGATAAGAATGTGATGAAAGATCATACTAATATTATTATGTTATCGATTCTTGTCTATCCAAAAGTTGCATAATATAAAGATACGCTAAAAGCGTTACGGCCATACAAGTATAATATTGTTGTAGTAAATATTTATAGTAGATGTATAGGTATTATGAACGTTAATGTAAAATGCTAATGATTTTATTGGACTACATAATTATTATGTCAATTTAATTAGTAATTTTGTGGTAAAAAAAATACCAAGTCCAATTTCGGAATAACAATAGAAACCGGGTCAAAACTTACACGATTGTACGAGTACCTAAACGAACAGAGTAACACAGTGAGCCAACAAAAGAAACTTGCAAAAACAACATAACGACAGTCAAATTGATCGGCAATCATCACTGGACGCACATAGCGGTTATTATGGTGATTAAACTGTCACCGAGGCCGACAAATTCTATTACAAACACTATACCTACTCGTATTGTAAACTCTAGAGCAATAACCGTCTACATTTTTACACAGATTGATTGTATCTGCAAAGTTCAGATGTCACTTGACGTAACCGTTGCTTTTGTAATGTTTGCAATGTTTGCGTTGAAAAGGTAGTAAAACAATAAATACTACTTTAATAGCAATGCTATTAGACAGGAAAAGAACGTTTTGTATGTTGTAGTTCATAAAAGGTTCATTGTTTTCGTAATCCTTCGGGTTCATATTATTCGATGACCCAAGTAATTATACTAGCCGCCTTATTTATAAAAAGTTGTTATTTTTATTTATTAAAATTTATTAGAAAAATTGTAGGTACTTACTGCGCAATACTAAGTGATGTTTGTAGGAGTCTCTGGATGTATTGTTAAAACTGTGGACATTTTGAGATCCTCAAAAAATATTTCAACCATAATCTAAACTCAAAAGAAACAAGAGTAATCTGTAGTCAGCAACATTATTATTTTTGTTGTCATTCAACACAGAGCCTCTTTAATTTAGATACCTACTTAAGTAACCTCTTAGTGTAGAATTGCTAAATAATTCTACATTCCCTATATTGTGTCAACGCAATTGTATCATTCTACCTACCATCTAATCTTCAAAATCTAATACGTCCCGACGACTCTCGAGAAAATCCTTATTTAGCATCGTGGGCTTCCCTAATATTAGGTTAGTTCTATATTCCGTCATATTATGTTAACTCACATCAGCTACATTCGTTTATTACAACGGATCTCGGTACCCATAATAATTTGGGACGCCAAAGAGAACAAGGTTTACCATTTATCAGAAAATGTTACAAAACGCGACGTGAACTGTGGCACTCATCAAAAATAATTAAATAACTGAACTTGTATAGAAACGATCTGTACCGTGCAGTATTTTAATAAATGTTGATTCTTTGTTGATTGTTATAATTATGCAATACCGTGATGTTGATATGTAACAATTGTTTTTTTCTTTGCACACAAATGATACTATGCCTTCTCGGTTTAAGTACCTATGTAGTAAAGGTGCGTCATGTTCCTAGCATAAGTTTAAAAGGAGCGTATTTTATTTTTGAATAACTAGACCTAATCAACTCTTAATTACCTTAACATGCTACATGTCGACTCCTCAGTTTCTAGAACATTTGTTGGATTTGACAGTAGATTAAAACTATCGTTGTCTCTATTAATATGCGTATCGAATGGGACGGTCAACAACTTCTGCTACGCAGATCTTTGTTGAAAAAGTGGTGAGCTGTCTGGAAAACAAACAGAAAGTTGCAGGCATTCTATTGGACTTATCCAAGGCATTTGATTCGGTGGATCACAACCTATTGATGGAGAAGTTGGAAGTATATGGAATAAGAGGCCAAGTCAGGGAACTAATAAAGTCATTTTTAGACAATAGAAAACAGACGGTAGAAATAAAAGTTAATGGTAGAGTGTCGAGGTCCAAACCCCACCTCGTTAATATTGGGGTACCACAAGGATCATCGTTAGGAAATACAATGTTCTTGGTTTTTCTAAATGATATAGCTCAGTTAAAAATAAAAGGCGATATTATACAATATGCTGATGACACATCAGTTATAGTATCAGGCGACTCCGTCAACGAACTGCAGGATAATATTAGAGACACCCTCGATATTCTTAATAAATGGTTCAACATCAATGGGTTAAAACTCAATACAACCAAAACGAGTATTATATGCTTTAATGCAGTCTCTCCAATACAACGTGGCATGTCTCTGCTTACTAACAACGGAGAATACATAGAGAGTACTAACACCGCCAAACTCCTGGGATTCCATTTAGACCCAGCACTTACGTGGAAGAACCATATCAACAGCACTTGTAACAAAATGGCTGGAGGCATATATGCACTGAAACAATTACGAACCATAACATCTGAATGCCAACTAAAAGACATTTACTATGCATACATACACTCCATTATGTCTTATGGAATTATTGTGTGGGGTTGTTCCACAGATTATGAACGCGTCCTCAGAATGCAAAAACGTGCAATTAGAGTCCTTACTAAAGCTAATTTCAAAGACTCCTGTCGGGACCTATTCCAAAATCTAAAAATAATGACTTCAGTCGCCGTATACATATTTGAAGTTCTTAAATACGTGAGACTTAATTTACTAAGCTTTAAGATGCGCAATGAGAATACGAAAAGAAGCTGTAGAAATAAAAACATCTTAGTACCGATATCGCATAGACTAAATATGTCGGAAAAGCTACCTAAATTGGTTGGACAGAAGTTGTACAATAAACTACCGGAATCAATAAAAAATATCAAATCAGAAGGCATGTTTCGGACTAATGTCAAATCTCTTCTTACCTCAAAAACCATTTACACCATTAAGGAATATTTAAATAACGACTACCGTAACTTTAAAATGTTGAAGCCTGATGATCAACCGTGTGAAACATAAAGAGTCCAGTCCAATCTTATACTTATTTATTTGCCAAAAAGAATGTTAAAAATAGTATATTTTAACTATTATTGTTATTATTTTTAGTACTTCGATGTTATTACGAAATTAAAATATTAGATATACAGTTTTACTGTTATGACAAGGCCTCTATACAGCTGACTAATTTTATTGTACATAATATAATGAAATGCCTACACACTTTGTTGAAGGGACACGCAACCTATTGTGTTTGTGTTTGTCTTTTGGTACAGCCTAAAAAAATGTATTACTGAACAGTTATTACTACCTATTGTATTTCAATGAATGACTTCGACTTGTTGTTATTGCTACATAAATGTGTAATCAATGATAATAAATATTTTTTCTATTCTATTCTATTCTATTCTATTTGACAATAAATAAATGACAAGGATGGCAATATAATTAATCTGTAGTCAAAGTTGGCTGACGTTTCAGAAACTGGGGAAATCACCTGAGACGATCTCCGGGGAGAAAAAAGTGATAAGCAGTAGGTTGCAGGTTAGAACTCGCACAGGGCACACATTAAATTGTCTGTAAACCAGGTACCTACTTGACCTGAGTTTGGACGATTGTGGAATCATGGCCCTCATAGTCCCAGGTTCCTTAAACACAGGGAATCCCGTATCCAGATCTTGTATGTGTTTGTGACGCGTAAGAAATCATCACAGGGCTGTGGAATCGATTACGTCGTAATTTACTGTACTGCTGCAATTTAAAATGAGCCTTTTTATAAACACCCAACATTACCTACAGCCGAAGAAGCATCAAAAAGGTCGTAAATAGTACATCAGTTGTCAAGCAACAAATCAACAAACTAACTACTCGATATTGATTTAAAACTTCACTCAGTCAAAGCTAAGTAAAGGATTAGTTATACAGATGCCCATGAAGAATTCCACTCCATAATCAATGAGCGCAATTACTCGTCTAGTGTGGTTTCTGTCCCCGTTGCTTCTTCTTACTTGTCGATACTTCAACCATTGTGCACTGAAATTGCCTGTTTTGGTTGAAACGTCACAGCAATTGATACACCAATTGATGGATGTCCGAATAAGTTCAACTGGCTGATAAATAATATGATGTCACAGAAAAGCAACAAAGAAGGATGAAAAGGGTTGTTAAAAGTTCTTTTAACGACCATATTTTTTGTAACTACCGATGTTAGTTCTTGAAGGCGGGTTTGGATGGATTGTTGTATAATTTAGGTCTTGCACGTCAGTTTTGTTCTAGTTTGAGGTCAATAAAGATGAAGTTTTTCACGTCAGTGAAGTTCCGATGAACACAACTATGATGGTATTGAGCTGAGATCAGATGATAAAGTCGGAAAAACAACTCTCCTCAGTGACACAGTACAACTTGACACTAATTTAATAAGATCTGGTCTGAGCGTATCAGTGAGGTTTCTTACTCCTATTTTCCTAAGGCTGGTAATCCCGAAGCACTGGTAAAGTAACAACAATGTTCTTGTTACTGTGTTCGAGCTTCAGCCCTGAATCAACCATGGGAGAATACTTGACCGACACAAATTATATGTTTATTTTTTATGAGATCCTTGACTTTTACAAGTGCTTAATTCATGGTACCGTCTTACAATAATACTTAATTTAAATTTTGAGGAACAAGAACGAAATTAAATTGCTATGTTCCTATACATTATTGAACTAACTGCTTTAAACACTTAACTATATATAATCAAAATACCGAACCTTGTTATTGACTACCCCAATCACTTGGCATAGTTATATCATCCAATTTTATCGTTTAAATTCTTGAAAGCGGTGTATCTCTAGCAGTGAAGATGATGATCATACTATACAAGGAATGTCCATACATTACATGAAGGTTTGAATACATTTGAGCCGATGACATTATGTGGCTTCGTAGATAAATGATCCATTCGCGAAATTACTCCCATGCGTTTTTGGACCTATTTGAGGTGTATTTTATTCTTAACTACCCGTTACTACTCTATTCTACTAAGGAATTATTTGTACAGACTTATAAATTAATATGGATTCAGTCCTTTAAAAGTTTTTTCACTGTAAACTTTGGTAGAGTTTTCGTTTCACCGTCAGTTTAAATCAATATTTTTATTCATTTTTCAATGATCAAGAATAATAATTATGTTCACTGCAATAACAGATCATCCCACTGTATGTTGATAATTATAAAAATATATTGATGTAACGAATGCGTATTGCGTAATATGAATGAAATTGATCAATTTAAAAAGAATAATCCTCTAACTATATAGGAAACTCTCAGATATTTTCAATGATTTTAATTAGTATTCAAAAATCAACGTAGGTAGTAAATAATCGTGAAATGGATTATAATTATCGACTATAATTACTTAATTGAAGATTTTGAATAAATAAGTTATAAATTTGGTACATCTCCGTATTTAGATCCTTATTAAAGCAACTGAATAAATGAAGTTATTTATTATATGACCAGCAATTATCTCAATTATTCGTAATTAAAGTGATCTTTAAGCTTTCCAGTTTTAGTCACAATCATGGAACTACTCGACAAAGATCCTTGTCGGCAATAAGACAATTCCTTCAAAGTCCTTGTGTGTCAAAACGAGTGATTATAAACCTTGTTGGATCGAGTTAGAGAATCCGTGAAGGGACCTATTCGAACGTGCAAATCGAAACTATATCACTCAAAATATTGAACTGTGCACGCAGTCAGTATAAAATGTCGGCAGATTCACTTAGCAGTCACATTTTAGTTGTATCACCCTTAGCGAGCACTCCTCAGCCATGAAATTCGTTAGTACCAGTGTTTATTTCTTTAGCAATAATAGTGATAAAGTGTTTACCTTTCTATTTGTATGTCACGATGTGTGTTATCGTGCGGTTGCATTTCGCGAGCGAAATATCGAGTGATTTGGAAATTGGGGGATGGCCTAGTCGTGATCCTGGAAACTGGATACTTTGTGCAAATCAAATTATCCTTGTATTGGTTATAAAATGATGTTTTTTTTTAAAAAGCTTTATAATCTTGAGTCATGGATTCTAGAGCGAATTCTACCTATTACATTATTATAAGTACATTAAAATTTATTACTCTTCGACGATGCCTACATTGGTTTAGCATGACTGAAGTGACTGTTCTATCGCGACTCGCGAGTTACGTAGAGATTAATTTCATTAAAATTTGTACCTAATTGAAATTCTCAAAAAGAAACGATGAAAGGGGGAAAAATAACAAATAGGGTAAAACTCAGCATTTTTCACGTGCGTTTCAACCACCTCTAATTTTTATCAGATTAGGTAACACTACGAAAGCGCTGCACTTTTTCCGTCATATTATTATTTCCAAATCTTAAATTTGCGGTATAATATGCTACCTAGCACGGTAGGTATGTTTAGACTAGGCGCGCATTTACCACCTCTCTCGCAAGTTAGTCTAGCGGTAAAGCGGAGTTTATTTAATAATTATGAAGCTATGAAATAACCGCAGTTTGGTCGCAACGCGGAAAATGTGTTTTACGATTTGATTGGTGGAGCTATTTTGGTTACAAATTAAAAATCTCTGGTTAGAGTTACATTTCTCGCAACATTTATTGTATACTTCCTTTGAAGTGTGGCTTGACTTGATGATTTCCTTTATGATCGTGTTTTACATCATCTATTTCGATTTATCTTGGCCTTGTTACTTTATCATGTAATTTTATTTTACTGCGCACTTTGTTCCTCTTTCGCAGAGTAGGCTCACTATACTTTTTTAACATATTGACGGTTGATATTGTACGTAAACTTATAGCACTATAAATCTCATCGAAATTCGATCATTACGCTTCAGCTCAAATATTAAGCTTCAATCCAAATGGTACACTATCATTGTAACATAATTTAACTGTTCAATTCAATTGGACCATGTAATTATTGGCCTCAAGCTATAATCGACATCGGCTGTAAGGTAATCCAGAATAGACACTCAATTATTCAATGATTTTGTCAAATTCACTCAGAAGAAAATAGTGTTTTTGATACAACAGAACAAAGTATATAGATACCTAATCATTTAAACAAAGGACTTACAATAATAACACATTACGTTGGATCCGTGGACTTTGCAAAAGTTTTGGTGGAAGCGACAGTGACCACAGTAGTATTTTTATTGTTTTGTCAAAAAGTGGTAGTACCATCATCTCTCTTACCGTCCTGATTCCAGCTCATCCTCATCGCCGCAGCCTCCCTGGCGACTGCTGACAAGCTGGAGAACGTTTATCTGCCACCTGGCGCCAGATCTTCCAGCGGAGCGAGTGCTGGTCTCCAGACTCCTCTCGGACCTTCACAGCAGCAGGTACCTTCCAAATACTGGTGAACTATCCCGGCGTAGGTATCAGGGTGTGTTTAAGGTTCCGCCTGCATATTTCTTCCTAAAGTGATTGATACAATTTGTAAGTAAGCTTGCCCACTACTTTTTCGCTGAGACTTCGTTAACATGTTCTGCAGTGTATAGCGATACAATGTTTTATGAAGGTCGGTGAAGGTGTGAGGAGGGACCAAACAGGCAAAGAGAGACAGAGATAGGTACTTTCGCATTAATATTAGTAGTAGGCATCTATGGGTTGAAAACGTTCAGCGCAATCAGGCTACGTAGAACCTTACTAAAGACGCGATAAATTTGAAGCTGTAAAAGTCAACACAACTACAACAAAGCCTAATAACATATTAACTAACCTTTTCCCAGAACTTCGGAGCTCGACCGAACTTCGGTGCCTCGGCATCAGCATCCGCATCAGCGTCAGCGTCCGCCAACGCTGAGATCTTGAAGTACGACAACGAGATCACCGCTGACGGTTACCATTACGCCTACGAGACCAGCGATGGAACCAAGGCTGAGCAGGAAGGTAAGGTTGTAATAACCATGCAGTGGGTCTTATTGCGATCCAATTAAGGACTTAAACAGAACCGTTTGTTCGCTGGCTGTTAAAACTGATCTATAAAAGAAAACATCGTTAAAACTGGTGGTAGACCTGGTTAGCTTCCACTCTGGAGCAGACAATCTGTCGCAAAACCCCTATCAGGGTGTTCCGGCAACGCTCTTTAGCCAGCTCAATTTTAGATTGAGCTAATTTACCACCTTCGACCATCGAAATTCATACCATCACTAAAATCACGTGAGATATTAGTCAAATACTAGCCTATAAAGTATTGAAAACCACCTAGATCTCCAAAATCTTAAGCAGCTCGAGCTAAACACTAATTCCTCCACCAGGCCGCGTCCTACCGGGCGCAACTCCCGAAGAGGGTTCCCTGCAAGTGTCCGGTTCATTCTCCTACGTCGGCGACGATGGTCAGACCTACTCCGTCACCTACACTGCCGACGAGAACGGCTACCACGCGGAGGGAGCGCACCTCCCCACTTCCCCTCCCATCCCTGAGGCGATCCTGAAGAGCTTGCAGCTTACAGCTGGCAACGGTGGCACCAGTGGGGAAGGTGAGAGTGCATTGTTATGTGAACAAAATAAAAAAAATACAATTGTGTAGTAGTACAGAATCCATACATAGGATATGTAACCTACATCTTTTATACCATAAATAAAATTGTGTCAGTTAGTAATGTCAAATGAAAAGCTGTTTACCAAGTACAATGAATGTATATAAAAATACGATAGGTAGGTACGTAGGACAACATTTTTTTTTGTTATTTTTACGTGCCTGTCTGTTTGTTCCGGCAAATCCCCAAAACGGCAGGACCGATTTTGACAAGACTTTCATCACTGGCAGAAAGCTAATGTTACATGGAGTATACCTACCGTAGAACCTTGCAACATTGCCCGCTTTTTTACTATTTTGTATGATAGCTCAAAAAGGATTAGCTTCATTCAAAATGTAAATATACAGTTATACAAAGCGCAATTAAAGGAATGTATATATCCAAACAAATTGTTATTATGTTAAATATATACGGATAAAATTACGGTCAAAGAGGCGGGCAACTTTATCAGCCATTTCTTACAACATTGCTCACCTTGAATATTCGAGAAACCGTAAGCTCTATTGCTCTGATAATAAAATATATCTTGAGGAATGGTGTAAAGATGAAAACCCTGTTGACAACAAGCTAAAATACCTTATAGTTTTTTTTTAAATGAGGTGGGCAATTTTGTACTACCCTCCAGATCTACTTCCATACAAAGTGATGTGAGGTGCTAGGGCTGCTACAAAAGAAAAATCTTAATATTATATTTTTGTAGATTTATTTAAATTTATTATTACAAACAATGAAAAAAATACATCAAATATACCTAACTAGGTAACTCTATGTAAACTCTAGGTAAACTATCAAGATATTACGTAGGTATCAATTTATCTCTTTGTTCCTACTTAGTTAGGAATTGTAAATAATATTCAAAGCAATAGCTTAGGAAGTTATTGATGTACCATAGGTACTTACCTACCTACTTAATATATTTTAGACTACCACCATATTCTTCTCAAATTAAGTTAATACCTGGGTAGGTACCTATTTTGCAATAATTACCTATTATTTATTATTATAATTAGTATGTACTTATGCAGAATTTTCAATTTCTAAAAGTGTCAACCCTAACACCATTTTTGCGGTGGGCAATGTTTCAAACTCTTTGCTGCGGAATGTCTCATTACTTTGCCCAGTTAAATTTTTTCGTAATAAAGCGACCTACAGCACAGAATCAGGAATTAACCTCATCGCCAGTAAAGCGTTTTGAAGCACATGCAATGTGACTCATCTGAAACAAGTATTTTGGGAATAGCACGGTAAAATCTGCGACACGGAATTGACACCACCTTCGACTACCCCTACTTTGATGGCCGCTGTCAAGAAATTCAGCGAAGTTAGGAACAGAACGAATAGCTTGTATTGCCATATATATGTCTGAGATATACCCAAACACTCAAAACTGATGCTATCTTATAAACTAAATTTACCACGACAACTTTTGTTTATTTTTCGGGTTTTGGCAAAGTTGTACTGCAAAGGCAATGTTGTAAGGTTCTACGGTACCATAATACATGGATTATTTTTATGTGAGAACTAGCTGCGCCCCGCTGTTTCACCTTCATTTAACGGTTTCTGCGAGATATTAGTGAACGCGGGTGCAACCGAGGAACACAGCTAGTAGAGCTAATATAAAGTTACTTATTAGTGGAAGCGGAACGTTACTGATTAAAATATAACGAGGGATTTCAGTATGGCGTTTACTGATTTTGCTTCCATAAAACTGTTAGGAGTTTCATACGCTTACAATTTTAATCTATTATATGTGGGAAAATTACGCAAAACTGCGGTACTATTTATGATCCTCCTCCGTTGAACACACAAGCTCGTTACTCAATAATATAAGAATCGTCTCGCAACTGTATTTCTATATTAAACCGTTATTGTAATTACAGGTCAATACAGCAGCCAAAAGAGCAGTTACGACGCCGATGCAGGGTACTAAGCTTGCACGAACCCTCCTGCAGTATAGTCGTCAACTTCGTCAGAGTCTAGACAACAAAAGACAGAACAACAAACTCTTATTCTTACACTTCTTCGCACACTTAGGTACATGTTTTATCCAGTCTGCATTCTGCAAGTAACGTAACATGCAGGAACCTACTGCAAGTTTTATACGCTCTTGTCTACGACTGTACTTTATGCGTGCGATAGCACATTTTTATTAAGGCTTTCTACATTTTATATTTTTCTATTTAATGTGTGTTTGTTTGGACTATGTGGCCAGTATGTGTTCAATAAGTCGTTAGCTGTTGATTTTAGCAATAAATGTAAATAATTGTATACCTAATAAATGTTTAGTGGTATTTTCTTCAACATGAATGGGGAAGGAAAACATCCCGGGAAAGTCAGAATGAATATTAAACGACCTGTGAACCTAAAATAAATGTGTTGACACCAAAATCTGCCATTTGCCTAGAACTATTTTTAGATACCTATTTTTAATTTTATTAACACCTACCTACCTCAGGCAGGCAAATAAAATGTAGCAGTTCCAGGTAAATGACACAATATGTTGACGAGTATTATTACAATGGCTGATAGGTATCTCAAATTAGCTATTCAACCATAACTCATGCCCTATTCTATGATATATCTCGCCATGCCATGACATCACGTAGAATCACAGACTCAAATAGTTAAGTAGGTACTTACAGTGTTTGTTCGCAAAACTTTATTCACCAAAGTTATAATTTTAATTAAATTGAATTAATACGCGTTTCGATCACATTCGTAGATAATGAATAGAACTCCCTATAATCAGAAAAATACGAAAACCAACCACCAAGACTCAGGGCAAAGACTTGTTGATGCTTTCGATGTGTTTCCGGCTAAATATAGGTACTATTATATACAATACAACCCAGGTGTTCAAGTCAAGAGTGAATCTTTACTAAGCTTAATATTATTGATGATAATTATTATATATGTATTTCATAATAATTAATAATGCAATAGGTAATTGTTTTTAAACAGTGAGGAATCAATATTTAATTTTATCCAACTTATAAATTTCAAGAATTATGAATAATAGGTTTATCTGGTACATCTTCAAAGCAAGCGTGCTACACCATCAGCCTCAACATCGCTTCCCACCAGATGAGCGATTGTGGTCAAGACGCGACCGCTTGCGACCGATCGGCTTTGAACCAAAATCTAAATGTTGCTTTGATGTTCGGCCTTATAAAAATATAAAAAAATGCCATATGCCTATGCCATAAAAAAAAAGCGTGCATGCAAATTAATATTGGCCCTGTGTGGTCTTTGCAACCACACCACCTACCTTCACGGTATAACCATTGACGCCGGAAAGCAGATATCTTCATACTTTACGAATTTCCAGTTAGGTACTGTCTAGCTATAGTCTCTACTAATCGTATTCGGTCAATGTTTGGCTGACACACATCTGAATATAACTTGTGATTGAACCTACTGCCACAGGTTCAAATTAGCCTCGATATTAAAACAGTTATAGTACGTCACTCTGCGCCTATCAGTTAGGAATTCGTCACGATTTGTAAAGATGTAGAATTATCGAGGTGGGATGGTTTGGATGACTCATAATTTGGTGGACATGGTCTCAGACACCCACTGAGATCACTTTTCGAGTTCCGTAGGCGAAAGGTAAAAACGGAACCTCTAATAAATTCGTCATAAAAGTGAACCTAGTGCACGAACAGTGATATCAAGGCATCGATTCCACTCAAAATATTGTTATTACACTCAAAGTTGAACAAAAATCTTAAATGATCTATGACAATGGCAAATGAATTTTGCGGGCCCTCAATTTATTAAACTCGCTCTACACACACAAACTATTGAGATTTATTAGGCTGTGCTATTAGATCACAAAATTTTATTTCTTGTTTTTAATGCATTGTCGTCGTCGTCGCGTCGCATTGATCGAATATTGGAGATCTTAATTTATGATATTCCAGCATTATAATTTGGAGGATTAATTTGTATTATAATTATTATTATTAATTTGTAATATAATTTGGAAATTTGGAGGTCCAATCAATCTCAATTTATCAAAATTCGTTCAGTGCTTTCGCGCAAAACGTAGCAAACAAACAGACATCCTTTTGCATTTGTAACTAATATTATTAATACGGAAGTTTGTGTGTTTGTCCTCTCTTCAATGGATTTTTATGAACTTTGGTATAGAGATACTAGGTACATAATAAGTCCTGGAATAGTTAAAAGCATACACTACAGTACAATAATTATTTATTGACACCCTATATAATTATATCCCGTAAAATGTATCGCTTCCTATGGGATAATAGTGGTGAAACCGCGAGGCACACCTAGTTTGTAATACATACACCTCGTACATACATACGTATACAGTCATGCCTTTTCTCTGTCGGAGTAGGCAGAGACTACACTATCCCCATTATTCCCCATGCTACGATCCTGACACACCTATTTCGCTTCTTCCATTTTCATGAATTCACTTCATACGTGCTCTCCGGTTATGGGTACTCTTGACTTGGTCTTGTAATATTAGTAGGAAACATTGTAAGTTTCATGTACTTATACCTACATAAATTTAATATAATCACCAAATACTTACAAAACATAGTACTAAAATGACATTGTTATCAGTAGGTCACGTCTGTTTTTTATATGGAATGCTATCAGTATTTTGGCAAAGTGGATGGATATATTCAGAGTTTATCGCGCCAGCCTTTTCCTGTTTAGTCTAATTATTACGTCCGTGTGACTTCCATGTTGAACCGATTTTGGTGAAATTGCACACAAAGGTCTATTACCAAAAACTTGCAAGCACTTACGGAAACTAAGAGAAAAATGATTAGCAATATTCGACCATAACAATCATCCATGTATACTAACATAAGTATGACAATTGCAAGGCCGGCCGCGGGCCACGGTTACTCAAGACCCACATGACCCCCTGTAATAAAACTCGAATAATAACTCGAAATAAAGCCAATGAACTTGAATCAAGAGAACCATGAAACAAATCGCTGTGATTCCACTCGTTCGAGTCGTCTCAAATTAGCCTACAAGTGGTTATGTCATTGTTCTGCGAATCATGGTTCAATTGATTTCAGATTTGTTCCGGACAATTTAACGTTTATAAGAGACATTTTACATTCTGTTGCCATATGCGGCGACTATTATGGATGCCAAAGGCCGACAATTTGTCTTTGATTTGTTTTATTACGCGAACACCCAAAAAATATTATATTGCTTTACGACTTCACTAACGTAGGATGACCGTGTTCGATATAAAAATAACAAAGACCATTGAGATACCTAATATTTATTTCTATGTACAAAATAGTAGACGGATAATATAATATGTAATAATATCTACATATGACAATAGGTACCTACTATATACTAGTTGAATAGGGCAAAATGATTATATAGTAAGTACCTATACAAATAAGGACCTATACCATTATTCGCTATTTTTAAAATCGTTACCGAACTGTGTAGTGTTTAGTAAAAAAGAGCTACATTATCTTGTTTACAATGAGGGAAAACCCCCATCTCCCGGGAGGTCTCGGGGCAAATCTCCGGTTATGAATGAACGGGTAGAAACCTGGGTAAGTACATTACTAATTATAACCTAAGGAGAGCGCACATGTACAGTCGTTGGCAAAACTGATTTATTATACTGTTGCCAAAAACTAAAGTATATTATAGGATAAATTAATTTTATATTAATTTATATTTCCTTTCGTCAAGGCTTGGAAGTGATGCCTATTAAACTGGAACTTATTGCAGCTTCTTGGTATAAAATATACCTCATACATTTTGTTTTATACAAGGTGTAACAGCAAGGTGTAGTAATACTGAAACTACGCATACACATACATATTTCGAAGTAGTCTGGAGGTACTATAAATCTGTAAGTAGTTACGGTAATGAATTATTACACGTCAAAGTTTACTGCAAAACTAACCATCGTTCAATCCTAGTTATCAGCTGGGCAATGTCAGTGAACTTGAGGCATGGACTAACATGGTACAGTAGTACCCAACTTATATGGTGCGTCGTGAATCTTCGTTCGCGCAGAAAAGAAAGTATGGTCCGAAGATTAACGAAAGAATGCTTAACACTTACAATCAACCTAAGATCACTATTATAAGGTTCATAATACACTGCAGCTGTTGCACATCGCAATTCTACCTGCGCAGAAGATGAATTTTCAAAGCGCGGGAAATGCTATTGACCGCTATTGGTCGGCAGCCGCCCCGCCATCTTAGCGATCGCCGCGTGGCATGAGTGAGATGGAACTAACAGCTGCAGTGTATTATGAACCTTATAATAGTGATCTTAGGTTGATTGTAAGTGTTAAGCATTCTTTCGTTAATCTTCGGACCATACTTTATTTTCTGCGCGAACGAAGATTCACGACGCACCATATAAGTTGGGTAAGACTGTACACCTCTAGCCGGCGGCATTACTCAAACAAAACTAGGTGTAGAAGTAAAGTTGTGGTAAAAGTTCCACCAAAAATTACTAGATGGCGCCAGGGCCGTTTCTAAGAAATCCTGCATCGCGCAAGCGTTGTGTGACCGGCGTAACGTGACGTCATCCGTATCATATTAGGGTTGTAATATTTAGTTATTTTGTCAATTTGAGTGAAAAAATCGATTATCGATTTCAGGTTTTAGTACCCTGGCAAATGATTCATCACCAGGTACACATACCCACATTTCAATATTACTACACCTTGCCGATACACCCTGTATAGTCAGTACAGTAGGTAGCTGTCTCCTCTCTCTTGCGCTAATTTCCATGTTTAAATTGATAAGAAAAAGTCTTTAAACAACTGTTTTTTTTGTCTTGCCCAATTTTAACAGCCGTGAACGAAGATGGCATTGCGTCATTTTCACGATTTCTGATTGGCGGAACAGTTTGCGCCGCGAATTATACTGATCTTGTCACTCATGAACTAGTCATTGTATAGCATAGATTTTAATTCTGTACTGTCGCTTTCCTCGACGACTGTACACACACACAGTTACACGACCGATATAGTAGGTGCCGTAGGTACGATTAAGTACCTACATCGGGTGCGAGCTTAGTCTAACTTAGGAACTGTGGTCATGAAGTTCAGTGCGCTTTTTGTGTTTGTGCTGTGTGTCGAGTTTGGGATTTGTCGATATTCGGTGAGTACCTCATAATTATTTTTATTATTATAAAATTTGTTTTAAAATTATTGGCTTTGCACTTCTTTTCCAATCTGCCGGTATCTATTTCAAGTTTTAAGTTATAGAGTGATTATTAAAGAGGATTGCAAACCTTAAAAGTCTTACCACAAAATATTAGACCAGAGTGAAACAGAAGTTTCTAAAATTTCTTTCCACAAAATTGATGTGTATCAATCGCGTTTTCTTACTAAATCGTGGCGTTCCTAATTATTTTACTTGTGAATTTGTCACTGAATTAGAAAAAGCGAGGGTTGGACATCTTATTGTGGAGAAAATATTTTGACACATCTGTTAAACTCTGGTTTAATTAATTCTTTTGTAACAAAACAAGGGCTGTTATAGTCACCGGCAACTACTGCAACCATCGGGCTGATCGGCTGTTGTTGATGAGTTGTCTACCTACTCTGTAAAATGGTCTTCAACCTTCTTTTAAAGCGCCCCTTGTTGTAACTACGGAAACAAATGTCTGCCCATATAATATTGGGTAGTTTGTGGAATTACTTTGAATGCCATAATATCTTCCGAATAACAAGGGCTAATGTGCAACGAGGACAGTGTTGGTTAAAATTTTTCAAATGTTTAGAGATTTTCGTTACTTATCTTAGCGATCTTACTGGGCATAGAGTTATTTCTTCTGTGGTATCAGAAATGTCTTAGAATAAGCCGTAACGGCCACAGTGCGGAGCCAAGCAAAATTTAGCAATGCAACTTACTGGATGGCACTGCAATTTTTATGGGCAGTAGTTTAGTACCAGATGAATGATTTGCACCATTCGTTACTACTCCTGTTGAATAAAATAAAATCGTAAAGGCTCTTAACAAAGTAAAAAAACCGTTTTTAAGTACTCAGCTCAGTTTATACTAGGGGTACAGTACTCTTAGTGTGAGTTTTTACTAGCTCGACATGGTACACGTCAACTAGAGCGTTTGTATGAAGATCCTGTACAGCGCGTTTATGAACGAACAATCTTGTATCATTGTCTATCATTGTAGGTAGGTGGTGTATCTGGGGGCACGGCAGTGCCCCCGCCAAGTCGAGCAAAACAAAAGGCACGGCCGTACTATCCTTTTCTCGAAGCGATTCGGGCCATTTTCGACCCCCTGTAACTTCGTTATGGATACAACTAGAAGCCTAAATTTTCAGTGACCAAGAGGGCATCACGTTTACAGATAATAATCAAAATTACATTAAATTTGAACCAGTAGTTTAAGAATTATTTCAAGTCAAAGTTGCTTAATTTCGTTGCCCACTGACTGACTGACTGACTGACTGACCGATCATCAAAATTCTAAGGTACTTCTAGCCGTCCCACAAGTAACAAATTTTGAATATAGCTATTGTTTAGCCTATAAACCAAGGAAAAATTCTGACATTCCATAATTTTCATCCCGTTTTCTAGATATATAATCTGCATAAATGACTTTGTATTCCCATATAAATCCCATTAAATTGTATGTGATTACAAAGTTACTTTTACAGTTCATAATTAGACTTCATTGAAATTGAATGAAATGGGTAACAGGGGTTAAAAATGAGAAATGGCTGCGAGAAATTCGACAGTAGAGCGCTTTTTAAAAACTTCCACGATAGGTACCTACACCTACCGCAGATAAAGAGATACAAATTCCTATACTATACCTACCTACACTTTTATAGGTTGAACAAATTCGTTATCTAGGTACATTAAAATAGGTACCTACGTACCTTATACCTAATATGCATCTGTGGAGACGCAAAGACACTCGTTCATGAATGATAATCTATGAGCATGACCTATGTTCGCAAGGGGCCTCGGCCGGGCGCCAGGCGCCAGGCGTGAGGCGCGCGTTGATGCGTGTTTCGAAAAAAAACTTAATAAAGAAAGAAAACCTACAAAAAGAAATGAGATCCCATCAAAAACATTACATGTACAAAAATGCACAAGTCTCGCAACGCAGTTTATCTGCCGTAAAAAGTTGTGATATCGAATGTAAACCAAGTCGGTTAATTCAATACCTACCTACTTATTTATTTCTTTGGTAAATAGAGTGTCTTGGCGATTGTACACGGCAGCATAATCTACTAAGTAATCTAAATAATATAGTCTTCCGTGTAGGTATACTAGTAGGTATACCGTGTAGGTACAGGTATACAAGTACAAAGCGCTATGTAGATTTATGTTGAAGTGTGCAATTGCCAAGTCACTCTATTTACCAAAGAAATAAATAAGTAGGTAGGTATTGAATTAACCGACTTGGTTTACATTCGATATCACAACTTTTTACGGCAGATAAACTGCGTTGCGAGACTTGTGCATTTTTGTACATGTAATGTTTTTGATGGGATTCAATTATTCACATAGGAGAGAGCAATATTGATCTATGTAAATTATCGGTTCAAAGGAATAAATCTACTTCCCACAGAAATGGGTAGGTACAATCGGTTACAGTACGAACATGCAAATATTCGTGGTTCCATTTGCACGAAGCGATAATTTTGAATAGAACACTGATAACCTCAAACTAAAAATAAAAACCCATTCCGAGAATACCTTTATCATTTAGTTAGGTTAACCTAAGATTATTATTTTTCTACATGATAAGAGGATTTTTAAAGTTTGCGCTGCAGAGTAACTAGACGAGATAGTTTATTCCCCCTATGGCATATGGCAAGTGTCACGCATGCCCATAAAAATTGCAGTGCCGCTTCAGGGCGGGGCATTGCAAAAATGCGCGGCAGTGAATTGCGCTATGGCCAATAATTTCACTAGGAACCAGAACAACACAATCAGTAGATCGATACAGTACTATTACGTTGTGGTGTTTGTATACCTATCAGCATGTGAGTTCAATAAGCTCTTCGATAGTTACGCCGAAATTTAGAAAAAATATTTATCTACCGGTCTTACAGATTTGTCGATTTATAAGCATTGAAATCAAACTTTGAGATTGAGCATCGTGTCTTTATTTCAGTACAAATCGATCAGAAGAAACAATGCCACTCCAAATTACCACAATGCCAACTCAATCGAGTACTACACCGACACGCAAACTAACCAACTCTCCATCCCCGTAATGATCCACCTTGACAAAGCCCTAACAAGAAACCTGAGCAGAAATTACAAGAGAACCGCCAAGAAATACTTCTTAGACGTACTAAAAAGCGTAGAAAAGCTATTCGGGCACCCTAGTTTAAACCAAACGGTACATTTGAAACTACTGGACGTGAAGATGCTAAAAAATGCGACGAAGAAGTTCCAAATGAACGAAAACGCGTCGAAGTACTTGTACAGCTACTGTCAGTGGCAGGGAGAGAAGAAAATAGAGAAGAAGATGCGGTACTATTCCATGCTGTTCACAGGACTGGATGTGTTCTATCTAGACGGGAAGAAGAACAAAGTCAAGAGTAGTCATGGTGAGTTACTCATTACGCGTCTCTTGTGCTATGCCCCCGTCGCTGCAGTGCATTGATTTTTGTCCTCTTCGCTTAGAGTAAGTATCTAAATCGTTTCACATGGAATCGGGAGGGTTGGCAAATTGCCCCTGGATATACATTGCTTCATCAAACTGTCAATTTTATATCAAGGTTAAAGCTATGGTCATAGAAATGGTCAATATGGCCATAGCATGCACACAAAAATCTCCAATCGCCTCCGCTTGCCGCCCCCGACGTCGTCGTAGCGCCCGGCAAGCGGCCACCATGTGTGCGTGTTTATAATTGTTATGACAATGACTGTGATCTATGTTTATTAGTTAAAAAACCTGACCCTAATTGAGTTCAATTATGTGGTGGACTCTTTACTAAATTACTATGGGCTGTGCCGGAAATATTAAAAAAATCTCTTCATTCGTAATGTTCCAATTTCAAGCAAAGCATTATTATCACCAATTTAGGAAACTAACAAAATTTCGTTTCTTTTGCTTATAGGTCGAGGCTACTTGCGGGGCGTCTGCAGCATCAGAAACAGCTGCTCCTTGCTGGAGTGGCATTCACAAAACATAGGGTACATCATGGCACATGAAATTGCACACAGGTGAGCGATGCCACAAAAACATCGTTAACAACTTGGTGGTAGAGAAATCTGTCGCCACGATTCCCATGGTGCAAGATACTCAAAGGGTATTAACTTTTAAAAGTCCCACACAATCAACACCACCTCGAGTTAGTTAGATCATCTCATAACCTCATCATCACACATATACCCTAGAGTTACTTCAATGGTATGTGACCTACAAATCCAGACCGGGATTCCGTGGTGGATTAATTCCTAATCCTCCTCACTACAGTGATACGAGACCCGCGCTCAGTAGTGTTCTGATATGAGATACGATGGTGATAATCATCATCATCATCATCATCATCATCAGCCTGAAGACGTCCACTGCTGAACATAGGCCTCCCCCTTAGACCGCCACACCGAACGACAATTTGCCACTTGCATCCACCGGTCGCCTGCGACTCGTTTGATGTCGTTGGCCAATCTCGGTTTGACGTCATCGGATGATGACAATGATAGTGATCAATCTCATCACAGAACGTAACGTTTCTTTGTTAGATTCGAGGTCTTTATCCGAGATCATACCATCTAGGCATCACAGTGGATCAGTGTGGTACGGGGATTCAACTCACCGTTGATTAAACCCATTGCAGCCTTGGCATCTCCCATGACGGTCCACCTCACAACCAGTGCCGCGGGCAGCGGGGCATCATGGATGCGAAGTACAATCCTCACAGCCCTGCCACCGCCTGGTCTCCTTGCAACAGGCAGGCCTTGGAGAAGTTCTTGCTGTGAGTAACCTGATTATTTTACGACGGCTATCAAAAACCAGGACTGTTGTCAGCGGTAGGTACGCAGTAGGTCCACAATAAGGGCGAAACACTACATTTTGCAGACCTTCCACCGCTTGCTCTTCTTATCATAGGCAATCCTTGGAAAAACTTCATAAACTAATGCCCGATTTGTGAATCCCTAGACTTTGACCTATCGACACCTGAGTGTATTGCTGCCTTTCTGGAGGGGGTACAAAAGCCGACAAAGTATCATAATTGGACGGCGTTATGAAATAACAGAATAAGCGACAAATCAGTAAAACTGAGAAAATGAGCTTCAAAGTTTTGAAATTTAAATATGTTGCTGAGAGCACAATATTTATGTTATAGGCGTGATTTTTACTTATGTGATATATTATTATGTATATTTTATTTCATAAAAGAACATATTTTTGTATGATGCATAGTATAGAAGATATTGTCATTTTTCCGCTTAATTCCATATTACGTTTTGCATTATTTGTACGATTTTAAAATTGCAATATGGAATCAGGCGGCATTTTGTCATTTAATTCGTTTATACAATTTAGTTTTGGGGGTAATAAAGGGTATAAAGAGATTATATCCAGAGGCAAAATAGTTATAGATTACCAAAAATAAACAAAAACTTGTTTTTTTGACACCAAAACAATCTGAAAAACGGTTGAATAAATGAAAATATACCTACAAAATCGAAAATGTAAAGCAATTTCTACTCAATAGCCCAGTGGAATTTAATATTAAAATCGCGAAGCTTGTTGTACCTACTGCATTGGTGTGTTGTATCGAACAGTTATGTTCGTGTACCTAGTATAAATCCAAACATGCAACCTAAAAGTAGTAAACGATGCGTTTTAGACAAACATACTTCAGTCCTTATATAAAGTCAATTAAATTTACACCAATTTAATCCCAAACGAAACTATAAGGATCAAGCTATGAATGACCCTTTAATAATGTGGTCCATTACCCGGCAAAATGACACTTTTAAGTTTTGCTCCCGTCCGAAGCTAAATATTGGTGAAATCCCTCGTCCTTTGAAAAAGGTCACTAATACAATGTTTTTGTACGTTTAATCAACTTAAATTTAAGTACAAGACGAAGTCTGTAATAGTAATAGTTCACTTACAATCTTGAAGGTAAAAATGGGATTTGAAGAATGCATTAAATCATATAAAATGGATAGAAATACGTTTTCATTTGTAGCCACCTTGCTATACTGCAAGCTAGTTAATCGTACTACATCATTGTTTCAGTGATTTTTTTCATAGGACCAGGGATTTTACCAATATTCTGCTTCGAACGGAAGCAAAACTTAAAATTGTAATTTTTCCGGAAAAACTTACCGTATTTGAAGGGCCACAGTTTGATCGTTATAGGGTTTAAAGAGCTGCGTTTGGGTTTAAATTTTTGCAAATTTTATTAACCTTATAAAAGTCCAGAAGTGCACTTGTCCAAAACGCATAGTATATGACTTATAGAGCAAAAAAGTGAGAAAAGTCTCAATACTTCATAGTTTTTTGCGTGTTGCCCAGCTAGCACAAGTTCTCCAAAGTTGCTAATATGGATTTAGGTATACCATATCCTTACTAGTCCATACAACCTACCAAAAATGCAGTACTACATCAAGCATTGCGATTTTAGCCCTATTTTATATCTAATTCCACTGGGCTGTAATGATTGTTTGATTCTCAATCAATGAAATAGATGAACCAATGGATACTCAATAACGAACTATGCGCCTATTTTGGTGGGTAATTTGATTTTGCATTTTAGATATTATAGTTGTTTAATAATTAAACAACGAATTAAGTCGAATGTCTCAGGATTTAATTCGTTTATGTTTAATAACACCTTATTTATTGTATTTTGGAATAGCGACTTAGGCGCTTAGTTTGGTATTACAAAACGATAAAATGCATAGAACCTAACATTTAATTTGAAGACATGTCGCTTGATTCACCCCTCTATATTAAGGTAGGAGAGTTGATTTTTGAACAAAATAACGACTAGGAATATAGTTTAAAGTCTCTACAATCGAACTGCATCATTAACTTTTTTTTTTTGGTTTGTTCGTGTGATTCGTTATTTCATAACGCCGTCCAATTATGCACCTGCTTACTAAGGACTAGCAAGTATTTTGTCTAACGCCTGACGGATATTGACGCGGCAAATTGAGGTTTGCTCAGAATAATGCGTATTTATTTCAGACGGCACCTTAGACCGCGGTGTCGGTACTTTAATAATTATTTCTAATCGGCCAGGCATCGATCGCATAGGGAAGAAGATTTATTATAAATAATATTATCCTACTTACATTTATTTATTAATATTATAAACGCGAAAATTTGTGAGTATGGATGGATGGATGGATGGATGGATGGATGGATGGATGGATGGATGGATGTTTGTTACTCTTTCACGCAAAAACTGCTGAATGGATTTTGATGAAACTTCACAATAATATAGCTTACATATATCAGAATAACACATAGGCTACAATTCATAAAGATAATATATTATTGTATATTATCCAAACGCGGGTGAAACCGCGGGGCGCAGCTAGTCATACACTAATATAAAGTACCTACGTATTAATTTATTCACCTAACACGACAGTAGACACTAAGCGGTGCTTTAAAATATCATCAGTAGTTAGTGAGTTAGGTACCTATCATAGCCCTACGTGCTGCTCCTACAGGAGCAAACCATAGGGATGCTATGACTACCATGGAGTACCATGGGCAGGGCAATCATAATGGGTATCATTGTATAGCGCCTGATAATATTTAATAGCGCCATTGGTGACATTCGTTGCAGCCATTTTATTTTAACGAATAATCGTAGTGCGCGTAAAAGTAGTTTATGTTTTTTCTTTCTTATTGTGTCCCCAATATTTTGTTTCAGAAGCAAGAAGTCGTGGTGTCTTCAGCCGCAGTCAAGATTGAAATTTTTATAGAATAGACACCTACATAATAGCTTAGAGAAGTGCGTTTTTTACGCCTGTTGTAGCCGAGATAGTTTCACACTCAAGTAATTTGCTAATTTAAAAATGTAAGGAGTTGCTAAGAGCTTAACATGGCATTATTTGTTCAATAGATTTCTTCGTAAAGGAGCCCTAACACAGAGTACTTTGTCACCTGCACTCGCAGTCTATAACAATGTGTGAATACTCCATAACCCTAATAACAATAATTGTGAATGTTATAACTAGTCATAAATTATTGCAACTCCTCAATGGAGCTTTAGAATACGCCGTTTCTAAGTTCTATATCTGCATTTACTTACTTACTAAAATTAAATACTACGAATAATAAAAGTACTAATTATAAACTCACTATGTTAATACTTACTTTGATAAAATATAATATATCTACCTACGATAGAATTAGGTAATACCTTACCTAATTATTTTTATATACTTATTACCTATACCTACTGTGATGCGTATTATAAGTTACGGATAACGGACTTGGTAGGTATGTTGAATGAAGATAAGACGTGAAATAGTGAAAACATTCAAGACTTGACTTCCGCTTCGATTCGTGCTTTTCTCATGGAACAGAAAACATGTAGAGTTGCCAGAAAATAATGCTTATTTTAAACCGGTTGTTCCGCTTTAGAAAATAATGACTCCGTGCCTGGCTGGATATTACACTATGTATCGATATTACACTCGAAACACTTAATATCTACCTACATTCCTAAGACGTAATACTAATTGAAAGATACCGCACCGCCCGGTTTTATCCGCGATGAAATTATTATCGGTGAAATTTTAGGACCGAGATACCAATTAGATCTTGGTGCTATACACCTACAAATCTATTCTAAACGGTAACAAACATACACAATACACACGATGCACACACAAACATTAGTTTTCAAAATACTGAATTGCTGAAAACTTTAGTGAAGTGAAGTCTCCATACATTGTTGTGCTCACACTGAATGGATACAGATCACGATCGATATGATTGTCACACCGTTCATTTATACGTCTCCATTGTTACTGCCTTTCTCCATATGCAGATGTTTCGCTGTCATTAAATTGCATTGTTCAGGAAATGTAGAGAAAGGAAAGATTTTGTGGAGGAATTAATTAAATAAGCAGTGTTTATAGCTCATTCACATTGTTTGTTGGCTACAGAGGAAAGATTGACTGTCTTTTGTTTGGCGATATTACCCTTCAAGAACCTCAAAAATCTCAAGAAGTTTCCTATTTTGTTTCAACTTAGTATGTTTTACCATTCGTTTTATTTAGCAGGGCGCGACTAGGTTTCTGCTCAATTCTATTTAACTGTAGGTACACATTAGTATGACGATGTCTAGTCCGACTTGAGACTTCTTTCTCTTCGACCTATTTATTTTTGTCGTTGTTTATATTTTTTGTAACTTTTATATAACGTCGTTGTTTATATTTTTTGTTCAGACGTGGTTCTTAACTGCTGGCCTTTTGGAGAAGCTGAGTCCCACAGCGGGCAATGGATAGAGCTATAAAATCCAGAACAAGGATATTCGCTAAAGAAGTAAAGTTTACGACATCGCTCTCAGGGTTTGCAAGCTGAAGTGGCAATGGGCAGGCCACATCGCTCGTAGAACTGACAACCGATGGGGAAGAAAGGTTCTAGAGTGGCGACCACGGACTGGAAGACGCAGTGTAGGTAGGCCTCCCACTAGATGGGCCGACGACATCAAAAGAGTCGCAGGCAACCGGTGGATGCAAGTGGAACATTGTCGTTCGGTGTGGCGGTCTAAGAGGGAGGCCTATGTTCAGCAATGGACGTCTTCACGCTGATGGTGATGATGATATTTTTTGTACTATGATGATATTTTTTGTACTTGTGATCTGCTAGATAGACCGAAGATACGGACTTTTGGAGTACCTAGTGATAGATGCATGCCTTCTTTGATGAAGTACCTACATTACAACGTCACCATCACCTCTGACCCGTGGCAACCCCGTTACTGCTTTGTTTTATTATCCGTTTGAATTAAGGCACTCTTTTGATTTGCATCATGACCGGCGATTGTTCAAGTCTAGGTTAGTGGCACGTTCGGTGAAACATGCTGAAAATGAAAGCAATGTGCTACAGTTTTCGTGGTATTCAAATTGTTTTAGCTTTTTTTTGTTTTGATTTCGCACAATTTCTATCAATTATAAGTAGGTACTGTTACGTATGATTTGCATTAGTTTTTATCATAAATGAAGATTTCAGTCTGGTAGATAATATTGCAGCCGACGACGTCACGATTCAGTGAAATAATCGACTTACTGAAGCTTTTTCAAAAGTTTCGAAGAGAACACCAAAAAGGTTTTATGATTTTCATCTGCCATAAATCTGTGAGAACAAGATAAGCTAACAATTCTTCGTTCTAACAATTCTATTGTAGAATAATTATAATAATTATAATGGAATGGGATGGAATAAATTAGAATGGAATGGAATGAATTGGAATAGAGTGAATTGGAATGGAATGCATGCCTTTTTTTACAACAAATGAGTATTTATAGGTACCTACTGATTAAGCTCGCTTCAGCCATCGTGAGTTAAATCGGGTTGAGCTTCACTCAAAACCTAACAATACAAGAACACTTTCACTCAAAAATAATGCCCGTATCCGTAAACACAATTATGCTGTTAGCATTCACAACTGACCATGATGCATATTAAATTCAGAGCACGCGTTTGTCTGTCTGTTAGGCAGTGTTGTCATGTCTGTAAAAAAATCCCAATATTAGGTAAGTAATACAAAAACAATAATAATTAAAATAATAAATTGTGTGTTGATTTTTTTTTTCACATTTCGACCAAGCTCATACATTTCTCAAATTATAGTGAAATCCTACAACTTTTTCATGATTTAACTTCAAATCGACCATTTTGTGTATTTTCCTAGGTGAAAAACCTTTGTGAACTAAAGTTTTCATATATTTTACATAACAATACGATATCGTACTGTTGCGATTAGGCTCGTTTATAAAAAAAATTTAGTTACAATAATGTTGGTATATTCATAATATTATGCTTTTACAAAATATGTTAAAATATACAATATAATTATTTTTTATGGCAGACTCTATCCAGGTAAATACATCGCCTAAATTATCCTAGATGCTCCGCCATTACAAAAATTATGAACTCGAGGAAACCCATGGCAACACCAACCATAGAGAAAAACATCTTAGTATTCTCTGAATACGTACGAAACTGAAAGTTCCTTCATGGCACAGCGAAAGTATGAGATTATAATATACCTGTAGAAAGCAGATTTTACGTACAGCTACTCTTTATATGCAGTGATCATTCCGATGCGGATTGGTTTTTCTCTTTGATTATGTGTAAAGTGTGGCTGGTAACGATAATGACTGTGGGCTTACGTGTTTTATCTCAGGCAGTTGCAAGTCATAGACAATTTTAAATCAAGAAAATACTGGCCATCATCGCTTTTTCAAGTTTTTCTGAGCAGCACTCCATGAGAACCAGTCGTTCTTTTGCTCAGTCAATCTTCGAATATTAATTTATATCATCACTTATTATCAGATTAGACAGTGGCCAGAGAGAAATAACCAATGAAAAATAAGTAGGTAGCTACAAAATTGTTGTACCTATGATAGTTTACGTATCTAGACTTGCTATTTCAAATATTTTTGCAACCATAACAAAGTGTGAAAAATAGCACCATTTCAGAACAAAAGTAAAAGTGAGAATTAAATAATTAACGAAAGTAAAACCTCATACTGTTCATGCTAACAGCTGACATAGTTTGGAAAATAGTTTTTGTCTGTTCGTAATTGCATTAGATAGGGATGCGAGTTGGAGTTTTTATTTTATCGATTTATGCGAGTATTATGACAGTAAACTAATTGTAGTAGGTATCTCTAAATAACAATAAAAATTACATTAAAGTCAATTAAAAATATATTACGTACTGTGCTCTTATATTTTTTTCTACACTAGAAGCGCCTCGCGGGTTCCCCCGCGTTTACTATTATCCCGCGGGAACGGTTAATTTGTATGGGATAAAAAGTATAGTCTATATCACTCGGAGATAGTGTAGCTTCCCAACAGTGAAAGGTTTTTTTAAATCGGTTCTGTAGTTTCGGAGCCTACTAAATGCAAACAAACTAACAAACAATCAAATCTTTCCTCTTTATCCATACTAATATTATAAATCTGAAAGTAACTCTGTTTATCTGTTTATCTGTTTATCTGTTTATCTGTATATCTGTTTGTCTGTTTGTTTGTTACCTTTTCACGGCTAAACGGCTGAACCGATTTCGATGAAATTTAGTATAGGGGTAGATTGGACCTATGAGACGGACATAGGCTATCTTTTGTCTCAAAAAACAATCTCGAAGGGGATGAAATAGGGGTTGAAAGTTTGTATGGGAAATCCATAATTCTTCAAGTTAGGGATCTGAAAATTCTTATTTAGGCTTTTGGTAATAAATAAATAAATACGGGTTTCGGCCTTTTTGCTAAATCATCCCTAAAGGGGGAAAAGCAAGGGGGTTGAAATTATGAGGTATTCTTTAGATGCACCCCCAACGGACCACAATAAACAGCTGAACGGATCGTAATTTAAAGGGGGAGAGTGCGATGGGAGGAGAGGGGGGAGAGTGCGGGGGAGGGGAGGGGGAGGCAGGGGGAGAGTGGGGGGGAAAAGGGGAGTGATGGTAGAATGGGGGGAAAGAGGGTAGAGTGGGGGGAAAGAGAGGGGAGCACGAGGAGAAAGAGGGGAGAGTGGGGGGAATAAGAGAGGAGAGTGGGGTGAGAAAGAGGAAGAGCGGGGAGAGTGGGGAGGAGAAAGAGAGGAGAGTGTGGTGAGAAAGAGGGGAGAGTGGGGTGAGAAAGATGGGAGAATGGGGGGAGAATGAGGTTAGAGTGGGGAGAAAGAGAGGGGAGTGCGGGGGAAAAAAGAGAGAGTGGGGGAGAAAGAGGGGAGAGTGGGGGGAAAAGAGAGGGGAGAGCGGGGAGAAAGAGGGGACAGTGGGGGGGGGGGGGGAAAGAGGGGAGATTAGAAGGGGGGGAAGATAGGGGAGCATGGGGAGAGTGAGGGAGAAAGAGGGGAGAGTGGGGGGAGAAAGAGGGGAGAATGGGGGAGAAAGAGAGGAGAGTAGGGTGAGAAAGAGGGGAGAGTGGGGGGAGAAAGAGGGGAGAATGGGGGAGAAAGAGAGGAGAGTAGGGTGAGAAAAAGGAGAGAGTGGGGGAGAAAGAGGGGAAAGTGGGGGGAGAAAGAGAGGAGAGTGGGGTGAGATAGAGGGGAGTAAGAGGGGAGAGTGGGGAGAGAAAGAGGGTAGAGTGGGGAGAAAGAGAGGAGAGTGGGGGGAGACAAAGAGGAAAGTGGGGGGAGAAAAAGAGGAGAGTGGGGGAGAAAGAGGGAGAGGAGAGTGGAGGAGAAAGAGGTGAGAGTGGGGCAGAAAAAGGGGTGAGTGGGATGAGAAGAGAGTAGAGTGGGGAGAAAGAGAGGGGAGAGTGGAGGGAGAAAAAGGCGAAAGTGGGGGTAGAAGGAGGGGAGAGTGGGGGGAAATAGGGGAGAGTGGGGGGAGAAAGAGAGGTTGAGTGCGAAATATATAGAGATAGAGGGAGAGGGAGTGAGCGAAGGAGGGAAAGGGAGAGATTGACTGAGAGGGTGAGGGAAATAAATATAATGGATGAGATGGGCAGGGAGAGAGAAGGCGAGAGATTGAGAGTGGAGAGGGATATTAATGATAGAAAGATAGGGAAAGATATAGAGATATAAGGAGAGGGAAAGAGATAGATGTAGAGGAAGAGAGATAGAAAGAGCGAAAGAAGGAGAAAGATAGAAAGAGAGCCAGAGAGGGAGAAAGATAGAGGAAAAAGGAGAGAGAAAGAGACAGATATATTCTTACCTAGCTGTTACCCGCGACATCAATTGATGTTTTAAACAGTTTACATTTTATACATACATATAAAAATGCGAACGAAGTTGCGGGTATCAGCTAGTACTATAATATAGAATAGAAAACAGCACTAACTAACTAAATATTATAGGTCACAAAAAATAAGCTTCTTTACTACACTGCGGTTAAATTAAAAGAAATATGTGTAACTGTATAAGTAGGTAGCTTTTTTCTGTTTTAATAAAGTAAATCAAAGGTAACTGAACAGTATAATATCTAAATAATAAATTAGATCACCGCTCTTTTCAGACTCGTCAACTATCGATACCTACTATAGTATCGTTTTCCCAACCCTATCAATTCTAACACTTGTTCCGAATAGCCTGCACAATAGTTCGCAGTCGCAGGCCGCTAAACCGCGCGAACTGCCGCTTGCGAACAACTTGTGGCGGGAAAAAACACCGGCAACTAACAACAATAACCATTAAATATATCGACGATTAAAAAATAAATAAAAATTGGCCGAAAGTATGCGATTACATTTGCCAAACAATAAAAAATAACAACTTAACCACTTTTGGCGGGAAGTAAAATGGCGAATTTTTTTTTTTTATAAAATTTAAGAACTTATAGTTATTGACAAAATGTGAAAATTTTATCAATTTTGTTTATTAATTACTGTAAATATGGTGTTTCATTGGAGAGTGTTTCTGGCTGCCGTGTTATTGGTGATCTTGGATGTTACGAGTGAAGAGCTTTTCGGAAACGATGTAAGTTCAAAAGCATTTTGCATAAATACGAGACCAGTAGTTAAAAAAATCTCCCTTGCTTCTATGTAGTATGCAGCGTCATTTGTAGCTTATATTATTATGTACTTATTGTTAAACATTTTCAAAATATTATAAAAAAAAACGTGTCATCCGGTAGGAATAGAACCTCAGCCAAATACATGAAAAATATTATCATCATCATCATCAGCCTATGTTTCCCACTGCTCGACACAACATACTTTCACATACATATAACGCCCAGAAGAACAACATATTTGTGCATCACACAAATATTTGTTTGATCGGGCGGGAATCAAACCCGCGATACCAGCGCAGCAGTCCGATTGCTCAGCCACCACGCCAAACGTGTCGTTCTAACACCCGAAATTAATATTGTATCTCATATCCAAGATTGAAATCGATCTTGGATTGCTGCCTATCGTTCGATCGATCTCCGATCTGCGTGCCTTTATAAACCAATCCACGGATCGGTTATTGACACGTTTGACCCTAAAAATGGATTGTGACATCAATCCCAGATAGCAAAGTTTGGATTGGATTGATTATTAATTTCGGCCGTAAGCTAATCGTAGAGTTGTTAGCGTATCGATCCATCTCTGACAAGAAAGAGTCCGCATCTTTTATGCCCGAGAATCATTTTGCAGAAATGTGATCGACCAATCCGGACCTCTGTGGATTGTAACCTAATCCTCCTGAGTCAAAATCCTCGGCAGTTGACGGAAATGGAATATGATGATGATACTCCTTCATGTCCATCAAGTTTCTAATAGGACGTTAGTGGGCAGCTACCTAGCAACAGTCCAATCTAGGGTCATAAAACTGTTTAGTCTAGGCATAAAAGTCCCACGCAGGTTATATTAGATCCAAATCATGGCATCATGGTTGGTAACAAGTGGCCCACTCGCACCAGTCCGAGTTCAAGGCTCTGGTGCGAGTTGAACAATGAAAAGGAATTTGATGACGTGACCTTGATCTGTAAGAGGACTTGCTCTTGGACGTAACGTTATATTATATAAGTAACTTCCGTCTATTAAATTACTAATGTAGGTATGAAAAGTGATATTCACGGCATGGGGATGGCATTGGACTAAGTAAATTATCCTAGATATTAGCCGTTTCCAAACCTAAGACCAAGATATTAAATCGATTTCTAGACTTATAAAAACTTTCATTTCAAAAGTCAAGCCGAGCGACTGGCATATCTGGATGCATTGACATAATTCACGATAAATTAATATATTAGTAAGTATATAGTATATGTTGCAACCAATTAGCCGTTCAATTAGCAGCCTAGCCATTTTACTAACCGCCGGGTGCAGCGGCAATCTAGTCAATTAAATGTTGAATTTTACGCTACGGTTGCAATTCAGGATACTAGTTAAGCTCAGCACATCTTGACCCTAAACTAAGGTTCACTGTACCTAGGGGACAGTGGGGATCAGGAACAAAGCGGACCATGGTTCCACAAACCCCCAGACCCAGATCGAATACATGGTTCACACAATTTGCCATGTGCGGGATCGAATCGTCTACCTCACATTTTGCTGTCAACTCCGCCGACCAACGACCACGGAACTCGTGGCTGTTGTTATGGCGTTGAGCTTTTTTTAGAGATCATATTAATTGGCCTTCTCAACTTATTCTCTTAATATTATTTGTACCCAACTGTAAGTATTCTTAAAATTAAATATAATAATTACAAAGTAACGTTTGCACTAAATTAAGCGGTGAGAGTAGAGAATCGTTTATATTTACAAGAAAGATGTGTTGTTATACTGATATAACTATTACGTAACTAAATACTTAGCTTGGTTTCGGATTAACCTAACGATTGGCACGTAATTTTTTACTCTGGCGGGCCGGTAGACTAAACAATTAACCTGATTATCGATCATAGAAAAACTAAATCGTCTTATATCTAGGTTCCGATAGGATCTTGATTACGTAAGTATCGCTATTTGGTCTAGCCATAAAGTCATTGACCTGCGCCAATTATCACCTTATCAATTCATATGCAACGGACACGCTTATCGCATAAAATTAAATGAGATAACCTCGGTCCGTCTTAAATGTCTTTATTTTGCATATCAAAATTGGAGTAGGTATGTTGTAATAACTTTACCTAAAGTCGAGAAAAACATCGAGAATGAAAAATTCGCAGTCGTTAACTGCGAAATAGATGCTACGTTCCGCGGTTTTACCTATCAAAAGTATTCTGAGTTATTTCAAAATCTAAACGATTAGCTAGCTATAATATGCCAAATTCGTCAACGCTTTTAAAATCACATCAATAGTAATTCCATGCCAAATATTTAATGTGAACTAAAACCTACACAGACATAATTTTAGAACACATAAGTATAAAGATCAAAAGTTAATAAACATTCATAAAAGTGTCCATTTTAGTATACATATTTTACGATTCTCAGATTCTCTAGTGATGTTATTAAGGCTCTGATGTAACATGCGTTTGCGCAGGCATATTTATGGCCACGACCTGGGTCAATGCTGTGCTGAATTCTTGGTGTTTTAGTGTCAATATCATGGTATTTTGGGTAGGTACTTAAAATGTTGTATAAAACCTAAAACACGAGAAAGCAACTACACACTGTTCCGATGGTGTTACAGATGAATTCGGGAGAACCTCTAAATTTCCTAGAAAACGATTGATAATGGACTTCCTCTTCAATAGTTTTCCTTGGGGAGTCGAGTTTCCCTACCAGGGTCCAATGAAATCAAAGTGACTTCAAAATCACAATGACTACATCAGGGCGACGAAAGCAGTGCAGCGTCACACAAGATTTTCATTCTTTTAAGTGGTACTGAAACAATTTTTCTAGATAATATTCGTGACGTGACGCTTAATGTATTCGTACTATTGCTATTGCATTACATTTTGACATGTCAAATGGAACAAACACAATACAACTGCCGTTTAAAACAATAACTAAACCGTCACAAAATACAGGGCGATGTGCAGACAACACACATTTTATAATAAGTAGGACGAACTCATATTGAGTGTTAGCGCAAGCTCAACGCAAAGTTAGGTAACAGATTTACTATCTCTCTCTATACTAGAATCTAGAGCACAACAATTTGTCACCAGAACCGAAAATGGGCGCATTTCTAAATGCTTAAGCCCTTGTTAAGTGTTTCACTTGAGCCGTTGCGTTTTGTAATATGGTGCAGTGTAGGTACCACAAATTGTATCGAATACCAAATGTGTAACCTTATTTGTAGCAAAGACGAGTGTAGCCAAATAATAAAATATTTAAAGAGATTTAAGCAAGATCTGGCAACCTCGCTTAGACTGGCAAAAATACGCGCTCGGCAGAGGGTGGATGTGGTTTTATTAATATGGTGAGGAATGTAAGCACTCTATTAGTATAGTCTCCCGTACTTCGTAAAGCTCTTCGCTTTTCACGTCTTTTGATTATAAACAATAGGAAATATAACGTTATCAGTAGACACGGCCAATACTTTAATAATAATAATTATTATTTTTCAGCCTGTAAGGCCTTACTGCTGAGCAAAGGTCTCCCCTCACTTTAGAGAGGAGGATTAAGCCATAATCCATCAAAGGGGCCCGGTCCAGATTAGCCCTTAGCAAAATAATTCGTGTTGGTTTCTTCACGATGTTTTCCTTCACCGAAACGCGAGTGAAAATAACGTACATGTTCGAACAAGAAACACCATTGGTTGGTACGTGCCCGCACTGGGATCAGAACTCGCCATCTCCTGCTCTGGCAAGTGGACGTCCGCCCACTAGGCTACCACCGCTTCTAGACACTATAATAACCTATTATATAATAATCTACATCCGAAAGTCAAAGTTGAAGGACCCTGTTACTCCACATACCTACCTTTAGCTACTTATTCCATAAATCTTGCCTGACTCTGCCGTAATTCAAGCAGTAAGTACGGTTAAACCAGTTATTAGTACTTATCTACTAAGCTAGCGCCTTTGGAAAGCCCAAACCTGACTAGAATTTATCTTTGTTCGCTATAATTTGTTATAGGATAAAATATGCCGCAGGTGCCTTTTGCCTATACCACAATCGGAAATTATCAGGAAAAAGTTGACAGTCTGTGAGGCTAGTTGAATTGATAATTTCTATGTTTTATACGAAACTGGTGATACAGGTTCCTCTATATACTTATTATTATGTATTTGAAATTCCTTCGGATTTATAGCATCCGCTAGGTACTCTGCGCTCTTTCATTTTATCGCGTCGCCATAGTGGTATACGAGTACCCAACTTATAAGGCGCGTCGTGAATCTTCGTTCGCGCAGAAAAGAAAGTATGGTCCGAAGATTGACGAAAGAATGCTTAAAACTTACAATCAACCTAAGATCACTATTATAAGGTTCATAATACACTGCAGCTGTTAGTTCCATCTCACTCTAAGCTCGCTAAGATGGCGGCGGCTGCCGACCAATAGCGGTCAATAACATTTCCCGCGCTTTGAAAATTCATCTTCTGCGCAGGTACATCGGTAAGCCATATCAGTTGGGTAATACTGTAACTCGTAAAACCACCTATTTAGAAAATCCTTTGTCTTATTTCAGTCTGACAGTTATACAATTACTTTTAAACCCAAAAAGATTTACGCAAACCGTTCACGGTCTCAGTCAAGTCGGTTTATTGCTGTTTTATTCAAATAATTTCAATGACTTTAACGCCAAGTAAGCAATGAATACTTGTTTTGCAACTGAGGATGTAAAGCTCACTTTGTGCTAATGAATGGTAAAGAATGAATGATGATGTTTCATTAACGCAGTCTTGACCCCAAGTTACTGTCAGTTACTGAAAGTTGATGTTAAGTAACGAAATGGCAATGACCTCTAAGAATCTTTAGCATGTTACTATACATAGATGCACCTTGGATTCGGTTTTATAGCTCCACTACAGCCTTGTTCATTAGGAGCAATGTTGCAAGTCACGTTACGGGTTGCTGTTACGCAACAAAATAAGTTATAACGTTGTCAATTGTTATATTGCTACGCAACATGTTCAATGGTAATTTGTAACGTTGCTCGTTCACCAAACATGCATCTTAACAACTCACAATAAAGCTAGTAACGTTACATTATCCTAATTTTATTGTATGTAAAATTTTCATATTTAAATAATAAACAAAGATGTCGCGTATCATGACTTGTAGCATTTTCCTATGTCCGGGTGGTGAGATTCATTGATATTGTGATCGCACCAAAAATATATACGCCCAAATTACCAGTCTCGAGTTTCATAGCATTTGTGTCAGATTTCATGCAACGATACTGATAACAGGTCAATGCATATTGCATAGGTACTTCCGAAATCTATGCAACAAGAGCATCATCCCATTGTCACAGAACATCAAAAGAAAAGGACCATAATTTGTGTCGTCGCTTACAAAAATTGCGCTGTCACAGTAGGTATACAGGCTCAATTACAAAAGAACCGAAATTAATTCACCAAGCAGTCGACTCACGGATAATGCCTATAATTACCAATGCACAGCACGGTATGCCCCGAAACGCATCATGTTCCGGTTCGAAAGTGAAACACTGTGGGGAAATCTTATTAGAACATCTAGAAACTAGATCGTTTTAGAATCTCAGTTAGTACTCGTACATTGATTCACGCAGCATATTAAAAGTATATTTTGAAGATATCAATTCCCATCAGTCATCGGGATGCAAATAGAAATAGACAGACACGATTAAAACAAGCCTTCTGGACATGACGGTTTCCTCGCGATCTTTTCCTTTGCTGCTATTAAGATGACTTATCTTGGAATAAAACTAACGGTGGCATAATGTTACCGGATAGACACCATCTCAAGTGTTTTGACACAAGTTCGCCATTGTAAAAGTATTTTGACATAACCAAACCCTCCGTGGCGTCACGGGATTATTCCCGCAAATATAACGTTACCCGTTATAGCGTATATCAGTAACCTCTCACCAGTTTATCACCTCGTTAAAACTGTTCTTTAGTAATCGCTAAGGTCTGCTACAGTTCTCGCTTGATGCATTGACTCACTTTGTGCTACATGACAATCGGAGCATTGACACCTCGCGAGACAATGTCTTATTATTATAATTTCGATGATAATTTAACAAACACCATGCTTTGCTGTGTCTATCTTGACATTATCGTAATTTTTTTTATCATGCTTTTATTTTTATCCCAAAAAAGTTAGACGTTGTTCATGTAAAAAAGTTAAGGCATCAAATCAAACTAAAGTAAATTTACAAATAAAGTGAACTAAACTAAAAGTGAAAAATATAGCTAAGCAATACTACAATTAACGAACTTGTATAGTATTTCCATTCGTAAAAGTGTTTATTATCACATTAGGTAGGTATTTACTTTAAAACGTTACGTTAAAACCACCTCGTTAACAACGGCACGTTTTGGGAGGTAACAATTGGGTCAATATTATCTGAATATGCCTTTAACCCATGACTGATAAACGGATAAACCAACAATGATACTTTAAATATTAAATTAAGATAATGTTTTTAAGAACGTGACTGACAAAGTCATCGACACTGATAAAGGACAGGTCACCAGGGCAATGCCTGATGACTTCGGTGCCTACATGAAATTATACCTACTTGAGATACTTGATTACTTATAATAAATTAATTGTATTATTGGAACGAGTACCTTCCGAACTCATAATAAACATTGTGCATGGTACAATTTCTGCTACATTGGTTTAGGTTTCACGGATGTCCCGCAGAGACGCTGATTCTTCGGTTGACTAGTTTATATCCCCCACTGAAAATACAACTTATACTAGGCATGTCTCTGGCAATTAAATACCTAAATTTATAGCATACCTAGTGCGGTCCCCATCTATTAATTTATTTTGATCACAACCACATGAAACTCGTTTATTATGCGTTTTGGTTTCTTCAACATTTCTAAATAGTTTTGTGTAATTTATAAAATTATTAACTATTCCGGTTTTCTGTTTACTAATTATAGCTCATTTCATTGCTCGATTTTTATTATTTTGCGATGACCTTTTAAAAGTATCGCACCATGATCCTATAATGAACTTAAATGTGTGCTATCACTGTTGTGTTGCGTCTTAGATCTGACACATGACCTTGAAAAATGGATGGAAAAAGAACCATACCTACCTACATCATTCATGATCATCAGCCTATCAGAGACATTAATGGATATAAGGCGGAAGATTCGGTGACGTAATTAAGTATTTTCTGAAATATTACTTCGACACCAATCGAAATTACAGCTCTTAACGAACAATCGTTCAACTAAAAAGATGAGATGAGTGAGATGCAATCGCTGACTACGTTTTCTAAGGCATAATATCGATATACCCCAGCCCAACGATTGTCCACCAAAATCAACAACTCAGTCAAACATAAACCATAATTTTGTCAGAAATCCTAGCCTACTCTCTCGCGCACTCTTCCCAATGCTCGCTACATCATCAAACGCAAAACAACACAATTTCGGCATTACTAAAGCCGCGGGGCGAGACTAATTGCCCACGCGCATTGTAACTGGTGTCAACGCACCACGCCAACCTGTGACAGATCGTGGCGAAACTAAATGAGCACAACAGTTCTATGGCAGGTGAGAAAAGAAACTTTTGAACTTGATATCCATGCAGCTGACTTTAAGTAACGTCAAAAGCCACAAGTCCTAACATAGGTAGATAAGATTGAGACATAAGACGTGATGTTAGAAAATAATTACACGTAGCTTCAGCTAACTTAGCTATGTATGTATAGTATACGTCTCAATATTTCAAACACTGCTAGTAATCTGTTCCAATAGCTCTTAAAATTGTATTGAAATGAGATGGGATGGGTACGCCGACCATCACCTATGCAACATAATGCTGAGCCATCGATTTGACGAAGGCAAATAATCAAATCACTCTAAAATCCTCCTACATTACAAAACGCATCGTACTACCTAGTCAGGTCATAAATTCTGTCACATGTTTTATATAAAATAATTGAAACAAGTTTATTCATTATGTAACCATTTATATACCAAAATGAACTTAACAAAACATAGATTCTTATGACACTAAAGTTTATTCAAAATGACCTCCGTGATTTTGAATACAGGCCTTCAATCTGCGCGGCCAGTCGTCTATCGCAGCACGAACGAGGTCCATGTCAATATCGGCGGCTGCCTTAATCAAGGATGTCTTGAGTGACTCCAAATTGGGATGAGGCTTTGAGCACGCCTTTTCCTCCAAGTGTTGCCATATCTTGTAATCTAGCGGATTCAAATCTGGACTGGAGGAGGGCCAGTCTTCGTGCCGGATGAAGTCGATTTCACGCGCCGCCAGCCAGTCTTGTGTGCTCTTCGCTCTATGAGCTGGCGCCGAATCTTGTTGGAATACCCAGTGCCTGTTATTAAACATGGTATGAGAAACAGGTTCCACAAGGTTCGTCAGGACTGTATTTTGATACACAACTGCATTCGTTTTTACACCTTTCTCACAAAAATGTACCTCTGTTAAGCCCCAATAAGACACTCCCAACCATACCATGAGCGGGGATGGAAAATGACCTCGTTGGACACGCGGAATACGGTTGCTCGCTTCTTCACTACTGTGTGCGTACACCTTATCATTTTGTTTGTTGTAGCTCTCTTCTACGGTAAAAATTTTTTCATCCGAAAAAAGAATTTCCCGATATTTTTTTTCCGCGTACCGCTTCAACAAAGCGCGGCATCTCTTCAGTCTCAGGTCCATTAGACGAGCATTCAAATGATGTCCTGTTTTTCTTCGATATGTCCGAAGCCCTAAGTCTTCATTTAACACCCTTTTCACCGTGGTTCTGCTTAATCCCATCTGAAGGGCCAACAGTTTCTGCTTACGTTTGGGATTTCTTTGAATTCGCGCCTTCACAGCTTTTATCACTGCTGGAGTCCTAACAGACCGAGGGCGACCACTTCTTGACCTGTCATCTACACTAGAGTCTTCATTGTATCGTTTGATGGTACGATAAACGAATCTCTTGGTTATATTCAAATTTTTCAGTATGTCAAAAATTTGAATTGGCGCGTAACCGCAACGATGCAACGCAATAACTGCAACACGGTCTTCTCTAAGCGTCCACTCCATATTTAAAAATGAGTAAAATTCTAAAAAGTATACATTTTTATTTTCATGAACAATTCGAAATTCGAATTCAATGAACTTTTTTGTGGCCAGCATTCTAAAACAAAAGTTTTTACTGTGTGACAATACTTATGACCTGACTAAGTATATATCTAGTCTAGTATGTAATTTCATCAAATAATTAATTTTAACTGCAAAATCTCACTCCGTACTCTACCTGCCAGACTAAGCTAATCTGCTAGTGAAATTATTTATTACCAAAGTAAGTAGGCATCAGCAAACATCAAGCCTCTTTTTTACTAGAATAAGCAAATTGAACGAGTAGTTTACCTCGTTATCACTACCTATCTGAGTGTCCGAGATATTATTAGAAATTCCAACGATACGCAACGCTAGCCGCGATGAGATGCTATGATAACTAGCTTCCCTGTACCATATAGAAGTAGAAAGTGCTGTTTTTGTAGTATTGCATAGAATGTATCATCACTAATTAGGTTTATGTAATGTTAATTATAGTAAAAGTACTGAGGAAATACGTACTATAGATGTGTACCTTACAGATTAGAGAGGTGTTACATAGGTGACATCTCTTTACGAGTACACTTAGACTCGTATTATGATAATACTAACATCGTGTTCGAACTGTACCACACGGGGAAATAGTTATACACTGCAAGGGAGGTCTGCGGTACTCTATATTTCATGTTCATAATACTTATAATCATACTCGTATCAAACTTAAAAAAAAGCACTAAAATATTTTGCCTCAAATGCAGGAACCATCGCAAAAATATACTCCAAAAATCTCTGTTAACATGTGCCACTATAATATTTTTGGGCGTTTCTAGGTTTTCTCACGCATGCAAAGTAAATGGAATGGTGCAAAAAGTACACGCTGGTACGGGCCTAACAATGCTTCCTCTTGGATTTATTTTGCTTTTAGCATTAAAACCGTCCAAAGATCGTACTGTATAATTACATATTCTTCTTTATATACCTACCTATCATATGTATGTTATAAACTGGTATTACACATTTACAATAACGCATTTTCCATTTTATTAGCCCAAACAATACTAAACACAGACTTTTAACTTACAACTAGACTGATATCCACGTAGGTATTTCATATCACCTTGATGGTGCATGAATGGAGTCAAGTCACGAAACAAATAGTTATGCATTACGACATTATTCAATTAACTGGTTTGATCTCAACTTGCTATGCTTATGCAAAAACTATTATAAGATGGCGTGTCTGTGCGCTATGATGTACAGTTGTGCAAAGCCTCTTTGTTTCTAAACAGGTTTTTGTTGACATCTATTACTGCAATAGTTGTTGCTGTTGATCCGGAATAAGCTCTTATTTATCTACGGGTAGGACATAATATATACCTACTTTTATTAAAGTAGTAAACGAAAGTATGTATACTAGTACCCAACTTATAAGGCGCGTCGTGAATCTTCGTTCGCGTAGAAAAGAAAGTATGGTCCGAAGATTAACGAAAGAATGCTTAAAACTTACAATCAGCCTAAGATCACTATTATAAGGTTCATAATACACTGCAGCTGTTAGTTCCATCTCACTCTAAGCTCGCTAAGATGGCGGCGGCTGCCGACCAATAGCGGTCAATAACATTTCCAGCGCTTTGAATATTCATCTTCTGCCTGCTTTGAATATGCATCGGTAAGCCATATCAGTTGGGTAATACTGTACCTACATTTAAAATCTATTTAAATTGATAAATGGACTAGGCGAATAAAAAATAGCGTTTAGTTTATGGCGTATGTATTGTATACTTAGAGCATCCCAACGGCTTTCGCAGAAGAATAACACGGCAAATATTTCCGTAAACAACAGCACCTATAGTTAAGTAATACAGGAGATGTTTGTGGATTTTGGTCCTCGTAATACAGGTATCTTATTCTCTCGATAAAGGAAATCCTAGTTAGCGTTCAAGACATAGTAGAAGCAGGTCATGGTCTGTGAGTGATTGTGATGCACATGACTTATAGAGTATGTGTTTGTTAACGCGACTGTTTCTTGTCGATTACGCAGATTCATAAGTTTCCCATCATAAAGTTCATTAGTTCCGGTCACGGTTCCAAAACCCATAACTTCTTGCCATTAAAGGTAGTTACGCAATCAGGAGTTCTTGGTGCCAATGAGGGTATTGCAACCAACCCCGTTGTGATTTGCATTTCACCACACCACTTACGCAAAGGTCTCACGTTTGTTCCGGTCATGCGTCGCCACAAAACACAACAATACCAAGTTGCCAAGTTGGTAAGTTCAGTAAAAAACAAGTAACTTTCGATTTAATGTATTGGGTTACTAAATACTTGGTTTCTTGGAGACTAAAACGACTGATTTCATACTTATCCAGCTAATGGTCACAATAATAATAATAATCAACTAAATCTCACGGTTTATTTCATCAAAACATAGTATAGGTACGTAGACTGGTCTTCTGACGTTTTAACGCGCGTAAAGTTACATTCAAATTGTTGGTGCATTCAGAGGAAAAGTCGCTGAACATGTCTTTACTTCCATTACGTACATTTACGCACTCTAAATACTAATGTTACGTATTTTGCTCCAGAGAAAATTTGACTTTTTTGACTTTTGTTATTGACTGTATAATATAATAGAACGTTTATACCGCTTATAATTTCCATTGTAATCACTACGACTGTCCAATATCTTATCTCCTGTGTCTTGTTATAAGTACGCTCATTAAATATGCCATATTTTAATGATATTTCCTTTACATTGCACTCTTTGCATCGCGTGCCATCTCGCTGGCTGCGGAGCGTGACCGTGTCGTGCGGAAGCTAAGAAAACGTGACATCGTCTACATTCCCGACGCAACCCGTTAGGATGCGGCTAAATGTCTTCACGAACTCACGATACAGGCTTACTATTGTGAGGTAACCGTTAAAATGACGAGGTGCCCACAAAATAACGAAATTACTCGCTGGCAAACATACCTATAATATACAAGACAGACGCACACTTGACAGTTTATAAATAACAAGCGCATAACACTTCATAGCAGTGTCGCGAAGGATTTTTGCTGGTAATTTTCTACTTATTCAGAAGATATTATACTCATACGTACCTACTACATACAGACTTAAGTTGTTACTTGTACCTATAATAGAAAGATATTGTTTTCGAAAGAAACATGAAACTTGCTATGCCTAGAAATGTTGTGAAATAAATAAGCTACCGTAACAATGGCCAGAATATTCAATACTTCTGATTTTACATTCTTAAATAAGAGTTACCGCTTAAATAAACAATAGTAGGTATATAATATTATATAAGTTATGTGAAAATGTATTTATTATGGTGACCAGGCGACTACTATAACAATAAATCAATTAACTAAACATCAGGAGTTACAATCAATAGCTATCTATTGAATTTGAAGCGGGCATGTTAATACAATGTTAAATCAATTTCAAACAATTTATCAAAGAATAGAAAAATCATAAGCGCGTGTTGATGTCTTTTCTTAGGAAAACCTTACGCTTGGACGGTTTCCTTTGCGTTTCCTCAAAAGAAATTATTGTTCTCAACTTGTGGAGTAATTATCTATTTCCAATCAATATTTCCCGTGTTTAGTTACAGAAAACGAGTGCAAATTATGTTGTAACCAGTAACCACACGATACAGTTCAACGGTTCCGATGTAAAAAACGGTATAATGACTTCCGATGCGGTCAAGTGCGCTGCTCGATGGAAAAAGTTATAATTTCTATTTGAAGATTGCGTTTTGAATAACTGGGGATAGTTGTGTAATAAAAAGTAGTTCAATGTTCTTTTTCTTTAAAGAAATCTCTATTTCAGTCAAAGTAATTATTAGGATTTTTTATATTATAGAAATGTTTGATTTTTCAATTACATAATCAGCACCGATCAAAATTAAAAGAAGTAATATATTCGTAGTATTGAAAGAAACACAAACCCATTGATTTGATAAAAAGGCTATGTTTATTAAAAAAAATATGAGATCTATTTTCCTATGATCGCTAAGTATCCCATAGGTAAAACCATCACCTACTTTATATCTACAAAGATTGATGTATTTTCGCTGGTCTTAACTTGTAAATAAGCAATCATAAATTGCTGTCTATTGGTAGATACTGTATCAGATTTTATTTCAAGTACTTAATATAACAATGAACTTTAGACTTTATTTTAGCATACTTTTCATACAAATACGATAATAACAATTTTAAGTAGTACTTACGACCAAATTATAACATTGAATAAATGCAGCAAGGAATTTTCACGAGCGCGGGAATCCTTCAAACAAGTGTCGATAAATCAAATTGTACCACTATTTTCGCACCAAAAGTGGGTCACTGCTCTATTTATTAGCTTAATTGCATTAAGCAACGTTAATAGCAATTTTTGTATTCAACAAACCGTTATAATCTCGTTGGCATCTTCAATTATCTATATGCAGAAAGTTAACGATGCAATGTCGCAATGCAGTGGCATACCAACTGAATGTTAACGTAGTTTACTATGCTAGTAAGGCCGGTCGCACACAAACTGCTAAGCGGTTGATAAACGAACAACATCTGGGGGCACGGCAGTGCCCCCGCCAAGTCGAGCATACCATTGACCGCTTGATATACAGCCGAAGTTAATATTGTACCTCCTATCCAAGATTGATATCGATCTTGGATTGCTGCCTATCGTTCGATCGATTTCCAATCTGCGTGCCTTTATAAACCAATCCACGGATCGGTTATTGGCACGTTTGACCCTAAAATGCATTGTGATATCAACCCCAGATAGCAAAATTTGGATTGGATTGATTATTAATTTTGGCCGTTAGCTGTCAACGTCAACTATTTGGGCAGTAGGCAAACAAAACGTCAGAACGCAGTAACACAGTGGTCGTTGTTGATCGCTTACTGCTGTCCGTGTGAGACTGCCCTAATAAAGTAGACTATTGCGTACATATCACGCTTTTAATTATTATTTAATTACAATACATTATGTGCAGTTTAAATGAGGCCTTGCTGTGAGGTCGCCGTTTCGCTAGTGTCTATCAAATAATAGGCACAATTAGTGCTTTGAGCAGTTTGATAATTATTGTGATAGTTAACCTTTTGTGCTCGATTGTAAAGGTCTCCATAAAGTTTATTGTTATTCTTATAGAGTTGATTAGTTTTTTGTTTAAACGTTGCCCAACACTAGGATTGCTCCTGTATCGTGGGTACCGCTTACAGACATATAATTTCACATACATTTCACACCCAGACCAGAAACCAATATTTGTGGATCGCACAAATATTTGTTCTGGGCGGGAATCGAACCCGCGACACCCAAGCGCAGCAGTCCGATTGCTCAGCCACTACGCCAACCGTGCTATCAAGTTGTTAGCCAATTGTCAGTTATTAGCAGTTCCCCGCGACTTCGTTTACAATATTAGATTACAGCTCCCACATTTTCGCGATGCAAAAACAACCAGGGCCTACGGCTTAAAAGGGGCTCTCCGAAACGCATTAGAAAGCTGGTAACTTCCTCGAAGTCATTGGTCGAGGATCAAACTTGTTGTCATTGAGTTGCAAAGCGCACAAATAACCACTCGGCCACCATCAGTACAAACATTCAGTAATCTACACCATCGTTACATTTCACGTCGACCTTGTCCTTGGGTCAGTCTAATTCAGGCAAACGTTTACTAAAACAGTGCCGGCGATGTTTCCGTCAGTTAACATCAAGTTAACCACACGTTAAAAAAATAAGTCGTGGTTAATCGTGATTAACCGCGAGATATATGTGAGGTAACTACACGACTTGTCAATAATACTGGTTATTAGTTTGGGACTAATGTGAAGCCTTGTGTTACGTCCGTCTTAAAACTGCGCTGAGTTCACCATTTACCGTCTAACCACAAAATGTTAGACCAGAGTTAAACACAGGTTAAAATCACGTCTTTCACTCGCGTTTTCTTGCCCAATCCTAGCATACCTAATTATTTTACTTGTAGATTTGTTATTTAGTTAGAAAAAGCGGGAATCAGACGTCAGTTTGTGAAGGAAATAACTACTTAGACTCATGTTCAACTCTGGTTTAAATCTTTTGTGGTTATTTTGTGGTTATCTTGACCGTTAACCATTTGCGTGACTGCGGCTTACTTACAAATGCAGTAACCATTAGTATTTTTTTTTACTTGGAAGAAACAACAATTAAGGAACTGCCAACTTCAATTACGCTACATACCCTAAGCACGTATATTTGATACGAAACTTACGCTTATTTGTCAGTTACCACAAAGCACCGTAACGTGTTTTATGCCCAGTTTCAGGACTCCCAGTTTACTTTGACAACAGAACAAGTGTATGACTGTCTTTGTCTTTTTCTACAAATAAATAGAGACAACAATAGACTTGTCTATTGGGCATTATATAGTAACGGCTAACAGATATTGCACAAGTTACGTATGTAAGTATCTTAATATATATAAATTACGCGTCACGTTGTTTGTCCGCGATGGGCTCCTAAACTACTGAACCGATTTTAATCAAATTTGCACACCGTGTGCAGTTTGATCTAACTTAAAAGATAGGGTAGCTTACATCTCTATGTATAGTACAATAAAAACAACCATAGCCACAGCAACGCGTGGCCGTGTCTGCTAGTATATTATCTGGGGGCACGGCAGTGCCCCCGCCAAGTCGAGCAAAACAAAAGGCACGGCCGTACTATCCTTTTCTCGAAGCGATTCGAGCCATTTTCGACCCCCTGTAACTTCGTTCTGGATAAAACTAGAAGCCTAAATTTTTAGTGACCAAGAGGGCATCACGTCTACAGATAATAATCCAAATTACATTAAATTTGAACCAGTAGTTTAAGAATTATTGCAAGTCAAAGTTCCTAAATTTTGTTGCCCACTGACTGACTGACTGACTGACTGACTGACTGACTGACTGACTGACTGACTGACTCACCGATCATCTAAATTCTAAGGTACTTCTAGCCGTCCCACAAGTTTCAAATTTTGAATATAGCTATTGTTTAGCCTATAAACCATGGAAAAATTCTGACATTCCATAATTTCCATCCCGTTCTCTAGATATATCATCTGCATAAATAACTTTGTATTCCCATATAAATCTCATTAAATTGTATGTAATTACAAAGTTACTTTTACAGTTCATAATTAGACGTCATTGAAATTGAATGAAATGGGTAATAGGGGTTAAAAATGAGAAATGGCTTCGTGAAATTCGATAGTTGAGCGCTTTTTAAAAACTTCCACGATAGGTAGGTACACCTACCGCGGATAGAGAGATACAAATCCGTATACTATACCTACCCACACTTTTATAGGTTGAACAAATTCGTTAGGTACCTAGGTACATTAAAATAGGTACCTACCTTGGTACCTTATACCTGATATGCATCTGTGGAGACGCAAAGGCACTCGTTCATGATAATCTATGAGCATGACTTATGTTCGCAAGGGGCCCCCGGCCGCGCAGGCGCGGTGCGCGCGTTTATGCGTGTTTCCTAACCTACGTAAGAAAACCTACAAAAAGAAATGAGATCCCATCAAAAACATTACATGTACAAAAATGCACAAGTCTCGCAACGCAGTTTATCTGCCGTAAAAAGTTGTGAGATCGAATGTAAACCAAGTCGGTTAATTTCAATACCTACCTATACCTATCTATGGGAGCAGTTATATCTTTATTTCTTTAGTAAATAGAGTGTCTTGGCGATTGTACACGGCAGCATAATCTACTAGGCAATCTAATTATAGTCTTCCGTATAGGTGTACTTTCACACAAATACAAGCACAAAGCGCTTAACATAGATTTATGTTGCCATGTGCAATTGCCAAGTCACTTTATTTACTAAAGAAATAAAGATATAACTGCTCCCATAGATAGGTATAGGTAGGTATTGAAATTAACCGACTTGGTTTACATTCGATCTCACAACTTTTTACGGCAGATAAACTGCGTTGCGAGACTTGTGCATTTTTGTACATGTACCTAATGTTTTTGATGGGATATACTTCACATTTCGAATTAGCATACAACTATTTATTGTATCGTCGTCTAAGCAAGTGAAGTTATTAGGTGCAGCTGGTGGTGGTTACTAGCTGTTGAATAAATCATTATAAAACAGGCATAATTAGGGTAGAAAACATAAAGCCTCTATAAATTAAATGTCGAAACTCTAGCGGAACGAAAGGCGAACTATTTGTAATTATTCATGAGTTTGTTACACATAGTACCTACCTATTATAGTGTATCATTGCTTGCTCGTATTGTGTTTGGTTGGTCACATTACATAATATATGGCATATGTACCAAATATTGGAATAATTGCGACTTATACCGATGCTTGGTAGTTACTGTAGGTTGGTATATTAAAACCTTTCAAATTCAAGTAAGTATATTAAGTCTAGGTTAATCTTTGAAAGCCACCGCGTCGTTACTCGTTACGTTACAAATCACACCAAAGTGGCAATCACAACATTGCATTGCAGTGCAAGTGCCTTAAATAATTACGGTGTTACTGTTAATAAGTAGGTTAGGTTTATTAACTGAATAGTTAAGGCATACATAGTAAAATACTACGAGCAAAAGCGCTTGAAGTATGTAAAAATAATGCGTAAGAGATGAGAAGGATCAATTATAAAACATTTTATAAAGCAAGCTTGTTCTGGAAACTTTAGAGTGCCATAAAATTGATAAAGGTAGTTACTAGTAGTAGTCTAACTATGTGTAGTACTCTAACTATGCTATTTATTGCTATTATTATATAGATGCTTGCAAATAACTGTGTAACTTTTTGCTACTGATTCGTAACGCAAATACATCCTTTAAATCAAATTACAATAAATTACACGTAATTATTAAGTTACCGGCAGCTTATTAGCCAGTAACTATTACTTACCATTAAGTTTGAAGTTATTTCTACAACCACCTAAACTTGTTAGGGTGTAGCCGTGTAGTTGCGACTTGAAACCATTGCACACTGTATCGATTCAAAGCCAAATCTAAGCTTTAACCGTGGTACTTATAACACCTTTTAATTGCATAAGAAAATAAGCATTGTGTAAATCATAATTGTATGTTGAATAATATATTATTCCAGGCAAGCTTTTCTAAAAATTGCAGTAGCCGTGCCCTGATGGGATCGCTTGGAATGGGATATCATAGTTGAATGCGCAAGATTTCATGTCTATGCTGCTAACCATTGAGGAGTTCTCCAGTCAGAACCCAACCCTGACTGCATCAGTAGCATGGTAAAACTGATGCGTACACAACATTTCGAGCTGTTGACTGTTGAAGAGTTTCTTTATCTGTTAGTAGTAAGTTAATCCTGGATGTCGATTCAGGTAATGCTTGTTATAAAATTTCGGAACATCGGAACTAAACCAACATGCAAATTGAACTCCGTGGGACAAGAGGGAATGGTTCTAATTAAGCTTGGAAGATTTGATATAAACATACAAACAATGCAAAATTGGAGAAGGTACAGTGATAAATGAGTGCAGTATAGCTTAAGTGTTTAATTAGGCCTGAAGACTAATTACGTGATTAGCAAATTATGTTCATTGCACGTAAACAACCCGCCAAGTAGTAGATGTCAATATTTAAGGCACGGCAAGTCTACATTTAAGAAGTACAACTAAAACTCAGTTACCTAAATGTGTGTTGAATCAAGTGTGGCACTCGCCATAAATTAAGACACAGAAAACAACTCTACCTAATAATGATTGGTTTCGGAAACGTTGAGGCATAAATTGGAGCCTAAAATATAAGCCGGCAAAGTTAAGACCCAGGCCGACCTAAATTCCAACTTAAATGACTACAAAACACATTGAACCTGAGTACAATTAGCGACAAAAGTAGAAAACCTGATTATAACAGTTATTTTTTTGTTTTTGCTTAATTAGCAAGCATTTAACCGCGCAGTACTTACTTGATGGTTACTTACTTGATGGTAAATGATGACACAGTCGACGGTGGGCGTATGCTTGTCTAGAAAACCTTTTTATTCACCACAAGAAGAATTCCAGATAGTTAACAGCAAATAAAATTGCTGTTAGGGTTACCTGCTTCAATGTTAACGTGACTAGATCTTTTAATCAGCGCATGTTTGGCCACTTTTGTTTTTGACTGTACTTTCATATATTTGAAGGCAAAAGCGCAACATGTGTTCATATTATTATTAACATAGGATACCGCGTGTTAAATTGGGCATGATATTATTGGTAATATCCCCAAATTAATAGCTTAAAGCAATGTAATAATCTAAGATTCTGATGACAGGTAAATAATGCTAATGTATAAAGATTGGTTCAGTAGTTTTTTTTTGTTTGAGATACTCACATCCCAGCATTATGTGAATAATTTATTTGTTAAGTTTCGTATAGGCTTACTATGAAATGGGAAATTTTCATAATAAATCTATTCTAATAATATAAAGAGGAATGATTGGATTGTTTGTTTGTTTGCATTGAATAGGCTTCGAAACTACTGAACCGATTTAAAAAATTCATTCTTAGAAGCTACACTATCCCCGGTAATGTAGGCTTATTTTTATCTCCTAAAAATTAACAGTTCCCGCGGGATAGTAATTAACGCGGGTGAAACCGCGAGGCACTTCTAGTCACACAAAATTAAGTACATACCTACACGTTTAGATCTTTTTTCTCAGCCAACAGTTATTCAAGAGAAACAAGAAGATTAAATAGCCATTAAGTAGGTAAATAACATTAAAACTAATTATTTTTAATTCATAAGATAATAACTAAATGCATAGGTAACTAAATCATTAAAGTAGAGGCCACTTCGACAATTATTAAACTAAAGTTATTATGTCACAGCAATCATCTTAACTCGTCTAATTGCGTGCATCTGCGAGCTGCGCACGCGCACCTAATGTCAAGATAACGATAGGTAAATGCATAATTTCGATTCATTGTTTTGACCCTGTGTTAACGAAAAGGCAGTAGTAATTTTCTAGTTTGAATTGAAGATAGCATAATATATAAAACCACATAATCACGATTGTTTGATATTTTTATCAAAGAATCCAAAAACGTAGCTAAACGTTGGTGGAGTAAATATAATAAACTCCATAATAAATAAGGTCATTCCAATAATATAGAGTTCAATACGGTCAATATATTTTTCTTTTGCTCTGCCTTCGCGCAATTTGTACATAATATTATTATATTACTTTTTTCTGTTTTATACGTGGAATTAATAATGTAGCCACTAAATCAACGTTCCAAAAAGATCTTGTTATTGATCGCAAAACAAAGATTACTTAAATTATTAATCTTAATAAAACCATGAAATCTCGTCCTCTATAGGTAGAGGTCAGCAAAACAGACAATGGCAAAAATAAAACCATTTATGGCAACAGGCAGTTCTGACGGTCGTGCATTAGGATTTTAGCAACAATCAACGGCAATTGTACAATGCGGCTAATTCTTTGGGAATGGGGCAAGGCACAGGAGAAATAAATTATAGTGGGATTGTCCCAATGATCAAATTACATCATCAATACAAACGCCACGTGGAATGAGGAGAAAGTCGAGGGTGAAATATATCCGAGAGTGGACCAGAACTGCCAGCGTAGAAGTGCTGTTCCGTCTGGAGAGAAGAAAAGGGGAATGATTTCGGAGCTGACAGCCAACCATCAGTAGAAGAGAGGCGTCGCAAAAAGAATAATAATTAAATACCTAGGTACTTTTTCAATCGTATGTACCATGCTTACACAAAGGGACTGTTGAAACTACGGTGCTGCAGAATATTCACTTTGCTTATACTTCTGCTGGTACTAACATGTTCAAATAGATGGCGCTATTATACTACATACATTCGAGCAGAGACCCATCTCTACTTTATAATTTCTTTCTCTACCGCCAACGAACGAGCAGAGAGTTTTCCCAACATAGGAATATTATTCGCGGTGAGAAGATAAATATACTGGCACTTTTCGATATGAATAAAAATGAAAATTCGCATTCTCTTATTACTTGAATCAAATTAAACTAGCGGTAAGGTTCGTTGAGAAGCGTAAGGTTGAAATGTTGTTAATATCACTGACGAATTACTACAGTCGTCATCAAAAACGTTAGCATAAAAAATATGTTAACAAAGTCTGTATTTATTATGCTGTCATAATTCCTTACTGACGCAATGAGATTGTAAAATATTATTCTATTTTTGGATGACAAAGAAATATCATTCTATTACTTATTACTTACTTTTCTTATACTATATTCTTACAAGTTTGTACGTGACAGTAACAATTATGACGTTAAGCGCCTCAGGATAATTCTACAATAGATTAAAATAGAGTTCCAGAGCATCGCCACCGAATAATTACAGATTGTAATCATCATCCGCACAATCATTCGAAATTTGCATAAACACCCGGAAATTTATCGTCAAATCCTTCGGACAAATTGTGCTCGCGTCTGTACGTTCTTTGTTTTCCACATTGTCTGAATAACGCACATCAAGATCTTGCATTTTTCGTCTCGGCTCGTCACACCCTTAATTACATACTGGGTAGTGCTTTAAACAAGGTACTCGTAGGTAGGAGACTTCTGCAAGAGTTCGTCTAAGAAAGTACCGCCTTTTTTGGCAGATCCGATAAACAGTTTGGTGCAAACATTACCGTGTCCCGGTAAAAAGGGGACTGTTTCAAGCAAAATTACTGGTCATTACATCAATATCTCAGGGTGGCCAAGCGAGTGCAAGAATTTGCAATGCGAAGTACTGGGTGTCACTGCAACCATTTCTACTGTAGGTACCCAAATTTACTATGGAAACTGTTCTCTACAATTTCACTGTTAAGTGGCATTTCAATACAAAACAGCTTTGTTTATTACCGAGAGAAATAACAGAAAGTGTAATAGTTTGTGGCAGCCAAGATTTCTGCTCGATAAACACAATTGAAATTACAATAGCCAGACTAGACTATGCGATTGTGGCATCGTCTAGATTCGGCGGTACGAAACGGCGAACGAAAGCTATTTGATTACCAGACCGGGTTCGATTGTGATAGGCAATTTTCTACCAACAATCCGAGATTAGCAATAGGCATTAGGCAGTATGATTCCAATATTGGTAGATAATCGAAAATAGCTCGTGAAGGGTCATAGATTAAGTAAGTTCGTGACTTTTTGCACGTTTATTGGCAAGAATCCCAAATCACTAGGATTAGGATTGAAGCCAACTGAGAAGTAGGAACCAAAGAAGCTGAGAAACTTCAGTATACTTTTGCGGATAGATTCTAGCTTCCATTCTGAATGAATACAGCTCAAATGTTAGTTGTGATCATAATCATACATAATGTAATCATAATAACATGTATCTATCTGATGAGGAAATCTACTGGGCTATTGAATATTTTCGCACTTGCTACACAAAATACCTTTCAGATGTAATGTCTGCATCCGTGAGGGCAAACCGTGACCAATTCTGAATGCAGTATGGCACCTCGGGTGGTATTGTCAAGGCAAACAATTGAAGGAATCCAAATGTCAAACTTGAACTATATCTTTCACCGCTTGAACAAAAGACACGGCCCTGACCTATTAGCTCAATTTTGGCAATGTGAGATACAGTTCGCAAATTTGACAAAGGATTTCAATACCTGAAGACTATGAGTTAACTTGTTAGGTATCGATATAGGTGTCACCCAGTTAATAAGTATACCGAATTTAGAAATATTAAAACAGCACTACGTGCTTGTACAGTACTGTCATTCAATTTGCTTTCAACGTTATCAGTAGCATTGAAAAAAATAATGGATAATGCTTGGCTAGTTATCGCCCTCTCATTCCGTCCCTCTGTAAGTACAGGCTTCTTAATTCGTCCTACAGGTGAAGAATTTTAAAGCAAGCAACCTATTAATTACGCCATTTGTAACTATTGCTTAAGCCAAGCCCACACGTACCCTATGCAAGCCGAAAGCAATCGCTGAGCTGCATCAGGTTTTACGTAAGCCAAACCAGCTTGCAATCCATTGTATTCAGATCCGAACATCCCGAGTGTACGGCAATTACACACTTTCACGCCTCGGTTTACTGGGACGGAAATTAGTGAAAAATCGAATAAATTGCACCAGAATTTATGTACCCACCATAAAGAAAGCGAAAGAAATCATGCCACGTAATGTAATGTGAGTAAAAGTTGTGTTTGGCGATGATTAAGCAGTTGAAGCACTTTACGTAGTTGCTAATGGATGCTTTAATGATGATTGAGATCTTGGAAAGACGGTTTCCAAAGTAGGTACATTCTTAATTCTTTGAAACTTTATTGTGGTCTTCAGTTTGGTTCAGAAACACTGTAAAGTCCACAATTTCTTCGACAGTCGTTTTCTCTCAATTTCATTCGTAAACTAAATAGTGATAATCTAACGATCCTGGGAGTATTGACAACGTGATATCCGGAAGGTACAAAGATTAAACCTAATATTATGCATGTATTGTTGCGATCTATTCGGATGATTTAGTGCATCGGATATCTCATGAAATCGTTCGGGAGAATATTTAAAATCGATTGAAATGTCTAGAAGATTTATGAATAATTATATCTAACTGTGGCGCGTCTTCCTGTTAAAATACGATGCATCTTACAAAGATAAACAACAAATTCCCGCACTTAGCATATAATTAAATACACAAAATACTTCTTATGTGTAAATTAAGTTCCAACCTTGTAATGCACAGATGAATCTTAACTTAACATATTTTATTACTCAGGAATTTCAGTCAACACAACTAAAGAAGTATTTCCGTGAAGATATTGTTATGATACTAATTAAGTTTAATAATTTTAGTGGCATTACGTTCTTAACACGCATTTTATTGAAGTTAGTGTTTGTGGGTAAGGGTAAAAATACTTCCAAGGAGAACTATTATTTAAACCACGAAAGAGAGACACAAGTGGAAGTGAAAAGTGGGCGGGGTGCGCGAGCCGAACATATGACTCATAGCTCAAAACCAACGCCAGTTTTGCCAACATACTATGTCACGATCTACGTCTGCCACACAATGAAATATGCCCTATGTGCAGTCTTAGAGCCTATTAAAATGAAGCATAATTAGTTAACACATAACTCACATTTTCACGTATACGGCAGTTGACTTATAAACTTTTATTGACAAAGCAACTTTCAATAATTTTTTGGCGGCAGCGGTTCCGATACATATTTTATGTAAAACTAACCCACTTCTGTTGCTTCTGTGTTCTGTGATTTAAACATTTTTTCCAAACTAAAAACCTTTTTAGTAGGTTTACTAACTATACTGGCCCAGGATAGTTAAAGACTACCACATACTAGTAAATATTACAGTTGAAGGATCCACAGTCAGTGAAAGGTACCTTACGCCACTCGCCAGACAGTATAAACCGATTCAAGATAAAAGACAATAATATATCCCAATCACTTCCGAATTCTGATATACATCAGTAACAAGATTTATGTAATAGCAAATTAAGCTAAAAAACCTAATTTAATGTAACCCTAGGTGTCTGAGATCTAAATCTCCTTTCACCCAAGCTTCCGATTAGCCACCGGCGTCCGTGCGAAAACCATCTATTGTCCAAATTATGGTGTCGAGGCTACCGCATTTGCTTAATAACTATACAGAGACAATAGCGTGCAAGAACAGTGTTAATGTTAGTAAATGTTTAGAAAACTTTAAAGCAAAACAAATAGCTTGGTCTCACGAGTAAAATACACACTCGGAATATGATGACTATAAAAATTTAGTCATAAGTGAGGGAACTAAAGGGCATACAAAAGAGAATATGATGATAATAATCTACAGGATTATTAGCTAGTGAGAAAGTAACTCTTAAACTTTTACTGCATGATTTTTAATCAACAATGCTAAGTTGTTCTAATGACTGATTTAAATATGTGGATTCTGCTGTTTCAGGAACACTCCAAGCAGTTACTGCAACACCTCTCAGAGTCAGAGAGAATATTCCTATTCGGTGCCAATCCTCATGGTGAGTAATATGAATTAGACAATCCAAATTAGGAAATCAAACTTTTGAAAACTCAAAAAATAGAGAGGACTCTAAATGGTGTGCATAAATAAACGAAACATCAGCAAGTATTTTTATTGTATTTCAAATAAATAGTCACGAACGAGTAATAGAGTATCGAGTGTGAGGCCTATTTTTCTATGTTTCAAAATATACGCCTAACATTTTCAGATGCTCAATTCGAAATAGCGCACCTTCATCACCAGAGACGTCGCAAGCGCTCTCTATTTTACGATGAGCAGGATCTAGTTGGGCTGAAGAAGCATCTAGGCATAAAGCTTAGTCCTAGGAACAGCTTCCTCGACCCCAAATTCCTATTGCTGAAGAGGTGGTCTAACACGACGGAGGCGGCAGTAGACCAGCACTATGACGAGGAGTTGGACAGATGTTACTATAGGAGCGAGAAAGCTGCACTATACGCGTGTGGAGAACTGGTGAGTATTGATAAAGCGTAGAGGATCTTCTAACTGGACTAGTAAAAGAAGGTAGAACTGTTATAGTTAAGATGTTTCATATAGACCAGCAATGAGCAATATTTGTTTAGGTGGACAACCAATTCAAAAACTCCATTTTCAATTTCCATTTCATTGAATAGAGCTACATCTATATATATAAAAGCCAAAACTGACTGACTGATTGACTGACTGACTGACTGACTGACTGATCGATCAACGCACAGCCGAAACCGCTGGGTCTAGAACCATGAAATTTTGCACAAATATTCCTTATGTGACGTAGGCGAGCAATAAGAAAGGATTTTTGAAAATTCAACCCCTAAAGGGGTGAAAAGGGGTTACAAAGTTTGTATGGAGCAACGTGTTTTCTTAGTCCGATCAACTTCAAACTTGGCATTTATATTCTTTAAAAGATTTAATTAAACACGTGTTTCATCGTTTTTGAATATTCAACCCCTAAATTGAGAATAAGGGGTTGCAACATATTTTCATCCGATTTAGTTCATAATTTAAATTTGGATCAATTATTATGCCATAAGTGACATAGGAGTGCACTTCAATATGATTTTTAAATTCAACCCCTAAAGGGGTGAAAAGGGGTTGTAATGTTTGTGTGTCACAACGTGTTTTCTTTGTCTAATCTGCTTCAAACTTGGCTTTTACATTATTTAAAAGATTTATTTAAATATTTCATAGTTTTTTAATATTCAACCCCTAAAATAATAAAGAGGGGTTGCAAAATATTTTTCATCAGATTTTGTTCGAAACTGAAATTTTGCACAAATATTCCTTAAAAGACGTAGGTGTGCACTAAGTTTCTTTTTTTTTTAATTCAACCCCTAAGTGGGTGAAAAGGGGTTTCAAAGTTTGGATGGAACAACGTGTTTTATCGGTTTGATCAACTACAAACTTGGCATCTATATCCTTTAAAGATTTTAAACACGTGTTTTATCTGGTTTTAATAATGAACTAAATGAATCCTAAATTGTAGGTAGAAAGTGGTAGATTTTGTAGAAAATGATTAATTTAAAGTAGGAAATGGTAGTTTTTAGTAGGAAATGGTAGATTATTGGTAATAATGGTAGATTTTTGGTAATAGTGGTAGATTTTGGAAGGAATTGTAGCTTTTGGTAGATAATAGTGAATTTGGAATTAAAATGGTAGATTTTGGTTAAAATGCTAATTTGGTAGAAATGATAAATTTGGTAGCTTTTGTTGAAAACGGTAAATTTTGGAAAAAGAGGAAGCTTTGGTTAAAAATGGTACTTTTTGGTAGAAAATGGTAGATTCTGATTGGAAATGGTAGGTTCTGGTAGGAAATGGTAGCTTTTGGTAGAAAATAATACATATAGTAAGAAAATAATAGATTTAGAAACAAAATTTTAGATTGTGGTAGAAAATTTTAGATTTTAGTAGGTAGATAATGGTAGCTTATGGGTAGAACATGGTATTTTGGTAGAAAATGGTAGATTTTGTTAGGAAATGGTAAATTTTGTATGAAATGTTAGATTTTGGTATAAAATGCTAGATTTTTATATAAGATAGTAATTTTGATAGAAGATGGTGGATGTCGTACGAGCATGTTGGATATCGCATATCGGATGTCGATGTCGAACACGAGGTCATGGTCTATTTTTAGTTAAGTATTTGGAATTATGGTAAAATATATAGTCCGCGCGGACGAAGTCGCGGGCAACAGCTAGTTAATTAATAATAAAGACAGTCATATAATAATGCATTTATAACAATAATGGTTTATCTTGAAATGGTACAAAAATCACTAAAAGCAAATTTACTTTTTCAGAGAGGATTAGTCAAATCAAACGACAGTTACTATTATATACATCCACTACCGGATAGGTTTCACAACGAACACTCCAAAGCGCACATTATAGTCAAACGCAAAGGAGATCCAATTGACAATGAAGGAACCCAAGATACATGCGTTGAAAGAACTAACATTATTAATAGCACACCAGGAGCGACCACAATATGGAGCAAACATAGAAGAAAAAGGGATGTTACTGTAGATAATGTAGACAAAAACAATTTAGAAGACTTCAAAATAAATATAGCGCATAGGAACAAAACCATTAACACATTCATAGAGAAACTAAGTGAAGGAGTAAGCGGTACACGACAAAAAAGAGGTATATTGCCGGCTGTTTTCGTTGAAACAGCAGTATTTGTGGATAGAGATCTTTACAAACACATGACTACAAACTTCCCGAAGGATACTGAGAGAGAATTAGTCAGATTCGTTTTGGCAATGATCAATGCGGTGCAACTATTATACCATGATCCGTCATTGGGAAGACCTGTGAACTTCATACTGAAGAGATTGGAAATTCTGCACGAGGATCCGGCAAATTTGAAAAGACCGCACGACATAGACAGATTTTTGAGCAACTTCTGCACGTGGCAGAGGTTGGAAAATCCCCAGGGAGACAACGATCCTTTACATTGGGATCACGCTCTAATTCTCACGGGATTGGACCTGTATGTAGTAAATAAGAATGGAAAAGTCAGCAGTCAAGTTGTTGGTGAGTAACTCTCTGGAACAATTAGCTGAGAGCTGAATTAATAGAGTAGGTACTAGCTATTGATTCGTTTCCTTAATTAATAGTAATTGATCACGACCACTTCGATCTCTTTAGCAGTTTTAACAAATTATTCAACTTTACTAATACATATTGTTGGTAATCTATTTCAGTAGCTTTCACCCCAGTTTCGGCAATGATTGTGTAGTTTTTGAATAACATTAAAGAGGAGAGCAATTTTATATTATTTGAAACAATACGAAATATCATAATAATGTTAAGTCAGGTAAAACGAACCGTGCTGCGGCGGGCTTAAATAAAAGTACACTATACAAACAACACCGATCTCGTAGACTAAAAACTACGAGTGATGAGTTGTCAACTTGCCATCAGGTCGTAACCAGAATCATTACATAAATGATCCTAATTCTAAACGCTTTCATTCCTAATCAATGTTTAAAGACCGTCTCTAATGACCTATTATATGGGTGAAATCAATCTTCATCGGTTAACTCCGGAAGATTTATTGCAGTCTTCTTGAAAGTGCGATACATTTTCTAACGCATCAATTGACATTCAAAACTTTGCTTTATTTCAATTAGGTTGAGCACAGAAAAATCAAAAAGAAAAAGCGACATTGCATCTCTCATTTTCAATTTGCGCCAATATTCTAGTTCTAACTAATACTTCTAAGTTCTTAGAATTACATAAATTTCTAGGACTAGCTCCAGTGGCTGGCATGTGCACGGTTACCAGCAGTTGTACAGTCAATGAAGGAAGGCACTTTGAAAGCGTTTACGTTGTCGCGCACGAGATTGGTCACAAGTTCGTATACTCATTGCACTTCTTTATTCCTTTGTTTATTGGACACAGTCTGTGGACGCCATAAATTATATCCATATTTTCTTTCGTGTACTAACTTTGCTTTGGTATTGTTGGGAAAATAAGCTGATACCGTAAAATTTTTATAGCCAGCTTTTAGACGCCATTGTTTAGGAATAACTCACCGATGACAGAAACAACGAAGACCAAAACTTTCAAGGGTAGTAAGGAGACATCCAAAATTTTCAGTTTGGGCATGCGTCACGATGGACCTTTAGCTGACAACGGCTGCGACCCTAGCGCGTACATCATGAGCCCAACGCTGGGCAGCGGGAAGATCACCTGGTCTCAGTGCAGCAAGACCTATCTGCAGAAGTTCCTTGAGTGAGTATTGATCATGCATTTTCAGATCTGGCTGCCGAGAATTGAAGTTCTTTTAAAAGCAACCATGTGACAACGGAACAGCTATTATAAAACGCATAATTTTAGAGAACAAGCTTATATATTACATCCACCAAACCAGACCGGGCCCCCGTGGTGGATTATGGCCTACAACTCCTCACGAAAGTGAGGGGAGACCCGTGTTATCAGCTATCAGCGGGCGGATAGAAGTTGATGATGAATGATGAGGATTATTTTGTTCTACAGTACAGTACAATCGCGATGCTTGTTGGACCACGGTAACTCAGCTGGGCAGTTGGATCACAGCGCTGAAGGCATTTTGCCGGGAGAACGGTTCGACGCCGACCAACAATGTGAGTACTTCACTGAACTATAAACAGCGCATGAGGAAAGAACTTTTAGACTATATGCATGCTAATATAATGTCTGTTTTCTTCATTTATGATTTCAGGCATGCTGAAATACGGTCGCGGAAGCCGCCACTCTGGTGCTCAAAGCTTAGAAGACATCTGCAGAGACTTGCACTGTCAAAGGGAAAGGTATACTTGGACTTCGCACCCGGCTTTGGAAGGGACCAAGTGTGGTGAAGAAATGGTAAGAACATGATATAGAATAGATTTAATTTAACTTCAAGTAGCTACAAAATATGACGTAAGAAAGATAAGCAAGCTGCAGAAGGATACAAGAGTTAATAGCCGTAATACATAACCAAAGCTGAATGAAACTGAATCTGCAAAATTCTCAGCTACCAGCAGTTCAATCAAATTGGAAACTTGTCGTCAAGCTCTTTTCGGGTATTTCTGCAGAAGTCCTTAAAAGTCAATCTAATTCTAACAATTTACCCCCCTCGACCACATCCTCAAAATACCAACCAAATGAGATAATGTCTTAACACCTAAAACGGAAACTCTCCATACTATACTGTACTTAGGAGGACTCTGGAGTTGTTTGCTTACCGCAATTCGCGGAGTGTTATGCAAAGCCAGTAGCAGGATGGTACTTCCGTTAAATGCCAACAATATAGACGAGTCACTGTTGGTGATGATGAAATACGTTACTCCAACAGTATTGTCGGGGAGGGGAGTGCGTGGAGCGCGCCGGGTCTCAGGCAGTGCGAGGGTCGTGGGGGCGATGGGCGCCGTGGTCTGAGTGCGCCTCCGCCTGTCTTCTAGACGATACTCTGGCGCCCGCCGCTGCAGGCGTGGCGCTAGCCACCAGGCGCTGCACTCGCCCGAGGTACATCAAGTTTTAAAGGCTCGAGTGTATTTTTAAGTGTAATTTTTTGACCATAGGAGTTTATTGTGGCTGCAGTCTGGAGTTTGGATCTCGGTTCCAGTGGTTTCTCTGTCGATTACATGATGGAGATTCAAAATTTTGTTTTAACGTAGCCCCCACCAGAAGCAAACATTTGTGGATTGCACAAATATTTGTTCCGGGCGGAATTGAACCCGAGTCACCAAACGCAGCAGTCCAGTTGCTCAGCCACGCGAACGTGCCGTCAAATTTGATGATTGTTTTTATTTCAGGAATAACAACGGCAACAACTACTGCGTTGGCCACGATAAGAAGTATCAATCCTGTCATGCACAACAGGTGAATTCAGATCATAAGCAACAATGAGCATTGAGCATCTGTGTTGTATTGTGCTGTGCTGTTGTTGGGTTGTAAATGTATAGCTAATAATTATGTTTGCAGTGTAACAACGTGCCGCGGATGACTGTTCGCGAGTTCGCAGACGAGATCTGCTCGAGAGCGCGCGACGTGGATCCGGACCTTATTGGCACTGGACTGCAGAGGATTGATTCTGATGGTACTCTATGCTATGACTAATTTGATTTTAGGAATAGACTTCATTATTTGCACCAGGCGGTAATTTAAAAAAATTTGCGGCAAAATTTAACGTGGAGCTGTAACTTAACAATATTGTTTTCACAATAGATTGTTTCTAGGTACAAATGAAAATGTTTAACAGTACGATTTTTTTTAATGCTGAGTGTGATCAGTGTTCTACTTGCAGTGGAGAGATCGCTGTTAAGAAACCTTTACTTGAGCGTTTCTTGCGTATTGTACGTACTTTGCTTTTGAATCTAATAAAGAGTTAGGTAGGTATCCGCTGTTGTTATCTTATCCTCGCCAGCTTTTCCATTATATATTTTGTACTTGCGTGCGTGCGTGCGTGCGTGCGTGCGTGCGTGCGACAATCTATATGTGATTCCTTAGTTTAGCATCGTGTTGGCCCGCAGACGTGAGCAGCGCGTGCGCCGTGTGGTGCGACACGCGCGGCGGCGGCTACAAGTCCCGCGGCTGGGCGCTGCCGGACGGCACGGCGTGCTCGCGCGCCGCGCCCATGTTCTGCATCGCCGGCGTGTGCCAGGTGACCTTGCACGGGAGGACTTGCCCCATAGAGTACCGCACCGTAGAGTACTGCACTTGCACTGTTGCTAGCGTAATTACACGGAACCATAAACGCAAATCAATTTCCTTGTCGCTCAAAACAAGCTAGGCAGTGACTTTCCAGCAGGTGGTCCCATTTGGAACGCTTGTAACTGTTTCCTTTTTTTATTAATTAAAAAATCGTAGGCCCAAACTAGAATTGCTTCTATATCGTGGGTATCGCTTACAGACATATAATTTTACATACATATCACACCCTAATTCAACTGTAGTTCAAGTTTTTTTCTCTATGAAAAATATTGTGGCATCTTTTCATCTGATGCAACCAACTTAGGCCTGCGACAAATTCGTTCAGAAAAAACTTGAGCTATGTTCATGGATAAACCAATAATTGTGTGTAATTATGCTGTTTCCAGAAGTTTTCATGCTCTTCACTACCCGATGCGGAGTTTTCCCTGAGGCCATCCGACTGCGAATGGGAGGCGCTTCAGCTACAGACGGCTACTCCCCCACACACTCACACTACCTCGTAAGTTTTAAGCCGCCATTACCCTCCTACTACCCCTTAACATCATCATCCCCATCTAGGAGACTTAAGCTATTGAATAGCATATAAAAAACTGCTTGTAGGCGACGGCATCGCGACAGTACTTGGGTATTAGACCACGTTTGTAGTCAATAAACTGTATTTTAACGGTTAGAATCTAACCCTTACTAATATTATAAATGCGACAGTAATTCTGTTTCGAGAGGTACGTTTTCACGTCCTAACCGCTGAACTAATTTTGATGACTTTTGGTAGGTATAAAACTATATTGAATCTTGGAGAAGCTACTAATAATAAGCTAAGCATAAGCTAGTAATATAAATATTACCTTTATCAGCACGAAGTCTTCATGGCGTCGCGCTGTGGGGTCGCAATGGCGTCCCTCCAGCGGCTGCCACTACCACTGCATCGCGGGTGGGGTGGGGGTGCGGCTGGTGCGGGCGGCGAGTCGCCCCACCACCACCATACAGCTGTGTAGAGCCGACGCCGCCAGGAACGATCTGGTGAGATGATGACAACTGGCAACAAAGTTGAGCAGGTGACCAAGGTTAAACAGGTTACCAAGGCAAAACAGGTTACCAAGGCCAAACTGGTGACCAAGGTAAAAAAATGACACAAGGCATAAACATGCTCAGCGTAGAATAGGACTGACTCTCAAAGATTGCTCCCTACGTACTACTCATTGGTAAAATTAGTCAGTGGGGCCTGGAAACGCGGACCAAATAAATTCACATCACTTGCTCTACCAAAATAAGTTAGAAGAATCCCTATTGCCCCCACGCTATGCGATATACGCTAGAAAAACAATTTTTGTCCTTACAGGGGTTTAGTGGGAACGCCGTATGTTCCCAAACTCTATTCGTGTTTCTTACAGGGCTGCACCCAACGCAAGTCTCCGTACCAGTACGCGACGATGGTTTGCAGCAAATACAAGGAGAGAGTCCGAAGACTGTCCGGTTTGGGGATGCAAATATCACCCGCTTTAGGTAAGTTCTGTGTAAAATATGGAATTAAATTAGACATTAGTTCTATATTTGTACAGATATTGAAACACAGCATTGTCCTGTATCACAATCTATGCCATATTTCAATTTTCTTTCGAAGGTAAGTAAACAGTCGACAGTCGGACACGTGAGAGGATTTATTTCTTTGAAATGTTATAGACCGTAAGGAAGAGAGTGTAAGGGCTAATATAATAATGAAGGATTTAAAAGCTATAACCACAGCATGAGTAAGCGTAGCGTTTCGGCACAGATTATTAAATAGTTACCTCGTAACATTATAAGCTAGCAATAAATACACACACACACACACCCTCTCACACATCCTCACATACACACACATCCAAGCTGTGCGTTCCACCTGACAATGGGATATATTCCCAACGGCGGCCCCCTTAACCTCCCCATCAAGGGGGCAGTTGAGAATTTTAATTCCCACCTGCCCCCTTGGCCTGGGGTAAGGGGGCAGGTGAGAATTTTAATTCCCATTGGCCCCATTGCCTTCTCCATAAAGGGTTTAGTGTTTTGATTAGTGTTTCTTGTTGCAATTTAAATTGCAAAGGTTATGTATATTCATTAACTAGCTGTTGCCCGCGACTTTGTCCGCGCGGACTACATTATATCGCGATAAAAGTAGGTATCCTATGTCCGTCTCGAAAGTACAATCTATCTCTATACCAAATTTCACGAAATCGGTTCAGCCGTTTAGCCGTGAAAAGGTAACGAAGAAACAAAACGTACGCACAGTATGGATGGGGTTGAGAAAGTTCCTAAGAAGTATTCAAATAATACTAAAAAGTATTCAAACATGTCAAAGCAAACATGTCAAATTTCTACCTTGTCTATATTCCGTGTTTTAATAGGTACCTACGGATTTCGAATTAAATCTGACGACAATATTTTGCAACCCTTTTTTATAATTTTAGGGGTTGTATTTTCAAAAACGATGAAATACATGTAAATCTTTCAAATAATATAAATGCCAAGTTTGAAGTAGATTTGACCAAGGAATCATGTTGTCCCATAGAAACTTTCCCCCCCTTTTTCACCCCCTTAGAGGTAGAATTTCGGAAAATCATTTCTTATCGGATGTCTACGTCATACAAAGAACACACCCTCCGAGTTTCAGGTTTCTACAATCAGCGGTTGGTCCGTTAGTAATTCAAGACATCGACCTCGACTTGGACATCAACATAGCCATCCCATATCCGACATACGACATCCACCATCTTCTACCAAAATTACCATTTTATACAAAAATCTACCATTTTATAACAATTTCTACCATTTCCTACCAAAATCTACCATTTCTTACATTTTCTACCAATATTACCATGTATATTTTTTTTACCATAATCTACCAAAAGCTACCATTTACTAAAATCTGCAATTTTTTACCAGAATCTATCAAAGGCTACCATTATCTACTAAAATCTACCATTTTCTACCAAAATTTAAAATTTTCTACCAAATTCTACCATTTCCTACTGAAGTCTACAATTTTCTACGACAACCTTCCTTTTCTTTCTGAATCTTCTATTTTCTACCATTTCCTACCGAAATCTACCCAACCCCTACAACAGTCTACCATTTCCTACCAAAATCTACCATTTCATACCTAAATCTACCATTTTCTATATAAATCTACCATTGAAACAAAAATCTACTATTTTCGTTTTGAATGTACTATTTTCTACCAAAAGCTACCATTTATTACCAAAATTGACCGTTATTACCGAAATCTACCATTTCTTTCCAAATCTACCATTTTCTACCAAAATCTACCATTTCCTTCCTAAATCTACCATCTTCTACCAAAATCTACCAGTTCCTGCCTAAATTTTAGGGATTGATGTTAAAACACGCTGAAACAGGTGCTAAATTAATTTTTTAAAGTATTTAATGCGAAGTTTGTAATTGATCAGACCAATAAAACACGTTGCTCCATACAAATTTTGCAACCCCTTTTTACCCCCTTAGTGGTTGAACTTTAAAAAATCCTTTCTTAGTGCACACCTACGTCACTAAAAAATATAGTGAAAAAATTTAATTTCGAAATAAATCTGACGAAAAATATTTTGCTACCCCCTTTTATCCCTTTAGGGGTTGAATATTCAAAAACTATGAACCACGTGTTTAATCAAATCTTTTAAAGAATATAAATGCCAAGTTTGAAGTTGATCGGACTAAGAAAACACGTTGCTCCATACAAACTTTGTAACCCCTTTTCACCCCTTTAGGGGTTGAATTTTCAAAAATCCTTTCTTATTGCTCGCCTACGTCACATAAGGAATATTTGTGCAAAATTTCATGGTTCTAGACCCAGCGGTTTCGGCTGTGCGTTGATCGATCAGTCAGTCAGTCAGTCAGTCAGTCAATCAGTCAGTCAGTTTTGGCTTTTATATATATAGATAGATAGATAGATACTAAAATTTAGTGTCTTTTGGGAACAGTGAAATAAAAGGTCAATTTATTCGAACAAATCAATTACTGATTTATTGACTATGATTTATTGTACACACTCCAGAGGAGCCGGACCGGCCGTGCCGCGTGGCGTGCCAGGACGAGCGCGTGCCGCACCGGTTCTACCTCGTGAACGGGCACGAGGGCTGGTTCCCGCTCGGCACCGCGTGCGGGAAGCGGAACGCCTCCTACTGCGTCAGCGGGAAGTGCTTGGTGAGTCCCGCAGGCGGGGTCGGTCACCGTGTCCCATCTTACCACAATTTTTTTAGAATTTCATACAACAAAATCGACTACGTACACTCGCATACATAGTAGGTATTGTGTGAATTAGAAAACGCGAGTGTTAGACGTCGATTTGTGAAACGAAATTGTGTCGTGTCGTGAGTGTAGCCCATATCCTCTCTCTCTCTCTCTTTCTAGAGAAAGAGAGTCTTTCTCTCTCTTTATCTCACTCTGTTTCTTTATCCCGTCCCCCTTATTTCTCTCTCTATCTCTCCCTCCTTTAGTGAAAATGTCTGCGTCCAATCACTGAAACGTAATAGGCTGATGATGATGTCGATCAACAACCAATAAAATCAAATGTTCCAGGAGTTCGGTCCAGACAACACTCCTCTATCCGAGTCGGTGTTCACGCTCCCGCTCCTGAGCCGGTACAACACCAGCGTGTCCTCGCGCCACCGCCGGCGCCGCAGCCTGGCCCGCGACCGCGTCACTGTGAAGGCTACCTTACAGGAGCAACACTTGAACGACATCATCGCGAGACTCAACCTCACTAGTTAGTTTGATTTGGATTCAGTCATTCCATTCGCGTTGTTTCAGACTCGTTTAACTTTATGACGTCACAATTCATAAAACGTATTTGTACATTTGAGGAGTTTTATGTAATGGAATCGTGCCGTCAGAACGCATTACGTTACTGAATTATTATGACCCCCAAAATTTTGTTAAATTAATAACCACCGTATGTAGATCACCACGAGATAATAATATCAATTTGATCATATTTCAGACAACGTAAACGAGCACGTGACCTACTTCGACGCGATCCCCGAGCACATCGAGGTGGACTTCAGCAACCCGATCCACGTGGCGCCGGAAGACACGTTCCTGAAGAAGCCGCCGCGCCCCACCTGGGACTGAACGCTGGAGCCGAAGCCAATGATGAGCATCCAATGATATCAAGTTTGCAGCATTCAAACTAGATGGCGTTGTTGCTAATTTTATTTTTTAGATCAATCACAAAATGTATAAAATTTCCTTCACTAACTGAAAATTGAATTCTATAAACTATAATAGATACGATAAACTTTTCACCAACATTTTGGTGTTATCTTGATACGCAACGACATTGGCCGTCACCTAAAAGTACGACACTCCAGTGTTAAAAACTTTGGGAATTAGGTACTTAGTGAAAATCGACCGATGAAACTGAAGTTTCAGCATCATTTAAGTATATCATAGCCTAATTTAAGCATTCGCCTAAATACAGCGTTAGTTACTTGTCACTTTGTGACTAGTTGGTGAAAACTGTAACGATTTATGTTACAGTATGACATGAATTATCATTATAAGTATCGAGGAAGAAATTGTTTTGTAGATCTATATTATAGGTAGTTTAAATTCAAGTCGTTATTGTGTTATAATGTATACCTACTTGTAAATACGTTAATCTCTAATCAACTAAATAACAATTAAGTTTTGTATTGCTGACTGCAGTGTTGTGATTTAGTAATTTATTATTAGTAAATGTTATACCATTGTTATGTGATAAGTTGTAAATGAAAATACATATTTTATTAGGAATTTATTTGTTTTATTATTTGAACACATTATTATTTGAGTTTATAAATAAGGCACACTTTTATTAGATCAGTATAATCATTTTATTATTACAATGCAGTTTTGGGTTACTTTACGCACGTATATTATATAGGATGGAAATTCATCACGCACCAACAGAATAACCCCCAGTTTCTGAAACGTCAGTCAACGTTGACAACAGATTAATTCTATTGCCATCCTTGTCATTTGTTTAGTGTTAGATAGAGACAACGATAGTTTTAATGTACTGTCAAAGCCAACTAGCGTTCTAGAAACCGGGGGTAAGACATGCACAACTTATTTATCTCATTAGACGCGCAATGCTCAATCTTACGGAGCAAGTAAGAACCAACGTTGCATAAGCCAGTTTTTTTTTGTTTTTTGTACCAGCCGATTAATACAGGGAAGCACAAATCGCGTTATTTAACAAAAACCTGTTTAAAATAGATTGTTCACGGGCTTTCCAACGAAAGCTACTCGTAAATATGTTCATATATTTTTAGGTTTTAGGAATCCGTATCCAAAGTGTAAAATGGGACCCGGGGGGAAACGGTGATACAATATTACAATACAAATGTAATACATACAATATTATTTTTTGTAACCTATTTGAATTGGTACAAGCAGATCATTGTAGAGTATTTGTATAAAAAATATTTAAGTAACATTTTCTGAGGTAATTTGTTCACTGTTAAAGAATTATTACAATACTAGTCTCACTTTTATCAACATATGCTGGCATATAAGATAAGTAAAGAAAGCCTTAGATTTAAGACTATTTGGACTTTCACAGTAACATAATGAACATTGTTTAAAGTGTGCATTTGATCTGGACCTTTCAGTGACTGACTGAAGCACACTATTCGTTCACTATTCGTGATGCTATTATTTCATCTTAATATTATAGTATCTGTCGTTCAAAAGTGTACGCTAGTGGCACCTACTTAAAGATTACTTTAAATTGAATTAAAACACCGTGGTTGACAATGGTAACCTTGCTAAAAGCTCTTGCTATTCTTCATGGCAGCGAGCAGCCGAGGCGGGTCAGTGAGGAACCACTGCCACAGCTTCCGAAGATTCTGCTTATCACCATTCTGGAACAATGTTATTGTTCCTCAATCACTCTGTATCAATAAAAAAAAAATATCATCTTCTCTTTCAAAGAAAAATGTGCTAGCATATATTTCGATACAGGGGAGCTACAGTGTACTTTTTAGTATCCCGGTCCAAATGTAGTTATGTAGGTATTTTGTACCCCTAATAAACTGTCTACTGGCCTCGACCACTCACGTATCTTCGCTCTCTATTGTGAATGAACGAGTGAGATAGAATAGCTACTGTCCTGTTCTAGCTATTCGCTTAGTTAGTACTTTTAATCAAACCACGTTCATGTAAACTTTGTACAATACCTTACTCTAGTAGACAGTTTTGTCTATGAGCCATCTACTGTCTACTTGAGTGAAATGGGGCAGTTACTGTCATTCTAGATGCTCTTTCACAAATGTAATTGTGCAGAAGTGTTGTTACCTTTACGCTTGTAAACAGTTCACTGGCCTCGACCACTCGCTTATCCACGCACGCCATTCGCTGTCTGAGCGAGTGAGACAGGGAAGCTACTGTCCTGTCCCAGCAGTTGGCCTGTTTGGTGCTACCGCTCCAAATGTAGTCGTGTAGGGGTTGTGTTGAGGTTTTACTGGAAATGTTAATAAGAGGTTGTTCATATTTAAATCTTAATAATGTACGTCGTTCATAAAGCTGTTATGGTTTAATAATTCTGGTGACAAAATATCGATGTTTTCAGTGACATTACAGAGGGCGCTGTAGCTGGTCTCTCTCACTCCATGTACTTGCGCATGATATGCCACCGGGCAGCCGGCGGCCTTTTTTTACACATTTTTCATTGGATTCTAACCACGCGGAATCCGCAGCTACAAAGCAAAACTTACTTTACGCTCGTAAGCTAAGGTGCAATTTCGTTCGCAACGACTCGCGAAACAAAAGAGTAACCAATTAAAGCAGTTGGTATTGACGCTTTTGTATGGAGTGATTTATATGTTACGAAGTAACTATTTAACCATCTGTGGCTGCAGTCACAGATTTGTATCCAATGCATGTCGGTGTTACAAGATGACGGCGTTAGTTCCGATTTTTTGCACGGATCAACAGATTCATGTCGGACTATAGCAATAATCGATAGAGGCATATAATGACGGCACGTTCGGCGTAGTGGCTGAGCAAACGGACTGCTGAGCTAGGTGTCACGGGTCCGAATCCCGCCCGGAACAAATATTTTTGCGATCCACAAATATTGGTTTCTGGTCTGGGTATGATGTGTATGTGAATTTATGTCCGTACACGGTACCCACGATACAGGAGCAATCCTAGTAGGGCTACGTTAAAAAAAAAATCCTGTCTAAAAAAACAACTTACATTTCAACCAAAGCATTCTCCTTCTTCCTGCACCCATCGTCCATAGCGACTCTCAACTCCTTTATATCCGCTTCCAACTTATTGTGCAGTTTGACTAGCGCTGCCGCGTCGCTTGTAGGTGGCACTGCCAAGATGTTGCACAGCGTTTGTAGGAGAGGATTCGAGGACTGTAACTTGAGAGAGACGGACGCGTGTTCAGCGCATATCTCGCTCATCGACTCCTGGAAAATAGGTGATGAGATGGTTTAACAAAGTTATGGTAATAAGTTGTCGTTTGGTCGATCACTAAGGTGTTGAGCGATCCACGATAGTTGCAGTGCCACCCAGGCATTGCAATATCTTGGTAGGCATTGTCTTGCGCTAGTGACCCCAAGGCATTGATTCTCGGCAGTTTCGCTGGAGACATTGCCAAGTTTGGAAACTACTTACTCGTTAGTGGAGGAAAAATTTTCAAGATAGTAATTAATTGCTATTTATAAATATTAATCACGTTAACTGAAGTTATGGTGGTACTAGGAATACTATGAAACTCATGCCTTTCTAGAATTAAGCAAGTACCTTACTGCCTTTCACTGAGACTATAGCCAGATAATCTAGACTATTTGTAGTAACACATACCATTCAGTATTCTTGATAATACATGTAGGTACTCACAATCCTGCTAGCAACGGCTGCCGCCTCGGACATCGCGTACTGCCGCAGATGTGAAGCAAACTGCACAAACTCCTCCAAGTTTCTCAACTCCTGCCGCAGCAAATAGTAAAGAAGCTTGTCTAGAGTGAACGCTCGCTGCCACACATCCGTGAGATGTGTCAGAGATTCGTGGATTTGCCTGATAACGAAATGGTAACACAGATTATAACCTTTTTCTATCTGTACTAATATAATGCCATTGTTATAATAATAATTCAGCCTGTAACTGTCCCACTGCTGGGTAAAGGGCTCCCCTCACTTTAATGAGGAGGATTAGGCCAATTGGTGGATAACATGCCTCCGAAATATGTCTCGGGTATTTAGGTTTCCTCACGAGGTTTTCCTTCGCCGAAAATTACGTACATATAGCCCATTGGTACGTGCTTGCACTTGGTATTTGAACTCACCACCCTTTGTATGGAAAGCGGACGTTCGCCAACTAGGCTATCACCGCTTCACACCTATTGTTTCATTCTTTCTTTTTTTTTAGAACAGTAGATTTGGGCATTATTGCCATTTAAGAACATGCCAAGGGTTTTGTTCAAGAAATGCTATCCACGCTTATCAACTTGGTACAAAAGTAATGCAGTCTTGGTTGCTAGATGTTCTAATCCTTTTTAGTGGTTTAAAGTAGGTTAATTGTGATTTCCTTTGGTGTTTTGAGGGATTATATTATATTTGACTCACATTCTGACATTCAATGCGGCCAAGGTGGCCGAGTTGACAGCGAGGTCGGTGCGAGCCTTGACCAGGTCCCCCACTGCATTCTGCACCTGCTGCGCCACAATGCTCTCTTCTTGTTCTAGAAGATCTAGCGCGCTTTGAGCTTCTAGCAGTTGTGACCTAGTAAAAAAATATGCTGTAAAAATATTCACAGGCATCCCTGTGTTGATTCTCAAGTACCATAATGCTCAGTAGTTTTTCTAGAAAACGAGATGGTAATGTTTGTATCATTTTTGCTTGATGGTATGTCTGGCAGAGGCAAAAGAGCTTAGTGTATGCAATGCTTGATTTACTGTTAATGCTTGAACTTTGTGAATATTGTTAAACTTACGTTATTTGGTTAGGATGCCCATTGTTGTAGTTCCAACTACTCTGCCTTGACTCTGTAGTTATAAGGGCTAGTTTCGCCTGCTCTCCACTCAAGTCTGCCTCCGACTTAAAGTAAGCAAACGCAGCATCTGATAATCTGAAAGCAAGGAAATTTGTAACCAAGTGTAGAATGACCAGGTTCATGCCTGATGAGAATCCTACACTATTACAACTATTGTTGAGCATCAAACAAAACCTTATAAATGTATTTTAATCTCTACATATAAACAAATAAGATTAATTTGACATTGTAGCTTACTGAGGATATCTAACCTTTCTTCCAAATTCTTCGCTTCTATGAGAACAGCCCGGCACTCTTCATTTGTTATGTCATTCTGTCTGTTTGTAAGGTTCTTTGACACATAAAGATTGAAATGTGACCTGAATAGAGCTTGCGACTGTCTGTATGACTCCAACGGACTGAATATGAGAAACCTCTTTGCAGTTTCCTGAAAGCAATGATGGAACAATTAAGCGGATGGTTTTACTTTACAACACAACAGATTGTGAACCATAACAAGGAAGGATTAGAACAAGAATTCCCTTGCTTATCAACCCCTAACAACTGCTCATGTAGACGATTTAAAAAGATATTTTGAACACAGCCAGAATCAAATAACATTTTCGTTACATTGTAACAGTGACGCTTTTTTAATTAAGTTCCACACAGACCTTATCTCCTTTACAGCTAGCATACACCTCCAAGTTCGTAGCCACCACATCTATTACTTCGTCTGTGATGGTTTCCACCTCTTGAGCCAGCGCCGTGCACTCTTCAGCGGCTGCCGCCTCGTCTTCCGCAGACTGCTGGTAGGCCGAGTGGAGCCGCTTCAGTTCTACATTTAACTCTTCCTTGGTCAGGCTAGAAAGTTCAGACTATGAGTGGGTACAAGGTTGATTAACAAACATCACAAGAAACCTCTTTAGTGTAAACGGTAAACATTTAGAACAGACACACTCAAAATGGCATCATCCTTACTTATTCTGATCTATCAATTCCTTGACAATAGTTTCCTGTTTTTCCAAGACATTTAGCCTCTCCTGTAACATATGTATATCCTGTTTAATATCTTGCATAGCTTCCTGGTCCCCTGGTAAGCAAATGCCTGGATGTTTCTCTTGTATTGATGCTATGGAAGTTTCTAGGTCATCTGTAGAGAGAAGAGTGCCTTTTTTCTGTATTTCAATATATCTGGAAGTGAGAAAGAAGGGAATTGCAAAGTAAATTTAATATTTGTTACACCTAAGTACCTAATGGTGTGAAGTTTTAGATTTAGAATATTAGGTAAGTACATATAGAACCAATACTCAGATAGGGGGCTTAGTTAATGAGTAATCAATATTGAAGACTTAAACTTTAAAGCAGATAAAGCACTAACACTATAATGAATAGGTACCTACTTATTATTTTATATTCTTACGGTAAAAGATCATAAAGCTACCTACGACTTCGCGTATTAGATGGGTTTGTAAAATGAAACATTTTCTACATTTAGCATGGAATAAAATGGCATAAAATGTACTAAATTATGTTATTGTATGACATACCTGTATTCTTCACGGGCGGTAAGAGCATTATTGTGGTCCAAATTGCTGTAAAGCCACCGCAATACACCAGCGTAGTCTGCGTCGTTCAACATCCATTCAAAAGACTTTTTGTGAGTTTCCACACCTAAACTATGTAGAAAAGGCACGAACTCTTCATCTGTAATATAATTTTCTTCATTCATGGTGCGCTTTTAAATTTTTATTATAATTTTTATAACTTCTAGGGCAGGCCGTTAGGTTTATTTCAAAATAGCAAAAAATAAAATGTACCTACATAAACAAATCAATTTGACGTTGACGTTTGTGTTCTGTCTGTCTGTGTTTTTTTTTTATTAATGGCTTCGCACGGTTTGTGCATATAGCCAGTGTTATTTTATTATAATAAGTATTTCTTAATATCACATTAAGAAAGTCACAGCAATATTGCAATCGTGGTCAAGTAGTCAAGTCAATTATTTACATCGTCAGTCACGATTCAGTAAAGTAGTGGATGCTTTACTGAAACTTCCTGGGAGTTTTGGAAAAAATGCGAAGTGACACGTTTTTTGAGTTTATAATATCATTCGCCTACACTCGTGCACGTTAACGAACACTTAATGGTTACACTAGGTACTTTACTGAATCGTGACTGACAATGTAAATAATTGACTTGACTACTTGACCACGATTGCTATAACATTGCTGTGACTTTCTTAATGTGAAATTAAGAAATACTTAATTAAAATAAAATACTTGACACTGGCTATATGCACAAACCGTGCGAAGCCATAAATAAAAAAATAAAAAAATTGCGAAAACTACGCAGATAATAATATAGTAAGCGTTACTTCCGTCAGAAAAAAAATCTGAGTTACTCCCTAGTCGCGACTAAAGAAGTTTTACATCAAAAAAAAAACAACATAGTTTTATTATTTTCTTATACCTACAATATTCTAATAATATTCTACCGCTTAGTTAGAATATAGTTTAATATTATTATAAAAGAAAAGGAAACCCCCAAAGCAATAGCCGAAAGAATATAAATTAGTAGTTAGTCCATGACTTTTTAACCACTTCCGATTATTTTCAATAGATGGCGTTGATTGCTGAATTGTAAAAACTAATTGTAGAAAATAATATTACCTACGATTATATTTAATCCTTTTGTCGCTATAAATCCATCACACAATATTACTAAGTACCTACCTAAGCTCATTAGGTACCTACTTGAAGCTCGCTTGACCCGTGCGTAAGATATAGGTAGGTAAGTACCTACGTAGGTATTTTCCGAAAAGTCAACACAACAGTCGAGAGTCGAAGGCATGGTGGGATGCGAAGCTCCCCACAATTATGAAATTATGTGTTCTGTGATCACAAATGAAGCTTCCATGTCATGGGAACCAATATCCTCGACAAAGACGTTGTTGTGCGTCACAAAGATAGATAAATCAATTTCATGTTTGACACAAAGTAGAAGGAAGAGCTTCAAATTGGGCCATTAGGGCCATTAGCCAATTTGGTAGCCCCCTGTGTACCTACAGTCAATATTATTTAGATGGTGAAGGACTTTGTCGCTGTTGTCTCAAAATATTTTTTTCTCCAATAATTATTTATTTCATTATTTTTAATGTTTGTTAGGCCAATTACCTACATTAAGCATATAATATCAATATTTTTTATTGATGTTGACTTAAGTCTTATGGTGGTTGCATTAGTTTGGTTCTGGCTCTGTTCCATTACCTACTATAGGTAGGTACCTAAGTACCTATGTATTTCAAAGTCAAATCATTTACCTATTGTAAATAAGCAAAAAAATCGCTCTTTTACTCTTTTGATTTGATTTGATAGTCTGCTGTTCGAACCGTGTTCTCATTACCTAAGATAATGCAACCGAAGCGGGGTAACAAACTTATCTCAGCACCGTAAACTAGTGACTAAATATTATAATAAATTATAGTGTAACCCTAGCTTAGTGTTGTCGTCATGAATAGGGAAGTTTTGCTTCTTTCATAGGATTCTCTCCTCGACGAGCGCAGTAGGTACAGACCAGTGCCGCGCAAGATAGTAGGTACTTTAACAAAGCTTATAGCAAAGAAATGCAAAGACCTAGATGCTACGATTAAAATTTGCTCGTCTTGTTACGTAGGAGAAAAAAAACTTAAAACATATTATGACAAGGTCCTCAGCAACTGAATGTTGCCATCGACTGTACCAGAGTTTTGGTGTACCCTCGCACTTGAACGTTGCGAAAGTTCAAGGTCGATGGGGCAGGAGACGATTTTGGCAGATTATGATTTGTTGTGGTTTAGATTATGAATGTGTGTGTGTGGTTACGTTACACCCCGAATATCATTCCTATGATTACCTACCTAGTAGGACCTACCTATATTTACTGCGCAATAGGGGCTGGGTTAAAGAGGATTTCTAATGGAGCAATATCAAAATAGAATCACCCGTTTGGCAGCTAGCTACCTAAGATTTTCGAGGGTTGGAAAAAGCTGTAAGTAGATACTTCAAAAGTTATATAGCCACACCACATCACACTCATGGCGGTCTAATAGAGTGCGTAATCGCAAAGCAAATAATTTCCAAAGTAGATGTAAGCCGAGTGTCTATCTATGACACACAACCGAGTGAGAGTCATTGAGTCCTCGACTGTTCAGTGTTCAGACTTGCTTCCGTCGTCTGTAGGTACGGGCCTTTCTAGTTTAGTGTGCGGGTCCATTGCCTTCCGGTAATAACTTGTGGTTCCTTTCTATTTCTGAGATGAACTGGTTTGGTTTAAAATATCCTGGTGATAGGATTATAACTCTGTGATGAAAAATATCAAGATGTAGAGTACTTATCCTATATTTTTTTTATGTTTTAGGTAGGTAGTACTCACTACCTCTAGGACCGGAACTCGAATATATCCAAACCACCTGCTTTATAGAAAACAAACGGCTACCTACTACTAAAGTCTGCCACATTTCTTGAATTCAATCCTACGTATCCTACCTTGGATTAAATAAATGACGTGACCAAATGGAAACCAACCAAAACGATCGCCTACATAGAAACTAGTCGCTTTTGAGCATCCTACACAGTATTGTCCTCAGCAAAAGCAACAATGCATGGCCGTCCATTTCAACCACCACTTCACACCACACCGCTTAACTTTAACCCTTTTGTCTTCGCAAACATGACTTAAAATGGCTTGGCGTAAATGTCGCGTTGAATTTACTGTCAGTGTCGTCTTCAATGCTCTTCAAAGAATTTTAAAAGTTCATCACGTGTGAACTAGGCTGAAAATTCCTTGGCAAGAAATGTGCACTTTCTGCGCAACCATATGAGTAGAGCTCTTGAATCCACTTGCTCGTTCTTCATGAAAGCCTGGTAGGTAGGTACTTGTACTTTCTATACAAAGAGCTTCGTATCAAGAATTTACTGTTTATCGTAATGAACGTAGGTAGTTGCACAATTATATAAACATTGTCTTTATGAGATATAACATTTTGTACTTACAAATGAACCGGTTAAAAAGTGTTATCAAAGTAAAGGAGCGCATATCCCATATTATGAATGTATTTTTTTATCATGTCGATTTTCACGTCATCAACATTACCTACTTTATGGTATAGATAGGTAGGTAAGTAAAGGAAGTACCATAATATACGAATACGTTGACTAAGTAATTATATAAAAAATACATACAATCACAGGACATTAAAAATGGTTATTATAGGTACCAAACTACACTAGCTAGATAGGTAGTAGGTATAGGTACTAAGCACTTGGTTATTTTTATCAATTGCATAGGTAATTAGAATTGCAACCTTTTCCAGAAACAATAATTATTTGCCTGTGCCGCTGGACGAAGGAATAGGTGATGTGTTAGCTACCATGGTTTACATGGTAAGTTAGCTAAAGCTTTTAATTTTATTGAAAGATAATTAAATTATCTGGATAAAATGGAATTTATTTATTTTTATATTTTTATAATGACTGTTATGTTGTAGAATCTAAGGAGTAGATTATTTTCTACTGTTATAATATTTGGATGTATCATAATATTAATGTTCAGCGACTTTTATAGCTAGCTGTTCCACCTTTTTTAGTTAGCACATTTTTTACATTGCAACATGATCGTAAATTATACAGTTTTAAAGCACCGTGATGTATTTTAAGAAGTGTCAAACGACTGGCGTTGACAGGTACCAGTAAACACCTTAGCCCGTTACAGCTAAGTCGCGGAGTGATTTGTGGTGTCGTGTGTACGCACCCTTAAATAAACACATTATGGAGATTGGCTTGAAAGAAATGGTGTGATAAATCTAAAGGAGTTTTTATTTGGTGAGTGTTACATATGTAATTACATTTAAGACGTATATTATGCAAACCACAGGGTGCCTACTTTACCACTTTCTAGAGCTTTGCCTTGCATAATTATTCCGCCTAAGTCGTCGACCCGGTTGATACCGATCGTTAAGCCATGGCAGAGACACTTCAATGACCTGACAACACCCGACACTAGAGCAATATAGACTTTTCTCGATCGTGATGTAAGTTTCAAAAAAAAACACCGTTGTTAGTTGATCCTTACCGATCACACTTTGTGTGTGTATGTATAGGTACTGTTTGTTTGGCGTATAAGATTGTGCTAGCCTCTAAAGTCAGAGTTTATTAGGCCACCCAAGGGCCTCTGACGTGGCTTAACGACTGCTATCAATCCATAACAACCGGGACCGACGGCTTAACGTCTCCTCCGAAGCACGGAGCGATGGAAAACCGCGCATAACTTATGAAAAGTCATTAGTGCGGGGTCGTGGAACGAACCCGGTACTTGGATGATGGGATATAAATAAAGATCCAGAAATTATTGAATGTGTCAACAAACAGGGCTGTATTTATGTTTTACTTAGAATAATAACGCAGAGAAGAATAATTCCATGCATAGTTTCCCCCAAAAGTGAAGCCACTTTTTTATCAGTGTGTGCGTGATTGTCATGTAATTATCTCCTCTAAAACGCACACAAGCGCAATGAAAATATCGCATGCGTGTCGGTATTTAGACGAAAAGCAGGGAAATTTAATAAATATTAATAACCATGAAAGCTTTGATTTCGAGCATAGTGAGTCAAGTTGACTACACGGCGCTTGGTTTCTATGTGTTAATAATTCTTCCTATATTATGATTGGTGCTGACGGTTGAAAATTATATGAAAGAAAATAGATACCTAGCTGTATATAAGTACAACTTTTAATCATACAAACGTCTCGTAACTTATCAAGTACAATAAATATCAAAGTTCATGATAATGATAAATCTGCATTATTGCATGAATACCAAAAGGAATATCTACTGCAATGCAAAACATCTGTTTACATTCGGTCGTTGGCCCCGATATGCTTGATGAAATTTTTAGGCAGGGAGACAGTGGAATATTTAGTCACGCGATGTGTCTCTCAGTTCCATAGGCTCTTGTATACAAGAAGAAGCGATTTACATATTCTTGTAGATAATGTTGTTTAATACTCTCTTGGGGCTATATCGATGATGTTGCGAACCACCTGAGTAACAAAATAAACCAGTGTCTCCTCAACTATCTGCTAAAATAATCAACTGACAGAATTAGGTACGAGTTAATTAGTCCATAAACTAACGCAGATGTAGGTATATATACTTAGTACATAGTCTTAATATTGTTTGTTTGTAAAGGGATTATTATTTTGTCCTAGTTTTAGAATTGGAGCTGGCAGCTGTTCAACTGTAAATACCTACATAAGGTGCACTTCGATACATTTATTAAATTAAATTATCGTCAGCACACCCAAGAGACTCTGCCATAATGTATAAAAAGTCATTGACGGCGGAAGAAGTTACTCTTCAACTCTTAAAAGTCTTCAATCTTTAAGAGGCAAACGAGCAGCCAAAAGTATACCTACTAATTTTGTTTTTTAATTCTAATAGATGTCAATGTTTGCTACGAGCCGTCGTCTACAAACAAACATAATCAAGGGATCGCTTTTTTAAATTTCTTATGCAGTTACATTTTGTTAGTTTTCTAATTATAGTCAGCAATTACCAACGGTTCCAACGGTCGCAGGGAACAGAGGCACCCTACGTGCCGTGAGACTCGCCAACCCTCCGCCGAGCGACACCCTCCTTACCTACAGGAAACCTGAGTCATGTCAAGGTAGGGTTTCCCTAGTACGTAGCCGTGTCATATTCTGGAACGTACGTGCGTAACGTACCTACTACGTGATGACAATTCAATAATGACATCACTGGTTTTTAGGGTTCCGTGTCCAAAGGGTAAAACGAGACCCTAATCATTAAGGCTCCGCTGTCTGTGCGTCTGTCACCAGACTGTATCTCATGAACCGCGTGTTAAAGTTAGACAGTTGAAATTTTCACAGACGATGTATTTCTGTTGCCGCTTTAACAAACAGAATAAAATTAATATTTAAGGGGGCTTCTATACAAAAACCGTGATTTATTGCCGTTTTTATAGATAATGGCACGGAACCCTTCCTGCGCGAGACCGACTCGCACATGGCCGGTTTTAAAAATTATACGTTATGGTTGGTTGCAAAGGGCGGATTCCTAAGAAATTGCTTACGATAAGGCTGTCCTTTGTACAGCATTTGTTATAATTTCTCTGCATCGTCAAAGTGTTATCTGTATGGTATCTATTCAATAAAGAGTTCTTGTATTCCATTCTTTGTGGTAGTCATGTCATTGTAAGTCGGTATTTACTTGACTACATACCTACATACATCCATATTTAGATACGTGCGGTTTTATAACCGCACACTTTACCATAAGGTAAAGAAACATTTTACTACTTGCACACTACTACAACACCGTCATACTATTAGGTAACCAATAAAAGTAGGTAACGAAGAGTTAATTACGTAGGTATCTTCCCCCTCAATACCATATTAAGTAGGTAAAGCAAATAATAAATCCTTTTAAAATATTATCATAATTATTGTACTCGTATTATGTCATCGTCATGTCATCTTCTAAGATAAGTTTATTTTGTCCAGTTTAAGGCAGATTGACGGTAATCACCAGTAGGATCTGATATGTTTATCGGTGTAACTTCTTACATAGTTCATTAATTATCTAAGCAGAGATCTAGCCAGAATCGATCTATTACTTAGATAATAATATAATATGACACATTTGAAGAACAATATAATGTCTAAAACCAGCGACATCACTCTGCTCCGTCTAAAACTGAGACACTAAACCTAATTTTGAAATTGATAAGCTAGTTGGAAATAATATTTAGGCGTCTAGATGCACTGATAAACAAATTAGGACGACCTTAAATGTAGGTATGTTTGTCTGTCTTAACTCAATCTAGCCTTTGTTCCATGTAGTCGTTATTCTTCTGGAATGTAACTTCACAACATAAGCTGGGGATAGGGACTTACCATGACGTCTTATTTCGATCCAATTGAGGACCTAAACATAATTGTTTTACTACTTATTCGTACCATGACGTCTTGTTGTGACATTTTGACGCTCAATTATTTAGGTTGATTTTAAATCTAAAGAGATTGACGATCATCTAACTAAAATATGATATCGAAAGTCATGTATTATAACAATTCTATTTAGGTCCTCAATTGGATCGCGATAAGACGTCATGGTGAGTCTCCTGATATTGTGGATACTTAGGGCAGTTTTTGTGGTGGTAAGCCTTTTCTTTCTGCAAAAGTTTACCTCGCAAAATAATGCAAAAATCTTTTGTATTTGTACCTTCGTACCTTTCAAACTGTAACTGTGCAAATATGATTGATTATACATAATTAATACATAATAAATACTGTGTTCCGGTTTGTAAGGAGCTGTTTCCAGCGAAATTACTAAGAACCATGTCTCAGGAGACGAGCGCAGTACATCAAGAACCAATAGCAAAGTTCTTGGTTACTGTAAATACTATGGGGAGAGGTGGGCTTATCATTAGGTAAACGAACCGAAAAAAGAAATTAACAGACGCGTAAAGTAATGTTAATGGTTTTTAAATAAATTTGTCTTTCAGCTGTTATAGCCGTTAACATCCCGTTGTATACGATTTATTTTTCCGACGGCATGCCGCTTGTAGTGAGGGGAAAATTCATAAATCACAATTACGAACCAGATGGGGCTTGGGTTGAGTGTGGAGTGTGAATAAGTAATTCACTTGCTGGATCGGGCATTTGGGTAAACAGGTGTATTATAACAATAATAATTTATTAATATATTTACTTGACAAGCCTTTCTAAATTTCAATCAATAATGCAAGCTGATCAAAATGAGCCCGTACGCCATCAATCTACTCTAATTACCTACTCACTGCATAGACTACACTTACCGTGTGTACCTACTTGTAAAACATTCGGTATGTAAATTAAAAGCGTCGCATTTTCGAAAATCAGTAAAAAAATACCATGTTAAATTTGGGTTTTCGTTATAAACATACAAAAAAATATTTCATTCACTGTACTATGAAAAGACTTCGAGGAATAGATATCAGGAATCGAATAGAATCGAGGAATAGAATAACGACATCCTCAATTCATTCACTGACTAGGACTAATCTTGGTACTCTATTGAATACAAGTCATTTGCCCAACAAATTGACATCGTTCGCTCATAACAACAATTTATATCCCTACCAAGACCCTTCTCTAGGGAAGGGCTGCAGGGCCACACGGGAACTGATCCCGTTACATCCTCATTTGGGTAATAGGCCGTAATGGCCCTAAAGTCGGTCGGTGGCGCAACCTGGCCTATTTTATTATGGTATCACCACAAAACTTTAAACCAGAGTTAAACAGCGGTTTCTAAAATTTCGTTACACAAAATCGACGTCCATCACTCGCGTTGTCTTACTCAATCCTGGCATTCATAATTATTTTACTTGTGAATTTGTTATTGAGTTAGATAAAGCGAGGGTTAGACGTCGATTTGTGGAGAAAATATTTAGACGCATCTGTTTAACTCTTGTTTAAATATTTTGTGGTAAGACCGTTATGGCCTATAATTTGTGAAGCCATGGGTATTTCTGGAGCTTAGGGCTTCTTGTAGCCCGGTCGGTTATTGGTACTTACTATTATCAGCCCAATAACCGAAATAGTTACATGCACAAAAAATCATAACTTGAATTAGGTACCTTTAACTTAACTGTAACAAGCAAACAATTACAAATAGTTAGGTACACATACGTAACTAAATAGTTCAGCTTCTATAGTTACTATGTTTTGCTAGGTGGGGTATATTTACATAAATAAATAAATCGTTTGACATTTTAATATCTTTATTTTATGTTCTTTTTTCATCAAGTCATGGCACGGTCTGCGTTTAAAATAATACTTTTGTTACATAACATAACTTCATTTAAAATAATTTAATATACCTATTGCTTAAATTATTATCTTAATGAAAAATCATAAAATTTTGCTGTCGTAAAACATAGGTAGGTACTTATTATAAGATTGTACGTACACCTGCATATTTTATTTATCAAAATCGCATTTTAATCAACTTCGTTATCTACAGCTGTCTAATAATAAATAATTATAGTTTATGCATGTACAAGAGCTCGATCCAGTCACAATTAAATTCACAATTACAAATAACTCTATTTTCTATTATGTTATTATTCTTTGTTCCTCAAACAGTAACGTTCTCGTGGTTTTCCTACTTTCTTCAGGCTTTTCTTCACTCTCTGTCGCGTATGAGAAGTTATCGCACAGGAATATAATCTGAAAATAATAAATTATATTTGTTTAATAACAAAATTGCCTTCACAGTATTATGAAATCTCGAACCAGGGTCAGCACTTGCAACTCCCCATTATTCGTGAAAACGAAGGAACCCGAATTGTTTCGTTACACTGCTCATGTTGACTGTACTTTGGCTCAGTTTTGGTAATAATGGAAAATTGTGACATTTAGAAAATTGAATTTTGAAAATAGGTCATCTTAAAGGAAATACTTTTTTGTTTATGATGGAGACGATCGGGTCTAGTTTTTTGTCGATGACAAATTGGCCTTGTTACCGAATGGTAACTCAGTAGGTACTGTTATTTGTAATGGGTGAAATCTATACGTAAACTTGGATTTTGTTCAGCCTTATCGTAACTTCTCTGGAGCTACAAAAACCTGTGACGAGTTCTCCTAAAGATTCAAGACGACATGCAGATCTAATGGCAGTAGTATGGTGTACTTACAGCATAGAACAGAGTCAGGAGTCCGATGCCCAGCCCGGTGAGGACGTCCCACCAGTGGTGCCGTCTGTCCGTGACCCTGGTGAGTGATGAGACGACGGCGAAGGATACGCAGGCCAGCTGCAGGAACGGCACCAGCATGATGGAGCGGTGGCTCCAGTTGAAAGCGCGCTTCTGGAGGTACCACTGTTGGAAAAAATAACATTAGAAAACCGTTTTGGCAAAAATGAGTCAACGGTTGAAACATTTAAGACGAATCCTTCACTGTTTTTTTTTTCATACAAATGGCGTACTATCTATCCCTCCTTGGATTTTGCATTTTAGCGCGTCAGGAAATGTCTACAAATATTTCTGTATTCACTTGGTTCGAGCCTCGCAACGTTTTTATTAGATGGTGTACGTACACAAATAAACTTTCTTCAAAGAGTCACAACATAAATATCAACTTCAGAATATTTTTACGGCAAAGATTGAGCTGCGATGGGATGTGTGAGGTTCTAATAGATGGACCTCCATGACTCTACAAACATGATATCTGTACCTAGGATATATTATTATATACTTAATCAAAATCATTGAGAATAAACAACGAAGTGCTGTACGTAATTTGAGGTTAAAACTTTCTCCCAATGCAAGATACTAACCGCAACGAACAGTCCGCAGAAGACCGACATGGAGGTGTGTCCTGAAGGGAAGCTACGGTATGAGTCCAGCTGGTACCACGCGGAGAACCTCGTCGAAGTACACTCGAATGTGCTTACAAACTCTGACCTGTTGATAATCACCACAATTCATTATTCACTGGTTCTAAAAATTGGCAGATGTGAAAACATAAATCTTCCTTTAGCGTGGCGGATGAAATCAAAGGCCGGGCTAGTTCCATGTTGAAGAGTTGAATTATTGGAGACTTTTGTAAGATGTAAGCTTGCCCGATGCTTACTACGTTTTTCCATAATAGTTACAGTGAATTTCCATGTTTTTAATTTGTTTTGTATCGGATGTCATATTACGGCATAGCATTTTTACGTTTGAGATTGTGTGCAATGCCTAAAACTGTTTTTAGAAGCTTACTTATGTACGTATTGTTTGTTATTGTCAAGTGACTTGACCAAACAGTTAAAATATTATGCTGGATTCTATATAATGCACAAATGAACATTAACTATGAAACTTCAAATTTCAAACTAACCCAAAACCTAAAATAAGTAAAAACTTTCAAACTTGTAAACAAGGACCCATCGGTTTACTACTCTGCTACGTGCGTTGGCAAAAAAGAGATGCAATGCTCTGTTGTGGCCATCCTTGCCGGCACGTTTTCTTTTCGCAGTACCTACTCAATCCTTTTGGGTAGTAAATCCTTGTCCCCATAATCCCCCTTGTCCGAGGGTAACGCGGAATAAATAAAAAAAAAAGTGACATACCCATTGCAAGTTTTGGCGGCATCCGGCTCGCAAATGTCAAAGAAAGTCGGCCGCGGTCCACCTACGATACCTTTCATCACCTCAACGATACAAAGGTTCATTGTCAGGCCGTATAGGTATGCTCTATACAGCCAGGAGGTGTTCCGCAGGGTCTGGCCAAACTTGGACCGGTTGGTGTCACTTTCCGTGAATAGAAGTTCTGTGAAAGTAAACTGGAAAAGAAAACAATATTGTGTTGTACAAATCAACTCCTTTTTTTTACTATTACGAAATTGTTCAAAGCTATAATAGTTAATATTGGTCTCACGTTCTAACGCGTGAAGGCTACCGTAACTAAACTAGACAAACCCGAAACTTAGCTCGGTGATTGGTAGCTAGCAATGTGGATTCTAATGTCCTACCATCAACATTTTTAACGTAGGTCCCTTCATCAAAATCATACAGTCATATTCACACGGTTGGCTGTGAAGTGTGAACCCTTGAGGCTTCAAACAACATGGTACTTACAACAACCAGCGGCAAGAGGAACAGCGTAGACATGAGGATGGCTGTGGAGACCGTATCTCCGAGGTAAGGGAACGAGAGGGCGGGGTCGTTGCAGTAGAACCCTGACTGGTGGCATGGTATCACTCCGAGCTCGAACAGGCCGATAAGCGCAAATACTGGAACAAAAGAAAACAATGTTGGTTTTATTAATTTTTCAATAGTTTTCATTTTTACGCCGGGCCGGGATTCTCACGCAATAAGTGTGATGTCAAATAACGAAGGTAGCCTCGAGCGTTTCTCCAAGCTCCGTAGGTGACCCTACCTATTGACTTATTTGCTACCTACCACAGTCAAACTAGATTGAACCAATATGTCGACAGATATTAATCTGTGCGGGAATAGATCCGTGCTTTTAAATGCAATTCCCCAACGGAACTTCTACTGGATTGCGACGGCTGTCTACATAAATTCAATCCGTTTTATTACCCTGAAGTTCCTAGAAGAACCGCTCAATTAGGTACCCACGTTACCTGCATTATTATTATTGTGATATCTACATATTATGAACCCCTCATTCCTAGTTAAACGCTTTCAGCCCAAACTACATCCTCATACGTAACCCGTCCGACTGTGACATTGACTTTGAACTCAGCGGACGCGGGCGTTGCCAAATAAATTGGGTAATGACATAATGGCAACATTCGGCAGATCGCACCCACACAAGCAAAGGACATAGCTGGTGGCTGAACCAGGAATTCCTGGTCAGATGATAGACGAGGTATTAATGACGCTATCTGTAGCCACCTATAGCATGCTAGAATAGATAGACAGAGAATATTATTTATAGAACACAAGCAAAGAAATATTTTACTACTAGGTAAGTGGACAATGGGCACGGCAGTCTCATCTCTTACAGTGGTTTCATCCTGATAACCTTAGTACTATTAACCTAAAATTACTTATATTTTTGTGGGATTCCCAGTATACACAATTATAAAAAAAACATTATTCCACAGTAAGCTGTCGGCGGAAGGCGTATCGCTGATAGCGGTTTTCCTATAAATGTACCCATCACAGCTAACATAACATGTTTACAATTATTATGTTTATAAAAAACAACAGACGCAATAAAATGGAATATACTAAATGTAATTTTATGTCCAATAGCCACTACAAAATAAGTAACACAATGTATCCACCCATTCCCAAGTACAGTTTCACCTAACCTCGCTTTACTGAGGAGAAGTAGGCCATAATCTACCATGGTGGCTGTCTCCATCAGTAGTATCTCATACCCCGAAATAATGAGCTGCAATCCTGATCTATGCGTTACAACATGTGAGTTTCCTCACTGTTATTTGCAGGGGTCCATACTAAATTAGAAATACGAGACGAAAGGCTGCTAATCTCATAATTTTTCACGAATAAACGTTCATCCGTTTATTCGTGAAAATAATCAGATTTTCATAAACTTTGGCATACCTACGTAGAGATAGAATTGTATCTTAGAGAAGGACATAGATTGTTTTTACTGAAATAATATGTAGTCGACACGGACGAAAGCGCGAGCAACAACTAGCATAAATAGGGTTACATAAGTCGGTAATGCAGTGCGCCTGTGTCGTAATAATTTAGATAACCTAGGACCCAGGCGCGGGCGTCGCAATGAGAGATATCCTCCACGTGGGATCACCTCGTGGGCCGACAGGTGGGCTTATATTATTATGCAATGGTTAGTAGTGCTAAGCTGCTGTATTATATTCATACTTAGCTATAAATAAAATTGGAAACGCTGTAAATAAGTGAAAAAAATCAGAAAGTCAGTGAATCACAGTAGGTACCTATGTCGTTTCTGAAATTGATTTTATGTTCAGTTTCATTAATATCGGCAATAGGGATAAAATTTAACCTATTCATTATAGGTATTTTATAAAGTAATTATGTAAATAACAAAATAATAATTATGTTTCATTTCGTAGCATTGATTCTTTCTACTGCGCTAGTTCAGCTACTCGCCGATAGATGGCGTAAAGTTATTGTTATCAAAAATGTAGAGTCGTGAAATACTTCCTAACTTCTATGAACATTATTATTCTACTAATAATATGCTTGTGTTATAAATCATCTTAGCACACTTAGTTTACCAGCAGATCTAGGCATCCAAATAGCTGGATGGCTTATTAGAATAGGTAACGTCTTTGTTAAGTATAATAAAATTATTTATTAATTTTATTTCTCACTCCTGGCGCGCAAACGTGTGCGTTATAAGTCTTATCCTAGGAGTATTCATAATTATTTTAGGTTTCCAAAGCAGTGTAAGTGTAATTCCTGAGCTGTTTTTAACAGCTAGTTTAGGCAGGTACCTTCCTAAGTCCGGGATTTTATTTGAAGCACTGAGGTTTAGGTACCTACCTATAGATAATATTATTATTATGTAATATATTTATCAGTTCACAAAAACACGCAAAATATTATATTAATGTTTTACGTAGGTACAATAAAAAATATAAAATTGATGACTGTAGCTTAATTATAAAATTTCGGGAAAAATATTGATCAAACACGTACCTACTCCTACACAGCAAAATAAATAATAGGTACCTTAATTAGTAGGAATATTAATAACTAGAAATTCATTTTGTACTGCTATTCGACACTAGATGGCGCTGTATGTTGCTAATTATGTTACAAACTTTAAAATTAAATTAGGTATATTGTTTTATGTAACTGCAAAACCATTTCTACAAATTTATCCGTCAAAATATTGAATGAGCATACATTTGGAAATAATACTGAATACTTAGTTAAATGGCGTGTGAAAATGCACCATGTTGCTTGGTAATATGGATAGACCAGCAATTACTGATTATATGCGGGCTAGCACGGCAATTACTTTAAACTAATCGATTATTATAGACGGCCCCTCAGTATGTAATGGTCGTTAACGAATCACCCGTAAATATTATGTACCTTCCTATCGATTAAAATACCAACTTCGTGCAGGTTAAAAACGAATTATAGCGTTTACCTACTAGGTACAAGTTTAAGATAATAGCCTGTCTTGTAAAGGCAGGGTAGAAAGTTAAATATTTTAAACTAAAAATATCGCTGTAAACATTGTATTTTTTTCAAATGCATTCATTATTACCCATAAATATTGCAGTTACCACCCAGAAGTATAAAAAAATGTAAATCTGTAAATGTAACTTAATCTAACTGCAGCTCAGATTAAATTAACTGCAGTTTAAAAAGTTCAGCGACACAGTTTTTTTACTTTCGTTTTCAAAAAAGGCAACTGCGATGAGCGCATTCTGCCGCATGCACTGCGGGGTCCAACCATGTGTGCGCTTACTTCTTGGTTGGTTGACAGAATTTAAATTTAAATCACATTTTGATGATCTTTGACATTATTTTAATGGTAAAAGGGTGTAGTTTTTATGTCTCCTTGATTATGAACGGAGTATTTTATGGGAAAAATATGGAGTCTGACTTTTTAGTCAGGCTCATTAAGAATATAATTATGTTCATTATTATGTCTTGAGACATGAACTAGGAGTCGCGTAGATCTTAACACAATCGCAAGCAGGAATAATTTTTTGGAATAACATTTTGATATCTCTAAATTACACCATGTAAACTATGCATGTTGTATGGTATACTTTGTTTCATATTTTACACCTCTACCATTATTAGGTGCACACTTATTTTAACTGTATATAAGTAGAATTTTGAAGACTTACCAATTACAAATATAGGTAGATCTATCCCTAACTTCCAGCAGATGTGGTGTTCGTTCGCACACAGCTCAGTGTTTGACTGCGCCTCTAAGTCTCGACTCTGGAAAGAACAACAATAATAATTATTACGAAAATGAAATAAATAAAAAAGCTATTATAGTTTATCAACTTGATCATCTAGCCAAGGAGAACTTGTTCATGGCAAGATATGCTGGCGTACTGTGAATTACAGAATGCTTGTGATTTTGGATCACTGAAAATGGGATAGGTTTCTGTAATGTGAGGTTGAGTGAGCCATTCCATCACCAAATTCTCATCTAAACTATTTATTAGGAAGCCGTAATATATAGTAACAATGTTTCTTTATGTGATAGAGCGGCACGTAAGTAAGATACCTGCAATATTCGAGGAACTCGAATTCGATTACACACTAAAACTCATCACCCTTCTTTTAAAACTAAATGTATATGATGCTCCTAACTTTCACACCCTACGGACTGTACGGGAATTCCACAGATTCACTATTATTACACTATGTGGATGAGTTATTTTTGGCAAAGGTGCACTATGCAGCCAGTACACCCACGAATATCCCTCCTTAAGGCAACACAAGTCTCCCCAACTTCCAACAAAGCCCTTTATCTTGATAAACTTGAAAAGTCTCCACAAAGCGAGCGTTCGTTATCTCTGCCCCTTGAAGCGGAGTCTGACCTTGATGCTTGGCCTCGTTTGACCTTGTGGGTCACAGAGATGACCTTTGCCAAGGACCCGTATCCGTGGAACGATGACCTCTTTTAGATTTAGTCCATGTCTGAGCTTGCATACATTCTGCTATATACTGAATCTTAAAAGTTTACGTAGATTTACATGGAGATAGAGATAGTTGCATCGGATAGCCACATACAAAAGTTTAGTGCACTTCATACATTTGACTCTATTCAAATCGAATTGCTCATAAACGTTTGCAACTTGTCTAGAGATAAATCTATGTGGTAAGAAGAATAGGTAAGATGGTAATTTCGATGAAACCTCTTTTACTAGTCTTTGCGGGTGTGAACTAAATCAAATAAAGGAAAATGTTTTACTGTTTGCTAATTATTAATTGCATTAAACTTGTATTTCAGTAGGTATACATAGTTTATCCTAGTATTAGTTTATTTACGTGAAATGATTCATGCCATTAGTCAATCCTGAAAGTCACGCTTGCTGTGAGTAACGTTGCGATACTAATCCCGTACTTACTTATCAATATTTTTGTAGATATCTTTTTGATACATTTCTTTACTTCCTCTTTCCTTATCTAGAAACGTCACATTAAGTAAGTAACTAATAATGACATCCAGTCCTGACTGTATCTAGAGAATCAAGAAACTGCGAGGAAAATGGTCCTAAAACTGGCGTCTTCATTTTTAGGGTCCGTACCTAAAGGGTAAAACGGGAACCCTATTACTAAGACTCCACTGTCCATCCATCGGTGAGTCTGTATGCCTGTCTGTCTGTCCGTCTATCACCAAGCTGTCTCATGAACAGGTGGTAAACTTAGGTTAAAAAAATTCATAGATGATGTATTTCTGTTGCCGCTATAATAACATTATACTCGTACTTACTAAAAAGATAATAAAATAAACATTTAAGGGTACTCCCATGTAAGAAACGTTATTACCGTTTTTTCTAGATAATTTGTACAGAACCCTTCGTGCGCGAGTCCGACTCGCACTTGTCCGGTATTTTTTTTTCTTGAATAAAGGAAACTAAGTAATTTTTATTAGCGGTGGTAGCCTAGTGGGTGAACGTCCAACTTCCAAAGCGGCGGTGGCGAGTTCAAACCCCAGTGCGGGCACGTACCAATGTGTTTCTTGTTAAACATTATGTAGGTATGTAATTATCACTCGCTTTACGGTGGAGGAAAACATCGTGAGGAAACCCACATGCACGAGAATTATTTCGGAGGCGTTTTCCACCAACCCGGACTAGGCCGTACTAGACTGGGTAAAAACACAAAAACGTGAGACCTCGAGTTCTCCTGGAACCCCTCTTGGAGGTTTCAGTAAAGCATCCGCCATTTTCCTGAATCGTAACGTCTGCGGGCTCTACTACAAATTATTTGTTGTCGTTTTTCAACCATATGAAAACGATAGAGACGGAAATAACTTTAGAGCTGTCCTTTTAGTTTGTGTCAACAAAATATAAAAGAATGCATTACCTGAACAGCGTCATACGAGTTGAAAGTCATCATAAATTAAACAAAGATACTTTTAATTAAAACACAAGACACTCTTTTTTAAATGACTAATAATGCGAAAATTTTGAAAACACCTTTATTTGCCAAATGCTATACAAGACTGACTAATTTGTGATTGCGATTGTCAGTAGTATTTCACTTATTGATAAAGCGTAGGTACGTGTTATCTTGCATTGTTGTAAAAATGTCCAAGAATAATTTTTATAACACTTGGCAATCGATAGATTGTAGTATAAACTAGCTAAACTAACAGACGTTTTTTCGCATTAAATCCATCACTGTTGGAAACGTGAATTGGTCTTCAAACAATACAAATCTCCTTACAAAAAAAAATTATTCTGTTTTTTCTGTTTTGCCAAATTTCCGGCCAACTTAAACATTTTTATTTTTTTTCCATTAAAATTTTATAAATACGAGCATATTAAAACATTTTTTTTTAAATGATTCATGTGTTCTAATTAGATGATAATACCAACGAACAACATTTGTATAAATATATCTTACTAATATTATAAACGCGAAAGTTTGTAAGTATGGATGGATGGATGGATGGATGGATGTTTGTTACTCTTTCACGTAAAAACTACTAAATGTATTTTAATGAAACTTTACAATAATATAGCTTATACATCAGAATAACACATAGGTTGCAATTTATACAGCTATTGTGTGAATTGTCTAAAATATGACGATAAGTGTCAAGTAAGTAGGAAAAAATCTACCATCTGCGCGCTATTCAGGCGTGCGCTGCCAAAACCGCTAGAGCTATACATGTAATGTATGATGGAAATGTGTATCTTAAATAGTTCTACAAAAAAGCCCTCCACAGTATAATAATATATCTATATCTTATGTGTAAGCCATTATAGCCAAAATAGTGAACCATAACCACGATACAAATTGGTAATTTATTACCAATCCACGAAATACTAACCCTGAGCAGACGAAGTCGCGGGCATTGGCTAGTATATATATATATATACGTACCTACATAAGTACATAGATAATCATTGCCACGAACTACGTGTCAAACAGTTTGTCAGCCCGTATTACTCCACTATGCGATAACACTATATTGATACAGTTTAATAACGATGATTTTTTTACCCGGACTTCTGGCCTGGTCATTTATTGGCGTAGAGTCATGATATTTGGTGGAAACAATAACTATTAACTAATCCTGAACAAGTTGTTGTGAAAAAAGGAGTTAAAGTTGAGGGCAAACGCGGGCACAAAGGGGGGATCCTATTACCATGATATTTGAGCTCTCCTCTGATCGCGATCTTGTTCACAAAACCAAGAGGATCCAAAAGGACCAATAGGAGAAACTTACCTTGATTAAATAAACAATATTATTATGTTATTATTGTTATTTACGTTTTCGTAATGATCGAGAGGGTGGAAATCCCCGCACTGTTATCTCCCAATTACAACTTAGTCATATCACACGGTTCGTTTTTCGGAGACCATGGTTTGCTATGTGCCTATGCCTATCCTTTTTTGGGCCCCTTGGGAATATGAATTCTGCATATTAATTTGTTCTTGTAGACTCTGATGAATGAACTAAGAAATTCGTTTCATACAGCACGTTTGAATAATGAATATGAGTTTCATTATTTACGCATATGGTTTCAATTTGCGTCACTAATGTTGATATTACAAATTAATTCTGTTGTTTTCTTGGTAACTAACGTAGACAGTTGCCTTTGTCCAAGGTAACTAACGTAAGAGGAAACGAAAAAGGTGATTTTGTTCTCTACACTCTCTCTCTGTTTCTGGTTGGCAGACCACCAGCCCGTTATCGCGCACTGCCAACGTATAGTTTTACGGCCAAAATTGATAATCAATCCAATCCAAATTTTGCTATCTGGGATTGATATCACAATCCATTTTTAGGGCCAAACGTGCCAATAACCGATCCGTAGATTGGTTTATAAAGGCACGCAGATTGGAAATCGATCGAACGATAGGCAGCAATCCAAGATCGATTTCAGTGTTAATTTCAGCTGTTAATAATTAGTGCTTCTAATCAGCAACCTACCAAATAATAAAACGGACCATTGCAATCATTTTAGTCGTAATTGTACGTGATGCGACATGCGACAGCAAATTATAATGATACTACGAAAACAAACAGACAGAGAGACGATTAAACAATTTTATAAATGGTGCCCACCATTAAAAAAAATTTAATCGTCTTATAAGTACATAAAATACCTATGACACCCTTGACTATAGTATAAATTTCAAACCAATGAGACCTATAAAAATATCATAAATAATAATCAATAGGCGTGTTGAATATAATGTACCTATTGCTTTATTATAAGTAAGTACCTAATCTATATTATTAATAATTATTTACCTCTTGCCTGAAGTTCCGAGTAGTATAAGATGCCATCCTTTTAATGCTTTCGAGGCTTGTTCGCACTGCCGAATTTCTTCGAACCATTTTATTACTTTTTTTATAAGTTTGTACGTACTAATTATAATGTTTTTTATTCGGTTTATAATTATATTTCATAAATTTAACTATTAATCACTGTCACTGTAAGACATATTGTTTTTAATGCTAAACTGCTGAAGGAATACTTTTAAGAACTTCTTAATTTTTATTGTTTATAAAATTTTAATCATAAGCTGTTAAGTAGAGCCCTAGAGTAAAGTAACAGTTCAAGCACGTCTTCACTAATTATTTAATTAATTAACAACAATTGATTTAATTAAACGAAACACAGTTCGCGGCTGTTATTCCTCAATGAATGACACTATTTTACAATATACGTGTCAATAATGTTATAGGTTACGAGCCATAGGTCTGTGTCATACCTACTTACTACACTAATAGGTACTTATTGTAAGGAAAACCCCACTACAACCAACGCGCCTATAACGTAAGTGAAACTAGCTCAACCGCGGTTTTTAATATGAAAACGCTAAATACGGTAATATACGAGCTCATTCGTTTGTTTAAATAGAACATTAGGTAGGTTCATATACCTACTAGAACCTGGCGGTTTGCACCGAGCTGCTCGCTCAAGTGCGGTGCAGTCGCGCATCTCAACTCTAACTTATTTACAAGCTATTAAAAATTTAACCATTATTATTATAAAAACAAATTGAAATCTAAAAACTAAACGTAAATAAAAACTAATCTAATAGGCCGCTACCAGTGGGCAACGTTCCCAAAATGCTGGCCGCATTGCCACGTTGTATGGCAATGCTCAATCTTTGACCAAAATAAAGGCCAGCATTTTGGTCACGTGTTGCGTCGACCAGACGTCCACTTAAGTCTTTGAAGATTTTGTGGGCTCCCGGTCCCCATGGCCCCAGCGTTTCGACCCCAAAAGGCACAAACAAGTACCCGCTATCAAGGGCACTATATTTGCGCCCCTTGAGGTCCTCAGCCGATTCTGCCGCCGCACCAGCCCTGGTTTCAGTCCGTGAAAGATGAGACGGTGCAAGGGTGTCTACGCAGGTAGCGTCCCACACCAACGGCCGCCCCATCTTCCACGGAATGAGGGTCATTCCGTCGGGCCTTTTACCATCATCTCGCATCAGGCCACTGGGCTCTAAAATGGCCGCACAGTTGGCGGTGGCAAAACCCCGACGGATGATATCATTGAGGCTGGAGTGGCGGGGAATTCTACCAGCACTTCTGCTGCACGACAGACCATGGTGACCGAGCCGGTCGACGGCTGTGCCACACTGGCAGCGGTGGGGGGCACAGCACGATGCGCCCAAACGAAGAGACACTGAGATGCGGAAAGATGTTGAGTCCATCAAAGTGCCAGTGTTGGGAGACGGGAGAGCCTGTAGCCACAAACCTGATTCCCATTCAGCAACGGCTAAAAGGCGGGCACGATCTGTGGAGCTTGAACACGTATTTAAAAGCTTTTTCCGCGTCAGCTCACAGATCGGCCCGTCCCACAGCCGCTGAGAAGATGTTGAAGATGGGAAATCAGTGTTCGGGCAGGCTAAAACCCAAGCACTCCTGGCTTCGTTCATGTGCGATATTACCGAAATATCTAAAGAAGCCGCAAGAATTTTAGTAATTAAGTTTTGAGTGCTATGATCGGAGGACAGGAATGCGGGGAGTGACACACCAGAAATAGACCGCACGCCTACGCCTCCCAGTCGCACTGGAAGTGAAGCCTGTAACCAAGTCCGCTCTTCGAAATTCAAGTTTAAAATAGACGCCAAAGTATTTTTCACGATGTTATCTAAACTCTGAAGAAGCTCAGTGTGTGTCCAGAGCTGACAACAACGTAAAATGTAAGTGAATTTTGGGACAAAAAGACAATATTTTAGAATAGTGAAGGCCATGTGGGTATTTAATTTTGATAGTCGGTCCGAACATTGTAAGAAATTTTGAATTTTTTCATCGAAAAAAGAAGGAAATGATTCATCAAGGATGGGAGAGCCTAACAGGCGGAGAGAACATTTGTCAATAATTTTTATGTTTGGTGCCAAAGTGTTAAATTTTTGTACAACCAAATCTTTTGTTAGACAGTTGTCTGAAACAAAAAGCTCACACTTTGAGAAATTTAGTTCAAGACCGATATCACGAAATTCTTGAATCAAAAAAAGGAGATCGCCATATACGGTGTCGGCGTCACCACCGAAGGTCCCATCGTCCAAATACCAAACGTTTAGCTTGGACTGAAGTCGTTGGATAATGGGATGAATGGCGAGACTAAAAATTGCTGGGCCGAGAGGGTCGCCTTGTTGGCAACCAACCGCGGATAAAATTTCGTGGCCAAGATAGGTCAATTTTGTTGCAGAACTATAGCATTGCCAAATGAATTTATATAAATTAGGAATTTTGTCTTTCACCTCCGTCAAAAGGGCTCCCCGATCCACCGAATTGAAGGCGTTCTTCACGTCCACCTTCAGCAGCACCTCTCCACAGTTTTGGTCTAAAAAAGTCCGCACCGAATGAACGGCGGCTTCGCAACCACCTCGCGAACCAAAACCTAGCTGCACAGGTTGAAAAAGGTTTGCCAGTTCAGGTGCACTCTTCTTGCAGCAGATTTTGGCTGCAAGGCGACGATATGTCATACCAACAGCGATAGGTCTGACACCACCGTCCTTCTTTTTTAAAGCACAAAGATTGGCACCGTAAAGAATCTCTGTGATGTCTCTGTTAACTCGCCCTGACAGCATAAGTGTAATTAAAGTTGTCAAGTCCCTCAAAAGCGCCTCGCCAGTTTCGCCACTTCCGCCGCTCAGTAGATCTTTTAAGTGCTGCGGCGTGAGGGCATCTAAACCTCCTGCGGAGCCACTCTGGAAGGACGCGACGGCTGCAGATATGTCTTGGGCGGTTATTTCAATAGAGGCATCAGAGTCACTCGGTGCCTCGGGAAGTTGGAGATTTGCAGCTGGAGTTGGATGTTTTCCCTCTAATTCCAACAGCGTTTCCGGGGTAGCTGGTGCAATTGTGTCACTGGAAAAAAGGATTCGCGCCGCTCCTTTTATATCGCCGTCACTAAGTTTGCTTTCCACAAGTTTAATGGTAGCCGACTCAGTGACGGGTTTCACAGTAAAATTCGGACTTTGATTTAAGACCAAATCTCTGCCTGAAAGTAGTGCAGGCTCTACAAGAGCGCTGTACTGTACGCAGTTCTCTTTGACTCGCGTCGTCAAAGATTTTTTATTGTTTTGATCGGGACTGACGTAAAGCACAGCATATGGAAGAAATAACAAATGTTCCCAGGCGCAATTTGTATTTTGTGAAATCACAGACCTGATGGCCTGTGATAACACGGTAGCGACTGAAAAGCGGGCACCACGGGGAATACGTTTTAATACTGGTTTAGACATTTTTGTTTGCGATAGAGTTTTCCAAAAGGGTTGATAGGCGCTTGAAGCAAAACTGTGATTGGTGATTGGAGCCGAAAGGGGGGTATCAACATTTTTGTGGCACTTACTCTGGTGGATTTTCAAACCTCTCTGCCCCTTGAAAACCCGTACCTGGGAACACTCGTGGCACTGCACCCTATCCTCCAGAGACACAACTTGTTGGTTACTGGTGTCACTTTCACTCGCTTGAACGCATCGCGGCATGTTGGGAGTGTTAAATAGGCTTGTTATATACTTATAAAAATAACATAATATAATTAAACAGACAACTACAAAACATAGCATATAGAGTTCACCAGCACTGCACCGATATGTAGAACAAAATAGTTTATGTTTTTTGAAGACCGAAGATGACGATCATGGAACCACAGAGCTCCTCAGGACCTCAGCTGCTGCTGCCCACTGGTCCGCCGCGACTTGGAGCCATGGCAACGGCCAGTCGCCAAGCGTTGTCCAAAATGTCAGGAATGAAAATGCAAATATAAAATTTTCTGTATTCTGAAACAGGTGTACCCTGCTGCTGTACACCGGTCCTGCACTCCGAGGGGTGCTACTCCACCACCAAGTAGCAAATAAAGTAGAGTAAAGGGTTAAATTTATATTAAATTAATTTAAAATTTTATAAGTGACGTGACATGTTTTTTGACGTACGTCATCTCATTCTCTAACTCCAACTCAACTGAAAACTAATTAATATTGCCAGAAATTAAAGTGCACTCAGTGCCTTTCCGTTTAACATTCTCGCGGTGCCTTTGAATGGCCTACTACTTTTAAAAAGTGACGTAGCAAATAGTGTTGTTAGGTTTTGAATATTTTTCCGTTAGTCCGGATTACGGATAACTTCGAATGTAGATAATTTCGTAAATGTAGAATGTCTAAACCGCTTTCCAATGCTGGGAAATATTTGTGACTGTTTACCGTAATTCCTTCTAGGTATTATGGTTGTAAAATATTGTGTCCTATCGTATATAAACGAGTTGTTCTCTTACAAACTTTATTATTTAACATATTAAATGTTAGTACCCGAAGTTATCACTAATCATCACGTATAGGGTATCTTCTGATTTCCGAAACTTTAATCATCAGTGATTAGTATTATATTTAAGGTCAAGTTTCGATAAATTTGTTACGGAAGTGTACCACATCCCTACAAAGCAATTTATTTGACGTCTGCTGCATTGATATTTTGTTAAGTCATTGGGCTAGTCATTAATTTGCACTAAGCGTGGGACTTTTCAATGCTCTTAGAAGTAGGTGCATCACCTACTTTTGAAAGTTAAGTTGATGGTTGAAACTCGTAACCATATTTACATATCTTTTGTATATAACTTAGATGTAAGTATAAAAATTACGTAAATTATGACAGCCTCATGACGTAAGTTATTGATGAGCTCACTACGAAACGTGAGGTTGTGGAATCGATTCCCGCAGAGGATATACGGGTAATTATGTAATCCATTAGTCAATACTGAATCTGGGTGATTGTGAGACCACGTTCTCGTGGTTCCGTCATTGATACGGAGAATCACAGTTACAGCTACAATTAACATTTTATGTATATCTCTACCTATGTGTGTATTTATGTCTATGTGTGATATCATAATCAGCCACATATTTGCGAACGTTACGCTGCAAGACCGAAGATATCCGTGTGGTGTTTAAATAAATTGATCCCTGTGGCTCTCAAAATGTGCGGCACTCTCCGAGCCGGACCACAATCTTTCAACGAAAACAGCCCCGCAATGGTTGAAACATACATAGTATGTACGGTGTAGTATGTACATACTTACGACGAAGAAGACGGAAACGGAAATAATTTATCAACGTTATCTTCCCAGCCATTCACAATATACCTTTCAGAATGAAAATAAACTCCTAACTGCATAGAACCAGTACATATTTTATCGTCAATTACCTACCGCCTAGCCTAGCCTACACTAGCGATGGACGATTCCGAGATGTTTAAGTTTTAGTCGATCGTTTCGATTGTTAGAATAGCTCATCGATGATTATCTTTCACATTCATAATTGAGAGGATCCGAGTTGTTTTTGAAAGTTCGAAAGGAAATAATCGCGGTCGATGCACCACTTGCGACTCTTTCAAGAGCGAGCGCCGAACGCAGCGGCAAGTCAGCTGACTCGCAAGACAATGAAAAATAATCTCGATAGTTAGAACGAGATGTATAAACAAACCCGATGGTAATTCTTGCGAGTGCGATACCTCCGATAGCCAAAACATCTCGGATCGGTCCATCGCTACTAAACGCTGGTCGACGACAAATGGCGTCAATAATTCACCTATAGTTAGCACACAATAAATATGGCGGCGCAGTAAATATGCGCCGGCGCTGCGTGGCGGTCACAGGTTATCTGTTATATCTTCGGAGAGTTTCATGCGGGAGGGAACCACTACTAGTAATGAGGTGAACTGACAGTTTGATAATGGTAAGCGATGTTTATTTCTTTCTGTAGGTAAGGTGTTGTATTGTGTACCTAATGTTTTCCGCTTAACTTACCTACCTAATTTAGTATAATATGTGCCTCACTATATTAACTACGCACGCAATGTAACTCAGTCGGTGTTTCCCAGTACCAATAAACGGTAGGTAAGTACATTTTTGATACGGTTAAAATACTTAATATGGGTTGGTAGGTATGTTAACTAGATACGAGCATGTTGTTTAGTGCCTACTAACCCAGTGAATGACCAATATTATCCGCATTTTCCCGTTTGTAATACCTATGAGAGATTTATTATAGGTATAGGTATTACATTGAATTATTTTAATAAACGTGTTCATAATTTGGTATTTGTTTAATCCCATCAAAAACATTACATGTACAAAAATGCACAAGTCTCGCAACACAGTTAATCTGCCGTAAAAAGTTGTGAGATCGAATGTAAACCAAGTCGGTTAATTTCAATAGGTACCTACCTATACCTATCTATGGGAGCAGTTATACCTTTATTTCTTTAGTAAATAGAGTGACTTGGCAATTGCACACGGCAACAAGAGTAGGTATATTTATAGTAGTATATTACTATAGTAGTTCTAGTATATTTATACCCATTCATGATTATTTATTAAGTTGGAAGAGGTAAGTAAAGAAAGAACCACGAATTTGTATATACTTAAACCTTATTAATGAAGCCAAATACGTTTTACTCGTAGTACGAAGTTTTAGTTCATTTTTATTTTTGCTTTTAATTGCTTAAGTGTTTAGGTACCAACGTAACATAATATTTGGTTTTAAACTTGGAATATCCTATTTATACTTCTAGCGCGGATGACGTCGGGGCAAAAAGTTAGCTGCTTTTAGCTGCTTATAAATGTTAATACCGGCCTTTGGTGTCACAGTTATTCAAAGGGCCCTGACAAAGGGCCTCCAACGAGGCTTAATGACTACTATATCGATTCATCGCAACCGGTTCACTGCTTTATTATAAGTATGTACCTACTTATTACACTTAGACAAAAAAATGGATTCTTATTGCATAAAACCATCCGTTGGAAAGCGCATAACTCAAGATGCCTATTGGATAATCGAAAGCGCCTTAACTCACGCTTATCCCACGATCGCATAGTGGAACATCTCGATTATTATATTGGAAGGATTTAATATTATTATTTTAAAATAATATACATCATTGAGAAGACGACGACGATTCGTGGATCTATCACGCGTAGGGATATTTGTTTATAAGTCTTATCCGTCGTAAGTCTTATCGTGCCGTATCTGGCAAAGGAATCTATGTTATCTTATAATATTCAGAGTTACAGCAGGTTATCAGCGCTATCAACAGCTGATTTTAGCACTACTGTTAATTAACATTTGTATCCTTATCTGTCTTATAGTCTCGTTTAAATACCTTGTTTTCATCTACATTTACGTAGGTGTTGGAACCCTAATAGGAAGTGATTACATATAACTATTATAACAAACTGTTGACCTAATGACGGACTGACATGCTTATTGCTTAATCCTTCTAGGTTTTATGTTTATATATTGTAATTAGTATATTTTCTGTTGCCTTAGATTTTGATAAACATTTTAAATAACTACTGGGAAAAAGCTATTCGCCAACCTGAAATACTCGAAGTTCTTAGAGCTTTTGAAGTTAGTAAGGGGATACAAGTAGCTAACTTACTTCCATTCCATGATCGTGGACGCAACAGTGCCAAAATATTTAAAACTCACTACAATATAAAAAGAAAGAATGAAATAGAAATCATTTACACATTTGCAATAACGCATAACATGGTAAATATTCCATTAAAATTAAATGCATTGCCAGGTATATAATAATAGGTCATGAACATAGGTGCACCAGTATATTTATCAGTCGATCTTAGCTGTTGGAAATATCGATGCCAAACCGTATGGAATCAATCACTCACATCTAATCACTAACATAATCTTATCGATGTCTAGTACAATAGTCTACATACAACATACTGCACGTGCGAAGGAAAATAGCTGAGCAACATCACATGGAGCTCTATGATTGTATCGGCGAAAGAAGTCAAAGCTCCAATTCCACAACACCGTGTGCATAGATTGTTTATAAATTATTGAAAAGGTGTCAAAAAGGACACTTTTGGCGTTAGGCTAACGTAATTTTTCCAATGATCACAATCATTGGAAACCAATGGAAAAATCCGTTTGTATTTGGTATACTTACTAAAATGTTTTGTTCAAACAATGTTTGGTGTTTTAAGGCTATGATTGTATTGGTTAGACCAATTACATTTCTGTCTCTATGCTAGTGAACAATATAGTGAACCATAGTGTTTCTATTAGGTCTAGATGCTACAATTTGAACTAGACAATTTTCAATAAAAGCAGAATATTCCCTGTTTCTGCTGTATCTTGTCCACTTAAAGGTTGCCTGGCAAAGATCACTTTGAGCTATAACACCGCCCATCCAACCTATTGTATTTATAAGTATCTATCTATCTAGATAGATACTTAGCTCTTCATAGCCACCAAAATGTATAAAACACAGAAAATACAATAGGTTGGATGGGCGGCCCAATCCATTGTAAAGAGAGATCTATTTCACAGAATTAGTTAGATCTTTGTTCTGTGAAATATCTATTTCACAGAACAAAGATCTAACTAATATACATTATGGAGATATTTTCAGTTTCCTTTTATCTCTCTTTACAATGGATTGGGCGAAACGAAAACTATCGATGTTGCACGGTAATACTGACCTAGAGCTAGAACTCGTTGCATTAAAGATAGTACGACGCACACGTCTGGTGCATAAATTAAAGTCAGTTGCGATGAGTAATCTTATGGAATGTTCATCCTAATTAACTGGAAGTTAAGATTCAAAATAGTCAACCTAATGCAGTTTGACAGAGTTGAAAAGCAAAAAAATGATCCCAAAAAATCACCTGCAAATGCTCTAGGAAGTGCTTCAGTTTATGGATAAGCGTAAGTTAAAATTTAAACAACGAGTCGTGAAAAATGTGGAAACGATAAACATAACCTGTTTTTTACTTAAATTAAAATTAGCTTGGATCAATTAAATAAGTACTTGAGCGTACTTGAAATATAAATACCTACCCAGGTGAAGGTATATTGCACCTTTAAACTAAGAGTCAATTTGTATCGAGGTCTCACACAAACACCGACACTTCAAGTAGGTACCTTTGTAACATAACATACTATACACCACAATATACACACAAATTCAATAAATAAATAATTAGTACCTATACAATCCAACTGAATAGCCTGAATAGCACACAACGGACTACTACTATACAGTTGTCTTTCGTTTTACTTCCTATAGAGTATTCGATAGGCTGTTGCGACTCATGTTATCGCATAAAATCCATACTTACTTTAAATATTTTTTTAAAATCGAAGTAACTTATATTTTAGTTACCAACTAGGGTTTATCTTAGAAATCAGGAACTGCGACGATTATGGCATGGCCCACAAACACTTGAAATCTGAAAAAATACCTGAGGTTCAAGCAAAGCGTTGTCCTCCGCGGGCATCGAACCGTATGTATGTCTACCATAATAGGCTTTTAGCGCTCAAAATATAGGCTTATAGGTTAAAGATAGTAAAGATTGGCATGATAAAAAATATATAGGTACTATTCACATAAAATGTGATAAAAATGTTCACCAATACTGCAAACAGAATTCAGCTATGATTGTAACTGCCACACAAGAAGAAGATTAAAACAACTTACCGCTTTACTCAAATCATAACTAGATGACATATTCACTGTAAACACTTCAGTACTCTCCGTCGGTGTTATTTTACTTGCAGTCACACAATCCAAGGCTCCCATAATTTTCAAAAACACACACTTTCCCTTAAATAGTCTATAAAAACACAGCTTTTGAAATCCGAAACGACACTTCAAGACAGACTCCTGATTATGTAGTCGACTCGAGACATATTTTTATTATGTATTATTATATTAAGTGTTTGAACAATTTTTTAAATGATCGATTTGTAAGAGCAACGAACGTCTTACACACTGTGCGGCGTTGAAGTATAACTCCTTATGTCATTAATTCCGGCTGCGCGAGCGCCGAGTGAAGTAGACTTGACGTGTGTGATATAGAAGGGGCTAGATACGTCATCGGCACCGACCGGTTCTATATACGGTAATTGCATGTACGTCTGTATGGTTATACTGAGTCTGATACGAATGTATGGAAAGTATATTTTCTTAGCGACATCAAACTAAATTTGTTGTAAATAATTTGTATATACATCCTGATTTCTGGTCTTTTTACTGCCCACTCTACATTTTTTTACTATAGCGGAATCAACGAGGTGAGTGTGTTTGTTGCTACTCAGGTAAAGGCTGAACGGATTTTGATGAAATTTGGCATAATCTTGACTTCCATACTCTGAAGATACTACTTTGAAGATACTTCTTAGGTCTAAAATAAGTATATTATGAGTGATGCAACAGGGTGCGGCTAGTGAATAAAATATAATCATATTTTATCTGTTTGTCTGTATCTATTTATACAAGGTAGAGGTTTCATACATTGTATGCGATCACATGAACATTGAACATGTTCAAGAGGTTTTGAAACGAGATAATTCTTCAACTGAGTCGAGGAATAAACCTTCTATCAGAGATAAAATGTGAAACTATGCAACAAAAATGTTATTATTATGTTTCAACATCAAAACTCACATCAATAGCATACTTACTTATCTTAAAAAAAATATCTTCTTCCTATCAATAATATTTTCTCTGCAAACAATGGTATCAGAAAATGTACTTACCTGATGGATGTTCTGTTATATATTTTTATACAGATCTCTCTACGATATAAAATATATAAATGTAGGTACTATAAGTGTTTTTATAATCTCATCTATCTAAACTACGAGTATCTATGTTAACTTAAATCACAATAGTATTTCGACTGGATTCATGCATTCACATTTCATTTTTCATACCACATCTAGACCAGAAAAATCTTTAAAAACTCTTTGTTGTTGAGTCATTTTATACCTGAGAAAGTTACTCCAACAAACTGGTCCCAAAATTTTCCTGTATACATACGTACAGAAATGGCACGGTAAAATCTTCGTTTCTACATATTGTCGGATTTTTAATCTCATGGAGTTAAAATCTCACTCGGTCTCTCTCACTCAGCTCATCGCATTTTATCTCATTTCGATTGTCAAGTTTACTCCATGAGCATTCCATGAGATTAAAACTCCGACTATTATCTAAATACTTCACAAGCTAACTACATGTTTGCTATTATTTAATCTGTGACTTATCATACGCATGATTCACGCATCGTAATCCAACACTATCACTATTAACCATTCTATGCTCAATATGACATATTATGACTTACAAGTGTTCAAGCCTCAATGTGAAATACTAGATTGTACTACAAGGGAACAAAATAATGTAGTTTATAATACGAAATAATTAGGGCGAGAGCGATTATTTGAATCCAGAGCGAAGCGAAGGATTCTAGAGTAGAATCCCGAACATAGCGAGGGATTCTAGATTGTACTACAAGGGAACAAATTAAGTACTTCGCTCGAGGTTAAATAATTTTGTTCTCGTGTGGTGCACTCTGCTTTTCATCCTAAACTATGAGAAAAGTCATTTCGTAGCTGTTATTAAGTGCGCTGGAATGACCCACTTTGTTAGGACTTATCAAGGAACCGTTTGCCTCTTTTCGAATAGATGGGATGAAAAGTTATATATCCAGTTTTGTAGACGTAGGTTGGTTCCGGGTTGCAGCGTATTCATCGTCACCGATTGTACCTAAATGTTTCACCTAGAGACAGTGAGTCACAGTTCTGCAGTTTCCTCGATATAATAAGTAACCGTTATTGCCATCTTTACTGCAATCATGATCACCAGTAGCTGCATCTCTTGATTGTTTTTTGTGTTTTGGATTTGAACGGTTTGTGCATGTAGGTAAGATAGATAGATAAATAATAATAAATAGAAGCCTTTATTCACTGACCATGAGTGTACATAGTATGCAACGAACGGTTGTAAACTAAAGTGAAACAATATGTAAGTAACAAATACTATTTCTTAGCAATCAGTTTATTTGTCAGTTTGTACTTCATCTAAGCGATGGTTTGGTAGAAAGAGAGTATGGATGTAGGAAGATTTACAAAACAGATTTATGGATATAGTATGTATGGACCAGCCGGCATAGGTTGAAGTAGGCGGACGTACCGCGATCACTTTAAGGACGTCCGTCCTAAGGAAAGGTCAAGTCAAAAGTACCTATAGCTAGCGAGCATGTATGAAGACTTATGAAAGCGGAAGAAGCGAAGTAGGTCTGTCAGGAACGTATCATGTAACAGGATGTAGTCTCTGCGCATACTTTTACTAATTTTTTTTAGGAGGGGGAAATGCCGTCACACTTCCCTTCCGCCACGGGGGTGGTGGAAGGGGGTGTTTGGGACACGAGCCCACTAAAACCCCCCCGTGAGCCGTCGATCCGCCTGGAGTGGGGCGAGATGGGGTCGTGTTGGCATTCACCATCTCAAACTGCGCATACTAACCCTAACGGAAAAAAGGGGGGGCTAGGATGCATGTTGTAATGTATGTTTACCATTACGATTCGTATCCGCGTCGTGGTCTTTATTTGTTACTGTCTAGACCAAACCACACATGGCCATAAATAATGAACACATGTAAAAGTGTTTTTCAACTTGTTTGCTGTAACAGTGTAATATGTAAAGAAGCTGGTAACTGAGTCAGACTTTTTTGTATTTACTTACCTACTTATGATGCAAAGTAAAATATATAATAGGAAGGGCACATTCCTAAACTTTGGTCACTGGTCACAATATCAGCGAACGTTCATGCCGTGATAAGTTAAACAGCTGTATTATGTACCCAACTACTTTTACTACTAAACTGTAGGTTGTAGTACCGTAGTTGGTTTCACATGAAGACCATGAATTTTAACATCAAATGTTAAAATTCATGGTTTTTCTTTTATTTCTGACACTATTTGTTAATTAAAAAATAATCCTTATGGTGAAGCCTCTCGATCGGTATGGTAAAGCTACAGGGTGATTATTTTTCTCGTGTTACGGGTTCGATTCCCGGTTCAACCATGTAATTATTTTAATATCTATGAATGCAGTATAAATTGTTTTTAAAATTTAAATAATGTCTTCTTTCAGTAAAATGTTCCATCTACAATATTCAAGGTATTTTCCCTCCGTGTAGCATATCCGTGGGATGCCCTTTGCAGGATATCACAGTTCTAACCGTTTACCAATGTTAAACCTTCGCCGACGGATATTAACTAAAATGAGGTAACATGAAAAACAAAAAAACTTTAAACAAGAAAGTTTGACGCACGGTACAAGTTGACGTACCTAATCTATACATACATAGAAATAATATCTCTATGTATACATATAATAAAAATGTAACGGATCACTGTCTGTACATGGAAGATAAGAGAAAAAATATTATTGTGACCTTTATCAACGCAAATAGCGCCCAAAACAATGATTGTTAGAATTTTTGTCTGTTTGTCTGTGCGTTTGTGCAACTGCACGCTATTCTCAGAAACGGTTTATCCGATTTAGATGGTGATTTTAACTAATATATAGTGGTAAGCTTCACTTAACATTTAATGTTTGTTTCATGTCAATCGGTTCATAAATAAAAAAGTTATGCCAATATAATTTAAAGGTAATTAGTAAAAATAAGTGCTACCCAAAGTCACTTTTCCACGCCGACGAAGTCGCGGGCTAGCGGCAGCAGCTAGTCAAAAATATTTTTGTTGAGTTCAAAAGAATATTTTTGTAACTATCTTAGCTTCGTTTATCAAAATAATGAATTTACCAGAAATCAAGCCGTATGAAGAGCAGGCTATTGACTTGGTTGTGAACGTCTTGAACACTGCCAAGGGCAAGTTTGTCCGGCAGAACTTGTATGAGCTCGCTCGTAAGTATGAAATAGGTATTTTAAAAATATTCATATAGGTATCCTTTATTCATTATGAATTGTATTTATTTATCAGTAAAATTGACATATTGTGGAATGTTGACTGTGGTTGTTGATAATATGCTCCTTAATACCCCTTACCTAATAGAAACTGATAGCAACCAACCCAGTTTTATTATTGCCCTATTTTCTTTTTCAATCTGAAAATGGTTTGGTAGATAATAATATCTATTATTTAATTTCTCCTTTGTGTTTTCATTTCATAACTACATCTTGATATCAATAAAGAATAATACAATTATCTGTCTAACTTATCTAATGTTAACACAAGTAATTAGTTGTTCTTTTTGAACCGACTTTAAAACACGAGATAATTTTCCATTTAACTGGTAGTTCTTTTTTTTGTATTACAGGAAGCCGCGATGCGTTTGCCAGCAAGTTTAACGTTGGACTCAAACCCCTCAAGAACCCGCTGGCAAAAACAGCGGCGACGCTTGTGGCAGAAATCATTGAGAAAACTTGGAAATTGACCCCCACGTTCATGTACTACCTAAAACACATGGACAGCTCCCAGGACGAATGTTCGCATTACTATTACATTGAGGTTCGTGTTTTTACATCATCATCATCGTCGTCGTCGTCATCATCACCATCCGCGAATGAGATCGGCGCAGGACCGGAAAGAGGGGTGTGGTTAGGAAGAGGCCTATGTCGGGTAGTGGATCGATACGGGCTGATGTTAAGATGAGTGTGGTCTGATGTGCTATGGGGTTCTTTTGACCTTTCGTCAAGCGTCTGTGTTTACAGCACGTTATGACGTCACACTTCTTCTGCAAAGTGGCATAGTGAATACGGGGTGGTTGGAGTTTTACCATGAAGTTCTAATAACAATGCAATATTAAGGTGACAGCGAGCTGATCTGATAATAGAGTAAGAATTAAGCCGGAGCTGGTCAGTAGTGGGCAGTGACTAACAGCAGAAAGATAATTAAAGTTCATTTTGATTGGTGTCCCAGGAAAGTCTTCTATATATACTCGGTTCCCAGTCTCATGGATTAAAAGCCTCTCTCTCTGTCTCTCTCGCTCATCTCACGTCATGTCATCTCATTTTGATTGTCAATTTTACTTCATGAGATAAGGAATCCGAGTGTAGTGGAGTACGGGACTTGCTAACAAGGCTCTGAATGGACATTATGATTGCAGGCCGTATTCAGCCAGCCTACAGTCAAGTACCCAATCCCGCAAGCCACCGCTTCTGTATTTTTCAGGATTGAAGACACCCATATTGAGCCTTCGGAAATCAGGGGAACACCTATGGTAAGTTTATATTCATTACAAGCTTCAAAGAGTATTGAGTAAGTAAGCATACTATATTATACTAGCAGACACGGCCACGCGTTGCTGTGACTAAGGTTTTTGTTATTGCGACTATATATTGAGATGTAAGCTACCCTATCTTTCAAGTTAGATCAAACTGCACGCGCTGTGCAAATTTGATTAAAATCGGTCAAGTAGTTTAGGAGTCCATTGAGGACAAACATTGTGACACGAGATTTATATATATTAAGATTATATAGGTATGTTAATTCGGCTTACAGTGACGACTATTTGAAAGGCCCACCACCTCCATTCAGTACAGTTTCTGGTACCATAAAGTGCAATACCCACAATGACCACTCCCCTAGTGACCACTCCCCTAGTCACCACTTCTCATCAATTTACCACTTTTTTGTTTGATCGCTTCTCAGATGTACTTCCGAATCGAAGGTCACCACACAGACCACGACATCCGCCACGTACTCCTGCCAGTTGATAGAATCCTCGCTGTCATCAAGATGAAGATCAACTTCTTCAAAAGACTTGAAGCCATGAGACTGTTTTAAACTGACGTATTTTATGTTAGTATATTTTGGAACACATTAAAAGTACTTTTATGTCATTATTGAGTATTTTTGTATGGGTTGATGGGGTTCGTAATATCATAATTATGTTACGGGTAGATGTGGTCGAAGGTGACCAACATTCTAAGTTTAAAATGAGACTAGTTCAAACAGGTTTATTCCCAACGACCACCCCTGATTCTGCCCCCAGTGGTGGTCGTTGCAACACAATATGTACTGCCAGCAAGATTTGAGACCGATTCCCAGCTGGGGGAACCCGAAATTTTGACCCTAAACCTATTTTTACCTTCAATGACTCACAAAATAGGATCATCTCATGACTCATAAAACACTAATTTGAATAAAATTAAGAAAACGATTTCAGTTGAAAGATAAAACGTGAGGAAGGCATTTTGTATGAGATGAATGCATGAATGTATGAGTCATCGAGGCAACTTATAGAATTCTTAGGAAACTCTTACGAGGATATATATATTTGGAATTCCATAGGTCTGAACCGAATTTTAATTAATAGGTTACCAGTGTTACTACACATAGTACTATTAAGAACCTTGTGGCACTTATGTTTTATTCACTAAAATATGTTCATATAGAGTGAAATCTAGAATATTTTTATTGAGGAAAAGTTGTAGACAGTATGGTACACAACTGTCATTAACTTTTTCGGAGAATCATATTTGTTTCACATCTGTATTTACCTGAACATGGAATTTTTTAACAATGAGGGGAAAAAGAGTACAATTTAGTTAATAGTCTCACTCGCGCACTCGTTGATGTCTTTTACTTGACGAAAAAGTGTAATCGTGTGAATCGAGTTTCGCTAAGGTTTCCGGGGTTCGTGAGTTAGGGTAGGGTAAGTTATCTATTGCTGAGCCATCGATCGGCCTGGAGTGGGGCGAGATGGGGTCGTTTTGGCATTCACCATCTCGGCCCACTCCAGGCGGATCGATGGCTCACGGGGGGGGGGGGGGGGGGGCTTTAGTGGGTTCAAGTCCCACACGCCCTCCTTCCGCCACCCCCGTGGCGGAAGGAAAAGTGCAGAGGCATTTCCCCCCCTCAAAAAAAGGGGCAAGTTATCTACGCGTTTACGTGACCAAGACGTGCTTTTTTAAAACCCCCGCACTGTGGAATTTGGTGGATTGTTTACTACCGTGTTTAATTTTTGAGACCGGGTGAGATAGTTGGCAAATTTAGCCCATATTTTTTACTCCGCAAAAATTTTATCATAATTATTATACGACGACCATAAATTGTCGTCTCAAAGGCGTTTTACATTCTAAGCCAGCCTCTCACATTTCCAAAGAAACAATGGCCGAATCTTATTTCTAAACCTACTTACTGACTCATTGTTCGAAGCCGTTATCTATTTGCAGTCAATGCCCTTGTTCCGCAACCATCAGAACTTTCACTGCTGATCTGAATTGCAAATGCACTGCTCGGTTTATTTTAAACGTAATATTATACAAGTAAACACAAGTTTGAGAAAACGTTTGAGTGAAATCATTTTCTTTTATCTGTAAAACTATCTGGAAGTTTCAGTAATGCCACTATAGAGGAAATAAATTACTGTTGGCTGTGACTTAACTGGATAACTGACTACCAGTGCGACTAGCTATTGGACTGAGACACGACCATTTGCGTCACGCCGAAGAAAATGTTTTTACACCTGACTATGTCATTCAGTACCTATTTGCTTTATCAAAAGCGTGATTACCAACTACAGTTTAATAATATGTCAGCTGACGCACAAACAAATAATCGTTTTGGTGATGGCAGTTATTAACACCGTGGTTAAGGTAGATACCACAAAACCTGTAGGCAAGACGGTCTCCAAGTTAGCTGAATACATGCCTGTGTTGAATTATTTAGAAGTTTCTATTAAAAAAAGACTGTGGTTGTATACGTACAATTTAAATGGTGTTTCGATATCAACGTACTTATCTTTATACAACTGTTACTTGAATTCCATTGAAATAAAATGGGATTTATATACAACTCAGTGACAATACCAGTAGGGACTAAATTGTTTTTAAATTGTTAATTGTTTATCTCAATACTTCCGCTTTTGCTACTTTTGGTATGCCCAATTGGATTTAAATTGTATTGTTTCTCAATGATTAGATAATTGGGACAAAGGCCGCTTGCCTGATGGTCAGTGGCATGCGCATAATAATAGTGATGAGCCAACTGCGAGAGTGAAGTAGCAGGTTGGATTCCCCCACTGGGGAAATAACTGTATGATCCACACCTAACTGTCGATGGGTCGTCTTAATTCCTGGTTTCTTAATACACGACCAGGATCCAGTGAGATGTAATATAACCGCAGGTTCTTTAAGATTGTGACTTGTTATTAAAAAATAAATATTGGCGCTTACAGACAGACAACATCATCTTAGTGTACCTATGCCTAAACTATTTCGTGGGAACCATAAAAAACTAAGGTCTACACAGAACTGAAAAAAAAAACATAGCACTATCATTATCTAAATCACCATCAGACTCTGTTGGTGCCGAAAATATGACTTTAAAGCCTTTAACAATAGACTAAATGCCGAACTAAACCCCGGCTACTACCTGACTGAGTCACGGTATAAACATGCCGGCATAATAGTTCTTTACCTGTCATTCGAGCGCCTTGAGGTTGCGCGAGCGCACGCCACGCGTCCGCGAATCGTGTTTGTAATTCGAATTTCTCGTGTTTACTGTGAAAAAGTGTTTTTTAAAATGGTGCGGACTTTCAAAGTGAGTTGTTTCCGAGTGCCGAGGCGGGGTAAAGTGATGCCCACGCAGAGTACGGACGGCATATTCACCATTGATATGTCTTCGACGTCTACTCTGGATGTTGCTGTAAGTTGGCGCGGTTATATTTTTACTGTGACGAGTTCATATAATGTACACAGTGATAAGCCAGCTGCCAGCTAAATATGTTGGCCTATACCTAACCTACAATTATTAACATAAGTTACTTTTTACACGTTCAATCTGGTGTCAGTCTGGCGTCAGTGTGGAATTGTGATGGCCAAGTTGCCGGCGCGGATGTATTGTTCCGATATCGCATTTTAACAAGTAACGGATCATTGAAACCTGTTTTTTTGCACTGGGTTCGGATCTGACAAGTTTAACTGCGTCGCCCGGCAACAGTGAAAGGTTGACCGTGTAATGTGTGCCTTAAAGTATATGCTAGTAAGTATACGTATATATGCTTAAATATTATAAGGATATGCTTAAATGTTTAGTTTATTCTGTTTCTTAATATTTTTAATAACATCATCTGTTAAAATTTCAACTGTCTTACAATCACGGTTCATGAGATACAGCCTGGTGACAGACGGACAGACAGACCGATGGATGGACAGCGAAGCCTTTGTAATAGGGTCCTGTTTTACCCTTTGAGTGCGAAACCCTAAAACGATAACAGAACAACGACCATACGAAAAAATACGGTATGAAAAGAATAAAAGCAACTCTATTTTGTTACCAAAACAGCTGTTTGAGTACAGTTTACGTCACAAGTTGCAATCCACATGACATTATGTTGTAAGCGACGCGCGTGCGCTTGCGTGCTCGACTGTATTCTTCTATAGTATACAACTATACATACACATTACGCATGCCTACACATTATTTCTCGGAAATTACAATGGAACCATGAATCACCTGATATGAGAAGTTGTTTAATTCAAAAGTGGTTCTCGGGTACTTTCTACTAACTTTGAAAGTTTACAAACATAATATATAACATAAAACTCGATGTATAAACATATTATGTTGCAATAAACAATTGAGTATTGAGTATTGTGTTTATAAAAAGCAGTAATGCAGGTAATGTCTAGTTTATTACCGTCTAACCACTTATCGTTGTTAGTACCGCGCGTATCTCAAACATTTCAAAGCAGCAGAAGCCTCTCAGTTACCTTACCACAAACGCAGAGAACACTATTTAGATGTAACAGTGAGATTTACCCCCGTATCGTTAGTCGTTACCTCCAAATTAATTTCACTCAACCTTTGCTGAGGGACCTCGGAACTCTCCCCAATAGTTCCTCATAATATTTGGTATCGTTAGTGGAGCTTTCGAGGTTCCTCGGTACTCCATTTTAACACAAATTATCGTAGAGAAGCGGCTTCGAGGAACCCTCAAGGTACGTCGCGAGGTATCTTGAGCTGACAGATGGTTTGTTTCCTTCGTACGAGGATTATTGTCAAGAAATAACCGAGTGGAGGAAATTTTGCCAACTAACGATACCAAAACAGGCAAGTGACTTTGAGTGGAGCGAAAGAAGTTTGGAGGTAACGATTAACGATACGGGGGTTAGTGTGAGTTCCATAAACGGATGAGGTTGTGTCAGTTGATATTTTGTATGGGGCGAGGTGGTGAATGCCAACACGACCCCATCTCGCCCCACTCCAGGCGGACCGACGGCTCACGGGGGAGGTTTTAGTGGGTTCAAGTCCCACACGCCCCCCTTCCGCAACCCCCGTGGCGGAAGGGATAGTGCGAAGGAATTTCACCCCTCAAAAAAAAAAGTTGATTTTTTGTCGCCGGGAGGTGGGGACGACAACTGAGAATATACGTTCATCACGCCGACCAAGGGCCGAACGTGAGAGGTGAACCAGTCCTGGTAAACCCATTGCGTGCAAGTATGAGCGTACCTACTACATACTATACGTAGGTAGGTAATTATGAGCGTCGACCTTTACCGGTCTGGGTAGGTAACTGCTATAACGACTTTTAGGGATGCGTGCTGACGCTATTTCCTGTAAAATAACTGCCACTATTGAATAATAATTATATTATTTGCTAATGAAAAAAGTTTATGATTGTGTTATTTATTAAATATATAGGTATTGAATTTGATAAAGAAAAAAGTTGATACTATTCTAATAAGGAATCAAGGTTAGGATTGTGTTTGTATGTTTGTTACTTCTTGATGCTCAAACGGCTGGACCGATTTTTATAAAATTTGGTATGGTCTCACACTTTGGTAACACTGACTACTGTTTGTTTATTCCGAAAACAGCTTAGTCAAAATCCAAAAGGTGAAGGACATTGATGATGTAGTTCAATGTTATATGAGGAAACGATTTGGGTCTAGGTGATGTTGAACCAATTTATTTTATAGCTTATTTTATAGTAATATTATACTAGTTAACTGCTTGGCTGAGCACGCTAGGAAAATCGGTATAATTTGTCTTTCTATCTGAAGAGGCCATTTATGTCTGTTATGTACGCGGGGACAAAATTATCGCGGGGCCTGGCTGGAGAGTTGGACATAATATTAAATAACTTTCCAAGTTTAAAAATATAAAATAATTAATTCAAGCTCGTTCACAGTACACCGAGCAGGTACGTACTACGATTAAAGTTTATTCTTCGGGAATTTTCATGTAGTGTGTTCGCTACTGTGCGTAGTTCTAGCCTTGGAATAATAACACATAGAAATCAAGTACCCACTAGAGCCGTGTAGCCATTTTTACTGAGACTTTTTGGGCCTACTTCGGACTCTGACTCGCTATTGCTCGAAATCAAAGCCTTTATGGTAAATATTTATTCATTTTCCCTGCTCTTGGATTAAATACCAATACGTCTGCGACATTTTCATTGCCCATAGCCCATTGCCCATTGCCATGATAATTACATGCCACTCACGCACACATTGATAAAAATATGGCTTCACTTTTGAGTGAAACTACGCATGGAACTATCCTTCTCTGCGTTATTTATTCTACGGTTCTAGTAGTATTACTTATTCTGTGCCAGAAGTGCTGCCGATGCGGGTCACTCGATTGTGATGCCTAATCTAGTAATACAACAGGGTCCAAAATCAAAGAGCAAGATTTTGATTTACAGCAGGTTCTATGTAAATTGACGAAGCGAGTAACTTTAATGATTCTTAGCTACTTACGACGTTCATCCCGCGTGCGTAATAAAGTACTCAATAACAGCTATAAATAGGTAAGTACAAAATAAGTGCGTGCCTGTCATTCGTAGTAGGTATGCCAAGAATCCATCTGTTTACTACTATGTGAAGTATTTATAGGACTTTATCAATTAACTCACTCGTCAGAACTGTGCCAATAAAACTTGTGAGTGAGAACTCATAAATTAACTTAGAATAATATTTTATTATTGAAACTGTTTGAATCAATTGTCAATATTTGATATGAAAGAGAGACTGGCTGTTTTCAAGTTTTGATCCTCAGCTCATAGGCCAACTTTATATGAAAAATAGAATATGAAATTTACGAGCTAAGTATTCTATGATTTATTCCAAACGAACACCACTTCTTAATACCAATGATATTTCTTTTAATAATATTTATTTTGTATTACAAACGGATACCACTTTTTAAAACACTTTTTAAACCAAACCAAACTAACAAAAATGTTTTATATCTTACACTAAAATCAGTTTGGTTTTTGGTGATTTTGGAGCTATATTTGATACCAAAAGTACCAGGGTATCATAAGACACGAGCAGATTGGATCACCTCTTGTTCCATTCTGGTTTTGGAGCTATATTTGATACCAAAAGTACCAGGGTATCATAAGACACGAGAAGATAGGATCACCTCTTGTTCCATTCAGTTGATTCTGTATGACTGTGTTTTGGAGCTCTATCTATATTTCATACCAGAAGTACCAGGATAGCATAGGATACAAGGAGGCCTCACCTCGTGTTTCATCCAGGTGGTAGTATGACTCTGTTTTGTAGAGCAAGCATCAGGCATAATATACTGACAACCACGTGAAATCACGTCATTTCTTACAAAAATATTCAAACAAAAGTGAAATACGTTAGCGGCAGGCGGAGGATCGAAAAAAAACCGAAAAAGAATTTATAAATTTAATTAAAAATAAAAGTTACAATTAATTTCTTATAACTAAAAAGTGTGGTTCCACATCGAGGCGGGAATATGGAATGCCATTCTTACAAAACTATAATTCACACGAGCCGGTGATTGACGTCACGCGGCATCGGCATAGCGACCGGTGCAAGTGCAGCGTCGGCGATCTTCATAGTGGACGGCTACGTAATTCCTCCACCCTTAGAGCGGCGACTATTTGAGGACGTTTAGCGAAAATGTCGCCGGAATGTGTTCGGGGTCTTCATTTTTCGCCAGGATTATGGTTGGAGGCTGCTGGTCCTTTTTCATTCTTCTTCGGCGTCTCAGTATGCAGCGCCGGGTCATTACGATGATGGTAAGTGCAACCACGCTTAACAGTATCGTGTAGAGTGGTACTGTCGTGTGGTAGAGGACGTTTGCTTCTACGTCGTCTATTTGTAGAGGGGCCTGGACCATAATTTTGTCCTGGATGCTGTGCAGTCCTTGGAGATCGACGGAGTTCAGGTTGATGTGTGTTGCCGTCGTACCTTGCTTCTCAACGTCGTAGGGTATCTTCGTTAATATGAGGGGCTGGCCTTGAATCTCGTCATTGTCGTTGGCGATGGTGAGCTCTTCAGTCTTCAGACGACATCCCACGGGAATTGTAGTGAGGTAGCTTCCCTGGAGCGACGTGTAGTTTCTTCCGCGGCAGATGAGTTGTACCTTCGTTTTTTGGGGGAATGACAGGACGTAGTGCTGGTCATCCAGCTTCTCCATTGCTTCTCTCGTCAGGGTTACTGTCGTGAGATGGCAGGATTCTTGTAGGACTTGGTTGGTGATCAACTCCTGGATGCAGTCAGATCTGGTGCGGATCTGATGGGTGATGTCTTTCTCACAGAGGTACCAGTTATTCAACTTCGGGCATTCTGCCTCTATGTACACGAATGACATCTCGTTAGTTGCAATGAAGGGAAAGGATGGGATAAGAGCCTGTGCGTGCTTATTAGGTACTATCGATAATCTATATAAATCGTAACTATCCTTAGAAACTATCGGGAAATTAAAAACGAAAACGATTTGTTTGTTAAAGTAATAAGATCCCGGTCTTATAATATCGTAATATTGTCTAAGTTCTAAATCTAAAATCTGCTCTCTGCCATATATAATTTTAAGTTTACTAACCATTGACTCTAATATCTCTATATCTATCATAGAATGGTGCGTACTAGAAACGCGAATAAAAGCTAAACTATTCTCTATTCTAAGTAATTCTTGAGTTAAATCTTCTACATTTTCACCGATTACTTCTAGAAGTTGGGCAAACTTGGCGTATTTAATTAAGCTATTTTCTTTTAGTGCGTCACTGTTAAGTATTAATTCTATTGTAGTATTAATTTTATTCTGATTATCTATTATTTGTTCAAGTACGTTATTATGTTTAAACATCCACTCTTTACTCATACTAATGTGCTTGTTGAACTCGGTTAACATTTTATTTTCATTAGTTTGTAATGTTTTAATTGCATCGTTAAATTCTAACGCATCAGTATGATCAAGGTTTCCAGTTATACTTTTAATAACTGAACCCAGTCCGTCTACAAGACCTCTTTTACTTCTATTAGGTTCTAAAGATTTTAATTGGTTTAAAACTTTGTCAAGCTCATTAGTAAGATAATTAATTTGAATTTCGTATAGTGAGTAAGTGTCATTAGTCATTCGATCTCGGTAGCTTAGTAATTGAGTCTGTAGCGAGTGTACATTGTCTTCTATGTCTTTCAATTTTACGTACTGTAGGAATGTATGGTGGTGAGTCGTTAGTCTCATGAGTCCGAGTTTGTAGGGTAGCAATCCTGGTCCATCGTCAAGACTCTCAAGTCTTATCTCTTGAGATTGCGTCATTGGAAGGATCACTATTAGCAGGATTCTGTAACAAATTTGCTGCTTTAGGGATACGCTTTAATCTGGACTTTGCCACGGGGCCTCGCTTCTTAGAAGTATAAATGTGAATTGGCAGGTCAGCTAAAACTGTGTCCTGCGTAAAACGTGGGGCGGTCTTTTGTCGACTAGCTAGAGGGTTCTTTACAAAAATCTGCTGTTGGGGTGCATATTCTATCTCAGGTTCGCGAGTCTTATTTCTATTCTCGATTAATGCGGTGCGATTAGCGTGAGATGAGGAATTTACTATCTCGTAAACTTTCTTCATCTGATCTCTGTGGGTTTGAACATACTGTTGTAGTAACTGTTGGGTAATGTCAATGTCAAGGCAGTCTCTAGGGTCAAAGTGTCCGGTCAGTAAATCGAAAGGTCTGCATCTAGTAAAAGAGTGTATAGAACTATTATAGGCTATAATAGCGTAAGGCATGAGATTAACTATGGGTTCATCTTTATGTTGCAATTTAAGTATTCTGAGGTGTTCAAGAAGTGTAGAATGAAACCGTTCTATATTACCGTTGTCATTAGGAGAATGAGCTAGTATTCTATGGTGGTTAATCTTATGTAGCCGCGTAAATTCCATGAACAACTGGTTGGTAAATTCTGTTCCGTTATCTGTGATAATGGTCATAGGGACGCCATGGTGGGTACAGTAGTGTAAAAGGGCTTGTAAAATGCTAACAGCTGTTCCGTCACGCAGATGGTATGCTTGACCGTACTTTGTGAATACGTCCATGAAAGTTACGTACTTTTCATTCTGTGCTGTGAATAAATCCATGTGGATTATTTCAAACGGCTTAGTAGCTGGGGGTACAATATTAAATTGAGGTCGAACTGGATTCCTATCGTATTTAGCCTGGCCACAGATCGTACATTCACCTATGAATTTAGTTATTTGTTCTTTCATTTTCGGCCAATAGTATTTACGGGATAAAGCTAAATGACATTCATTAATTCCGCGATGGTTGGTTTTACCATCATGGTAGTGGCGGATTATCTCTTGTTGTCGGAGATACTCTTTAACGTTTTCTAACTCAACTTTAGATAATACAAGATTCATTGAAGAACTTCTGAATTTATCTTGTAAAATTGGAATGATTGAAAACATAGCCAGAGGGGGATTAATTAATAATGCCGTCTTAACTTTCGGGTTAACGTACTCTTTAACTGCATTTATAACGTCTTCTTCTAAATTAGATTCAGATAATTGAATACTAATACGTGTGTGGGTGTCAAATGGTTTAGTCACTGTCGGTCGTTTCTTAACGTCGTTAACAAGGGTGAAATGTATCTGTCGGTTAAATTTATTTAGGGGTTCATCTGTTATAGGAATCTCTAAAATGGGATTCTCGTTACTAGTGTGAACCGTTTCAGTAGAAGAATTGGCTGGGGCAGTTATGGTGTCAGATGGATTGCCCATTAAAGAATTTAATTCGTCAATTTCTTCTATTAAGGACATAGCTTCCTTAGTGTGAATTTCTACACGGGAAAGTGCGTCTGCGTTAGTGTTAGATTTGCCTTTCTTGTAAATAACAGTATAGTCAAATTCGCTCAGTCGAAGTCGCCATCTCGTGAGACGTGAATTTGGCTCTTTCAAATTCATCATCCACTGCAATGGTTTGTGGTCAGTCAAAATCTTAAACTTTCGTCCGAATAGGTAGGGCCTGAAGTATTTCGTGGCCCAGACTATGGCAAGCAACTCTTTCTCGATAGTGCTGTAATTCATCTCGCTCTCATTTAAGGTTCGAGATGCATAACAGATTGGTTTATCGGATCCTATCGGGCCTTGGGATAAAATAGCTCCGATAGCTACGTTTGAAGCATCTGTAGTGAGATTGAATTCCCTACTGAAATCTGGGTATTGCAAGATAGGGTCATTAGTTAAGAGGATCTTGCATTTCTCGAAACAGTTTACGTACTCATTGTCTAGGGTGATTTTTCTACCCTTTTTCAGGCACTGAGTAAGTGGCTTAGTGGTACGGGCGAAGTCTGGGATGAATTTTCGGTAATAACCGAGAAGTCCTAAGAATTGTTTAATCTCCTTCGGAGTCTTAGGGATGGGGTACTTTTTAATAGCGGAAATCTTGTCAGGATTCGGCTTTATGCCATCTTTGGTGATAATATGACCAAGATAAGCTGTTTCAAGCTTAAGAAACTCAGATTTGTCCATCTGGATTTTAAAATTGGACTCTCTAAGTCTCTGGAAGACTTTCTCGAGATTAATCATGTGCTCCTGAAGGGATGTGCTGAACACTATGATATCATCGAGATAAACGAGGCAGATCTCGTTCTGAAGGCCTCTAAGGACATTGTCCATAACACGTTGAAACGTGGACGGAGAATTTTTAAGTCCCATGGGCATTCGAAGAAATTCAAAATGCCCGTGTTCGACATTGAATGCGGTCTTCTCGATATCCTGCGGGTCCATTTCAACCTGGTAGAACCCACTGGCCAAGTCTAAGGTCGTAAAATACTGGCACTTGCCTAATTTGTCAAGAACGTCACTAATATTTGGAATGGGGTATTTGTCGTCGAGTGTCTTTTCGTTAACCTTACGAAAATCAACCACGAGGCGCCACTTCTGTTTTCCAGAGGCGTCTATCTTCTTTGGTACTACCCAAATGGGTGAGCTCCACGCTGACTCAGATGGTTGTATAATACCCTGTTCCAACATTTTTCCTATCTGGTCCTGAACTTCCTGGCGGTGCACGAAAGGGTAGCGATAGCTTTTAGTGTGTACTGGCACTTCGTCGGTGGTTCTGATTCGATGTTTAATTTTATTTGTAAACGTAAGTGCTTCGCCTTCTATATAAAATACGTCCGGGTAACGAGAGCAGAGGGTAACAAGGTTAACCTTTTCCTCTTCATTTAAATGATCCGTTCGCAACCGTGATACTACATCTTGTACGCGTGCCGTAACTTGTTGAGTACGCGTGCACTCAGTATTAAATAATTCCGCGTGCGCTGGCCGGTCAAGTGAAAATATGACGTCATTTGGTGTTGGATTTTCAACTTCTAAGTAGCCACGATTGTCGATAACGGTTGTAATGCATTCGTGAACTAAACAGTTACAGAGGACTTGTTCCCTGATGAAAGCTTCGCCATCTGTAGTGTCCACGGGAATACGAACGATTTTAGATGTTCCCGCTGGAATAATATCTTCGTATAAGTTCACGTTGCACGAGTTATACATCCTGATGGGATTAGACGCAGTTCGCGTTAACAGTTGACCTTCTCTCAAATCTATACGGGCTTCCCAATTACTCAATAGATCTAAACCTATGAGCCCGTCGAAATAATCATGAAACCGATAAATGAATAACTTCATGCAATCAGCGTCATTAAATTCTGCAAAGCACGGCAAAGTAATAGAATAATTATTTCTACTAGTTGCGTGTATGTTCGTCACCTCAAAGGGGTCGAAGTTAAGAGGGAAATCAGAAAAGTATTTCTCAACGGCCTCGGGGCTAATAAAAGATTGGTTAGCACCGGTGTCTATAAGAAGTTTTAATGGTGGGTGCGCGATTTGAATATATGGCAATTGCCGCTGCGTCTGGAGGTTTAATTCTATGTTGGTTTTTGTAAATTCGAAACCTCCTGAAAATCCTGCTCTTCATGGCTAGGTCCTGCCTGTGGTTGATAATCGTCAGGCAGTTGGCTGTCCGTAGTCACGTCATAGTAAGTCGGTTCATAAGCGAAACCGGGGGCAAAACCACTGTCACTATAGTCAGTATAGTAATCGGACTCCGGCTGGTAATAATCGTAATATGAGTCATTGTATGCCGCGCACTCGTTCATGTTCATTTCGCGAGTTTTAAAATAATTAGTTGGCGGCGGGTTTCCGAATTTACTCCAATCATGACCCATGATCATTTTAGTGTGGGGCAATGGTTTTGGAGTAAAACGCTGAACTCCACTCATAGGCTGAGGGCCTTGAGGCTGTGGTGGATTATAATTACGGGGCGGTAATCTAAAAACGTTACTGCGTGGGTTGTAGTTAGGTGGTGGTGCAGCGAACATTCGTTGCGTATTTGAGGGCATACGATATTGGTTTTGTTCCGCAAATTTAAAAGGTTGAGGCGAAGGCCTCATAGGTCGCTGTCCCATAGGCACGGGCCAATTAGGGGTAGGCATTTGAAAATTTAAGGGTCGCGGGGGTGTAAACGGTATTTGTTGAAATTGGGGAGTGACCTTAGGGGTCAATTGATTTTTGGGGGTCTCGTTACGCGATTGCAGATAAATGATGTTAAGCTCTTCCTGCACATATTCGAGCGCTTTTTCTATAGTGGCGGGGCGCATACAACGTATGCGGGACCCTAAAGGTTCCTTTAAACCACGTACGTACGCCTGCATAGTGACCCTCTTATAAAGTTCACGTTTCGCTTCTATCGTAGTCGGTATAGCTTCGTGTAAAGTCACATAAGTCATTATCGTACTAAATAGAGTTTGACAATGATCGTAAAATTCCTGGGGTGTCTTATTACATTGTGTAGCTAATGAGAGGTCATTGTACAACGCCGTTTCATCACGCTGATCCGAGAAATTATTTATCAAGGCAGTTCGAATGCCTAGCCAACTCTCTGGAATTCCATTCGAGTTGATGGTACTGGCGGCTGTCCCAGTAATCTTATTAAGTATTCCGTTCAACAAACACAAATTAGGAAACTCACTACTGGGGTCTGTACTTAAATATTGCGTAACTAACTGATCGCATATTTTAATAAACCGCGTAAGAATGTTAGGGTTACCATCAAATTCCGGGACAAGGCGGAGGGCCTTGAATATTGTGTCCGGGTCATTTGCCATTTTTAAATTTAATATATCTAATTCACTGTTATCTAAAACTAAAATATCTCTATTAATAACGGCTACTCGTTGGCGGGCCTGACGTGATTCAGGGTCCCGCGAACTAGAGGCTCTTGGGTGATAAATCTTGATGTCAAAGATTGACTTAGGAACAAGGGAAGCAACACGAGAGTAATTCAAGTGCACTTACATATACATAGTTATCCGGTTTTCCTCCGTGAATCAAGGTCTGGATTCTCCTCCGGGTCTGCTGCAGGTCCGTAGATTCTGGATTCCCGATGACGGTGCTGGAGAGCCACCCGGGTAGCTTCGCGACGTTTTTATCGATACGAGATAAGTCCCGAAAGTCCCGCGGGAATCCTACCGACTGCGCCAAATACGTTAGCGGCAGGCGGAGGATCGAAAAAAAACCGAAAAAGAATTTATAAATTTAATTAAAAATAAAAGTTACAATTAATTTCTTATAACTAAAAAGTGTGGTTCCACATCGAGGCGGGAATATGGAATGCCATTCTTACAAAACTATAATTCACACGAGCCGGTGATTGACGTCACGCGGCATCGGCATAGCGACCGGTGCAAGTGCAGCGTCGGCGATCTTCATAGTGGACGGCTACGTAATTAGTGAGTAAACATAGGCACCTAGGTACTCTGTGGTAAATAATTACTTAATTTATTTATCTTAAACTCTTATTTTAGTGCCTGTTTCTATATAAACTTAGCATTATTTGCAGAAACTTTGGTGAAGCACACTCGGATTAATGGCAAACAGAATGATTGCAATGCTAACGCATGCCTGTTAATTTAATCATTGGCATGAACCTTGCGATTTAATTGTTATATCTATGTGTGGGGATTTGATTCATTCACATCCTGCACTTATACATTGTACATAATAAAAACAATGAATAATTGGATGCAGTGATCACAATGCAACGCAGGTAGATGGATAATCGGTTATAGTGCTTTGCTGGAGTGGTGGCGAGACTTTGCATTGCAATCCAACGGGTTTGAAGAATGTTGCTTGCCTTATTTTCCTTTTACACTACGATCAAAACCATGGGCTTGCACAAAGAAATAATATCATGAATTATCTTTTCAGCGGCTGAGAGCGTCAACTTAAAACAGTTTTTTTTTAAGATCGAAAAAATACTTATACGTGTACTTGACCACATTATTACTTAGGACTTTGACTTCCATCCGACTGGTTTACTTAGAAACTCACATTTTCATCCTTAACTTCGTTAGATTTAAGGTTGAATTTTTGATAACTATTGCTCACAAAGAGACGCTGTAGGTTGCGCAGTAAATGCCGTAGATGGTTGTACACTGGGAATTCCTTTGAGTGTTTCATACTTTGAGAAATAGCGGCGGTTGGCGCTCAGTATGCAAAACACGCTTTGTAGGGATCGGCTACGCAGTTGGGAAAGAACATAGTTGAGCGTGACTATGAAGGAAGATACAAAAATACCTCAAATCTATTTTAATACAATACAATATAATAAAATATACAATTATTAATCTTTATCGAACACAATACAATAAATATTATAATTACAAAACAGAAAAATAAAACAAATTTATGCTGTACAATGGGCGGCTTTATTGCTTAAACAATTAAAAATAAACAAGTAAGTAATAATATTATATTATTATACCAAAAAAGTATGTTGAAAATAAGAAAAACATGACCGAAACCACGTGACCCAATTAGTGTGATAATCTCATTCTCATAATAGTAGTAACAGGATATGATTCCCATCATGACGCAGGAACGGGGAAAATGTAATTATATTGTCACCTAAACTGAATGTTACCTACCTATAACTTATCCACTTCAACTCGCACTAAACAATTTGGTGAATCACGAATCACGATACTTCCTGCTTTGGTCACGGTCTGGTAAGGTTTACGCCGGCACAACTGACAACTGTTATACCTTGTTTATATTCAGCTGCAGTGAGGAGGCTTACCCCGACGTCTTATTACGATCCAATTGAGGACCTAAACAGAATCGTTTTACTACTTATTCGTACCATCACGTCTTGTGACATCTTGACGCTCAATTTAAGTTAATTTTAAATGCAATGGACTCAAGTATATACCTAAAGGATATCGGGAGCCATGTATTAATATTATTTAAAGTGAAAGTATTCTGTTTAGGTCCTCATTTGGATCGCAATAAGACGTCATGGTAAGCCCCCAGGGAAGTGAGCAGTGCCAATTCTCTTGCCGCCTGACGAAACTGAAAGTGCAGTGAGTGGAAGGGCAGATGTAAACACACACTTCTCTCGAGGAATTTTTTGCCGGCAGGGGAGGAACGGCGGCAGGGGCAGCATCTAAATGGGGCATTATAGCGGTTTACCTGTTAAACTTTATTTATTGGTATCACATTGTTTTGGCTGTTGAGGGATATCGTTGGCGCGTTGACGTGTATGAGTGTTCAGAGGTTTGTTTTGTATGAATGGATGGTTTTCCTTGCCTGTGTTACGTAATAGTAATGTGATTATGATAATTACCTATTATAAAAAAACATGTTGTGGATATTTACATAATAATAATAATGCTTATTGCTGTATAATGTAAACAAGGAGATACTTAAAGATATGAGAACCTTTCACGTAATTATTTTAATACAATTAACATTTATCGAAGTTAAAATAAAACAAACTATGGACGTTTTAGCTTGAATATGAGCCTGAATTCTGATTGCATGCCCTTTCATTATGTAGATGAAAGAATTGATTATTTGATTTGATACTTAACAATGCACAATTAACTCTGACAAAACATTACCTAACTCGGCTTTTTTCACAGTCATTTACTGTGGTTTATTGTTGAACCATTTTGGTCATATATAAGTTACAATAACATACCATAATATTCATAGCACAACCTCATGACAAACAAACCTAATAGTGACGTGTACAGACAGATCTACGTGTCAATAAGCGCGTTGTGAGTGGAGATTCCAAGGTGACAAACACCACTAATATGCATATTAACCAACAACCCAACTAACCAAAAGAAAGTACCCATGGAATACCCAGGTGAACTACGAATACTTTTTTGTACCCGCCGAACACAAAGGTGTGATCTATGTAGGTGAGCCACGGGTAAGAAATGTAACCAAACCAATACAATATGCATCACAAAACACCGAACTGACTAAGTACCTACGTGAGATCGAATATTCCCAACTAGAATAGAATTATATACTCTGTTGCAGGTACAAATTCACTACATACTCGTAGTATAAAACAAAGTCGCTTTCTCTGTCCCTATGTGTGCTTAAATCTTTAAAACTACGCAACGGATTTTTAATAGGTAGAGTGATTGAATAGGAAGGTTTATATTATGTATAACTAGAAGCACCTCGCGGTTTCACCCGCGTTAAGTACTATCCCGCGGGAACCGTTATTTTTTACGGAATAAAAGGTAGCCTATGTGTAGCGGGGATAGCATAGCTTCCCAACAGTGAAAGAATTTTTCAAATCGGTTCAGTAGTTTCGGAGCCTATTTATTACAACCAAACAAACAAAGTTTTCCTCTTTATAATATTAGTGTAGATAACTTAGTGATACCCGTGCGAAGCCGGAGCGGGCCGCTAGTCAGTTATAAAAATACACAACGTACATACAGAATGGAGCTTTAGCTAAATCTAAAGTACAATGGGCGGACTTATCGCCCTTTAATCGCTTATTAGCTGCAATAAAATCGCATAGAAATTCAACTAATGGCCTTTTTAATACAGGCTAGGTCACATTTCTCACACTAACTATTGTACTTTACGATGCCATGGTGCATAGCCATTGCGAACAAAAGGCGCTTAAAAACTCTTATGAAACCTGACTCCTGAAATACATAATAAAATCGAACTTGTTTCTAAACCGTGACCAACATTCAAGAAAGTATAGCCGTAATAATTCTTGTCGGTTTAAATCGAAATAGGCAACCGTATATGCGGGACTTTTGGGCCTAAGGGATAGGAAAGTTATGCCAAAAATAAAACTTACAATAGGTACAAAACATACACCGTCTTACCACAAAAGATTTAAACAAGTGTTGAACACATACCTATGTATAAATAGTTTCCCCTCAAATCGATGTTTAAGCTTCGCTTTTTCTAACTCAATAACAAATTAACAAGTAAAATAATTAGGAATACTCGTACCAGGATTGAGTAAGAAAACGCGAGTGATAAACGTTATTTAGAGAAACGAAATTTTAGAAACTTCTGTTTTACTCTGGTCTAATCTTTTGTGGTAAGACGGACAGAGATTAAGTAAAATGCTAAGAAAAAAGTGGGCATACTTTTAAACAAATTGTAATTACTCTAATTAGTATTGCATGCTGATTATGATGAGTCCAAACATTACCAATGGACTGTTTACGCTTGTTACGCTTATTTATGAGGAGTTCTGCATTTCTAGGAGTTGTACTGTCCTACAGACCCGCTAGCATGCTCGCTCGCTCCTACCAGTGAGCAAGTAATACAGTGGCGTTTTACTTGGTAATTATTTACTTTTACTTCGGGCAATTATAAAGAAAATGATAGCGGTACGGCGCGAGAAAACATTCTCGAAGATTTATTTGTTGCTTGTACAAGATTATTCGTATCTAAAATATTTCGCGAGCGGATAGTACTCGTATTATGAAAATATCGATTTTGCGAATACAAATCGCACAATTTGTAGTACTACAACTAGACAGTGCTGTTATTATATTTTGAATGGTTGGTGTCATTCGAAAAGTTATCTTATTCTCGAAGTCATAAATTCATCAGTTTCCTACAATTTTTTACAGTCACTCGGAACAAAGTATAATCCGATTACTTCGAAACATTATTACGATTTCTACTAAAAGTGAAAGTACTAAATGACTAAATCAACTTTCCAAAGAATCTCGCCATTTCTATATAGAGGTAAGATCTCGAGTATAATATTATCTACTTATTTATTAAATGTCGTTATAAATACTAGGAACTCGTTATATGGACCAGTTTGCAATGGAAGCCTGGTACAGTCAGCGATAAAAGTGACTGATAGTTTTTGCTATTTTACTCAAAATTTCACTTTTGCAAATTTACAGTCGCGTCATGATTCGCTAACGTGAACGCTTCACTGAAACTTCCAGGGGAGCTTTGGAGAACACAAATAACAAGTTTTAAATCTTTGCATCGTCTACACTCAGCCGTGCATCAAAAGATACACAAAATGATCTTCTCATTTTTGGTTCCATTAAAAATTCTTACGGGACTGTTGACCACTCGACTGTGAGTTCAACTGGAAGTAATTTGCTTTAAGATCATGCATACCTACATAATAAGTGATTATAAATTTCCGTCCGATTCGTGACCTTCGTTGAGAGTAATTTGAATAATGACAGAGCTCGTGGCAAGGTCGTGGCTTATTCAAAGTATTCTAGGTCTGAGCGTTTCATCCTCATAACGAGAAGTTAGCTAAATGTAATGTGAAACATTATGGGAAAGGCAGAGAAGTGTAAGTGAAATAAAAACAATACTTTAGTTGATAGTAAGCGCAACGAACTAAAATTAAAAAGCTTCGGGTTACAGGGTTTGGAGTTGACCTGTCAGAAATATTAAATTTATTTCGATTAGAGCACGTCCCTACTAGAATCGGCATCACCTATCTCTATCAGCCGATGATGATGTTTACTGTGATGTTGACGTACATAATAGGTCTACCATACGTATCAAACAGAACGGGCATAATGAGTTTTAGTTTTCATTTCTATTTCACGACACATATGTATTATTGTAGTTGATGTGTTTGTAGGTAAATTTCCCCTAATTATTAATATCTACCGTGATTTGTCAAGGATCCAGCCGAGATACAATTATATTGCGAATCTATTGTGTCTGGAATTGCAGCAGAGGAGAGGTTATAAAATATAATGGTAAAATGATGTGTGCTTAAAGCTACAGTGGAAATAAGAAGTTCAGCTGTTTTTGTTGCGGACTGTACCCCATTACACTGCAATTGAATATTGGATTTGAGGCTGCGCTAAAATTAATCAACACGTGTCGTGACACGTCACGTCACACAACTCTATTGTAGCGCTCACAAAAAACTTCCCAATTTACCAACAGACTAAGTACATGAAAATGAAACTATACCTAACCTAGCAGAATTCCACAAAATCGATTTACCAATTAATTTCTTAGAACTTCTGTTTTAATTTATTATCATCAGTCCTAATGATCCAATTTAAATACAAGGTGACAGCGTCATAATAAAACGTAAAGGTGTAAAAAAAAGCATAGAAAAGCATAGCTATAGCATAGAACTTTTTACATAGGTAGTAGGTAGGTCGTACCCTACACAATAATTTATGCAAAACGTTTTACTATATAGTACTAGTACTGCCATCTATCAGCGAGTAGCAGTGTGGCGAATGTGGCGCCATCTCTGAACGAGTAGTAAAAATAAAATTAGAATGCCATAAAAATGCTACGAAATTTTTGCAATCTACGGTTACAGGTTTGGCTACGAATTTTCTACGAGCTACGAAGCTAGAAACAATAAATTAATGCTATAATCAGTTTAAGACTTTTTAATGATCTATCTTAGTTTATTGGAAATACAGATTGATTTTCTAATTTATGTTTTGTAAACTTTAACACGCTAACTTGTGACACGCAGTTTTGTTTGTATTTTGAGACTATAAACAAACTCTACCCGTTGTCAAAAGCCGGTATGAACACTGGCGTGTGTTTGTCCCTCGAAATTGTTTAATCCTCGATTGGCACAGCTTAAGTAACATATTGTACTACGTAAACCTACCTAACTCCCATGCCCATTCGGTCTCGGGTTGAGGCAAAGAACGTAATCGAGGCAGTCAGTCGGCGATTGCATAGCGCGCTATCCGAACGCGACTTGCTTCCCGCGCATTTGGTTTCTGAACGAACGCGATCGAGAACTAAATTCGAATTTCAAACTTAATAATTTTATTTGAACTCTTGTTTGATTTTAAATTTAAACTGAATTTGTTTTAGTAGTTATTATTTTTAACTGCACTTTTTTACTGTGGTTTGTTTTGTGCCAGTGAGGTGTTCTGTTTTCTTTTTTGGGACTGAGAAAACATTTGGAAAATGTTTTCGTTAATCGCCCGTTGAATTTGTCGGCCGACTGGGGTGGAACTGAAATACTTTTATTGGTGAGTTTAATTTTAATCTCATTTAAAACTTTTTCGCATAATTTATTTATACTTTTATATTATTACTACTTCTTCCACGTTAAGTCGGTACTAATATTTACTTTGATAGAATAAGTAGATGCAATTCTAAAACACTACTTTTAACCACTATTTATTTAATTTCTCTTGTACGTTTAGTAACACAAGTCACAAGCCGGTAACTTTATCAAAATGTCTTGTAACATTAATAAAAAAAGTTATCAAATAGCTATTAACAATTGAAAAGGATTTAATTACTATTATTATAATGATTAAATACGGCACAACGGTTTTGTCAACAATATAATTATTATTATGAGGACATTTACGACGAAGTTGTGCAGAAAATAAAACTACATATTTATATTCAAAGGTGGTAGGTATGTAGGTACCTAAATAAGTATATTAATGTAATATCTACCACATATTAAAATTATCTATACTGTTTAGCTAAATTGTCTTACGGAAAAGCATTATAAATGCATAGCATAAAAAAATGTAAAACATTGTGCCATGAATTATTTATTATAGGTCAATAATATTCCCACAATTAATTAACTTACATAAATAAAAATCACCAATCGCCTCTTCCCCATTGAGAGAAGCCTCGTATGCCAGCATTATTACGATTTCTATGATGGAAACAAAATACACGGACGATGGTGAAGATCCATTTAATTTCTCCAACAGACTAGACAATGTCCAGTGATATAATAAGTACCTACTAGTACGTAACATCTTTCACTTATCTAGGTGCCTTGACCTTTGCCATGAATGCGGTCATTGATAGCGCAGTTCCGCAGACGTCGCGCTGCAGACGAACAGCGCCGTACCTACCTACTTGTAGTTTTGGTAATTTTTTACCACATTTTTTATTAAGTCGCGATCTTGTTCGTCTGTCGTTCCGGGTGGAATCTTGCTAATCTAACGATCATTTCCCGATTAACTATCCGCGTAAAACTTTCAGCGCAGCTCACAGCTCGATGACAATGTAATCTAAATACGTTTATTAGCAAAGCGTGGTTTTTAGATTATTTATAAGTTGCAATTTCGTATTATTATAAATCATGTATACATACCTAATATAATATTATAAGGTATTTCTTTGTAGGATCTCTTATATATTATAATATGTTATGACAATGACAGTAACAGAAGAATTCTGATGAAAACAACGCTAAAGCAATCGTTTTTGGTTAAATTGTGACCAATTTTCACTCAATGCATGAATCTGAAAAACTGTGACGAAAAATTACACTGTGACCAAAATAAACACCCCAAGTAAATAACGCATCATAATAATAATTATTACACTCCTGACTTAAAACAACTCAAACAATGAAAGTTGCCTACGTTGTTAGATTTATATAACATCAACTTAACAGAGAAATCTTATTGGTTATTAAAAATACAACTCTATATTATTATGAATTCATAAAAGAACACAAAAAATTGATGTAACTAATTTGACTTAGGTAATATAATGAAAATCCATAGACATAATATTTATTTTAAAATATTCATTATATTGTAATAAAACAACTATAAAATAGTAAGTCCAGCCTTATAATAAAACAAAGGTACCTACAACGGAAGTAGCCGCAAAGATTTATCGTTATTACTGTTATAGACGCACCAAACATGGATTATAAAACCTATTTTTATTGCACAAGGGAAATAACATTTTAAAAATTACTGTTTTGTCGCGTGATTTTGGAGCATTTTATGTATTTGTCGCAGCCAAATACGAGTAGTAGAATTCGCCATATGACATAACGACTAGTAATTTTGCAAAACGGTGCCGTTTTGTATTACGGCGGGTCTACGTTTAGCCGGATTATATTACGGCTGAACGTACGTTCGTCACGGCGTATTCAGTGTATTCGTAATAGAATTAAATTATTGCGAGTAGACCAGAATAAAATAAAAATGTATTCGCATAAATTTGGAAGAGCATTTGATGGGAAATGCATCATGTTATTTAAAGCAAAAAAATGCGTTGGAATTTTAAAAGGCGACATTATTCCATACTTACTTACACTACCTACTTATATGATTGTAATTTTATGTGTATTTTATTTTGGGGCAATATTTACTTAAAACAATAACTTAAGCTAATTCAATACAACTAAACTATGTAGGTTAGTATAAATAAAGATCTTATCGCAAGAATCATAAAGTTTATTCATCTCTGGTCTCGATTCTCAGAAGTAGTTGGATATGTTTCAGTCAAGATCGCAGAACGGTACTAGACAGTCTAGATAAATAGCGTTTAGATAAGGTAGTTATTTATGTTCAATTACCTACATATAGACAGATAAACTCTTACACAAAAATAAAGTCATTGTTTACGAAATAAAAACAACTAGATTTCCACGTCTAGAAAAAAATAAAATATTCTACCACGTTTAAATTTGCTATTAGAGTCAACTGTCTAGATACAAGGCATAGTTATTATTTACAATTAACTTCACCGCTATCCAATTAAGGTATCATTTGATTTTTAAACATGTTACTCACCGGAGTAACGCCTGCTTACACGTTACTTACACAATTACACTCTAATAACTAACACCCACATACACACTATGCGTGTCAAGCGATCAAATGACCCAATTAGAGTCAATTTTCATCAGTGCAGTACATAAAATATCATCATAAGTAGCTGCAGAGAATCTTTATTGCCTGTCTGTTCGAGCTGTCGTCTGTGATTACCTACGACTAACGGCCGAAATTAATAATCAATCCAATCCAAATTTTGCTATCTGGGATTAATATTACAATCCATTTTTAGGGTCAAATGTGCCAATAACCGATCCGTGGATTGGTTTATACAGGCACGCAGATTGGAGATCGATAGAACGATAGGCAGCAATCCAAGATCGATTTCAATCTTGGATAGGAGATACAATATTAATTTCGGCCGTTACTAGGTTATGTGTGAGATTATAATTATTGTACGTACTTCTTAAATAAATAAGTATAGTGTTCTCTCCGAGCTTTTATCTTTGAAATTTCATAGCTCAACAACTAATTTGCTTTCTTAAATTACGTTACTTGTTAGTAAATTAATCTCGTATTTCAGAAGTTAGAATATAGCTGAGTTTGGTTAATATTATTTAAGTCAAATCAATGCTTGAATTTCGACATCATCGATCTTCCTCTGATCTCAATTCAACAACTCGTCGCGTCGCTATACCTAGATATCTTTTTAAAATAACTGTGTAGCGTGTACTATACTACCCACTGCAGATCGAGTCCATTGATACAAAAGTTTTTTATGCAACTGCCAGCTTTGAGACCACTTTGAAACTAATACATGGCTACCTTACTTAGTATTTATTGCTCTGAATCTACTGGGTACATGTTGAATACCGATGTGTCACAAAGTCACTATTTACTAGTACTAGCTCATCCACATTACAATAAAAATTAATGAGTCTGTATATTGAAACAAATAAACTTCTCAAATGTCAGCTTCAATTTAGATAGACGGTCTAATTAAAATATTCCACACAATAAAAACTCATTTGTCGCACATCGAATTGCGCAAAACAAGCTGTTCTTTATTCGTCAACTTATTTTAGGACCAAATATTGTATCAATTTGAAGAATTTCAACTTAACCAACTTAATAATAATTTGTATCTTACGATAGGCAGGTACATTCAGCATTACATATTTTCAACTGCGTTCGTATAATGTATTGGTATTAATCTGGAAAAGGATAAACAAACATAAGAGGCAACCAAGAAAAACATATTGGCCTTATTAAACTATTACATATTAAACATTTCTATGTGATAGAGCGGCTGTCTAGTGCTTATTGCACCTGCAACATCTAGTTTTCGGCGATACGTTCCTTACTCTAACACTCCTTACACCTTACCTCTCTTGCAGTGGCTCGAGACGAACAATAACCTATAATAACGTTATAAAACCCCAACAAATAAAAAACTAGTTTTTTTGTGTTTTCACACCGACGCATCCACCAGTTTATCCCACTTCTATCCCACCGGGGTAAAGGGCTGCTGGCTCTTTTAAATAGTGCCACGAATACGTTGCACATTCAACAGCAAAATAGCTGTATAGTGGTTTAGTTAAGTCATAGTAGAAAGCATTGCCGCAGGCATTTAAGACACGTGTCTTAAACCGGCGTTAACCCAAAAACCCTTTTTATACGAAGGTGTTAAAATAAGCCCCACTCGTTAATTACCGAAGCCTATTGTGTACTGCAGACATGGTGTAATAAAAACCCTTCGAAATTTCACGGATGCAGGTGTTTATGGTGTCTTTTAAGGTGCATTTTTACTGAGAGATTAAGTGACAGCGTTAAATCGGGTCTCCTGCGTTGGTTTTTACGGAACATTACACAAAAAACCTTACACATATACATTGGATTTCATACACAAGCTGTGTCTTGCAATTTGCGGTTGAAAATAAATCAAACCCAGCCCCCTCTTCACCATGCACCGCGGGAAACAAAGCATTGTTTGCTCATAGACAAACGAAATCTTCTACCGTTTGCATAGACAAATGTGTAAAGCCACGCCTCTTTGTTTTGACGTTTTTTTGTTCTGTTACGCTGTTTTGTTCCGTAAAAACACGCACAGGTGACCCTAGAGAACGAAAACGAATATTCTGACTGTTTGTACAAACATGTGGCAGGGTCATAATATTAGATCGACTACAACATTGCAGTCGAGCTAACAAGAGAGCGCCGAACCCTTTAATAATAATCATAGAATCATCAAATTATAAATTCATTACTATTATTTTTACTTAGGTAATATTTGTAGACTATGCTCCTAGTTTGCAATTGCAATAATTTCATCGTTCGCCACGAATGTTCGCTTCCAACGCTCGAGCAACAACTACCTTCAATAAAAACGGGCCTTAACGTTCATTCACAGACGTTTTACAGATAAAGAATACGGTTTCCCGCCGATTCTTTGAACCGAATTGTGTTAAGTTGATTAATCGCTTCACTTCCTGTTGGGTCAAAGTAGGCATTGCATAATTAGTAGTTAGTACAGGTAGTGTGTAGTTAGCGGGAAACATTAAACATCGGTGCATCGATGTGACTGGTGGATTAACAGAATGGGAATTTCACGTAAAAACTATTTTAAACACTAAACGAATACGACGGAATCACTCAAAACTACCTTCATTATACTGACCAAACCGTATGACTAACGGCCGAAATTAATATTGTATCTCCTATCCAAGATTGAAATCGATCTTGGATTACTGCCTATCGTTCGATCAATTTCCAATCTGCGTGCCTTTATAAACCAATCCACGGATCGGTTATTGGCACGTTTGACCCTAAAAATGGATTGTGATATCAATCCCAGATAGCAAAATTTGGATTGGACTGATTATTAATTTCGGCCGTTAGAAATGCGACCGTGGCGTGGATTTATTTTCAGGGAGAAACTTTAGTTAACAGTTTCCTAAAATAAACGTAAAACTTAAATAAGTAGGTACATACCTGAGGAATTCTTAGATTTCTGGCTACATTGCCACGATGATTAGCAATGCTGTATTGTTTGGTCTTATTTTGGAGCCAGCAATCTGGTCTGGTCACAATGTCGCTTCCACCAAACGTCTTGCAAAGTTTTGCTCAGTAGATAGAGGCTTAGTGACTCTATCATTAACCGTCTTACCACAAAAGATTTAAACCAGAGTTGAACAGATGTGTCTAAATATTTTCTCCACGAAGCGACGTCTAACCCTCGCTTAACTCTGGTCTTAACTTTTGTGGTAATACGGTAAAGGTTTTATTACTTGAGCTTTGGACCTTAGCAACGTCTATATATTCTATGTGCTTTAAACTCATACGGTCATTTGGTCTCAAGTCATCAAAACCTGTCATTTCAGATTCACCCTCCCATAACGGTTAAATCAATAACCAAACTATTAAATAACCAGTCACGAGTTCATGACAGCTCTCCGACTATGGGATCAGCTGAACAAACTCTGGTGTGGTGTGTAATTTATAAAGATGTAAGGAATGGACAGGGATGGAGTAAGGAATACAAGGGCGCTCCGAAGTCGATGAAATTGTATAAAATGTTTAATAGATTTTTTCTTGTTAGACCTCTAATAATACTGTGTTATGCGACACTTACTATATTTTTATGGGCAGTTATTTAGTATGCTGCTTTATAAATAGTTTTAACAAAAAAAAGCTTTTAAATAAATTCATACTATAATTTCATGCAAATAAAAATTAAACATCTATTTAGAAAGGTAAATAAATAATGTTTGTGATATTCACACCTCTTTCGAGCCTTTCGCACCTCAAATGGGCCTTGTAATTGGTCTAAATTACAGACACACCTTTAAACAAGTGACAAATACATGTCAATTGCTCAAATGGCCAACATTTCGAAGTATTTCGAAAGATAAAATGTCCATTTACCTAAAACTTTTATGAGTAAATACGAGGTGTTCGGAGTTTATTGCATTTGAACTACGTAGATAGCGGTGGTTTAATGTATGTATATTCCGTTGAGTTCCGGCGCAATTGATAATAATATGGTTTGACATACATACCTGTACCCCTAGTAGAGTTTTTACTAGCTCGACATAGTATGCGTCAACTAGCGCTTTTGTATGAAGATCCTGTACAGCGCCCCTACCGGCGCGTTTATGAACGAAAAATCTTCATACAAAGAGCTAGTTGACGCATACTATGTCGAGCTAGTAAAAACTCATACCAATAGTACCTACTTTGTATATATAATTCGTATAGGACAAATGAAAATTGATCAAGAAACAGCAATCACAATAGATAGACAATACTAACAAAACTGGTAAGTATGTAGGATATCTTAAATTTTATCATAAGTTTATCCTTTTTACACAATTTATGTAATTGCGACTAAATAATCAAAGCATAAGATGATATCATCTGCCCCCCCTACCTTAGTCCACCCCTGTCCCCCAAGCAGTACTCTGAGGGGAGGGGGCCGAATCGAGAGGCAAGATGATTGACGTCAAACATGCATCACCCAGGGAGATGTGTTCTATCGATCGAGAAGCAGGCCCTAAAGTGTTTTTAAATGATCGATGAACGAACATGACATGCCCGATTGAACCGGTTAATTTGTATTGTTTAATTTGAAACAAAGATTTAATAAAATAGTTAAGTTGCAAGATACCTAATAAGTAGTCTAAATGTATGGAGACGACCTGTCTTTTGTTTTTTTATGTAACGTAGGAAAATTATTATGCACAATTGCGAGTTTATTGATAGTTTGAACATGCGAAATTACTTACGTAAGTACTTACTTTAAGACAAAACCAACGTCTGAGAATAAACGTCATAATTTAGAGTTTTCAAGTTAGCACTACTTTTAAAAAGAGGCTCGACTAGTTATGATGCATTGCAAACGTCCTAAATGATCATTGGACAAAACTGTGATGGAACATTTACAAAGAGGATATTATACCGCCAATATACTGATAGCAGATTACCCTAGACTCCCTGGAGTCTACAACGCTATACGTTATTTAAACATCTTCCCTATGGATCTCTCACTTCTTTTGTAAGTGATGCATGTTGGTCTTAAAACAAGAAGATATGCACAACTTTTCATATCACCTTTCGAACTTCAATGAAACGTAGGTACTGTATGTAATGAGAATCCGGTGTACTTATTCTGAACAAAGGACTAGGATTGCTAGTAATAATCACTATTATGTACCTTAGGGCATAATGGTATATGAGTTATGGCTCTATAGAACTTACGATGCTATGAGACTGTTGCCACTAGATTGCCACATCTAATGGGTTGAGATGAAGCATTTTGCGATGGAAGGATAATGGGCTTATTTATGCAGTCACAGATGAACGGGTCGGGAAACTGAGTATTTCGTGATGCAACCCTAATAGCGCTATTAAGCCTTTGATTGGTGTCTACCTAGCGTAGACGCGACAAAGTTGTCTCCGATTCAAAGTAGAGCTTTGCTTGCGCTGAGCTCTAACTGAATGACGTTCGAAAAATCTGTGTTTTGTATAAGCTATAAGTTTTAGGCTGTATAATATAGAAACAATTACGGCAAATGTGATGTTTTAAATTCAGAACAACAGCAATTGCTTTCAGCGCTTCCTCCTATATATAGAGTAAAATTCATATAACTCGGCCTGTATCGCCAAAATTATGAATCACCTTAATTCATGTTTACTTCAGCCACGTGCATACCTTTAATTAACGACTAATTTACCTCAAAGTCAGTCCTAGAATTAGAATTTCTTTACGGCAGCCCTACTCCGAGCCAAGTTCGCATAGCTCTGGTAATTATTCACCGTAATCGAATCAGATTGTACCTACCACGTTTCGCTCCCAATCGGAAATAACTTCAATTAACGCTCTTACATAGTTCTGCAACGTGCACTGAGGAAATAAGGAAACGCATTCGGAAAGGCGTGAAGCGTAGCGTACGCTTAGGCTGTGGTGTTGTTATCTCTTTCGTACGCTGATGTCGTCATACATTTCTATAGTACATCGTCACGTGGCGTACGGCGTGATGCTGGAAGCGGCCGATAGCGTTTATAGGATACCATGGGCATAGCCACAGAACACAGAGATAAGTCATAGCAATGCATGGACTTCTTACAAATTATAGGTGCAATATGTAACTATCCATTATTCCTAGTACGAGTACTCGCATGATAAGTATTACGCATACATATTTGACACTAACAAGACTGTGGAATAAAAGTCAAACACATTTAAATAGTAGGCATAATAAATATCAATTGCTTATGTTTCTTGTAGAAGCTTCATTGTTACTGTGAGAAATAGTGGCTGAGTAAATATTCCTGTTTTGGTCTCTTTAAACATAAAAAAAAGTGAAAATTGAGTAGAGCCACAGAATAGTTATGATTACGTAGAAATGCACATTACCCGAAAGGGCAAACAAAGTGCTACGTAATGCCGTAGAACCTTGTTCGCCCTACGTTAGTAATTACGTAGCGCTTTAGCTTTAGCGTAGCGTAACGTAGCGTAATAGGCTACGCAATTTTAATAGCGCAGCCTTAGACCTAAGTATAGGTTTAAATATAGTGTCAGGTTTTAGATTTATGACTCAGCATTAATTGTGTCGGAATTATTCATTAGCCATGGTAGCCACCCGTGAATAATCTGAACACAACGGTTAAATTCAATAAATTACATTAAAATTACGAGAAATTTGATAGAATACCTAAGTAATTTTAATCCACTAGCTAAAAACGGGTCTAATTCGCGCACAAACAAATATCTCAGTCTTCTCGTGACCACGGCCGATGTAACTCGGTCGAAACGTCGAGGTATGTCAAAATTATATATTTTGATATTTGTTTGTGCGCGAATTAGACCCGTTTTTAGCTAGTTAATATGTTTCCTATTCGCGAAAGTTTAAGAACTTCTAATTTTAATCCGACTATGTACCTAGTAGTAAATACTCATAAACATACAGATGCGTTTCATTTTGTATTCTGAATAAGTCAAACCATGCTTTTATTTATAATATTTACCTATCTAACTTATTGTTATTTTTAATTTATAACTTACTTACTTTTATCATTGTGAGTTAACAAAGAGAGCCAAGTTACATTTATTCGAACAGATAAAGATAAAATTGAGCATTGTTCATTGTGAACAAATTGTAACAATATACAATGGTGGTCTGGTTCCCATATCCTTAAACGTTATTATAAAAGCAACTAAAACTTACTTATATCTTAATATATATAAATTACGCGTCACGTTGTTTGTCTGCGATGGACTCCTAAACTACTTAACCGATTTTAATAAAATAGCACACCGTGTGCAGTTTGATCTAACTTGAAAGATAGGGTAGCTCACATCTCAATTTATATTCGCACTAACAAAAACCTTAGGCACAGCAACGCGTGGCCGTGTCTGCTAGTATTATATAGGTACTTACAATTATTATTATTATAGTAAGGTATAAGAATAAGATATAATATTGTAATAAGAGTACATAATAAGAAATAATGTTGATATAATAGTAGATAGGTAATTATATATTTTCAAGAGATCAGTACTATTTAGAGTATTTAGCCTAAAACGACCGTCTCATTGTCCTTCTCGTTACACCTTTGTATACATACACTGTTACCTGGAATAGATTAAGAGATTGCCTTGAGTGATAGACTCATAATATTTAACACAAATAATTAAGTTTTATATTTTGTACATACATGTACTAATTATATCTAATACATATTTTGTCTTTCCTGAAAAAAAACGGTCGACAAAACGGCGAGTGGAACTCGGTCGCCCAAGTACTCAGTATTTATAGTGGTACCAAGTCCTCAGTATACCTATGAGCCTTATCTTATAAGGAATAGGGCCTAAATTTTCCCGCATCCATAACACGCCCTAGGCCCTGGCACGACTGCATAGATACAGTTAGGCCATCCGTGGACCGCGGGGAGAATACTAATGGTACCTGGTATAAGGAAACCTACTTCATCTAGTTCTAGTCATTCATCATAGTCATACCTAAATAAATAGGCAAGTTTTTGTTGAAAGATAATTTATTGTTAAGATGCTTAGGTAGCGATTTATGGCAACTTGTGGGTCAGCCTACTTTGAGTATAAATACCGAGCGTCATCGCGCTATCGGGTCACTTGTCGTTTAGAGCTCGAATAGTAAGGTTGAATTTATCTAAACTTTTCGAATTTATATAGTCCTGAATTATTGTTTAATTTTCTGGTTCATTATTATAGCTTTCATAGCTTTTTGACCATAATTTTAGTTTCTGTTCACATTTAGAAGAAATGTTTTGTAGTTTTGATCATATTAATTTATTTTTGTTATTTTCGTATAAATTAAATTTCTGGCTCTAAAACTATATATTTCCCGGCAATCCTAAAATATGAATAGCTTAAATCTGTTTGTTGTTGACTTAGTCCGCGCGGAAGAAAGAGTAGGTATACTGTTAATCACAATAAAATGCATCGTATGTTTCAAGATTCCACTATCTCCATACCTTTTATCAAGATCCATTCAGTGGCTAAGCCGTAAAAGGCGCATACAGACCAATAGACAGTTCGCTTCGCTTCTATGATAATAATAGGATAGAGAAAGGAAACTTGGCATTCTAAAAGTTTTCATTAACTGCGCTGTAAACTTGGGAGCCGTAACTTTGAACTTTACCGTTGCCATAGAAACGAATACAATGCATCAACTTTATCGCCCATCGCATCGTTACTACACAGCAATTAGTTTCTTACTTAATTACGTTTCTAAAATCACATAATAATAAACTTTAATATAATAGACATAAGGTCTCAGATAAATACGTTGTTTGCGTGTTCGTATGCACTTTGTTATTTCTGACACAATAAAGGACTCTATGTTGTAACAGTTAAAGTTGGTTCTAAAATAGTGTAGTAAATGTTCCATGCAATGGTGCAATAAAATTGATTGATTTTAGAGCTTGTGCAGTTTATTATAGGTGTCAATTTTCGAGGCAACTTTAGTTCGATGGTGAAAATACTGACGACCAAGTAAAATTATTATTAACAGTGCTACTAATTGATTTTAAGGCTTATAATGTTAGGAATAGAGCCTTTAAGGTAAGGTAAGGTTGGTTGATAATGTGCAATGCTATTTTACAGTAAAACTCTTTCTGACTTTACGTGAAGATGTTTAAGTTTATGGAATCGGTAGTCTTTTGTTTACTTACGCCCGAAATTAATATTGTATCTCCTATCCAAGATTGAAATCGATCTTGGATTGATGCCTATCGTTCGATCGTTCTCCAATCTGCGTGCCTTTATAAACCAATCCACGGATCGGTTATTGGCACGTTTTACCGTAAAAATGGATTGTGATATCAATCCCAGATAGCAAAATTTGCATTAGGATTGATTATTAATTTCGGCCGTTATATGACACAAGAAAGCTTAGGGCCGAGTTTTTGTATAGGTACATACAGAACTGTCTAATGCAATTTTCTAACTATCCAATCTTAGGGGTAGGTTTTTGCAATAAAAATCGACACACTTACTCTATCTCACAACTCTAAGCATAACTTGTTTTCGTAAAAACAGATGTCAACGTTGACCATCGATTATTAACAACTTGTGGTCGGTTGCTTATTCTGTCTAAAGAACACACGAGGTCGTTCACCTCCAAACTTTTCCAATAATCAAGCCGAAGAGATATCTAACTTCCAGAAAGTTCTTCATCAAACCCTCTTACGGGATCATCAAAGAAGCACAAGCCGAAAGGTACGAAAAAGGTTTCCTAACTTCTTAAGAACTTTAGTTCCTAAACTCCCCTGAACTCCTAAAAGCTACCTTCCTGAACCAGATTACCGGTCCATCCTACTTCCGAATAAGTCGGAAAGTTTTACGACACGTATGGGAAGCGCGGAATAATCTACCCTTATATTTCGGTAATAAAAAGTTTAGAAAAGGTACCGCTTGTCGGATACCTAGAACGAATATTATATTCCGAATCCAATGACAGTGTCAATTAGTTTTCAAGAGAGACTCTTTTAAAGCGAAGGTGAGTAAAGCAACCAAACTAACTAACCAGGGTGACATAGCGCAGTGAACCATAATGAGTCTTGGCCAACGATAATAGGAGCCTTTTCTGTCTGTCTGGTACGATTTCCTGCCATTCCACCTGGAGCTCTCACAAATTTTCTGCTACATCCATCCAGTGGTACCTGGCCTGGCTGACCGGTCATCGTCCCCTTAGCTGTCCGAAGTACAGCCATTTCGCCGCACAATGGTATTTGGCTCTGCCACCAGTTCCTCAAGGGTATGAGAAAAGTAATGTTTAGGTTTGTTCATGTTTATTTTACCGCATCAGCCTACATATTGGAGTGTACCGGTATACGAGTACAATTTAAAACTAATACCGGTATTAGGTAACCGGAAACCTTCCTCGGTTAGTTTATTCGTGGGCAACAGACGGTCCAGTCGTAACAATTTTATTGCTAGCTCCTTACACGTTACTGTTACACAATCTGCTGCGTTTCGGGTGTGCCGGTTGTAAATGAATTTGTGTTACTAATTGGAACCGTAGGTTCGGGTTAAGTAGTTTAGTTTTAAACGACAGCCACTAACACAAGGCTCACTTTAGCAATGAGATTTAAGCATGGTGTTCGTTATAAGGTCTGTATTTATAGTGAATACATTTTTCTGATAATACCTCGTTGATAAAATTAAATACCTAGTTGTTGATTTCATATCGTTGCATACATGCGCTCATTCATTCCTAAACAGCATACCAAAATGGCCGAAATCTTTGAAAATCCAGTCCACAGCCTACACTTTTACGCCATATTTTATTCGTGCGTCATTTTAGTTAAAAACACCGCCCACTGCGATACGAACCCTATCACGAAATGCTCAGTAATTGTATCGTAAAAGAGTTATGTCTTGTTTAATAACGACACTAACGACTAACGACGGACGGTGCCGTTGTCAAAGCAAAGGTAAATAAATCTACTTAAAAGTTAAATGTAGTTTGTTGGTATCCACCATCAGTGGATAAGGTTGGCTAAGCACTTTTATGGCATTTTTTAAACCAAATTAGGTTTTAGTGGAGAAGTTGCTCGGAAAAATGGCATAAAATGTTCGGGAAAATCGGAATTTATTTGTTCTATATTGGATTATTTGCATCCATAGACTGTGGTGACCACTCACCTTTAAGAGGATAGGATAAATTGTGTGCCACCAAGTGAATAAAAATAAAAAGCAACATCCGTGAGTCACACAAATATTTTCTCTGGATTAAGACTTATACTTATAAATCACGAATAAACACCTTTTTACGCACATAACCAAGCATTACTTAGTGCTTCTAAAAGCAGGCCTGGCTACGTAATGGCGAGCATAGCACACTTTATCCTGATAGACGATCCGTAAAGCGAAACTCTTAATCCTGAGATACGCCTGACAGGTGGAATTACAAGCAAGCTAACAATAAAATAACTTGCAGCCCATTGCATTGCGCACTCCGCTACGTAACAGTCCAGTGAAATTATACCAACAGCAGATTGGGCTGTACTGTCTAGGTACATATATGTATATTCCTACCTAGTTCCAACATAATAGTTATGTGCAATGTGCATGTGAAATTGACTGGTAACGGTACCCACGACACAGGAGTAATCATAGAGTGGGGCTACAATACAAAAAATATATATTACTATGGTGCTCACAAAAAAAATGACAAAGTTAGAACACGTCTTACACATCAAAATAAAAGTAAACTCCAAGTTAGATGGAACGAATTCTTCACCGTTAATAGAAAATTTGATAAGGGTGAACTCGAAGCTATCAAAATTTAATGTAGCCGGTAATACAATTTTCTGCAGCTAAATCTGACACAGTGAAAGTCACGGGAGCCGTTAAGCGTAACCACCATAATGTGCTTGTTATAATTTTATGGAGTTCTATAGTTGAAGCATCTTCCAACTATCAGTGACGATGGCAAACGCAACGAAGGACACGGAAAGACGGCACTGCTGGTTTTCGGATAGAAGCTCGCAGATTAATTCTCTTACAAAAATATTCTACTACAGAACATACTTACTGCCTTATGGTGCGGTTATCTGATCGTCACCTCTTGGATCAGATTAATATCGCTTCAACACCTGTCTAGCGTATCTTCTAGGCGTGGAGAGAAAGCGTCGGATAGGGCTACACCATGAACACTTCTGCTAGATAATACAACTAAGGTACCTACAACTCCAAAATGCTCTTGAAAATTCATAGATTAGCTTCACTTCGGAACGTAAGCTGTTTACCTTTGTAGACTAATTCTAACCTTGTCATTACAATAAATGTCCATTATTTTCAGGGTAATAAAAACGAATTGCCTTTTCCCCATGTTCAATGTTCATTTAACCCTAACCATTGCCTTAAATCCTAAGTATTATATTAATTATTATAGTATATTGATACTATAACTGGCAACAATCGGGTATCGGCTAGTAAGTAAACGAAATTTGATCCACCTAACAATGGAAAAGTGTTACGTACATTATTACGCACATAAGTCTACATGCGATTATGTCGATCTGACATAACCGCCTGCGTAATACGCCCGTATTAAGCCCACAAATTACACTTAAAAAAACATACAGTCGAATTGAGAACCTCCTCCTTTTTGAAGTTGGTTAAATGTGTACATTCATTCTATAGAACAAAGGACTTGCATCCCTAGCACGCAATCGAAAGCGCGACTAATACATCCAATATAAAGCTAGATAGTGCAACTAGATAGTCTAACAGATAGCTAGATAGGCTGGCTGATTGCTTGATAGTAGATACTAATATGCGCCTGCGCCTCTAGCTGTACTAGAGGTTAGGATACAAGTATAGTCAGCTAATCAGCGTCGGACGTGTGAAGAATGAAGGGAAAGGGTAGGCCCAGCGAGGCCCTTTCTCTTTAAAGCTATTTTTATCCGTCTTTGATCTGTGGTCGAAGCTATCGTCAAAAGCTATCCTGCTAAACATTATATAGGTGAAAGTTTTGTGAGGGTGTTTGCATGTTTGTTACTTGTTCATGCTAAAACTGCTGGACCAATTTTGGTACGGCGGTAGCTACACTCTGGATTAATACAAATAGGCTTTCTTTTCATTCCAAAAACAACACGTAGCACCGTGGCGGGGCTCAGCTAGTAATAAATAAATAAGGTAATTAGTAAAATGCACCAGATATAAAAAAAACTTCCGCGTTTGATTTTCCTTTTGTGACCCATTTGTGACACCTTTCCAATTGTTTTTTTTTTGTTTTTGTTATTTTGTATAATTTTATGTTTTACAAATAAACAAATGTTCTTTCTTTCTTTCTTTCTTACTTTCTTTCTTTCTTTCTTTTGCCTTACATTGTGTTTGTTCCTGATTATTTTAACACAAAAATATTGTATTAGGTATTCAAATGTTAGGAAATGTTGTTCTGATATCGATATACCTATAAAGAAATACGAAACTCGCGGTCATCTCAGACAAAATTCTTTTTTACAATACCGCACTGATCTTTAACCTCATAATTCCTTCCGCTCCCAAACCCTGATAACCTTCTTATCAAGATTTTTGTGGTAAACAAACGAATAAATTGACTGCGTGATAATGTTTTACGATTCTATCTTTCAACTGCAGTTGTGAATGGTTCGTGGAACTTTTACTGAGGGGTTGCGAGGAGCAAACACTTGAAAGAAACACAAGGGTTGCTAAATAATGGGAACGATAAAATGTTTTTCTGAAAATTGGCTAATAATTAATTATATGTTAGCAAATAAATAATTCAAATTCCTTTAATCACATTAAAAACGGATCTAATTCGCGCACAAACAAATATCAAAATATATAATTTTGACATACCTCGACGTTTCGGCCGAGTTACATCGGTCGTGGTCACAAGAAGACTGGTGAATGCGGGTCACCGTCCAGAGCGGCAGGTGTTGTTTCCAACTACCCGCGTTTGATCTTGCAAAACATAATCGTTTATTTTTAAAACTATAACAAAATTATCTATTTTGATATTTGTTTGTGGGTAAATTAGACCCGTTTTTAGCTAGTTCATATGTTTCCTGTTCGCGAAAGTTTAAGAACTTCTCATTTAATCACGTTTTCTTATAAAGGCGCTACTGAAGTCAATAGAGAACTATACAAATGACATTACATTTTAAGCCATCTCTACTCATGATTGATGTAAATTTATACAAATCAACTACATAATTCTAATCATACCCCGTCGCATCCAGTAAAACCTGACTGTAAATCATAAATATTAATAGCTTCACACATGTATGTCCGTCTGTCACTTACATACTCTGCAAGTTCAACTGAACGTGTACTAAATTTGCTATCACTTGTGAACCTTGTCGTAGTTAGAACCACTGCAACTGGTTCAGCATTCGAAGAAATGTTGGCTCATATTTTGTTGTGATAGAGTGCTTGTGAGAAAATGTTTTTCCTGTATTACGTTTCATCCCAAGTTAGCGGTTGTTGTCATTCTAATGATTGGAATAACAGAAAATCAAGTCGTGTGACTTTGTCGCGCTTTACAATAGCTGTTTTATCTTGATTGCAATAAATCAATTATTAATAATAATATGTGATGACAAATATGAATTATAAAAAAAAAATCTACACGTCCGTCTTAAAATTACAGATAGATCTCGGCAATTGGTCACAATATGATAGCTTATAACCTATAAACATTCTATAAAATAAAGCTTTACGTCTACATAATCAATTCTCATGAAATTTACATGGGACTGAAATGGAGGTACAGCTATTTCAAACAAAAAAACGAGAATAGTTCAACATGGTTCAGCAATTAGAAAAAGCTAGTCATAATCTCGAACCTCATATTTTTTGAAGTATAAAAAACACATTTCCAAAGTAATTGATCAAGATAGAACTGCCACGTATCTTCGTGGCTTGTCTCCAACGACGTTGGTCAATAGTGCGGTCGTCCCGTTAGCCACACAAAAGGTATCAAAGACCTCAATAGGTTTTTGTCCCATTCTGTGTGACTCCCAAATCGTCGACAATAATGGCACAGAATAAATAATACTACCACGGTCCAAGTGGCAGCCTATAGCTTTATAGTCCGAGAGGTTATGGCGGATACAAATCTACATCTACAATTCTACACTACATTATAATACTACTAGCTGTTCCCCGCTACTTCGTCCGCGTGAACTAACATTTCTCGCGATTAAATTTTATATCTAATTTAAGTTATTACTAATCTATCTCTATACCAAATGCTGTCGAGATCGGTTCATCTTATTAGTCGTGAAAAAATTAACAAACAAACAGAGTCACTTTCGCGATTATAATATAAGTAGGTATATGCATATAGATAAAGAAGTAAACTCTGTCTGTGAGTTTGTGGAAGGTAATCTCTGGACTCGACTGAAAATTATTTCAAATTGACATCGCTTTGTCAAGTCACGTCAGAAGCCGTAATAAGCTCTGACGTCAGTGTGCCTAGTGCGAGTTTTGACAATTTATTTACGCGCTCGGTCCGTTTGGCGTAAACTTGAAATTGTATGGAATAAGAGCAGCGCCATCTATTGACTGATTCACTGACGCTAGATGGCGCTGCTCTTATTCCATACAATTTCAAGTTAACGCCAAACGGACCGAGCGCGTAAATAAATTGACAAAACTGGCACTAGGCACACAGATCGGTCGGTACTCATTCAACAAACAATCAAACGAACTAATTTCATATCACTATTAAATATTATGTCTGATACTGAAAATGTTGCTGAAAAAGCATAGCTTGGAATTTATATATATAACTTTTTTAATATAACGACCGTTACTCTACGTCTATAATATGAGTCCGAGTTGTAATACCACATTCATCCGAGTTGTTTTGATAACGACATAAGTTGTTCAAACATTTCCAATGCACAAAAGACGACAAAAATAAACACAACTTATGAGTATTGTGAGCGTATATTTTGACAAGAAAAAGAGCAGAATAAAACATGGAAAGAATACAGCTATTTTGTAAATGAAGAATGAAATCTTGGGCGCAATTCACTCTTTGACGACATAATATCCATGCATATATTTTTTCGACTTTATGTCGCATATTGCAGCTGTTATTGACTAAACAGTAATTTTCATGCGATATAACAGTAGGTACGACATAATTTCAATAGGTATTGACATCTAGTACGACAGATTATTTAATAAAAACTTAGGCATCGAGTTTATGCGACTTGTCTATAGTAATATTATACAAATACAAACACTTAATGATTGTGCGTACCACGTCGTAGCCCGTTACTAAATCTATCTGGATTTTTTTCGAATTAATTATCATTATTATTGTCTTGACTCCAAGCTACATTATCGCATGACTTACAGTCAAGAAAAATAAATTTAATTTCGTTCATAGAGATTATGACGAAACTTCGTGAATTGAACCCTGTTAGAAAAATATCGGTCGCTTATTTTGATAAGCGAGTCGCGTGTTGAATATTTTTTACGCCGGTGTTGCAAGAGATTCCAGAGAAATGTAAACTTTATATTTTCCAGATGATCGTAAAAATAGAATTGTAATGTTAATTATGCAGCGAGGTTTAAATTGATGATCATGTTATTCTTCTGCGCTTTCTCGCGTTCTATCTTGTTTATATTTTGAAGCAAAACATCAGTGTTCTGAAATTCTCTTGAATCGTGAATTCGGGAAACTTTGCTTTGCAACAGAATAACTGTTAGAACAGAATGCTGGAATAAATCTAATAAATCTTAATTGTAGCCTACCCAGAATTTAAACAAAATAATTAAGCGTATTATAGAGATCGAAGGAAGTTCTTCCTCCTTGATGTATTTTGAACTTTTGTTTTTTCTACAATAATTATTGCTCGGTTATGTAAAAGGTTATTTTGGTAGGTTTATGCAAATCCGTTTATAGCATAATTATAATACCATGGAATTTAATTCTAAAATAAAGCTTAACCGTTAGCATAGCCGTTAGGGGCAGGGAAAACTATTCGTTGGCAGGAGTAAACTTTTCGTTGGCAAGAGTAAACTATTCGTTGGCTGGAGTAAACTATTCGTTGGCTGGAGTAAACTATTCGTTGGCAGGAGTAAACTATTCGTTGGCAGGAGTAAACTGTTCGTTGGCAGGAGTGAACTATTTAGACGCCAATCTTTCTTACATATCGGGACTAGGCAATCTTCAGGAATAAAGATCTGTGAAAGTTATGTTGTCGTTACGTTCTGCCAATTAAGAAAGTGTCCTTAGAGCAAACTCAACCGTCCATTGTCCAATGACTGTAACCAGGAAGGCATCACTAGTTTTATTATAAGTTATTGTGCATCGGTTTCGCAATTTAATGGCCACTCGTGTAAATTGCGGCAATTGTTTTCGTACGTTTGCCGAGTGTCAAATAATGTCACAGCCAAATAAATGTTTTCAGGGTGTTCACTCACTTGATGCAGCAGATATGACTGAAAAGTATCAAAGGCAATTATCTTGCGGTACAAGATAATGTTTAGCATGCAGTATTCATTCATTCAAATAACAAAATGAAAAAAAACTGAAACTAAATAAACGTAATTTTCTTTCAAATTGTATTAATACTACTGAAAATGTAATGTATTTCAAAAAGTAAGTAACTGTAATTTGAACTGTAGTTTGTTTTTTGACAACTTTACTTGTTTATATTGATTATTTCAAAATACGTTAAACAACTGGTAGATCCCGTGTTAATAGATTGAATAATAAATGAATAAATTTCTACTTTGGTCGGAGAAGTGCGCGATCTCCCCACTGCTATTATGACTACGTAGACAGTCTCATTAAATGGCGTCAAGTAGTGAATTGATGTTGCAATTGAACATCCAATCCATAGTGGTAATAATGTTGTACATCATAAAACCATGAGTGAAATGGCTTCATTGCTTCATAAGTCTCATGAGCTTTTGATTTGTAGGTATTTACATACTGTTATGAGACAGAGAGGGTTCATACACTTCTCTGTCGACAAACAAACGCCATAAAGTTCGTTCTAGCATTGGACCACTATCTCAACTTGGATAAAAATAAGAAACTATTAATGAAATTGTAAATTATAAAATGTCCTTGAAGATGACAGCTGCTAATTCCTATGAGTAACGTCAGTGGCGCCTGCGAGCTCTAAATTTAGACATGGCAACACTTTTAATAAGCTATATCCTGGAGAAAGAGCCATAAAAATAACTGTGGTGTCTGTCGCAATTAAAAGGTTAAATTGTCATGCATTGCTTTATAACCGACTGCGGGAAAACAGTTATAGGTACTCGTATTGTTAAATTGTGATGGAATCCCGGACACTTCTTACATTGCATGCATAAACTTTAATAAAAAAAAAATCGATTTTTCATAAAAATCGATCAACGATTTGTTTTTATCTATGAGTTAATATTGTAGTGTATATTTATCGTGTAATGCATTTTATTTTAAACGAGTAAAGGATACCATAACAATATCCCCAACATGAGAAGCGCCGTAGCTCTAGCATTTCAATTAGTGGATACATTCCCGAAGACTTCAAAGTGCACCATACTTGATCCAATAAGGTTGTAAGTAGCTGTTACAAGAGGATTATGTATGTGGATGCATAACACACTTCAAGGGGAGGTTAGTGCATGCTTCAGAGTACGAACAGTACGGCTCTACCAGAGCCATGACAGTATAATAAACTCCCTCTCTCTATAGGTAGTAGGTACCAACTTGTAAAGACATCTTCGAATAAATTATCTCTGATGGTAGGTATAGATTTAAAAAATAAATGCCATTGTGTTGTCATTAAATGCTACGCTCGCCACGATAGCAAAGCCAAAGGCGTAATTATTTGCTTCTTACAGAGATAAAAAAACTTTAAAAAGTAAGATAACATTGTAGAACAAGACGACAGTCACAAACGAAAGCCACTAAACATTTTTGATTTTTTAAACCTTATTGCTTGTAAAAGTTGTATGATGTATACTCGTAATAACATGTCAGGAGCCAGGACATGTTCAGTGACTTTCGTTGCCGACAGTACAGCTAAAAATAACATCAATGGACAAACTCATTCCAATAACGGCATTCTTTGGCTTAACGATTGTTCTCATTGTAAATGAGGCACAACTCAAAAGTAATTTGGCTTATCTGTGTAACACAGGGGCTTTCCTCCGCCGGTAACTAAACAACATTCGAACACTTTGAGCCTCTTTGTGCTTAGAAATTATTTGATAGATTCAGTAAGACTTATGAGTAATCCTAAAAAGAGCCTTCTTTCCTTCCTTGTTAGTGCCACTTTTCTGAGAATGGTATCTTAAATTGACCGACTTCCAAAAACGAGAAGGTTCTTCGTCAGTACCTACATAATTATCTATAAACATTTATTTTGTCGTGGCGAGACGCTACCATGGGGTGGGTAATTGCCTATTTGTCAATTTTGTTACCTATATACATTAAAATAATTTAAATTATTTATTATGGGTCTTTATTTTCACTTCTCGTAAACGGCCCATCTTTTGTGTGACCACACAAACCAGCAGTAAAATATAGATCAGAAAGCAAAAATTGTGTAGCTATATTAAAGGTATAGTTCCTGTCTTCCGTCTTAACTCAAGCTGCTTTCTGCTACCGAAAAAAGATTTGAATTTCACTGAGTCTCACGCTTCACCTGCAAACATCAATGCGATGCATCAACCCGATTCCCACACAGCCTCTTTCAATAAAAGCCGCAATATTTTACACAAAGCGATCGACCAGTAATAACACAATAATAACGGTCATTATTCAGAACAAATGGGCAGCACTTCAAAGCATTGCTATCTGCTATCTTAACGCATATAAATAACACTCGGGTCGTCAGCGTGACCTGTGGCGAGTGGTACTTTCTTTGTTGAAACTGGTGGAAGTGCGAATACAGTACCAGGTGGTAGACTAAGTATTTTACAAGAGCCTGTCCAAAGTGCAAGCGGAGTTTAGAGCTACTCTATTCAGTGGTTAAGTTGCGTATTCTGAAGAACGGTTGCTTTGGAAGGTCCTATACTAACAGATTATAGAAAACATAAGATGAATTCAGATGGTTACGCACACGTATAAGGCATGTTCAGAGTAGAGATTTCATAAGCCAGCATATCCTCACAAATTAAGAACTTGGGGGACGAAGTTTGCTACGCTCGTCACCGCAAAGGGTTGACCTGCGTGACGTTTTTACATCGTTTCCAGAAAAGATTATTGAGCACTAGAAGCACCTCGCGGTTTCACCCGCGTTAACTACTATCCCGCGGGAACCATTAATTTTTACGGGATAAAAGGTAGCCTATGAGTACCGGGGATAGCATAGCTTCCCAACAGTGAAATAATTTTTCAAATCGGTTCAGTAATTTCGGAGCCTATTCATTACAACCAAACAAACAAAGTTTTTCTCTTTATAATATTAGTATAGATAAAAGTTAAAAACCCGTCTTTGGGTAACGAGCGCGTTGCATTGCCACGCAAGATTTAGCTAGGCAAAGTTCTGGTTTGCACCGTAACCGTTATGGGCAGGCGTGTTATATTTATCACATTAAAAACGTGTAAGAAATTCTTACTTCCCGGCTGCGGAAGCCGAAGTGATTTCCTAACTGGACCGACCGACCCGCTTCTCACTGGGCTGGACATTCAAGGGCTAAAAATACAAGCCGGCAGGAAGATGTTATAGCGTCAGGAAGCAATTAGAACCCGATTCTAATCCAATATTTCACACCTAAATGTTGAGTTCAAAATATATTTTTTAATTACTATACAAAATATTACATGCATAGAATTCGATGACAATACTATAGGATTTAGAGCATTCGATGCGCGCGCAGCATCAAATGCTTTATTATTTAAAAGCTTCTCAGAAATAAATATTTTAACACAAATTTCAGAATAGATTTCCACACGTTCATAAGGAAATTAAATCTATCTACGCGCAATAATGAAGTGTCCGTCCGCCTGTCAGTTTGTCACAAAACTCACCAAATATTATAAAATAATTACTTATCTTTAATCTTCCACGATACAGAAACCTTAGTGCATCCAATAATGGTATAACCTTTATACTTTCTCTTCGTTATTTCCTCTGAACAATTTGTTTAGCTTCTAAATATATAATTATTTTGTTATTTTACCACAAGAAACAACAAATTCCTAAGATTAGGAACGTGCTTTCCTAATAAAGCAATTTTCCCATTTTAGTAGTTAATTTGTTGTCAGGATTTGAACTCGCGTCTGCTAGACAAAACATTTTCGAATACTTTAGATGCCAACTTGTTTTAAAATGCGTTATTTAAGGAAACTATTTGTTTTAGTATTAATGCTGTGTCATAACTCGAAATAACGAGAGGCATAAAAGGCTATATGAAAGCTGCTAGCTGTTTTGTAAAATAATGTTTTGTAAAATTAAATCCAAAATAATGAGTGCATTCAGTCAGTCACATGAAACATGTACTATTAATTATTTGTAAAATTATAGCTACAGTTCACTAACCTAATACAATTAGCTACTATCCATTAGTTCGAATTCGTCATTATTTAATTATAGTAGGTCGAGATTCTTATCGATATCATTATATATTAGGCATAGAAATCAGTACACGGTTCATTGACGTGAAGTCATTAGCATTTTTTTGCAATAGATACTTTGTCTTTCTAGTTTTATAGACATGCACTTTATTTATGTTGTCTATGTATTGTTTTATAAGTAGGTATATTATTTTTCCAAACAACATCGCTGTACAAAACTGTCTTGTTAAATCTAAATATTAAACATAATAATATCTTTCTATTCATAAAAATTAACAGAGGGAGTTAAAAGTTTTACATAAAAAGTTAAGTATAATAAATCAAACATTTTTTGACCATGTAAATAATTTTTATTTTCAAAATTAATCTTGATACTACTCTGACATCTACTATATAACCCCACTTGGAGAGGATTTACTCTTGCTCTCTGCCCTGTATTAAAAAGTGGTCATGCAAGTACAGAAGTAAACCATCATTGCCCGATACACCATAATCCAAAGGAAAGCGATGACACGATTTACACAAAGTGTACAAAGAGACTTCGCAGGCAGTGGTTACGCCACAAGTGAAATTGCAATAAAAGTAACAAACCAGCTAAAATTGCCTTCAAACGCTTTCCATTGGAGTAAAGCCAGATTAAACTGTATCTCGTTGTAAAGGTTCGCCGACACGATCAATTTTCTCTCACGCACGTTTTCGAAGCGGTTTGATTGTCGTCTTTCGCAGTCACGCGTTCAGTCTACGATTGCTGAAACTGCCCACTATTCTATACCTAGTACAAAATTACCAAAATACCTCGTGCTCTATAGTAATAGAATTATTTTGGAAAATTGTGAGGCGTTTTTTTATCAATCGTATTTTTTTTATGTTACCGAACCAATATTCAACTTATCTTACAAATTTGGAATGTACTAGGCACCTATGGAATTGGTTTCTACAATTTTGACATTTGCATGAATGCACTTTTAAAACTTATATTTTTCTGCTAATATAATACGGTTAATTACCAACTAGATCGTGATCTCAGTAACTAAATCACCATTTTATAGTAAAAATCACAAACTTACTAGCCTATGTATACCTTGTCTGTTAACTAACTAAAAACGGATCTAATTCGCGCACAAACTAATATCAAAATCGACGTTTCGGCCGAGATACATCGACCGTGGTCACGAGGACACTCTTACCTTTTCATCTTGTACATTGTCAGTTTTTAGTTGATCGTATAGCAACCGCCTAAAACTATTTGAGCTTACAAGAAAAGCTTAGAAATTGGATTGAAGAAAGTTAATCTGTTTGATCCGAGCTTATCTATTACGTTGGCTTGTTATTGGTATAGATGCTAGGTAGGTACCTATTATAGTTTCTGTAACGAATATTACGTAATATTTTATGACTTAAAATAATAGGTAAAAGTAATTTAATAGTAATTATATAATAAGTCATTTGAATTTACTCCGTAGTTATGAATTGTGTCTCTAATAGATAGTTATTAGTAATACCTACCTTTTAATAGCTATCGTAGAATGCGATAAATAATTCTTCGACATCATTTCAATCTAAGTAGATACGAGAGTACACTTCGATTCACGAAAGATGACCACGGCGCAGAAGGCATATTTTAGGTCCCTTTGGAGGTGCGAGGTGAGGCGCGGGCGGAATGCGTCAAGACCGGAGCGGACACAAATTATTTAACCAACATTAAAAATTATTTTGTCTTAAGTCTTTTCTTCATGAGTGTACGTGCGGCAGACGGCCGCCATTTGTAGTCATCTTTCGTGAATCGTACTCTACCTAATACACTGTACGTCCTCAGTTTTGATAAAACTTATTTGGTTTCACCAATCTTTGCATTCATATTTGCCTATAAAGAGGTTTGATATCATAATGGTTAAGCTCATATATTATTTTATTGCATAAATCAAAAGCATAATATTGAAACTAAGCGATAAAATCGCTGTTATAAATGTTACGATGCTATGAAACGGAATTCTTAGCACTTGCTTGATTCAATAACACGTAAAATCAGTTCATAAATCAATGTTTCACCACTTTACAAGCGTTACAATAACGAACGTTACTATTACAAACAGGCTAATTTTGTAACCGACTGTGGGTGTTACAAATCCCATAAAACCCGTCGCTACCACTTTAACAGCCTTTAATATTAAGCTATTTTCACAAAAATATTAATCAAAAACTTTAACATTAAGAAATTATTGTGACTTTCATTCCTAATCCATTATTTCTCTCAACGAGGTAACGGAAAAAAATATGTCTCAGTATTTCTTGAAATAATATAACGGCCTACGTCAATCACTATTTTAAGTGAATGTATTGTGCCTGTAATGATATTTTAACACATAATATTATACCCATTTCAAAAATAAACGTTGCCCAAATAAGCACTATTGATACCTAATTAGGGAATTTATGATCACACTTCACACAGTAACTTTATTGTCATACAAATAATTTGTAATTGTTTTCTCGACTTATTAAACAATTCAAAGAATAGACAGATGCAGTAACATAATTAAAATTATTGCAATTATAATGGTATTTCCTGTTATTTAAAGTGTAATTCGCTTGAAATATTGTGCTAGATTAATCAGTATTGGCAGATACCTATGGCATTCCAAGGTAAAATATTATGGACTATTGGTTTCGATTTCCGTATTGAAGTATAAGTGATATAATAATATTCTCTTTGGAAAAAATTAAATCGTCTTAGAGCAAAAGCAATACAAATATGATAAGACAAACCAATAAGTAGCTGTTAACAATTCACTGAATTCTCAAATAAACGTAACTTATTTTTACTTATGGATTGCCTACGCCTAGATGGTAAAACTCAGGAATCACAATATAGTCTATTACTCATTGTTACAAAAGCTTAACAAATCATTTATGCGTGTTAGACTGTCAATAAAATAAATTGTTCCGGTAGATGTTTGACCACAGCACCTGAATTTTAATTTAGATATCGGACATGCCTTAAATCCATACTAATATTATAAATCTGAAAGTAACTCTGTTTATCTGTTTGTCTGTTTGTTTGTTACCTTTTCACGGCTAAACGGCTGAACCGATTTCGATGAAATTTGGTATAGGGGTAGATTGGACCTATGAGACGGACATAGGCTATCTTTTGTCTCAAAAAATAATCTCGAAGGGGATGAAATAGGGGTTGAAAGTTTGTATGGGGAATCCATAATTCCTCAAGTTAGGGATCTGAAAATTCTTATTTAGGCTTTTGGTAAGAAATAAATAAATACGGGTTTCAGCTTTTTTGCAAAATCATCCCTAAAGGGGGAAAAGCAAGGGGGTTGAAATTATGAGGTATTCTTTAGATGCACCCCCTACGGACCACAGTAAACGGCTAAACGGATCGTAATTTAAATTAGAAAGTAATTAAGGGGGGAGAGTGCGATGGGAGGAGGGGGAGAAAGGGGGAAAGGGGGAGTAGATGGTAGAGTGAGGGGAGAAGAGGGTAGAGTGGGTAGAAAGAGAGGGGAGAGCGGGAAGAAAGAGGGGAGAGTGGGGTGAGAAAAAGGTTAGAGTGGGGGGAGAAAGAGGGGAGAGTGGGGGGAGAAACCGGATAGAGTGCGGGGAGAAAGAGGGGAGAGTGGGGTGAGAAAAAGGGTAGAGTGGGGAGATAGAGAGGGGAGAGCGGGGAGAATGAGAGTATAGTGGGGGGAGAAAGAGGGGAGAGTGGGGGGATAAAGAGGGAAGAGTGGGGGGAAGAGGGGAGAGTGGGGGAGAAAGAGGGGAGAGTGGGTTGAGAAAGAGGGGAGAGTGGGGTGAGAAAGAGAGTAGAGTGGGGAGAAAGAGAGGGGAGAGTGGGTGAGAAAGAGGGGAGAGTGGGGTGAGAGAGGGGAGAGTGGGGTGAGAAAGAGTGTAGAGTGAATAGAAAGAGATGAGACATTGGGAGGAGAAAGAGAGGAGAGTGGGGGGAGAAAAGAGGAGAGAGTGGGGTGAGAAAGAGTGTAGAGTGAATAGAAAGAGATGAGACAGTGGGGGGAGAAAGAGAGGAGAGTGGGGGGGAGAAAAGAGGAGAGTGGGGGGAGAAAGAGGGGAGAGTGGGGGAGAAAGAGGGTAGAGTGGGGGAGAAAGAGTGGAGAGTGGGAGTGAAAGAGGGGAGAGTGGGGCTAGAAGGAGGGGAGAGTGGGGGGAAATAGGTGAGAGAGATTGAGTGCGAAATATATAGAAATAGAGGGAGAGGGAGTGAGCGAAGGAGGGAAAGGAAGAGATATAGACGGAGAGGGTGAGGGAAACAAAAATAATGGATGAGATGGACAGGGAGAGGGAACGCAAGAGATTGAGAGTGGAGAGGGATATTAATGATAGAAAGATAAGGAAAGATATAGATATATAGGGAGAGGGAAAGAGATGGAGGTAGAGGAAGAGAGATTGAAAGAGCGAAAGAGGGAGAAAGATAGAAAAAGAGCTAGAGAGGGAGAAAGATAAAGGAAAAGGCAGAGAGAAAGAGACAGATATATTCTTACCTATAACTGTTTCCCGCGACATCAATTGATTTTCTAAACAGTTTACATTTTATATAAAAATGCGAACGAAGTTGCGGGTATTAGCTAGTAGACTATAAATAAGCTGCAGCAGCGTCTCCTTGAAATTAAATAACCGGCTAACAAAATACAAAAACGTTGTCTAACTTAATCCTGTCATTGCTAATAAAGTCACTTGTAAATTTGTTAGTGAGTTAGACAACGCGAGTGTTAAACGTCGATTTGCGAGAAGAAATTTTACACACACATGTTTAGCTCTTGTTTAAATGTTCTGTGGTAAGACCCTTGTCTAAAAAAACAGTTGACTAGTAGTTGACAGTAGTAAACTATGCGGTTAAATTGTAGTATTCATTTGGTTATGTGAAAACTTTTCCGCAGGGTGGGTGTCGTAGAAATCATTATTACTTTAACCTTTTAGGTCTTATGATCTTACCCAATGCGAAAAGCTGTTGATTGCAAATGAAATAACGACGTGTTGCTACGTTATAATAGTTTATCATTTAATCAATTGGACGTTTAGGTGTTAATTAAAGTGAGTAACTTTTCATATTTGACAGCCGTTGTATTGCAGCAATGAATTGCGTGCAAGTTTTCCCGTTGTGAAATAATATGCCTAGGTTTTTTGTCATAATTTGATTAATGCTTAAAAGTTTCGAGGCAAACAGTATCTTCATAATTCTATTTTGGAAACCTACACTTGACTCTGGGTAAAGGTTAGTGACTGACCGTTAGATATTTAAATATTAACAATCAAAAAGTCGGTCAAACTGTTAGAAAGGAGTATACTCTGCAAAAAATTAGGTCCACTGCAAAGCGTGCGCATAACAAAGGATTAGCATTCAGCTATTGTAGATTTCACATTAAGTTAGCGGTACCCTAACAAAAGGATGTGTTGCCAATTTAAACAATAACATTAAAAATAACCGAAGATTAAAATTACTAGTCCATTGTAAGCAAATGGCCATTAATATAAATGTATTCTATTCGCATTGCTATGAGGTCATGCAGAATATTAATACGCCAGGTGGCTTCTCCTAAACCAATATGGCGAATGGCACGGACGGTAGCTGTCAAACCATATTTGGCAGATGTCAAACTGTCATTGACTTCGGAGTGCGCAAGCGCCTATTGCGTAGTGTAATTTATGAATGGGCCTAAAAATAGAATTTTATGGCATATAAAATGTCACAGATGCATGAGGAAGGAAGAAACGAGGGCAAGGCGGACAGGATTTGATGAAACGTGACGTAATAGAGATTAGTCGCTTTCAAGTCACCGATATACCTACATATAATTACACAACTTCAATGTCCATAAAATTCATTTACCTTTAAAAAAGTAGTACTGACTGAAAGCATTAGAATTGATCTCTGGGAAGAACCCAACCAATGGGGCTTGAAGGAAATATAACTTTTAATTAAGGGGATTTTTTTAATTCCATCCCTAAAGTGGTGCATGAGATGGGTAAGTAAGTTTGAACGATAAAACCATTTCCAAGTTTCGATATTGAAGGTTTACAAATTCAATCTTCCAAAGAAATAAAATTACAGCATTTCCAGATGAATTTTATTAGATTGTATCCAACTAGACACTAAAATATCTCGGCCAATATACGGGACGCTTCAATGCCTCAGATCTAAGTCACCTTATACCGTATCTACAATTCCACATCCCAGAGGGAGTCAAGGTCGACATCGTCCCAAATACACCCGCGCAAGCAAACATTCCTATGTAAATGCCACATAATATTAGATATTCTATGCCCTAGCTCGAAAGCAACGTTACGTAGGCATGTGATGGCAGACGCATGGCCTGGATTCTAGATTCCTGGGCTTTGTGATTTGATTAGCATTGGAATTTTGGGCACAATGATCCAGCTTGAATGAAATGAGGAGTTCTGGATGTTTTATAGTCTAGTAGCGGCTGCCCGCGACTTCTTTCAGCCAAATGCATTATATCGCGTAAAAAGTATGATGTCTTTTTACGAGGTACAATCTATCTCTGTACCAAATTACATCGAGATTAGTTCAGACGTTTAGCCGTGGAAAGCTAATAAACAAACAGTTACTTTCGCATTTATAACATTCGTGTGGATGGATAGATTTGGGCTAATAATCAAAAGTAGGATATGTTATCCTAACTTCCAATCTGATTTTACGCAAGCATATACTCGTAACTATGCTCAATGTAGAATAGGACGGTCTTTCAAGCACCTCTGCCGAAAACCCCCGACAAGGGATTTTTATAGCTGGTTGTACATAAAACATTCTGATGTTAGTCTACTTCAAGTGGCAGTCGTTGCTTCGGGTTAATACTAATAATATCAAACAATGACCATAATTATGGTCACACTGTATATGCCCGTGGCGTTTTGTCAACAACGGACCGCAATAACTGTCAGTAACCACCAGTAACCACTATTCTGATGGAAACCCATGACGCAGAGGAAAACAATATTTCCATCAACCTCAAATAAGTTTATGGGCAAAGCAATGAGTTCCCAATTCCCGTCAAAGCAATGTTTCCACCGTCGCAAGCTGGAGCTACGAAAATGTAGAGCCTCTACGATTTATTTCACCTTAGTCAAACACGTCTTATATTTTTGTATGAAATAATCATCATCATCATTACATAATAATTGTAATTAGTATACTTAAGGCCTAAGAGCATCCAGTGAAATGATAATTAAATAGAATAGTGTTCCTAAAATTTGTTCCGATATATTCGAGACATTAGCCTAGATTTTGATACTAACGAGTTTTTATTCATAGAACTTTATTCCGGATTTTTCAGCACCTACCTGATATTTTATTATAAGCATATGGGATATCTTCAAGTTATTTTGCCAACGATTTCGTCATATTTTTTAATACCGGATAACATCCCCACTTTTCAGTTCAGCGCTTATTAAGACTAATCAGACAATGTGCAACTGCTAGCCTATATATAATTTTTTGATACTTTCGTGGGCCGCCTTTATACTTTTCATTACCGCTGGTTGGTGCATTAATAACCCAACGCTTTGATAACGCAATGTTTCTAGTTAGTAGCTAGCGTTACTAACTAGAAACGTTACGTTACGAATAGTAACTCTGAGACACATATTCGTTACCCTAACTATAGCTCTACATGCATTTAGGTATTCTATGCTATAACTGAAACTAAGATTTAATTTAACGACAGGTTAAAACTAGGTTTAGATGCTGGAAGTACGACAAATGCTGTTAGTTACACGTACTGAAACATTGTCTAAATTTAAACTCTGTTTAGAGTACGACGGATTAATTCTTTACGGAGGGAGTAAATAATTATTATGTACTTTAGATTTTGTGTTTACTACTAGAGTGCCAAAGGGGTATGTTTATAATTAATTCGCAGATTTGCCAGAATATTGTTCTGTTCTTTTTATTAACCATTCCCATGTGCGTTTTTAGTTCATTTGAAAATTAGGAAAAAACATCCTATAAAATGCGGACCAGGTAATATGTCAAACATAAAAAAATCCAAATCGTTCCAGCCGTTTTCAAACGGTGCGCTTACCATTACGAGCAGGTATGAATTTTTATACTTCGATGGAACAACTAGCATGTTAGGTACTTAATGCATTATTTATGTCAAAATCTGTTTTTAGCACGGACAGCGGAGCTTTAGTAATAGGGTCCCATTTTACCCTTTGGGTGCGGAACCCTAAAAACTTTCTTTTAAACGAGTCACTACAAGGCCCCGTACTAGGGACAACGACAACGTACAGGAATAACGAGGACAAGAGTTCTGACAATGAAGTTTTCTTTGTTGCTCATATAAATGCTTTGCGTTGTTACAGAGAGTATCGGAGCAGCCGACCGCGCCCGTGGCAATGCAGGCGCGACACAACCTCTGGTGGCACCTTCTCATCGACCTGCCAATACTGCTACTAGGTAAGAGGACATGAACTACCTGACAGTTACCTGCCCATTGCAGACTAGCTCCTGCCCGTGACTTTGCTTGAGCGAGCTGAAGTTTCCGAGATCAATCCATCTCTCTACTCCCGATTCCAGAATCCATCAAAATTGTTTCAGAGGTGTAGATGTGAGAACGACCCATTCAAGCAAACACATTCTTATCATTATTTCGCACAAAATATTACTAATAAAAAAAAAACTTTTTTAGGTTTTGGCGTCGCACGATTTGTGCACCCCATTGCCGTGCTTAGTTACTATACGAGTAGTTGCAAGGTAGCATTAGGCAAACCTGAATGAGCTGTCTATTGTCTAATGAAGTAAATGTTTGGCATGCCTCTTTTAATTAACGCTTAGGGCCTATTAAAAACTTCAATGGCGTATAATTCAGCAATGATTCAGCAATAGTTTTGTTTCATTAGCAGAGTGTTCGTCACTCTATGATAGTTTAATTATGAGATGATATACGGATTTCATAAAACTCCCCGGCATCATCATCATCTAACATCTTATCATCATAGTTTATTGTATGCTTTTACTTCAGTTTTTTTTTTTTATCACGACTCTATGAACGATATCAATCTCTGTGAACATCAATCTCTATGAACGAATTAACAATCGTTCTATGGATTGTAAAACTATGGAGTCGTTCAATGACTTTTATTATGCTGTTATAGGTGTCTTGACCTTTAGATCAAAGCTTAAATACAATGTACTATTCCTTATCTGTGGCTTAGGTGTTCGTTAGCTTGTTTAGTCAGCAGTAGCTCGTTAAGCTGGTATGTTGACCGTTCTCATTTATTTGAACACATTGTCATGTTGATAAATATAGATAAATGTAACTTGTGCTTATAGTATTAAGGGTGTGTTTGCTGTGTAGGTTTAAAAAGGACCAGCTATTTGCCGTGGATATTGTTTTGAATTGGATCGGTGATTTTATTTCTTGGATCGGTTGTGTTTTAACTACTCGGACATTATGAAACCACGTTGTATACGTAAATAGAGTTGAAAATGTAGTATATTGCGTACTTTTTATTAGAAAAAAACTGCCTCGAAAAAAAACTCTCTCTTAAAGTGAAAAATCGAACCCTCAAAAGGTAAACTACGTGAACAAGAACCGCGGAGTGCATCTAGTCGAAAATAATGAATAATGCTAAAAGTACAGTTGGAAAAAAAATTAGAAAAGTTGACTGTACTGTTATCCACAAAAAACAATCGACGGTTGGCCCACTCCCATTGCACGTCCGATTTAAACCAATCAATCAACCATCACACGTGTAATAAACATAAATACCGCAAACTCATCTGTCTGTATGTTTATATTACGAACGACTTCTCATATGTTTGTTTTGCAAGCCGACACTGAGGCCTAACTAACTATGTGTTGACTTAACTGTGCCTTAGCTTACACCAGTCGTATGAACTATTTAGTAAGCTGTTAAATTATTAAAAGACAAGTGTAGAAACTAAAGTAAAATATGAGTGCCTGTGCTATTTGACTATAATAAACTGTGGTGGTCATAAAGCCGTGTGTCGGCTAGCTAGGGCGTAAAGCGTTGGGTAGTTGACGCCAGAGAACGCTACGTCTTTTGACAGCACAACATCGCTTACACTAGACCTTCCTATTCCCTTCCTATCCTTGAGACAAGTCTTTCCTATTTCAATCGGAACATCGAGATTTTCAATCCACAAAAGACTTCAAAATCCAAAGTTGTGTCACTTCAACGTATTATGTGTAGTAGATTATTCAATTCAAATTGTACACTAGTGAATCCTAGGCTTAAACGTGTTCACGGCGGCCATGCAAGTTATAGAAACTGAAAGCTAATCTGTGGTCGAAGTTGATGAGAACCGCACGCCTCGAATTACTTCGGGAAGACTGTTTGATAATCTGCGACTTTGGTATGCGATATCTTTGTTTTGACTTGCATTGTTTGCGTAAAGCTATACGTATACGTATGTAGGTACATAATAATATGTTTATGTATTCAGCATTCTATGAACGCATGGGCAACTACTCTGATTTTTTGTCGAGGAGTTTCACTCGCGTTGACTTTTATCCCTCAAAAGCCGATAACTCCGCGGAAAACCGCGGGGCGCAACTAGTTGTGAAATACAAGTAATACCTATGCTACTCCTTGCAATATCCGCTATCTGCCAGCGAAAGTCCCGTCAAAATTGGCCTAGCCGACACAAAGCAGCCGAAACAAACAGACACAAACATTACAAAAATGGTGTTTTGTAAAAAAATTCGGTTATTAATTATGACAAGAATTAGTTCTCATGCATGTGTCAAGCTCATTATTGACCGATTATTTATTAAATGAGATTATAAATAGTTCTCATGAGTCATACATTATTTTTCCCCCTAGAGTCACTATCCTGAAGATAAACTTCACTAACTTATTAATACATATGCCGCAAATTACTCCACAGTGCATGACTCACGGACAGAGATTAGTAAATGAGTCAAATGTGTGTAGAAATGTAGGAATACATCATTCTGGACGACGCATTATCATCACTTAGGATTTACTTCCTTCGTTTGTTTTTATTAAATGTGTTCCCGCACAACGTCGTAAGTCTAAAGCTTTTGAACAGATGTTCTAAGAAACTGTTCATTATATACACTCGCACCCTTCTTGTATCAAGCCTAAACCCGAATCGCGACTAATCGGATAAAATAATTTTATCCCATTGTTCCTAGGTCCATGTTATGCATGCATGTTGCTTAGACTTTTTTGATGTGTGTATGTCGCACTTGAACTTAGTCCGGTACACCGCGCCGCATCGCGCAGTTTGGAATTCGACTACTAGTTACCGTCTGTGTATCTATAGAGCAAATATTTTGATATAGGGGTGTGGTCGAAAAAATGCATTTGGGCACTATTAAACCAAAACACTGTATCTATAGTTGCAGTATTTTGGATTTACACGGCAGTAGTGCGCGACCACCCTACGGCCTGGTACATGTTATTAGGCGTTATGATGCGCACGCTTTGGTAACGTGCGTTTTAAGAATAAAGAGGTTGTTCGAAGGTACACACGCGAGCGGAAGTGCGATCAGCGTGATCAGAAGCTTAAATAATATTCATATTATGAATCATGTTAATAATCAAAATTGCAAGTTTCGCAATCACTAGAGCGGAGTGGCATAATTTTTACGCATTATCGAAATATTGATAGCCGTGCCGGAGGCGGGTCAAGTTCATGGCCATTCATCCGATAAGGAGGTTAGGTTATATAAGTGATAAGGTTACCTACTTACCTACTTACGTAGCAAATGCAACAGAAGGAATAGCTCCGGGCAAAGCTTTTATACACGAGTATACCTCTCTACTATTAAATAGCATCAATTAATATAGGTAAGTGGTACAAAAATATAGGTACCTACTGAGAATAACCAAGATAATATAGTACAGTACTGTATATCGAATTTAATGTGTCTGTTTCATATAAGTTTACAAGCTTTTCATTAAGATTTACAAGCAACATTTAATGCACTCTGTATAGATACCTATACCTACTTAAATTTTAACTACCGTACGCAAGAGAGCCGTACCTTCAATACCTTCATTCGGGGTCTTCCATTGTGGTAGTAAATCCCATTCTAGGCTTAGTGTTTTTACCACGCTCGACCACATTGTCATTTGATTATCACTGTGAGACTGTGGTGACGCTAGCCTATGCCTATAACTAAAGTAAGAACCAGCCAATTGCGTGTTGAACCAGTTAGTATAGGGTCCGCGATATCGGTTATATCAAAAATGTATATCAAAAGTAATGCCCATTTTATTCCTATCTTAGTTTCTTATACGGAGTCCTATTTAATTATTCCCATCTCCCTATTGTTTACATAACTTCCCTATAAGCTACCTACATGGGCTCGGTTTACAGAAGATACGGCCTATTTTCCAATTAAAAAAAACACACGCTGAGATGGACAAGCTCAGTTACAAGGGTTCCATTTCCGCCATTCCGCTGCGGAACCCTAGAAACGGGACCTCTTACAAAATAACAGGAGTCATCAAATCGTGACCACAACACGTTATTGTTTTTAAAGTCAGCTATTCCCATGACCATTTTCGTGGTCACGACCGTCAACTCGGTGTCGGTTACACCGATCTGGGTGGTAAAATTCCAGTGTCATTTGACACCTGACACTGTTGACAAAACCCTGACACCTCGACACGGCGCGGTACCGCCGTGCGCGTCAGTGTTTTCACAAAGTGATTGCTCTGAATCTGCGTGTTTGTGGGACCACGAACCTCTCCCTGATTCCCTAGTTAGGGGTCTAGATTTAGATCTCAAAAATAATCGTGGTTTTAAATTTACAATACACGAAAAAAAAAACTATTCTGTTTACATAACTTAAAAACCTATAAGTAACTAACTTATGAACCTATGTTCAGCAGTGGACGTCTTCAGTCTATAGAACATAGTTATAAAAGTTTATAAGCATCGACTTAATAATCTTTTTAATTAACTCATATTAACCTCTAACGCCATTAACAATTAATCACTTATCGTAATTATTTACCCAACCGACATTGAACTGGGTATCAATGAAAAATAACAAATTATGTATTATTTAACAATGGGCTTATCGTAATTATTATTTGCCTCTTCCAGTTTCGTAACACAAGTCTTCTTATCATTGCGTCTAAGTAAATGGATTACCTAAAACTAGTGACTGTCCCGGTTTCGCAATGGAGTTATATCTGTAGCTCTCTTTTTATGCAAAAATATCATATAATATGTAAATAATAAATGTAGATATATATAATAAAATTATATGTATGTAAACGGTACCCACGATACAGGAGCAATCTTAGTGTAACACATTTTTGAAAAAAAAAAAAGATTCTTCTACCACCACCACCAACATGCCACTAACACCCGGTTTCTGAAACGTCAGTCAACTTTGACAACAGATTAATTCTATCGCCATCCTTGTCATTTGTTTAATGTCAGATAGAGACAACGATAGTTTTAATCTACTGTCAAAGCCAACAAACGTTCCAGAAACTGGGTGTAAGTAGGTACCTAAGTCATAAAATATCTAGATGTACCAGTAAAAAGATTATTGTCGGAACAGTAGGTACAGTTACCTACGTAATTAGTTCTAGAGATAAGCCCGCACAGACACACATAAGAATGGTAATGATGTATGTATATTAGTGTTTAAATGATTTTATAAACAACATTCTTTACACACGATTAATGCGTTGACTTGTACTTCTTTTGAAACTGAATTAGTTATTTATAGTCTATCGTATGTTTAAATAATTCTACAGTAATTTTCCACTGTTCTCTTTAAGTAAGTTAATCCATTATTCATCTCTTTCTACTCAATTGTACTTCACTATGTTAAAACTACGATGCCAAGTTTAACATTGTTATGTGACATAGGCAGCAATGTAATCGAATGGTTTATCTTGTAACATATCGATAGCCGATCTCATCATCATCATCATCAGCCTGAAGACGTCCACTGCTGAGCGTAGGCTCTTGCATCCACCGGTGTTGCCTGTGACTCTTTTGATGCCGTCTTAATTACTTGTGTTATAATATTACACAAGGTATAGTATTGCAACCACTACGTATCGATTTGAACCCAATCTCAAAGTCATCAAAATAATTTATAAACCTATTTCATTTGTGACAGCTTTCGTATTAAAATAATTATTATTGGAGTCGGGATAATCCTGGGATTTTAATCTAAAAATGATTTACATAAAATTGTTTCTATATTTTACCATGCTGATAGCTACTCGCTCTGTGAGAAGTTGTAGATAGTTCGTTCAAACTGTAGTTTGTTCTATGTGGACACGTCTTGTCGCGCCGTCTGCTTTAAAAGATGAATCGTTGATCTTCTTCAAATATTAAATAACAGAAACCAAAAGTGCCAAATTTTGTCAAAGTGGTAGAAGAATTGCAACCTTGACTTGCAGTTGCTATTCATAATAAATTCAGTAACTATTTTTGCTCAGTATTTTGGAATACACTTAATTTCCGTGATGTCAATTAACTGTCGGATCAAAAACTGAAAAGTTTTCACAATAAGTTAACACTTCTGACATTTAAATAAATATATAACTACTCGTATGAATATGTACCTACCGAGTTGTGCGTCGTAGGTAGTATTATGTAGATTTTTTGTGCATAATATAATGTTGTGATTTTCCATAATATATTTTCTAGTTTCCATTATGTTTTCTAATGTCAATCGCGCTGTCGTAAAATGTCTCATCGTGTGACAGTGACAGCAGGTACTGTCAGGTTCTTCACCTATTGTTTTTCCTTTTAAACTTAGGTAGGTACATACTATTTAACTCTAACATAGCAGATAATTAGGCACATTAGTACGTACCTACGTATAGTCGTATGAATTGTCATAATAATAAAATATCTACTATGAAGCTTGTTTGTAAAATGCTAAAATATGTTATGCGGGATTAATTCAATTCCAAGAGTATTACGTACCTAAGAGTAAGTATACGTTTAATATACAGACTTAATGGAATCTTCACAAAATAAAATTAATCCCTCGATTAAATGTTATATTAATTTCTATAAGTTGGGTACGTGTAAGAAATTTGATAAATGCGAGCAAACTCATAATTTCAACTATATAATATACACACTTCGTTAAAAGCTCATCTAGTAGTGTTCCTGCGTGAAGTAGTTAAAAAAATACTTTTAGCAAACAATTTACTATAATCTAGAAATAAAGTGTAACAACTATTTATTTATTTCAGTAGTAATTATATATTTCTGAAACCAGTACCTACACATGGACCTTGGACAGTGTTAAATTGGGTTTGACTCAAGCAATGTTGATATCTAGCTATAATCTTAATTGTTTATATTAATTACTAGCTGCGCCCCGCGGTTTCACCCGCGTTTGGATAATATACGATATATTATCTCTATGAATTGTAGCCTATGCGTTATTCTGATGTATAAGCTATATTATTGTACAGTTTCATTAAAATCCATTCAGTAGTTTTTACGTGAAAGAGTAACAAACATCCATCCATATCTACAAACTTTCGCGTTTATAATATTAGTAGGAAGTAGGATTTATTTACTTACACTAACAGTTTAACTAAACAAATGTGGCCTTACCGCTACACAAAAGCATTTAGGCTAACTATCCTTTGAATAACCACCCTTTAAACCCTTTCCTTGCAATGAACGCGTCCAACCGGCACTTTGAACCGCAGCCGCAGGCTCCACGTCGTGCCTGTAATGTCTACCTGGGTATTCATAATACAGGAATATTACTGACATTACTGGCCAGGGGAACCGCCCACGCCTCGCTACGAAGATATGCGCTTGCGCAGGTTATTGTTAGGGTACTGTTTTTTTTGTATGGTGTTCGATATAATGGGATAGCTAGTTGTTATCGTCGACTTTGTTCGATATTATTAGACAGACAGTTTCCTACAGAAGCCCGGAGGCCTGTACCTGCACGCCGCCTACAAAATTTGAAGAAGACTAAGAAAAATCAGTTGAAAGTTTTTATCAATTACGAGGTCATACAAAAACGTTTATTTTTAACACTCTCCCAGACTTATTATTCTCACAGACATCGCAATTGAGAATGCGAAAACTGTTCATTGTACAAAAGAAAGATAGAATGTGAAATTGTCATTGTCCATTGTAAAAACAGTAATTGCTTTGATAAACGCCGGATGTTAGGCTTTGCGGAAAAACTGGGCTAGACTGTGAAGTTCGTTGACCAGGAGGATGGTTCGTCAACAACCCATATCCGCTCAATGCTGAGCGCGGGTTTCTCCTCACTTTTGTGAGGAGGTTTAGGCCATAATCCAGCATGGGGTCCGGTCTCGATTGGGGGATAAACGTGCCTCCGAATTAATTCTCGAGTAGAATAGTTGTTTTTATGTTTTGTCTTCGCATGATTTGTGCATTTTGCGTATTACATAATATTATGTGTATGACTCATATTATTGTATATTCATAATTTTGTCTAATTAAATTAGGTGAACGTTTAATCCCAGTCAGGTAGTGTCTGTCTAGCTGCAGTTGACGACATGACGTCACGATTCAGTAAACTGATGGAGACGCGTTACTGAAACATCCTGGGCAGTTTTAGAGAGAGTCCAAAATTACTCGGCCGTTTAGTGTGTTTGTAATTTGTGTCTTTTTTGCACACAATATGATATGACACAACCACGAATAAACACAAGTTCGAGATAAATGTATGAAATCTACCACGACACATTTTTCTGTTTCCTGAAAAAACTATCTTCCGGCTGTCCAATTGAACTCAATTGATTTTACCTAGATGACTGGAAAACATGACTAGCGATTCCGAACTTGGAATTTAGGCATTTTTCAGTCACATATTATCATTTCTATAGTGAAATAGAAAACGTAACTTTTTATATTAATTTTACAAAAAGAAAAGATAAACATTAATTTAATTCAGATCAGACACAGTTTAGTTTGGTGCAAAATTGACACAATACCAAAAATAAAATGAAAATTTGAGCCTCTTCGTAACAAACGAAACCTTATGCTACTCGTATAAACAATTATGACATATTTCGCGTCGCCACATCTTACAAGCTATTCAGATATATGAATACAAAACATTCATTCACTATCCATAATCTCGGCGTTCCATCCATCTTCGATAGTCCATACATGAAACGCCACCGCTCTCATTAGCTCAATGACCCCACGGACCTAACGTTAATTAGTACTCCCAACATGGCAAAACAAACTTAACTTTACACTGCACTAAACATAAAATAAACCTTACAGTATACAAATAAGGGTTACAGTTTGAAACTTGTACGATTTGGAAATAAGGTCATGCGATGCAGTATGCTAATTTGATAAAAAGCACGTTGTGTATTTCATGCACCTACAGGCAGACATTATTTGCGTACAAATTATGGTATTTTGAACTCTATTAACAATGGGTTTAGGTATGTAAAGGTTAGTAAAACAGCTTTTTTTAAAGTTTCTTATCTATTAGTAGTGGAGTCAACGCCAGATTGCATTACTAAAGTCGGTCCCTTCATTACGTACTAAAGTGTTATCGACTTTATAACTTACCTGACTGAATATCTTTCGTAAGTTAATTTACATTTCAATACAGTAACACTTAGCCAGTAAAGTAACCAAACCTGTCACTATCTCCCAACCTATAATGGTAAGTTCTCGTGCTGTTCCTCTGTATGAACATAATGTTAATGAATGCATAAATACTACAATTTGCTTGTTAATTGCACTTTTGCATGCTAATCTTCAAGTTATTAACTTAAGTCCAAGTTAATGGGCTAAGTTGATGGTGTGTAAAACTTATTTTTCCATACATTATGGACAGAAACAGTGAGTGCTTGTTGTAAACTTGCTTAGTCAATGCAAATGTAACATTTTATACTAACGTTTTGAACTAGGTATGAACTTCAAGAATACATTTTACGTAGGCAGAACTTAGTGATCCTGTAATTAATTTAATAAAACGTGATAAAATACAGCGGCATCTTTCAATGAAGGCATCATCTCATCAACGCAAGAAAATGTTATCCAACATGATGTTAATTACTAATTAACTCCTAAGTTTCCATGCAAACATTGTTGTTATTTCTGGCATTTGTCCAGCGTCCGGCGTCTTTGAAGACGTTGCGAATTGCATTTAAATGGTCTGTAATTGTTTTGTGTCGTTAATTGTAATTGCTATTGCAAGCATTTTCCAAAGACCATCATAGAAAATAACATACGAAAACTAGATAGAGAAAATATACTTAGAACTATATTTTACAACTTGTTTTACTAGGTAACATAGTTATCTAAACAATATTACGTTGACGAAAACGTCCAAGTTACCTATTTACTTACACTTAAAATAAGGAATTAGTATATTTTTATTCAGTACAAGTACAATGTAGAGCAAATAATAATATGTTTTATCTGTTAAAATAAAATACTTCATTGTAGTACTATTACTACTAGTAGTACTAGTAGTAGTTTTTTTTTACATTTATTTCATTTATTTGCTCATAAAATCAAATACCTAATCATAATCAGAAACCTTCCTTGAAACATAATCTGTGCCTTGGTGAAAATCGAAATAAAATCCGTTCGGGAGTTTTAATTACGCAGACAAACGCAATAATTGATGGCTTTATTTTCTTTATAAATTATGTATCGTGTATAAAGTTATATTTTAGTTTTCATTAGGTATATATCTTTATATATTAAAATTTGATAGATAACATAAGCATTGACAATATTATTTTAATTTTCTCCCCGCGTGTTTTTCCAATCTTTGCTCCCGTGTGTTGCCTAACCAACGCCGGAGGCCTCCCGCGTTCTAATGCAATTATTATTGCATTGAACCGCAACTGCAGTGGCCTAGTTCTCGAATAATTTATCGACCAGAATCAACGGTTATTGTACCTAGGATATAAATAAACCATTGTTATTATTTGGTCAATTGAGAATAAAATAATGGTTTTGGAACTGGATGATGGTCTCGGTATAAAACTGTTTACAGAACGCTTTAAATTTATGGTTAAATTGTTCGTGGCACAAATAAAACTATGTGAAATTAAGATGCATTATGGTAACGAAATACTTTGAAGCGAAATCCGAAAGTACCTATGGATTATGAATTACCAAATTGACTTTATTGCTGCACCTTCGATTCACAACTCTTTTCTATAACAAACAAAAGTATCTACAAACAAATTACAAAGATAGTCTGAGAGAAATCTCTATCGGCGATGAGATCGCCTATTGGACCGATAGTGGTTTTCATTGTGTATTGTGTGTACACCATTTACCAATTGATAGAATAAGAGGATAATTGATTGTCTCAAAATTGCGATTTGAACTTTATAATTTTTTGGAGTTTTCTATTAGGTAGTGCCATACATACTATAGCAGAACCTAAAACATTTTGATAATTACTCCAGATTTGGCTGCGTATGCGCACATTGTCATCTGCCATGTGTTGAAACTGTTCAGTTATGTAATAAATATTTGGTTCCACGAACTTTGCTGCGGTTATGTAACAATTAAATCTTCCCACTGATTAGATGTGCTCCGCATATTTTGTTTCGATGTTTGTTTTAAAAATATTTAACATGTATTTAAGTAATGCGGCTCAGTCTCAGGAATCCGGTACAAGATTAGTCAATGGTATTTCACGAAGACCGCTCAGCTCTGAATGTAGTTGTAACGTGTATATAATAATCATGTCTATGTGTGCGGCGTTATTATAGCGCCCCGTTTCTGAACCCCCTCCGATAACTGTATTGTTGTTCTGCTGTCTTTGTCATTTGTTTAGTGCCAGATAGAGACAACGATAGACTTATCTGTTGGTAGAAGTTGACTGGGGGTTCGGAAACCAGGCACGAGAGACGGAGCTTGTGCACAATCGTTATCTTCAGCAAAAGCTCACGCTTCTGCTGAGGTTAGAACCCACGAGCTACCATGGTCACATACCAAATCACCGTTTACTTTGATGCAGTTTCAAAGGAAAGTATATAATACTTTTCTTTTCATTTCAATGAGTAACGGGGGCATGTAATAATAGGAATCCACTTTCTTAGCTTGAATAATGATTTATGATCACTAAATATGCTGTTATTCTAATGTAAATTACGATGAAACTGTTGAGTTGAATGTTATAATGCCGTAATTATATTCTGATTTGATGTGTCATTAGCATAATTTAGTAAAAACATGCAAGCTGATGATTTAGACAAATCGTTTATTAGATACTTAACATTTTTATGTAAAAAATCTGAACTGTGGATAACCTACGGTCATGTAAATGAATATTTTACCGTTCTAAAAATTGAAATTATACGTAATTATATTTTTACTTTGACGAGCTGTTGAGATCAATTTCGTTGTCTACCCATTACATCGATCTCTATACAAATCCCATTATAGGCAGGAACTGAACAGTGCTGTCGTATTTATTATCGCACTGCAGGTCATTTACAAGCGGTAATCTTTTATATGTAGTGCAAAACGACCAGTGCACAATGATTACTGGTTCGGTTCGAGCTGCAAAGGAATTTGGTGCGTAAGACCCAATTCTTAATAATCAGGCTAACTAACTAGCCGTGGTGCGAAACACCCCATCTAAATATGTCTGCATTTATATCGACGCTTGAAAGGCAAAACTTACTAAGCGACAGAATAACCGAAAAATGAGTTGTATACACCATTCGAATCGTCAGATTTTTCTGCGTCGTTTAGTCTAGATTTCATCGCTCAAACGACGAGTTTTTTGTCTCTTAGATAGTGTGTGATTTCCATCAAATCGCCTAACTTGTGCTTACTAACCGACAGAAAAAAGGGCATTTAAGGATATTAACTGCCCCATCCTGACGCTCCATTCACTCGCACAAATCTATGGCATTCATAAAAAACCTAACCTACAATGAATACTTTTCACACATACACCGAAGCTCAAATAAAGAACCAGTAGCCACGTCCACTTTCCACGTATTCCTGGATACCTGCGTAGGAGAACTTGTTCCATACAAAATTGACAATACAAGTTGCAACTAAGTTTCTAATAACAGATAAACCGCACTTAGATGACAATAAAAATGTATTATTCAAATAATTTATTTTATCATCTAACTGTAAAAAGGCATGAGACGAAAATTATGGTTAGGTACTTCCAAAAAGTGAGATAAGAACGCCAAACTTCTTGCATCATTTTGATTGAGTGAAAGACTTGGAAGAGGTTATATAGAGTTGTTTACAGTTAGTTGATTCATTCCTTATTATAAACTCGAAAACATTGTAAAGAAACTGACCTGTCCACGCTTGTTTTATCTTAAATCCCCCAGTAGTATAAATAACAAATAGGCAGTTTAAAACTCCTTTAAATTCAAAGAGTTCTTGTTGTATTATGATAAAATTCTATCGCATATCAGCCTCCTTAGCACCGATTTAATGAACCATTAGCGACTCAAAGGGCGGCAATTAGATATCAATAAAAATAGGATATAAATATCTAAGCTACCTACTTACTTAAAGTTGGACATTCAATATCCACCTGTAACTAGCCGATAAGAATGTGAATGCCGTTAAGCTAAAATTGAATACGCCTACGGTCATTTTAATCCAAAATTATGTTAACAATGATTATATAAACGCATCTAAACGTATTTATAAACTTGTGAATGTAGTTTGTGCAATAGACCGTAAAGTTAGATCGGTAGTAAAAGATGTAGGCGTTCCTAAGAATCATTATAAAGTTATATTAGGTACAGGTATTTACATTATAAATTACCGTTCGTTTACCTAACAATTTCATTTTACGTTTCTTTGTTTTCATTCTGTTATAGTGCTACAATTTGAAATCAAAATGTAATCGGTCCGAAGTTTCGAGATCGGTGTCGTTGCGTGGCATTGCATGAATTAGTAGGTACAGCGCGTTAACTCCCCTTCTGTCGACTACACATGTCCGTCTATCCTTTCCATTTTCAAGATATTAATCCCGCATATCTTCCACTGCGCCACAATGATTATCTTCATCGCCCGTGACGTCGCCCACCACATTTTTTGTCCACGTGCTTTCTCCTTCCAAATTAGGTCCGCGGTCGAAGTCAAACTAATCATATAATATTTCACCGTTGCTTCGTCGGTCTGTCCGTGGTCTCCTGTCGGCATACGGCATAAATACGTGACTATTGATTTATGTCTTGTTTATTCTGTTACATGACTTTATTGGTTGTTATTTTAATTGGTTTGTGGGGGGTCGGATTTTAGTTCAAGCAGCTAAGTTGTTTGGAGGAGTTCTAGTTTGTTCTGAACTTCATGATGTTCTGAAGTTTCCGAAACCGTCTTCCCACAAAAGATTAGACCAGAGTTAAACAGAGGTTTCTTAAATTTATTTCCACAAAATCGACGACTATCACTCGCGTTTTCTTACTAAAAGCTGGCATTCCTAATTATATTGCTTGTGAATTTGTTATTAAAGTTAGACAAAGCGAGGGGTCAGACGTCGATTTGTGGAGAAAATATTATATACTTAGACTCATCTGTTCAACTCTAGTTTAAATCTTTTGTGGTAAGGCGGAAATAGTTTAGTTTCCTAGGCACCAACGACCCAACTACCGGTTTCTTTAACGGTAGTTAACTTTAACCATAGAGTAATAATATTGCTATCCTTGTCATTTAATTAGTGTCAGACAGAGACAACCACTGTCTTGATCTACTGTCAAAGTTAACAAACGTTTCAGAAACTGGCCGTAAAGTTAGCAGTTTTCGATCAGGGACAGTGAACAAATGCAACGACCGAGAAACGCGATCTCCACATTCTGATGCTAATGAAGTAATGACGCACGGAAACCGTCTAGCGATAACGAAAGTGTGATGGCGCCGATCTATTAATTTAATTAATGTAATTAACAGTAGCCCTTCATGGCTCGATTGGTTAGTTTTGGGAAATGATTGATAAATCAATGGAATGATATTTATTGATATTGGATGTCAAACGGTTTCTGACTTTTATAGATCTTATATAGGTATATATTTCGATCGCGATCTATAATCGTTTTTAAGAAACTGTGCCGGAATCAGATGTTGGTGTAGTGGCACAGCTGCGTTTGTTTAGCACGTAGGTAGGTGCAGTCGGCGATAAACTGAACCGGTCCAAAATTCTCATTTCTTATAATTTTGTTTTACGTAAAGCTTATAACTTTAGGTGATATTAAAACTTTATACGATATTTTCCTTGTTACCACAAAATCTAGCAAAATGTAGCAATCTTTGTTGTGTTGGTTTTCGATATAGCAAACGTCGACGATTGATATGTAGCTGAGTGATGAACCTAATTTATTTTAATCTCTGTATTAATTTACTGCATAAATGTATATTAAATCTCTCTAAAACTTCAAAATCACTTAACTAATAATCGTTTTAATTATTTGTCACGGTTGATAAAGAGCGAAGCAACTGGCGTGGCGTGGCGGCGCACATTTGTAAGATTTATACCTTAGTTTAAATAAAAGCCACATTAATTTACCCGAAGGGAAAGGGCGAAAACCGGACCGTTAGACGAAAACAGATTGTTAATACAAATATTATGTTGTGGAATGCGATCTGGTTTTTTAATCATTAGAAAAGTCAAATCCAAAAATTGCTCGCTATAATATGGAAATTTAGTTATTAGGTAACAGGTTTTTTTAACTTTCACGTGACGTTAGCTTAGATTAGTTACCACTACTAACTCTATTTTAATGCCATTCTTAAACTATCTGGTTATAATAAGCGAGATGTTAGTCCTACTAAGGCTCTAAAAAACGAACTTAGCTATTAGTACAAGAATTTTAATTCCCATCTGCCCCCTTGGCGTCAGTAAGGGGGCAGTTGAGAACTGTAATACCAGTCTGCCCCCTTGGCGTCAATAAGGGGGCAGATGGAAATTTTAATTCCCATCGACCCCATTGCCTTTTTGATAAAGTCACAACGATAAATCTTATCCTATTCACTGGCTCCTAATAAGGCAGAAAATGTATCACTAAGGTATCAACAATGATCGTTCCGGTCATCCGCCTAAGCCCACCTCTTTTGGACGACTAGCTTTCATAACAATAGGTACCTAATCTCTACAGAGCTGATTCTGAATCCGATTATACGCATCGTCCAATTAGTCCACTGACGTGTTTCAGATCGACTGACGTACGGATCAGAGGCGGGTTTCACCAAAGATTGTAAAGCTTAGTCAATGGGTTTCACAATGGCACAAGTCTACAATGCATTATATAGGCACTACAATGCAGCAATAGGTAGGTACAACTAATAATTATTATAGTAATTGCAACAATCGTGTGTGAACAACGGAGCCACAAAATTCAAAAGCATAGCAGTAGGTACCAAGATTTTCAGTTAGGTTGGAAAAAGGCAAGATAGATAATAGACTTTTCCATCTCTATATACGAGTAGTACCTAGGTCAAAATTAGGGATGGAGTTTAATATAAATATTATATAGGGAACACCCAAGACCATATTTTACTACGATGCTAGCTAGACTCTAAGAGCCTAACACATCCTACGACAAACAACAATTATTATGATTCTTGAGGATGAGAGATTCTGCTAACGTATGCATAAGTCGTTATCTTAGATAGTTATAGCGCTTTCCTTCATACTGTTAGCTTTCTATCTTGTTCGTAAATAAATAAATAAATAAATGGTGGCTGCACAAACATTAATTCGTAAATACATTCGTAATTCAAACTAAAACTACGCAGTCATAAAACATTACCCTCCTTACTCGTAGTTTGTACCCTGATTCGGCAGTCGAGTACAAACTAACAAATTGCCAATAGCGAAAATCACGTCGATATGCGAACTAACTTTATGTGCTTCAACCAGCCATTGAGGACTTCAAACTGTATTGTAAGCATTGCCGTAGGTAGTAGTAGTAGGTACCCTATATACAGGCTGTTGCTGTTAGTTGGTTGTCACTAGTCAGCCGGCCTTCGACAAAATATCAGGCTTGCTGATAAGTCCGCTGCCTAACAAGGCACCGCGATCAAGCATGTAGTTCCGAGATAATCCAAGACAGAATGACTTCCGCACTTAGTGCGTGGAGTTGATAAGAGTATTGATGCTGGGACTACTCTTGTACAGTCACTGGCACATCTATCAAGTCGCTTAACATTTTGTGTTAACGATTATCTTAGAATTAGAGCACATAATTATATTATTTATTAAAATTCAACTGTTCCGGCGTTGCGCGAGAGTTCGCTCATAATGGTATCATAAAAAAATAATGTAATGTACTTGTGTACCTAAAATAGCAGCTGGAACTAAAAAAAGTCATATTATTTACCTGTCACAAGTACAAACAGGACGGTGTAGTCTAGATTCAGTCAGCGAAACAGTCGAACAGTTTGTCGCTAGTCGTTACGTAGTTTCGAAATACAAGAATGCGTAGAATATAAAATTTAAGTTTTAGAAATGTTCAAATATTTTTTCTACTGACTGTACCACAGCTGTGACATTTATACCTGTCAGTGGGCGTGACCGTCCGCCGTGGGAAGATAATAACGCCTGCAAATGGAAAATGTATTTAAAAAGTCGCTTTGGAGCTCGTACCTGTTTAATCTGTGGTCCCGATTCACCTACGTTCTTCTGACAAGTGATTTATTAGAGCAGCATTCATCTACTTACCCATAGACTCTTGCTCAAACTGCCGTACCACCATCTCGTTTCGATTACTGTTATTTCGACAAAACTGTCGAAAAAATAATTTAAATACTGTCGCTCTTTGGAACTGACATCTAGTAATTTATTTAACATCCTGTATATGGGTATTACGTGGATGATTTTTTTGGAAATTCAGAGTTCCTCAGCATGACTATTCACTACGTTTAACAAAGTTCTGGGTGGCCTTGCAACAAATAGATTCGTATTTAATCGAATAATCTATTAAGGATTGTGAACAATTTTATTTCAACAATTAACATTAGGTTTATTATGGTTATAATATGGTTAGATTATGTAATAATAAAATAAATACTAAAAACGACAAAATAAAACCAGTTAAAATAAATAAAAAATATAATAAAACTAAAACTAAACTTTTAAAAATCAGACAAAAGTGTCTACTGTCCATAGTGTCCAATATTATGAACACTGGCTGCGTTGTTTTCTTTCATCGAATAAAATACTTTAATTCATTATGCAGTATTATGCTGGTAATAATAGACAACGTTACTTATTTAGTACCAGATAGACAAATATAGTAGATAGACTATCAATCTGAGAAAGTAGGTAAAGTAACGCTCCAGAATACGATTGTCTATAGATAAATAAGGCGATTTGGCCAGAGCCACTGATTTTTACTACTTGCGTGGGATTCAGAAAGCGGCAAATATTGAAAGTAGAATAATTGAAATAATATTGTAATCTAAGTTAGGCACGGGTTTCCCACGCGATTTGCATCCGGGCAAGACGTGTTGTTCTCAAATTGTTATCTCTTTACTATTAATTTTATCTGATGGTTCGTGCTATTAGGTACCCAGATATTGTTCAAAAAATGCGTGTTATTTAAAAACTGTGTAGGTATAGGTACATTATTTTTCCTACTCGCTGTAAGTTAGGCGAAAAATCAGCTACAAACACTTTATTCCTAGATTCGTCATGAACTAATATTATGTTACATACAATACAAAATAATTATTATTAATTGTACCTAAGTACATCTTAACTAATGAGACCTATTACGATATCTTCAAACTATTTAGCCGTCAAAACTCCGTATTGAACAGACTTTTCAAAGCTAAAAAACTAAACTACAGTTAAAAATTAAAATACATGTATTTTAAGGACAAGTAGGTACAAGCCCAACTAATAAGTTCTAAGTTAATTTCCATACTTGCAATGCCGTTTCCAGGCGAGAACATTGCTCTTTGCTAAAACAAGCTCTTTTGGCACATTTTCAACTGCAAATGTATTCAAGACACTCTACCCACTTTTTTTCTTTGTCCAGTGCTTAGAAAATATAGCATTTAATAGAATGTCGCAAAAAGAAACCGTAGTGAATTGCGGACGCGTTTTGCACAAACTACAACTCTGTGCATAAAATACTATTTGAACACGTTCATAAGTCGGTGACTGTAAAAGTAGGTACTCAAGTAGGTAATTATACAAAGAATTATGTTCGTTACCCAGTGCACCAAAGACTTAGTAGTTTGTCAAAGAAAAGTGTAGCTAATCGAAGTTAACCACGTATCCGTGACTGTTAGTTTTGCGACAAAAATACTACTTCTTGGCTCGTGGCTCCTCCTGAACCTAATTGGTATTCCGTACCGATGAATGTGTATGAAATTTCAATAAATTTTCGCCACTATGCTCTGTGGTTATAAAGCTCAACTTACCCTGAATGGTGTAGTTGCAGCAAATAAGTATATTACAGTAAGCTGGATTAGCAAGACAAATAAAGCTATGGACGCGGTCATTGATAAACGTTTTGTTTATTGAAAGTTGACGGAGGTTTCGCACACTTCGCACTTTTATAATTTTATCGTCGCAATCATCATCACGTTGTGAAAAGTTGTGATAACCACTGGGACCGACAGCTTCGAAGCACGGAGCGATGGAAGTCCTCGATCGAGGACTGAACCCGGTAACATCATCAGCCTGAAGACGCCCACTGCTGAACATAGGCCTCCCCCTTACACCGCCACACCGAACGACAATTTGCCGCTTGCATCCACCGGTTGCCTGCGATGTCGTCGGCCCATCTAGTGGGAGGCCTACCTACACTGCGACTTCCAGTCCGTGGTCGCCACTCTAGAACCTTTCTTCCCCATCGGTTGTCAGTTCTGCGAGCGATGTGGCCTACCCATTGCCACTTCCCGGTACCGTTTCATTGCAAATCGCACAAGTACCTAGTCAATCTGAATTGCTCAATCGAGTTGCTCATTACAATGTTCATTTGCGGTTTCGTATGCCTGCACAGGCGCGAAACCGCGGGAAACTCTATAACCAAGTTATTGGATTTCATTACAATCGTAATTAGGTTGGTTGATTTATAAATACTTTCGGCATCATATCGTCGTGATATTGGTTTACCTGCTAATACTTCCTCTAACAGATTGGACTATCGATTACCTTTTTAGGGTTCCGTACCCAATGGGTAAAACGGGACCCTATCACTAAGACTCTACTGTCCGTTGTTCAGACTGTCTGTCTGTTTGTCCACCAACCAGGCTGTTACTCATTAACCGTGATAGTTAGACGGTCAAAATTTTCACAGATGATGTATTACTGTTGCCGATATAAGAATAAATACAAAAAAACATTATCAAATCCAACAACAAACGTGATTTTATTGGCGATTTTGAAGATAATGGCACGGAACCCTTCGTCCGCGAGTCTTACATGCACATGGTTGGTTTTTTTAAATGTAATTAGTTTTCCATTTCCTAACTACTACGAGGATTAGACCAGTCCGTGTTGGTGGATCACATTTCGAAAGAATTCTCGGACATATACGTGAGTTTTCTCATGTACCTAGGTATTTCCTTTGCCGTAAAGAAACGTTATTTTACGCACATCATTATTATGTTTGTAATAGTAAACACATGTTTGATAAGTGCCCGCATTAGGATTTGAACTCGCAATCTTTTGACTTCAAAAGCTCTTATTAAGTGCATTAAAAAGTTGTATAGTAGTTGCAGTATGTTTTTTTTATTTATTAACATGGTCGACTAAATAACTCTACTAGAAAGTGGCGTCGTGTTTCAACTACAATAACAATAAAATTCCTAAGACGGCGCATTCTGCACTGACCCCGGCCGGAGATCAGTGCATTTCTCACTCTGCTATGTAGGTAACGTGGGAGGTTTCGTTTACCCAGCTTTCTTGCTACTAAACCGGAACGGGACAATATAAACGTTAGTTAGCAACACACATACGAGTATAATATAACTTATATGTACCTATATGAAACACATGAAAATCTGTTAATTAGTATTTAAACGGGCCTAATTCGCGGACAAACTAATATCAAAATACTTATATAATTTTGAGATACCTCGACGATTTGCGAATTAGACCCGTTTAAATACTAATTAATGTATTCAGTTCGCGAAATTTTAATAACATGAAAATCTGATACGAACCCGCTTAAAACCTTTCATTATCTTGTGTGTGTTAGCTTGGAAAGTCTGTGGTCTCCTAACACCTGCACATCGTCACGCCACAGTTCGCCGCGTCACGATGCCACCTTCAGAAATGTACCTACTATGTTGTGATCTCTATCACGCGCTGGTGTCGGCGTACATTTCTTTAGTACATCGTGACGTGGCGTATGACGTGACGCCGTGACAGGCCGATGACGTTTGTAGGAAACCATGTACCTTCGGATTGTCTTTTGTTTTTATTCGTATATGAAAAGTTTCGTCGCTAAAAATAAAACAAAATCACTAGGCCCTATAATAGTAAACGCGGACTCTACCACCGTATTCGGAATACCATTGAAACCGGCAACAAACTAAGGTGTTTTTTTCCAGATAATGCTCCTCTAAGTTGTTAAAGCTATGTAGATAAGTAGGTACGATGGAATAAAACTATAATTTTGGAACTTAGCTTAAATAAAATGACCTAAATCTAAACGGGTCAATAATCAAACAATCATCCTTGTAGGCCGACGATATCGCCCAGACGTAACCAGAACATGTCAAGATTTAAATAAGTAGCGCCAAAGAAACATAGGATAATAAGGATTAATATGGTAGGTTAGGGTGGTGGTGATCTAGTTGAATATACTATCCAGTTATTATTCGACGAATCATCTTACCACATAGAAGCTTGAACTCGGAGCGTCTTGCTTCATTCTTCTTGCTTCAAACGCCTCGCCATGCATTCGCTTCGCTGACTGGTTATTCGTTGAAACGTGACAGCTTCAAGCTACATTAACGAATACAATCTTAATTGTACAAATCCTGCGTGAAAATCAGATAAGCCACTTACCAGCAATCAGGTATCAGACATCAGCATTGTTAAGACCATCAGCTTACCAGCTTTGCGGTGTGACCAGCTTTCCCCACTTAACTTTACCAGGCATTTACTGATTAGCTAACTACCAGCTGCATGGTTACAGTACCATAATCTGGTATGGCCTAATGGTTTGATAATGGGCTTTTAAGTCGTCCTTTAAAGTTGTCAGTGAAGCAAGGTGAAGTCTAAGTTACGGAATTCTGTGTGAATAAGTAGTTGTTTATGTAACATCCGATATGTGGTAACGGTTCTCGAATGACGTCAAAAGTCGAACGGTATTGAACTTGAAGAAGTTGGGTGTTAAGTACCTAATAGATACTTACTCCTGAAATGTACATAATTATGTATAGTTTTATGTGAGAGCGTATGAGTAGCATTGGGTTCCAGGCTAAATGTTACTTTACAGGCTTGTAATAGGGTTTAGTTTGTTCTTGATTTGCTGAATCATTATATTGATGCACACTTCAGCAACTGGTATCGTTAACTACAGAGCTATGAAATACGTATTTAATATTTATTGTGTATTTAAGTTTATAAATATCGTACACCGCCAACCTCTGACTATCTCCATTATCTCTCTCCATACAAAGGTTGACTGGAAGAGATCGCTGTTAGCGATAACTCCGTCCTTTGTACTATAGATTTAGATAAAACTCCTTACAGTATATCTTGTGTATTTTTATAACTGGTGTGCAATAAAGTATTTTCTTTTCTATTCTATGTATGGGGAAAACTGTTTAGTGGCATAAAAGCTGAGCGCTTCCATGTTTCAGAGGGAACTTTAATTTGTCAGCTTAGGCTTTTGTCGATTGCAAGACGCCATAAGGTATCCCGACAAACTTTGAAGCCACTACTTCATTCCAGATCTCAAACAACATGGCGCTCCTGCCACAAACACTTTTTCAACTAAATAAGTACCGATTCAAAGGTCACGACATAAACGTGTCACGAATAATTCTTCTGTGCAATCTAATGAAACCCATCGCTTCATCGGAAGTGTTGCAACTCAAGCAGGACATTGTTGATTCAGCTTTAGCGCACGCGCATACCGGCGCAATCGCCGCCCCACATACGTAATACCCGTGAATTTTCTCTAAAAAAACTTTCAAACAATGTTTCTTCTTAAATATTTTAGTTCTTATCTAATAGGAAAATGTACAAATGTGTTATGTGTACTTACCTAATTACTAAATGATAAACCCCATTACCATTATTACTGACGCGACATGTTGTTATAGTCCGCAACCAAAGTCCATGAAAATTTCCTTCTTATGCGCTTTTAGGAATGTTCAACGAGGTTTTTATCGCTGATTGTAGATAGTATACATAATATTATACTAGCAGACACGGCCACGCGTTGCTGAGCCTAAGGTTTTTGTTATTGCGACTATACATTGAGATGTAAGTTATCCTATCTTTTAAGTTAGATCAAACTGCACACGGTGTCCAAATTTGATTCAAATCGGTTAAGTAGTTTAGGAGTCCATCGCGGACAAACAACGTGACGGGTAATTTATATACCTACACTAGCAGACACGGCCACGCGTTGCTGTGGCTAAGGTTTTTGTTATTGCGACTATAAATTGAGATGTAAGCTACCCTATCTTTCAAGTTAGATCAAACTGCACGCGCTGTGCAAATTTGATTATTTTTATTTAAATCGGTCAAGTAGTTTAGGAGTCCATTGAGGACAAACATTGTGACACGAGATTTATATATATTAAGAATATTTTAAGATTGTAAGATATTACCATAGGTAGGTATAATGTTAAATCTTAAAACATGGCACCCTTGTGAATTCACCAAATCGTCTACATGAGTATCCTGTACCATTGCAATATTTAACCTTGCTCCTTGGCCTTGTTGCAAAACTTTGAGATGACTGTTTTAAGAGAGAGCAGGATTTTGCCGTTCGAATCCTTCCGGAGCTCTAAACTCAACACTGAATCATGCTCTTATAAAATCTCGTTCTCTTAAATATTGACTTGTGTAGTTATTTCGAAATCGTAAAGGAAAGTAAACTTTACTGCATCCAATTATAATTTTAACGATTCAATGATTTACCGGAGGTTAAAATTTGAGGGGCTTTAATGGTCTACCTTTTGCGTGTAAGTTATTTTTATTGATGTGAGTTATGAAACGACATTTACTTACCAGAAAGATTAAAAAAAAAGGAAGTCCTTACTGAGAAAAAACTGTATCACTTCGAACAATCTATAATACTAATATTATAAAGAAGAAAACTTTGTTTGTTTGGCTGTAATGAATAGGCTCCGAAACTACTGAACCGATTTGAAAAATTCTTTCACTGGGAAGCTATGCTATCCCCGGTACAAATAGACTACCTTTTATCCCGTAAAAATTAATGGTTCCCGCGGGATAGTAGTTAACGTGGGTGAAACCGCGAGGTGCTTCTTGTAATGTATATAGGTACTTATTGATGAAAGGTACCTACCACTACGTATTATATGACTCTTTTCCTTTGTCCACAGTAACTGCAGTATGTATACTCCTGGAAGTGGGGGAGTTGCCCAGCCGACGGAGCGGGTTCACCTGCAACGATCCCGCTCTCTCTTTCCCTCATACGGGAGACACGTTCTCCATCTCGCTTGTCGCCGCCATCACTGTGATTGTGCCGTTCTTGATTGTGAGTATGATTTTTTTTATGTAAACAGACGTAGGCTGAATGTGACAAAAAAACATAACCAAAAAAAAATATGAAGACTTTACCAAAGCGAAGTGCATCGGTCGTACTGAAAAAAAAATCGTGTGTATATTTTACGACGCAATAATTGTTATCTCTCACAAAACCATTTATAACATCATTACAACGCGATTAAATCTATATATATAAAAGCCAAAACTGACTGACTGACTGACTGACTGACTGACGATCAACGCACAGCTGAAACTACTGGGTCTAGAACCATGAAATTTTGCACAAATACTCCTTATGTGACGTAGGCGTGCACTAAGAAAGGATTTTTGAAAATTCAACCCCTAAGGGGGTGAAAAGGGGTTGCAAAGTTTGTATGGAGCAACGTGTTTTCTTGGCCTGATCCACTTGAAACTTGGCAATTATATTCTTTAAAAGATTTAATGAAACACGTGTTTCATCTTTTTTTAATATTCAACCCCTAAAGGGGTAAAAAGGGGATGCAAAATATTTTACATCCGATTTAGTTATACATTGAAATTTTACACAAATATTTCTTAAGTGACGTAGGTGTGCACTAAGAAAGGATGTTTGAAAATTCAACCCCTAAGGGGGTGAAAAGGGGTTGCAAAGTTTGTATGGAGCAACGTGTTTTCTTGGTTTGATCAACTTCAAACTTGGCAGTTATATTCTTTAAACGATTTAATTAAACACGTGGTTCATAGTTTTTGAATATTCAACCCCTTAAGGGATAAAAGGGGGCCACAAAATATTTTTCGTCATTTTTATTTCGAAATTATTTTTTTTCACAGATATTTCGTAGTGACGTAGGTGTGCACTAAGAAAGGATTTTTTTAAAGTTTAACCACTAAGGGGGTAAAAAGGGGTTGCAAAATTTGTATACAACGTGTTTTCTTGGTCTGATCAACTACAACCTTCGAATAAAATTCTTTAAAAATTAATTTAGCACCTGTTTCCGCGTGTTTTAACATCAATCCCTAAAATCTACGCAGGAAAATGGTAGATTTTGGTAGAAGATGATAGATTTAGGTAGGAAATGGTAGATTGTTCTAGGGATTGGTAGATTTAAGTAGGAAATGGTAATATCGGTAGGAAATGGCCGATTTTAGTAGGAAATGGTAGATTTTTGGTAAAAATGGTAGATTTCGGAAGGAAATAGTAGCTTTTGGTAGAAAATGGTAGTATTAGAAAGAAATGGTAGATTTTGGTAATAGCGGTACATTTTGGTAATAAATGGTAGCTTTTGGTAGAAAATAGTAAATACAGAAAGAAAATGGTAGATTTTCGTTTAAATGGTAGATTTATATAGAAAATGGTAGATTTTGGTAGGAAATGGTAGATTGTTGTAGGAAATGGTAGACTGTTGTAGGGGTTGAGTAGATTTCGGTAGGAAATGGTAGAAAATAGAAGATTCAGAAAGAAAAGGTAGGTTGTCGTAGAAAATTGTAGATTTCAGTAGGAAATGGTAGATTATGGTAGAAAATTGTACATTTAGGTAGAAAATGGTAGATTTTAGTATGAAATGGTAGCCTTTGATAGATTCTGGAAGCCTGATAGATTTTAGTAAATGGAAGCTTTTGATAGATTATGATAAAAAATTGTACATGATAGGAAATGTAGGAAATGGTCGATTTTGTGAGAAAATGGTAGAATTTGTTATAAAATGGTAGATTTTTTGTATAAAAAGGTTATTTTGGTAGAAGATGGTAGATGTCGTATGTTGGATATGGGATGGCGATGTTGATGTCGAAGTCGAGGTCGATGTCTTGAATTACTTACGGACCAACCGCTGATTGTAGAAACCTGAAACTTGGAGGGTGTGTTCTTTGTATGACGTAGACATCCGATAAGAAAGGATTTTCCGAAATTCTACCTCTAAGAGGGTGAAAAAGGGAGCAAAGTTTGTATGGGACAACGTGATTCGCCTTGGTCAAATCTACTTCAAACTTGGCATAATTATATTATTTGAAAGATTTACATGTAGGTATTTCATCTTTTTTTAATATACAACCCCTAAAATTATAAAAAAGGGTACTAAATGTTGTCATCTGATTTAATTCGAAATCCGTATTAACACGGAACATAGACAAGGTAGAACTTTGACATGTTTGAATATTTTTTGGATTATTTGAATACTTCTTAGGAACTTTCTCAACCCCATCCATACTGTGCGTCAATCAACTGTTCATCCATACTTGAAAGTAACTATTTTTGTTTCTTCGTTACCTTTTCACGGCTAAACGGCTGAACCGATTTCGATGAAATTTGGTATAGAGATAGATTGTACTTTCGAGACGGACATAGAATACTTTTATCGCGATATAATATAGTCCGCGCGGACGAAGTCGCGGGCAACAGCTAGTGATAACATAAGCCCGTGATCTCATAATAAACATGCCATCAATTATGGGGATTTGAACTTGTCTAGACATATTTTATTGTTATAAAATAATGGATAATTAGGTTACTTGACTCACTGTGTTGTAGATCTATAGTAACGCTATGTGCATTACCTATTATTTGTATTACATATTTTTATTCACACTTTTTATTCCTAAAAAGCGGGTAACACCGCGCGCGCAGTTATCCACATAAGGTGCATACTGCAATCTAATAAAAATCCTACCCTTGTTTCAGATATGGGCGGTAGAAGCGACCCTGCATCAAGATGACGAGTATAACCTGAAGCAGAGCAAGGCCCTGGCCAGCGCGAAGACCACGGCCCTCATATACCGGGACTACATCTATGGGGCGGTGGTGAACTTCACCGTGCTCGAGGTGGTCAAATGCGTGGTGGGCTCCCCGAGGCCAACCTTCTTCGACCTCTGCGCGCCAAAGGAGGCGAGGACCTGCAATGAGTGAGTCGTTGTTTTATGAGGCAGTGGGTTCTCGACTTTAGTTTCGTACCACCATTGTTTAAATTACGATACAATGCGATTTTTTTTATTAAATAATAGGTAAAAAAAACAATTTAAAAATTAAACTAAAATTTACTCGAATTGAGAATCTCCTCCTTTTTGAAAGTTGGATAATGAAATAATTAAAAATCCCAGATCTTGGAGACTGTTCTTTGTCTGAAAATTATTCCTTTCCTATATTAATAAAATCTACAAAAATACTAAGAAACACTAAGATGTTTTATTATAAGAATAAATCATGATAAAGTTGTGATCTTTTTTTCTAGGCAGTTATAATTTCTAATTATAACTAATCTAATTTTGTCAACAGATCAGAATACATCAGTAGGTACACTTGCACATCGACGAAATACTCGAGGTATCTGCAGATCGACTCCAGCCGGAGTTTCCCTTCTGCGCATTCATCGCTGTCCATATACTGTGGACTGTTTCTAGCTGTAAGTATTTTTAAAATATAAGCTGTAAGTACATTTTAAGATATAGTCCCTACATTGCGCTGAATTATCTTCAAGTTGTCTGAAAGAGTCTACCTACGCTATAAGACTAAGTTTTGGCGCCGATGTCGTTCCAAGATTTTTTTAACCGAGCAATTCGAGTAGATAAATACCTAACGAAAACAATTGAATAAGTATGAACAAGTTGTGTTTTCCATGGTATGTATTAATAAACCGCTATAATTTATTGCGATTAATTAATATACAGTACCTAATAATGGAACCAGCTTATTTATAGCTTTATCAGTAGGAACGTTCTTCCTCTAATGACAACGGCTACAAATACTTTACATACTTAGGCCTACATGCCTACAGCTGCAATGGAAAAGGTAGTTTACTGTGCTTTGCCCAGTTATGGGGAAATTCGTACGAGCAAATATTCCTAGAGCGTAATACTTCGTAGAGTCGGAAATAGTTTGACAAAAAACCCAATTTTGGAGCAATTGCAAAACTCAATATTTTATAGGAATATTTATGAAAAAGGTAACATACACACACACGGAAGTAGTGTATTGTAACAAAGAAAATGTCACTCTAATTCCTAAATTATTATTCAGGTAAGGAAAAAAAGAATACGTTTGTATGGGGTGCATAGTTGTATATGTATATACCTACTGTATAAGCAGCGGCCGATTTAGTTAATGGTACTTAAGTACTTAGTCTACAATGGAAATATATTATACATCGACAGGTTTAATTACTCTTCAAAGTGGGTTGGTAGATGAAATAAGTTTGAGAACCTGTGATATAGTTCATGCCAACGTACCTACGCTTCACCACGATCACATACAGAGACTAAAATTATAAACAACAATTATAATGCAAAGATGAGTGATATCTGTCCAAATTACCGCCGTCACTGATTTATTTATATCTCTGAGCTCATTATCATCGCTAAAATGTGTCCGAAATTCGCTCACATGTGTCTAATGATCCACTTAGGAAACATCTGCAGTAGGAGATAATTAAACCGAATGTAGGTCTGTAGGTAAGACCACAAGATTGAGCTATCTGGGACCTAAACTAGGCACATATGTCTGGTTTTACGATTGAGTTATTCTGGCTTGATGAACGGGTGGTGGTTGTTGATAATTAGCTCTTAATAAATATACATAAAGACATAACATTTTGATAGTTTGTACATTTAATCATACTTGACACACATTACCTACCTACCTATATTAGTAAAACTGAGTAACTTTTAGATGAAAGCGAATAAAATCTTTTTGTAAATAAATACTTTCGTCTTACCAATAACGATAAAGTAATAACTCGTAAATAAGATTGAATTAAATCCTTGCAAAGACCAACTAAGTTATATAAATTTTCATAGAGTACCTATATAGTATATTATACATCAGGTAGTGTTAGATTTAAATGTGTCTTTAGAAAAATATAAAATTACTAATTTTATATTTTTTTTATAATAATAAAAATTTAGATTTCAATTTGTTTATATTAGCTAGATTAATAAATGTAAGTATATACTTACTAAGTACATATTAAATAATTATTTTTCTAAAAAAAAAAAAAAATTACTAATTAATATTTATGTACCTAGACTTTTCTACCTTCATTGAATAATATTTTTTTCGCTCGTTATATGCATATAAATTCAAAGCGAAGAGGATTTTTTAAAGATATACAATCCCATTTTGGCGTGGCCACTTGACTCTGCTGACCATGAGGTCATGCCCGCCACTAGACAATTAAATTCCGGCTGGTGTCGGTTTCCAAAATGGCAACGATCCGGTGACAGTGACTTCACCACCACCTATCTAAGACAGTAGAAATATATCTAAAGAACTAAATGTATCTAGTAGAACTAAATCTATCTTCGTTTGGTCCCATCCTTCCAAAAGTTGTAAGTATGGGAGAGATTGCTGTGTAGAGACACGACCACAGCGTCTTATTGCTACAAAGAAAATATTGGTATCTAATCTATATTTAACTAATTAGGATATTACTGTATTGTTTTTGGTCCAAATCAGTAAGGCGGTTTACTAATCAATATTATTCTTAAATGGCACTCCAAAATGAGCGTGAAAGTATCATAATTCTTTCCCTAAGTCCGTTGGCCGAAATTGTCATTTTGAACGGTATAATAGACACATTTAAAACCATACTTTCATTCGTGAAACTGAAAATGAAAGTGGTGCCGCCGTGTTCAATAGGATTAGCATGAACGCACAACCGTATTACTGCCAGAGACATAACAAAGCCTCCTACTATAATATAAATGTACTCGTATTAGTGTGTATTTTTACACGTAAGTAACCATTCGACGATACAGCTCATCAATGGAAAAAAACGTTGGTAAATCTAAATATTTTTTATTAGACCACTCTATGCCAAATAATTATTGTAAAGGTAGAAGGTAACTTTTAATTATAAACATTCCTTTTAATTTTTTTCTATGTTCTCTCTGTTTTGCTTTATAGAAAGCTTTCTAGAAAGCAAAACACCTAGAAACTATTATGGCACATCAAAATGTAGCACAAATCCTTTAGGTAAGACCTTAGGGTCGGCAGTCAGTCTGCTACATAACTAGGAAATATATGCTGTAAGTCATAATGTGTGACATATTTTGTAATTGTTGTAGCATGCGACTCTATGGCATGCCGCAACGCAATGTCGCATGTTGTTGCTACATGCTGCGTAAAGCAGGCTAGATTTATATCAGAGATCATACGGCATACGAAGAAGGAAAAATATAACGGAGTTACCACACCATTTAAAAGCAGGCCAATAGCGAAAAAAACGACTAATACCCATCAGTAACTATACGTAAAATTGTGACACTAACATATACCTACCTATGTTTTCATAATGATCATTTAGATTGAAGTTTTTAAATTTTCGCGAACTGAATACATGTTAATTAATATTTTAACGGGTCTAATTCGCGCGCAAACTAATATCAAAATATATAAAATTATATATAATAATAATAATAATAATTTTGGATCTCTACCCAGCGGTAGGCACTGTCTAGTTGCATATAACATCTTAGGGCGCTCATGCTTCATATGACATATACAACCATAGGTCCTAATTCATAGCTGCAGACTGCAGTTGACAAACCCTGTCACTCAAAGTGTATCACATCTAGATTCCTCGTTATCGAAAATCCTACCTCATATTCTAATCTACACCAATTCCTTCCAGTGGTACCTCCAAAGGCGAGCGTTCAGTTGGCACAACCGGTCCGTCCTGGTGGTGCCGCTGGTGCAGGTGCTCTGCATCATCTACGCGGCCGTCTGCGCGCTGACCAGGATCACGGACCGCCGCCACCACTGGTGGGACGTGCTCATCGGTGGGGTCATGGGCGTTCTGTCCGTTGTTTATACGGTACGAAGGATTTTCTTCAAGTTTAACCAGTAGAGCTAATCGGTATTACCACAAAAGCTTAGACCAGAGTTAAACAGGTGTTTCTATAATGTCGTTCCGCAAAATCGACGTCAATCACTCGCGTTTTCTTACTCAATCCTGGCATTCCTAATTATATTACTTGTGAATTTGTTGTTGATTCAGAAAAAGCAAGGGTTAGAAGTCGATTTGTGGAGAAAATATTTAGACCGTGATCTAATTAAATCTTTGTGGTAAATTCTTTTAATCCTGGTTTAAATCTTTTGTGGTAACACCGGAAAGGCTTGCAGTGGCTGGATTCAAATACAGTGCCAAGCTCCACCGAATTTGGTTCGACGAGTTGATCGATTCAATATGGATTTTACAGATGCCGTAGCAATTCACAGTGTCGGCACGTAGTTGAGGAAATAATAATATTTATGCATTCTTGAGTCTTGGTTCTCATACTTAGTTTAACCTACAGAATAGGAAAATAACTAATGTAGGTACTTATGAGAGCATTGAGATGGAAAGCCCTTGCCCTAAAATCTTAATAGCGGCCATTTTCCTCCAAATATTTTAATTTGACATCCTTAGCTGAACCATAAAGGTTCAAGGTGTGGTAAAGGTCGGTGCCACGTGCGCCCTTTTGGAGGATGTGTTGTGAAACTATTTAAATATTTTACTTAAATAGAGGAAATCTTTACCTTCAACCTTCTTTACCTACGAAACCTTCAACTGTTGGATTATTCCAAATATAGTTGTTTAGTCGCATCAAACGATGTGTTCTCACTTTCAAACTTTACGAAAAACATGAAAGAATAACATTTTAGACCTGTCCAATTTATGCTAACTTTAGTTGATGGCAACTGAAATGATACAATCAGGGATGAAAGTATTTAAATATCTGCACACTTTTTACAGTTCTACGATACTTATAATTTTAGATATAGAAGTGAGGATGTTCTGCTACTTTTGTCGCCGACTGTACCAATATACCTAGATAATTTCAAATTTTAGAGTCTGTAATTTTCCATTATTTTAGTTACTTCATACATTCCATGCTAAGTATAACCTATCTGTAGGCACAAGATAATCTTCATTCTTCACTGCTCATCAACTCTTTTACGACGGTTCCATGTTGCAGGTCATGGTCCTGTGCAAGAACTTCTCCCAACCAGCCATGGTGAGCAGCAGCGACATCTCCAGCAGCGACGGCGCCAACCACCAGTCTGTGCGCCGGCTGCTGTCCAGCGAGCCCCGAGTGGTCGTCACCTAGCCACAAGCCGTGTAAGCGCTCCGCTTACTCATGAGCAGATTCTGCAAGAACATGGAAATTTCAACGTGCATATTCTGCTAGAAAGCTTCTAAAAGTTTTAAAGAGGCATCAAGCCTTGTCAATCAGATTTTGTATGCTTGGTAGAGACTGTTAGTAAGAGCCGTTAAGCTCTTAACAGTAGATTACAAACGTGGTTGACCATTTCAGCTACGTTTTCAGCAACTGCTATAAAGAGAGCAGATCCTGTAAGCGGCATGCTTTAAAGTTTTTTGACAGTTTAATTTGAAACTTTGAAAGTGATTCTAAATTAAGTATAATAGCAGATAAACCGTTAGGTTGGCGATATAGCTGTGTGTGCGTTTTTAATGCCAAGTGGATTGTGAAATAGTGGTGTTTAGCTGAGACTTTTAATTGGTAGTGAGATTTTGTCATTGTAATATTTTAAGGTGTTGCAAAATAGAATAACAATGCAATGTAGTTAGCTAATGGGAAATTCATTTTTTCCGGTTCATTGTAAATAGTTAAAGTACCTACCTAAAAGTTTTACTATGTATTGAAATCCAAAGTATGTTTAGAGCACAAAGGGAGCGCCTCCATGGCCGCTGGACCTCAATCTTTTATACCTAAGCCTAAATACTACAACCTATTTTAAATTACTTATACCTCAAAGATATTGGAATAGCTGTATCCATAAAGAAAAAAAATGTAACTGTGTTTTGTTAGCATGGGCTACTTTGGATATCAGTATTACCTAACGTTTCATTTACTAATTGAAATTAGTAGGTATTTACAGTTGTTTAATTTATGATAGACCTCAATGTGAATCCGTGATAACACCTAGTTTAATTAGTTTAGGTATTTAAACGGCAGCTGTAAATATATTAATGAGATTTTTAAATTTTAAGCCTGAAAATGTTTTAGCTATTATCTAAAACGTGACGTAGTATTTTATCATTAAATCTTCTAGAGTTCTACTGCTTGTACCCCGTAGAATAACGATTGCATGCTTGGAAGGGGTAAATGAAATAAGTTTGAGAATATCTGACTGTGAATTATTCTGAAAAAAAAAACCAGTGATTTATTTTGAATCAATTTTGTATTTAAACATCGTTTTTGCTATTATATATACATATTGTCAATCTTTAGACGTCTTAGAAACTGGTGGTGGTCTTAGATGAGCTGGTTTATTGAAGAAAATTTATTTATATGCTGAAATAAAATATGCTGTTTTCAAACATCTGAAAGGCGAATATCTACTTAGGTACAATAAAACACATTATGATATTTATTAAAAAAAACAGTATTCGATGTACAGTACCTGTCTAGTCGTAAGATTTATATTTAATTGAAAATAAAATAATTTTAACATAATTGTATTTTAACAGCTGATGTAATCTGTAATACCCCACCTTTATATTATTTTCAAATGACAGAAAATAATTATAAATAACAATCTTGTAATTTCTTCTGTAAATGTTCTCTTGCTTTCTGTAAGATTGTATACATTGACATTCCTTTGCATTTAGAATACCATTCGATTAAGTAGGTAGGTATATTTTTTTTATTTGAAATTGTAAATATTATTTAATTGTAATTATTTCGTGTTAGCATTGTGCGTTTCAATGTCTTCAATCAATAAATGGCTAAGAAATGTTTTAACATTTATGTTTTATTTTATTATTTAAACCGAAAAAAGGAAACATGAGTAAAACTATAGTCGGGTTATATAATTATCTCCTGGAGTTGGAATCTCTCTGTTTCTCTCTCTCTCTCTTTTATACCATCTCATCTCATTTAGATTGTCAGTTTTACTCCACGAGAATAAAAATCCGACTATAGGTACCTATATTCAAAAAGGCACTAGAGAAATAAATATCTTCGTCGAGTCGAAGAGGCTCGTCAAAAAAATAAAAATATTTACTGCAAGATGAAAGGCCGGTAAAGTAAACATCAAAGGATTCCGTGCCCTTCAGGGAACGAACAAAGGGATTCCAAAGTGATAGTTAATGTAAACAATTTCACCACAAACTCTTTCTAATAAACATAATAACCCTGAGTAAGCCCTCTGTTTCTGAAACTTCGATTGTAAGCATCTCCCTAGGCATCGCTTATTTTTGTTGTCATTAGTAAGGTGAATATTGAACATGTGGCATTCATTGTAGATTTTTGTAGGTAATAAATTTTGCCTCTTAAATCGTTAAATCGTTGACTTTCTCGGTCGTTATATAGCAGTATAATATATATAATAGCAGTCCAAACTTTGCAAACAGGAGACGCAATCAAGATTGGTGGACTAAAGTGTAAAAAAGAACATTTTTCATGTAAAAAAGGTATATAACAGCATATTTTTCTGGAGTATTTTATTCAGACGAAGCAAGCGTCGGCGTAGGGCTAAACACTAGCTAGTAATAAACGGATCCCATGAGAAACAGTCCGTGGGGATATAGTATACTATAAGTGGTTACCATTAGTGTAAATAAAACATAACTTACAACATGTGTGATAGTGGAAGGTATAAAATAAGGCAGTAAAACATCGTTAATTACTCATTTTGTGTATAAAAACAATTAAAAGTTTTAGTTTATGCCATAGTAAAGTTTCTTTTAATTTGTACCTTACTGTGAAAGTATGGTTCTACGTATTTATTTATCACAAACTGGCATAATTTATAATAGGTAGGTACTCGTAGGTATGCAATATATCTTGCATTTAGGTATTCTTGGTATCGAGAAATCATCACAAAGGTTTCTCTATTCCAGTATAGACCGTGTTTTATATGTAATTTTGGTGTTAGCGGTACTTAAAACTGAACCATTAATAATTATAAAATTTTACTCATTATTATAGGTACATAAAATACTAAGGTACTATTCAGTATCCACATAGTCAAGCAATAAATCCTTGTGGCAACTGATAAACTGAATTAAAAAGAAAGAAATAAATCTATAAGCATGGCGACCGATCCAGACTGCTATCCACAGACAATAGCAAGGCCCGCCTCGCGTGCTAGTAAGCACATGTAAAGGGGTGAGTGTAGTGTTGCAATGGAGTGGATAATAAATTAGTAAATGCAAGCATGGAGTGTGTTGCTGGTCATGTGCATTGTGCGGCCTTTCGTGGGTTTTTGAAATAATTCACAATGTGATCAGTATGAATATCTGGGTAGGTGGAGTTCGCAGTGGTGGTATAGTCCAAAAAAAGGGGTGAAGGAAAGTATACCATCAGCAATAAGTAACTACGCCATCTTTCGCTTGTGCTAGAAGACAATAACATCATCATGAAGACTGATGAAAGAAAGGGTATATCATCGAAAAACTTGCTCATACACACTAGTACAGATCCACTCATTTCCAAAATTATGAAATCGATCATAACTTCATGTCTTTTAATTATGTTTCATTAAAATAAACCAATCCCCTTGAAGTTGTTGGTAAATGGAAATGTTTACACATTAAATAACATTATACCTACCTATAAAATTACCTCAAACAGTATTCTCATTCTTTCCTCCATAATTATTTCAACACTAAATCTTGGAAAATAGAGCTAGCTGCACTCCTCAATAAAATACAACCAAAAAAAGAGAGTGCTGCAAGCACGAATGCAGGGGACATAAATTCAGTCGTGACTTAAAACGCCTCCACAGAAAATAATAGAATGGTATTCAAGTGTTTTTCAACATGAAACATGATGCGTCTCAGCGTGCTTTATAATTTTACTACCTATCGTCACTTTACACGTGGGATACTCATCAACCATTAGTTTTAACACAGTAAAAAACATTCGCATAAAAATTGTTATAAAAGAAAAATGACTAAGTAATATAGGTAGGTAGTTAATGACACGAAATTATGTATTGCGGCTACTTACTGAAAATTAAAGTAGTTAAATACTTCAAAGTATCGAAGATATTCATAAACTAACCTTCACAAAAAGGGGCCTATCCAAAAGTTTGAGAAACGCATGCATCACGTATTATTCAAGGACAAAATAGCGCTCAAGATGTGCCCGATAAAGCCAACAGCATTAAAGATAAAGGTAAGCTAAATTTATATTTAGTAGCGAGACGATCGAGTCGTTCACCTGATGGTACACTCCACACCTTCCTTCCACTTGAATCTACCTACCGCTAGGCTGCACGAGTGGATCCGCGGATACCTTTCTCTCCATAAAAAAAAACGATAATCCACTGGTGGATTGTTTTTTTTCTTTTAATCTACCGGTGAATCGGCGGACACTGCATAACGTATAGAAATGATATTACTTACAAAACAATACATACCTACAACGAGCGCTCTTATTGTTTGAAGCGACATATCTACCAGATAGCCTTTGGATGGACAAGATAGACGTCAGATTGAATGCCCTACTACCAAATTATTGTGGTATTAAACCAATAGGTACTAGGTGCATACTGCATAGCTTTTTTCCGGTTTCCCCGATAACGGCAAAACTAAAGGGAAGGATTATGTTTTTGCTTTGTAAGTTTTGTTGGTCAGCAAAAAAGATTATTTTATATTCCTCATTGATAAAGTCCTGAATAGATTTTTATCTAGGGCTATCTTTATTGCTTTTTAACAATAACCATCAATTTGAACTTTATAGTTATAGGGTTTTAGAGCCGGAGCCCTTGCATTTTGTCTCGTAAACCCGGCGATGTCATCAGATATCGTGAATTAGTATTATGGCGGTTGCGCACGGAAGCGTGCCTGTTTGCCGTATGGGGTTCATGAACAATTTTATAAGACAATAATGTTGGTTAACAGCCGAAATTAATATTGTATCTCCTATCCAAGATTGAAATCGATCTTGGATTGATGCCTATCGTTCGATCGATTTCCAATCTGCGTGCCTTCATAAACCAATCTACGGATCGGTTATTGGCACGTTTGACCCTAAAAATGGATTGTGATAAGTATAGCAAAATTTGGATTGGATTGATTATTAATTTCGGCCGTTAATCGTGATGGAACTTTTATTTGTCTGTGATGGCATCAAGAGATAAGGCATACAAAATTAAATACTTATTCTTCATTGACGGTCGTAAAAGAAGACCATAAATATGTATGAAAGGCGATGCACCTGAATCTGATTCAGTATTCGAAAATCGTGGGCTTTACCTAGTTACAGGGAAAATGTATTTTCGAAACGAAACAATAAATTCATTTTTTTAGGGTTTCGTACCCAAAGGGTATAACGGGACCCTATTACTAAGGCTCCGCTGTCAACCCGTCTGTCTGTTTGTCTGTCTGACACCGGCTATATCTAATGAACCGTGATAGTGTTTTTGCCGTTTTTATAGATAATGGTACGAAACACTTCGTGCGTGGGTCCGACTTGCACTTGGGTGGTTTTTATTATGATTTCGATATATTCAGTTATATTTTTCACCTCTTGAAAATAAAGTTTGTGTGGGATACAGCCCTGAAAGTTCAGGCACTCGCTCTTGTTCTGTTATTTATAGGCGAAATGTTTGCCTACATCTTTGCGCTATAATTCTATCGCGTACTTACCTGTACTAACTAAGTACAATTATAGGTAGGTACTATGCTCCATTTATTTCAAAATCTCAAACTTTCATCGTTGAATCAAGATTCCATTTTCACCCCAAATTGTATCAAACTGTTGTAAATTGTTATAATTAGGTATGAATTACATTTCCCTACAATCTGTTTATGCGTTGGTTAATGTACGATGATGCATACTCTGTGGGAAAGCACGCAGTCTATGCCTGTGATTAAGTATATAGGGCTTTGAAAACCATATTTCTTATAATTATGTACTTACCTTTTAGCGTTTTTAGAAAAGTCCGTCATTTTGTATCTAGTTAGAGAATTTCTATACATACTACCTATCTACATCGTAAGAGTCTTTTTAGTCTAGCTTTTCCGCACAGGTCAAAGTAGAATTAAAATGTTCCTTTCCTTTACTCTACCAAAAATCAAAATACACAAAGCATCGACTGAGTGTTAATTTTCATCCATAACCCTTCATTTGATATAGTATACTCTCACTTCGTCCCACGAACATTCCTGTACTTTCTAACAAGGTGTCCCAAGCCAGCAAACTACTCATTGCACAGGTGACAGAATAAATATCATATACTTATCACTCATTGACGGTCGGTAAAGTAAGCGTGGCTAATTAAACCTTTTGCCCAATGCATAAGAACATTACTTAGCTTGGCTTAGCGCTGCTCTCCAGTTTAAGACGAGCGATAGCAAGACGTTTTTGTTTAGGACTTTTGAGTGGTTAATACATAATGTATCTAGGTAGGTAATAAATCTCGTTTATGATAGATGGGAAACTGGAGGTCTTCAAGTCACGAGTGAGTTGTTACTTGTGCTAGCACCATGCATAGACGTCGCATTGTCGACAGTGGTCAATTCACGCAACCTATCCTACTAATATTATAAACGCGAAAGTTTGTATGTATGGATGGATGGATGTTTGTTACTCTTTCACGCAAAAACTACTGAATGGATTTTGATGAAACTTCACAACAATATAGCTTACATATCAGAATAACACATAGGCTACAATTCATAAAGATATATTATCGTACTAGCTGCGCCTCGCGGTTTCACCCGCGTTTGGATAATATACGATATATCTTTATGAATTGTAGCCTATGTGTTATTCTGATGTATAAGCTATATTATTGTGAAGTTTCATCAAAATCCATTCAGTAGTTTTTGCGTGAAAGAGTAACAAACATCCATCCATACAGACAAACTTTCGCGTTTATAATATTAGTAGGATATTATCCAAACGCGGGTGAAACCGCGGGGCGCAGCTAGTTTAGATATAATTTTAATAGTAACAATGTGAAATCTCAATTAAAAAGTAACATCAAACCGAGATCGAACCTTCCCGCATAAGACTTTAAAGGTACGCTATGCTGATGATTACTTTACAGAATAACTGGACCCAAACCTAACCACTAACTTGAATTAACTAACACGCTCATTATCTCGGAGTCATAACCGTCAATGGCACTTTTGGCCCCCGCCCAGACAAACACACTATGCACACAATTTATGTTTATGTTGTAATGGACCTAGTGTTATGCAATGCCGTAATACGAGTATTATGTTAATCTACACTAATATTATAAAGAGGAAAACTTTGTTTGTTTGGTTGTAATGAATAGGCTCCGAAACTACTGAACCGATTTTAAAAATTCTTTCACTGTTGGGAAGCTATGCTATCCCCGGGTGACATAGGCTACCTTTTATCCCGTAAAAATTAATGGTTCCCGCGGGATAGTAGTTAACGCGGGTGAAACCGCGAGGTGCTTCTAGTAAGTAATAGAGTGGCTCAGGTATAGAGTTGGTGTTAGGCTGGAGAGTAGAGTTGATTGACTTATATTTATAACTAGCGGCCCGCTCCGGCTTCGCACGGATATCACTACGTTATTATACATATAAACCATCCTCTTCAATCACTTACTATCTATTAAAAAAACCCGCATCTAAATCCGTTGCGTAGTTTTAAAGATTTAAGCATACATAGGGATATAGGGACAGAGAAAGCGACTTTGTTTTATACTATGTAGTGATGATATTGGAAGAAAAATGTATGAGCATACAAGTATGTTATTTTTTGCCTATTGTAGCCTTTATACTAGGCTTAATTTGACCACTAACCTCACCTGGTCTTAGGTGACAATATAGTCGATGGTGGTTAGGATGCTCGTACAGTCTAGAATAGGACTGGTTCTCAAGGAACACTTCGATAGTTCAGCGACAGATCTTCCACTTGAGGGGTGGCAGGTACAATACAGATTGGAATCTCCTATTACAGTTTTAATTGATACCCTTGAGAAGTATGCTAGTTAGCCAGCCGAGTCCAGCTGTAGCAGCTGAGCCCGTCAACCACCCAGTTGTGTCCAACCGAGACAGCTTTGCCCCTCGGCTGCCTCAGCTGGATTTGGCTGGCTCGGCTGCTTCGGGCTGCTGTTGGGCTCGGCTGCTTCAGCTGGCTGGCTGGCAGGCTCAGCTACCTCAGCTGGACTTGGCTGACGGGCTCAGCTGCCTCAGTAGTTAGGAGTAATGAGTTTTGACTGCATTTGTTAGAAATGAAGCTAATTGATTGACAATAAATCGTTGGCTTATTCCATAAATAAATCCCCTGACAGTATTTGAACTACAATAATTTCACTATAGTGAAAATGTAGATAATAACGGCTTTGACAAACCTAGGCTACGACATAGATAATAGTATGGAACCCTCCGTGTGCGATTCTGAATCGCGCCTGGCCGATTTTTTTTATATGATGAGCGGGAAACCCAATAACAATTTCGACACTGGACACCATTCTAATGGAGATATCTCACACGGCTTCTACGTTTTATAGCTATCAACACGTCAATACAAACCGTCAAGGCATACTAGCGAGCAATCCACGAGGTGGCTGCAATAAAACACAATGCTAACATAAACAAACATACGCCATCGCACGTCGGTTTCATCGGTAATCGGGCCCTTTGTGAACATGTCGGTTTTTATTTTACCCTACACTCGCACGTTCTAACCATGCTGCAGGTAGTTTTGTAACATTTGGGGATCACTGAACCGTCCAGGAACAGAACATGCAAAATTAACCTGATAGGATTAACCTGATGATAGAATCAAGAATGAACGCAGGGAGTTAGGTGATAGAATCAAGAATGAACGCTATACTTTCGGACATCCATAATCATATCCTAATTCAAAAAAGCAGCCAAGTGAAGGGTGAAGGCCCATGAAGGGTTCCGAAGCAGCAAGTATCATAATATCTTATTTTATTATATTAATATATAAGTTCTTGTAGTTCGTTGTAACTTTGATCGATGTTTTAATAATAGTGTATTTTTTTACGATTTGTGACGTTTACAAAAAAACTTTTTACTAGATCTCGTACAAATCGATTTTTGATAGAAATTTGAATGGTAATGTACCTAGGTAAGTAAGTCATACTAATATTTATTTTTTTAGTTTTATCATTCTCCTATTTTAGAAGTTAGAGGGGGGGGTACTCATTTTTCCACTTTGGAAGTGTCTCTTGCGCAAACTGTTCCAGTTTAGATAAAAATGATATTAGGAACGTCAATACCATTTTTGAAGACCTATCCATAGATACACAAAACGCAAAAGTTTGTTGAAAAAAAAATATTGAATTTCAGTTCTAAGTATGAAGGCCCCTAAAATGTATTGTTTTTTTTCTAATTGTGTGTGAAAATCTTAATGCGGTTCACATAATACATCTACTTACCAAGTTTCAACAGTATAGCTCTTACAGTTTCTGAAAAAAGTGTCTGTGACATACGGACGGACAGACAGACAGACAGACATGACGAATCCGGGTTCCGTTTTTGGCCCTTCGCTACGGAATCCTAAAAATGAGTAATATATGTAGGTAAGCAGGTAAGCTTACTTTTACCTATTTAGTTTCAGTGCACTTTCCATAATTCCACATTTCAATCTACGCCTGCAACAACGTGCATATAATTAGACGTATAAACATAGGAGGCCTACACAACACACGGAAGGGCAAACAATATTCGTATATCCATGTTTATTCTGGGCTTAACTCCGAAACTGGGTAATGGTCTCTATAACAGCGCTTGGCTATACCACTTTCTTTTTAAGTGTTAAAAGGGCTTTTAGCGATTTTACTTTTAGCACTCTGTAGGTGTATAGCCAGAGATTAGCCACGTGCATTATATAGGTATAGGTAAGTAAGATAATATGGGTACCTATAGGTAGGTAGTTACTTATACTTAGTGAATTTGATTATTATCTTATCTTAACTGTCACCTAGTTAAGTTACCTTTATACGCATAAAATCCTACTAGTATTATAAACGCGAAAGTTTGTAAGTATGGATGGATGGATGTTTGTTACTCTTTCACGTAAAAACTACTGAATGGATTTTGATGAAACTTCACAATAATATAGGTTACTTATCAGAATAACACACAGGCTACAAATTCATAAAGATACCTATATCGTATATTAACCAAACGCGGGTGAAACCGCGCGGCGCAGCTAGTATTATTACAATAACATTAAAAAGACTTTATCTTCTATTTTAATCTGTGGCTCAACTTACACTATTCTTGAGAGATGCATGTACCTACCTAATGGACGAAAGACGTTTATTAGCTGTTAATTCTATGTTATACAAAATTCTTGATAGGCAAATCCGAACGCCAAACTCATAAAACGGTTACCACCATAATGCGACCATAGCTATTCCCTTTCAAAAAGTAGACCTTTTTATCTATTCCCGGTTGTAAATTATCGTAGATTACAAGTTGTGGTTGGCCAACATCCCGACGAGGACTTATAAAAGTTTACCGTGACCACACACGAAGCAATTAAAAAGTGAAATAAAAAGTTTGTGCGCACTCTCATGACTGTGTGGTATGAAAAAGTAAAAGAAATAGATAATGATAGTGATTCTGCCCTCAGATCATTAAACTAGGTATTGAACTAAATGGCTAGCCAGCCAGCATCTAGGAAATAAAATATTAGGTATAATAAATATAGTTAGGTAGGTACTAATAATTAGTAATTGTTGTATTGACTTCTGGTTGCGCTTGCGATTATGCTAGGCACCAGCCAGCCACTCACCACCTTAGTATTTTTTTTGTACCTCCCTACCTAGAACTACCTACGGTTACCTACCTTCCTTACGTTACATACCTACTTACATACGTGTCTGTTAAATTATAGCCTATAAGTAGGTAAATGTTTTATAGTGCCTATAATATTTTTATTATACAAGGTGTAACAGCAAGGTGTAGTAATACTGAAACTACGCATACACATACATATTTCGAAGTAGTCTGGAGGTACTATAAATCTGTAAGTAGTTACGGTAATGAATTATTACACGTCAAAGTTTACTGCAAAACTAACCATCGTTCAACCCTAGTTATCAGCTGGGCAATGTCAGTGAACTTGAAGCATTTATAAGCTAACATGTACAGTCTTACCCAACTTATATGGTGCGTCGTGAATCTTCGTTCGCGCAGAAAATAAAGTATGGTCCGAAGATTAACGAAAGAATGCTTAACACTTACAATCAACCTAAGATCACTATTATAAGGTTCATAAACCTGCGCAGAAGATGAATTTTCAAAGCGCGGGAAATGCTATTGACCGCTATTGGTCGGCAGCCGCCCCGCCATCTTAGCGATCGCCGCGTGGCATGAGTGAGATGGGACTAACAGCTGCAGTGTATTATGAACCTTATAATAGTGATATTAGGTTGATTGTAAGTGTTAAGCATTCTTTCGTTAATCTTCGGACCATACTTTACTTTCTGCGCGAACGAAGATTCACGACGCACCATATAAGTTGGGTAAGACTGTACACCTCTAGCCGGCGGCATTACTCAAACAAAACTAGGTGTAGAAGTAAAGTTGTGGTAAAAGTTCCACCAAAAATTACTAGATGGCGCCAGGGCCGTTTCTAAGAAATCCTGCATCGCGAAAGCGTTGTGTGACCGGCGTAACGTGACGTCATCCGTATCATGTTAGGGTTGTAATATTTAGTTATTTTGTCAATTTGAGTGAAAAAATCGATTATCGATTCCAGGTTTTAGTACCCTGGCAAATGATTCATCACCAGGTACACATACCCACATTTCAATATTACTACACCTTGCCGATACACCTTGTATAGGTAGGTAATAATATAGAGCTACTTGCCTACATACATACTTCTAACAAGTTTAATTTTTCAATATTAAATTCAAGGGCATCAAAATAATGTCTCGGTAACTGTACTTTTATACTACTTAATGTGTGTATATTGTACTATATACACCCAGAAATTCAGTAAGACCGCAGCGCTGTTGCACTAGATCTATAAGAGTTGACTATAGTATCACCTTATAATACGCTGCCTAGACCTAAACGTATAATAACGAACGAGGCAGCCTTTGAGCATAATTATTATTTGTGTAGTAGTACTTATATCCATATAATTTAGCTTTTAATAAAATTAAATTAATTTGTAATCGGATGCTGTCTTTTCTTGGAACCGAGCCGAAAAATGAAAGGACAAAAGCCCTAGGCCTAGGCCGGAAATTCTAAACTCTTCGGACGTGAATAAGCGAGCGCGGCACCCAAGTTTCACAGAAGCCACCAGTGATTGCAATTTGCAAACGTAAGCCTAAATTATTTTAAAATCATAGTTAGGGTATCATAGACGTAGTAGGTATCAACTATCAAGAAAAATCTGAGTTTTGGCGGGAATCCGATAGTGAGACGTTAATGGTTTTGTATTATTTTCTCAAACATGTGTTTCTTCGAGCGTTAATATGTAATATTGGTGGAATATTAATCATTAAGTGTTCGTTAACGTGCACGAGTGTAGGCGAGTGATATAAACTCAAAAAACGTGTCATTTCGCATTTTTTCCAAAACTCCCAGGAAGTTTCAGTAAAGCATCCACTTCTTTACTGAATCGTGACTTTGACGATGTTAATAATTGACTTGACTACTTGACCACGATTGCTATATTGCTGTGACTTTCAATGTGAATTTATGAAATACCATAAAATACTTGACACTGGCTATATGCACAAACCGTGCGAAACCATAACTAAAACAAAAAAATCTGTAGTAGGTAGTAGGTTTGAGTTGTCAATGTCAATGCCAAACAAAACCAATCAGCTGTGATGGCTGTGTAATGTATCATTCACTCAGCTGACAGCTCGCTCGCTCATTGGCATTGGGAAATGGTCACAAATCACAATACAAAACGCAAGGCGTTTGCTTCTGCATTGTTGTAGGTTAAAGAGTAGTAGGTATCACAGGAAAATACCACCGCTACGACCTACTTGTAGTATCACCACAAGGCTACCAAACCAAACCAACCAGTTGTATTGAACCAGTGAACGAGCTGTGCAGTGTAGTGTAGTGTAGCTGTAGGATAGGACCTATCTGCCTGCGGGCTCTGTGGCTGACGGCTGTTTGTTGTAGTATCTGTTTACTTACTTTTAAGCGGGTTGCTTTATTCGTTTTCAACCCAAGTATTCCGGTTATATGTTATACCTTATAACATTACCGGTACTGTCTCGTGTCGGGCTACTCAGCCTATCGTAGCGTTTGTATTCTCTTTGCAGCCTATAATTTTCGTGGAAACTTCAGTAACATAACCTATAAAAGAATCTCCTTAGAAAAGTTCGTTAATAAAAACTATAATTGGTACAACTCATTACTCATTTCAGTTACCTACAATACACTGTGTTGTTACCACACCAACCGCGCGCATCCATGTGACTGCTGTGACGATTACCGCGAAAATCTGAGTCATTATTTGCTCATTTTACTGTAACGTTGTTCTTCAAGACTAGCTCTGCTATAGGTGATAGGGATATTATTTCGTGTAGTAAATCGTGTATTAAATATGGAAACAGTGAAACACCTGTGGTCTAAGACGAACCGGTGGCATAGAGGTGCGTATTCAGTTTGAAAGTTTAATAAATCAAAAATATTTGGTCTTTTTTGCGTTTGTGTCTACAATTGTGCCTTGAGATGAAATGTTGTGGTTGAAACACTGTGGAGATATTAAGTTAAGTCAGTAAGATTATGATGTCTAACTGCCAGGGTGCACGGGAGATCTATAACAAGGATTGCGGGCTCTCAGGGAAGCTTCGCAATAAAACTTTGTTTTGCATTATTGAAATGAGAAGGATAATAATGTTATATGTGTACCTATCGCAGGTAATAAAGTTTACTTTATGATCATCAGTTTAGAGAAATTGGTCCATTATTAGAATAATTTTGACAAATTATTATGTCAATTTAAGACACCATTCATTTGAGATCACCATTTTGAGAAATGGTTAATATTCCCCTTGACCAAGTAATGAGGGTCAGGAAACAGAAAGTCTCCAACAACAAGTGACTTTTTGCTACCTTTCCAGCTTTCCTAATATTCCTGATCATCGAGCTGAAGGTCCTCCCGGGAGGCCAGCTGGGCTTCACCTGCAATGATCCCGCACTTTCTCACCTGTTCACTGGAGACACCATCACCTGGAAGCATCTGATGGGAGTGGTCATATTGCTGCCTTTAGCTGTTGTAAGTATTTTGAGTTATTATCTATACTAATATTACATAGAGGAAAGATTTTATTGTTTGTTTGTTTTCATTGAAGCTCTGAAACTACTGAACCGATTTGAAATATTCTTTCACTATTGGGAAGCTACACTATCCCCAATGACATAGGCTACTTTTATCCTGTAAAAATTAACGGTTCCCGCTAGTAGTTAACGCTGGTGAAGCCGCGAGGCGCTTCTAGCGTTTTAATACAGAGAAGAAAACAAATCTCAGAAAAAAAGTTGTCTATTAATTTCTCATTATTTTCAGATGTTACTTGTTGAACGGGCATACCACAGGGACAAATCAGTCAAGCCGAAGACGCAAGCCCTGCGATGGTACAGGGAGTACCTTTATGGAGTACTCCTGAATCTCACAGTGGTGCAGAGCATCAAGCTGGTGGTAGGGTCTCCCAGACCTCATTTCTTTGACACATGCGGCCCTAATGAGGCTCTAACTTGTAAAGGGTAAGTTATAAAAATGTAACAAGAGCCTTGTTATATCCGCGGAGCGTTTATCCAGTATTGACTGGAGGTTGTGGTAGCAACATACTTAGGAAGCTATTCAGACTGTGGTTGCTTAAGATTGTCAGTGGGGCTTATAATTTAATTGCAGTTATAATTTAATATTAGTTCATAGGCACTATTTTTACACACTACCCCCCACATACATAATAAATACATTAAATTCTTATTGTTTTATTTACTTTTTCAGTTCAGAATACGTCCCAAGATACACATGTACGAAGGCGCACTGGCTGAGCCAGTCTGACAGGAGTTTCCCCTCTGGCCACTCATCGTTAGCTTTGCACGCTGGGGTTTTCTTAGCTGTAAGTATTCATTCACAAGCTGTGACAGCCTGATGGGAGAATGTCCGCCTTCCAAGCATATGGTTGCGAGTTCACAACCCAGTGCATGCATGTATGGCTTAACATGCCCAACGAAGCATGGAAATCTACACATAACCTTAAGTTTATGCCCCTATTTATATCTGGGAGATATTAATATTATTCTGTGTTAAATCATAAATATATATTTTTATATAGGTACTATTATAAGGTTTATGTTTTTTTCTTTTCCAGTATTATCTCTACAGAAGGACAACTCGCTCTAATGTTATACTAAGCACACAAGCAGTGCTCTTACTGTGTGCAGTGTATTGCTGCATTTCTCGCATGGTTGACCACCGTCATCACTGGTGGGACGTGCTAGGTGGCTCTGTGATCGCAGTTCCCATACTGGTGTATACTGTACGTAATCTTCTTACAAGCATTTGTTTTGCTCACTCATTCTAGGCTGAGCAAGTGAGCATGTTACTTGAGCATGTTACATGAACATTGTTACTTAGGGCCCAGTGAGTGAAATAGTCAAAATGCTTATTCTACAAATAATATAGATTCAAGTAATATGTTTGTATCATAGTTCTACCTTCATGCCGAATGATTATTTTTAATAATTTATTTCAGATTTTCTACCTCTGCAAAAATTTTGAAGCCGCTTGTCAAGTGAAAACTGAAGAAGAATTGAAATTAGACGCCTTTAACTTAGATATAACTAGTAACGGACAATTGATTGATGCCAAGGAACCATAAACCATAATTTGAGATTTTCATTGACTTTAAACTTAGCATTAACTTATTGTATTGAGTTTTCTTGATACTTTTATGTTAGTTGGTGTCAATTAACGTTTCTGAGAACGACATTCTACCTAAAGAAGGGGAAGATTATTTAAATACCTATAGCTTAAAGATAAATAAGAATGGTGAAATGTGATAATTAAATTATGTATGCCTCACACACAGTGGTCAAAGTAATGATACCGCAAAAGAAAAGTATTATAAACTGAAACTTATCTATTACCTATAATTATGTTCTCTGTGATGTTTCAGTTGCTAGTCAAATGTTACATTCCAATGGTGCAATTTGATGTATCTACCTACTATATCTAATATTATATGCAAGTTTTAATTAGTTTTAATTTATTGTGTGGAATAATTGTTTGAACAATCGTCAATCGTGTGGAATAATTGTTTGAACTAAATGTAGAAATGCCGGTCACTATCAAACTTATATTGTGCTCTATGTATGCTTGGAAACGAGTCTAAGTTGTCTAACAACTTAAAAAAAACATCTGTTAAAATTATTGCAAATCTACTAAGACATATTTAAGTAAGAATAATTAAAGAGGTGTCTTAAATCAAAAGACAAGCATTAACGAAAGAAGTGTTACAATGAACATTGCTGTAAGCCAAATACGATATAGATCATTGCAAGTGCAGAAAAATCATAGATGATATTTTTATTATTTTTATACTTACAGCGCAATAAATGTATCCTATAAAATGTGCATTGTTTGCATTACTTTAAGCTGCTTCAGAGACAACTTATTTCAGAGAATTTAACAGATAATTATTTCGGAAGCATGTTATCCACCAATCCGGACCGGGCCACCGTGATGATAATCCTTCTCACGAAAGTGAGGGCAGGCCTTTGCCCAGCAGTGGGACAGTACCTACAGGCTGAATAATGCAGTTATTTTATAATGCTTGAGTAGCGTTAATACGAGATGTCTGAGTGTGGAAGTAAGTCGTGCTCTTCATTTTAATTTACCTACCTGTAAAGTTTGCAATGTAGTTTGAATTCTGCTACTTCGATACGCCACCTACATCAAGATTCCAAGTCCAAATGCACAGAATCAAACGTTATACCCACAAATTCAGTAAGACTAGGTAGGTACAGTCAGAGCCAAGGGTCGCTACTTCCTATTCACAGTTCCACGCAAAAATAAACATTTCGTGAGCGTGAAGTATATAAGTAACAGTATAGAAGTAACAGTTTCATGTTCTACTTTTGCCACTGACTGTACCTACAATACACAATGGTAAGGTAAACCAACAATTAGATAATTACAGGTGGTTATGTCGAAGCTCACTGTTTACCCTGCATTTAAGCCATGAAAGTATAATTAGTTTGCCTTCGGCAAATATGCTGCAATAATTTCCAAGGGGATAGTATAGTCGGAGAAGTAAACCAACTTACTATATTTATTTTTAGTAATGTTTAGTTTTTTCCCAATGTTTTACTCTGTGGGATTAACTGTCAGACTGCCTGTTATGGGTCGAACTGCCCCATTCACTGCCCATGTCGGCTCCTTTATTTCTAGATGACGAGCACATGAGTCTGACAGTGAATTCCCGCAGAGACATCGAGGAAGAAAATCCACTTCGAATCACGTGGTAATCCGTTTTTTTTTCTAAATATACTCGTACATACATTAGTTTAGTGTTATTTTCGTCAGTTAAAAAACTTCATTTCTCACGTTTTCATTACAGTCCTATGATAATTGTGTACCTAATTCTTACATTGATACTTACCTACACAATGTTCCCAGTTATAATCCTATAATCAATTCGGTAGATACTTGTGTAGCTCTACTGTATTAAATTTTACTGTGCCTTCTTAAAGCATTCGATAATGTGGACATAATTAAATCAAGTAAGTATATTAGGCCGATAATTTCGATTTCAGTTAATTTTGCCTTAAATCTGTTTCGAAATCTAGTCACTTCAAGACCTGACAATGAAGTGTCCAAGAGTATTATTTCTTTTTCTTGCCATTTTGAACAGGGGTTCTGCAAGGGACTGGTTCGAGACCAATTTTATTAAGAGCTACATTTTGAACGAACAAAAACCGACTTTTGTTATTTTCAACGATTTGTGCTGGAGTGACAGTAAGTTTTCAATGTTATCTAGAATTTCATAAAACAAACAATTATTGTGTTATTAAATAAATAGGTTTTATAGTTGCAACTTTTTGCAGGTGAAAAAGTTCTCCTAGCGAATGAAATATCTAAAATCGGGAGCAGAGTATCAACATCAATGAAGATGAGGCTGAAAGATCAAGATCATGATTTGCTATTTCTTCTAGACCTTGATTGTCCTCGTGCTAACCTAGCAATCGATTTGGTAAGATCCACCATTCCGCCTCGACAGGGTTTGATACAATTATGTTATTGGTCTCTACTTCTGGAGTGGTTTATTTTCCGAAACCAGTAGTGGTAGATTTCATGAGTTGCGTTATAGGTATAGAATAGATACATATTATTAATACCCAAAAGAAGAGATGGCAGTTCGGGAGGTTGTTTGACATTTTTAACGAGATTGAATACACACGAAGTAGGTACAACACCGACGACGCTTAACAGTTTCGCTTGTCTTTTGTTCGATTTTATTTAGTGTCCACACTGTGGTTAGAGCGTAGGGTCTATGTAAACTCATTTAACCACCTTAAACAGGCGTCATCAGAAAACCTCTTCCGTACGCCGTTCCGCTGGCTCATCCTAACCAATTCTACCGAAGAAACTAAGCTGGAAACGCTCTGGAACAGTCCAGTGCTTCCCGACAGTGACTTAGTGATCGCTGAGAGGAGAGCTGACAAATTTGTTATGACGGAGTGTGAGTATTGTTATTATGATATTGTTTTATAAGAAAGGACCCGCGCTACTTTAATATCCGACAAAAAAAGAAGGGTAAATTCTTGTAGCGCCCTCTTTTCTAAAAGTTACCTATTGTAAGACTACGCGCCCACGCCGCTATCTAAGTGACCAATGCCGCGCCGTCATCGTTCCTTCCCGCCAATAACGTTCCCGACGCCACCTATAGTGACGCGCGGCGTCTTCGCCCAGAACGCGCAAGAACCCGGCCGGCGCGATTCCAATAAGTTGATAATAACATTTTCACTCCTCGCTTGTTTTACGGCTAATTTGATAAATTTGACGCACATACCTACCTATCTTTCACCATATATTTGCATTAGTAATTTAAATTCAGTGCCGGTGTTTTTATCCCTACAAGACGGGAATCCATCGTCCTAAATTCTTTATATTATTTCTAGTACACAAGCCCTCCCTCAACCACTCGACGGTGTCCACGCCGCGTGGCCACTACAATGGCACCTTAGTGGACAGCAGACCTCGCCGGGAGCTGTTCCGCAGACGGATGGACCTGATGGGGCATCCCCTAACGATGGCCAACGTGATTCAGGACAGTAATACCTCGAAATATCATCTGGTGATGGAAGATGGGCTGTGAGCATATTTGATAGATGAAAAATTCCTTAGATAGGACTTCCTCGTTCCTGCAGGTATTTGTGTGCTGCGCGTCGATTCAGCGCACGTTCTAAAACTTCGAGTAGTTGTTATATTTAAAGCAAAATCAACCCCAAATGTTTATCTTTTCATTCAGGGAGTTTCAAAACGACGCAATCGCAAAACTCAGCTGGATGAATGCAAAGCAAGCGTTCCTGATGCTCAACGCCACACCGCGTTATATCTTTAGCTACCGATACGGGTATAAGGTCAACGGACAGTGGTCGGGTATGATAGACGACCTGCATTCCGGGAGGGCAGACATTGGTAAGTACTTCAGTGATCCCACTTCTGATGTTTATCGTTGTTGATTTGATATAAAGGTTTTCTGCCAGTTTTCCTTAAAAATTGTATCTTGATCAAGTGAAATTAGTCTTTATGAACCTTCTTTTGTAACTAATCTCAGGGAATTTTCCCAGGAACAAACTGCATAACGTCCAACATCGAGCGCCTGTCAGTTGTGACCTACACTGACACGATAGCTCCGTTCAAAGTCCGCTTCATATTCCGACAGCCTCCCCTATCCTACGTGTCGAATATATATTCGCTGCCGTTCAGCTCGAGCCTGTGGATCGGAACGGCAGTATGCGCGGCAGTGTCAGCTGCTGCCATCGCCATTGCCACTAGGTGGGAGTTACGATTTAGCAGGGTGAGTGTCGAATGGGGCTTCACGCGGCCATCAGTTTGTTTCCACAAGCTATATCAAAACAAGAGCTGGCCTAGAGGAAGAGGCTGGGTTAGAGGAAGTTGTTTTCCATGTTCCAGGATAAGTCCCAGCTAGACGGTGGCCTCAGCGATGCAGTTCTGTTTACGATGAGCGCACTGAGTCAGCAAGGTTGCGACATGGAACCCAAGCGGGCGCCAGGTGAGAACTGCTGCTGCCTAATCTATCTGAACAGGATATTGATACGTTTAATACAAGAACGGACACGTCGTTGATCGAGAGGAAACCCATCGAGATGCCTAGTTGGGAAATGCTACCAGTCGTCTCCACTGCGAAACCTTTAGTTCCACTTGTCTCCAGCAGCAACGTATGGGATTTTGTTCCCATTGGTCGCCAGTCGGAGCCGGTGGCGGTAGCTGGGAATATACGGTTGTCAAAGGGTCTTTAAGAAGTTATCGTTATTCCATGGGTATAAGATTCAACAGTAACGTTTTCTGGTGTAGGTCGCATCATGGAGTGGGTCGTGTTCACTGCCCTCATGGCCCTTTACGCTGCCTATTCAGCGAATATAGTGGTGTTGCTGCAGGCGCCTTCCAACTCGATCAGAACGCTGTCCCAGTTGGCTGCGTCCAAGATCACGCTGGCTGCCAACGATGTGGATTACAACCACTTCGTTTTTAAGGTGAGGAACAGCTTGAGGTCGGTTGTGGTTGAAGACGTTAAATACCTACAGCCTAGAAGGGGATTGTAATAATCGCTGCCGGAAACCTTAAATGCACTACCCTCTGCTTACGGCATTAATATATTAGGTAGGTGCCTACATAATTATGTGCCCTAATTTAGAAGTACAAGAAAATCTGTGATAGTCAGGTCTATTACCAGTTTCCCCTTTAATTTGTCAAGTCGTTTTATCGGCAATCTTTCAGCAATTCAAAGACCCCGTTCACGTGGCGATATACAAGAAAATAGAACCGGATAAAGGGAAACCCCAATTCTACGACTTGAACACGGGAGTAGAGAGGATCAGACAGGTATGCCGCCACTTCTGTTCTCGTGTTCAATGTTACTTAACCATGCGTTTAACTCTCTCTCTCTCTCTCTCTCTCTCACACACACACACACACACACACACACACACACACACCCTCACACACTCACACCCACCCTCACACACTCACACCCACCCTCACACCTTTTTTGTTTGCTTAGGTGATCCCACGGAAATTATTTGCATTTTCACTGTTCATACCGGCCGCAAAATAACAATATTTTCCTACAATGACGGGCGTTTCCAGGGTCTTTTCGCCTTCCATTCCATGGAAGAGCAGATCTACCGGCGCATCGAGGAGACCTTCTACGCTGGGGAGAAGTGCAACCTCATGGAGATAGACTACATGAACGCGTTCGAGCCGTACGCGCCTATGAGGAAGGACTCGCCTTACTTGGAACTCATGAGGGTGGCGTAAGTTTAAACTGACTACACACATAAACACGCTACACTTTTAATGCATTCGTATTCACGAAGCCGAATAATGAAGTATTGAAGTGTACAGAACAGACAGATAAATCGAAAATTGTAACATACATGTTATGTTCGAGTATGAAATAGCTACGAATATAAGTATAATCATTATAAGTTGATAATTGGGTGTAACCGAGTCTTTAGCACTCGGCATATTAGGTATATTAGATTTTTTATTATTTAATCTAAGTATTTAGTTAGGCATAAGTGTAGTATGTTAAAGAAGAGTTCCCAACGTGTTACATATTTTGTGTGACAGTGTAACTCGATGGGAAAAGAAACTCCCAACGAGTCACACTGTGACCAGTGTGCCTAGTGTGAGTTTTGACAATGTATTTACGCGCTCGGTCCGTTTAGCGTAAACTTGAAATTGTATGGAATAAGACCATCTAGCCAGACCAGCGCCATCTAGTGACTGATTCACTGACGCTAGATGGCGCTTCTCTTATTCCATACAATTTCAAGTTTACGCCAAACGGACCGAGCGCGTAAATAAATTGTCAAAACTCACACTAGGCACACTGGTGTGACTCGTTGGGAACTGAATTCTACAGGGGTTTCCAGGTTCAAGCGCCTCCGCGAGACGGGCCTCCACAGCGGCACCCTGCGCCGCCACCACGTGCCCAAGCCGCGCTGCCACCACGCCGCCGCCTTCAGCAGCGTGGGGCTGCGGGACCTGGCGCCCGTGCTGGCGCTGGGGGCGCTGGGCGCGGCGGCCGGCGGCGCGGTCCTGGCGCTGGAGATTGCGGTGGCTTACGGGTAAACTACCGAACCCTGTATTTGGTCACAGATATATAAGGGGGAGCAGACCGGGCGTTACAGATCTAGTGAAGCTAGAAAAAAATGTGATTCCGACAGAGCGAACTAATATTAAGACGCACGTTAATTTTAACTAAGATTATAATTCGAACTGAATCCGGCCTAATATTTTTACAAGTAGAATGAGCTGTCTGATCATCGCCACCGTCGCTCATCAATATGGCGGCTGGCTTCACGACGCTTCACTACATATCTTTAATGCGCGGTCTGTGTCCTCTTATTATGTCTGTGTATTTGGTTTTCTGTATTCTGTACGCCCCCGAAGCGAGACGAGCTCGGTACGCTTTTTTGAGACGTAAACATCCGAAATGTCGTTTCAAAATGCCCCATTGAAGTGGCGACGCCATAGCTAAAATATAGCACAACCCATTAAAATCTGTCCAGCATTTTCAAGATAACTACATAATTTGTTATAATATGGTCGAAAAATTCTTAAACTTTATTAACGTTATCATAAGGAAAAGTGAAATGAAAAACAGTTTGTTTTTAAAACTCTTATTGAAAGTTTCAATTTTCAAGTTGTAACATCACACCGCCTTCCACTAGTAACTAAAATTATAAAATAAATAAATGCCAAGGTTGTTTAACAAAATTTTACATCCACAGTAAACAAAAACTGAAGAAACGATCACTGAAGACTGAAGACACTGAAGTGGACAAAATCGGGGGCAAATATATTTCATAGTTAATTTCTGTAGCTTTTAGGGTAGTAGTACAAAAATATAGTTACTTTTAGTTTACCTAGTCAACATTGTATCTAATTCTCTGGTCTAAAAACGACTGATGTGATGAATTTAACAATTTCGTCCTCAAATTCCTGTATCTAAATAAAATCGTTACCTAATTGGCTTTTTAAGTCATAGTTTGTAACATAACATCTTACCTTACCAATTGATGTGCCCATACACTATTATTTAAAGGCTTAGTGCACTGGAAATGTAATAAAAATAAAAGCCAATTACATGACCGCGAGTCTTATTATTTCAATATCAAATTGTATATCACTTCGAGGTACACTTTTCACCATAGAATACCTATTTAATACTCTTCAAGAAGGGGCACTCCATTTTTATTAAAGCGAGATCTTTGCATGACATTTTGAGCGTGTCGGGTGAGCTATTGCAACGCGGGCGACGTATCGCTTCGCATGCAGTTCCGCTTGTCTGGCTCGGCCGGTTGTACGGAGTGTCCCCTGTCCTGCGGCGCGGGTGTCCCTCGAGGCGGTGGCGGAGCCCTACTTGACGAGGCCGGAGTCCTCGGACAGCGTCTTGTCCTTCGCCAGCTGCGCCAGATGGTCGAGGAGCGCCGCGATGGACATCTCTCCGTGCACCTTGTTGTCCCGCGTGCGCACGTTCACGGTGCCCGATGTTTTCTCGCGGTCGCCCACCACTGGAACGATAATAATGTTGTTACCATTTGGTGAAAAACTTCTAAAATTAAAGTAATAAAAAAAAATTGCATTGCAAAATCGCGCCAAAAAACATAGAGGTGTCGCGGCCCGCCTGTAGTGTGCGATATTTCATAATGTAGTACGAAAGTGATGTAGGAGGATTTTTGTTTTGCGATGGGTGCGGTGCAGCCCGCCCTAATGTACACCAGCCTAATAATGCAATCAGCCAAGTAACAAATAGTTTAGGCAGGAATCCGAAAGCGAAAGTATTGTTTTTTTCATACATCTCAAGGCTTGTGCTTCTTCGGGTTATAATGTGTAATATCGGTGGAATATTAGTCATTGAGTGTTCTGTAACGTGCACGAGTGTGAGCAAATGATATAAACAAAAAAAAAAGCATTTTTCTCATTTTTTCCAAAACTCCCAGAAAGCTTCAGTAAACCATCCACCACTTTCGTTTGCTCGTTTGTTTTTTCGTGAATTATTTGAGTCCCAGTGAGACAGATACGAGGGGAGGTCAAAAAGTCCGCGGAATGGCAGAGAAGAGAAGCTAAATTAAATGATTTTTTATTTTTCCTTTTCAATATATTCTCCCTTAAGCCTAATACATTTTTCAGATCTGTCAAAAAGTTTGCTTATCCCTTCGAAAAAAAAAGTTTTGTCAAGGCCTTCAAAATAGGCTGAAATTGTCGACTTAACTTCTTCATCGTCAGTAAACTTTTTTCCACGAAGTTCTTTTTTCAATTTTGGAAACAAATAATAATCAGAAGGAGCTAGATCTGGACTATAGGGAGGGTGGTTAATAGTTTCGTAGCCACATTTTTGCACGGCAGCCATCGCAACATGGCTCTTGTGAACGGGTGCGTTGTCGTGCAAAAGCAGCACGCCTCGAGTCCATTTTCCCCGTCGTTTTTCCTTGATGGCATCTTTTAATTTTTCCAGTAGAGTGGCATAGTATCCCCCTGTGATATTCAATACTTTTTCTTTGTAGTCGATTAACAAAATCCCCTCTGAATCCCAAAAAACCGTTGCCATGATCTTTCCGGCCGATTGTGACACCTTGAATTTCTTAGGGGGTGCTGTGCCTTTTTTCTGCCACCGCATGGACTCCTGTTTTGATTCAGGCTCATAATGATGAACCCAAGTTTCATCTCCAGTAATAATCCGGTTCAAAATTTCGTCCTTGTTCACACTACAGAGCTCCAAAAACTCGCGTGAACACTCGACACGCTGCTGTTTTTAAACCGCTGAGAGCATTTTCGGCACCCATCTTGCACTGACCTTAGACATGCCAAGATGGTCATGGAGGATATTCAAAATAGTTGTAGACGATACTCCAACCATTTCTGCAAGTTGTTTCTTCTTTAGTCGGGCATCTTCAAGTACAAGTTTTTCGACTTTTTCGATAATATCTGAGGAGGTGGCCTCGATTGGCCGGCCCGGGCGATGGTCTTCTTCAATTGACTCCCTGCCTTGCTTGAATAAACCATGCCACTTATAAATCATTGTTTTTCCAGGGCAAGAGTCCCCGTAAACAGATGACATTTCTTCCAAAATGATCTGAGGTGTCTTTCCTTGCTTAGTAAGGAACTTTATAACAGCAGGAAACTCAATGTTGTCCATGTTTAACGATTTTAACCCGATTGAACTGCTAATGTTGTGATAACTAATTTGTTAATGACCCTATTTTCTAAAATTTGGTATTTATACCTGTATTGAGTACTTGGAAAATACCAGGTAAAAACAAAATGCCCCGCCCCTTCTTAACCCTTCCATTCCGCGGACTTTTTGACCTCCCCTCGTATACTCAATTACTCACCTAGAATATAGTTGAACTGAGCCAACTGTGCGTTCCTCACTTTCTTGTTGAGCGTGTCTCCCGCGTCCGTGTCCACCTCGGACATGAACCCGGCTTTGAACAGCTGCTCGTTCACCTGCCGACGAGCGGAATAAATGTATGACGAGCATAGATCATTACAATATTCGAACACATAAGAGACTTTACAGGCAGTATTTTTGGCCGTGCGGCGCAACACACTTATTACAACGATAAGCTAAAAAGACTCAAATTATTCCATTTAACACAAAAAATATAAAATCATACAGTTGTCTGGTAGGAACCGCTTAGCGATAATACTTGTTATTACTTGCAATTATTGCAAAATTGACTTTTTTTGTTTTTATAAGTACATGTTAGTGTCAAGAAAGAGCAAGTATATAGGAGCTGCTACAGATCTGCCCGTAACGGGCAGCCGGCAGTCTCATAGTAATTTCCTACTCACGTGCACGGCGTAGTCGTCGAAGGCGGGCCCTACGCAGTCCCCCACACGCGCACGCGACACTAGCCTCTACGCAGACGGCCGTAGCAGTATAATGCACTCACGTGCACGCGTAGTCGTCGAAGGCGGGCCCTACGCAGCCCCCACACGCGCACGCGACACTAGCCTCTACGCAGACGGCCGTAGCAGTATAATGCACTCACGTGCACGCGTAGTCGTCGTAGGCGGGCACTACGCAGTCCCCCACACGCGCACGCGACACTAGCCTCTACGCAGACGGCGGTAGCAGTATAATGCACTCACGTGCACGCGTAGTCGTCGTAAGCGGGCACTACGCAGCCCCCACACGCGCACGCGACACTAGCCTCTACGCAGACGGCCGTAGCAGTATAATGCACTCACGTGCACGCGTAGTCGTCGTAGGCGGGCACTACGCAGCCCCCACACGCGCACGCGACACTAGCCTCTACGCAGACGGCCGTAGCAGTATAATGCACTCACGTGCACGCGTAGTCGTCGTAGGCGGGCACTACGCAGCCCCCACACGCGCACGCGACACTAGCCTCTACGCAGACGGCCGTAGCAGTATAATGCACTCACGTGCACGGCGTAGTCGTCGTAGGCGGGCACTACGCAGCCCCCACACGCGCACGCGACACTAGCCTCTACGCAGACGGCCGTAGCAGTATAATGCACTCACGTGCACGGCGTAGTCGTCGAAGGCGGGCCCGACGGGCACGACGCAGGCCTGGCGCGGACTGAGCCAGAAGGGCCACTTGCCGGCGTAGGACTCGCTGAGGATGGCCAGCATGCGCTCCACGGAGCCCAGCACGGCGCGGTGGATGATCACCGGACGCTTCTTGTCGCCGGACTCGCTGGGGACGGTTACAAGTTTTATTATGATACAGAGGCAAAGTAGCTCCCGACACGTCTCCATGGTAAACCTATCTAACGATCATGTCGGCGACTTCGATTGCGTCGATTGCATGCCGGCTGTGTCAGCGAAAATTCATATCATTTCATACATTAAGTAGGCGAGTGGGCGAGTGGTCACCTGACGTAGTTGAGGTTGAACCGCTCGGGCAGCTGGAAGTCCAGCTGCACGGTGGCGCACTGGTGCGAGCGGCGGAGCGCGTCCTGGATGCTGATGTCGATCTTGGGCCCGTAGAAGGCGCCGTCGCCCGGGTTCAGCTGCCACGGCCGCCCGAACCGCTCCAGGGAGTCGCGCAACGCCTGCGAACACCGAGAACATTTTCAGTAGGGGGAGGGGGGGGGGGGCTGTTCAGTAGGCTCAAGCCTCATACACCCTCCACCCCCGTGATGGAAGGGATATTGCAAAGGTAGTTCCCATTACAAAGAAAATAATAGGAAACCCGTTTTCAGAATGATGTAGAAACAGCCCGGAATTACTATTTTTATAATAGTTAGGTAGTGGAGGGTCACCTCGTCATGGAAGTGAAGGGAGATCTCACGGGAGATAGCACATTACCTACCTTCTCAGCGTGGTCCCAAGTGGCGAGGTCCCCGAGGAACTTCTCCGGGCGCGTGGACAGTTTCAATTGGAACGTGAACCCGAACGTGGTGTATACTGCTTCCAGGAACTCAAGGCAGCCCAGCTGTCACAGGAAAATTACATCTATTTTCAATTCATATAAATAAAAATGATTATGAGTAGACAATCATATCAAACAATTTGGGCTGGGTACTGTGGTGGATTATCGCCTAATCCTCCTCACGAAAGTGAGAGGAGACTGGGATATGGATTGGTGTGAGTAGATAATCAGACGAAGGCTTCGGCAATTATAACGCGTACTAGTCACTAACATAAGGGTCGGAATTCCGGAACGACGCCGCCGTTCAGTTAGAGATCAACACTCGAATTGAGCGTTTATGAGGGCGTTTATGAGAGCTCATGTGGAAAGCAGGAATGCTGGAAGCGGCGCACGCGCGTGAGGCCGGTGCGTCCCGCATACCATCTCCTGCGAGATCTGCTGCGGCGCGCAGAAGATGTGCGCGTCGTCCTGCTGGAAGCGGCGCACGCGCGTGAGGCCGGTGCGTCCCGCATACCATCTCCTGCGAGATCTGCTGCGGCGCGCAGAAGATGTGCGCGTCGTCCTGCTGGAAGCGGCGCACGCGCGTGAGGCCGGTGCGTCCCGCATACCATCTCCTGCGAGATCTGCTGCGGCGCGCAGAAGATGTGCGCGTCGTCCTGCTGGAAGCGGCGCACGCGCGTGAGGCCGGTGCGTCCCGCATACCATCTCCTGCGAGATCTGCTGCGGCGCGCAGAAGATGTGCGCGTCGTCCTGCTGGAAGCGGCGCACGCGCGTGAGGCCGGTGCGTCCCGCATACCATCTCCTGCGAGATCTGCTGCGGCGCGCAGAAGATGTGCGCGTCGTCCTGCTGGAAGCGGCGCACGCGCGTGAGGCCGGTGCGTCCCGCATACCATCTCCTGCGAGATCTGCTGCGGCGCGCAGAAGATGTGCGCGTCGTCCTGCTGGAAGCGGCGCACGCGCGTGAGGCCGGTGCGTCCCGCATACCATCTCCTGCGAGATCTGCTGCGGCGCGCAGAAGATGTGCGCGTCGTCCTGCTGGAAGCGGCGCACGCGCGTGAGGCCGGTGCGTCCCGCATACCATCTCCTGCGAGATCTGCTGCGGCGCGCAGAAGATGTGCGCGTCGTCCTGCTGGAAGCGGCGCACGCGCGTGAGGCCGGTGAGGGCGCCGCTGAGCTCGTTCCGGTGCAGGACGCCGAAGTCCGCCAGCCGCAGCGGCAGCTCGCGCCACGACCGCGTGCGCACGTCGAACATCAGGCTGGGGATAATAGTATTCTATTATATTTCGACTTGGCACGTTTAGTTTTTTTTTTCTTTCGCCTTCGTTCGATTTCTGCATACAGCCAGTGTCAAATCGAGTATTTTTTATATTGTTACTAGCTGCGCCCCGCGGTGTTACTCGCTGTTTGCGGGATAAAAAGTAGCCCCTATGTGCTATTCCAGGGTGTTAGCTAGCTACCTCCACACCAAATTTTATCAATATAGTTCCAAACGTTTGAACGTGAAGACATAACAAACATACAAACACACTCACAAACTTTCACTTTTATAATATCAGTAGGAGTAAGATTACTTTCTTTTGTCCCTATCATTCCAGTCGCAGTAGACTTTCCAGAAGGAAATTACAGTTTAGCAGTAAAAGTATCCAGCTGCTATCAATGAAGCCAGTACTCACCAGTGTCCTGGACAGTTCATGGGCTTCAGAGCGAAGGTTTCCTTCTCCACATCGAACGAGAACATGTTCTCCGAGTAGTGAGCCCAGTGGCCGGACGTCTGCCACAGCTTCGCGTTATACATGTTGGGAGACACCACCTCTTGGAAACCGCGGGCTCTACGGATGAAAAATTCTCACTTTTGTAATGTTACTAGATAATTTGTAGCTTCTTAAACTTTCGCAAACTGAATACATGTTAATTAGAATTTAAACGGGTCTAAACTAATATCAAAATATAGTATAATTTTGACATACCTCGACGTTTCGGCCGAGTTACATCGTTTGTGTGTGAATTAGACCCGTTTATTCTAATTAATTTGTAGCTTATGCCCAGTTCCTGAAACTCTAGTTAACTTTGACCAACCGATAAGTGTGTTGCTGTCTTGGTCATTTGTTTAGTGTCAGATAGAGACAACGATAGACCTATCGGTTGGTCAATTAACTAGAGGCACAGCGTGAACACTCCGTACTCAATAGATACTCAAGCCCACGGAAGAGAGAGACAACACGCGCAAATGTCATACAAGATCCTAATCATGCTATCTCGCTTCAATTGAGTGTGTCTATTCTTCTAAGGTATTAATATAGGTATTATGTGCTAAGGGTCCAGCAGAAATCGGGCATTTAGTTATGATAATTGAAGCTTTGCAGAAATCCATTGACAAAATAATGAAGAAAATAATATAATCATTCAGCCAAACTTCTATTCCCTTGCTTAGGCGGAATAAAAGCTATGTTTTTATTTTATTTTACCTGTACTGTTCCCTTATAAAGTTGACCAGGGTGTTGTAAATGTGCGCGCCTCGGGGCTGGAAGAAGCACGAGCCCGGAGACAGCTCGTGGAAGAAGAATAGCTCTTGTTCCTGAAACAAAACAAATATTACCCACAGAATAAAAACTTTTTAAGAAAAAAAAAAACATAAGCCGAGGCAGACTGAACGCGACAGATATCTAACATCAACTTTTTTTTTCTTTTTTCTTTTTGGTTATGACTTCTGCGGGGCTGCCACAATTTGGCCTGTGTCGCGTGTATAGAGTGGAAGATATACAATGGAGATTCATCGGTAATATTTACTCAAGACAGATATCTGGTGAAGCCAGTCGTGAAGCCAGCCGCCATATTGATGGCGACACTCTGACAGCTCATTCTACTTGTCAAAATATTAGGTTGGATTGAGCTCAAATTTAAATTTTTGTGAAATTTTATCAACACATGCATAGTTAGTTGTCTTGTCAGCCTTAGTTCGGCCCTGGCTGAATGTAATTTTTTTCTGGCTTCACCAGTATACCCCTAGTACGAGCCTTTACAAGCTCGACATAGTACGCGTCAAATTGTTCTTTGTATGAAGATTTTTAGTTCATAAACGCGCCGGTAGGGGCGCTGTTAAGGATCTTCATACAAAAGCGCTAGTTGAAGCATACTATGTCGAGCTAGTAAAAACTCATACAGATATCTAAAATGTAAACATATTTACTTAACGGTGTTTAGTTTGGACTGTAGCACCTTTGGCTTTTATAAAAAAAATTGCCATTTTTTAAAGTACAGAATACAATCAAAAACAAACACATTATTATGTACCTTGCCAATTTTCCTATGGTCCCTCTTAGCCGCCTCCTCTTGTATGACCTCCCACTCCTTCAGCTGCTTCGGCTCTGGGAACGACACTCCGTAGATACGCTGCAGACTTTCCGCTTCGGCTTTACCTTCCCAATACGTAGCGGAGTTCTGTAATTGAGATATTAATCTATACAAATACAAATAAAATGTTGTTTATTGGTAACCAAATACTTTTTTTCGTTTAACACGTACGCGTTGATCAGTGACTCACATATTTAAGCGACGATGCAATCTACAATGGCGCACGATTACCTAGACGTAACCTATTCTCTCGTATTTCAGAAACCTATATAGGTTATAAAGTTATATCTTTACTAATTACACGTAAACATCAACAAATACACAGATAGATAGAAAACTCTTTATTGACATCAAAATGTAGAGAACACAGAAAGGACAACCTTAATAAAGGGTACAATAGGCGGTATTACCGCTCCAAGCGATCTCTACCAGACAACCTTTGGATGAACAAGATAGGCATCAGGAGTAGGATGGGGTCGGTTGATCTCAGTGTAAATACTTTTTTACAGCATACCTTAGTAACCTTCAGCGCCTTGACTTTCCCCGTGTGCCTCACGTGGGGGCCCCGGCACAGGTCGATGAGGGGCCCGCACCGGTACACGGTGGTGGTGGCGGTGTTCACTTTCTCGTGCAGTATCCGCACTTTGAACGGGTTGTAGTCGAACATCTCCAGCAACTGTTCCTTGGTGAGCTCGAGCCGTTCGAAAGGTTGCTTTTCCTTCGCTATCTTTTTCACTAGGCCTTCGAGGACGTTGAAGTCTGTGGAAGAGATCTGCGGAGAAAAATCGACTTTGTTAATTTCAAATAGACCTCTGGCTAGCCGACATGAACTTGACGTTTAGTGCTACTCAGACTTGCAAATAAGCGCATTAAAAATTGTGGATATCACCACAAAATATTTAAACACAAAGGTTGAACAAATTTAATGTGTCAAATGTTTCACAAATCGACGTCTAACACTCGCGTTATCTAACTCCATAACACATTCACAACTAATATTATCAGAAATTATGGGATTGAGTAACGCCTGAAATTAATAATCAATCCAATCCAAATTTTGCTATCTGTGATTGATATCACAATCCATTTTTAGAGTCAAACGTGCCAATAACCGATCCGTGGATTGGTTAATAAAGGCACGCAGATTGGAAGTCGATCGAACGATAGGCAGCAATCCAAGATCGATTTCAATCTTGGATAGGAGATACAATATTAATTTCGGCCATTAGACAACTAGAAAAGCAGGGTCCAACTCTTCATTCTCCGTCATAAATGATATAATATTGCTTACTCCTTTGTCAGGATAAAACATGTCATAGTAGAATCCCTCTTCAATCGGTGGGCCATAGCATAGACAACCTCCGTACACCTGAAAACAAAATATGGTGTTTATAATAATATTTTCAGAGTATAAACAACATTTAGGTACCTACCCAATATGTGCATCATTGAGTCATAATTCCATTTTAAACTATCAATTTCCATAGTTAGTGTAACATTGTATAAGTAGTTTAAGTAGTCTAGTGGTAGCATGTATTGGTTATTATGATCGCTTATCTGCCTACTTCATTATTAACAACCAAGTTATAACTCAGATTTGTTATTACAGTGATAGCGGGATAGAAAAGGACAACTATAGAATGCAGAGTGGTAATTTGAGAGGGACCATTCATTAAAATCAGACTGTGAAGGCAAGAGCTAGATAATAATAACAAATGCGAAAGTGTCGATATTTATTGGCTACTGAGTATTATCGCAACAGGATGTCAACACAACAAAATTTGGGACACCAAAATAAGACTACATTAGGGGCTTTAAAATAAGGTACTTTTTATTCCAAAAATCTATCCTTTAAAGATAAATAATGGGTAAATGATGTTTACATACTTATAACAAGAAACCCCATGGGTACTGAGCAAGTGTTTATAGTTCACAACTCACACTGCATTATTCTGGAATAGATTCATGAGTAACTAAAAACTTCTATTGCATCTTAGGCAATTCGATTGTTTTATTGGAATTTACCAGCTAATTGCAATATGCAATGTTTCAACGAAAACCAAAACAGCCCATACACACACAGTAGGTACCGTATACTTAGTGGTTTCTTTTTCGAGTTTTGCCAAAGTTCTATTGCAAAGGTAAAGTTGTAAGGTTTCATGGTAGTTAAATTAGAAATACCGACAAAAAGCTCAACCCACTCGTTCCATAGCCTCTCCCAGCATATGGGCCGACGAGTGCCAGAACACAGCCTGGGCGTCCGTGTTGTCCCACCGCAGCAGCTCCAGCCTGCAGTCTCCTTCCAGGGGCCGGTCCAGGTCCCAGAGGTCGTTGTTCACCCGAGCGATGATGGTGGAGTCCGCGAGGCCCTGGCTGCGAGGGGGTCAGGTCAAATGGTGATGCGGAGAGATTAGTTAGCTGTGTGTTGTTCGCTTTTTGAGGCACAAAACTCTCAAAGCAGCACACAGGCGCGACAGAATCGGTCGATAATTTCGGAGCCCTATTCCGATATGCATAGCTACTTTTATCTTTCGATATCTCCAACGCGGCTCCTGAGCCTAACTGAGACTGTAACAGTTTTTTGTGTTTGTAAGATTGCTTGTGTCCTAATACAGTAAGTATGTACTAAACCTTTCGCCGAGACGTGACGGGACGACGTTGTTATAGTGTAAGATCGAGATTAGTGGCTTTCTCTTGTGTCAGAGGTCAAGAACCACTGCGGTCGCTATACGCCAATGTAGTGAGATAGTATACATATTTCACAAAAACCACGATACGGACCTTCATGTCTAGAATAAACCGATAAAGACAAGCATGCTCCATCTTTATCTACATTGTTGTATTCTATCTGATGAGATCGGGGTCGAATGCTTGCCTTTTTATTCAAAATTAAGGACGGGCATGTGGGACATTGAACTAAGGGTGTGACTACGTACGCCACTGTAGCGGCACGTTTGGACTCAGCCACGATTTTTTGTGTCATGTCATAGTGAGCTAATCCAGACCGGGCCCCCGTGGTGGATTACGGCCTAATCCTCCTCACGAAAGTGAGGGGAGACCCGAGCCAGCATTGAACGGATAAGAGTTGATGATGATGAATAATTAGAGGTATTATGTCTCGATGATAATAGTAGGTAAGTACATCATGCTTCAAAACAGTAATAAAAAAGATTCATTGCACACAGCATGCCAATGTAACACTTTGAAACCATAAAAGCATTTTAAAAAGCCCGTGCTTTCATAAAATAGTAGAATGAGGTGTTTTCTTGCAGTTGAATATCATTGTTATGTACTCAAGTGAGGGTACTTAGAAAAACTAGTCTGGAGTTGTCTACCTGGCCAGTGAGATCGCGCTCCGAGGTTTTTCCCGAATTACGTGAGTTTATAATAGTGGCGACGAGAAAAAACGGTGTTACAGTGGATATAAACAATTAGTGTTCATTATTAAACAAAAATATACAAAAATAATTCACGATGGGTATTAAATTTAATGAGTTTGATATTGCACATGGGTGTTGGCAAAATTATATCGAACGCTTCAGTTATTGTCTTGAAGCAAGCGAGATCGAGGAAGACGCGAAGAAAAAGGCGAATTTACTTGCAGTATGTGGCCCTGAGTTGTATGATTTGGTTAGTTCGTTAATTGCCCCAATGAAAATAAGTGAGGTTACTTTTAGTTTCATTGTACAAACTTTGAATAATCATTTTCATCCAAAGCCCAACGAAATCGTAGAATCATTTAAATTCCACACCAGGAACCAAGGGGAGGGGGAGATGATGAGAGATTATATTGCGCAGTTGCGGAAACTAAGTATAAACTGCCATTTTACAGATTTGAATCGCACGTTGAGGGATAGATTGGTATGTGGGATTTTGGATAAAGATATTCAAAAGAAACTGTTACAACAGAGTCAGTTAACTTTCGAACAGGCTTGTGAGATTGTATTGTCCAATGAAACTGCTAATTTGGATGCAACTGTCATCATACAACATGCACAGAGCTCAACTAGCTCAGCGCAAGAAATGGTGGTGCCTATGGAGATCGATAAGGTTATTGGTAACAAGATGCTTACTCAGGAGGATAGGTCGAGTTGTTTCCGTTGTGGCAAACAACATAAAGGCGAATGTAAGTTTCGTTGGAGCAAGTGCCATCATTGTGGGAAGACAGGACACATTGAAGCAAAATGTTATGCAAAAATCAAGCAGGGGCAGCAGAGGCCACCCTCCGAATGTAATGGGTTGTATGAGGTGGGCATTAACAGCATTAGACAAGATAAGGTGGATCCGTTCCTGATTAAAGTGTTCCTAAACGGTATGGAAATACTGATGGAAGTGGATTCAGGTTGCCCGTACACCATAGTGAATGAGACAACGGCCAGGCTCATATGGGGAGGTAGATTACCTCGGTTAGAAACAACAGATGTTGCGTTAAAATCATACACTGATGGTAAATTAACATTGCTAGGGCAGGGGCTAGTAGAGGTGAAATATAAAAACATAAATAAAAAAATGAAGATATTAATAACAAGAGGTAACGGCACAACCTTGTTAGGTCGGAATTGGTTTTCTGAGTTAGGAGTTAGTATACAGGGTGTTAATAACGTACAAGTAAGAGTGAACCCCAGTGAAAAGGCTCGGATAACACAACTAGCTGATAGATACAATCAGGTGTTTGAGCCAGGTTTAGGCAGATATACTGGCCCAGTGGTGAATATCACACCAAATGAAGGAGCGGTGCCAAAATTTGTCAAGAGCAGACCGATTCCATTTGCTATCAGAGAACGAGTTTTTAAAGAAATAGATAGGTTGGTAAAGGAAGATGTACTTGAACCGACCACACACTCGGAATGGGCAACTCCAATAGTACCAGTTTTAAAACCAAATGGTAGTGTACGGTTGTGTGGGGATTACCGATCCACAGTAAATGCAGCTACAAATACAGATACCTACCCATTACCTACTCTCAATGAAGCTTTTGTGGAGCTACAGGGTGGTGTTATATTCTCAAAAATAGATTTAGAACAAGCGTATACTCAGGTAGTTGTTGATGATAAGACAGCAAAGTTGCTTACATTGAATACACCAAAAGGATTATATAAAGTGAAACGCTTGGCATTTGGTGTTAAAGCTTGTCCAGGTATTTTCCAGAGATTAATGGCATCTTTGCTCGCTGGCATACCAGGAATAGCTATCCTGTTAGACGATGTAGTAATATGTGGTAGTGACATTGATACGCACAATACACGGTTGGGAATGGTGCTGCAGAGATTACAGGAAGCTGGCCTCAAAGTAAACAAGGATAAGTGTGCTTTTGGAGTGCCTACAGTCAAGTTTTTGGGATTTGTTATAGATGAGTCTGGAATACATCCAGCTAAAGACAAAATTGACTCAATTGAGAAGACCCCAGCGCCTGGGAATATAAAGGAATTACAAGCGTTTTTAGGACTACTTAATTTTTATGACAGATTTTTGCCTCATAAAGCTAATACAGCTGAACCTTTATATAGATTGCTGGAAAAAGGATCTGAATGGAAATGGAATAGAGAGCATCAGATAGCTTTTAATAAATTAAAAACAATGTTATCTAGTAAAGACACATTAGTGCATTATGATGGCAACAGGAAGTTAATAATATCATGTGATGCCTCACAGTATGGATTGGGAGCCGTGCTTGAACATGAAATGGATGATGGATCCGTAAGGCCAATAATGTTTGCATCAAGGACTATGAACGTTCATGAACGAAATTATGCCCAGATTGACAAAGAAGCGGCAGCAATAATTTTTGCTTTAAAAAAGTTTCACCAATATATCAGCGGACGGAAAGTAACCATCAAAACAGACCATAGACCTTTGTTGGGGATATTTGGACCTGGGAAGCCGATTCCAAATATTATATCCCCCAGGATGCTCAGATGGGCACTATTATTGAATTCTTACGATTATGAAATTCAGTATGTCGAAGGGAAAAAATTGGGAAATGCAGATGCATTGAGCCGTTGGCCATCAAAAGAATCAACAGAAGAAGATAAGTTTTCGGGAGTTCTATTGATAGAAGAGACACCTATAGAGCTGGAGCTCACAGCTACAGAAGTAGCAAGGTTCACTAAGAAAGATCCGATATTGAGTAAAATCTTATACTGGACAAGGAATGGATGGCCCACAAAGGTGGAAAAAGAATACAAGATGTATTGGATGAAAAGAGAAGAAATGTCAGTTCATAGTAACTGTATACTATGGGGTAACCGGGTAGTGGTGCCAGAAAAGATGCACACACATGTATTAGAAGAGTTACATCGGAACCATGATGGAATAGTGATTACTAAAGCGTTAGCGAGAAGTTATTTTTGGTGGCCTTCCATGGATAAAAGCATAGAAGAAATTATAAAAAATTGTACCAGCTGTGCAGAAAACAGGAACATGCCTGCTCAGGTCAGTCATCACTGGATCAGACCAGATAAAGCTTGGTCAAGGCTACACATTGATTATGCCGGACCATTCCAAGGAAAAACTTTTTTTATTCTTATAGACTCATATTCGAAATGGCCAGAAGTTAAAATAGTTAATGATCTGAGTAGCGCCACATTGATTAAGGTTCTTAGAGAGATCTTTGCTGAACAAGGCTTACCAGACTGTATTGTGAGCGATAATGGAAGGAGTTTCATTTCAGAAGAATTTAGGGGATACTTGAAGAGTGTTGGCATTAGACAGGTATTGGTGGCACCTTACCATCCAGCGTCAAATGGGCAAGCGGAACGCACAGTACAGACGGTTAAAAATAAATTGAAAAAGAAGACATCAGAGCCTTGGCATATCCGGTTACCAACGATGCTTTATGGACTGCGGACCACACCTAACTGTGTCAATGAAAAAACACCGGCTGAACTTCTCAATAACCGTCAATTTAGAACCAAATTCCACTACCTGAACCCATTGTCTTATAAGACTAATGAAAAATTGAACGAGTTTGAGAAGAATGAAAGAATTAAAGTACGTTCTTTTAATATTGGTCAGTCGGTATATGTCCGTAATTATAGTAAAGGACCTCGTTGGTTAAAGGGCACAGTAGAGAGAAGAGTGGGGGTTTGCAGATACTTGGTGCGATGGAATGGAAGACTTTTGATGAGACACATCAACCAGATGCACAGCAGCGGGTTGGCAGATAAAGAAAATGATCCAAAGGACCTAATACAGCCTAATATAGCGGGAATGGCTAAGGACAGTAGTGAGGATGGAAATCATTTGGAAATTCCCTCACCGAGGAAATGGGCAGACATCATTGGAGTATCAGGGCCACAAGACATTGTAATACCTAACACAGGGGAGATAATGAGAAACAAGCGGGCTTTGTCATTCTCACCACCGTCATCCAATTCTAAGAAAATCAGATCAGGTATCATTATGGACTCAGAAGATGAAGATATAGAGTCCGGAGAAGAATAGAATAGCAAACCCATATAATAGTAAAAATACCCATAGTTATAAGCAACAAATAAAAAAGTATAGTAAGTAGTATAAGCAATGAGAATCAGTGGAAGACTAAGTGAAGGAAGTGAGAAGGATAGGAACATGTCTCAAAGCAATCTATCAAAATAAGCATTCATACTGGCAGTTATCAACTGAATGTATAATAATTATGGTATATGAGCGATACCAAGTTTCACGCAGCAGAAAGTAATTTTAAAACATAACTTTGTATACCTATGCACATTTCAACACAGCCTTCTGGAACATTTGTTAGCTTTGACAGCAGCCAAAAGTCTATCATTGTCTCTATTTGGCACTAAAGAAATGGCAAGGACAGCAATAGACAATCTGTTGGCAGTGTTAACTAACATTATAGAAAGTTAGTTAGTTTTTTCTGTCAATAGTTAGTTAGTTCGGCACAGCAGTAAGCATTTTCAACATCAACTTAGTCATGCTTCATAGATTGTATGTAAATTTTAAACAGTCACAACCGCAAACTGCAGTCAGGCATGACTTAGAATACTTACTATTTGCTCCAAAACTCGCTTGTAGGCAAATAAAATAACAGGAACATTACTAAATGGAACGAAACTGTTGGTAACATATTTTCTCATTTAGCTTAGTGATTAAGTGCAGGAAAAATTTTTATAATAATCATGCTAGGTAGTCCAAGTACCTAGTGTCAGAAATATCCAGCTAAGGGGCGGAGTCTAGCAAGCTGACGTCATGATGGCGTGATCGGCATGGTGGGAGAATCTTCGGCGGAGGGGCACTCAGACGATTGACTCACTTTTCTTCGGGCGTTTGAGCGTGTCGGACGTTGTAGGATAGAATTCTTTTGCTTTTGTATAATTGTTTTTGCGGTTGGAAAATTAAATTTGATTGCTTAGGTTTTGTCATTATTTTCTTTTTAAAAAACCTACTCCACTCCTGGTTTGTAATATCAGAAGTGGGATAGACCACGGCTTGCCTAGCTCGCTATCCGTTTTTCACATTTCCAACCGTTACATTTTGAATTTGTAACCGTTACTCGTTTTACTTGCTTTTAGGATTCTATAAATAGCTTTGTGTTGTGTTTCACCAAATCGTAAGTACACATTTTGATTCATTATGTCAGGACGTCCTACTAGGACGCAGCAAGAAGGTGATACTCCTCGTAGACATCGCAGTAGGCCACGTAGACATCGGGATGATTCCCGTCGAGCTGTCTCACGTAGGCGGCGTCGCGGCAGCTCTCATGGTTGCCGTGACAGTCCTCGCAGTCAAGCTTTAGACTCTATACTTGATAGGCTAAATGCGATTGAGGGTAGGCTGTCGACTACTTCGGCATCTATTTCGGTTCTCCCATGTCCGACACGCGAATGCCACACGCCACCCCCGCCTGTCACTGCAGAAGGAACCAGCATACCACGTGAGTGTATCGATTCTAATAAGGACACAACGGATAAAATTGTAGATGCGCTTTCATCTTTGTTGCAAGCAAAGCCTAGTCACTTTTACATTTCTAATTTTGATCCGAATGTCCACGATTTTGATGTTTGGTGTGCGGAAGTCGATCGAGGCCGCGAGACGAATCATTGGGACGATCGCGAATGTCTGGCGCGTATTGGTGGTTGCCTAAAGGGTGATGCGCGTACATGGCTTAACGATTGGGTTTCCAGTGACCGCTCGTGGACCAACTTTAAATTGGAATTCCGATCGCTCTGCCCGCGTAACATTGACGTCGCCAGTATTCTGTTTGATGTAATGAGCACGGATTCTAAAGGCTTTGTCACGTACGCGGAATACGCACGGAAGTCCTTGTTGCGCCTTAATATTGTGAAGGGGTTGTCGGATGACTTGAAAACTGCCATTGTTATTCGCGGTATCGTGGACCCTCAAATAAAAGCTGCCGCTTCCAATGCTAAGTTGCAACAAAACGAATTGGTGGAATTTCTATCTGCTTTTACGAAACCTAAAAATGATTATCGTAAGATCGACAGTTCGATTCGTCCTACTAATAACGCTCGCTTTGAGTCTCAAAAACGCGAGGCTACTGTACCATATGTAAAGTGTTTTCATTGTGATGGTGTGGGTCATAAGAAAAACCAATGTCCAAAAAGACGAAAGTTTGAGGTTAATAAGTCACATTCTTCATTCACAACGCCAAATAGCCCATCACCATCATCATGTACCTTTTGTGGCAAGATAGGTCATTCCGTAGATAAGTGCTTTATCAAGCAACGTTCTGAGTCAAATAATAAAGGTACAACTGGTAATGTAAATTTTTGTCAAACGTCAACCGACGAGGTAACATCATGACTGCGGTTATTGAAAAAGTGCCGGTAGATGTATTTAATAGACAGCGGCTCAGACATATTATCCCTGATTTCTTCATCGATTCTAAAACATCTAAATTGCAATAGGTTTCCAACTTTTCGTGTGTTGCGTGGAATAGGTAGCCAGGAAATAGAATCCACTTCTTATATAACAACTGTTGTTGAATTCTCTGAAATATCGTTGGAAGTGGATCTTTTTGTTGTATCTCCAGAAAGTATAAGCGCGCCCGTATTATTAGGCACCGACGTTTTAAACCGTGAAGGGGTGACTTATACGCGAACTGGTGGCGTGCAACAGCTTACTAGGGTGGATAGTTTGTCACGGGTGCATCACTTGCGTACCTTGGATACCGGTATCATAAATACGCCTTTAGTAGGTGAGGAGAAGGATCAGTTACTATCACTAATTAGCGAGTTTTCTGATTCTTTTGTTACTGGCACCGCAACGTCTACTGTCAATACTGGCAGTATGGAAATTAAGGTCAATAGTGAGGTTCCTGTGCACTACCGTCCCTATAAGCTATCGGCTGACGAAAAATTAAGAGTTAGGGAAATAACTAGCGATCTTATGACTAAAGGGATTATTCGTGAGTCGCATTCGGAATACGCGAGTCCTGTCATACTCGTGAAAAAGAAAGACGGGTCTGATAGGATGTGCGTTGACTATCGCGCTCTAAATGCGATCACTGTGAAAGATAGGTTTCCCTTACCATTAATCGATGACCACATTGACAAATTGGGTAACAGTAAATTCTTTACAAGTCTTGATATGGCCACGGGCTTCCATCAAGTGCCTATGAAGGATAATGAGTCAATTAGTAAGACAGCGTTCGTCACACCTGAGGGACATTTTGAATATCTAAAAATGCCCTACGGTTTGACAAATGCTCCAGTGGTTTATCAAAAGATCATATCGAAGACCCTTAAGCCGCTGATAGATACTGGGAAGGTCCTTAATTATATTGATGACGTCTTGATTCTAACGGATTCAATTGAGGAAGGACTTGAAATTTTAAGACAGGTTCTCGTAGTACTGACATCGGCTGGGTTTTCTATAAACTTAAAGAAATGCACTTTCCTAGAGACTCAGGTAGAATATCTAGGAAGACTTATAAGCCAAGGTCAGGTACGGCCGAGTCCTAGGAAGGTAGATGCTTTAGTAAAGTCACCGAAACCCACAAATGTCAAGCAAGTGCGGCAATTTTTGGGTCTTGCGGGGTATTTTAGACGGTATATTGCTAGTTACGCTGTCAAAACCGCGTGTATCGCGAGACTAACTAAAGAAGGAGAAGCATTTGTCTGGGGTGTCGAACAGGATGCTGCTCGTGATTATGTTATCAGCTGCTTGACCGAAGAACCTTTACTCGCGATATTCAATCCAAAGTTGCCCACTGAGCTACATACCGACGCAAGTGCGATCGGTTTTGGTGCCATTTAGTTACAAGTGCACGAGGGTAAACGGAAGCGCGTTGTCGGATGTTTTAGTAGAGTTTCACAATTATTAGAAGCGAATCAGCAGCGACAAGATCGCCGTGTTAATGAGACACGGAAGCAGCCACGTGAATTTAAGCTTGGCAGTTTCGTATTTGTTTGAAAAAGTTCTCAGAGTTCCGGTAAGCTAGACTCCGGCATGAGGGGGCCGTACAAGGTGGTCCGGCAGCTTCCGCATCACCGCTACGAGCTGGAACTTCTAGCGGGGTCCTAAGGCAAACGGACTCAGGCAGCAGCGGAGCACATGGTTCCGTGGTGCGATGAATGGACGCCGGGCACGTGTGCAGCGTTCTTTGAGGGTGGTGAATTCACGGCAGACACGTGACGACGTGTAATATCAGCGTAAGGGCTGGCAGCGTAAGGGCTGGCATGGCAAGCGAACTTATAGGGCTTCTGCCATGGGTGGTTGTACTTCAAGAAGCTTGAAGTACGCCACGCTGACCTTAACATGAGGACTTAGGGCCTCTGTTATCTGTCAGGGAATTGTGACATGTAGGCCCGATGCCTCCTGTCACGGTGGCCATAATATGCGAACTTTGGTGCCTAGGTTATGGTCAAGGAGTCGTGATATGCGAACTTAGCAGCCTATGTCACGGGGCATGACAATTGCATTATGAACCAAATGCTTTTGTGATGCGGCACGAATGGTGGAGATCCGGATCTCTGTCATTTGTGGTTACCTACTAGTTTTTAAGTTAACAAATGAGATTTCTATTTATGGGATTTCTTAGTAATTTTATTTTTAGTAAAACAATCATTCATTTTGAGCTCTATTCATATAGCAATTATCTTGTGTTGGTTACAGCTGTTTGAGTGCACGCTTACAGTTGTGATGCGAGGCTGATAATTGTTGTTGGATACTTTAGGTCTCTTTGTTTTGCTGTATGTTATAATGCCATCATGTTTCAGATTGTGAAGAGCTTGGTAATCATTTAGATTGCGAGAAGCTGCCCATTCACGATCAAGCGGTCGAGGACGCCCGGCAGTCAGGAGAGGCCGTGTCAGAAATATCCAGCTAAGGGGCGGAGTCTAGCAAGCTGACGTCATGATGGCGTGATCGGCATGGTGGGAGAATCTTCGGCGGAGGGGCACTCAGACGATTGACTCACTTTTCTTCGGGCGTTTGAGCGTGTCGGACGTTGTAGGATAGAATTCTTTTGCTTTTGTATAATTGTTTTTGCGGTTGGAAAATTAAATTTGATTGCTTAGGTTTTGTCATTATTTTCTTTTTAAAAAACCTACTCCACTCCTGGTTTGTAATACTAGATAATATTTACAATGAGACGATGATGCATTTTGTATTAAAAAAAAACAATAGAATACAGATTTTCTTAATAGAATTGTAACAATGATAAAATATTGTAATGTATTCATTCAATTTGTTAATATTTTTTACCATCCATTGCTTGTATGTGGGTTATCATTAACATATTAAAATGCCTTATAATATACAAATCATCGCATTCTAAGCAGAGGAGTTAAATGAGAGAAATAGTTTGTTTTAGTTATAATAAATAAGTACCCACATGATAATAATTCACAGATAGTGTGAAGAAAATTTACCTGAAGAGACAGACCCAGATGTTTAACACAATTTGGGTCAAGGAAAGCACTGAAAGTCTATCAGTAGTTTCTGAATGACTTTTAGAATACATTCACTCTCACCCTGACAGATGTGAAAAATGATATTACAATATATCCCAAAATATAGACTGATTGCAATTAATATAAAACAGTGCAATACTAAAAAGCCACACGGTTCACATACGTCGACAACTCACCTTATCCCTTTGGCCACATCATACGGAGATGTTCTCCAAGCTTTTGCCTCTACTGTCTTCCCATCAGGCAGTGTTACCACTATACTCATATCGGGCTTAGCCGCTAGCTCTTCTTGATACTGCGTCTTGTATTTGTCCCATAGTGTGATGCGTTTTTTAATGAACTCAGGCCATGGGTTGAGTTCTGATACACCACCAGATGAATCCTCCGTTTTCTTTTTTTTCTCCTTCATAGCTCTGGTTTTTGACTGGAATGTAAAGGTCGATTAAACTGGTTTGTATCGGGAATATGTCTAAATTATTTATGCTTTGCTTTTAGGGTGGTATTTGTGCAGCAAGGATTATGCGTTTCAAATATTATGCAAGTCTAATGTGACTAGAGTAGCATTCATCACAATATTATGTTGGTTGAGGAGAGTTTGGTTTTTTTTAATTCTACGATGACGTACAGTTGGCTTTTAGGGAATTTTAACATGATAATATATTGTCGATGTTCATAAATAAACACGGAATACTGTAGGTATATGCGCCTACATGTGTATATATTATTTACAGTAGGTTATATGTTGTTTTATATCAAACTTGATAGTAAGTATGTGTATTAGACATTGCTATGACTATTTCTAACGATCAAATAAAGCCGAAGAGAAAGTAGGAATGTAATCGCGCACTGTAGGTATGTAATAATTTAATAATATACAATCTAAGAGCAGGTAAGTTAAATTCTAAGCAAGTAGATATAGAACAGTAGTTTTTAAATGCATTTCCTCAACACAATGATTCATTCCGACAAACTGCTGACGAAATAATCCTGCAAAGCCTACGAACCCATGTGGCATACGCGTAGCCCTCAGAACAGCGGACCACGCACGCGCCACGAAGCCCGAGGAGCTTTAGCATCACTCATATATGGTACGTAACACTCCTTGGAAGATAATTAAAGTGTTTAAAAGTTTTAAAACCGTGCCTTTTCGTCAATATTTAGTTTTTTAACTCCTTCTACGGCGGTATCTCCCATTGCGCCCGTGTACCAAACCACGTTTGACAGTTTGATTTGATTGACCAATGGCTTGACAAATTGACATACAGATATTGACAGTTTTTAATTTGATATCTATGAAAACAGACTTTGACATACATACCATTTTTTTTTAAGTTATGGCTTCGCACGGTTTGTGCATATAGCCAGTGTCAAGTATTTTATTATATAAGTATTTCTTAATTTCACATTAAGAAAGTCACAGCAATATAGCAATCGTGGTCAAGTAGTCAAGTCAATTATTTACATCGTCAAAGTCACGATTCAGTAAAGTATTTGCCAAAGAGTAAAGTAATATTTGCTAATTAGTTAGTTAGTAATAAATGCTATGCTTTACTGAAACTTCCTGGGAGTTTTGGCAAAAATGCGAAATGACACGTTTTTTGAGTTTATATCATTCGCCCACACTCGTGTACGTTAACGAACACTTAATGATTAATATTACACATTAACACTCGAAGAAACACAAGTTTGAGAAAATAACATAAAACCAACACCGTCTCACTATCGGATTCCCGCCAAAACTTTTACTTACGTAGGTACCTCTATACTTCGTATTTATTTCCTCTATTGTAGAGGTACGTGTAGAGGTAGAGGTAGGGGACCTACCTACCTAGGTAACTACCGTAACAAATTCACACAAACTATTATTAGTGGGTACATAAAGGTTACCTACTAAAATTAGTTAGTGTAGAACTAGATTAGGTACATAGGATCCTACTTACTAAAACCTTTGGACACAATTGAATAGGTATTTAAATAATACCTAGGTATATATACTTACCTACGTCTATGTTTAAAACAAACAAAAGTCATAGACATCGTTCGTAGGAAATAAATCATATTATTATACATTATAGGTACCTACCTACCCTAACTACTACTTGGTCTGTGCTACCTACCTAAATCAGAAGTCATAAAAAATGCAAACCAAATAATTTAATTTAAATAACCCAAATTAGATTTTACATAATACCTACCTATATCTACCTACTTACCTACAAGAAATCAAGCTCACTGTTTATTAATTTTGTTAAAAAAACATGTCGTTTCAAAATACTTCCAGCATGGGATACGTGCAAAAAATCATGAGCTCGTTGAAACAGTTTGAGATGAAGCTGGACAAACTACAAGACGACGTGAACTACCATGGTCAGACTCTGAGCGATCTTCGATCATTAGTTTCTAATCTTTCTGCTAGCACCATAGCACTTCCAGACGATCCGAAACGTGCATTCCTTCCCTCCCGAATTCACAAAACGAACGCTGCAATACAATACGAAAACAGCTTATCGAACCGAGACTTGGCCGTGAAGCCTAAGAGAAAATATTATGCAGTCCAGTCGATGCCGTCGAAAATGCAAGCAAAGATGGCTGAAAATCGTACGATGCCATTGAAACACCGGTGCAGTCCTTTACGTATGAGTATGAATAAGGCTTCCAGTCCTCGGGCAATCCCAGCAAAGTATTCTCAGTTGAAACCTATGAGACCTAGTAAAGCTGAGGCCCCACGGAAAGCTACAACTTTAAGAACTCAAAATGGAATGGAACGGAAGCGAAGCAGCATTTTGTAGGCCAAGTTTTTTTTCAGTTATGCTCTCATTGCCATAATAGGCATTATTCATGTTTGACGCATTGGTTGGTTGTTGGTCATAAATAAAACTCGATAAAAATTGATTTCTATCTTTATTTACCTATATCTATATAAGTTATATTACTATAAGAAGTGTTTGTAACTTTAGTGAGTACACAAATTATATTTAGGTAGGTAATTATGCTAAAAGGTAATAAAGTGTACTACCTACCTACAGCACTCTTGGTTCCTGGTAACCTTAGGATTGCATAATGCATAGGTGCTCTCCACTCCTACACAAATTAAACTACTTTGACTTCTGCATACTTTAACTCAAGATCCAGGGAAGAAAAGAGACACTTTTCTTAATACTACATCTATGAGTTAATACTAAAATAAAGACAGGTAAAGTGGCATAAAGTAACGATTTTTTATCGGGTATCTGCTACCACTCTACCATGAGATAGATTTCTAACTGCCTGCAGTTAGCTAAATAGGTGCAGTGCTTGATCCTTGAAGTGTTGACTTCGATCACATCCAAATTTTCAATCGTAGTAGCGTTGTAAAGAGGAACCTTCACTATTATCCTGGTGTATCATTTGGATTCTCTTTGCCCTTGCCACCATCCTGTAATCAAATGCGTAGCTACAGTAACCTAATAATATACTTAATAGGTAGGTAGTATCAATGCGAGCGGGTCACTAGATTTCAAACAATCGTATATACCACCACGATAGACTTTACTAGCTGAAGCTAACACAAATAAGCAGAGCCTTACCGTCTTACCACAAAAATTCAGACCAGAGTTAAACAGAGGTTTCTCAAATTTCGTTCAACAAAATCGACGTCAATCATTCGCGTTTTCTTACTCAATCCTGGCATACCTAATTATTTATTGAGTTAGAAAAGCGAAGGTCAGACGTCGATTTGTGGAAAAAAAAATGTAGACTCATCTGTTCAACTCTGGTTTAAATCTTTTGTGGCATAACATAACCTAGGACCTAAAAAGTAACAAGGCATCCGCGCACTCACAGCCTGTGATACATAATCTCGACGGCCAGAACAGCCGGCGACAGAAAAAACCCGTAGAGCGTAGCCAGCATGGCGGGGTACATGTCGGTGATGCCGACACTGCTGAAGGTGGACACCACTCCGGAACACTTCGGCTTGGGCACGTGCAGCCGATGGTGGATGCAAGCTTGGATGCCGGACTCGCGGATCTTTATGAAACTGAAACCCATTTCGAAGAACGTTTTTAAACCTGGCGACATATCTTCTTTCTTCTATCTTCTTGTTCCTTGTTCATGTTTGTAACTGGTGTGAAATGTTGTGTGTCGTGTCGTCGCAAACAAATATGTTTCTTTCCTTCTTTCAACTTGATTTTATTATAATTGCCTTTTTATATGTCAAAATCTTTATAATACTAGCAGACACGGCCACGCGTTGTTGCGGCTAAACTTTTTGTTATTGCGACTATAAATCTTTTAAGTTAGACCAAACTGCACACGGTGTGCAAATTATATTAAATTTTATTAATTAATCCCTACTTGATTCTATATAAGTCCTTGAGCGCAGCTCGCTTCTGTCCTGGCACCCACGGGTCGATTTCGTTAATGTAGTCGATCTCTACCAGGTCGCATTTCTCGTCTTCCTGATACGTCTCTTGGATGAGACGATAGCCAGGGTTCAGCTCCATGTGGAACGCGAATAGACCCTGGAAGACCATCACGTACTCAAACCAAAATCTAAAGCCCTGTCTAACATAGAGCAGCTATAACTACAACATTATTTTTGTCGAAGCATCAGAGTAGCCTTTGATTCGTTCTTCTATGCATTCCCAATTATTTTGATCCTTATGCCGTTTCTCATGTGCAGGGATGGCTCGAGAAAAGAACGTAAAATGGGTACGAGTATAGTGGGAATATAGCCACTATGGTGGCGTCTGAAGCTTAGGCCTCCCGTCCCATATTCGCGTCCGCAATCCTTGACTGTCTCAGAAAAAAATATTCAGTGTGGGAAATTATTATAAAGAAACCCATTTGGTCAAAAGTTAATCGACGAGGATGGGATTCGAACCCACGCGTGCAGAGCACATTGGATTAGCAGTCCAACGCCTTAACCTCTCGGCCACCTCGTCATGTACGCGATGCCACTGTTGAGAATACTGTTTGCGTTATCTTATATAGACGCAAATTAATGAGGAATAAATTACCTATATTATAATAAGTTATTTATTTAAAACGTTATTATATCGAGAGACCTAATCACCATTTTTTGTAATAGCCAAAATAAAAGAAGGACAAGTAAAGCTGGTCGATGTTTTCAACCATTTTCCCATGAGATGAGCTGTTTTGGTTGACCTATATAATTAAATTCAACAAGATTCGCCAGCCTTTTAGAATAATACGGATCGATTTCTTAATACGACACTCGGGGAGACTTCGTATATTATACCCACCCACCTAGACCCCATAAAAAGGTGATGACTTTATTATTGACAGTTAAGTTTTATTGCATCATTTTAATATAATATTATTTAGTAAATAGGTAATAATAGCGTTTGAACACAATTTCACATGGTGACGATGAGTGGTCGAACATGAGGTCGAAACACATTGTTTTTAGTGAGGTCACTAATTAAACGGTGTAATGTACCGACACCGGAACACCCTCAAAGAGCCTTAGCTGAAATTCTGTTGATTTCAGCTTGAGGGTGGCAGCTGGCCAGGCAGATGCCAAAGTGCTGGCTAGTACTACCAAGGCTTATTATGCGATGATACATATCATTGTTTTTTTTATACCTGTCTGATTCTCTTGACACCTTCCTGCATTGTGTAGAAATTAGGGTTTTTGCCCTTCGGAGCTATCTTCTTGTCGTAAATGGCTTTGCGGACTGGTTCGTTCAATTTCTGGAATGGTTCAAGAGCAGCACTTCGTATTAACATAACTAACACCTACTTACCTAAATCCTGTTGCTTTTTATTCATTAGGCTGATGATGCTAAAAGTTCTAAGCTTACAAAAATTAGCATTACCTACTCTTAGGAATACTATCTATCTACAAAGTAAAGAAAGGGGCATGGTGACCGATTTTCTTAATAAGGGTGGTAGCTAGACAGGTGCATGGACAATAATAGATCTTTCTTACTACCTAGGACATTAAGTAGGTATACCTACCAATGTTTTACTTATCAGAAAGGTTTAGGTACAACTTATCAATCATAACATCACGTGGACTCAAGGTAGATAGGTCTCACCTTGAAGAAATACCGGTTGTATTCGAAGTCACTGGCGCCTAGCTTCAGGGGCGAGTTCAGCAGGTCAGGCAAACTCCTCACTGATGAGCTGGGGGCCCGGAGCAGCACCACGATGTTAGCGGAGTACGCAGCGTACAGGATCGTCATGGCCACAAAGAGGATCAGCATTACCACCCGACCTGCAAAGTTCCAGGATGGTAATTGTCATTGCATCACCTGTTCTGCTTTCGTTCCGCCCTGAGATGGGAGTGTTAGTTGAAACCTCGTGGCGGTTAGATGGACTGGCCAGCTAGCTGCCTAGGGTGCGCTGGATGCTTTTAAAATCATAGGGATTTATTAATTAGATGCCAGCAGGGAAGGGTACTGCCTTGCATTGCGCCACACCATTGCAGCTCTGTCAGCCTATTGAGTTTCCACCGGGAAGTGATAGATCGTGATAAAAATGACCCGTTAGGAAAAAATTCTCAACGAGTCACACTGTGACTCCATTGGTGTGACTCGTTGGGAACCCATCTAAAAAAAGCCTGTCTGGGGATGTATCACACGTTTTGCCAGATATTGGACCGCTAACAGTGTACCTATACTTACCTACAGTCAGGGCGCAGAGAGCATACAACGCAAGATTATACGCATTAAACATTTTTGCCACTGATAGTATTATGAGCTGACAGGTGCTTACTATGCAACATACGTCTCGTTTTGTCAGCTTATCCATCAGTTTTGAACTGGATAGCAAATAAGTAGAACAGCCCTCACCTGCTGCGTATCTTGGTTCAAGTGTGCAACCTTGCTGAAGAACAGCTCCTATGATTAAAATCAACACATCTGCCCACGATCCGTCTAGTTGGAGAGGATGCTGAAACATTAATTAATAGGTATGTTGTAGATTTTAGAAACTTGAAATTCGAAAAGCTATCCAGAGCAATATACATTTTGCGCCTATTCAAAAGCTTCTAGCAAGTAATACTATAACACTTTATAAGAGGACATCGCTCTTGTCTCATGACAACATAAAAGGAATGTGTAAAATAAAGTTAGGCAGCTTCAAATTGCAGATCTTCATTGATGCTACAGAAAAATAATTTACTTACATAAACATGGAGGATTTTTATTTACCATACAACCCTGAACATACAACACCTAAGCTAACAACGCATCATGCCATGGCATCGTTGGAGAGAGTCTATAGCAGCCCAAACCGCACCTAGCCTAGTCTATCGCCTCACCATGCTCATGCTAGCTTCCCACTTCGACGTGATGTAGAGGAACAGAGCGCACCCCATAACGCATACGAAGATGGCCAACCACACGGTGCCAGTGAACGGGAGGGCGAAGATGTTGGACAGATAAGCGAGGGGAGGCTCACGGAACACGAAGCGGACGGCGGTGGAGCCCACCATGGCGATGTAGTCGACAACTTGCATGCGTTCTTGGGTGAAGATCGTTAGGGTTCCTGAAGGGAAATGTGCGTTTAGGTTTTAGGTTCAGCGTCAATTGCTGAAAACTGAGGAAACCTTTGGCAGGAATGTTAGAATAAAGGTTACAATTTACAAGTACTTAGGTATAACACTTTGCGTACCTAGTAATAATATGTACCTAGTAAGTTAGTTAACTGACTAGTTACCGGGTAGGTACTGGGACACTACCGGATTTTACCTTTTGGCACAGTTTCGGGATCGCATTATTATAATAATATACCTTATTCTAAATGATCGAGGATCGAAATTGTTGGTAGACAATCTTGTAAGTTATTATAAGAGTTCACATGAAGCGTCGATTATACCTACGTCCATCCCCATCTAACATAACCATTTAAAATAGGAGAAATAAAAAACTGACAATAACGTTTCTTGAAACTGACTCATACTGTATTATCGTTTCTATTTCGACCTACCGAGGTCCCCTTCCTCCTTCATCAGGTAATCGACGATCCCCTGCCACTTGCCATTCTTGTCCTTATACCCCCATGTGTGAGTGAATCTGTTCTTCACCGTCGCGTTCAGCATCTCGAAGCAAATCTTCACGATTGAGTAAGACATCTTTGTGATAGAGTCCTGGTGGAGGTATCTTGATAGGAAACGAGAACATAATTAATTTACGGGATAATGTACCTACCTTTCACCTGACGATCATCGTTACCGACTCCCCCGACTGCGTTTAGGGAACGAATAAGTCAATGGCGTTGAATAGTACCTAACGGCTATTTAAGTATTATTTTTAGCACAATGTCTACCTACGTAGATAAATGTGATAAAATCATATTCAAACTGGTTCCATAACTTGAAATCGTGTTCTAAAAAATAGGCACTTTAATTACAAAGCTGGCGATATTTCAAATAAATAATGCGTTAGATTGATGATAAAGGATCTAACGTTTGAGTCGGTCACTGATGCCAAAACTAGTATTGTATCTTTAAGAACGGGGGATTGGGACATTCTGTTTCTATAATAGACCTAGTCATGACAGATTACTATCACAATGACTGGGATCACTACCGAGTCAACGCACGTAAGTATTTGGTAAGTGGTACATTTCGCTATTGATATAAACTAAGGTAAGGGCCTGAGAACACGAATCTAGAAGCAGCGTCGAGCTTCCAAAAATCTTATTAGACTTATTCGCCGATCCAAGATGCCAAAAGCCGTGTGCGTGCACTGCCGATGCTAAGACAAGTTCATCGAATGATTTTGATGATAAGTATAGGGATGAGGTATAAGGGTGTAACTATAGGGAATGGAAGAGGATCGTAACGTCAAGAATCTTATGTTCGAGTCCTATATGGCTGCGGAGTGCTGACCCATCGAAGGCATATGATCTGCTTGACCTCTGAGCCAATGGAGTGAGACAGAACTCAGTCAACGACCTCTTTTTACTTTAATTAAGTCGTTGGACTCAGTAGCACTGTCTCGGGTCAGAGGTTAAGAGTCGTTGTGGATTGCTGCGCCAACAGAAAGGCTGGGTTACTTACAGTCTATCATCCAAATGCTCCCTGGTTCTGTTACTGTCGGTAATCACATTCACCATCGTCAGCGGGTGTCTCCTCACATCGTTCCTTCTAGAAGACAGCACTTTGGACCTTCGGTAATCTTCTGTCCATCCATATTTGATGCCAATTCTTCTGTCTTCGTCACTGTGGTCTCCAAAAAGGGCAACGCTGGTGGAATCGTTGTTGGGCTTAGGCGCGTCGGTGGGTTTAGCGCTCTTGGTGTTGCGCCAGGAGCCCCTCGGTGTGTAGATGAGTTCGCTAGTTACTGTGATTTTATACACTGCAACAGAAATCAATTAGGTCACAAACCATTCCAACAAAAATCTATCTAGCTAACTAAAATATTAATTTCAAAGTTCAAATAATTTCTCATAGATTTACATATAACACCGTTACCTCAATAGTTATTCCATAAACATTACTCAACTGCTATATTAGATAATGTTATTACCAGGCCGTCAGGCAAATTAGGTAAATAGCTAAAGTGCCTAGAATACCTAGAACCCTAATGGCGTCGATTTAGTGATTAAATCCTAGGTCAAAGCCATCCGTCTTGTATACGAATCGTTTAGATGATTGTGGATGTTTATTTGTTGGTATTCGTTACAGGAATGTAGCCCTAATCGCACCGCAGCCAAACTGCAGTACGAGTATGGATTTTCATCAATATAGTAGCACGTCAATCGTTTGATAAGATAGTCACATAGCCAGTCTACAAAGGTGACCTTTCTTTGGTACAATCAAAAGTAACTGAACGTGCTCGAAATGGTACTGAGCACCAAATCGTGCGTATCGTTCGTTGAAAAATTATGGACAGTGCCCGTTCGGGGAAAATAGGCAAAAAGTCCAGGGAAAATGCCCTTCGCAGGGGATACTACCAGGGGGTTATTGTTACAAGCTTTTAGACGATATATTGGTATAGTTATACCTATCTTCTCTTTATGAGAGTCAAAAGCTCTACCATAATGTAGGTACCATCTAAATGTATACGAGACTACGAGTCATTAACGTAGTCGACGCTTTTCAATAACAATCCATAGCTATAAGATTTGTAAGTTTGGTGTGTTTTGATCTTTATTAACTAATTGCTAGACACACACCTTTTCGATCGTAAATTATTGTTCTATACAATGTAAGTTCATTCTATTAATTATTCTGTGACAGTTATATTAAAGGTAAACCTACCTACTCTATTAGAACTACTAGTATTAGAAGAAACTACACTTACAAGTAGGCACGTATGCAGACTTATACCTATAAATATATATCAGTGTTTTTAGAAAACGTAAAAAGTAGAGCTAAAACCGGGACTGATATTTCTACATTCCTAGTTTTTTGTTTTAACTAGGTGCTGCAAACTGAATAATGCATGAACAAGTCCTTGTTTTGTCTCAATGACGATTTAGTGTCTAGAGGTTATACGGAAATTTAAGTTTTTACGCAGCTCTAACCGCAATGACTGGTTGAATACGAAATGAGGAATGCTTTTATAAAACATGGCATTATTTTATAGAACTGGAAAAAGTCAACAGTAGGTAGGTACCTATACAGTAGTTTCATAAAAGTGTAGATGTACCTTCAACGTAGTGAGCGCAGTAGAAACATTCCAGAGTATACCTAGTATAGTTAGTCGATGAGAAGAAGAAGAACCACAACGTAAACGTGACTCAAAACCAACTCACCAAAAATGTACAACTCCAATCACCAATCCCACCTAATCCGCTCCAACCAACACTGCTTGGTAGTGGATGATGGTTGACGATGTCTATCTACGATGTGTACCTCAACTCAGAGATGACAAAACTAAGGAAGTATAAATATGAAGAGAGAAAGAGAAGAACTTATGTTCAAGCTTTTCTTCTTTGCAGCTTCCTTATCCTGAGCCCTGTGAAGAGCTGTTCTGGTTGAAACGTCGTTGTGGCGAGATTAGCTATTGCGTCATTGCAGTTCGTTGTAGTCAAAGTCAAGCTCACCAGTAGTTACGCCCCTAGTATGAGTTTTTACGAGCTCGACATAGTACGCGTCAACTAGCTCAGATTTTTCGTTCATTAACACACCGGTACCTGTACAGGATATTCATACAAAAGCGACTATGTCGAGCTAGTATAGTTAGTTGTATAACTAGTGTAAGTAGTATAGCTAGTTGACGCGTACTATGTCGAGCTAGTAAAAACTCATACTCAGGGCACAGATCAGCACAGAGTACCCTAAACTTTACCTTCAATCAACAAGAACCGCCGATGATCAACCCTCTTGGCGATCACCACATCACTGTCTATCAAGATGCTGAGACCCTCCAGAAGCGTCACTTGGTCATCATCAGTGGTGATGAGCAGCCAGCGATAGGGTGACTTGAAGTACGCTTCTTCGCTCGCCTTTAACACAGAAGCAGTGATAAATATAATTATTTATGTATCTTTCCCCTTTTAGGGTTCCGCAGTTCCGCACCCAAAGGGTGAAACGGGACCCTATAATAGCTAAGGCTCCGTTATCCGTCTGTATGTCCGTATATCAGGTTGTATCTCATGAACCATGATAGTTAGACTCTGTTAGACAGATGCTGTATTTCTGTTGCCGCTATAACAACAAATAACTAAAAAACAGAATAAAATACAAATTTAAGGGGGCTCCCATACAAAAAATGTGATTTTTTTGCCGTTTTTATAGAATGGTACGCAACCCTTCATGCGTGAGTCCGACTCGCACTCGGGGTTTTTTAGCCAGATCACTGGGCTGCTAATTATTACTTAAGATAAGTCTCCTGGCAGATAGGACTACTGCCAACCTCACCAACAGTAGTCTTTCGATCAATATAAGTACAGCTGCATATAATATGCAGGCTACAAGAAACAGTGAGAATAGACCTATTATCAATTCTGTGGTAGTACGTACGGACACGGCTACTATTCGGATCATGTTTAATTGAATTTAAATTGGCAACAATGCACAAGCAATCAATAAAGAAGGAACTGCTCCCATCTCACCTTTTTCAGGAATCGATCTGACCCAGGACATGAGAGATCGGTTAACACTATCACATGTTGGAGAAAGTATTCCGTTCTATTTGGCTGAAAGGAGTATGCCACCGAAACTCCCGCTTCACAGAGTCTCTGCGTCAGGGTTTTCAGTTGATCTGAAAATTGGTTATTTCAGTTGGTTAAAATTTTTTGCTGTTCAAATCAGTGTTAATTTACGTAGTATCTTTAGGTAACTATATAGTCCGTGATTACAACTGCAGACTCAACGGGGAAATGCATGGGTTTGCAATTTTAGACGTTGACGTAAATTATTAGACTATCCAATGTTTTTTTTTTTTCAAACTAAACCTAGCGAACATAAAATCTGTCACTTCTTAGTTTTGAGATGCTCCAGGGAGTCAAGTGTGCTAATTTAAGAGCGCTTCGATCGAATCTCGATGGAGTGACTTCGGAACAGTTTGTGACTTTCGGAGCAGTCTTTGGAATCAATGCCACAATGAAACGTCACAAACTATTCCGAAACCACTCCATGGAGATTCGATTGAAGCGTTCATAAATTAGCAGACTTGACCACCAAGAACTAAATGTAATTGGATAAAAATAGATGATTTTATTTTTTTAAATTCCTCCTAACTTACAAGTACTCCAACAGTTATGAGGCATAAGAACACTAGAAGGTTTATCATCCATCTTCACAAACGACGTCACCATATCTTCAAAACCTTCTGACCTCTTCAGGCATACAAATATAAATATTATCCTGTACTTCATGATGACGGTTGCTCCATACGATTATAGGGAAAAGAGTAAGCTTTTACTTGTTCGTATAAGTGGTAGTTAAGTAGGTAGCTTGTGGTGAAATATTTAATATGTACGACAATGTTAGTCATGACTTCATGAGTATATTCTAAATGTACAGTCGCGAGCAGAATCCTTTGGTACACTTTTTCGCAGTTCCGATATCTTGTGAATTTAGTAACGTCCAGCTTTGACAGATTACTAAATATAATTAATCTGTTCTCTGGCAGCTTTAGGGATAACAGTATTCTGAAGCACTACAAAAATAGAGTTACTGTCAGTCAAAACTCTACAACCGCTACTCTAGCAAGTGTTTGAAATCTGCTTACACAGTCAATTATATTCGTAAAAGTAATGTTTAAAGTACAAACTCAAGTCTATTGTCTTGTTCAGATGTGCTCAGGAGAGCATTGCAGCTGCACAACAAAGCCTTTGCTTGGTTACAAGCTTACAAGCATTAGAGCAAAGCCGTTTACATATTATTATCTAAGGGCATTAAGTAAAGAAAGGCCGCGGGCCGTTAGTGTTTCTATCAACAGGGTTGATTGCGATCAGAAATTTGGTCAAAACGTTTTGTGCTTATCTGTACTTGTGGGCCAACACAATGAATATTATAATCCCATAATGCCACGTTTACTGTCCGTCAGTAGCGCCCATAATACTCTATTACTTTGTCGTTATACATTTATTTTAGGGTACCGTGTGCCTAGTGCGAGTTTTGTCAATTTATTTACTCGTTCGGTCCGTTTGGCGTAAACTTGAAATTGTATGGAATAAGAGCAGCGCCATCTAGTGACTGTTTCACTGACGCTAGATGGCACTGCTCTTATTCCATACAATTTCAAGTTTACGCCAAACGGACCGAGCGCGTAAATAAATTGTCAAAACTCGCACTAGGCACACAGTTGTTACTGTTACGGTAACTACATGTTCTGACATAGATAATATATTTCATGTGACATAATAAATATATGAGGCAGTCATTTTATGGAGCTTACCATCGACAAATAAAATGCTCGACTCGAATTTCTAAAATATGCTGACTCGAATAATAAAAATAATTATGTAATCTAAATATTATCTGGCTAATTTAAACTTTATTTATAATCGGTAGGTACCTAACAAAAAACCTACTGACCAAGTCTAATTAATTATGCAGTTATTTGAGAACATAAAAACCTACATAATCTTGTTTTTGCTTCAAGTAGACGGGTCCTACCTATCAATTTAAAACAGATAAATCATTATCTTGTTGATTTACAGCTTGAAATAAACCAATTTAATGTATATTCAAACAACTGCCATAAAAATATATGTAATATTATTTATATAAGTTAGATACGAATCTTGTAAGCTGGTAGGTACCTATATTTAACTGACTTCAAAAAATGGAAGAGGTTCTCAGTTCGTTGGATTCTTTTTTAATGGTTTGAACCGATTTGAGAAATTATTTCGTTGTTTAAAAAATGCTATTACGTACACTTCCCAGATGGTAGATAGAAACCAACTTGAATATTGAGTAACGCATAATAATATTAACTAATCACTTTAATTTCAATGTAGGTAAGACATAGTTTCGCATTTTAGTGTTTTTCTGTTAGTTTTGAAGTCAGTTTAAATTTTTACATAATATTTTTTTTACACATTTCAACATTAATAATTAAACTAGCTTCTTTCTCAGATACGATTACCTACCATTATTGGTACGGTAGTGCGCAAACAAATTAGGAACTTTATATCAATTAGTCATACATAATTAAGTTCAAAAATGACCATGGACCATGTCTTAAAAATATGTATACGGGATTTACTTAACAAAAGTCTCATTACTACAAAACTGATCAGTCATCTCGATTTCGTCGAACTTATTTAATTAGTAGGATTCACAAAAAATCTTACGTCCTTTATTTCATTGGCAGTAAGGTCGATCATTGCACTTAATACCTAAGTTAATCACTTCAGTTTGGGTATATTCCGAAGCTCGCAACTATGTAAGTATGTCAAGACCTTACGATTGCTGGAACGTCAGAGACTCATAAGTCATTTCTCTGTGTAAGTAATTATGGGGGGCGTATAGTTTCTTAGAAATACATGTGGCAAATTATATTGGTCGGAATTGGCTGGGAAGAATGATCCCTTGTGGCGGAGAGGAAAATGAATTTAATTTAGGACAAGGGCAATTAAATAGAATTACTGTTAATCACGTCCGTGTATCATACCTACCAACTCTTGAGGAAACCGGCATGACGTGCAAACCTCAAATATTAAAATCTAAACCAATATATTCATTAATTGTATATACCTAATTACAAATCAGAATAATGAACATAAATGATAAATAAAAACAAAAACTAAAATAAAATTCAACGACATTATCATAGAGGTGACATTATTATGAAATCCAAACTGGGCAAGCGCGTAATAGGTAGGTAGGTGCATTACCTATGGCCTAACTTCAAGACTTGTATTTTATCCCAGCAGTGAAAATCTTAGGCTGATTAAAAAAATTGGGGATTGTTAGAGAGGAAAACAATGTGTTACCTACTTATTTCATTATTAAAAAAAAACTTATTTTACCTTTCTGTCTTCCACGTTTTACCCCGTTTTTAAATTAAATTGCGTCATTTATCGGCGCATTTTTACCTTAGTTTTTTAGATAGGCTGATATTATTAGATAAACGTTTATTCATTAATATTTATACCTGTGAATATTTTATGTCTGCAATAAAATAAAGACGTATAGGTAGGTATAGTTTTGAAATCCCCATGGGTTTTACCAGACCTTATCGTAGAGACTCCGACCAAATCGACTCATCTACATAACGAGACGAAGCACTTATAAATTAATACGCTATTTTATGTATTCGTTGTCTCGCACGCAGGTGCATTAGTAATAGAATTTACGGCGGAATGCTATTACTCATCACGCCGTGGCAGCAGGAGGCGTGACATCCGCGTGCATCATCAGATCAGCGAAGAGTCATCGTTAGTCAGAGCAGGCGTAAAAAGAGTAATGTTACGTACCGTAGGACCAGGGCGAGCAGGAACCTCTATGGAGAAAGTATTCGATACGTTAACTGTCAAATTTGTTTTGGATTTGTTTAGTTTAGTCCTACAATAGGGCAAGCTCGAAAATTTGAACGGTTTGTATCGTTAACGTATCGATCAAGGTAACCGTTCGCGTACGCATCTTGACGATATTGCAAGGCGCTGATCAAATCTAAGACAAATTTGACAGTTAACGTACCTACTATCGAATACTTTTTCGATAGAGGTTCGTGCTCGCACTACGGTCAAGTCATCCATGTGGATAATCATCAAGACTGGACATATCGACTTAGTTATACGACTATCTAATAATTATTGTGTAGTGTGTAGTCTACAGACTAACTTCAAAAGTTGCAAAACCTGTCTGTAAATAATCTGTCTGTCCGTGGTGTCTAGCTGATGAACTGACGCGTGTTAAATTTAATTTGCATTTGCTCGTAGGTTTATACTTAGTTATTGTACAACTACTGTGTTATAATGGTAGCCGAGCTGTTACTTGCACTTTGTAATCTAACGACATTGGGTTCGATCCGCAGCCCCGTCTTCAGATTTCCAATGCTCCGTGCTTCAGAGACGGAAACTGTCGGTGCAAAAAGGTCGGTTATTTCATGCTAGTCACCATGAAAATATAGCTCAGTAGCTGTTCCCGCGATTTCACCCTTGATTCCCGAGATAATAAGTATCCAACTATCCAAGATAAGCACTCTAATCCCATACAAAAATTCTTTAAAACTAATTCTGCCGTTGCAGCGTGAAAAGGGAACAATTACACACACACACACACACACACCCTCTCACAAAAACTTTCAGAAGGAATAGAAACAAAGACAGCTAAGGTCCCCCACCAGTCTTGAGTTCTATTGGCAAAATATTTAGGTTAAAGTATACCTAGGTAAACTAAAACCAAAACGAATCGGTGTAATTATTAAAATCGATTGATTACCCCACTAAAATTGCAATGAATCATTAGCCTTTGGAAAGCTCGATGACATTTTTACGACGAAAATCCCGCAGTGCCTGAAAACCAAGGCATTCAACCAATGTATCGTGCCAATTTTAACATATAGTGCCGAAACATGGCCGCTCACACAAGAGCACATCTATAAAGTAAGAGTTGCTCAAAGAGCAATGGAGCGCGCCATGCTAGGCATTCATCTGCTAGACCGCATACCAAACGTGGAAATTCGACGTCGCACTAAAGTCGAAGATGTAGGTATACGGATAGCAAGGCTTAAATGGAGATGGGCAGGACACTTGGCAAGGCGTGAGGATCAAAGGTGGACGAAGGCAATAACAGAGTGGTGGCCGAGAGGAGCGCAGCGACCACGAGGCAGACCACCAGCCCGATGGTCGGACGACATCGCCAGGCACGCGGGAACAGACTGGATGAGACTTGCACAGGACCGGAACAAGTGGCGTGAGACAGAGGAGGCCTATACTCAGCAGTGGGGATACGGGCTGAATAGATAGATAGATAGATTATTATTATTGCGAAAATACGAACTAAAGAAGCTCAATCGATACTCGATAGCAATGGCCGAAATTATTCGTCCATATTTAGCGAAATAAAAAAAAACTTGTTCGAAATGTTTCTTCGGTGGTAAATTAGCATCAGGTCTGACACTGTCTGACCTTAATGGGGGCCAGTTTTTTAATGTATGTAACTATATTATGTAAGATTGTAGAATGTAGATGGAATAAGTATATTTGTTTCGTCAGGTAAGTTTTTATAAAATACGTATTCCGTACTTACTAGGTACCTATAGTCCGGATTGGTGGATAACATGCCTACGAAATAATTATCGGGCATGTTGATTTAGTTAGAATGTTTTCCTTCACCGAAAAGCGAGTAATAATTACGTACATAATATTATGTTTAACAAGAAACACATTGGTACGTGCCCGCACTGGGATTTGAACTCGCCACCCTTTGTTCCATTTGTTAGTCACTAAACAATTCAGTAAATCTTGCGTCTCTAATGTCTTTATACTCTGTACTATAGGATCAGCTCACTGTTTCCATAATTGTATTGTGATAGGAACTTGACAGGCGTGCAGAAATTCAACCCAATGGATCAACTGAAAATGGACTTACATGCAAGATTAGACCAGAACAAACATAGGCTAACATACCATATAATTCTGTTTTAAAGTTAGATAATAAATATAAGTAAATACAAACCCAACCCGGTCATGGTGGATTGTGGCCTAATGTGACCTAATCCTCCTTACGAAAGTGAGGTAAGTGAGAGCTGGAGCCGTGTCCAGCCAAAGTCAAAGTCAAAGTCAAAACATTTTTTGTACACTAGCTGACCCGGCAGACGTTGTCCTACCATTGTCTCTATCTTTCTCCCACTCCTTCTTATCTCCCTCTTCATCTACCTATCTCCCTCTATCTCTTTCCCTACATCTAAGTTAACATAGTCGCTAAGTTTTCTTAAATTTTGTATATTCCGTAAATTTTCTATTATTTTCTTTCATAAGAACCTTCTCCAGACAATAACAAACACAACAAAAAAATAATTAGCAAAATTGGTCCAGCCGTTCAGGCGTGATGCCGTGACCAAGGGAAATTGGGATTCATTTTTATATATAGAGATATAAGATAATAATTATACAATAAAATCTCACTTTTACAAGTCAAACAGCTAATTCTCGTTAGCAGAAGGAGGATAAGGCTAGTGATGATGATGATCATTATCATCCGGGTCATAACTTATCAAATGGTTAATATAATCATTGTGATTGCTTTTTGTAAGATATTGTACCAGATAGTATATATATTATTATCATTTTAGCATAAAAAACAATCACATTTAAATTACATAATTATGTAACATACGAGTAGGTTTAGAGAACTAATCGTTTTCCAAGACAGAGCAGTTTCCATCAACATCTTGATGTAAGTAGGTACCTAATATACAATTTTATTGTGGTCGTAAATAATAATTAAATAAATAAATAAATAAATCCTGGTGCATTGAGCGAGCTTTGCAATTTGAGCAACTTGCCTGTGTAATTAGATATCTTTACCCTCATCACGGAGTCTCAAATAAAATAGAACTTATACAATCATAGTATATCTTAATAATAAATAATAATAATAAATGTCGCCTGTGGGCCAGTTATTAGCGGGCTAAATGTCTACCATAACCCCCGACAATGCCCCTGGCATTCAGATGAGCCGCATGCATTATTGGCACCAAATTTATAAGAAAATACAGTGTAATTCCCGAACCACTCGCTCGGAAATACAAGGGAAGTGGTGGTCGCAGCCGAAGGAAGCTACTGTAGAGTGAACTCGTCTTATTTTGCGAATTCATCTCAAAATACACTCTCTACAAAATAGACGACAAAAATTCCTATTAGCGCATTGACACTGGTATTTTTAACGCAACGTATACCGTAATGGGCAGCTGAAACGCATGACGTGGGTCAGTATATAAATGATAGTCTTCTTAATTTATCTACTACAGACTGAAAATTATAATATTGTGCTTTACCTTATATATAAGTTGTGGAGATGTCGTATTTTGATGATTCGGTCCAAAATTTTATTATTAGCTCGTATAACAACGAACGTAGAGAAGTCAACGAACTGATTGAGTTTTTATTGGGTAAGTTAAAGATTGTAACATGGTTACAGTAAATACAATGTCAAATTAAACTGATAAATGTGTTAACTAATTAATCATTATTACATTACAAGTTTTGTTGATAAAACGATAGCGATATATTATGTTGTAAACACAGGATAATTAACTTTAGAGGTAGTTAAGTATTTTGGATCCATCCCTATGAGATTTGGAGTCGATTATGGGGCTTAAAAGTTCGTAACTAGTAGGTATATTCAGCTCTCTTCTTGCTTTTCGGTGAAAGAAAACATCGTGAGGAAACTACGAGTAAATATATACTCGTATCATTGGAAGAAAACCCCATGTCCAAGAATTATTTCGGGGGTATAACTATAAACTAATATGATCTACCAATCCAGACGGGGTCATCATGGTGGATAATGGCCTAATCCTCCTCACGAAAGTGAGATTAGATGAGATCCTACACATCAGTGAGCAGATCAGATATGTGTTGCGGCCTACGTAGGAATTCATAGTGCTTAGTAGTTGTGATTGTACTGATTTATCAACAATGTTTTTAATAAGTGAGTACTACAGATCAGCAAAACCAGCCAGCCGTATTCATAATGGTGAGCGCCGCACCTACCAATAACACTTGGACTCCCACCCGCTACTTTCCAGAATTACAAGATTTGGTTTGAAATCGTGGCTAGGTAAGTAGATATACAAAACGTCAGTACCTACAATCAAACCACACAAAGTGCAATTAACCAATAACTGTTAGTCATTGAGGAAAGCTCAGTAATAAAGTACCTGGTACAAAATATTATAATCGTCCCCATTGACATTGACATCAATAATAACAAATTTTGTTGAATTGATGATTAATTACTGTTAAATGCAAATCCACAGACATCCGTGACGCTGTTATTTTATAGTAAGTTTATGATGACAACGCGGCAATTTGTAGAATTTATGCGCAATGAATGCGTAACAAAATAGGTAACAACAATAATATTAATGAATAGAAGTAGAATACTAGAATAGAATAGAAAATGATTTATTGTAGGACACGTCGATGATTCGTCTTCACTATTGACGTAAACACCGGTGGCCTTTGGGAAACACTATTTGTAGACAGTCGCGTCTATTTATTTATAGGTGACTCCTGCGAATCTGAATAAGCTGGAATTGTCTAGTGACACTAATTTTGTGAGATATAAGACACGAATAGATATTATAATTACTAAAGTCACCATAAGCTCATATTCATAAGTCTTCTTACTTCTGTATTTTACAGTGAATACACAATTAATTACACAATATAATTTTTAGAGTTTTGTACCCAAGGGGTAAAACGGGACCCTATTACTAAGACTTCGTTGTCCGTCCGTCTGTCTGTCTATCCGTCTGTCACCAGGCTGTACCGTATCATGAACCGTGACAGTTAGACAGTTGAAATTTTCACAGATGATGTATTTCTGTTGCCGCATAACAACAAATACTAAAAAACAGAATACAATATATTTTATTATTATCCTTGTCACCGCAGTCACAAGCGCCGGCCGTGTGAAACTCAACATTAATTCATAAATACACTGAACACGTCAAAACTAAAGTCAGTTCGGTTCGGTGCGCGGGCGCAGCTTGGACGCGCTTTTTATTTTAGTATTTATTATTCAATTACGAATTCTGAACGTAGAACGTTACAGTGTTGTGATTAGTTGCTCTGTGATTTGAAATTTATTAGAGGTACCTACCTATATTTATTTATTTTTTATATATTTTTATTTCGGTGTAGTCAAAATACTGATCGTATTAAAATGTGCTGCTGAATTGATTTTGGGTATTCATTCCATTGCCCGTTGAGGAGTAATTAAACAAAAATAATTTAATAATATAATAGGGGTATTTTTCATTTTTTTTCACTACCAATTTGATGGGCAAACATCCACCATACACACAAAGGGTGGCGAGTTCAAATCCCAGTGCGGGCACGTACCAATGTGTGTTCTTGTTAAACATTATGCACGTAAATATCACTCGCTTTTCGGTGAAGCAAAACATCGTGAGAAAACAAACATGCCTGAGAGTTGTTTCCGAGGCATGTATCCACCAAGCCAGACCGGACCCCCGTGGTGGATTATAGCCTTATCCTCCTCACGAATGTGAGGGGAGGCCTTGTCCAGCAGTGGGGCAGTTACAGGCTGAATTATTATTATGTATTATATTATTACCACAGCAAAACCAAACCAATCTAAGCTGAGGAAATTAATTAAAATGTGTGATAGTAGTTTAATCCTAAAATAAACAATTGAACACTGGTAGGAAATAGATCTTACTAAAATATGATCAACGAATTCCGGTAATTTTATTATTGAATTATTATAAAGTTATTATTTATTATTAAATTATTACCGGTGTTACGTCGGGGGTTAAAAATAGTGGCAAGGTCGAATACCTCATTATTATATTCGATTTTATTATCCAACATCTGAGTGTGTTACTTTCAGCGAATGTATTTAATAATAGCCGTGACTTCTAGTATCAATTGGACGAATTTAGAACAAATGCATCAGAGTACTGCATGTGAATTGGTATTAATGAAAGCGTAATGGGTGGGAGGTATGCTATCTACCTACATAATAAGTAAGCACTAAGACCGTGGCGTAGGTGATGTGCAGACTGCGAAGCGCGAGTTAAAAAAAAAATAGGTTCACAAATTGGATGTAACACCATTAACACATAAAAAAATAAAACAAACAACCGACAATCAGTGTTCATCCTAAAAACAGTGAACGTAGCTTGCACAGATTTGTGTAGATTACAGGCATTTGCTGTGTGTTGTGTGTTTGGGCATGGTCTTCGTAGCTCCTGATGCTCTAGGATCTAGGTAGACCACAGATTATCTAGACGTATTACAGATTGTAGTACAATAACCGCTCTTTGAGTCTAACCTTTGGTGTGGTGGTGAGTGTAAATTGTTTTAAAAGCTTATGAACCTGCCTATACGAACTACCGATGTTTCTTTTCAGAAACTGAAGCCTAAAAATGGGTGAACCATTAGTCGTCGATATTGTTTATTTCTATCCGAGGGACAACGCACAGATACACAACACTGCCAGGTGAGTAAATTAAGAATTAATTATTAACTTAGAGCTTTGAGTGGAAGACCTTCACGCTGACTAATTTTTAACTAGGTAATCTTTGTATCATTTCGTACTGGAACTCTCTATTGCTCTCGACAAACCCTGTCGACAGTCCTCGGCTACCGAATATACAAGTAAGCCCATAATAAACCAGTATACGAATGGGGTAAAATTAATGACAAATGTGTAGCGAAATTCACCCAACACTTGCGCTAGGATTATCTATTGTCAATTTTGAAGGAAAAAATTATAAATCGCAACGACACAAGAATATAAGATCTATTTGACCTCCGTGTTCTCTGTGCAAAGGTTATCAAGGAAGATAAATAGGTACCTAAATGCCGTTCATTTCAACACCAATATTATGTAGTTACCTATTATTTATTTCGAGTTTATGGTTTAAAAAAGTTTTGTGCTTTGTCTAAATGAGTTCATCCGTGATTATGGCGCTCCCAGCACCGCAACGGTGCCAAAATATCAATCGCTCCGCGCGTCTTGTAGATAAAGTTAACTAGACAGTCTATAATCTAATATTCTATTTTCTATCAAATCTTTCTGAATTCTGCATAAAAAACATTCAAGATTTTACATCTTACATCATATCTCTATGAATATATTTAGTTATTAATATTAGTAGGTACCTGTTTAAGGTAAAATGTTAAAATAATTTAATTTAATCACAAAATACGACTAAAATGTCGACTCGATTCCTCATGTTATTTATCTGTCTTTATCTCTTTATTTCTTTTAGTTTTTTAATGTATCCCTAGGATTGCTCCTGTATTGTGGGTACCGTTTACAGACACATCATTTCACATACTTACACATCACACCCAGACCATCTTAGAGATTTCTAGAAATGTATCTTCTTTGTAGATATGAAGCGGTAAATGAGGAGCAGGAGACGACTGCGATAGTCCGTCGCGGACGGCCTTTCAACGGAGTGGTGGCCTTCAACCGGCCTTACGATGAGAGTGACGATCTCATCCAACTGCTCTTCACACTTGGTAAGGATTTTTCAAGTACCTAATGATTATGAATTTAACAATTTTAATGCGTCTAAACAAAGATGCGTCTAGGCAAAAAAGGCATCAAGGCAAAAGTACGTCTAGGCAAAAGTGCGTCTAGTCCAAGTTGCTGCAATTACTGAAATATTTGAATCAAAGATGCCGAACATTGATTTAAAATTACGAATGGAAGTCTGCCATTGTTTTTAGAGAAGAAAGAGAAGACCACGAAGGAAACTTGAAACAGTGGCGTCTGGATCGCCGTTTCATCGGCCGTTCAAGTGACCTATAATACCCCATCTCATAAGGTGAAACTTTCCCTGTCTTGGGCAACGTAACACAATATACAAGGCTATATTAAAATTTACTCTCACGAGTACCGCTGACGCATCCAATCTTGTCTTACGCGAGCTTATGACACATCGGTAATCCATATAGACTTGACACTTATTATAGAGCAGTCTACCCGATTTGTATTGCTAAACATTGCCTTTCAGGTGACAAGCCCCAGATGGACACGCAAGCATCTATATTTATCAGGCCTGACGTCGTCCCGGACAAGTACTCCTGGTCTGCCAAGTTGATCGGTGTAGAGGGAAACAATGTGTCTTTCGAGGTAAGTTCTTCGTTTTCGCAGAACCATAATTATGTACTACTAGAAGCACCTCGCGGTTTCACCCGCGTTAACTACTATCCCGCGGAAACCATTAATTTTTACGGGATAAAAGGTAGCCTATGTGTACCGGGGATACTCGTAGCATAGCTTCCCAACAGTGAAAGAATTTTTCAAATCGGTTCAGTACTTTCGGAGCCTATTCATTACAACCAAACAAACAAAGTTTTCCTCTTTATAATATTAGTGTAGATAAATAGACATGAAGTACTGTCACAAACAAAAGTATAGCCTATCAATCCTCACTATTGTGAGTGTGTTGGTACTCTGACTAATGTGATTTTAGTAGATACCTAAGATGAAAGAAATACTTAGATAGGTGTACATAATACGTTGTCCTTTGGGTGGTCGCAAGCCTTTTCCGGCAAAGCACTAACGGTCACCCACGAAGTGTGATAAATAATATCTATTAATTATATTATTATCAATTGTGAATAATACGGTTAAATTATGCGAAACAGCGCAAAATCAATCAATTAATATTATAATTTATGGACTTCATTTGTCACATCTAATGAAAATGTTTCTCAGTTTAACCTTAAAAAGGGAACCGTTTAGATTTTTATTTTGCTTTATTTTTTATATGAGCACCTACGGATTATAAAACGGTTTATTAGACACTATTTAAATTTTAAATAATCACGTAGACGTAGGTGGATATTGTCTATACAAAGGCTTTGCAATGCAAATTATCTGTCTGTTAGGAAGGGCGTAGCACTTATACGTACAACAGATGCACGATTTGCTCGTCTAGTTATACTTAGTAACATGAAAAAGAAACTTCGCAAATTTAGTTTACCATAAACTTACTTTACATAATATGTTATGTATACACTACTACGTGCATTTAGTTCAAATTACCAAGGTTACTTCTGTCTGAATTATCGCCACCGTAAAATTACATTGTTTGAACAACATCAACGTGCCCAGGCAAGTTTGTTTAGACCTGCATCTGTACCGTGGCGTAATGCCTATTTTTATCTAGACTTTTGCATACCGCAGAGCAATATTAACGCTTGGTTACATCGCAACGTTATTATTCCCATAGTGTTCCCACATTTTTTAACACAGCTAATAGTCATTATTCGATGAAACCGCGGGGCACAGCTACTAAATAAATAATGGACCGAGATAAATAAGGATGACGTAGCATTTCTTACATTTTACTCTAGTATACTCGTAATGTTAAAAGTTAGTATAAGTACCTACCTACGTCGGTATCGTAATTTATTGTATTCTCAAAATGATAAAATTTTCCAAGAAGAAAATACGGCTTTTGATGATATTCAAATATTTAATATTGGTATATCTTTTAGCATAAGTAGCAGTTTTATTACTCTCGAAGAAAATGGTATTTTGATTGTTATTCTCGCTGGGGTCAAGAGAGTCCGGTTCCATAGCAATTTGCCTGTAGTCGTGATTCCGATAGCAACATCACGGCATCATACGAGTTTTCTAACTTATTCGACGTCGTATTAATGCAAATACGAGTACGCCGTTTAATTTGCATTTTGATTGTATCAAATGTTTAGGTCCTGTCTGATCGGAGATAATAATAATAAAATGAATACCAAGTCGAGTAAACATAAATACTTATAGAGAAGAGATCCTAGTTCATAGGAATGTGAGATTATAGATTTTTTATATAAGTACCTATATACGAGATAGATAGGTACCTAGGTATGGCTATAAACAAGAATGAAGAATAAGTATACCTACATAAATTGGTGCCGCGCGTAACAGCTATTATATAAAACTTTGAACTAGGCCTCCCTAGCAAAAGACCATATAACTTTGTACTGTTTCTTCAATGTACCTACTGCATGAGGCTTATCCCGAGATATTAAGGTAAAGTATCGTATAAATGTTCTTCATCAGATTTCAACCCCTGTGAACCTGCCTATCGGCTCGTGGCAGCTGCGTGTTGTGACCCGGCAGAAGAGCTCCACTGCTCGAGCACTGTACGAGTACACTCAAGACCTGTACATTCTCTTCAACCCTTGGAACCCAGGTATTTGGAGGCATGGTTTTTAACCAGCCTTTATATGATTACTGTGCTCTGAGACGGGATTTTAGTTTGAAGATTAAGGTGGAGGAATTAGTATGGTCTCCGATGACGCAGACTTACTGCATGATGCGCCAGGCGTTATTAGATTCAAAGAGCTAGGTACTATTTATTAAAATTCTACTCGGAGAGGTTATTTGGCCATCTTGCACCTAAAACTCAGGAGGGTAACAGTGTTTGGCCTGTTTTGTTTGAGTCGATCGTCTTTCACTTTTGTAAATATTAGGTACACCTACTGTGTACTGTTTCACGGTTTGTAACCCAATGTTTCTCAGTCCTAATCATCTAATTCTGTGACCACAAAGTCCCAACCAACTCCTTCAATGTATTTGGTTCAGTGGCAACGTCGACAAAGAACAACTAAAAGAACGAAGAAGACTCCTTGTCGAAAATAAGGAGGTACAACTCCAATGCTATATTTATACTTTCTATAGATGACCAAACCTACATGGAAGATACGAGCCTTCTCCAGGAATACATTCTGAACGACATGGGCAAGATCTGGGTGGGTCCAATCAAGACCACGCGTGGGAAGCCGTGGGCGTACGGCCAGTTCGACGGCGTCGTGCTGCCAGCTTGTATGTTCATGCTGGACAAAGTAGAGATGCCTTACCATCTGTAAGTTCTTACCCTATTTACTGCAAATGTAGTTTGATTATCTAGGATACTGGGATATTTAACAGTTACCTAACTTCGGTATTTCATGAGCTGGACTGATCCTTGCTTCCGAGATGAGGAAACACTTCCTGTCCAGCTGGGGTTGCTATTTACTTAATAGTCTTCTAAGGTGCACTCGATTCCAGCATCTATCACATTGAATCTTATCAAACACCGTCATAGCAACTAAATTTAAACGGGTCTAATTTGCGCACAAATTTAACTATTATCAAAATATACCTATAATTTTGACATACCTCGACATTCCGGCCGAGTTACATCGACCGTGGTCACGAGAAGACTGGAGAATGCGGGTATCACCGTCCGGAGCGGCAGGTGTTGTTTCCAACTACCCGCGTTTGGTCTTGAAAAACATAAACGACATATAACACTAACAGTATCCGAATTCGAAGTCCCACTCGAACATAAATTATGTAATATCATCAAATTAAACATGACACTTAGGCGATAGTACCTACAAACTGAGTAATCTCGAACTATACGTGAAGATCGAGCTGGCTGCGTCATGCTACGTGATGAGCTTAGCAACTTGGGCATAGAACAATGGCCGCATACAAAATTGAATAAGCACATATTTTTGCAGTAAATCTGCCTCCTAATCTATTCCGTGAATTTAGCTTAGTGCAGAATATTCCTTTGTTCGCTTTCTCTGAAACATTTGGCGAGACAATGAGCTTGCACTTGACGGAAAGCATGGATTTGAATGGATTTGGCGCAAACGGTTCTTTTATCGGTTTGCAAGGATACAGGACAAACCACGATACTGGAGCAATCCTAGTGTGGGGTTACTTTTTTATAAAAAAATAATAAAAAAAATTAGGCTAAAACATCAAACTTTTTGTCCCCCAGTCGCGGAGATCCAGTCAAAATGGCTCGCGTCATCTCCGCAGCAGTGAACTCCATCGACGACGGCGGAGTCCTCATCGGGCGCTGGGACGGCGAGTACGAGGACGGGACTGCGCCCTCCGAGTGGACGGGCTCCGTGGACATCCTAGCGCAGTTCTTGGAGACCAGCCAGGAGGTGGCATATGGCCAGTGCTGGGTGTTCGCTGGTGTTGTTACTACTGGTAAGTGGAAATTTGACCCTTTCGGAACAGGTAAATAAAAACGCAAGCGTCAAGCGTCACTGCCATCTCTAGCGCGATGATCTAAAGTCTACTACTTCAGTAGTTCTTCTTTACTTACTTATTTAGGTAATAGAGAACCTGGCTAACTAACTTCCTCATTCTAGTATGCCGCGCCCTTGGTATTCCCTCACGCGTCGTCTCCAACCTGGTATCAGCGCACGACGCCAACAGCTCCCTGACTATCGACAAGTTCTACACGGAGACCATGGACGAGCTGGACTTCGACCCCACCAACCCTGAGGGTGTGGACTCTATTTGGAACTACCACGTGTGGAACGACGTTTGGATGGCGCGGCCTGACCTGCCTTCAGGTAAATACTGTTGATGATTGAGTTAAAGTATGTAAAGACAGTAACTGGGGTTCGACCCTAAAGGTGAAAGTGAGCTTCATTTGGAACCACGCTCCTCACCTACCAAGATTTTTGACTGCTAAGTTCTGGCACTGAAAATGGCTTAAGCTGCATAGGTATGACCGTCAACTGATTGATGTTGGTTGCCCCTTACACAGTAATACACAGTAAGTAACATGAAAAAACCTGGGCGTGAAAAGTAGAAAGGAGTATTTCGATAATACGGTTTCCCCATCACCAGGTTACGGCGGTTGGCAAGCTATCGACGCCACCCCTCAAGAGAAATCCTCAAACTTCTACCAATGCGGGCCAGCTCCTCTCGAGGCCATCAAGCAAGGAGTCATAGGCCTGGGCTTCGATGTGGAGTTCATGCTAGCCTCAGTCAACGCGGACCTGATGAGGTGGCGGAAGGACAGTGATGCGGAGACAGGGTATTCAATGGTGGACACTAATAACTACCAGTAAGTACGGCTTTCGGATCAGCGACTTAACCACAAACATAAACGGATGTGACTGCGTTTGGTCCTGAAAAATTATTATCCCTAAATTAAAACAATTATCGTTATTCACACGAGCTTAAAGACGGCAGAGCTTTTTCGTATATAGGTCTACACAATATAAGTGACAATATAACACAACACAACTCACCTTTCAAATAATAATACTTCCTTGATTTCCACAGCATCGGCCGCATGATCCTGACCAAGAAGCCTTACGTTTTCGACCCCATAGGAGACGAAGACAGAGAAGACATCACCGCCCAGTACAAGTTTAGAGAGGGAACTGCTTCCGAAAGACTCGCGTTGATGAACGGAGTCCGATACTCGGAGAGGGCTAAAAGGTAAACCAGTAATGATGATATATACCTACTTACACCAAAAAAAATTGGTATCATTATAATGGGCAGGCTCTGTAAATTATTACCTAGCGTTTGCCATCATACTGATGCCTTTGCACATCAACGTATTACCTCTTTACAGATACTACGCGGTGGCTACTAACGTTCAGAACGACCTGACCTTCAAGCTGAGAGACATTGATACAGTACAGATAGGGAAGGACTTCCGGGTGACAGTTGACATCGAGAACACGTCTGATAAGGTATGATTTATAATCTCTTACTACTTGTACCTTGGTGCCAGCCTCTAGAGTTAGCCCGTTAGGCTTCTGACATGGCTAAACGACTGCTACCAATAGGTGACAACCAAATTCGACGGCTCCACCTGCCCTCCGAAGCAGGGAGCGATGAAAATCAGCACATAACTTATGTAACTACCATAAGTCATTGTTATGGGGCCGAGGCTAGAGATTTAAACCTCATAGCCGATGCGAGCCGCTATTAACTCGTCACAAAGTAATTTCTAACGGCTTGTATATACATTGTAATCATCTTTTATGACGGACTAACAAGCCGGTTGGCAGCTGCCCCACAAATTCATTGAAAATTTACGTAGGTATATATTTTACTGGTGATAAAGTAAATGGGTCACCTCGCAGAGGACAGTTAGGGTTTGTAACCTCGTTCGTAATGGAGCACGTAGCTACCTAGTTCTGAATTACGAAGGACCTTTTGAATACCAACCTAATGAGAAACCGCTCGACTCACTCTGCCATCAAATCAAAGATACTTCACACAACCCAGGCTATCATGTAAGTGCATTAATCTGTAATGAGATGTAGGTACTTACTCGTAATGTACCTACTGTGCATCTGGCAGTTGTTCCGCATCCAACGGCTTCCTTCAAATCTTGATAGATTTTCATAATCCAACCGTATTTTATGAGGCTTTCTTCTTCTACTCACCAATTTCCTTATTGCAGGGGCGAAACATCAAAGCTTCCCTCACCGCGACCAGCGTTTTCTACAACGGCGTGAAAGCTGAGCCCATAAAGAAGATCGAAGGCAAACTATATGTGGGAGCTAAGAAGAGTAAGCCCACATTAATGATACTACCATTTTTAAGTAGGTAATTATATCTTAGTAGGAGGCATATTAAATTCACCACATAGATTCGATTTCATGACGAGCTCGAGGTTTCGGTGAGAAAAACAACGTTCTAAAAGCTCATTATAGGACATCTTAGCTAGACCAGTTGCGACCCTCAAGTAAGAAACCAAGTGTTATTTATACCTTGAAAGCCCCACTATGCTTTATGTTCGATTTCCTTGTTCATCTAAATTGCTTTTTCCAGAGGAACAAATAAGCATCCTGGTGACAGCCAACGACTATCTCCCCAAGCTGGTGGAGTACTGCAACATGAAGATATCCGCGATGGCCATCGTGGACGAGACCAAGCAGTCGTGGGCTGACGACGACGACTTCCAGGTCCTCAAGCCAAACATCCTCGTCAAGGTATGGAAAAATAATCGGGCCATAGAGCTGGAAATCTGTCTCCAAGCCAGGGTGTCGCAACAGCCAGCACCATTCTAAACGTAGCATGGTCACCTCGTCAATTGCCACCAGATGAGTTCTGGTACTGTTCAAATGCTAACTCCCTCTTTTTGTGTAAAAGACATCTCACTCCACTCGCGTCCGGTGTCTCAGCGCAAAGAATTGTCGACCTGACTCACAAAATTACCTTCCCACAGTTCAACGATGACCTCGTCATCGGCCAGCCAGCCACCGCCTCTCTCTCCTTCGTCAACCCACTCGACCGCCCACTCACCAACTGCGAGTTCCGCCTGACGTCGTCCGGTATCGCGGGCAGGACCTTCAAGTTCAACGCAGAAGACGTCCAGCCTGGACAGTTGTTGAGCGCACAGCTGCCGGTGCAGCCTAATGTAAGTATTGATGCTGTACAGCTTGACCATTTATCATAGAGCCTTGGTTAAAGCGCTCGTCCCCCACTATCATGGTTCGATGTGAAATGGTTAACCCCCAGTTTCTGAAACGTCAGCCAATTTTGACTGCAGACTAATTATATTGCCATCCTTGTCATTTGTTTATTGTCAGATAGAGACAACGATACTTTTAATCTACTGTCAAAGCCAACAAACGTTCCAGAAACTGAGGGTTAGTACTGCTTCTGACCATCTATCATAGAGCCACGGTTAAAGCGCTGTTCCTCCACTATCATGGTTCTATGTGAAATGGTTATGGCTTGACTTGGCTGGCATATCATAATGATGGAACCTCTAGCCTCAGTTCATTGTATGGAACAGTGTCAGGGTTCACCAGTCCACTTTCATTGTGGACTAATTCCAACTGAACATTTATTTTGTCACAGAAACTGGGCAAGATCAACTTCGTTGCGACTTTCAAGTCTACAGAGCTGAAGGACATTAATGGTGCAGCTAGCGTGGAAGTATTCGAAGGGTGAACTGTAGGGGCCCCTATAGCCCATTGCAGACTGTACAGCATGCAGCATATGCGACTACTTCAATTTCAAATGGACATCACAATTTTTTTTTTGCACGAAATCTATACATACCTAATGCCCTCAGACGGACAGCCTCGTAAATATGAATTCAGAAATACTATGTAGATGTATATAGACTACATAATAGAACAGTTTAAATCAGCCAATCCATTTAAATCAAGGTTTTAAAATATTATATATTTCATTAACAGATCGTTTAGAATATGAAGTCAAAGTTACTCTAAGCATTTACCTTTTTTTATACGTAATTTTAATAATAATTAATTTTAAGATAAGTAGGTACATAAGTAGGTACCAACGGTAAAAATATATTATGAGCTTCATGATTTTAGTTGCCATTAAATGGTAACTACATAATTATTATAATGAAAGGTAGCTTACCAGTGTTAAATGTAGTCATTAAAAATGTAGTTTACGCTTTGTTTATATGTAACTCTTATAAAGTTGTTTAGAATGCATTATTTTTGTAACCAATCGTTGTTTAAGTGTAATAAATTTATATTTTAGTATACATACGAAAATTATTTTCTTTGAACCTTTTTTTTATGGAGGTACTAGCTGCACCCCGCGGTATCACCCGCGTTTGGATAATATACAATAACAGATCTTTATGAATTGTAGCCTATGTGTTATTCTGATATGTAAGCTATATTATTGTGAAGTTTCATCAAAATCCATTCATTAGTTTTTGCGTGAAAGAGTAACACACATCCATCCATCCATACTCACAAACTTTCGCGTTTATAATATTAGTAGGATTTTCAACCACTGTTCACTGAGATGTGGCCGCTTTAGTAGAAAAGTTGTGACAGCACTAGTCAGACCAACGCGCATCGGACGTTTTTAGAACACTAGGGGTCATATTTTATTAACTTAAAATTATAGGTTTTATATACCTACGAAAATATTAAAAATCCGTATAATATTTTTTAAACAATTTTTTTATTGATCAATTCCAATCATCCACCACTTTTGCTTACACCAAAGATCCAATTATTTTGACACTACTTGTTCTGAATTTCTATTAAAATACAACAATGAACTAAGATCTCGATAATTGTAGGAATAAACACATTTAGAAAGATATATTATAAGTAAGGAATTGAAAAGCACATTTTTTAATTATCAAAAGTGCATGGTAACTTCATACACATCGATTCTCTATAGTACATGGTATATTACATAGCATAGTTATAGTAATATAGTATAGTTATATAGTATACCACTATTAGATAACCAAAAAAAATCTTGATAATATATATACAATTAAATTTTGATGATTTTTAACGAAAATATAGTGAATCAACATGCACGATACATTTTTTATAAGACTATCACAAGCTTGGTTCGTGAGTTATGTATTCATTTGCTCTCACACTATAAATACATAATATTATATAACTAACAAAATCATGGTTATTGAAAAAATAATGCCTAATAGAAATTTTGGACTTATTTTTAAAAACAAAATAATTAATATTGTATTGCTTAATAAAATCACGCACTTATAAACAGAAAAATTACATATTGATTTTAACTTTCCATTTCCATTGACTAGTTCTTAGTGAGTACAGTGTTTGTTTTAATCGTTGCATAAACGTACCAACGTAGTCAACAAAAATGCATAATGGATACGTAATTAAATAAAAAATAGTACATCGTCTCTAAATATATACATAGGTTCTGCATACACTTGCATACAGTTCATCATCATCATCATCATCAGCCTGGAGACACCCACTGCTGAACATGGGCCTCCCCCTTAGACCGCCACACCGAACGACAATTTGCCACTTGCATCCACCGGTCGCCTGCGACTCTTTTGATGTCGTGAGCGTGGATACACTTGCATACAGTTATAATACATTACAGATTTTTCTTAATAAAGACTAAATCATCGTTTATTGTCTCTTCGTGATGCATGGGCCACACTAACGTCATCGTCAACAGCCAAATCCGAAATAAGCCAAAATAAAAAAACAAGTGAACGGAAAAAGTCGAGATATTGAACGGCTATGCCAATGTCACATCCCGATTATGTGGCTACACTTACGGCGAACGTCAAATGACGTCAAACAACGGGATAGTCAATGGGATATAACGATACGTGTGGCCCCAGCATGAGGCGTATTAGCAATTTTTTTTTTCTACAAATGCATCATGGAAATCTTAGTCTAGTGCTGTACGTTCGGCACAGCTTGCTGTTCGATGAGATCGAATTTATTTTTCTGATACAAGGTATTCAAACACAACCGTTTCTAACTTCGAGGCAAATTAGACACTATTGGTATAGAAAAACGGTACAACTGTGTACCTAAATTGCTCTAGCTATATCAAGTGTACACAAAACCCTTAAAAACTGTAACCTCATATATTTAAATTCAAGGAACTTCCAAAGAGGACGGCCAACGAAACTATTGGATACAAAATGTACAACACTAAAATCTTCGGTTATTTGCTCGTTAATTACTGGTAGGTAATTGATTTTTCTACTAAACACTTGATATTAATATTATTTGAGAAAAATATTAAAATGTAGATAATGTTTATTATTAATTCATTTATCGTATATTATCTTTTGTAAAGGATACTTATTAAATGAGTGAAACCAAATTACAACTATATTGACACCAGAATTATTAGAACATCTTTAAGAGCGAAAAATCAGTAAAGACGCCATATTTTATTAATTTCTGTTTTTAATTGTCACTTAAGCAAGCAGTCAGTGACGGGTTTAGGGTCAACCACACATCAACAAGGGAAACATCCTTTTTTCAAACTCAAACCATAATCAATTACTGTTTAATTTAATGTATCATACTTTGTGTTTTTATGATTCTCTTTGTTAACGAGAATTAGCTGTTTGACTTGTAAAAGTGCGATTTAATTGCCTATTTACAATAAATGCTTTGACTTTGACTTAGACATCGTTACGTCACCAGTCATGAATGAATAACGAACGGCTCTATAGTGTGAGCCTACCTTTAGAAAGAATATGAATCTGTTTATAGAAACGTAGCATGTACTCTTGGATGTAGTCAAGCATGGTTGTACTGTATATTATGCTAGCATTTATTTGAGCACTCTCATCTGGCGTTAAATGACGATGTGATCGAAGATGGTGAATATACTAAGCTAAGGTCAAAGTAGTCAAAGTTTTCATAATTTTATGTTGTTCGCATTAATCCACACTTGATTTTCTGACCCAATCTTAAGAAGATAAATTAATTGCTTCCTTACATCTGAGTAATACTTAATCGAGATATCAAAAGGATCGAGCACTTACATAATAAATTGAAATAAATAGATTTACACACGTGCATTCCTCTAAATATAGAAAAGTTGCAAATATATTGCTTTACAATTTAGAATTCATTTAATTTCTAAGTTATCCCTATTCGCCTACCCCAAAACGGGCATTGCATTAGTTAGTTTGTATCAATTTTAATATTAAATAGTAAATCTGAAATGCATAAAGACCTAACATTCCAAAGAAAATGTCTTTTAAGTCAATCACCATAAATAATCGATCTATAAAGATATAACTAAATTCATAAAAAAAAAACCTCTGTTGTACTCAAGTCTTCCAAGATTAGCAAGACTTATAATATAAACGAAAATTGTTCAACACTTATACACTATTTTTTGTAAGAGATCATTGTATTGTGTACTAGACGACAAGACAGATGTGTGATGAAAAATTAAAAAAGGCCGCTTACTTTTGTTCCGAATTACGCTTACAATGCTCACGACGTACACTCTCCAAACGTGCGGTCCGATTTGTAAGCACGCGCACGGTTGTTCGCAGATTTCAACAAGATTTGAAAAGACGAGCCTAAATATTTTCTCCATAAATCGACTACTAGCCCTCGCTTTTTCTAACTCAACAACATTCACAAGTAAAATAATTAGGATTACCAGGATTGAGTAAGAAAACGCGAGTGGAAGACGTCGATTTTGTACAACGAAATTTTTTGAGACATCCGTTTATCTTTAGTCTAAATTTTTGTGGTATGGCGGCAAACGTTTACAGCGCACACAGCGAGCGTCGAAAGCGCAAATCGGGTCACAAATATGTATGCTAGCGTAATTCGGAACGTGGCCACTAAATAAATTACTCATATCCATACACAGACGCGAATAATTCAAGTATCCATTGGTATTAACGCCATCTATCCATCCCGTTGGAACTATTTTTCTTACGTGCAGATTGATTTTTAGAGCATGCTTATTCTCATTTCGCTAGAGCTCACAATCCCCTAGCACACAACACAGCAATCTCCGCCCACAACTTACTAACTACTGTACTTTGGGTTTCCCGGTGACCACCCTCGCGTATTCGTCGTAGAACCACGGGAAGGCGTTCATGAGGCAGTAGACTAGCGCGAGGTACGCGGCGATGCCGAGCGAGAGGATCAGGTCGAACACCGCCGGCTTTACGCTGGAAAATAATATAATTATGTATGAGAATTGGTAGTTTTGGATAGTGTGATATTATGTGACGGCTACGGCAATGTGACCGACCTGTAGACGTACAGCGTGGCGGCCGTGGGCGCGTACAGCGCGTACTCCGGCTCGCGGCGGTCCGGCGCGTGCGCCGCCGCCGCCGCCTCCGCGTAGCGGGACAGCGCGCGCTGCAGCGTGCCCGTCAGACCTGGACATACGGGACATTTTATGCCGTAAGCGTCACACAAATCAAACGAAAGAAACCCGACTGTCGTATCTAAAACGAGGGCTTCCCAACCGGTGGGGCGTGCCTCCCTAGGAGGGGGGGGGGGGGGGGGGGGGGGTAGAGAGATCTCAGGGGGGACATGAAGTGTTCGGATATTTTTATCTAAATACTTATCATTGTTTATTATCTGAAACACTTACACACAGGTTTGGTCGCGCCACCTAGTTCCAATCGACCGAACTAACTACAAAGCTTTACCACTAAAATAGTGGTTCTATCACGCGCTTGAAATTAAATAAAACAATTCCTCAAAATACCTACCTGCCAATGCCAATGGAGCATGATGAAAAATACAGGGGGGAAAATTTCAACGGTTGTCCCTGTTTCTACAACGATCCAAGAATTTGTACAGTAAGTTCGGTTAAGTTAAATAACTTTTTTACCTGTGTTAATTTATTCGATTTTTTTACCTGTGTTGGGCGAGCCCGTTGTGATTATCTGTGGCGCTCGGGACTGCGACGATAAGTAGTTGTACCAGTGCCTGACAGATTCTTCATCAACATTCTGAAAACAATAACACAACCATGTTTTATCGTTTTAACGATACCAAGTTCTGTGGTATTCTATAAAGAGTGTCTCTACTTATCTATCTTATCTAAAGCTCCCTGTATAATAATACCTAATTGTATAACAAATAATTTATATTTTAATTTCTATTGGTGTTTTGCAAAACCAAACGCGGGTAGTTGGAAACAACACCCGCTCCGGACAGTGATACCCGCATTCACCAGTCTTCCCGTGACCACGGCCGATGTAACTCGGCCGGGAACGTCGAGGTATGTTATAATAAATCATTCAGCCGGTAACTGTCCCACTGCTGGGCAAAGGCCTCCCCTCACTGTTGTGAGGAAGATTAGGCCATAAACCACCCCACGGAGCCCTAGTCCGGATTGGTGAATAACAAGCCTCCGAAAGAATTCTCAGGCACGTTGGTTTTCTTCCGATGTTTTCCTTCACCGAAAAGCGATTGATAACTACGTACCTAATATGTTTAACAAGAAAAACATTGGTACATGCCCGCACTGGGATTTGAACTCGCCACCCTTGATTTGGAAGGCGGACGTTCTCCCACTAGGCTATCACTGCTACTGCAGCTCTATACTATCTACACTAATATTATAAAGAGGAAAACTTTGTTTGTTTGGTTGTAATGAATAGGCTCCGAAACTACTGAACCGATTTGAAAAAATCTTTCACTGTTGGGAAGCTATGCTATCCCCGGGTGACATAGGCTACCTTTTATCTAAAAATTTAATGGTTCCCGCGGGATAGTAGTTAACGCGAGTGAAACCACGAGGTGCTTCTAGTCTGCGATAAATCAGAAAAGCCCAGTTCGGCATCGCGTGTTTTGTAAGGAAAGATTTTGTAAACTTAAACTTGTTATGTAAGTTTGTAACACCTACAAGTTTAAGGGGGCGTGTTGGACATATAAACTAGTTTGTGTTTAAAAAACTAGAATGTCAATGTTTGGTGTCACACAGAGAAAATAAAATGGAGAACGTAAATCCATACTAATATTATAAATCTGAAAGTAACTCTGTTTATCTGTTTATCTGTTTATCTGTTTATCTGTATATCTGTTTGTCTGTTTGTTTGTTACCTTTTCACGGCTAAACGGCTGAACCGATTTCGATGAAATTTGGTATAGGGGTAGATTGGACCTATGAGACGGACATAGGCTATCTTTTGTCTCAAAAAATAATCTCGAAGGGGATGAAATAGGGGTTGAAAGTTTGTATGGGGAATCCATAATTCCTCAAGTTAGGGATCTGAAAATTCTTATTTAGGCTTTTGGTAAGAAATAAATAAATACGGGTTTCAGCTTTTTTGCAAAATCATCCCTAAAGGGGGAAAAGCAAGGGGTTTGAAATTAAGAGGTATTCTGTAGATGCACCCCCTACGGACCACAATAAACGGCTACACGGATCGTAATTTAAATTGGAAAGTAATTAAGGGGGGAGAGTGCGATGGGAGGAGGGGGAGAAAGGGGTAAAGTGGGGGAAAGGGGAGAGTGGGGGGGAAAGGGGGAGTAGATGGTAGAGTGAGGGGAGAAGAGGGTAGAGTGGGGAGAAAGAGAGGGGAGAGCGGGAAGTAAGAGGGGAGAGTGGGGGGAGAAAGCGGACATAGTGGGGGGAAAAGAGGGGAGAGTGGGGGGAGAAAGAGGGGAGAGTGGGGTGAGAAACAGGTTAGAGTGGGGGGAGAAAGAGGGGAGAGTGGGGGGAGAAAGAGGGGAGAGTGGGGGGAGAAAGCGGACAGAGTGGGGGAAAATAGGGGAGAGTGGGGGGAGAAAGAAGGGAGTGGGGTGAGAAAAAGGGAGGGGGGGAGAAAGAGGGGAGAGTGGGGTGAGAAAGAGAGTAGAGTGGGGAGAAAGAGAGGGGAGAGTGGGGGATAATGAGGGGTGAGTGGGGTGAGAAAGAGGGGAGAGTGGCGGGAGAAAGAGGGGAGAGTGGGGTGAGAAAATGGGTAGAGTGGGGAGATAGAGAGGGGAGAGTGGGGGGAGAAAGAGGGGAGAGTGGGGGGAGAAAGAGGGGAGAGTGGGTTGAGAAAGAGGGGAGAGTGGGGTGAGAAAGAGTGTAGAGTGAATAGAAAGAGATGAGACAGTGGGGGGAGAATGAGAGGGGAGAGCGGGGAGAATTAGAATATAGGGGGGGGGAGAAAGAGGGGAGAGTGGGGGGAGAAAGAGGGAAGAGTGGGGGGAAGAGGGGAGAGTGGGGGGAGAAAGAGGGGAGAGTGGGTTGAGAAAGAGGGGAGAGTGGGGTGAGAAAGAGTGTAGAGTGAATAGAAAGAGATGAGACAGTGGGGGGAGAATGAGAGGAGAGTGGGGGGGGGAGAAATGGGGAGAGTGGGGGGAGAAAGAGGGGAGAGTGGGGGAGAAAGAGGGTAGAGTGGGGGGAGAAAGAGTGGAGAGTGGGAGTGAAAGAGGGGAGAGTGGGGCTAGAAGGAGGGGAGAGTGGGGGGAAATAGGTGAGAGAGATTGAGTGCGAAATATATAGAAATAGAGGGAGAGGGAGTGAGCGAAGGAGGGTAAGGAAGAGATATAGACGGAGAGGGTGAGGGAAATAAATATAATTGATGAGATGGATAGGGAGAGGAAACGCAAGAGATTGAGAGTGGAGAGGGATATTAATGATAGAAAGATAGGGAAAGATATAGAGATATAGGGAGAGGGAAAGAGATGGAGGTAGAGGAAGAGAGATAGAAAGAGCGAAAGAGGGAGAAAGATAGAAAAAGAGCTAGAGAGGGAGAAAGATAGAGGAAAAGGGAGTGAGAAAGAGACAGATATATTCTTACCTATAACTGTTCCCCGCGACATTAATTGATTTTCTAAACAGTTTACATTTTATATAAAAATGCGAACGAAGTTGCGGGTATCAGCTAGTTAAACTATAAATGTTTCTCTATAAAAGTATTTTTCTTAACATCTTGTACCAGAGCCTTGTCGTAGAGCGCGGCGTCGGCGGCGTCGCCCGCGGCGGTGAGGTTGTAGAGGTGCGAGGCGAGGGCGCGCGCGATGGCCTCCACGTTGGCCACCAGGTTCTGAACATTCGCCTCCGTCGGAGCGTCGAGCAACGAGCTCCGGCCCGGGGCCTTGTGGGACTGGAAGGAATCACATTTTTATACATATTAAATCCCATAAGACCCCTAATTTTTGCGGGATAAAGTATCCTATTTTCTATTCCAGGTATCTGTATACCAAATTTTATCAAAATCGTCCTACTTCTAAGGCGTGAAGAGGACAAACATACACATTAAAAAACTTTCGAATTTACAATATTAGTAGCCCAGTATGATAGTAGGATATACTTGCATTTTTTACAAACAGAACATAGGTAAGTATATGTTAATTAGTATTTAAACGGGTCTAATTCGCGCACAAACGAATATCAAAATATATAATTTTGACATACCTCGACGTTTCGACCAAGTTACATCGGCCGTGGTCACGAGAAGACTGGTGAATGCGGGTATCACCGTCCGGAGCGGCAGGTGTTGTTTCCAACTACCCGCGTTTGATCTTGCAAAACATAATCGTCACGACATACAATACTAACAGTATCCGAAGAGCGATTGAAATCAAGAAGTACCGGAATTTCAATCGGGAAGATGGGTTTAGGTTGTCTGGATCATGGAATCCAGTAATTAGCAAGTGTGTACGGCGCAACTTATGTTCAAGTGGGACTTCGGATACTGTTAGTATTGTATGTCGTGACGATTATGTTTTGCAAGATCAAACGCGGGTAGTTGGAAACAACACCTGCCGCTCCGGACGGTGATACCCGCATTCACCAGTCTTCTCGTGACCACGGCCGATGTAACTTGGTCGAAACGTCGAGGTATGTCAAAATTATATATTTTGATATTCGTTTGTGCGCGAATTAGACCCGTTTAAATACTAATTAACATGTATTCAGTTCGCGAAAGTTTAAGAACTTCTATAGGTAAGTATATTTTGTATAAGGAAACTGTTAAAAATCTACGATTTTGTTTTAATAGCTACTTGAGACAGCGGCGTTTAGTGACGATGTGGCCGATGGTGGTTAACATGCTCAGCCTAGAATAGAACTGGAGGACCTCTGCCGGAACCCCGATAGGGATTTAGGATAGATTGGTGGTAGTTAGCCAGCCTTTTAATACCCTACTTACCTTTCCTTCATCAGAGTGTCAAGCTATATACAGGATGTTCGGCAGAACGTGTGCCATGGTTGAGGGGGTCAGGTGGGATCATTTGCAACAATACGGTGCTACAGCCAACCTGCTCCAGCCACACTGCTATTTTTCAGGATGTTTTATAACTTAGTTTACCTGCAGTGAGCTCAGAGTGAACGCCGGCATCCTTCTAATACTGTATCTCTCGTGTTCCCACGCGAGAGACTCGTCCGCCAGGTTGATCTTCTTGTGGTTGACTAGGGCTCCGAGGCGGGCCTGCAGGGAGTGCGGCGCTCCGCCCGGCTTCGGCGGCTTGGACACGTGCATGGTGACTCCGCGGGCGGAAGATATCGAGTCCAGACACATCACGAACGACACGTCCTTGAGAATAGAGATAACAGATGTTTGCATTACACATGGATTTAGTATAAGGAGTGGATAGGACACGGTACCTAATGTTATGTGTTTAAGCCTGTAACTGTCCCACTGCTGGGCAAAGCCCTCCCCTCACTTTCGTGAGGAGGGTTAAGCCATAATCCACCACGGGAGCCTAGTCTGGATTGGTGTATAGCACACCTCCGAAAGAATTCTCTAGCATGTTGGTTTCCTCACGATGTTTTCCTTCACCGAAAAGCGAGTGATAATTACGTACATATGGTTTAACAAGAAACACATTGGTATAATATATGTGCCCGCACTGGGATTTGAACGTGCATCTTGCAGACCAACAGATAAGTCTCTATCTAGCACTTATTCCATGTCAAAGACAGCAATACACTTCTCGGTTGCTCAAAGTTAACTAGGGATCCAGGAACCTGGAATTAGAGTTTTTCTTTAATTCAAGCACCAACAACGGTATAGCACCCTCACCTGCAGCAAAGAGGCTTCACTGCCGTCCAGCTGTTCCTCCAGCCACTTCTTAGCCGCGAAGTAGTTGAGCGTGTGTCCGGTGGAATGCAGGACGAACAGCAGCGTGGCGTCGGCCCGGGCCGCCGCGCTCGCGTACAGGCGGGAGAACACGCGCGCCAGCTCCAGCACGGCCGCCGCGCCCGACGCGTTCGAGTCCGCGCCCTGGGAGAGATCCTGTCGGGGAGTTGTGGGGTCAGTTGGGGCAATAGTCGGTGTCGGTTGGGAATACAGTGGGGCCAGTTGGGGTAACGGTGGAGGTCGATTGGGGAAATAGTCAGGGTCAGTTGGGGAAATTTGGGGTCAGTTAGAACTGTGTAGCATGTCAAATAGGATGATGAAGAAAGTATAGTATGGTGAGTAGTGTACGGTTTACAATCATGTTAAACAGTCGACCCCTGTTTTTAACAATAGTATAAAAATGTATCATAGTAATAGCATTAGTTCATGCATGTCAGAGGCCCACGGGGCCCTGAAAAACACTGAAACAGAGACCGGATTACCTGATTTAACAATCTAAAACTTTATTGTGTTGGATTATTGCATTTTGATTTGCAAAATTCACCTTTATTGTAATACGAACTCATTGATTTTAACTTGTGACTAAAGCATCAGCTACAGTTTGTTATTTGGTTGCCAAGTATTCCAGAATATAATTTATTTATTACCAAATATAGTGTTTAACTTGTATTTAATAAGCCCTAATATCCAATAGCACTCACAGGAACCAAAGCGGAGGAGTCATAGTGGGCAGCGATCACAATGGTCTGACCGGAGCCAGCACGCCCAGCCAGTTTCCCTTGCAGTGTCACCGGCTTTGACTCCAGCTTGTGTGGGGTCGGAGCTGTTACCACTGGTAACAAGTATACATATAGATAAGTATTAAATAAAACATTAATTTTGCGTCAATAAGCTGGTCTCGTTCAGTAATCAGTGCTTGAGCGAATTGAGAGAGACAAACGAAGACATTTTTATAACCAAAATATTTTTTTTTTCTGAGAATTGCCCATTTTTCACTGAAAATGTTAGATTTTTAAAGGCTTTAAATTACATTGATAACTTTTGATTAAGGAAGCCGGCAACAATATCATGCTAAATTAAGAATCGTTTGATAATTTAATATACCTTTAAGTTCCCTATTAAAAACAGGAAAATACATGGCTTGACTTGTTATCCCTGTCATACTTAATTAATCTAATTAATAGAAGTACACAAATTGTTTTTGGGTGAACTTGAAATACTCAGTCAACTGATGACATGCATATGCTAAGAGATATGCCTAAGAGATAGTACATAATATTAACTTTCAACAGTTTCGACTTGAAGATTATCTATTTATTCATGGAAAACAATGCACATTTTGATATTACATACTAGTAAAATTAACATACTAACCAATCTGATAGCCATTAGAAGACACCGAGTTGAACATGGCCTCGAGAGCAGTGCCAGACTTCTCATCTGTGATGAAGCTGTGTTGAAGGTCCCGGAGAATTTCGTCCATGTCCGGCGACCACTTAGCAAAGTAGACGGGAGCATTCACCTCTTGCTGGGTCATTGCCATCTCCAGGAGTTGAATATGCTAAACAAGAACATTATTGATTGATGTTTATTGCATTCTAACCTAACTGAACAATAACTTTTCCTGTGATTTCAAATGATATAGAAAAAAATATGCAAATCCATTGTTAAATTTGTGAGGTTATGGTTCAGAGTTAATATGAAAACCCCATAGGAAAAAGAGTTTCCAGTTTATCCCAAATTTTTAAATTTTTCAGGCAACTTATTCCAATTTTTCTTTTCATAAAAATGTAATTGAGATATTTAATGTTTGAAAAATGTACAAGTCAGTTCATTCACGCCCCAGTGATGCGCTTAAAAAGACTTTATATGTGTACATATAAGAAAAACAAGCAGCATGGACACCAACCTGTCAACATCGTACAATGTTTGAAGTTTGAACACTTACCTCCCTCTCCTCAACATTAAGTTCGGTATCATTTTTGGGCAACACTAGCAGTAATGCGCCAGCTTTATTACGAATCTCCATGAATTGATCAATGGTGATGTCTTGCACACGTGCCACCACACAGTGGCGAGAGGTGCTCCACGACGTCAGCGAACGACCTTCCAGGTTGAAGCTGGCACTGCGGCAGCCTGCCGTGTTCAAGCATAATAGTATTTATTAATATTACGAGTGGTAGGTAGACAGGTTTATATTTCACAGTTTACTGTTACAGGTTTTTTTTTTTTCTTTTTATACAGTCAACGGTTCGAGACAATATGGAATAGAATAATTTGCAAGCTCAACTGCTGGTTTCTTGTTATAAAATATACTTCTGAAAGATAAATTGGTTTCACAAATTTTTATTACTTACTCTAAAAATCACGAAATTAGGTTGATATAGTGATTTACCAGACGAAAGAAGTGTAGTGTGCAAATAGGTGATTTAGTGAAAATTTGTACACAGGCGCATAGCAATCAGTCTAACCTACTGAAAAATGGGTTTACTTTCTTTGCTTATCTGATAAAGTAAATAGACTCAGCCAAAAAGCCAAGGAGTTCTAAAATAACCTCAAAACTGATCCATCGATTTATTTGTTCGCTAAAATAAATGAATATAAAGCTGTTAACATTTACCGTGGGGAACGTTGTGCAGATCGTACTGTTGCATTCGATATACAGAGAATTCATGAGAAGCCGCAACTGGATAAGCTGGAGCCACTATAATCAAAAGTGGCACGGCAACCAGCAAATAGAAAGGCAAATAGCCCTTAAATATTTCGGCAAAGCTATCTGCTTCGTCGAGCCACATTTTGGTGACTAGTTACTGTAATCTCCCTTAGTTTATTACCACTGGAACCAAGCAATTTTCAACACATAATCCTATTAGAAAATAGAGAATCCCTACGTGTGTGTCGTCCGCGTTTTAGTGTTGCTATATTTCACAGACCAACTCATATTTGCTTGTTTTTTTGTTTTAGTAATGGCTTCGCACGGTTTGTGCATATAGCCAGTGTCAAGTATTTTATTATAATAAGTATTACTTAATTTCACATTAAGAAAATCACAGCAATATAGCGATCGTGGTCAAGTAGTCAAGTCAAATATTTACAGCGTCAAAGTCACGATTCAGTAAAGTAGTGGATGCTTTACTGAAACTTCCTGGGAGTTTTGGAAAAAATGCGAAATGACACGTTTTTTGAGTTTATATCATTCGCCCACACTCGTGCACGTTAACGAACACTTAATGTTTAATATTCCACCGATATTACACATTAACACTCGAAGTAACACAAGTTTGAGAAAATAATACAAAACCAACAACGCCTCACTATCGGATTCCCGCCAAAACTCCAAGAGTTACTTTATTGACATTGAACTTGATTCATTTAAAGTGCAGTCTCTACTTCGTTTACTTCAGTATACTTCAGTATACTTCAATCAATTATTACGAAATGACAACCGCGACGACCTAACTTACAAATATACTACTTATCACCGTCTCTTTTAGGAATAGTTGGCAACAATGGTAACACTGGTTAAGTCGGTCAATGACATTCATAATTTTTTTGGTGTGATATAATTTAGTGTCGGACTGACAGTTAAGTAGGTACGTACCAATAAATCGACTAGGTAATAAGTTTTAGTCATCCTTACTAATCGACTAGGGTACATCTACCCACCTAAGCGATATTGTTCATGAAATAATTTTTTCACACCTCATGTTCAAAAAAGGTGTCAGATTAGATCAGCTTAGCGGGAGCAAACGAGGTTGTTGGGCACTAGGGAGTGAAAGTAGTTTTTTTTTAATTTGTACTCGCTATTAATATTGTATTCGTTTGCTAGCACATTGCATACCAAAATAGGTTCATGCGCAGTTTAAGCAGTTGTGTGTGTATGTATAATTGCTGCTAAGATTAGAATTCTATGAGTAATAGTATGATGTACCTAGGTATCTTGTCCAATGTCCATTGTCCAGTCCATCCAAACGTTGTATGGCAGAGAAAGGCCGCCCACTGTACCTATTTTTAGTTTGTCCTTCCTGTGTTCTTTACATTTTGGTGTCAAAAAATAATTATCTATCTATCTATCTTTCTAGTGTAGTGATCGTATTATACTTGTTTTGTTACGTACCTACATAGTTTGGTATATTATCATTTCGCTGGACTGTGGAAAATTCAGTGACTTGTGCGACTCGACTATCTACCTACATTTATTATTGTAATTCGACTGATAATAATTATGTGCTTCACTAAAGTGGTGTAGGTGCTAGTCAGAAAACGTTTCGTTTCACGCTAAGCAGTTCTGTAAAATAATGTCTATGCCGGGCCCAATCCTCAGTGAAAAAAATGATATTTTGTTCATCATCTACCTTATCTTTTATCTAACTATATCTATTTATAGATAAAAGGTGAGATCTCCTTAATATATAAAATAGTATCTAAGTATTAACTAACTAGGATATCCATGAATTTAAACCACATTTTGTGCGTTATACTTTAGAATCCTACTTAATTTCTTTATACTCTAACACACTCGGCCGTTTAATCGTTAGGTAGGTAGGTAGTAGGTACCTACCTAATTAATCTGAGGTTGGTAGGGCCTACGAACTAAGAACTACGAAAGAAAGGATTATAAAGTATAGGTATATAGGTACGCACAAAATGTGGTTTAAATTCATGGATATACTTAGTTGGTTAATACTTAGATACTATTTTATATATATACCTACCTACTTCTTGAGGACATCGTAGCTAGTTACTACTTACCTATAAGTACCTACCTGTAAGTACATTGTCTTCTTGTAGCTAGAAATTGAGTAAAACTAGTGAACGTATGACGATGAAATTGATGTTATAATCCAATCGTCCCTGACGCGACGACGGGACGTCGCTTTTATCAAGTCAAAATAGGACCAACAAACACCATGATATTCATTTACTTTTAGTCAAGGGGTTTTTAAGTCATTCAATCAAAATACATTAATCATCATCTATCAACACGTCGTACCTACTCATAGAACATTATTTGCCCAAACTCGCTATAGGTACCTATCTCTTTAGGTACCTACCTACTCACTCAGCCTACCAAAAAAGTAACAGTAGGTTATAGGTAACTATATAAGTACTTACACCATATTTCAATCAAACACCTTCCTTCATACACATTTTACACTTATACAGAAACACCTTTTTCAATTAAGTAGGTATCTTTTGTTTTCTTTCATGGTTATATTTTGTTAAGTAGATTGAAGTGTTTGACTTGTAAAAATGCTATTTTATTGCCTATATTACTGTATATATTTACCTACAATAAATAATTTGACTTTGATCCTTGAAATTGGATAAGAACCTTTTGTCAAGTAGGAAATGAGCTGATGATCTTCAAACCCCTGAAAAGATCTCCGTAAATTATAGCTAAGAACCATCTCGATCACATCAGCTTTCAAATAGAAAAAAACGCATCATAATCCGCTCACTGGTTTAGGAGCTATCTAAAGGTATGTAGGCAAGTACGATGACATAGACAGACATACAGATAATATATAGAGATATACAGATATAAACGCAACAAACTTGTAACACCCCTCGTTTTTCGTCGAGGGAAAGTGAAGTGGATGAGCTATCAGTACTCTTAGCAAGTCAGTTTTTATTACATTGTACCTACGCGGCAAAATAAGATACATAAATAATAATTTAAAGAGATAAGCTGCGTTCGAGGGGTTATAACATTGAAGCTATTAAGTAGTCCGCAGCGATCTTATTGCGGTTTTACCAAATGAAATAATTAATATTAACGTTCCCCCGATAACACGAACGAAACGCTTGTTGAGAAACGGGCTCAACCTCGGGCTTTTATCCTCCAAATTATACCGTAAAATTGCAGATTTTAGCAAACCGCTATAACGCTTCACCTCGATAATTCAGGACTTCAGGCTAATCTATAGGTATCGATAGCATTCGGGAGGAAGTCGCTCGCCCCGGGGCGGGCCGCGGGCTGAAACGCACAGCGAGACACGCATCCGGGCGCGGGGACCGGGGCGGTCGCGCGGCGCAGTGCGGCGCTATCGAGCGACAGCGCGGCGGCGGCGGCGGCAGTCTGCTCGCGGCTCCTCGCGCGTCGGCATGCGAGGCGCCGTGCTGCTGGCGTTGCTCGCCAGCTCGGCGCGCGCCCAGCACCCGGCCAACGGCACGGAGCTCGCGCCGCCCGAGCCCGAGCCCGAGCCGTCCCCGTCCCCGTCCGCCTCCGCCGCGCCCGACGAGGAGAAGACGCCGCTGTTCCCCACGGACCTGTTCACGGAGGAGCAGCGGCGGTCGGGCGCCGTGCTGCTGCACGTGGTCGGCATGGGCTACATGTTCGTGGCGCTCGCCATCGTGTGCGACGAGTTCTTCGTGCCGGCGCTGGACGTGATCATCGAGCGGCTGGCGATCCGCGACGACGTCGCCGGCGCCACGTTCATGGCGGCGGGCGGCTCGGCGCCGGAGCTCTTCACCTCCGTCATCGGTGTGTTCGTCTCGTTCGACGACGTCGGCATCGGGACGATCGTGGGCTCGGCCGTGTTCAACATTCTGTTCGTGATCGGTGCGTGCGCGTTGTTCTCCCGCACCACGCTGTCGCTCACCTGGTGGCCGCTGTTCCGCGACTGCACCTTCTACTCGATCAGCCTGCTGGTGTTGATATACTGTTTTCGGGACAGCGCCATTTATTGGCAAGAGGCGCTGGCGCTGTTCTCTCTGTACATCGCGTACGTGCTGTTCATGCGGTGGAACCAGCCGGTGGAGCGCGCTCTCAAGAAGCTCATCTACAAGAACAAGGTGACGCGCGTCAGGAGCACTGACCAGCTGATGCCTACGGTGAGCTCGCCCGCTAGCCTAGCTGCATGGTATCCTACCTAGCGTCGTGTCTCACCTCGGGGTGCGATCGCGTAATTGGTCAACTCAGTTGCACAAACAAGCACGCGTCGCGTCAACGCGTACGTTAGCTTACGTCTCGCACCACCTTTGCCGAGGTGTGGCACTACACAAGTATTTACTTGGCGTAGATTTGGTTTTGACATTGATTAAGTTTTTTAAATAGGTAGTTCTTCCTCAAGCCAAGTCTACGCCAAACACTAGAGATAAGTAGGTAATCTTCAATTGAGCTTGCAGTGTTACATCTATGTCACACACACCCTAAAATTCTATCCATATCTAAAATCTCCCTCATTGATTTACCAAATTTCGATTACTATCAGAAATCTTCGTACAAGTTTGTCGATCCATTAATTATTCAGAAGTAGACCCATATCGAGTACCTACCACCGATAGAGAAGAGGATGGGTATCATTTAATGTTTTAATTCGCCCTGAGGCCGTGAAAAACGTAGAGCGATACACTTATAGAAAAAATTGTAATAATTGTAAATTCCGTCTGCGTTTAGTTTCATTCATAAAGTAGGCAGATGCGTTCTACGTTTCTTTCTCTAATATTAAAGCTTCTTGTACCTGCCTGTACTCCAGGTGCTTTTATTAGGGTTAATATTAGAGGGAGGAGTCGGGAATCCCATTTTATTTGGGTAGCAAAATTCATTTTGTGGTTGAAAATGGTTGTGCTATACGAAAAATTACAGTAGCAAGACTTTTTCTCTGTAATAGCGGTCAACATCAATGAAAAACTTACCTAAGTCCATATTCTCATTAAAGCATAGGGCAGTAAATAAAATTAAATGTAATCTCTATATTTTTACACAACACACAACATTAGTTATACCTACTGCTCCAAAACAGAAATGAATAGCGTAAGAGGTCGGAGGAATTTCCAAAACAAAGATTAGCATAAAGTAATTATAGCCATAAATTATGTCCAGTTTATCGTCGTCTGCCAATGACAGGAAAAGGTTCCCAAGTACCATAATGAATTCTTCCATTAGGACGTTTTAATTACCTACCAACCCTTCCACGATTCGCCACAAATCGAGCTAATCAAGGAAATAATAACCAATCAGAAATTATGTCAATCGCACTTAATCGCTCAGAAACCAACACATACGAGCAAAGATCTAAAATTATTTTCCTGGAAAATTCATTGGTTAGTTACTGGAAAGTTAGTACACAACGATCTTTTATGGCTAGTTTGTTAGAAAAATATGAAATCTATGTGTATTAAGCAATTCTCCGCATGTTTCATTCGATGTATTCATTTCATTTCAGTTATCACTTAATAATATTCTGTGTTGAATACTATTAATATTCCAGCTATTCCAAAGGCCTACTGGCTACTGGATCGAACAATCTCCGACGTTCCTTCCAAATTTCGAATTATTCATTCTATAATCAATGTACACATGTAACAAACAGATATTTAGAGTAATTTCCGCAAACAATATGGCGTCTAAGTTATTGTTTCGTAACTGCACAATTTACTACAAAACGCGAAGTTGAACGTTAACCAGCAAGTTTACGTTTCGACGGAGCGTGTCAGCCGTTGCGTCTACCTTTACAACGTGGACGTAATAAGGATAGGGGCGGGGCTGGTTCAAAGGACACTGAAATTATCCCACTACCTTCAAATTTGGTAATTATAATCGAGAAAATTACATGATTTAAGATGAGCTTCGAAACGTCAGACATTAAATAAATGGCTTTACGAAAAATAAAACATATTAATATACCGTAAAAACTGTAGGTAAATAACTTACTTGAAAAACAAAGACAATAAAATGCTCATAAAAACTGCAATGCTCTGACTAGAAGATATTACTTAGCCCCGCGAGTTTTGTTTAAATAACTCCTTACCCTTTCCTGAGTACGTCCTCAGTTTACGTTGTTTTACGTAACAGTAGCGTGATACCTTCGCTTGTACGTTTGATTTGATTTTAACGATAGGGGTGTCCGCACGGATATACAAATTATTAGTTAAATAAAATAGTAATTTGGTGCGTGAGCGGGTGCAAATACCGCGTACCTATATTGTGTTAAGATCAATGACATAATAACGCATGAAAACAAGCGAACTTGCTCGGATTTCTACCATTATGCCTTGCGTTTCCTAAGCACTAAATTTAGCCAATAAATATCTTATTTATGTAGGTATCATTATGCAAAATATCAACTAAGTGAATGGCGGCGAAAACGACTCTAATAACAAGCCTTTTCGCCGTGCCATTTATAGGTATTTTACCCAAAAATTTAATTTTATGCTTAGTGTCCCATTCGAATACTAAGTAACTACGTACATTTAATTGTCTTTTCTAGTGTATTATAGTGTCAATCACATATATTCCATAAAAAAATATTTTGTTCCAAATGAAGAATACAAACTTGAAGTAACTTTTAGCTTAGGCATCGATAGATAAGGATTAGTTTAGAGATAAGAGAGTTCAAAGCCCAAATAACCACACGCAAGACGCTCACTCAACGCTTTTAGCGATCGGCTGTTCTACAGAATTCACACAGAATTAGTGTACGTTAAACATCGATAGTTTAACGATAGTTTGCCAAAAACTATCGATAACAATCGACACTATCGATAGTTTTACTCCAACTTTGCCTATAATGAACAATTGTAGATTGATAGTAGAAAACTATCTATAGTATCGATAGAAAAAAAACTATCTATGGTTAAAATCAAAGGCAAAGTTTATGAAAAATAGTAGATAGATAGTAGAAAAGAATTATCGATAGTATCGATAGTAAAAAACTATCGATACTATCGATAGACTATCGATGTTTAACGTACACTACATAGAATTAAACTTGTACCTTCAATGTAGTAAAACGCGGGGCTCACGCGAAGCCAAGCATGCTTTAGAACGTAACCTTCGATCTCACCTGGGGCCCAAATAGAGAGGCGAGAGGTTAACGAACAATATTATGTGTCATTATCGTCGAACAAAATAAAATATACGATACGAACGAATATTTAAACATTAACCATAAATACGAAAGAATTGCATTGTTCCCCAATAGACTAGAACAGACTTTGTTTCGCTCGATCAATTACCATAAGAAGCATAATGGCTTTCGTTTGCATTATTAAACAGAAACGGTTATATATTTCTTTTCCTTTGAATAATTCACTATCATCGGTTGACGCGCGTTGATTATAGTTTTAGACGCATCAAACTAAAGTTGTGCTTTTTAATTAACCAATGGCATTGACAAGTCACAATCCTTCTTAGTTCTCACGAAAAGGGAACAGGCAATGATCTACTACGTATACTAACCCAATGATTTATCAATCTACAATCTACTATAGAATAATATTAATCTACTCTTACCTTAGAATATTCCACCAAAACCAATCCGACCCACAGAACTAACCCACAGTGCAATCAAAAACATCCCCATCTACGAAACTTACGTAGGCCTACGAGCCTACGCCGCGCCGTAGAAATCTCTACGGGCCTCTACGATAATAGCTACGGCGGCGTACCCATTAAAATGATGCATTGTTTTGTTGCCAACAGAATGGGAAATGGAACGGGATAAGGTTTCGTACGGTTTGTTCCGTATGCCAAACGATTGTTACTGCAATATTTTCGATAAAACGTGTGAGTAGATAGATATAAAAGCGAAAATCGGTTGCACTACGATTTTCTTTAACTAACGTCAAACGGTATCATGTTCTTCTTCTTCCGTGGTAATGTTTTAATGGACCATAAGGCCTAAAATTGAAAATAGTTAAGCCTTTTTTATGCCTATGAAGGACCTTATTTATTACTGTAACAAAATATATCTATTGAAATGGGTACAATATGCTAATTGATTCTCTGGCTGTACGCCAAATTGTTGGTACTTAATTACCACGAGCTCAGTTTGAACATAATAATATACTGTCTGCGTTAGAGTATCATTCTGACCGAGTGATAATAATCGTTTATTCAATTATAGATTACACAAAGCACAAATTATATAAACGTGCATAGTTCAATAAATACGTTTTATAGCTGTTACGGAGATTATCCGGAACAAACACATAGACAAGCATACAAACACTGGCATAAGTGCCACCGTAATTTTATACTTTCACATTTTATGCATTTAGTAAAAAGCTGTTATATATTAAAAACAGACGCTTCAATTTCATTTATTTGTATAGATTTCATGTTCAGAGAGCCTTCCTTTTGTTCGTACCAGCTGCTACTATTTTAATTTGAAACACAGCGTGATACGAAAAGACTTTGTCACCCATTTGTAGCGCTGCTTTAAAATATAACATGGCCGTAATGCTGTAATGCATTATTATTGAAAATCCTATCTGCCGGCCCATTTGGCACTATGCCAGGGTATCAACCCGTGCATAAATTGAGTTTTTTACTCGAACTTTTACAGTAATTTCTCCTAATTAGATAGCGGGTTTCTAAGTATAGCTGAGTTAATTAGTGTCTGGACATGGAAACTTGGAGAAAAGATAATTTTCAAAATGTTCTTTTAGGGTTAAATAAGATAATTTCATTTGAGTAACGCTACTAATTTATTTTAGACACCGACTGTGACTGTATTCAGCTATCTAACCAAGCGTGTTATCAAAATACAAATATAATTATCATTATATTATGGTCATAAGCTGCAAAGATCGAAGAAGTTAGTGGCTGTCAATGGCGTTTTTGAAAATGCGAACGATCTTTTGTCTGGTGTAATTATTTTTTTTTTTTCAAATACGGCGCTTGTTGGTACTACATAGATAGTGTCTCAATTACATTTTCAAAGCATACTACTGTAAAAAATAATAATTGTAACTGTTAATGCGTGCCTTTTATCATTTGGATACGTGAATGTCGTGCTTTTCCAATAACATAAATAAAATATAATCGATAAAATATCAAATGCACTCAATAAAATATACGTTCTCAAAACATAAAGAGGGTTAAAACGTTCAATTATTCACTCAGAATGCCTATTTACTCTCAAGCTTTTATGCGGACCTATTGAAGCATACAAAAACGTACCGCCACGTCGTCTAAAGAAAAATCATTTCTCGACAAAAATGAATACGCAGAGTCCTTGAATCGATTCATAAATTAAACGAGGAACCAAAAAGAACACGTAAAAGGAATAAGTAGAATTTTAATGGCATCGCTCATAAGCGAAGTAGATACAGTTAGCAACAGAAGTCGCTAAAGATATAATTTGTTTAATACTGTCTCTTTTAATGCACGAGATAAGGTATACGAGTACAAATGCTTCGGTATTATACAACTTTCAAACGAAGACATAATGCTTATTATCAATTCATCGTTGTCTCCATTTGGTACTAAGGAAATGACAAGGACAACGTTAATCTGTTGCGTCAACAAAAAAGGCTGGTAAGTACGAAGACCAATCGTTACTCTTTGAAAGACATTTTATCTTCCTATGAATGAGAGGGAAATTGTAGCATACGTTTAAAATTAAGGCACGTTTAACGACTTGTATCAGCAACTGTACCAAAAAGAGTCCTGAATTCTGACTTAATTTCTTGAATTAATTCGATAACTAAACGCTCGTTTGAATGCTGCTCCTGTTTTATAAGAGCACAAAGTGCAATACAGTTCAAGCTTTTATGTAGCCGCAGATGTCCCTACAAATCACTTGGCTACCGTCACAGTATCGCAAAACTTAGCTTAAATAGATGTGGCTTAAGGCTCCGTTCACACAGACCAGCTCGGAGAGTCTCGGAGAGTTTTGTCACGTTGAAAATAGAGTTTTTTACCATTTGATAAGGTTTATTTTTACGTGTAACTTCGTTTATAATTGAGTTCAAAATCTTTTACGCTTAAAAACTCTGTTTTAACGTGACAGAAAATCTACTCTCCTCTCCGAGCCGGTTTATGTGAACGGTCCCTGAACTTGCACCGACTCGGTTATGTAGTTAAACAGTTACGTCTAGCTGCGGTCTTGCTATAATTCCTTTAGCCAATAGCGGGTTCAGGAGAAAACTTAAAAGCGGAGTTCCTGTAATACATGTCTTAATCACACTCGCATGTCCTTGGACGGGGGTATATATTGTAAATTAACTGATCCCCGGGGCTACACCGGGGATGGATGATGATCCCACAGGGGCTGTTCTATTTTTGAGATGACGTAGGTCGTTATTATCGAGCAAAAAGAGTTTGCATACCACAATCGATGTCCATTCAGCCGTTTCCGTGTAGAGTGTTACCATCCGACACACATAAACTACCGCATTTTGCAATAAAAATTACTGCTCGAAGCGCGACGAGTGTTGAAAAATTTCAGTATTGTTTGTTTATCATTGAAGAATATTCAAAATATACTAATATCAAACTCTATGAAGTATCATCAGTATTTTTGATTCAGCATCCTTAATGCATGTTTCTGGACCAGACATGTCTATCGTTTTTGCACTCGTTTGCAGAACCCTAAAAAGACAGCCTTTATTATTATTATTTTATTTACACTTGTCCTTTCCATCTCAGAAGCGCTTATTTACCACAAGACCACAATTACTAAAGTAAAGAAGCGTAACTCATTACTGAGCCATTGCGGTCAACTGTGATGGTACCGCTAAAAGGTAAAAGAATGCTCGCCACGGAAAACAAAAGCCGAGGTTTTGAGAACAAAACCGTGCCGCTGTGTGAGATAAACATTTGTATTTTGAAGATAATGTGGGGGCGTTGTGCAATACATCATTATTATAACGTAGGTATTGACGTAGCGAGCGAAATTACAATCTTGTGGTTGGGGTTGTAATTAGATTTTATTAAAACTAAGTTATATTTAAATACAATATTTAGAATTTTTCAAACAAAAAAATATTATGTAAAGATTGTAAGTACAGTAATTGACAACGATGGCGGCTTGAAAATACCCAACCTTTAAAATGACTTTACTCTGCAAAATACAAAACATTATTTTTGTTCCTTAGAAGAATTTTAAGTTTTGCAGATGTATACAATTTTACCGCTGCCTGTCCTAATAGACACAGACTAAACTTCCCCTTGAGTCCAACAACGTCTCATCTTTTGCGATTACATTCAGAGTTACGAATATGAACCTCGCTAAGATCCGCTCAGTTCCCAAACCCTAATCTCAAAGCCTGCTGGACCCGAAACATTTATCTCGGTCGCTACATCGCCTCTGCATTATGTAGGTATGGCGAGGGCGAGCCAGGGCTGGCGCGCCGCCAGAGCCTATAATTTATCTGGCAACCCTGCCTTTGACAAGCGGTTAAATAACATTTCGGGCATGCGATATCGACGCTGATAATGTTTGCCGCTCGGGCAGATGTTTTTGTGAAATAGTACGCAGACATTTTTGGAAGATAAATATTTTGACTACCTTACCACCACACGTAGGGAAGTAGATGTCTCCGTAGATGAGCGCAGTTATGTGGCGACACTTAAGTTCAACTTAGATTAGTAAACCGGATCCGTTAATGTTTATGGGATAAAAAGTAGCCGGATTACGTAATTATGTCAACCGGGGATAGTGTAGCTTCCCAACAGTGAAATATATTTTCAATTCGGTTCAGTATTTTCGCAGCCTATTCAATTCAAACAAACAAACAAACAATCAAATTTTTCCTCTTTATAATATTATTATATAGTATAGAGGTATAGATAGTATAGATTAATTAATCATTGTGAAAATAAATGCAACCGAGTTTCCTGTCGCTCGTTCTCGAATGTATTCCAAATTCGGTGGTAGTCAGTTAACTTTTCAGGGTTTTAAAATTTGTTTTATTTTGGTTTACTCTCAGTTTCAATCAAAATATCACAGATTCAGTGAGTCCTAAGTTCAATTTTGATATAGTTGATGCCATGCAAGTTGTTAAGCTATGTCTGTAGGTAGGTATACTAGCGAACCAAATTAATGTGCTCAAGCAAAAGCCGAGTTTAAATTGGGTTCATTACAAATTCAATTAGTCGGCGCAAGTCGCTTTAATCCTCCGTATATTTTTGGTATAAAATAAAGAGTTATCTGTCTATCTCTAGTGACACCCCTTTTAGGAGGGATTATTGCGACAGTGTCAACCCTAAAGCGGGATTAGCCCACTCCGCCAGCGACCAACTAGTGACATCTCTCGACTAGAGTTTATTTGTCAATGGAGTGTGTATCCGGTACTGCTTTTTGCTCTATTTAGTCTGTTTAATCTTGTTTGATTTGTTTATCTACCGTACTAGTAGACTAGCGTTTCACCAGTATCTCAACTTTTATTAATAGTGACGATGTGGTTGAAGGTGCTAAACTTGTTCGGGATAGAGTAGGACTGGCTCTCAAATACCGTTGGCGGAACTCCCCGATAGAGGTTTTCTACTTGCTACGCAAAATACAACAAAATACAGTCAATTTGGTTGTCTGACTTTGACGCCTATATAGCTGAGGCAGTTTGGTTGTAGTTTTAAACGGAGATAATGCACTATAGAGTCCAATATCAGACTACTTTCGTTGTATATCTACCTACATTAGAAGCACTTGATTTCGCTAAAAAAATTATAAACCAACAAAAATGGCCCCTTCCAAATGATTTCTCATTAAAATTGTTTAGAAACACAATTATAAAGTTAGCGGACAACAATTAATTGAAGGTGCTATTTAAAAAGTTTCGTTTTCCCTCGTATCTCGATCTTTACTTTTGGGCCAATTTGATCTCTAGTTAAACCAACTAAGAGTCAAAATGGATGGAGAAAATATTTTGAATAAAAAATGCTGTCATTATTTTAATTTTTTGTTCCTTTTTAACCTACTTCAAAAAGGAGGAGGTTCTCAATTCGACTGTATGTTTTTTATTGATGCACAATGTAGAGTAGGTGTGGTTCAAGCCTAAACGATAGGTATGAAAAGCGCGCATGTGTGCGTTAAAATTTGAATTTGAGATTTGATTCTGGAGGTTTGCGAACCAAGGGTACTCACAATTTCTAATTAAATACTACCTTCTACTAACGTTTTTCAAATGCGTCGGATCGGGAATGAATTCATGAGATAACTGCTTCATCGGAATCGGAGACAATCCGACGCTTGTGAACAGGCTGAATGTTTTTACCCTCCAACATAGTTGATTCAAATCTAATCCAAAAAAATTTATAATATCTGGGGGCACGGCAGTGCCCCCGCCAAGTCGAGCAAAACAAAAGGCACGGCCGTACTATCCTTTTCTCGAAGCGATTCGAGCCATTTTCGACCCTCTGTAACTTCGTTATGGATAAAACTAGAAGCCTACATTTTTAGTGACCAAAAGGGCATCACGTTTACAGATAATAATCCAAATTACATCAAATTTGAACCAGTAGTTTAAGAATTATTGTAAGTCAAAGTTCCTTAATTTTGCTGCCCACTGACTGACTGACTGACTGACTGACTCACCGATCATCAAAATTCTAAGGTACTTCTAGCCGTCCCACAAGTTTCAAATTTTGATCATAGCTATTGTTTAGCCTATAACCAAAGGAAAAATTCTGACATTCCATAATTTTCATCCCGTTTTCTAGATATATCATCTGCATAAATAACTTTGTATTCCCATATAAATCCCATTAAATTGTATGTAATTACAAAGTTACTTTTACAGTTCATAATTAGACGTCATTGAAATTGAATGAAATGGGTAATAGGGGTTAAAATGAGAAATGGCTTCGAGAAATTCGATAGTTGAGCGCTTTTTAAAAACTTCCACGATAGGTAGGTACACCTACCGCGGATAGAGAGATACAAATCCCTATACTATACCTACCTACACTTTTATAGGTTGAACAAATTCGTTACCTGATATGCATCTGTGGAGACGCAAAGGCACTCGTTCATGATAATCTATGAGCATGACCTATGTTCGCAAGGGGCCCCGGCCGCGTAGGCGCAGGGCGCGCGTTTATGCGTGTTTCGCAAAAAAACGAAATAAAGAAAGAAAACCTACAAAAACAAATGAGATCCCATCAAAAACATTACATGTACAAAAATGCACAAGTCTCGCAGCGCAGTTTATCTGCCGTAAAAAGTTGTGAGATCGAATGTAAACCAAGTCGGTTAATTTCAATACCTACCTATACCTATCTATGGAAGCAGTTATATCTTTATTTCTTTAGTAAATAGAGTGTCTTGGCGATTGTACACGGCAGCATAATCTACTAGGCAATCTAAATATAGTCTTCCGTATAGGTGTACTTGATCACACAAATACAAGCAAAAAGCGCTTAACATAGATTTATGTTGCCGTGTGCAATTGCCAAGTCACTTTATTTACTAAAGAAATAAATATATAACTGCTTTTGTGTGTTAAGTGTTTTTGACGTTGATTTACCATTACAACTACGAATTTCCCATACTTAAACATATTTTAATGAATACATAAATGCATTATATTCGAAATTGTCTACGATTTTAGGTTCCTTTGACTCATGTGATTTTCTGGCAAAACTAAGCATATTTTATAAGGAAATTACTGTGTACCTATGTTATGTTTAAAAAGGTATCATATCCTACTAATATTATAAACGTGAAAGTTTGTGAGTATGGATGGATGGATGGATGTTTGTTACTCTTTCACGCAAAAACTACTGAATGGATTTTAATGAAACTTCACAATAATATAGCTTACATATCAGAATAACACATAGGCTACAATTCATAAAGATATATTATTATTGTATATTATCCAAACGCGGGTGAAACCGCGAGGCGCAGCTAGTTTAATAATATTCCCAAGTTTCAAGCCGAACGGATGAGTAGTTTCCTAGATATGCACAAAAATCAATATCTCAACATTCAAATCGCTCTCCTGTAAAGTTAACGTTTTGCAGATCTGTATGATTACGACGATTTAGTGAAAAGACTGGGAGGTTCATTGAATGGGTAGTTGTTGGATGCGACATATTATATACCTACGTATATATAACTCATGTGGATTCCCAGCCAGATGACCACAGTACCGACGTATATTATTTCACACTGTTGTTTTACTTCTTATCATTACGATAAAACGCAGTGTATATTTTACCCATAATTATGACATGTGTGGGGGCGTAGGCGCGATAAGCAGCTGAACAGGCCTTCTCATGAGCGAGCCCTGAGTATAGCTTCCTAGATACTAGTTCATCGTTTTGTCTTCAACGACTCGAGCAGGTCGTCCACCCGGTGGTAAGCGCTCGCTTGTCCACTATAACTAAGTATTGTAGTCGCGTCAGTAGGTAGGTTTGTATTGCAAAGTCTTGCATCAGCGCGAGCGTGAACCCTGACCCGACATTATTCGTATATTTTTACGTAAAGATAACAATTATTAGGTATAGATGATCACTGCTTCCACGCATGAAGACTTTATCTGTATAGAAACTGGCAAAGTGTGAGGCATGGCTTATGTATGTAGGGTTCAGTGGGTACTTTAATGACCGCACACGCAGTTCGTATAGTAGGTAGGTGCATTGGGGTAACTCAGATAGAAATTTCGATGAGATGAGTAGACGGTTATTCTTGGTTAATTATATTCAAAGAAGTTTTACATTTACCTACTGCCATTATTTAATGTTCTACCTCTATTTACTAAAGAAAAAATTGAATACTTAAAATTAGTAAACTATTACATATTATGTACCTAGCAGCTGGATTCTGTAAACTGAGCATTTCAAATACCGAGTCATAGTTTTTTGGAATAGGTACGGGTTAGGTATACCAAAATGATTCAAAATTGGACTTAATTGCATCCTCATCGAAGGTTTGCAATTGTTTTTCGACCATAATTATCCCTCACACACTATAATTATCACCAAATTTGTTTATACGCTTATCTCTTTCTCACCACATTGGTACTTCGGAATTACCCCAGAAAAACATTGTGGTTCTCAACATTTCAACTAACTTTTTATATAGATACAGGAATTTAGAATTGGATACAGCCAAGCAGTTTTGATTTGACCAAAAATAGAGACAAAAAAAATCTAGCTGTTGCCAGTATCGACGTATTAGGTAAGTACACATACCTAGTATGTTTCCACCTACACAGAAAAACCCAATGCCCACCAAGAACGAGGAAAATCAAACAATAATTCATAAATTCAACTTTATAAATTATCTAATGTTCTGCGGTACACATATTGAACGAACTTTGAGTGTGTGAAGAAGAAAAATGTGTAATTAAAAAACACGCTTGAGAATTCCACTATCCGTCTCCTGACTCCATCGCCAGGGGGCTTACCGTGACGTCTTATTGCGATCCAGTTGAGGACCTAAACAGAATCGTTTTAGTACTTATTCGTACCGTGACGTCTTGTTGCGACATCTTGACGCTCAATTTAGGTTGATTTTAACTCTAAAGTGGTTGACGTCTACCTAAATGACATCGAAAGCCATGTGTTACTATTATTTAAAGTGAAACGATTCTGTTTAGGTCCTCGATTGGATCGCAATAAGACACCATGGTAAGCCACCAGACCCTCATTACCGAGACCGATCTACCGGGCTCGACAACGAATCGTATGAGCACAAACTCGAGCGGCATACTAGCAGCCACAGAACAGAGACAATATAGAAGTGGGTTAGTTTTACATCTGTATCGGAACCGCTGTCGCCAAAAAATATAATATTGAAAGTCACTATGTCAATAAAGGTCTATAAGTCAACTGCTGTTTATTTGAAAATCTGCCGTATGTCTTAAACAATATGTTTCCTTTTAGGCTGTAAAACTGTACATCTTGGCATTTTTAATTGTGTGGCAGACTTTGACATATTATGAATGGAAAAAAACTGGCGTTGGTTTTGAGCTTTAAGTCATATATTTGGCTCGCGCGCCGCGCTCACTTTCACTTCCACTTGCCTCTCTCTTTCGTGTTAGCGGCCACTGAGGAGTTCCACTATCCACCTCCCGGCTCCATCATCAGATCAGCTCCATGATACCGAATTATAGTAATGTTGTCATCCGAACTACCTTGAAATATCGTGCAAAGGCAAAACATCTAGGTTGAGCGGCATCTACCGAGCCGGTCATAATAATATTATGAAATATTATGAATCTAACAGATCCCCCACTATTTAATACTTTCTTAAACTGAAACTATCGCTGCTGGGGCCACACGTCTCGTGATATCCTATTGACTATCCCGTTGTTTGACGTCATTCGAGGTTCGCTGTAAGTGTAGCCACATAATCGGGATGTATGGCATTGGCATTGCCGTTGAATATCCCGAGTTTTATGTTCCCTTAGTTTTTGTCTTTGGTTCATTTTGGATTTGGCTGTTGACGATGACGACAGTGTGGCCCACGCATTACGAGGACCATGGACCTGGACATGGACATGGACATGGACAAATGAGCCGTTTAATATGTGCACCGTGGTACCTGGAGACTTCATGTAATGAATCTGGGGGCACGGCAGTGCCCCCGCCAAGTCGAGCAAAACAAAACGCACGGCCGTACCATCCTTTTCTCGAAGCGGTTCGGGCCATTTTCGACCCCCTGTAACTTCGTTATGGATAGAACTAGAAGCCTAAATTTTTTGTGACCAAGAGGGCATCACGTCTACAGATAACAATCCAAATTACATTAAATTTGAACCAGTAGTTTAAGAATTATTTCAAGTCAAAGTTGCTTAATTTTGTTGCCCACTGACTGACTCACCGATCATCAAAATTAAAAAGGTACTTCTAGCCGTCCCACAAGTTTAAAATTTTGAATATAGCTATTGTTTAGCCTATAAACCATGGAAAAATTCTGACATTCCATAATTTTCATCCCGTTTTCTAGATATATAATCTGCATAAATAACTTTGTATTCCCATATAAATCCTATTAAATTGTATGTGATTACAAAGTTACTTTTACAGTTCATAATTAGACTTCATTGAAATTGAATGAAATGGGTAACAGAGGTTAAAAATTAGAAATGGCTTCGAGAAATTCGATAGTTGAGCGCTTTTTAAAAACTTCCACGATAGATAGAGAGATACAAATCCCTATACTATACCTACCTACACTTTTATAAATCGAACAAATTCGTTACCTAAAATAGGTACATTAAAATAGGTACCTATGTAGACTATGTACCTTATACCTAATACGCATCTGTGGAGACGCAAAGACACTCGTTCATGATAATCTATGAGCATGACCTATGTCGCAAGGGGCCCCGGCCGCACAGGCGCGGGGCGCGCGTTGATGCGTGTTTTGCAAAAAAACGAAATAAAGAAAGAAAACCTACAAAAAGAAATGAGATCCCATCAAAAACATTACATGTACAAAAATGCACAAGTCTCGCAACGCAGTTTATCTGCCGTAAAAAGTTGTAAGATCGAATGTAAACCAAGTCGGTTAATTTCAATACCTAACCTATACCTATCTATGGGAGCAGTTATATCTTTATTTCTTTAGTAAATAGAGTGTCTTGGCGATTGTACACGGCAGCATAATCTACTAGACAATCTAAATATAGTCTTCCGTATAGGTGTACCTTCAAACAAATACAAGCACAAAGCGCTTAACATAGATTTATGTTGCCGTGTGCAATTGCCAAGTCACTTTATTTACTAAAGAAATAAATATATAACTGCGCCCATAGATAGGTATAGGTAGGTATTGAAATTAACCGACTTGGTTTACATTCGATCTTACAACTTTTTACGGCAGATAAACTGCGTTGCGAGACTTGTGCATTTTTGTACATGTAATGTTTTTGATGGGATATAGATTGACGGAAACAAACCTTAGGCACTTTTGTCCTACTTATTGTTTGTTGGTACACAAACAGCTCGTGTTTTAGGGTTCCGTACTCCGTAGTAGCCGAGTTTAACACCAAAATTAATATTTTGATAACGTTTACTTTGTTAACTAGTATTTGCTTGTCTAGCAAATATACTACACTCAAAGTAATTGTTGGTATATTTTGGAGCTATTTGTGTTAATTCAGAGGTTCATAACGGTGGCTAACATAACTTAAATTAGTAGTTTATAAATCTGTATTGTTATTTACATCGTTGTGGAAGATGTTCCTTGACACAATCTACGCATTTTTTATTGAAAAGATAGACGTAAAACGGTCATTTGTAGGCATTTCATTTCACGATCGTGGCATCATTTTATTACACCTTACCAGCGGTTGGTGGCATACATAATATGAGATTTAGTAGGCTAGCTGCGCTCCGCGGTTTCACTCGCGTTACATATACATCTCCTATAGCTGTTTGGAAGGTTCGTGCATAGTATTGTTCATCAAACGGTAAAAATCACATCTAAATCGGATAAGCCGCTTCTGAGATTAGCGTGCACAAACGCACAGACAAACAGACAAAAATGATAACAATAAATATTGTTTTGGGTGCTATTTGCGTTGATAAAGGTCCCATTAATAGTGTTGCTCATATAATAATATCTTCCATATACATACAGCGATCCGTTACATTTTTATTATATGTATAGAATAGAATATAGATTGTCTATCGATACAATAAATAACGTTGCGATTGACATGTTACTAGCCCAGAATAGACCTGTTCTTTAGGAAGTCGTTTCATAGTGGCGTCATATTGAAACATTGCAAGTTAAATAAAAGCTTTTCAAAGTCAAAGACAAAGTCAAAGCATTTATTGTAAATAGGCAATTAAATCGCACTTTTACAAGTCAAACAGCTAATTCTCGTTAACAAAGAGAACCATAAAACATTGCTGAAAATAAATAATTCAAAAAAACATTGTTGTTGTAGACATACCAACACTTGTATTAGAGGATTAATACTGATTACCTTTCTACTCTTATTCGATAGCGAATCTATTCCCATCACGGCACACTTAACCGATTACATATCAACATTTCACATATTGTTCCACTGAATAATTGATCATATCTCCGCACCCGTGGCACCAATAAAACCATTTTCTTACTCGTAGCGATGGGAACCTTATATTATTATATTCATATGTAACCAGCTCTGGATTTTTACGACGCACGTGTCTGATATGTTATTTGTATCCCGACCTCGTGCATATAGATGTATACTGTGTTCTGATGCAATATCCTGATGATCCTAATTTGGATAGCTAATTAAATATCAAATTGTAACTGTTTATAAATGGGCAGAGTTTTTGGTATGACTGTTTTTAATTGGCAAATCCAATGCAATTTATTCAAATGATTATGGTCTTTTTTAACTGTTCTTATATAAATGTAAAAGAATAATTCAATTAATATTAATAGTACCCTACTTATATCGCAGCATTAGCTCTTAAATATAGCTAACTGTAGTGTTACCAAGGTTTAGTTGTATGGTTAAAGTTCAGTTTCAGTAACAATGCTAGGTTACTAAAGTTATGTAGAATATCTTTCTGTTAAATTTCATGAATTTATTTACAGATTCTACATGTAAAAAAGTCCATAAAGATTAGTAAACTAAATTCAGTGGTTTTGCCAAACTGAAATGGTTCTTCTGTGCTATATATAAGTACAGCAGTAATCTACATACCAATAATTTTCCAATAATATCCAAAATAGGACAATTAGGATGAGTTAGGATGCAATGAGTGTATTAAAATGCCCGCAGTTTCATTATGCGGGATTTCTTATATATTATGATTTATATGTATAATAATAATTTATATTTCTTGCTGACACCCTAACCACATGACAAGACAAAAAGAACCAGCACTAAATTAAACGCATAGTCGCATACTCAGAAGACTCACATTTCACATTTATGTCTAGACAAATAGTACCTATTTTTTTTTGTATATTATGTTCATGTTACTTTCACGTGTGTTTTTATTTTATTATGGTAGAACTTGACAGTACGGAAACTTACTCTGTTAGCTATACACATGACTGTCATCTAAGATAATCCAAACCGTCTTCAGCTAATTCTTGCAACAAAACAAAGAAACATTACAACGAAACACCAGCTTACCTATAAAGTATCAAAGTATCGTAACTAGAAAAGTCTCTATCATGTGGTTAGGCTATGTCATCTATTTCTCTACTGGCTTAACTGACTCGAGCCTGTTTTTGCAGCACCAGACAGCCGCTCAGACCTTGGTGAGTGTACTTTACCTAGCACTTCTTTCTTCTCTTCTCGGCACAACTGCGGGCATTTAGTTAGATTATATAAGGCTTCTGAATCTTGAACACAATTGTCTAGACTGTGTTGCTCATCATTTGATGCTTAATGAATCAACTATGACATTAAATTCTCATAATTTTGAGGATGACATGTTGAAAGACAGTCTTGATATTGCCTCAGTATTGGTCAGTATTGGTGAGTTAATAGATAGGTAACTTTATAAGAATAGAAGTTAGCGAACTTCAGCGGATCAGCGGACTATGCAAGACGGGCGAAGTAAAAGACTAACAAAAACTGGCTTACTGGCCTTCAATGTCATGTACGAGGGTGAATCAAAAAGTTCTTAGAAGTGCATATATATGAAACCTTTTTGGATCAAGTTCGATATTCAAATTAAAGAGTGTCTATCACACTATATTTATGCAGACTGTCACTTGTTTTTGTCAGTTCGTTCGCATGTAATAAATTTTTTTGTGCAACGAGTTGCTAAAAAGTCAAAATTATGGATAAAAGTGAGTTACGTGCGGTGATAAAATATCTCAGTTTGAAAAAAATGTCTACGAAGGAAATTTTTTTGGACATTCAGCAGACATTAGGGGGTGATGCTGTACCCTATTCTACGGTTGCGTACTGGGTGGCTGAATTTAAAAGAGGTAGATCAAGCTGTAAAGATGACCCGCGTTCTGGGCGGCCTTCAACCTCCGTTACAGAAGAAAATGTCAAAAAGGTTGAGAATCTGGTTTTGGAAGACAGAAGAATGACTATAAAACATATAGCTGAGATCCTAAAGATATCTTTTGGTAGCGTTCAATCCATTTTAATTGATTCACTGGGGTTCAAAAAAGTGTCTGCAAGATGGGTGCCACGAATGTTAACCGACGAAAACAAAAAGCGACGTTTGGAAATTTCCAAGCGTAATCTCGAAATGTTCCAGCGTGATTCGGATAATTTTTGTCGTCGTCTTGTCACCATGGATGAAACGTGGGTCCACCATTTTGATCCTGAAACTAAAAGACAAAGCATGTCTTGGAAACGACCATCCTCTCCATCCATTAAGAAATTTCGAGTTGCTCCTACCGCTGGCAAAGTTATGGCCTCTGTGTTCTGGGATAGTGAAGGAATCCTTTTTATTGATTACATGCCAAAAGGCCAGACGATTACTGGACCCTATTATGCAAATTTAATCCCGAAAATGCGTGAAGCGATTAAAGAAAAACGTCGTGGAAAACTGTCGTTGGGCGTGTTGTTCCTTCAAGATAACGCTCCTGCTCATCGATCGGAAGTTGCGCTCAACGCAATCCGCTGTGCTGGCTTCAATCTCCTTGACCACCCACCATATTCTCCGGACTTAGCCCCAAGTGATTTTCACTTATTTCCAAAATTAAAAGAGGAAATTCGTGGAACAAAATTTCACGATAATGACGCGGTTATAGCTGCCGTAGAGGACTTTTTCGAGAGTCAAGAAAATAATTTTTTTTCACAAGGAATAAGGAAGTTAGAAACGCGTTATTCTAAATGCATTGCATTGGAGGGAGATTATGTAGAAAAATAAAATATTATTATTTAAATCTTTGCATTTTTTAATATTGATTCCAAGAATTTTTTGATTCACCCTCGTATGTTTTGTCATTTCCCGATCTCATGTTGCATTGTCTTTGACCCGTTGAAGTATCAGTAGACCTGTCTACATGTTGACTCATGAAATATGAGAGCTAAGATGAAATGTATTGATATACTTCAAGATAATAGAGGCGAAAGCGTGGCAAAGCGATTACCATGGGGCATGGATGTTGATCTTATACATGGAAATGCAATCGAACGCGAAGTTTGCTTTACGTCGACGCTTTGTGCGCTTTCGCGTCGATGTTTGTAAATTCCTATAGGTACATTTCACGTTTCGAAACTACATTCTGAGCTTTGACAACATAATATGGACAGGCCAATACAGTAGATGTACCTAGTAAACCAATAAACCTATCTCTGACACTTTTAGTAAATCGACGTTGTGTTCTAGATTCTGTTAAACTGAAAAACAACCAAAGCTGGGGAGCATTTTAATCCTTATCTAAACAAAGTACAACAGGAAAATTATTTGCCTACAACTTATCAAGTTTAGCAATCAGTATAACAATAAATGAAAGCTTTGGTTGACTTCCGGTTTACAACGCATGTTAAAGAACTGCTTTTAGCTTTATTAATTCACTTTATTTAATGTTGCCTAAATTAACTAATGGGACTAATGTTGGCTAATCAAATAAAGGCTTTAACTTATTATAATTGTATAGGGCTAGGGGTCGATCTCAGGGCGTGTAAATGAGTTCTCGCACAAGTTAGAAGTAAGGTATATATTTTAAAACAAAAGGAACACGGCAAAACAGGAATTAGCACTGATTTGGTTAATTAATTGACAATATTATCACGCGTTGCGTGTATCGCGGCGGGCGGCGCGTGGCGGTCTCTCTCTTGCGCGCGAGTCGCGCCGTCGCGTGTGAGGAGAGGAGTCGTTGGCGCATGCGCGGTGTTACACGTAGTGTTTAAGGGCCGTTTTCGAATGCAATCCTGCGCGTCTAAATAAGTGCCCGCTACAATTGTTAATATTTACCGAATTCCCAAAGCACGACGTTGGAACTTTACTGTCTTGAGGTAATTCAAAAGCTTTTCAATGTAGGTACTTTTCACGATGTAGTAAGCAATGTCTCCAGAGTGATACTCTGTCCGTTTTTGCATAGTCACTGGGACATATTGAGCTTACTCATACTGAACCACAGCTTAATTATCGATATTTACACATACAATATTGTCGATAAAGTACATCAATATGTATCAAATTCAATACCATAAGTAGTTGATGCCAGTTACTTTTTGAAGTGAAACTTCTTTACGCGCATGAGGGTAAAATTTTTACAGATGAAACGTCACGCCGGTATGCAACGGAAGTGTCGGAAAAGAGAGAGAGAGTGATCGAGACCGATTGAGAGAGAGTAAGACAGGGCGAACGTAGCATGAGCAACTAGCCGTGGAGTGAGAGTAGGGAGCAAGCGAGTGAGAAAGATTGAGAGAAAAAGGTATAAATATAAACAAGATTTATAAATTAGTTCGCCAAAGAAGTTTCACTTCTGACATGTGTACTTTGTACGCACGCATGTTTTTTTTTTTACCATCTTTAATGTACAGACGTTATGACTCAGTTAAAGGTATATAATTGGCTAGTTGGCTGATTTAAAAAGCGCTATTGGACATCTGGGGCCGCGGTTCCAGTACCTCGTGGTCCCAGACGCCTGTCTCCTCCTTAAAATGATTAAACTAGTTGACCAACTATTTCATAAAAACTGTCATGTAATTTCTTCGCTCCAGCAGCTTCAAATATTTCAAGTAACAAGCATTAAGTTATCTAAATCAGAACTCGTTGTTACACCACACAATAGTACACACACAATCTCAATAATAATCTACCATAGTCGTTCATTCATTTGAAAACATGCAGGGCACGTATAACGTAATATGCCACGTTTCAACGGCACTTACACTAATGAAGATCTACACAAAGGGCCAATGCCTAACGTGTCAGTACTCTAGTGTATTCTGTGTCGCACCTAACCTAGGTTTCGATATTACACATTGTCAAAGTTTTTAACTAGTGATGTTCCGAGAAAATCGATACAATCTCAATAAATATCAAATACAGTCCAGAAATATTGCAAAACCTTGCAGCTTACAGCACTGCTATTGACTACCTGAGATGTTGGTTTTTAATCTATACAAAATTATACCAACCCTAAACAAAACAAAAAGAAGGGTAATAATTATACGAGTAAAGTTTCATAAGAATTTCTTTGATTTTATAAACCTTTGTTTTATCTACTACCATTAAGTAGGTAATCTGTGCCCTTACGACCTCTTCATGGTAACACGATATCATACGACCTAGCAATCAAAGGCTCCAAAGGTAGGGTTCCACTAAATTATAGTGTGACCCCTATCCATTACGAATTTCCGTTGTTAAATTAATCACGTTCCCTCAGGAAAGGGTGAGTTGCAGGTTTGGCCCTTAGATAGGGGTGGTTCCGTGCTCAGGGGTATGGGATGAAGATAGAGAAAGAAAGCATTTCTGCCGGGAGGACAAAATTTAACACCTATGAAACTATAAGATAGAAACGGTATCTAGAAATCGGTAAATAGAAACGGTATCTACAATTATAACCATAGTACAAACTAATTCAAGTATTACGCTTGTTTAGATGTAAGATCTCAAGGTAGGTTATTCACCATGATGCTCATGTCTAGAGGAGATCTAATCAGTGTAAACTAGGTAGCCCATGACATAGAGCTAAGTCTCAGGGTACCCTAACTCTCATAGCTATTCCTATAGTCATACCTTACTGAACTCGAGATAATTATGGAGTTAAATGGGCATTCTTTTTTAGCATAAATGCTGTAATAGGCATATCTTGAAACAGTCAACAGAAAAATTGTTGACTACAAATTCCATTTCAAACAGTAGATTAAAAAAATTAACCTTAAAAATACTGTAAATTAATGAAATTCCTTCGCTTAGAAGTTCCGATTCGATGTAGGTAAATCACCTTTGTAAAAATGTGTACACGATTCACGTTTCTAGTACCAAGTAAAACAATAAATAGCCCGGCGGTTTATTTAGTTAAACACGCCCGGAAAACCATTCGTCTGAAAACATCGGGTGAGCGGTTCGGAGCGAGCCCAATCGATGCATACCTCGGATACAGAGGCGAAGTTGTAGCCGGGGCCTCCTGACCTCTATAATAGTGCCCCATAAATAATATTATAGTCTGTGCTTAGGACAGTGGTGGGACCCCTAGCATAGTTGATACACTTTGTATAGACTAATAGGCAACATTGTTACGTATGTTTTTTCACACTCACCCTTTTAAATGTTAACTTATAGTCATTCTTTCCACAGGCCTTCTCACCCCTGTAATTTCGGGGATTGTTTTTTACTTTTGTTTACGAGTCTTGCTTGAAAACTCAGCGGTGACAGATTGACTGCGCCGATGACGGGTGACAGATTGACCGCGCCGATGACGGGCGACAAGTTGACAGTTCGCGTTCCTTTTTTTTTTTGGTTTGACTTCGCCCGGTCGCGCCGATGCCACTATCAACTAAATACTCATATCGATCTCGACTAAAGTTCACTCCGGCGGGGGCGTCTGCCATCTTTAGATTGCCGCCGAGTATTATAATCGACTAAATTTGAGAATCGATATCAATTGATGTTTGTTGCGGCAGATGTCAGCCCAGCCCTTCGGATCCTACCGATTTTTCCCCTCACCACGAAATAGGTATAAAACCGGCAGTGTCTCCAGATTGGGGGTTTTTTCCCCATCTTGGGGAAAAATAAAATGTTTGCGAAATTTTTGGGGAAACGAAAACTGTGGGGAAAATTTTGGGGAACGCATTTTATTTTGGCGAAAGTTTGGGGAAAAATGTGAACATATTTTAATTCAGTTATGTACCTAATAATATTTTAGCTAATATTTGTTCTGTGTCGTAATTGAAATTGCACGCATAAAACAATACAATGCTGCTAACATTATTCTTTCAATAACATGCCCGTAACCGCGCGTCGCACCGCTGCCGATGGCAAGTCAAACATGTCATTTCTTTACTATTATTTTAGCCATGGAATGAAATCTTTACTAACTTAATTCCGACTGAAGCTTATTATTGATTATGATTGTACCTACCTAATGGGCATTTCTATTTTTTTTTTAAGTTAGTGATTAAAAATCCATGTCCAGGAATAGACCTTACTCATCCCAAAAAAAAATCGGTGTCTGTGTCTACAGATAACCAATTATCAAAAAAAATAAACAAACAACACAAAGTAAATCTCAAAGATTAAAAATCTTTAGGATTTTAATCTCACGCAGTGGCAACGGCGCTGTATGGTATTCTGCTAATGATGACGTCAGCATGATAATTTTTCAAATATGTTTAGTAAAATAACTATTCCATGCAAAACTAAAATATTCAAATTAGTTTCTTACGGCCGTAATTAAATTATTATCAATCCTAATCCAAATGTTGCTATAGAAGATTTATATCACAATCCATTTTCGGGTCAAACGTGCCAATAACCGATCCGTGGATTGGTTTATAATGGCATGCAGGTTGGAGATCAATTGAACGATAGGCAGCAATCCAAGATCGATTTTAATCTTAGATTGCTACCTATTTAAACCAAATTTAAACACCGCCCATTGTATGTTCAAGGAGCGAAGTTGAAAAACATGCATTTAAATTGTATACTTTTTGTTGAAACATGTCTAGAAATGTCAGTCATTATCAACCTGCAATACTTAGGTTTTGAAATGTATGAGAGTATATTATCTGATACCCATAGTAGAACTTTTTTTTTTAATTTTTGTCTATCTGTCTTGTATTTCTATCTAGGTAGGTAATCTCCGAAACGGCTGGACCGATTTTATGGGACTTTAATTAATAGATAGCTGAGACCACTGGGCGTATAATATGATACTTTTATTCCGATATTCCCACGGAAACATTGGGATAACACTGAAAAACTAATTTACGCGGGTGAAACCGCAGGACGCAGCTAACTACAATAATAAAATACAAGGACAAATTATTTTGGGGAAAACTTTATAAAAAGGTATCATTTTGGGGAAAATTTATACCTGATCTGGGGAAATTTCACATACTCAATCTGGAGACACTGAAAACCGGCGCGCAACGGACTTCGAGCCTTTTTATTTTTCCGAATTTACGCGGAGCCCCGGTCGTTTTGCTGTCGGTGTTTAGGGCTCCCTTGTGCTTGTGCGTGGTTTGTGCCGAGTTGGATTGTTGTGCGCGTAGTGAGTTCCAAGTTTCGACGGCGCTCCATCGGCAAACCACGCGCGCTTTGACGGCGCTCCAGCAGCGACTCCCGCGCACGGGAAGGCCCGCCGACAGGTAAGCACCGCGTGGTTTTCCCCTCGCCTCGATTCTCGGGCGCCCCTGGCTCGTTCGTAATACTAATCACGCTTATTCTTTATAGCAAACCCGACGAACGTTTACGCGTTGTCCACGTGCGTCCCGCGGGTTCCAAAAGGGCGAACAAAGAGAATACAAACGCTACGCTAGAAGAGACGGCACTTCGATACTTTGATAGTGTAAAAACCTTTTGTATGAAATTTGTTCCCCCCTCGTTACCATCATAACGAAACAAATTATAGCTGTCACTAGTGATGTACAAAAATGTATCGATTAAATAGCTGTCAAATATAGTGATGTGAACTGTCGATAATTCTTTATCGATTTCAGGATCATTTCGTATTATTTTTTATAATTAGGTATGTAATTTGTGCAGGGAACCTTATTTTAAAATGAATAATGTTGTAAGTAGATGGTGTAGATTTTATTTACATTATTTACATTACAATAATTCGAGATACCCGATTGATCTATAGTAGCATACAAAGTTCACACAATAATATACTATATTCTTAGTAGCTGCTGCTGGCTGTTACCTATGGATGCCTGTATTGTATACCTTTATGGATGGCTGGCTACATAGGGATTTTTTTCAAAATGTTTTGCAGGATTTTTCACTAGGAAGTGGCAAAATTTTGTTAAAATATCTGTATGTTTTAGGAGAACGCTTAAAAATTGCTAATGCTGTTTATTCTGTGTTGTCCACCTCCTTCCCTTGGGTTTGCGGTGTTGATTTTTGGAGGCATTAAAGTACCATCTCCTTGAGTACTGGTGATTCAATTCGTTCAATAAGGTTGGCACTTCTTCTTAATGAGTTAAGGGTGCATTTCATTTTCTTTAATTGTTCCATGAGTTTCTTTTTCCTCGGGATTGATAAATCTACAAAAATAATAACATTTTATAAAAAATATAATTCATATTATTATTTTACAAAGCTTATAACAAAATAATTATTATTATTATACCTGTGTATGGTAACAAGGCAACTCTGTTATCCACAAGTTTTCTCTTTTTCAGTGATTTTTCATCACTTTCTGTACATTCACTATGTATCTTAGTGGATATGGTTGAAATTACATCTGCAAAAAAAAAACAATGATTAAATCATTATTCATTATTTACTTACAGTTTTTGGCTTGGCTTGAACTATACTATAGTAATAACGCTTACCATTCCTAGATTGCAACGCAGCTTCTTTGCTTGTTGATGGGCCTAGACAGGGTGCCTCTGGAACAGCAACTGCAATCACATTTTAATATTAGTATTCTATATTAAAATTTGCTGCCACGACAGACATTGTCCTGTCAAAATGTATGAGAAAATGATTTATTGCTTTCTCTTTTTTTCATGAATTATTCAACATTTTAATAGTTATTCTGCTACACGTTTTTTTTATCTGGTCATCTCTCTGAAACTATTTTATGGGTGTACACATTAATGCAATTAAATAAAACACGTACCATTTTGCGACTCTTTGATGGGAAGTATTTGTAGTTGTTGTTGGCTAGTTGATGGTAATTCTTCATGTGGGGAATCATACCACATATTTCACATGTTCTGTGACTACCCTTGCCACCTTTTCCACCCATATTGTCCAAAAGTTTATTTATATTATGCTGATTAAGCACAGAAAAACCACAAATCACAAATTATTGTAAAATGAGTCACTGCCTCACACAACAGGTAAAAGATAGTAGGAAACCAATGATGAAATGGAGAATGATATATAACTCGACATTTACACCAATATTTCTCACTATACAAGATAATTTCACTGCTTATTAGTCCAAAACCAAACGAAACATAAAATTTACAAACTCAAGCGCCGGAAAATATTCAGACATTTTAATTGAGTGTGACCATACAAACTACAATTAAAATACTATTATGATATTGATAATCAGTAGTTTTACGAGAAATTAAATGAATTACAATATTTTCGGTTCATTTTGTTGTCTTAAATACAAAATATTTATGAAAAATTTAAAAGGTAGTCGTTTGTTAGGAAAAAATATTAGCAACTCAGGTGACAACTTCTACCATACTAGTTTTTTTTTTTATAAATGGCAATTCTTGATACAATTTTATACGGTTGTACAAAGGGGGGAACTAATTTCATACATTAAAAATTCCTTTGAAGTTTCTAGCCAGGAGTTTTGGCGGGAATCCGATAGTGAGACGTTGTTGGTTTTGTATTATTAGCTCAAACTTGTGTTTCTTCGAGTGTTAATGTGTAATATTGGTGGAATATTAACCATTAAGTGTTCGTTAACGTGCACGAGTGTAGGCGAGTGATATAAACTCAAAAAACGTGTCATTTCGCATTTTTTCCAAAACTCCCAGGAAGTTTCAGTAAAGCATCCACTACTTTACTGAATCGTAACTTTGACGTTGTAAATAATTGACTTGACTACTTGACCACGATTGCTATAACATTACTGTGACTTTCTTGTGAAATTAAGAAATACTTAAAATAAAATACTTGACACTGGCTATATGCACAAACCGTGCGAAGCCATCACTAAAACAAACAAAAACAAACAAAGTTTCTAGCCACTGAGGACGAAGACTGCCCTTCTTTTCGACCACGCGGCCGGCGCGGATCCGCCGCGAGGTCCCACGCCTTCTTTTACCCTGATTTAAAGGTGAGCCATTTTTTTTTGTTATTCGGCCCGCGTGCATAAACCGCGGCGTCGTCAAGCGTACCAAATCACTTCAAATCTTTTCAATCATTTAGGGCTTCCAGCCCTAACCTTGTTTAACCTCTTCCTCCTATGCCGGGCCTCCGCCCCGGCAGGAGATTTTCGTCATTTTACAACTTGTAACGTGTCTTTTGGACGGCGCGTTCCAGGGTCGTTGGAGGACCCCCCTATTTCGTTGGACCGCCATTTTGAGCGGAGAACCTCGAGTGCGGTGAGCGCCCGCTGCCCTCCATCTAGTGGCGGGACGCCGTCGGCCTGCGACCTTCAACGGCGAGCGTACCAGGCCCGCCAGGTCGTCGCTTCCTTCTGCGTGCCGGCGTGCCGTACAGGACAGTACCAATCCCACCTTCGTACCTTCATCTATATAACCACAAGGTCCCAGCGCCCACGCTGGGTGGCGCTCGAACCTTCTGCCTTACTCGAGAGCAACCCTGGCATTAATCTTTATCTAAATTTAACCGCGAGCTATCCGGCTCCCATTAGGCCTTTCAAATCAAAATTGTAACCATTGGCACACTGAATAGGTAGGAGAGTAGTTAAATTACAAGATCTTTACTGTAATAAAACCCCGTCTTCCACGGAACTGAGGTCTCACTGGAGGCCTCCATTCTCATTGTATAAATTTCTTTTATTTTAATAAACAATTTCGTTTGGGCATTACTATTTCTGGTATTTCATTTACAAAACCTTAGCTGAATTTAGGTAGGTAGTACATTCACCGGAGAGTTGCGGGTTCGATTCCCTGACCTCCGGATTAGCATGTAACAACATTATCCAAACATTCGTGATGTGTAAGCTTATGTTTATCCAGCAATATTTTTTCGATTTCGGTTTTTTGCGACTGTGGCTGTTAGGTATATCAAATGCAGTGGCTGGCTATACAGAAAATAATTATACTGGCGTATTTCTATTGTAGATAAAAACTCGCTAGTGATAAGCAATATTATAGCAAAATAACATTATGCGCGTTCGTCTTTGGATACTTAAAATCTAACACTTGCGTCTTATGGTGCGTCGAACACCGATGATGGGTGCGTTAGGTTGGGATCTTTTGAAAAGCTAGCTGCTCAAAGATACCTAGATAATAATCTATTCATCTCGCCATTTCAATCCACTATTGAACTAATAATAAAAAGAGAAAAAGTCCCTTTAGGACCGCTTAGGGCCCCTGTAAAGTTCGGAGCACACTCCACCCCCTAAAAGCGGCACGTGCCTCAAATACTTGCGAATCGAATAATAATATCGATTGATGATTTATTAGAGGCCGGCACGCGACCGAATGCCTGCGCAAAATTATGGTATGGAGGGGGGGGGGGGGGGGGGTTCGCGGGGAGAATGACTTGCGAATCGATTAATTATGTGATAATGCCGATGATGTTGTGGAAAATTACAGAAAACCGCTGGTAATACATAAATAGATGAACAGGAACATAGCGCATTTTCATATTCACCTGAAAGATATAAAATATTACGTGCTTTCTATCATCAAACATTTGACTCGGGCCGCGTGTCGGGTAGGTTTGCGTGCCTGCAAATATCTGGGAATAAGATATCTTAATATCTATCATACTCTACCACTGTACAATTTATATTTCTCTACCTATTTCCGTTACTATGAATTATCACATTACCAGTAGGCACGTACCCTCAAACATTTTGTCACAACACGGAGGATTCAATTTCTACAGTTTTTTTTACATGAAGAAAAACTATTTTGCAGTAATCCTATAGAGTATTATGATCGTGACTACCTATTTTCGTGCTACCTATGTTCCTATATTATATAAGATACCTATGTTCGTGCGCTGTTTGGAATATTCTTTATCTGATAGAAGCAGACACTGAAAATAACTAAATGAAACTGCAAAATATAACAAACAAATATTAACTATAATTATCATTAATTATTCATGATCTAAAGTATCTACGAACTCAAAAAACAATAATCTAAAACACTCAGTCTCAATCCTAGGTAAATTATTAATTATTTATGGACTAGTTCTTTCTATCAGCATCTGTCCAGCAAAATCTAGCTGCTTGTCTATTTCTGTCCGCTTTTACACCAACCGATGTAGAAGCTTTAGTGCCCGGTATCTCTCCACCGCCTAAATTCTCTAAAATACTATCTTCATCAATGAAAGCTACAATTTCATTTACATTTCTATTTGAATGTAATTGTTGGAGTTCTTCACTGGAGCTATATTCTTTCTCTCTTAGATCTTGGCCCAACTGTTCCAGTCTAGATGCTTTCAACGGTTTACCTGTCACAGTACTGACAACCTTAGCGTTTGTATTCGACAAATGCTTTTCAATGCACGTCAGCTTCTCGAGAATATTGTCTAGCTTTTGAGAGTTACACTTTATACAACTCTGCACGGTTCTTATGTCTTCTCTCATTTCTGTATTATTAAATTCCTTTAAGCAGCTCCTCACCGTCTCACGCACTGGTATTCCAATATTATCACTCAGAATCTGCTTCTCTTTCTCGCTCATGAGTTGTATTTTTATCGTTGTCTCGTGAACATCATTCGATTCAGTTGCTAAAGCTTCAAAAGATTCGGACACAGCAAACTTATCAGATTCACGTCTTTTTCGTTTGCTATTATTGCTAATTTCTTTGTGATTTTCTCGTTTATCCGACACATTATCTGAAAGCGTGTAACACAGAGATTGGTTTATGTTGAGATCTTCTAATGTGTTGCTTTGAGAAGAACGAGTTATAGAGTATCTACTAGAACTTTCTCTCTGATTTTTGTTCTCTTTCCTATACATCTCTATTACTTTCTTTGATTTCTTTTTCTCAAATGTAGGATCGCCTTGGTTTTCGACTTTTGCTTCTCGGAGATTTTTCTTTTTGCATTTGTTGCTGGTCTTGATGGTGTAGAATACCGGAGTGTCATGCCCCTCCCTTGGTGGAATGACGAGTGGCACCAGATCTTTCGCAAATCTAATAGTCTGGTGCAATACGGACTCGTTACGTAATCCTTCTTTTTTATTTCTATTATCTTTAATATCGCAGTTAACCGCTTTATCTTCTTTACTTATATTTTTCTTTACTTCGCGTTTACTCTTTACAATTTCTTCTTTACCGATATGTTGATTTTTCAAAAATCTTTTGTGCACGTATATTATTGTATTGTACGAGCTCCGGTGGGGAAAGTAATTATCTAAGTTGACTCCGTTGACTTCTTGCACGGGAGTTAACAGGCCTGGGGGAAAACAAATTAAGCTGATTGAATTAAAACAAACAAAAAGACTGAACACCGCATCACTGTTCGCTTATTCACTGCTGCACTTTGTGAGCCTATTTCAAATTCAAGGGGTAAATAAACCTATTAAAATAAGTGCTGTATATGTGCCTTCACCTAGGTATATACCTGAAGCGTATAGCTATGTAGGTACCTACTCCCTATCAATGAATGACTCAACTGCCTATGATATTCATTATTTCCTACTATCGCAATGACGCAGGTTAGTCGGGGTTGTTTAATTCTCACTCATGAAATCGGCTGCAAAGTTTATCAGTAACTACTGGATATCAAATCAAATTAAATTTTTCGCGAGAGGATAATGCAAAATTTTACAAGAGAACCCCTGAAAGGTGAAAAAGCTTAAGATTATTATTGCATCTACTATAAATAATAAAAAAAGACTCAATTAGCACACACAAAATTCTCACAACTACCTTCCATTTATTGATTCTTGAATTTCAAACTGTGAGTATAATCATTCGCCTTCACGGTTGGGATATAAAACGTTCTATCAGCATCTGTCCAGCAGAATCTAGCTGCTTGTCTATTTCTATCCGCTTTTACACCAACCGATGTAGAAGCTTTAGTTCCCGGTATCTCTCCACCGCCTAAATTCTCTAAAATACTATCTTCATCAATGAAAGCTACAATTTCATTTACATTTCTATTTGAATGTAATTGTTGGAGTTCTTCACTGGAGCTATATTCTTTCTCTCTTAGATCTTGGCCCAACTGTTCCAGTCTAGATGCTTTCAACGGTTTACCTGTCACAGTACTGACAACCTTAGCGTTTGTATTCGACAAATGCTTTTTAATGCACGTCAGCTTCTCGAGAATATTGTCTAGCTTTTGAGAGTTACACTTTATACAACTCTGCACGGTTCTTATGTCTTCTCTCATTTCTGTATTATTAAATTCCTTTAAGCAGATCCTCACCGTCTCACGCACTGGTATTCCAATATTATCACTCAGAATCTGCTTCTCTTTCTCGCTCATGAGTTGTATTTTTATCGTTGTCTCGTGAACATCATTCGATTCAGTTGCTAAAGCTTCAAAAGATTCGGACACAGCAAACTTATCAGATTCACGTCTTTTTCGTTTGCTATTATTGCTAATTTCTTTGTGATTTTCTCGTTTATCCGACACATTATCTGAAAGCGTGTAACACAGAGATTGGTTTATGTTGAGATCTTCTAATGTGTTGCTTTGAGAAGAACGAGTTATAGAGTATCTACTAGAACTTTCTCTCTGATTTTTGTTCTCTTTCCTATACATCTCTATTACTTTCTTTGATTTCTTTTTCTCAAATGTAGGATCGCCTTGGTTTTCGACTTTTGCTTCTCGGAGATTTTTCTTTTTGCATTTGTTGCTGGTCTTGATGGTGTAGAATACCGGAGTGTCATGCCCCTCCCTTGGTGGAATGACGAGTGGCACCAGATCTTTCGCAAATCTAATAGTCTGGTGCAATACGGACTCGTTACGTAATCCTTCTTTTTTATTTCTATTATCTTTAATATCGCAGTTAACCGCTTTATCTTCTTTACTTATATTTTTCTTTACTTCGCGTTTACTCTTTACAATTTCTTCTTTACCGATATGTTGATTTTTCAAAAATCTTTTGTGCACGTATATTATTGTATTGTACGAGCTCCGGTGGGGAAAGTAATTATCTAAGTTGACTCCGTTGACTTCTTGCACGGGAGTTAACACGCCTGGGGGAAAACAAATTAAGCTGATTGAATTAAAACAAACAAAAAGACTGAACACCGCATCACTGTTCGCTTATTCACTGCTGCACTTTGTGAGCCTATTTCAAATTCAAGGGGTAAATAAACCTATTAAAATAAGAGCTGTATATGTGCCTTCACCTAGGTATATACCTGAAGCGTATAGCTATGTAGGTACCTACTCCCTATCAATGAATGACTCAACTGCCTATGATATTCATTATTACCTACTATCGCAATGACGCAGGTTAGTCGGGGTTGTTTAATTCTCACTCATGAAATCGGCTGCAAAGTTTATCAGTAACTACTGGATATCAAATCAAATTAAATTTTTCGCGAGAGGATAATGCAAAATTTTACAAGAGAACCCCTGAAAGGTGAAAAAGCTTAAGATTATTATTGCATCTACTATAAATAATAAAAAAAGACTCAATTAGCACACACAAAAATCTCACAACTACCTTCCATTTATTGATTCTTGAATTTCAAACTGTGAGTATAATCATTCGCCTTCACGGTTGGGATATAAAACGTTCTATCAGCATCTGTCCAGCAGAATCTAGCTGCTTGTCTATTTCTATCCGCTTTTACACCAACCGATGTAGAAGCTTTAGTTCCCGGTATCTCTCCACCGCCTAAATTCTCTAAAATACTATCTTCATCAATGAAAGCTACAATTTCATTTACATTTCTATTTGAATGTAATTGTTGGAGTTCTTCACTGGAGCTATATTCTTTCTCTCTTAGATCTTGGCCCAACTGTTCCAGTCTAGATGCTTTCAACGGTTTACCTGTCACAGTACTGACAACATTAGCGTTTGTATTCGACAAATGCTTTTTAATGCACGTCAGCTTCTCGAGAATATTGTCTAGCTTTTGAGAGTTACACTTTATACAACTCTGCACGGTTCTTATGTCTTCTCTCATTTCTGTATTATTAAATTCCTTTAAGCAGATCCTCACCGTCTCACGCACTGGTATTCCAATATTATCACTCAGAATCTGCTTCTCTTTCTCGCTCATGAGTTGTATTTTTATCGTTGTCTCGTGAACATCATTCGATTCAGTTGCTAAAGCTTCAAAAGATTCGGACACAGCAAACTTATCAGATTCACGTCTTTTTCGTTTGCTATTATTGCTAATTTCTTTGTGATTTTCTCGTTTATCCGACACATTATCTGAAAGCGTGTAACACAGAGATTGGTTTATGTTGAGATCTTCTAATGTGTTGCTTTGAGAAGAACGAGTTATAGAGTATCTACTAGAACTTTCTCTCTGATTTTTGTTCTCTTTCCTATACATCTCTATTACTTTCTTTGATTTCTTTTTCTCAAATGTAGGATCGACTTGGTTTTCGACTTTTGCTTCTCGGAGATTTTTCTTTTTGCATTTGTTGCTGGTCTTGATGGTGTAGAATACCGGAGTGTCATGCCCCTCCCTTGGTGGAATGACGAGTGGCACCAGATCTTTCGCAAATCTAATAGTCTGGTGCAATACGGACTCGTTACGTAATCCTTCTTTTTTATTTCTATTATCTTTAATATCGCAGTTAACCGCTTTATCTTCTTTACTTCGCGTTTACTCTTTACAATTTCTTCTTTACCGATATGTTGATTTTTCAAAAATCTTTTGTGCACGTATATTATTGTATTGTACGAGCTCCGGTGGGGAAAGTAATTATCTAAGTTGACTCCGTTGACTTCTTGCACGGGAGTTAACAGGCCTGGGGGAAAACAAATTAAGCTGATTGAATTAAAACAAACAAAAAGACTGAACACCGCATCACTGTTCGCTTATTCACTGCTGCACTTTGTGAGCCTATTTCAAATTCAAGGGGTAAATAAACCTATTAAAATAAGAGCTGTATATGTGCCTTCACCTAGGTATATACTTGAAGAGTATAGCTATGTAGGTACCTACTCCCTATCAATGAATGACTCAACTGCCTATGATATCTGGGGGCACGGCAGTGCCCCCGCCAAGTCGAGCAAAACAAAAGGCACGGCCGTACTATCCTTTTCTCGAAGCGATTCGGGCCATTTTCGACCCTCTGTAACTTCGTTATGGATAAAACTAGAAGCCTAAATTTTTAGTGACCAAGAGGGCATCACGTCTACAGATAATAATCCAAGTTACATCAAATTTGAACCAGTAGTTTAAGAATTATTGCAAGTCAAAGTTCCTTAATTTTGCTGCCCACTGACTGACTTACTGACTGACTGACCGATCATCAAAATTCTAAGGTACTTCTAGCCGTCCCACAAGTTTCAAATTTTGAATATAGCTATTGTTTAGCCTATAAACCATGGAAAAATTCTGACATTCCATAATTTTCATCCCGTTTTCTAGATATATGATCTGCATAAATAACTTTGTATTCCCATATAAATCCTATTAAATTGTATGTGATTACAAAGTTACTTTTACAGTTCATAATTAGACTTCATTGAAATTGAATAAAATGGGTAACAGGGGTTAAAAGTGAGAAATGGCTTCGAGAAATTCGACAGTTGAGCGCTTTTTAAAAACTTCCACGATAGATAGAGAGATACAAATCCCTATACTATACCTACCTACACTTTTATAGGTCGAACAAATTCGTTACCTAGGTACATTAAAATAGGCACCTAGGTACCTTATACCTAATACGCATCTGTGAAGACGCAAAGACACTCGTTCATGATAATCTATGAGCATGACCTATGTCGCAAGGGGCCCCGGCCGCGCAGGCGCGGGGCGCGCGTTGATGCGTGTTTTGCAAAAAAAACGAAATAAAGAAAGAAAACCTACAAAAAGAAATGAGATCCCATCAAAAACATTACATGTACAAAAATGCACAAGTCTCGCAACGCAGTTTATCTGCCGTAAAAAGTTGTGAGATCGAATGTAAACCAAGTCGGTTAATTTCAATACCTACCTATACCTATCTATGGGAGCAGTTATATCTTTATTTCTTTAGTAAATAGAGTGTCTTGGCGATTGTACACGGCAGCATAATCTACTAGGCAATCTAAATATAGTCTTCCGTATAGATGTACTTTCAAACAAATAGAAGCACAAAGCGCTTAGCATAGATTTATGTTGCCGTGTGCAATTGCCAAGTTCCTCTATTTACTAAAGAAATAAAGATATAACTGCTCCCATAGATAGGTATAGGTAGGTATTGAAATTAACCGACTTGGTTTACATTCGATCTCACAACTTTTTACGGCAGATAAACTGCGTTGCGAGACTTGTGCATTTTTGTACATGTAATGTTTTTGATGGGATTCATTATTACCTACTATCGCAATGACGCAGGTTAGTCGGGGTTGTTTAATTCTCACTCATGAAATCGGCTGCAAAGTTTATCAGTAACTACTGGATATCAAATCAAATTAAATTTTTCGCGAGAGGATAGTGCAAAATTTTACAAGAGAACCCCTGAAAGGTGAAAAAGCTTAAGATTATTATTGCATCTACTATAAATAATAAAAAAAGACTCAATTAGCACACACAAAATTCTCACAACTACCTTCCATTTATTGATTCTTGAATTTCAAACTGTGAGTATAATCATTCGCCTTCACGGTTGGGATATAAAACGTTCTATCAGCATCTGTCCAGCAGAATCTAGCTGCTTGTCTATTTCTATCCGCTTTTACACCAACCGATGTAGAAGCTTTAGTTCCCGGTATCTCTCCACCGCCTAAATTCTCTAAAATACTATCTTCATCAATGAAAGCTACAATTTCATTTACATTTCTATTTGAATGTAATTGTTGGAGTTCTTCACTGGAGCTATATTCTTTCTCTCTTAGATCTTGGCCCAACTGTTCCAGTCTAGATGCTTTCAACGGTTTACCTGTCACAGTACTGACAACCTTAGCGTTTGTATTCGACAAATGCTTTTCAATGCACGTCAGCTTCTCGAGAATATTGTCTAGCTTTTGAGAGTTACACTTTATACAACTCTGCACGGTTCTTATGTCTTCTCTCATTTCTGTATTATTAAATTCCTTTAAGCAGCTCCTCACCGTCTCACGCACTGGTATTCCAATATTATCACTCAGAATCTGCTTCTCTTTCTCGCTCATGAGTTGTATTTTTATCGTTGTCTCGTGAACATCATTCGATTCAGTTGCTAAAGCTTCAAAAGATTCGGACACAGCAAACTTATCAGATACACGTCTTTTTCGTTTGCTATTATTGCTAATTTCTTTGTGATTTTCTCGTTTATCCGACACATTATCTGAAAGCGTGTAACACAGAGATTGGTTTATGTTGAGATCTTCTAATGTGTTGCTTTGAGAAGAACGAGTTACAATTTCATTTACATTTCTATTTGAATGTAATTGTTGGAGTTCTTCACTGGAGCTATATTCTTTCTCTCTTAGATCTTGGCCCAACTGTTCCAGTCTAGATGCTTTCAACGGTTTACCTGTCACAGTACTGACAACCTTAGCGTTTGTATTCGACAAATGCTTTTTAATGCACGTCAGCTTCTCGAGAATATTGTCTAGCTTTTGAGAGTTACACTTTATACAACTCTGCACGGTTCTTATGTCTTCTCTCATTTCTGTATTATTAAATTCCTTTAAGCAGCTCCTCACCGTCTCACGCACTGGTATTCCAATATTATCACTCAGAATCTGCTTCTCTTTCTCGCTCATGATTTGTATTTTTATCGTTGTCTCGTGAACATCATTCGATTCAGTTGCTAAAGCTTCAAAAGATTCGGACACAGCAAACTTATCAGATACACGTCTTTTTCGTTTGCTATTATTGCTAATTTCTTTGTGATTTTCTCGTTTATCCGACACATTATCTGAAAGCGTGTAACACAGAGATTGGTTTATGTTGAGATCTTCTAATGTGTTGCTTTGAGAAGAACGAGTTACAATTTCATTTACATTTCTATTTGAATGTAATTGTTGGAGTTCTTCACTGGAGCTATATTCTTTCTCTCTTAGATCTTGGCCCAACTGTTCCAGTCTAGATGCTTTCAACGGTTTACCTGTCACAGTACTGACAACCTTAGCGTTTGTATTCGACAAATGCTTTTTAATGCACGTCAGCTTCTCGAGAATATTGTCTAGCTTTTGAGAGTTACACTTTATACAACTCTGCACGGTTCTTATGTCTTCTCTCATTTCTGTATTATTAAATTCCTTTAAGCAGCTCCTCACCGTCTCACGCACTGGTATTCCAATATTATCACTCAGAATCTGCTTCTCTTTCTCGCTCATGAGTTGTATTTTTATCGTTGTCTCGTGAACATCATTCGATTCAGTTGCTAAAGCTTCAAAAGATTCGGACACAGCAAACTTATCAGATACACGTCTTTTTCGTTTGCTATTATTGCTAATTTCTTTGTGATTTTCTCGTTTATCCGACACATTATCTGAAAGCGTGTAACACAGAGATTGGTTTATGTTGAGATCTTCTAATGTGTTGCTTTGAGAAGAACGAGTTACAATTTCATTTACATTTCTATTTGAATGTAATTGTTGGAGTTCTTCACTGGAGCTATATTCTTTCTCTCTTAGATCTTGGCCCAACTGTTCCAGTCTAGATGCTTTCAACGGTTTACCTGTCACAGTACTGACAACCTTAGCGTTTGTATTCGACAAATGCTTTTCAATGCACGTCAGCTTCTCGAGAATATTGTCTAGCTTTTGAGAGTTACACTTTATACAACTCTGCACGGTTCTTATGTCTTCTCTCATTTCTGTATTATTAAATTCCTTTAAGCAGCTCCTCACCGTCTCACGCACTGGTATTCCAATATTATCACTCAGAATCTGCTTCTCTTTCTCGCTCATGAGTTGTATTTTTATCGTTGTCTCGTGAACATCATTCGATTCAGTTGCTAAAGCTTCAAAAGATTCGGACACAGCAAACTTATCAGATACACGTCTTTTTCGTTTGCTATTATTGCTAATTTCTTTGTGATTTTCTCGTTTATCCGACACATTATCTGAAAGCGTGTAACACAGAGATTGGTTTATGTTGAGATCTTCTAATGTGTTGCTTTGAGAAGAACGAGTTATAGAGTATCTACTAGAACTTTCTCTCTGATTTTTGTTCTCTTTCCTATACATCTCTATTACTTTCTTTGATTTCTTTTTCTCAAATGTAGGATCGCCTTGGTTTTCGACTTTTGCTTCTCGGAGATTTTTCTTTTTGCATTTGTTGCTGGTCTTGATGGTGTAGAATACCGGAGTGTCATGCCCCTCCCTTGGTGGAATGACGAGTGGCACCAGATCTTTCGCAAATCTAATAGTCTGGTGCAATACGGACTCGTTACGTAATCCTTCTTTTTTATTTCTATTATCTTTAATATCGCAGTTAACCGCTTTGTCTTCTTTACTTATCTTTTTCTTTACTTCGCGTTTACTCTTTACAATTTCTTCTTTACCGATATGTTGATTTTTCAAAAATCTTTTGTGCACGTATATTATTGTATTGTACGAGCTCCGGTGGGGAAAGTAATTATCTAAGTTGACTCCGTTGACTTCTTGCACGGGAGTTAACAGGCCTGGGGGAAAACAAATTAAGCTGATTGAATTAAAACAAACAAAAAGACTGAACACCGCATCACTGTTCGCTTATTCACTGCTGCACTTTGTGAGCCTATTTCAAATTCAAGGGGTAAATAAACCTATTAAAATAAGAGCTGTATATGTGCCTTCACCTAGGTATATACCTGAAGCGTATAGCTATGTAGGTACCTACTCCCTATCAATGAATGACTCAACTGCCTATGATATTCATTATTACCTACTATCGCAATGACGCAGGTTAGTCGGGGTTGTTTAATTCTCACTCATGAAATCGGCTGCAAAGTATATCAGTAACTACTGGATATCAAATCAAATTAAATTTTTCGCGAGAGGAGAATGCAAAATTTTACAAGAGAACCCCTGAAATGTGAAAAAGCTTAAGATTATTATTGCATCTACTATAAATATGAAAAAAAAGACTCAATTAGCACACACAAAATTCTCACAACTACCTTCCATTTATTGATTCTTGAATTTCAAACTGTGAGTGTAATCATTCGCCTTCACGGTTGGGATATAAAACGTTCTATCAGCATCTGTCCAGCAGAATCTAGCTGCTTGTCTATTTCTATCCGCTTTTACACCAACCGATGTAGAAGCTTTAGTTCCCGGTATCTCTCCACCGCCTAAATTCTCTAAAATACTATCTTCATCAATGAAAGCTACAATTTCATTTACATTTCTATTTGAATGTAATTGTTGGAGTTCTTCACTGGAACTATACTCTTTCTCTCTTAGATCTTGGCCCAACTGTTCCAGTCTAGATGCTTTCAACGGTTTACCTGTCACAGTACTGACAACCTTAGCGTTTGTATTCAACAAATGCTTTTCAATGCACGTCAGCTTCTCGAGAATATTGTCTAGCTTTTGAGAGTTACACTTTATACAACTCTGCACGGTTCTTATGTCTTCTCTCATTTCTGTATTATTAAATTCCTTAAAAGCAGCTCCTCACCGTCTCACGCACTGGTATTCCAATATTATCACTCAGAATCTGCTTCTCTTTCTCGCTCATGAGTTGTATTTTTATCGTTGTCTCGTGAACATCATTCGATTCAGTTGCTAAAGCTTCATAAGATTCGGACACAGCAAACTTATCAGATACACGTCTTTTTCGTTTGCTATTATTGCTAATTTCTTTGTGATTTTCTCGTTTATCCGACACATTATCTGAAAGCGTGTAACACAGAGATTGGTTTATGTTGAGATCTTCTAATGTGTTGCTTTGAGAAGAACGAGTTATAGAGTATCTACTAGAACTTTCTCTCTGATTTTTGTTCTCTTTCCTATACATCTCTATTACTTTCTTTGATTTCTTTTTCTCAAATGTAGGATCGCCTTGGTTTTCGACTTTTGCTTCTCGGAGATTTTTCTTTTTGCATTTGTTGCTGGTCTTGATGGTGTAGAATACCGGAGTGTCATGCCCCTCCCTTGGTGGAATGACGAGTGGCACCAGATCTTTCGCAAATCTAATAGTCTGGTGCAATACGGACTCGTTACGTAATCCTTCTTTTTTATTTCTATTATCTTTAATATCGCAGTTAACCGCTTTGTCTTCTTTACTTATCTTTTTCTTTACTTCGCGTTTACTCTTTACAATTTCTTCTTTACCGATATGTTGATTTTTCAAAAATCTTTTGTGCACGTATATTATTGTATTGTACGAGCTCCGGTGGGGAAAGTAATTATCTAAGTTGACTCCGTTGACTTCTTGCACGGGAGTTAACAGGCCTGGGGGAAAACAAATTAAGCTGATTGAATTAAAACAAACAAAAAGACTGAACACCGCATCACTGTTCGCTTATTCACTGCTGCACTTTGTGAGCCTATTTCAAATTCAAGGGGTAAATAAACCTATTAAAATAAGAGCTGTATATGTGCCTTCACCTAGGTATATACCTGAAGCGTATAGCTATGTAGGTACCTACTCCCTATCAATGAATGACTCAACTGCCTATGATATTCATTATTACCTACTATCGCAATGACGCAGGTTAGTCGGGGTTGTTTAATTCTCACTCATGAAATCGGCTGCAAAGTATATCAGTAACTACTGGATATCAAATCAAATTAAATTTTTCGCGAGAGGAGAATGCAAAATTTTACAAGAGAACCCCTGAAATGTGAAAAAGCTTAAGATTATTATTGCATCTACTATAAATATGAAAAAAAAGACTCAATTAGCACACACAAAATTCTCACAACTACCTTCCATTTATTGATTCTTGAATTTCAAACTGTGAGTGTAATCATTCGCCTTCACGGTTGGGATATAAAACGTTCTATCAGCATCTGTCCAGCAGAATCTAGCTGCTTGTCTATTTCTATCCGCTTTTACACCAACCGATGTAGAAGCTTTAGTTCCCGGTATCTCTCCACCGCCTAAATTCTCTAAAATACTATCTTCATCAATGAAAGCTACAATTTCATTTACATTTCTATTTGAATGTAATTGTTGGAGTTCTTCACTGGAACTATACTCTTTCTCTCTTAGATCTTGGCCCAACTGTTCCAGTCTAGATGCTTTCAACGGTTTACCTGTCACAGTACTGACAACCTTAGCGTTTGTATTCAACAAATGCTTTTCAATGCACGTCAGCTTCTCGAGAATATTGTCTAGCTTTTGAGAGTTACACTTTATACAACTCTGCACGGTTCTTATGTCTTCTCTCATTTCTGTATTATTAAATTCCTTAAAAGCAGCTCCTCACCGTCTCACGCACTGGTATTCCAATATTATCACTCAGAATCTGCTTCTCTTTCTCGCTCATGAGTTGTATTTTTATCGTTGTCTCGTGAACATCATTCGATTCAGTTGCTAAAGCTTCATAAGATTCGGACACAGCAAACTTATCAGATACACGTCTTTTTCGTTTGCTATTATTGCTAATTTCTTTGTGATTTTCTCGTTTATCCGACACATTATCTGAAAGCGTGTAACACAGAGATTGGTTTATGTTGAGATCTTCTAATGTGTTGCTTTGAGAAGAACGAGTTATAGAGTATCTACTAGAACTTTCTCTCTGATTTTTGTTCTCTTTCCTATACATCTCTATTACTTTCTTTGATTTCTTTTTCTCAAATGTAGGATCGCCTTGGTTTTCGACTTTTGCTTCTCGGAGATTTTTCTTTTTGCATTTGTTGCTGGTCTTGATGGTGTAGAATACCGGAGTGTCATGCCCCTCCCTTCGTGGAATGACGAGTGGCACCAGATCTTTCGCAAATCTAATAGTCTGGTGCAATACGGACTCGTTACGTAATCCTTCTTTTTTATTTCTATTATCTTTAATATCGCAGTTAACCGCTTTATCTTCTTTAGATAGATAGATAGATAGATAGATAACTCTTTATTGAGACACCACAGTACAAAGTAACTTAAAACTAGAACAAAACAGATTTAACAATTAGTGTCACAATGGGCGGTCTTATCGCTCAGAGCGATCTCTTCCAGACAACCATGCATGGAGAGGAGTAACTTGAAGATCGGACGGTGGTTTTAAGTAAATAAATAAACAAGTTGGTAATTACAAACATAAATACATAGTAACATAATATATAAACTTAATATAATAAACATACATACTAATAATACAATATATATACCTACATACACTATCAATAATAATATAAGGATAAAGATGCAGCAACTAACAATAATAAAATTATAATGAGAGATAAAATAATCTAACACGACTTTTGAAGGCATTTAGTGAGGGTGTGCGCTTAATGTCCACAGGCAGCTTATTCCATAGCCGCACGGCTTCAACACTAAAAGAACAACCATAGAACTTGCTGCTGTGGACAGGCGTTTTTAATAATAAGTTCTCTGATGACCTGAGCCTACTAGAGCTGGCAGTGTTGAGGAACTCAAAACGTTCCTGAAGGTAGCGCGGGGAAGAGGGAATGAATAGAATACTGTAGAGGAGGGACAATATATGAGCATTCCGGCGATGACGAATAGGAAGCCACTTGAGTTTAGCGCGATATTCGGATACATGGTCGTATTTGCGTAGGCCATAAATGAACCTAATGCAGAAATTTTGGAGACGCTCAAGCTTATTTAGCTGGTCCTCTGTAAGATCGAGATAGCAGGTATCAGCATAGTCGAGAATAGGGAGTAAAAGAGACTGTGCTAGTGCAATCTTAGTGGTAGTCGGTAGAAAATTGCGCAGCCTACACAATGAACCAGCGGAAGCAAACATCTTTCGGCTAGTAGCCGCCAGCTGTGGGCCCCAGGAAAGGCATCGGTCCATTGTGACACCCAGATTTCTTACAGAATCACTAAGTGGAATAACAACCCCGTCGAACACTACTTGTGGAAGTAAGTCCCAGTCAACTCTGCTAATTGTACGCGAGCTTCCAATTACAATCACTTGAGTTTTAAGTGGATTAACTGTTAGTCCATAAGCTTTGCTCCAGTCAGAAATTCGACACAAATCACGATTTGTAATTTCTACTGCATCAGCCAACTGATTTAGATGAGCTTGGCAATACAATTGGAGATCGTCTGCATAGAGGTGGTAGGAAGAAGTCAGAAGGTTTGAAATAGAATTAATAAAGATAGCAAAGAGAAGGGGAGATAAGACGCCACCCTGAGGTACACCAGCTGACGTGTTGCACCACGAAGAAAAAGACTCCTCAAGGCGAACCCGCTGTCGGCGACCATACAGGTAACTATGAAACCAGTCAACAACCGTTGGAGATATGTTAATGGAGCGAAGGATAGCAAGGAGGATGTCGAAATCAACAGTATTAAAAGCATTACTGAAGTCCAGGAGCGTCAACACAGTTAACTGACCGTCTTCCATCCCTAGACGAATATCGTCAGTTATTTTGACCAGTGCAGTAACCGTGCTGTGCCCCGGACGAAAACCGGATTGGAAGGGGTTTAAGAGGTCATTTCTGGTGAGGAACAAGTTTAACTGGTTATGGACTAGGCGTTCAAGCACTTTGGATAGGAATGGAAGAATAGATATGGGACGATATTCAGAAAATGATTTAGGATTGGCTTTTTTAGGTAAGGGAATAATTTGTGCATCTTTCCATAAGGAAGGAAACGCACCATTTGAAACGGAAAAATTCAGGATGTGACAAAGAACAGGGAGTATTTGGTCAAGGATTGGGATCAGCATATTCCGACTAACACTGTCAACTCCAACAGCATTAGAGGTAATAGAGAGCATGCTCTTCTTAACATCACAAGCGGTAAATTGACTAAAGACAAAAGGAGAATGGTCATGAGCTGTAATGTTGGAAAGGTAATTTAGGGTACAGAATTTAGCGGAGCCATCAATACTAGACGATGCAGAAAAGTGTTGGTTTAGCGAGTTGATATCTAAGTTTTTAGGGACAGTTTCTAGACGAGATTTGCCAACACCTAGTGACCTGAGGAATTTCCAAACTTTTGCTGGATCTCCATTTTGAACAGATTCGTGAATATGGCGTCGTTGGGCATCCCTACACACCACGTTGCAGCGGTTACGAAGGCTGATATAGCGCGACTTGTTAGCGTCGGTCGGGCGAAGCTTGTACTTTGTCTTGGCACATGCCTTTTTATGCTTAAGTGTTTTAATCTCTTCTGTGAGCCAAGGCGCAGGTACGTGTTTAATTTTAATACTCCTCAGTGGAGCATGTACGTCATACAGTTGGGTTACAAGTGAGTTAAACACTGCCACTTGATCATCAATATTACAGGCACTAGTAACAGGCGACCAGTCAATATTTTCTGCATCAGTAACGAAAGCCTCTTGATTAATACCACTAAAATTGCGCTGCAGAATTATTGTAGGTTTCGGTTTAGGAGGACGTATTTTGTAAGACAAGAAAATTAAATCATGATAGGAGAAATCATCAGCTGAACACTGACCATGCTTAGCAACATGCCCTAACGAAGAGACCATGATCAAATCCAGAAGCGAGGGGGACGAGTTAGGGAAATGGTGAGTGGCACTGAGCGGGAGAATATGCATGTTGCATGCATTAATGATAGTTTCCAATGAGGAGGAACGATGATCATGTTTACTTATCTTTACTTATCTTTCATCATCTTTACTTATCTTTTTCTTTACTTCGCGTTTACTCTTTACAATTTCTTCTTTACCGATATGTCGATTTTTCAAAAATCTTTTGTGCACGTATATTATTGTATTGTACGAGCTCCGGTGGGGAAAGTAATTATCTAAGTTGACTCCGTTGACTTCTTGCACGGGAGTTAACAGGCCTGGGGGAAAACAAATTAAGCTGATTGAATTAAAACAAACAAAAAGACTGAATACCGCATCACTGTTCGCTTATTCACTGCTGCACTTTGTGAGCCTATTTCAAATTCAAGGGGTAAATAAACCTATTAAAATAAGAGCTGTATATGTGCCTTCACCTAGGTATATATATACCTGAAGCGTATAGCTATGTAGGTACCTACTCCCTATCAATGAATGACTCAACTGCCTATGATATTCATTATTACCTACTATCGCAATGACGCAGGTTAGTCGGGGTTGTTTAATTCTCACTCATGAAATCGGCTGCAAAGTTTATCAGTAACTACTGGATATCAAATCAAATTAAATTTTTCGCGAGAGGATAATGCAAAATTTTACAAGAGAACCCCTGAAAGGTGAAAAAGCTTAAGATTATTATTGCATCTACTATAAATAATAAAAAAAGACTCAATTAGCACACACAAAATTCTCACAACTACCTTCCATTTATTGATTCTTGAATTTCAAACTGTGAGTATAATCATTCGCCTTCACGGTTGGGATATAAAACGTTCTATCAGCATCTGTCCAGCAGAATCTAGCTGCTTGTCTATTTCTATCCGCTTTTACACCAACCGATGTAGAAGCTTTAGTTCCCGGTATCTCTCCACCGCCTAAATTCTCTAAAATACTATCTTCATCAATGAAAGCTACAATTTCATTTACATTTCTATTTGAATGTAATTGTTGGAGTTCTTCACTGGAGCTATATTCTTTCTCTCTTAGATCTTGGCCCAACTGTTCCAGTCTAGATGCTTTCAACGGTTTACCTGTCACAGTACTGACAACCTTAGCGTTTGTATTCGACAAATGCTTTTCAATGCACGTCAGCTTCTCGAGAATATTGTCTAGCTTTTGAGAGTTACACTTTATACAACTCTGCACGGTTCTTATGTCTTCTCTCATTTCTGTATTATTAAATTCCTTTAAGCAGCTCCTCACCGTCTCACGCACTGGTATTCCAATATTATCACTCAGAATCTGCTTCTCTTTCTCGCTCATGAGTTGTATTTTTATCGTTGTCTCGTGAACATCATTCGATTCAGTTGCTAAAGCTTCAAAAGATTCGGACACAGCAAACTTATCAGATTCACGTCTTTTTCGTTTGCTATTATTGCTAATTTCTTTGTGATTTTCTCGTTTATCCGACACATTATCTGAAAGCGTGTAACACAGAGATTGGTTTATGTTGAGATCTTCTAATGTGTTGCTTTGAGAAGAACGAGTTATAGAGTATCTACTAGAACTTTCTCTCTGATTTTTGTTCTCTTTCCTATACATCTCTATTACTTTCTTTGATTTCTTTTTCTCAAATGTAGGATCGCCTTGGTTTTCGACTTTTGCTTCTCGGAGATTTTTCTTTTTGCATTTGTTGCTGGTCTTGATGGTGTAGAATACCGGAGTGTCATGCCCCTCCCTTGGTGGAATGACGAGTGGCACCAGATCTTTCGCAAATCTAATAGTCTGGTGCAATACGGACTCGTTACGTAATCCTTCTTTTTTATTTCTATTATCTTTAATATCGCAGTTCACCGCTTTATCTTCTTTACTTATATTTTTCTTTACTTCGCGTTTGCTCTTTACAACTTCTTCTTTTCTGATATGTTGATTTTTCAAAAATCTTTTATGCACGTATATTATTGTATTGTACGAGCTCCGGTGGGGAAAGTAATTATCTAAGTTGACTCCGTTGACTTCTTGCACGGGAGTTAACAGGCCTGGGGGGAAACAAATTAAGGGGAAGAGTTTTAGTGAATTGAGGTGATTACACATATTTTGAACGCCACTTACAACAAATCCGTATAACTTGGCAATGTGGAAAAAATATATGTTAATTGTGATCATATACTTTAATTTGTGACGGTTAGTGAAACACAATTAAGTACATTACGATACAAGCTGTCTAAGTTGTATATTAATACACGGCGGCGTGAAGTTAGCGCCCGAGCGAAGCGAGGGTGCTAAACGCCGTGTATTTAATATACTTACTTGTGCAGCGAGTATCGTATACTATTTTATAGCACGTGCGACATAAACCCGCCATTCATTTAATTTATTTAAAAATAATCTTCTAATTAATGCAATGAAAAGATGTTCATTTGACTCTTAGTAATAAACACACAAATTTTAATGCAGGTAGGTTGGCATTCCACCAGTAGAGAACGGGAAATCACAAATTACACCTACCAGTATCACTTCTAGATTTGTTTTTTAGGTTATTAGCATTTTTGGATGCATATTTATTGTTCGTGGATTGCTTAATGTGATATTGTTTCAGATTTAATATTGTTCAGTTTAAATAATAGTCAAACAGGTTTCAACTAAAAAACAGTGAAAAAATATCAGTAGTGTATGGCTTCATTTTGTAACCGAATCTTTATCGTAACGTGAATACCTACTTAATATAGGAATCTGTGATTGATCTGGTTTGTGCATAAATGTATTCACTATGAGACTATATTATATAATATGGTGTATAATAATTGAAAGTGTGTGTATTCAGTGAAAATAGTTCATGTGTCGGTTACATTTTATGTAAACAACAAAAAACGCAACATTTCTAAATCAAGTAAGTATTCTTATGTTTCAATAATTATATAATCGTATTAGAAATTGAATAAAATGTACAGTGCACGGTTAATATCGCTAACTTAGGTATAGCGTTATCACGTAATATTGTCCGACGAAGACCAAAATGAAAACATGCAGAAATATGGCACCAAAGACATTGTTGGCGTTTCGGTCCGACACGTTACAGGTTATACGTATCTCCTCTTGCTTACTATGAGCTTGTGAGTGGTGTAAAAATGTATGAATGATTAGCTTTGGTTCAGTACTACGCTCGCAACGATGGCTATATTCTTCAACGGTGTGAAGTTAGTGAACATCAGGCCGTTTAAAAATGTGCTACTTTGAACAGCGCAAAGCGTGACCTAAGTGCGGGTTTAGGTCGCACGGTGCTATAAAATATACTTTCTCGATAGAAAAAAATTACAAAGTAACCTCTAGAAAATAACTATTTAAATTAAATCTCACTAATTTATGAGAGAACATTATTCAAATCGAAAGCACTTGAAATCATTGTACAATAATAAAGGTTTTTGGTGTTTAATATAGCAACAATGCGCCAATTTTCATTCAATAAAACATATTTGATTGAATTTTCGTTCAAGTAGAATGACGCGCCAGCCGCCATGTTGTGTCCTCTCTATCATTTCCATACGATTCGACAGTAGTCGCTGCGGCGCGCCGCTAGTCGGACCTGTGTCACTTTTTTCAATTATTTTTTTAATACTGGGCCGCATCCATCGCTTGTCATGTTTGGTCTGTCAAGGCACTGATTAGGCAAAACAAGCATTGGATGCGGCGCGGCCAGTGGCGGCTGTGTTTTGTTTTTCTAGCGCATTTATTACAATAGAATTTAAATAGAAGTACCAAACAGTCAGTTACCTACTCCCGTTCTTACCTACATAACGAGACAATCTTTGTGTAGGCCATCTTGATGATTCTATCTAATACATGCGTGTGAGCTTCGCAATGACCACGTAGTTCTTATAGCATCATCGTCATTGGTGCTTATTATAGGTATTGTTATGAAAAAGTCTGGTGTCGCTAAACAAGAGATTTTCAAGAGTCAAGTATTTGCGAGAGATAAACTTAATTTATGTAATTTCGCAGGTTTTCCAACTTGGTATATCAAACATATTTGAACCTATTTATTCATGCCTACACTTTTGAGAATAGCTCAATCAAAACTTAATCCTATTTAAATGAACACGAATGACACGCACACGTCATACGCAAATGGAAAAACTGAAGTATATGAACATCAAAATTTGACGGTCTTTAAAATTGCAATATAGCATAGTTGTAACTATGATAGATTTATGATACGACGAGCCGGAGTTCGGTTCTCGATCGCCGTAGTTTGGTTTTGTTGGAAAATATTTTTCTTGACCTTTTGGTTATCCATTGCGCCTAGATTACCCACCTAGTTTTTCTGCTTATTAGAACCACAATCAATACACTTTCTAACAGCCAGCCAACTACCCAACCTAAAAATCAAAATAATTATATTTAAAATGTTGGAATGTTCTTAATACGTATGTGATAGAAAAATAAAACGGTTTTCACGGTTCACAACACTGAACATAATATGAAATATCGTCAATTCTTGAATCTTACAATTTTTATATACCCCAAAGCCGGTGACTACAGAGAACGAAACGTGACAGTCTGACACTGACAGACAGTGTCACGTCACGATCAAGGAGGTACCAGTTGATAATTACTGTATTGCCTTGCCAGTGCACAACAGTCATAAGTACTGTACCAGTTGTACCACAATTGTACTCTGCTTTGATTGAACACGTCTTATCGTCATCGCGTCGTCTTTGTCGTCGGGAACCAATCGTGTAATTGCTATAATTATTTAAATAAATTTAATAAAATTACGTAGGTATTTAAGATAAAATACTTATTTAATTATTTAAGTCTCTTTTGCTCTTATCTGTTTACTGGTATACCTTGCTCATTAGTTTTCTTTGCTGATGATATCGTTGGAAACTTGAAACCCATATAATTAATTAACTTGTTCAAAGTAAACACGTTCTACAATACATAATATTATTCATATCTTTTAAGAAAAAATGTGCAAAATTACATTCGGCTACCTATAGTATAGTACGAGAGTAAATGTGATAATGTAGTAAGTGACACAAAATCTACCACGTGCAAGATTCTGGCAGCACTGAATTGGATACGTCCCCTGGCGCTTATTTTATTATTTTGAATTACATATTATTTCATTACATTATACGAAACGGCAACACCTTATTACGCTGCGATTATATCGCGGATATGCTCACACAAAGTAATGTCTTCTTGCTCCCACAGGCCTAGTGTGTCAACGTCGCATAGTGTCAATCTTTTTGAGACACAAGATAGCCTATGTCCGTCTCATAGGTCCAATTTCGTCAAAATCCGTTCAGCCGTTTAGCCGTGAAAAGGCAACAAACAGACAATAAACAGAGTGACTTTCACATTTCTAATATTAGTAGTATGGATTATAATATTATTTAAGAACTTTTATATTTTGGACTCTGAGATTTTATCACTTAAATAATAAAACTGTTAATGTATGTACCTAGTAGGTGGATCGTTCATCTAATTTAGCTTTTTAATATAGTGGGTTGGAATGAGAAAATAAAATTTCACATCTAAATACGAGTACATTGATTGTATAGGTAATATTTAATTTAACTCTAAACGGTTATGTACCTACATATTATTCTTTCAATAAAATAATGACCAGCTTTTATTAGATAAACCGCTTATTTAACAGATCGCCGGCGCGTAACTTCTTTACGTTATAATAGTTCAATATTCTTTGGTAGTCAGAGCCGGTAGTTGAAGGTCACGAAGCTGAAACTTTTATTACGCCGTTTCCCCGCTGTTTCTTCGTGCGCTGCAGTCGGATTGTGAAATGTCAGTAGCTGTTGTATGTCTCTTAAGCTGATTGAAATAAAACAAACAAAAAGACTGAACACGGCATCACTGTTCGCTTATTCACTGCTGCACTTTGTGAGCCTATTTCAAATTCAAGGGGTAAATAAACCTATTAAAATAAGAGCTGTATATGTGCCTTCACCTAGGTATATACCTGAAGCGTATAGCTATGTAGGTACCTACTCCCTATCAATGAATGACTCAACTGCCTATGATATTCATTATTACCTACTATCGCAATGACGCAGGTTAGTCGGGGTTGTTTAATCCTCACTCATGAAATCGGCTGCAAAGTTTATCAGTAACTACTGGATATCAAAACACATTAAATTTTTCGCGAGAGGATAATGCAAAATTTTACAAGAGAACCCCTGAAATGTGAAAAAGCTTAAGATAATTATTGCATCTACTATAAATAATAAAAAAAGACTCAATTAGCACACACAAAATTCTCATAACTACCTTCCATTTGATTCTTGAATTTCAAACTGTGAGTATAATCATTCGCTTTCACGGTTGGGATATAAAACGTTCAATTAACATAAACACACGTTAAAAATATTCGTAAAATTTAAATGTACACAGATTTTTCTTGACAGTTGATGAAAAAACGACAAACGACAACGTTTGACATTGCTTTGACATTAACATGTTATAACTTAAATTGCGAATGTACGCAACCAAAGAGATGTCATTATGCATATTTTGAGAAATGAAGTTATATTATTGATATACAATCTGTGTAGACCACAAAAGCTAAAGAAAATCGAGTAAAGCGGGAGCTAAGATCGTTAGCAAAGCGTTTTCATCTCTACGCTTAAGTGTTTAAGCTATTTTTCGCTAACCTTGCGTTTCTTTGAAGAACTGGCGTTATCTAGGTTCGGACAGTTTTAAGCTTTGTGGCTCTGGTCTTACGGATGGTTATTGTTATTTAGTTTGAAGTTGGACTCATGAAATGATAGGGTTTTCTTTGTGACAAACTGCAGGAAACCCCAGGCTCGGCTCCAATGCTGGGCTCGTCGTTATAATGGCTACTGTGTGTTCTCGATCCGATGGCGATGGTTTCTCGGCTTCCCAGTTGTTTCTTGTGAGAATATCATATTTGTATTTGGACTCAAAAGCTGGATGTGCATTGTGCACCAGAATTTTGCAAATACTGAAATTACTTACTCACACGAACTAATATTATAAAAGTAGGTATGTGAGACTGTGAGTTTGAAAGATAGTATTTTTGTTTCCACTCAGCCACCTCGTCTGAGTGATGGTTTTCATGAAATTTGGGACCTAGTACGAGTATCATCATCATCATTATCATCATCACCAGCCTGAAGACGTCCACTGCTGAACATAAGCCTCCCCCTTAGACCGCCACACCGAACGACAATTTGCCACTTGCATCCACCGGTTGCCTGTGACTCTTTTGATGTCGTCGGCCCATCTAGTGGAAAGCCTATCTACGCTTCTAGTTCTTCTAGTCCGTGGTCGCCACTGTAGAACTTTTCTTCCCCATCAGTTCTACGAGCGATGTGGCCTGCCCATTGCCACTTCAGCTTATAAAGCCTGAGAGCTATGTCGTAAACTTTAGTTCTTTGGCGAATAGATGGTGTGATGTAAGTAGTCAATAAAATAGTACTTTTACAACTCAAACACTTATATATCTCATTACCAAAGAGAACCATAATTAAATATAATTAGTAGATGCTTACATATTATTCTTCTTCATTCAGAGGATATAATTTTTAGCGAAACCACACATTAAACCACACATTAGACTTTAAACACCTAACATAAATATCTATAGATTTAATAGGTAAAGTGTTTATTAGAGCTATTTTAGAACTTCTCGTAAATCTTATATTCTCACAAACATTCCGAACAATCGACGGCGACGGTGTCGAGGTAGCTACCCAACCTAATTCTCCATTTTTGCGCTGGCCCGCGGATTCATCGTGCCCAAGTTTTTCTTGTTCGTTGTTATGATATTTACTAACGAGCCGCCTCCAAGCACGGATCCGGATAACACCGGATAAATGGAATTTTCATTATACTTAGATATTCTTGTTGGATTGTTGGAGGGTTGCAGATAGCGAAATGTTGCAGATTAGGGACCGTTGTGATTTAAAATATGGCGGAGATATTGTGTTTGTCTTTAAAAAGGAATAAGATGATGTTATACAATTGCCAGGAACGTTTTTTAAGTTGCCAGGAACGTTTTTTTTTATATATTCCTAGGTGTTTTGATACATTGTTATATTGCGTTTTGGACATTTACTTGTACTTTATAGGCTACCATTTGACCACCATCTCAATTGGTCTTAGGTGACGATATGGCCGAAGGTGGTATACATGCTCAGCCTAGAAAGGGCGTGGCTCTCATCGAACGCTCCCGGTACCCCCCGTAGGGGATTCCTAGTAATTCCTACAGAAAGAGTTAGGTATGTGCGGATTCTCATGGTGCCTGTTGTAAACGATTGATAGCGGACGTAAATAGATTGTTGTAAATAGATTGATGGCACATTTGGCGTAGTGGCTGAGCAATCGGACTGCTGCGCTTGGTGTCGCGGGTTCGATTCCCGCCCGGAACAAATAATTGTGCGATCCACAAATATTTGTTTCTGGTCTGAGTGTGATGTGCATGTGAAATTATGTGTCTGTAAGCGGTACCCACGATACAGGAGGAATCCTAGTGTGGGGCTACGTTTAAAAAAAAACTAACAGATTAAGCCAAGTTAAACGCCCTTATTGTTGGGCTGGAATATCATGAAAAGGGGGGAAAAATACGTAACTCCCAAAAGATCTGAACACAATTTGCATTTATTATGAACACCAAAGAATAACCAAATGAACACTAACAAAATTGCGTAGTTTAGAAAACATCAAAGGTGCAGCTAAGGGCGTATTCACACAATCCGGACAAAGAGTTACGGAGACCGGTGAAAGTGATTAATTACCCCGCCGCAGTCGCCGCGCCGGTGTGTGCGCATGCTAATTTATTCCTTTGTGCGCTATACCTACTGGGATTTATAACCTAATTTTGCTTCAATTTACGGTAAATGTGGAGAAAAATGCTGTTGTTTCGGCTCAGTTGTGTTCTGTTTTTTTGGCTGCGGTAATATAAGTCTGTTAAATCACATAATATTACGTAACAATTGCATTTACCAATACAGTTATTTATAGGACTTAATAATAGCTGCAGTAAGATACATTTTTATTGTTCACCTATTTACAATACTATTTGCAAAAACATAAACGAATTATGACATAACTACACAAAAAATTGCAAGCAAGAATCCAACCCAAATATCAATACAACCAATAATTCAATAGACCTACGAACAACTAACCAACCGATCAAAAGCCAACAATAATTTAAACAACCAAATCCATCAAAAAGTCAATTTCGAACTTCATTTTTTGTAGTGTTTAGAAGTAGGTTTTAAATAGATGCAATTCAGCCGAAGTCTTCATCTGTGGTATAAAAATGTGAAACTCATTTGCAAGTTACATAGATATGCGAGCGTTCAGCGAAAAGGACCAAATATTTCCCTCTTCTCGATACAAAAACGAAGAATTTTCCGAGTGGATACGCCCAATGGATGCTCTCCGATAAATTCTGAGAGCAACCGTAAAAGTAACGCAGATAAGTTCACGCTTCTTGCCGGTTCTTGTCGGCTTTACTGTGCCTTTAGTGCAGGGCGGGTATATAAACGTTATAGTTGCTCTTATGTACGGGTAGAAACATTCAATAACTAACTCTAAACTTATTTACTCAACAAAGGCTAGTAAATATCAAGTATTACAATACTACTGTTATCTTATCTTAAGCTTGTCCATAGGCAAAGGGATGACGTTAATACCACCCTCTTTAAAGAATCTCGAAGTGCCACAATTGGAGTCGCAACTTTATAACCATCTCGGATTCTTGCCAAAGACCTTTACTCACTGCGTCCGGTACGTTTTTGAACGTGGCTTCAAATCTTCTCACGTATCAAATTGTGCGTCTTCTTCTTATTATAAAAACGTAGCCCCACACAAGGATGGCTCCTGTATCGTGGGTACCGCTTACAGACATATAATTTCACATACACATCACACCCAGACCAGAAACAAACATTTGTGGATCGCACAAATATTTGTTGCGGGCGGGAATCGAACCCGTGACACCAAGCGCAGCAGTTCAATTGCTCAGCCACTACGTCGTGCCGTCTTTATGCTTAGAATAATCCTAAAGATCTGTGTGCAATACGTATATTAAATGTTAAATGTCAATACGTATATCTCTAGAGACAGGTGCAAAATGATCGGCTAGCAATCTGTAATACATTTACAAGCATAAGCAGCCGCTGGTTACAGAGATCGTATTCTATGTGATCGTGATCGTTAATATCGGGCGCAGTAGGTAAAGAAAACAACCTGAATTCCACAAATGACGCAACTAAAGTTGCTTCGTTCCCCGACGGAAATTGAACTCTATTCTGTGAAACGCAAGTGCAAAATTTTCCTGACAGCGTCTTGGCCTACAATCGAAATGAGAATTTGGTGACAGGCGAAGTTTCCGAATTAGGTCGCAGGGTGTTTCAAAAAATGGGGAAATAGACTCTAACTTTTATTCCTAGGGATTGAACTCGGGTGATATTGGCTTGTAAGGGAGATGTCTCTGTTGAAGGTAGGAGTGATACTTTTTTGATGGTCACAAACTAGGAGCAATTTCAGTTTACCCTTGTCCAAAAATTTGTTAACCAAAGCAACTGACCGTGACTTTTACATAAAGTCGACAAAAGATTTAAAAAAAATCTTAGTGGAATTTGGACTATTCCATCTCTTATGGAAAAGATAGTTGTATCAAATACATAAATTACTTTATTACGGTTTTTAAAACTAATAATTTTATTTGACCGAAGTTCATAAAAAGCTATCGTACGTAGCTCGTCATGGCTACAACGTGCTACGTGGTTGCAGAACGGCTACGAAGATGTGAACTGCGTAGACGTTAGCTACGGGTGGTGTAGCGTTGAGAACGTAATGTATTCTGACTTGATTCAGACGCGAAATAGTTTTTAAGTGACCAAAATGTGAATTTGTGGCATTTTAATGAATCTTTTACATATTTTCTTTCGACTAGACGTTGAAGCATTGAAATTAAAATAATTTCCTCCAACACGCAAAATAAACGATAATTTCATTTTGCTAACATCTTTTGGAGACTGAAAAAGACATGAAAATTGTAACACCATCTGTTGTTATTAGTAGCACACTTTAAACTGCAATCTATTTTGATAAATAAAACTGTTACAAAAAAAATGTTTTCAAAAGAAAAACCAATCTCATGCCATCATAGACTATTTTATCATGTATAATCAGTATCTGAGACAAAGAATCAAATACCCCAGCATCCTCTTAAAAATACTCCGCATAAAATAACCTTCATTTCGGAAGTTTAAGTTGCTAACTTACTTAATAGTTGTCCACGCGGCGCGCCGTCTCCCAAGGGTCCTTAAGTCAGAGTTAAACAGGCACCGCTGAAGTACAGAAACTGGGGCACAGATTAATATTGCTTCGGGGTACAGATATGAAACTAAAGCTTAGATATAATATAATAATAATAATAATAATAATTCAGCCTGTAACTGTCCCACTGCTGGGCAAAGGCCTCCCCTCACTATCGTGAGGAGGGTTAGGCCATAATCCACCACGGGGGCCTAGTCCGGGTTGGTGGATAACATGCCTCCGAAATAATTCTCGGGCATGTTGGTTTCCTCACGATGTTTTCCTTCACCGAAAAGCGAGTGATAATTACGTACATATGTTTTTAACGAGAAACACATTGGTACGTGCCCGCACTGGGATTTGAACTCGCCACCTCCGTTTTCGAAGGCGGACGTTCGAAGATATAATATAATATAATTATATTTAAGCATCATCACGGGGATTTTCCAGGATCATACGATCCGTTTACGTCATCGACGGATCACGATTGGCGATCCCACTGGATCGTATGAATCGTTATGGTTAGTTGAAGTTCAAATATTTAAGTGTTAATATAACAGTGAATAATAGACACTATTTTGCGTGTAATACAGTTGTATTTTGAACATACAGAAAACCTGAATAGTTTTTAATATCAATTCATCATAATATCGTTAAAATTGGTAATTAAATATAAGTATTAATAATTAAATACGTAGAAGTAACTATAGTCTACATTAATTAGTAAAATAAAAACTATTTTACTGCCTGATTATGTAATGTCTAAATATCTAGATTCTTAGAGCATGGTCTAGATTCTAAATAGTGATATCGATAAGAAATGGAGTAGTACCATTCCTTTTAATAAGTGTATCGATTATCGAGAATATTATTATATATTATATTATTATCTACTCACACTCAAGGTCTCTAATATTTCAATACTGTGAAATCTTATGTTAAAATTCACAAACGTACGATTAGTCCAGTCAGTATACCGTATACCGGTTTGTTTTCCGGAAATGATAGTACCTATGGCTTCTATGGCATTAAAAACCAGTTATATGCATAGAGCATAATATCCCCTTGGATACTAATTACATGCATTTGAGCTCCAATGAAGAATCATTGATTTTCAGCGCAGTATGTAGAATTAATATTTTAACAAATTTGCAAAGGCAGTTTCGATTTAGTCCCAAAATCAGAACGACGTGGGCGGCATCTGCGTACCTAACGAGCGCGGTACAACTCCAGCTTAGTATCGCTTATTTACCATTTCAGCTTTCAAAGTCCAACAATTAAGCAAACATGCCGCTTGGAACAGTATCGAAATATAGAGCCTGAATAATACTCTAATTATAGTATGAAATATCTCATTATTAGTGCTATAATAATGTCATAGTATTTAAAAGTAGATTTTTTCTCTTCAGTAATGTAAAGCGGGCGAGCTACCTACTACTTTTATTCTAAACTAGAATACTATAGTGGTAGTAACTAATGTAAGAATTTATTTGCAGATTTTCAAGGAATTTTCAAATTATTAAGGTATACTTTGAACCATGTCCAGTATATTGAATATCTATGTAACCATACTTACTTCTAGAGCTGCTCTTAGAACAATTACAATCTTAGCTGTTTCTTATTTCCTTTAGAATATAATTTAAATTTATAATGAATAATGATGTACTTCTTATATTTTCAATGGCTAAAAAACTTCTACAAATTATTTTAATTTAACGTTGCACCTTTTAGTATTATTCTCAAAATTAAATTGCATCCACGAGCCCTTGAACGTTATTAACCTAAATGCAACGACAGTTTAGTCCAGCAAAATTTTCAATTAAAACTTAATTATGATAAGATCCAGCCAGTAGTAATAAAATAAACTGTCAGAGCGATTTCTCTCTAACAGACTCGAGGTAGGTACTTATGGTATGCAACCATTTGAAGCGTGAATGAATCAGATATACATTTAAATTGTATACCTATTCTGTTTTCACTATGAATTACTTTCGAATGCAAGGAGCTGTTACTAGGGAATGGGGGTGAGAAGAAATGAAGGGTGGCGAAACTGGCAGCATGCCAAGTGCCACCAGCATACGGCGTGATTTACTTGTTTGTCTCGGTTTTTATAATATTAATGAAAAAACTCAGTCCACCTTTTCAACGCTTCACACTGCTTAGCAACAAACTGCGGCCAGAACATCCAGCCATTAAACTCCCGAGTGATTCCCTTCAAAGAGAGATAAAAACACTCGTTTTGTTTATTACCGCCTTAATCGACATTTGATGTGATATCAGAGGGTCTGGAGATCTGACGAGGTTTTATGCCAGTTTGGTTCCATGAGAGAGGCGTGGTTGACTAGAATACAGATATTTTATTATGAGCAGTCAGTCGGTAGACATTATTGGACGAATTTACAACGCAACGTTGAAAGAAACATAATATTATCTAGTCTATCAGTAGGCACCTTTCTCAAAATGCTGGCAGCTTTGCTAAGTTGCATGGCAATGCTGTCTAAAGACAAAACGGCCAGTGTATGGAATTTTGATCTTGTGTCGCTTTGACCAGACGCCCTTGTAAGTATATAATAAGCTAGGCCTCCTTGCAAGATACTTACATCAATACACAGAAACATAATCTTATGTTTCTGTGTATTTCTGTGTACACAGAAACATAATCTTAAGTTTCTGTGTATTGATCATTAATACACACATATTATAATTAATACACACACTGATTCCTCCATATCTATTTGGAGACCTTCTATGACAACGTTCAATTAAGCGTGAAAAGTTTCAGAAGAACTTGTATGTTAAACTTTTTAAAAGTGGACACTAAAAACTCAAGTTAAACTTTACTCATTTGTACACACTCCCATGTCAACAGTAACATTCATTCGTTCAAGTAACAGTCCTAATGGATAGGAGCCATTCGGGTAATGGCCGACATCCTTCATCGCCCGCCTCTGAGTAATAACTATCGTGTTTCTTGGTAGTGAACTTTGGCTGAATGGTCATGCATCTTAACACGAGTAGCAAAACAAAAACGTTTAGTATTACAATACATTCCAATATTATGAAGAAACGATGACAGTTACTAGATTTGCGGAGTTCCTCCTATTATGAAGCATTTTCTAGGGTTGAACCGAAAGTGCTGATCGCCGGATTCTGATCGATAAAACAACCAATCGGTGATAAATCGATTTTAATTAGTATTTAAACGGGTCTAATTCGCGCACAATCTAATATCAAAATATATAATTTTGACACACCTCGACGTTATATATTTTGATATTAGTTTGTGCGCGAATTAGACCCGTTTAAATACTAATTAAAATGTATTCAGTTCGCGAAAGTTTAAGATAAATCGATTGTTCATCTATTTTCATACACTGGGCTCTCCAGTCTCCAGTATCACTCTACCATCTATCGACGATGAATCGATAGAAAACAATATCGATTTGATGTAAAAGGTATCACTGTCGATTTATGTGGACGGTGTGGGTTGAATAACACTTATATTCCGCTGTTGTTATCATAATCGAATACCTACATAGTCATACATAGATGGGCCAGTTTAACAGTAGAATACCTATCAGAGTTACTGCAAGATTGTTAGGAATTCTACAACTGGCGCAGTTCTTTTACGACTGTCTGTAACATCAAATGTGCAAGCACAACGTATCTCAGAGAATGGAATACAACGCGAGAGCGCACTCATATAACGGAGTTTACCCTACATTTGCCATGTGTTGTGGCACTCCACCCTAGTTTTATTTCCACTGCGAAGGTACGTAATTTTGAAAGTGGCTTCGCTAGATAAACATTTCCGGGATTCAGGTAACGTGATCTGGATGTTTCACTAGTGTTCCTTCTCATGGCTCATTAATTATTTCCAAAAAGGAGGAAGTTGTCAATTGGAGTGTATGTTTTTTTTAACGTTTTTATTAGATTTACTAGTATCCGTGTATGGATGTACCTTATGAGATATTACAATGGTTTTACTTGAAAACATTGGAGAGAGTCGGAAATAAATATATATATATATAAATAATATTATGGTTATACCGGTTACTAATATAACATAACGGTTTGAGTACTCTTCTTTCAAATTATGTTCAAAGTATATTCAACAATAGAGTGAGGCATCTAAATGTGAGTTAAAAGTTTTTGGTACGTATATATAGTCTACTTAATTAACGAGAAAAAAGATAATAATATATAAATAGCCAACCTACAAAATATATATTTATTTGTACCTACTCGTGTTTCACGGCTCAGCAGAAAATTGTATTTTCTCTCGAAACTCGAAACCCAATTCGCTGGCCATAAACGCTGATTCCATTAAACACGATGATGATGAAATCGATGCAATAAACAGGTGGCAATTATTGAATTGCGGCCATTCGTCGGTCTTGATTGCTTTTCGGAACGGTTTGTACACATCCATTTTAACTCCTCGTAGAGATGCAACGATATTTTAGTTCAACTGGTGCCTACTACCGTAATGTGATTTTCACTGCAAAATACAACTATTACGGTTTCAAGTTAATACCTAAGTAGCGCAAATGTTTTAACTCAGTTTAAGGTTGGTAGTACCCCAACATACTCGTGGCATTGTCCCGTTATATTGTAATGCAATGCTAATACTGCGTCGACTAAGTATCTACCAGTATTTCGGTCCAACTCTTTGACAGGTTTTTTTTGGGGAAGTACCCTTATTTGTAGAGTAATTTATAAATGGCATTTCAAATTATAAATGACCTTTTCGGAACGATGAAACGGTCGCCTGAATGGCAATTAATAAATATACGAGAAAATATTTCAGGCTAGTTCAAAATTGAAAACAGACTTTTGATTATGATTTTCTGTATATAAAAATATCAATTAAAATACCAATTTTATTATTAGTGACGAAAGGTTTTGGATTAAAGTTAAGTATACATTTTTCGGGCCTATACTTTCTCATATGCACGCACTTTCCAGTTTTGCTCGAAACAAGCCCACCGCCTGCCACCTTGATGACGTCTTCCGACCATCAGGCCAGAGCCCTGAGCGAGTAGTCGCGAGCCCCACGCGTGGGCACAAAACCGTCTCAGCCAGGTCTACATCACGTCCACAGAAACGTTTCTAACTGGGCCGTTCCCCACAGCACGGCAACGCGACGACCTCGAGCGAGACCTCGGTGGGCACCGCCACCGCCACCGCCACCGCCACCGCCGGGCCGAGCCGCGCGCCGCCACCGGCCGCCAAGTTCCGCCACGGGCTGCTACAGCTCATGATCCACACCATCGACCCGATGCATGACGGTGAGTTAGGTACGCACGCTTTGCTTTATTCGCTCTTACCGCGGCCGGTGTGGACGCTCGCTCAATATCTAATGACTGTGTTTAATTAACGTTGATTATTCTGGACACTGATCGCCGTACACTATTATAATCGTCAACAATGTAATTTGTATGACCACACAAACACAAACACCCACACAAACACACACACACAAATGCACACCTCATACATAACACGTCATCGTCTGAACCTGTTGTATAACCGCGCATACGTTAAACAGTATTTCCAAACTTAATGTACGAGATACATAGTACCTACTATACAATTTACCGCACTAGCGTAGTTTGTATGTCGAACTATAACTACGCGGTAATCTACAATTATCACATAACCATTATGAATTATTACACAAATTACGTCCGTCGACATATTCTGTCGACGTTGGTTCGACGGTTCGACGATTCTCGTTATTATTCGGAGAATTGTCGTATTGTGTTGAGTATTTGTCTCCCTTCACTTGAAGAATTACATTTCTCTGTTCAGTTTTGGTATGGGCTGTAATTAAAATCCTATTAATATTATAAACGCGAAAGTTTGTAAGTATGGATGGATGGATGGATGGATGGATGTTTGTTACTCTTTCACGTAAAAACTACTGAATGGATTTTAATGAAACTTTACAATAATATAGCTTATACATCAGAATAGCACATAAGCTACAATTTATAAAGATACTGTGTGAATTGTCCAAAATATAACGATAAGTGTCAAGTAAATAGGAAAAAATCTACCATCTGCGAGCTATTCTGGCGTGGACTGCCAAAACCGCTAGAGTTACACACATGTAATGTATGATGGAAATGTTTATCTAAAATAGTTCTACAAAAAACTACAATAAAAATGAACCATACTACAATAAAAATGTGTGATAATTTATATGTTATAATGTTAGTTCCTTTCTATGCCACGTTAATAATTATAAGCTGCTCAAAATACGAATCTTGCGCAGACGAAGTCGCGGGCACCAACTAGTACTCCAATAATAATATGTCAACTAAAAGTCCTCAAGATCTTTTAATATACTTATACGTTGTACACTCGTACTGTTTTACATATTGGTTATTAAGCATCCATCAAAGGCATGAGGTGTCTTGAATTCAGACTTGACCTAAATGACACTTAACTTTACTGCCTTCCAAAGACTATTCTAAAATCATTACGAAGCTATTGTGTCAGCTTTTAGTACCGATGCGAAACACTTGAAACTATGGCGAGGCGCCAAAATGTCTCGCAGCCGTGCCAGGAACGTTTAGATGCCAAAAGAAAAAAAACATTAGGTAGGTAATACAATATTCCTTAGGTATACTCTTACACATAATAAGATAAAGCAAATATAGTTACCTACTAGATACTATATAATGTGATACTAGCCGGGTTCTGCAGTTTCAATCGCGTCATTGATTTTTCCCCCAAAAAAAAAACCTTTCCCGAGATACCTACGTACTAATAGGATATGTGCATTATTGGTGTCAAATTGACAAAAAACAGTTATCTCTCTGTATAATATCTATGTCTCTCGGGAATAGTGACTTTTGTGATTGTGAATCCGTGAAAGACTTATCGAATCGGATCAGTAATTCTGGAGACTAGGTACTCGTATCTCCTACAAAGTCACTAACTAACAAACTCACAAACTTTACTTCTATGTATTAGTATACGAGTAGGTTAAACACATATAATATACCTCTGTTAGCAAATAAACGGAGCTCTTTACAAACCCATTTCCCACTCAGAATCGGACAAAATCTCATCACACGAACACGTTTAAAACACAAATCTAATCAACTATTTGAAATGGAGTTACATGCCATTTGAATTGAGTTACCGTCCACCCCCGACCGCGGGGTCGCACTGCACAGGGGGGGCGGAGTTACCCCCGAAACTATAAGCCTGGGAGGCAGATGCGGCTTGACCACGTTGATAAGTTTCATCTTGTAAGCGCTGTTTTTATTTTCAGTTCGTGTTTGAACCAGAGTTGATTTCAAAGTCTGTGTTTCTCATACTGTTATTATGTGTACGATACATATTATTACGATTACATGCCATGGGTTGTTAATGCATTTATGAAATCTCTAAGGTACGTAACAATGAAAAATATGCTTTCTAATAGTCATAGGTTGCCACTAATCAGCCAGGTTGCAGCCATCCCGAAATGTGATGATTTATCTGTATAAGTTCTTAAAAATACTTTCGCGGACAGAAAACATAAAAAGTACCATAAAACATTTATTAATTTTGTTTTTAACTAGTTAATATATTTCTTTGGTCGAGCCGCATCATATCTTCCAAGACTAGGGGGGGTACTAAGGAGGTAGGTACTATGTGGCCTAATTGCCAAACCACCGCACGCCAACGGGCTTGCCCACCGCCCACCGTCGCCAGCACACTGCACTTTGTCGAGGTAAGCAATTGTACTGTTCTCGGTTAGACTGCCTCTTCGTTTAATACTCTAAACGTTTTCATATGGCTACTATACATATAAAAACTAAAACTGCAGTTTACCAACGTTTTAACCAAGACATAGACCAAGGTTAGGTACACTAGCAGTAAATTTAAAATCAATATAGATTTGATTTCCCTACAATTTTATTTTATTAGAGCGGGAAGGACACTAAAATACTATTTGGCTTAAATGTAATTATTATTTGACGGTTTTGGTTCGGGTCTCTGTGGTGGATATAGCATAATAGTCCTATTTAACGAAAGTGAGGCGAGACATTTTATATCCGGTAATGTGCCCAAAATAAACGCCGCGTTGTCGTTGCCTCGCTGTACTATACTAAGGCTAATGCTTTGTCCTAAAATAAGCCAGCAATTTCACGAGCGTTTCTTATAACAATGGGTCTGTTTCGAGTTCTAAATGAAAAGGCAGTCTAATCCCAACATAACTGCTACCGCTGAGTAACCACGATTTTTACGATGTAAATATTATTCTTGAAAATACTTCCTTTTTTTCAACCAGCAACTTTATTTATACTAAACAATGGACAATCTACAAGCCATTACAGGCTCATAGCTAGTTCAAATGTACCTACACATATTAAGCAAGGCTTCGAGACAAAATAAAACACCGCACTAACTTCTCTAGATTCTACACACAATGTAGCTGAGTGCCTCTATTTTTACTACATTCTGTAAAACTTTATGCTCCATGAAAGTTTGTAAGATAGCCACAAATCTCTAAGGTTGGGGGTCAAAGAAAGAAGAAGAATATATTGTATCTAATAATAATATAGTATATTTTTTTTCTGTTTTACTAAAATAGGCATAATATTTAGTGCCGTTCATGTAGTAGGTACCTACGTAATCTAGTAAAGCAAATGGGGTAGGAAAGAGGTTGAATCGAGGTATTAAGACTGTTCTATTTTATTGTGATGCACTTTGTTAAATAATATTTTTTCTGATATTGAGATGGACCAAACATATTGAAATTTATAATGGCGTTATTTAATGATTAATTAACGTGAATGCCCTTACTAATAATATTTGTTATCGATTTGCGTTTGTGTTTAACTAATTACATTGTTCCAGTTTTATGTATTTTATTAATTAACATAATTAGGCGCATATTACTTTACAAAAGTTGATAGATAGGTGACGTGGTGGCAGCTGCGGTGGATCGAAATACTTACTAGCTTGTAAACGCGTTGAATCAGTGCTCTGAGTATGAGTTTTTACTAGATCGACATAGTACGCGTCAACTAGCTCTTTATAATGAAGATTTTTCGTTCATAAACGCGCCGGTTGGGGCGCTGTACAGGATCTTCATACAATAGCGCTAGTTGACGCGTACTATGTCGAGCTAGTAAAAACTCATAGTAGGGGTACAGTACCCTTAATATTAGTATAGCAAGATCCGTAGCGGCGCTCGCACATCTTATATATTTCCTGCTAAAACTGAAGTTCATAAAATGTTAGTAGGTAGATAGGTAGGTATAGGTATATTTCTAAAGGCCCTCTAGCGTTCTGAAAGAGCCTTGTACTGACAGCCCTACTGCTAAGTGCCGACCCTGCCTTGACCGACGTCTCCAAGGGATCGATGCCACACAAAATGTAGCGCTTTCGTTTGTAGCAATGTAAACATTCTACAAAGATTTGCAGTTGGCTCGTATAGTTTGGTTTAGTTACTGGATTCTAGTGTAAATAATTTGAGTAATTTGGTCGCAAGTTTATTAAAATGATTGAGGTTTGGTGCAAGAACTTCGTATGCGTGGTAGGCTTGAGATTTTGCATAACATAATTACTTACCTATTCAAACCAATAAGATTGGATACAAGCAGTGAGTTGGGTATGAAAATGCAATCCACAAGAGCATGCGAGATCGTTCGTAACTTCTACATTATAACCACTTCCATAAGCTTTTTATTCTACGATTACTATTCGTAAATTAATTTATCCTGAATAAAAACAGTCTCGACAGATCTATTCTCACCAACAGACAATATTCCGCTTTCTACATAATATAAAAGACAGTAAGTAGCTTCTACCAACAAACCGACGATACACGGTTCCAGCACTGGATACATCCAAACTGACCTCATTGGAAGCGAAGTTGTTATGCCAACGTAACATTATGGTTTGTTGATCGATGCGACTGTACCAGTCGTATGTGATTTTATTTTTCCAAAGTTATGATAACTCGGTTTGGCAATAACTTGATTATGGCTGTGTGGCGTGTGACATGAACCACATTATCATGTCTTGTCAGGTTCTGAACTCGTTTTGTAAACCTGCTGTTACATACAAACTCGTGTCTATAGAACCGTATCACTTTTGGAAAATGGCTCTAATAAATATGAATAGAAGAAAATAATAAAAAATATTTCCAATTTATAAGTCAATTTATTTTTATTAAATATAAATAAAATAAACTAAAACTAGCTTAAAATAAACCTTACAAATCTAACAAAACAGGGTGTCCATGTGGCATGGTACCAACCATGTTTCCAATTTGATGAAGTATCATATTGTGTCCCTATTAAATGGCAACGGTAACTAATTATTGGCAATGCCGCTGAAACTTGCAGAAATGAAATGAAATAAAAAATTAAAATCATTTAAATTTGCCTGAAAACTATTATGATTATGTAGCTAAGCACAATAACTTATTGAAGATTTAAATATTCCAGATGATTTCCACAAGAAACTTACAGGTCATATTACTCGATAGACATCAAAGTTAAAATATTATTCATTTGTTATGCCCAAGTTGACAATAAATCTTATTCGACTTACCGTCTTTTGTACCTACAATGTTAGTTATAGGTACTTCGAACTGACCGACCCAATCCCAGCGACGACATTAAAGATATAAGGCCACTTCACAAAGTCTGTAGGCGATAAGGCCACAAAGGGACGGAACAGCTTAGCGTGCCATTGTGTTAATCCCTTATAAGTATAATAATACCCACCAAAAGGGATAATGTAGGGCAAGCGTACACTAGCGACTGGGTGTACTTCTACACTGAGCAAAGACTTCGCAGCTCGGCGTGCTGAGCACTTCGCGCTGCCGCTTGGATAGCACTGCGCTTCGCACGTTGAAAAAAATCAGTTAGACAAAATAGTTCGATTACGAGATTCACGAGGACTCAATCCAAGAAGTTTGACCGACAGTATTTTTTTCCTCGTGGTCATATCAGTTTGGAAAAATAGTTAGTCCACCTGGAAGAACCGAAATCTAGCATAATTATTCATTTCAGAGCCAAACGAGGTTGTGCAATCAATTTGAATGAATTGGCAGTTGCGTGTGTTTCGCTGAACGTAACCTTCGATTTGTGTATACGATTTTCATGATACGTTACGTACGTAGCTATGTAATAATCACAGATTTTGTAGAGCATATTATATCAGGATCGAAAAACCTGGACGCCCATGTGATGAGTGTCATGTGGTATGAATGATATAAATAAAGCTTTTTTTTTTACTTTTATATACCAACTCTTTTGCAAGCTTAAGCCCGCTATCATTGCTATAGCAAGTCTTCGCATTAATAAGTTTCAAAACATATTTCTACACGACTCTAGTGTACACTGGGCTTAGAATACATCTTTTGTCCGGTGACACGGCCGATTCGGTTAAGAACTTTCGGATGTTTGGAAGCTAGATGTTGTTTAATCTGGGTTGCGGTTTGAATGGAAAACGCTTGTTCATTGCTACCTTTTGCCGGTCATTTATTACCTAGGCCCTAAGAATGTTTACGTGTATGAATGTTACACACGATCGCTTAACGTTATCGGTCTAATGAACGAATATCTGTACAAATTATAAAAGAATAATACAAAATATCCAAACTCATGATCAATCGCTAGTATACAAGTAAAGATACACAAAAGCTTGTAGGTTCCGTAGCTTCACTTTACAATAAAATTCTACACTACCTACATAACACTCTTCTGCATTTTTTAATATCACTGAAACATTTGAAAGTTGATAATTGCAACCCGCCCCGACCTCGAGCAGTTGCACATTTAAATTCCCCGTTCGGAATGAGACAACAAAAAGTACGTACTTGTTGCAGTTGTGAAATAGGTCAAACGAGACTACTGGAAACTATTGTGCTATGCGGGCGGGTGGTGCATAGTTGGGGAGAGACGAGGAAAAAATACTAGTAGGTACTGGTAAAGTTTGGTGTGGGTATAGTCTAACTAAAACTAACACAGTCATTTTAACTGTACAATATGAATTTAGTTAAACAGCTTACATGGATGCCGCTATGTCTAGAAAAATACCAAATATACGAGTAAAATTTAAATGACAGAGGGTATAATTTCGAACCTATGCTGGGATATTTAAATTCAACACTCGAAACGTCAAAAATAAACTATTAACAGCAAATAATCGACAATTTAATTTGTCGATGAGTCAAAATAACAATTGCAAGTATAACAATACGGTTTTAAATATCAACACTATACCAATGAGCAATGGATCGGAACACTTTGCTCCCTGTCTAAAACTCGCCCGCTACGGACGCCACAGCGTAAAGTTTGGCCATCCGTCCATCTACCTGCAGCAGGGACATGAAACAATTATTGTGGGCGTATAGTTTTAACCTGAAGTTTCAGTTGTAATGTAGATAATATGGAAACGGAATTGGCGTATTGTGTATATTATGTAAGCAGGTGTTTCTTACTGTAATGTTAGTGTAAGAATGTCGACTACGTTCTTACTGTAAACTCTACGCTGATCGTTCTAAAATTGTTTAGAACATCGAGTAAGTTATCACTTGGCGCCGCCTCCATCGCGGTGCCGCGGTAGTGAGGGGAATTTATAAAATATGTACTAATGCACTCGATGTATGCAGATACATAATTTCCTATAGGTACTGAAAACGTGATGTTTTTCCCCTCTCTTGTCGACAAGTAATTGCACCGCGTGCCCACATTATTTGAATCGAGATCATCTACTATTTTTATCAACATTTATTTGGCTATGCTGGTCCAACATACTACTGGGCACACTAAACACGTGCTACATGAACTTCTTCACACTCTCGCAGATATACAAAATACTTACCCAATACCTACAAATACTTACCATAAAACGAACTTCTCAAAATCGTGGTTACTCTTCTCCTGGGGAGCCCCACCTACCTAAGCCCCTGACCCCTTGTCCACAGGTAAAGTGGACGAGAAAGCGACCCAGCTCCATGCGATAGCTTCGCTGAAGGTGCTGCTGGAAGCCACCAGGCCCACGGCAGGCGGCGCGGGCGCGGCGGCGGCGCGCCACTCGGCCGCGGCCGCGCAAGCCAAGGACAACCCCCTGGACCTCCCCAACGGTGGGCTGCAGCAGGATGTCCAGTTAGATGCTATAGAAGAGGTGAGATTTGATAGTTGCTGGAAAATCTCAAAATCCAAACAAAGATCAGTCTTCAGATGACTCTAGTTAGAAACCGGGCTGAAGCAGGATGTCACGTTAGATGCTATGGAAATTTTTAAAATTCTAAACGAAGATCCGTCTTCGGATATTAAGACTCTAGAAACCGCACAGTAAAGACGGTTGCGATAGTATTTCCAGTTAGATGCTATTGAAGAGATAGGAATCCTCTCCAGTGCTAAAATAGTTATGGGAGCATTAGTAATTGTAAGGCATGATAGCCAGTGCAGGAGCTCTTAAAGAAAGTTGGTTGAATCATTTATCAGCCTTTCACGCTAGGTTATAGCTTCTTCAGCTTATCGGTTACTTTAAAAGAAATCAAAGCTTGATACATGCAGTTCAGTACCTACAGTAAAATTTCAATTCATTTTACAATATGAATAATACTCTTATATGAGCTCCAAGCTGTGACACGATCAGTCGGTGTCGGAACGAAATTGAATTCTTCGCGTTAGCGCTGGTACAAACGTTATATTGCTACGAGTAGTATATCTGTTATGTGTTGTTATATATCCCGTTATTGTTTATGTAACTGCTATGTAATGCTGATCAATTCATGCCGGGGCGGGTTGATCTATAGATAATTGGACGGGGAGAATGGAAGGCTAAATGTTTTGTTGCAAAGATTTAGCGTCGTCGATGTAAAGCGATCATATTTTGGAAGATTCAAGTTTATACTGTTTGTCGATGACTGAGCTCGAGAAACTGTTTTGATGCACATAATCGTCATTTTGCATTCTAGCGACCACGAACTATTTTATGTTTCGTTTCTATTATTATAGTTTGTTTGCAATTGTAGATAGTTATTTATATTATTATTGTTGTGGATACCAATATTGTGGATATTTAACTAATCTTTTTGAATTAAGTAACTAAAAGTAGTTAACCGTTTTGACAACCATACAAGTTACAATTTGGAGCATGGTAGGAGAGGACATACACAACATAATTATTATATTATGTAGGCATGAATTAAATTCGCGAAAGTTTTAACACTTCTAATACTTATTCTTCAAGTTTAATGCAACTAGCCGGCAATAGGCCTGGAGACAGACTAGTATAATCTCAGTAACAGGGTTCATATTAGTACCCCATGGGTACGAAACCCTAAATAATTATATTGCTCTTACTCATTTCACATCACTAATTTCAAAAGCTCTTACACGACATAAATTTGCTTAACATACAAACGCCTAAAATTGACCACGATTTTCACGAAAATGCCTATTCATTAGGTTCAGTTTTCGAAAGCCAAATCTTATTCAATCCGAGCACTTACTGGAAACTCTTGAAAGCACCTTTATTTAGGTCGCCGGAGTCATTAATAACGAGACGTGTCGCTGTCCAGAAACAATGGGCGCCGGTGGGCTCACAGTGGGCCCACAGTGGGCCCACAATGGCCGAGCGTTGTATGAACTTGCTAATGTTTGAATTTTGCGGTGAGTGGCTGCGAAAGACGACGATGAATGGTTTTTGAGATACTGCTGAAATTATGAAGACTTTGCTTCACAAATGGTGTAAGGTGATTTGGGTGTTTAGGGAACTGTAAGCGAATGGCAAAAACGGAACCCTTAGAAATTCGTCATGTTCTGTCCGTCACAGTCACATATAGACTTTTTCTGACTGGCGCTATTTGGCAAGACAGTTGTGAAATTACGACTTTTATTTAGCACAAAATATAGAATTTCATGAATCTTTGTCTGAAGTGAACCCTACCGAGCAATTTGTCTTATCTATGAAGGATTTAATTTGACAGATGGGATTCCGATGTCTATATTTATTGGGGTAGATTAAGGTATAGAAACAGATATCAGCCTTGAATTTGGAGTAGCAGTTTGAGGATTAGGAATGGTTCGTTATATTTCATGAATAAGTTATCAGATTACTACTGAAAGAAAACTGTTACTTCACTTTTTGAAATAACTAGTCGTGCTCCTCCGTACAGTACGAGTATAAGAAAGAACCACAAAATATGGAAATGCTTTGCCTTTGTCTGTGTTACCGTCTAGATACGAGTAGGTACATTTACAACCCTGTTTCTCAGTCAAACGTGGATAAGTACCTAATCGTATCTTCTAGGCAAGCTAGCTTCTAGGCTAGTGCTTTACCTTTGGCTACATCGTCAGGTGAGATTGTAGCGCACCCTCGCGTAGAACTTCATAAAGGAAGGAACCTCAAAGTTCCTAGTAGAGGGGACTTACCATGACGTCTTATTGCGATCCAATTGAGGACCTAAACATAATCGTTTTACTACATCGTACCATGACGTCTTGTTGTGACATCTTGACGCTCAATTTAGGTTGATTTTAAATCTACAGGGATTGACGTCTACCTAAATTATATCGAAAGCTATGTATTATTATTATTTAAAGGGAAACAATTATGTTTAGGTCCTCAGTTGGATCGCAATAAGACGTCATAGTAAGCCCCCTGTAATGAAAACCAAATATCAAATTGAAGGTGTCTCTAGGTAGACCCGTTTAGTAACACGTAGGTACATACCGGGCACGTGTCGTTTTCCCGGCCGCGGAAGTGGGAAACCCCGGGGGTCCCAGATTCGGAGTTCAACAAATGATGCAAAACCCCTCAACAACGGTTAATAATGTATCACGTGCACAGATATACAAGAATCAGATGCCGCAAGTTCACTCCTAAAATTGTTGATACGCCGCGCCACCTGTACCTACTTGTGAGAAGTTGTGATGGACATATGAAATTAAATTGTACCTATTTTTAGATGGAGTTAAACTAACACCAGATGTCAACAAATTGTTATTATTTAACACTAATAATATTATTATTATCGGCGTGATCATTTCAGTTATGCCGATTATCGCTGAGCAGTTGACAAAAATTGGTGTTTACCAACGCCATTTTCTATTCCCACCGCTTGTGTCATATCTTTGTCAACCTTCTATAAACACGTGGTCGAAACGATCCACAAAGAGCCCTTCTGAACAGTAAAAACTAATTAGCGTAATACGCCTATTTATTTGCAATTTTTAAGTAGCATGGTAAACTTACGGTATCTTACTTCTTTGTCTGTGGAGGCGTCCATCTGCGGCGGACATTACTCACACCTGTTTACCCGGCATACCTACCTCCCCTCGTCGTGTTTGTTGACACCTCGAATATGTCTGCTACCATTTGGATTTGGAATATAAATAGTATTTAGAAACGATATTGCTCCTAATGGAATATTTACTGATCCTTTAACATTTCTGACTTCAATCAGACGAAAACTGTTGTCTACGAGTTCAAAGATAAAGGAACGAAGGAAATCAATAAAGCTATTCAAACTTGGCAAGTTCGAGACAAAGTTCATGCCTTGTGGCATCTCCAGAAAAATACTTAACCCGTTCTTTTGTTCCAGATAGGAGACCTGGAGGAAGATACGACCCCACTGGACATGTCGTGGCCTTCCGGGTTCCGCAAACGGCTGACGTACCTATTGGTCGCGCCCATTGTCTTCCCCTTATGGATCACCCTCCCGGACACCAGGACGCCGAGAGGTAACACCCTTTATTTGAGGGAAGAGTTCTGTTGAGGTTAGCTGACCTTGGTTTCTGCACCATACTGACGGCAAGAATGCCACCAGCGCGGTTATTGACGAAGAAGACGCATCGCTAAGTGTTTAGAGCGCTATGCAATTAACTCGGTTTGGTAGAGGTATCACTTTCATATGATATGCGTCATGAGCAAACCAATATGGGTTAGATATTATATTGTATTTCACAAAAGCCTCTCGTAAGTTTCCGATGCTTCCGTCAATTGGTGCGAAACAGAATTCGTTTATTCTATTCGGAATTCTTTTATCCGCAAAACCCTCCATATTTTATCGAACAATATCCCCATGAAATAAACAAAAATCCGTGCCCATATTTGCGGAGGAATAAACTTATTGTTTTCCTTTGGCTTTCTTTTCCAATATCTGAAGTGCCAAGGACTGGTCAGGTCACCGAATTTAAATCGGTCAGGGGAAATATTTATGGGTCAACAGCGGACGGATGCCTGTGACCTTTCGGAAGACTGCCCTAGAATACAAGGGCCATAAAACACATACGTTTATGACGTCACATGTGCACCTATTTCTTGGTTGGCAGTTCTTCAACAGAAGCTTCTAGTGTTCTTTGTGGTCCATAAAAATTCGAGACATGACTGTATAAAGTCGAATTTTTATGTTCCACATTTTTAAGGGCACATAAAATGTAGATTGGGATCATAAACTTCGATAACTGCCGATATGTCGTTGAAAGTGGATATAAATTGGTCGCCCTTTTATATATAGCGTACTTAGTGAAACCTACAAATTATTTGTCAGTTCAGTGTAACTCTGAAATGATTATTTTTCATTCTTGTTCCACAAAATGGTCCCAAACAGCTGCGAAACAGTAACTTCCGTTACAATCAACTTCAATCAACATGGCATAACAGTAACTTATAGCGTGTAAAGTAACATATTCAATCATTACATATTCATATTCTAGTTCAATGGCTGTCTACAATCTTACTAATATTATAAAGCCGAAAGTTTGTGAGTGTGTGTGTATGTGTGTATGTTTGTTACTTCTTCACGCTCAAACGGCTGTACCGATTTCGATGAAATTTGGTATAGGGGTAGATTGAACCTATGAGACGGACATAGGCTATCTTTTGTCTCAAAAAATAATCTCGAAGGGGATGAAATAGGGGTTGAAAGTTTGTATGGGGAATCCATAATTCTTCAAGTTAGGGATCTGAAAATTCTTATTAAGGCTTTTGGTACTAAATAAATAAATACGGGTTTCAGCTTTTTTGCAAAATCATCCCTAAAGGGGGAAAAGCAAGGGGGTTGAAATTATTAGGTATTCGTTAGATGCACCCCCAACGGACCACAATAAGCGGCTGAACGGATCGTTATTTAAAGAGGGAGAAGTCGATGGGAGGAACGGTGGGAGAGTGCGGGGAAGGGAGAAGGAGAAAGGAGGAGAGTGGGGGGAAAGACGAGAGTGGGGGGAGAAGAGGGTAGAGTGGGGAGAAAGACGGGGAGAGCGGGAAGAAAGAGGAGAGAGTGGGGGATAAAGAGGGGAGAGTGAGAGGAGAGTGGGGTGAGAAAGAGGGGAGAGTGGGGGGGGGGAGAATGAGGGGAGGTTGGAGAGAAAGAGACGGGAGATCAGGGAGAAAGAGGGGAGAGTGGGGGAAAAAGAGGGGAGAGTGGAGGGAGAAAGAGGGGAGAGTGGGTTAAAAAGAGGGGGGAGTGGGGGGAGAAAGAGGGGAGAGAGGGGAGAAAGAGGGGAGAGTGGAGGGAGAAAGAGGGGAGAGTGGGGGACAAAGAGGCGAGAGTGGGGGGAGAAAGAGGGTAGAGTGGGGGTAGAAACAGGGGAGAATGGGATGAGAAAGAGGGTAGAGTGAGCGAAAGAGAGAAAGTGGGGGGGAGAAAGAGGGTAGAGTGAGGAAAAAGAGGGGAGAGCGGGGAGAAAGAGGGGAGAGTGGGAAGAAAGAGAGGGGAGAGTGGGGGAGACAGAGGGGATAGTGGGGTGAGAATGAGGTGAGAGTGAGGTGATAAAGAGAGTAGAGTGGAGAGGAAGAGGGGAGAGTGGAGGGAGAAAGAGGGAGAGTGAGGGAGAAAGAGGGTAGTGTGGGGGGAGAAAGAGTGGAGAGTGGGGGAGAAAGAGGGGGAGAGTGGGGGAGAAAGAGGGGGAGAGTGGGGGGAAAAGGAGGGGAGAGTGGGGGGAAATAGGGGAGTAGGGGAAGAGGGGAGAGTAAGGGGAAATAGGGGAGAGGGGAAGAGGGGAGAGTGGGGGAGAGAGAATTTGATTCGCAGAAAGGTTATCTTCTAACTTAGGACATAGGCTACGAACATAATTATTAAGTCATCATCATAATCATCGCCGTTTTCTATCAATGCGATAAAAACTGAAAAACTACCCAATATGCGTAAAATTTCGTACGTAGATAGGTTATCCCGCAACTTACGACTTAGGCTTTAATTCATCATCATCATCACCACCATTTTGCATAAGTGCAATAAAAACTGTGACAAACTACCCCATTGGCATGAAATATGGTATTTTTATAGCTTATATATTACCTTATACCCCAACTTACACATTCACAGTGGCCTAAAAACTGTGAAATAGTACCTTAAGTTGCATAAAATGTATTATGCAGATAGTTTAGAGACACAATATAGGCTACAAATCATCATCATCACCATCATCATCACTGTTTATTTGTCCATCAGTGTGATAATAACTGTGAAAAACTACCTAACCTCTGTATTTTCTCTGACACAATGTTACAAGTCGTATCTAACAGCCACCGCTCTATAGGTTTTATAATGTGAAACGCGGGTGAAACCGCGGGGCGCAGCTAGTAATCCATATTCAAGAGTAATAATTGTACACCGAAAAGTCTAATAATATTTTTAAACCCAAATCTTTTCTTTCCAGGGAAGAACCTTTTCCCTATAACATTTATAGGGTCGATAGTATGGATAGCATTTTTCTCGTACCTCATGGTGTGGTGGGCCAACGTGGCGGGGGCCACGGCCATGGTGCCTCCAGAGGTGATGGGGCTGACGCTGCTGGCTGCGGGTACCTCGGTGCCGGACCTGATCACGTCGGTGATCGTCGCGAGGAAGGGTTTCGGAGATATGGCTGTATCGAGCTCTGTCGGGAGTAATATTTTTGATGTTACTGTTGGGTGAGTCCTCCTTTTGTTAAATCATTGCTACATAGGTTCGTGTTTGACAACTATTTCAATGCGGTCTACGATTGTGCAAGTATCCTGGGAGTCAATTCTGATAATTTAGGAGCGCTGCAATCGAATCTCACTGGAGTGACGTTGGAATAGTATGTGACATGAAGTCTGCTTTTTTTTACTAATTCTGCTTGTCAATTAGAACATTTGAACACAAACTATTTCGAAGCCATACTATTGAGATTCGATTGAAGCCTTCTTAAATTAGCAGTATTGACCCTATGTTCACTCGTGACTTGAAGATTCCCACTGTCGGGAGAAAACATTGTCCGGCAAAGAATCCCACTCCTTTGCGGTGCGCATAAGAAATGTAGAAGCAATTCGTTTCGTGCGTAAAGGTGTATTCAACTGTGGCTTCCTTTATTTCATTGGATTTATTCACGTGAACAAATATTCCACTGCAACCGGAGAAGAAAAATATCAGAAGATACAAAGTCCCTCAAATCCGTTACACAGTCGAGTGGAAAACTACACAGATTTTTTACAAACATACAGACATACTTTCGTATGTGGCTCGAAACAACACACCTAGTCAGTAACTTACAACGTACAGAGGCGCTGCATTATTTAGGATTAAAATTAAATTAAACTCTAACAGCTAGTAAAGTTAGGAGGTACTTTCCTTGCTCTCTGCGGATTCGTAAATAACGAAAATGCCCCTTAACTACCCTGAACATTGCACTCCCCCCCTCCCTTCCCACCCCTGGTGCAGTTTGGGGCTGCGCCAGGAATTACGCATTAGGGATACGTGCATTTCCTTTATTACATTCAGCTGCTTTGTAATCTTCTTTAGTAGGACATGCAAGTGAGTAACTTTAGGACAAAGAGTCTTTAACTACACCACAGGGTGGCCACTCCATACAAACGGCTGAATCTAACTAAATCGAACAAAAGACAAGCGACTCTGTATGCGAACGAAGCAATAGCGACGTCCGCGTTGTACTCCATTGGTAGCCAAACTCGCTCAAAATGTCAAGTAAACCCCAATCTGCCATCTCGCTCTAATTTAAAAATAGAGAGAGTGTCCCTTCTTCTATAGTTTTAATAGGTATTCTATGCCTACACTACATTCCTACAATCTGAACTTTAGACAAAGAAGGGAAGATTCTGATGATATCATTTTTATAAATATCGTTATACACCAGTCTTAAATCAGACATAAACCCAGAGAGAAAGTTTACCTTCAGCCTTCACTTTGTTTTTAGTATCCTCGTGGTTTGGCGTAATTATTCGAAGTATTTGCCATCATTTATATGGCAATCGTTTCTAAATTCAATGCTGCAGTTTTTCCGACCTTGCTGTACGAACCAGGAACGGTTCATCATTACAATTAAAACTACCAAGTTTCGACCTTAAAACTGACAAGCTACGCGAACTCAGTGAAAATCGATTACGAACTCTAATTTAGAGTTCTGTGTAGGAAATCGATTTCAACCTACCTACCTACGTATGTGCAGGACATGGTTAAGGTAACACGATGTATTTATACATTATTTTAATCTTATAATAATTTCGTTTAACAATATGAGAGGTCTGAAGTTATAGATTCGTTCATGGACATTATTTATAATGGGCTAGTAAAACTACTATTGGCACATATTCATCCACATTGTGCCAATAAAACTTCTGGGTGTTCAATTTAGTTAATACGTTGCCAAAATTATTAAGAAAAGCCAGTTCTGTAAAATAATGTTTAGACATCACGAGCACACACATACATAATGCTGACTCCCACTAAGATTCCCTATTTCTACGGAGTCTAGAGCTTACGGGAGAAATAGTCTCAAACACACAGACTCAGAGTCTGTGAGAGAAATCCGTTGTCCACTACAAATATTTGCTCTGCACGGGTATTGAACCTTCAGCCTTACGCTTCGCCGTTGACTTATCACCAACTTACGTCACGTAGGCTGCTACACAACTATCAAAAAGTAACTTATCATAAAATATTAATTCCGACACTGCAACCTATTGAAATAAAGGTCTAAGTAGAATAAAGTTGAAATATAAAACCAGCCCCATGGACATTTACGCCCCATTTACGCCCCAACCTTCAGCCTGTCCTCATCACCCCTCGCCACCCATGGCCTCAGCTACCACCCATGGCAATCGCAACCTTGCGTGATGATATTCATGCTGTGAAAAACTGTGTCTATCTGTACCATAAATGTCGTAATTACCGTCTTGAGATTGGTTATTATGAGGCTATATGAATACGTTGTACTCGTACTTGTCTCTCATTCTAACCCCCAGTTTCTGGAACGTTAGTTGGCTGTGACAGTAGATTAAAACTATCGTTGTCTCTATCTGACTCTAAATAAATGACAAGGATGGCAATAGAATTAAACTGTAGTCAAAATTGACTGACGTTTCAGAAACCGGCAGTAAGATGTCTGAATGAAATGCTCATACGTTACAAATTGGGCGAGGCATCTCATTGAGTATCAATTAGTTATTGTGTGCCGTTACATTTCTGAGGATGAGAGAGGAGTAGCGATGTCATAATATTATAGGATAGCACCCGTAGATGTGTGCCAACAAATTGAAATTGTCACTAAACCTATTTATAAATTGCTAATAATGAAAACACGAAAATACAGAAACAGTTTAACGTCCATAAATAGACACTGCAGCTTCCCAAATCTAAAGCAAACAATAAATTGTACATTCAAAAAAACCTCAGCATAAATCCTAGCACTCCTAGCAGAACGTGTTTGGTTTCGTAAAATGCTCGCAGCCACAAATCTTACGGCTGGCGTCGGAGAAACATTTGCTGCTAACGGGCGATTTATCATTAAAATAAAAGCACCCAGAGCCTTGGCTTGCAGTGTTATTCTTGAAAGTATTGGGACAATTTGGTGTTTTAACCGCGCTTACTTCTCAATCACAAAGTCTTAAAAGTATGATAGCTCATCAGCAACCGAAATGAGCCTTTAATAATTAATTGCAGTCTTTAGAAGTTAAATGCATTATTCATTCTTACTCAGAAACGATATTAAGTGTAGTTTACTGGCAATCATAGATGGCTCCATTACTAGCTACCGATTATCTTCATTATAGATTACAGAACAACCCGTCAGTCTGCCATATTATGACGTATTCATAAACCTTAACCGCTGATTCTGGTGGTACGCCGCTCAACTTAGCTACCTTTTATTAATCAACTGCCTTTATTCCATACCCTTACGTACATTCGCAACGAGCATATTGTTGACCCAAAACTGGCATAGAAATCTGGAAACCTCTATTTGCTTACGACACACAAAGCCAATCCTTTTCTTGGACTTCCCGAGTGTTACATTTCGCCGCATACTTCGATCAATACTTTCTGTACGAAACGTACTGTACAAATCCTTCGATATAAGGTCTACAATGCTACAAACTTGCGGCATATTTTTATCTGTACTTTTTTAAGTCACGTAGTCTAAGATTTTGAGCTATAGCTTTTATTTGATGTTGTTGCGATTTTTATGTAGAGCTTTCAAAGGGTTGCCGTTTTTCAAATGCGTTATTAACTTTACTTCTTATGAAAACTACAAAAAGCTTGTACCTATATTTTTTAACTTCAACCATTTTGGTTACTTAAATAATGTTTACATCTTTGCCTCTACTGGAGCCTCCGTAATGGTCAATATTATGTTTTAAAAGAGTAAATTTAAGGAAATACTTAATAATAACATATTCCCTTGCTTCCATCTCTAAATCCTTCTTAGGTACTTCCTGTCAAACAAATGTAGGTACAGCCAGCTGTGTTGCAAGTCTCGAACGAATACCTAAAGCGTTTTAATTAAATCCTGTAGGTTAATCTCCGCGGTATTGTTTCAAAATATAATTACAATATCCAAGTGAGCCAATGTTGCCATATTCAAATGTAATGCGGAATTAGTAGGAAAGCAATTTCTTGAAGCGTGTCGACAACCGAGTTGACGCACTACTACTATTTAAAAACAAGGCAATTCAAAAGCCGTTCGTGATTAAAGCTATTTCAGATAGAGATTTGTTTGTATGACGTGATCGCTATCTGATGGAAACCGCTGCCTAGATCAATTCCGCTCAAGGTAATCAACCTTTATCGGTTACAGTATGACCTTATTCTTGTTGTTATTAGTCATAACACGACCCACCCCTCTCCGTGAAGGGGGTGAAAATTCAGTATAAAAATAACAATTTGATATTTTGTTACGTATGTTTTTTCACACTCACCCTTTAAACATTAACTTATAGTCATTCTTTCCACAGGCTTTCTCACCCCTGTAATTTCGGGGATTGTTTTTTACTTTTGTTTACGAGTCTTGCTTGAAAACTCAGCGGTGACAGATTGACTGCGCCGACGACGGGTGACAGATTGACCGCGCCGATGACGGGCGACAAGTTGACAGTTCGCGTTCCTTTTTCTTTTGGTTTGGCTTCGCCCGGTCGCGCAAATGTCGCCACTCGACTAAATACCGATATCGATCTCTACTAAAGTTAATCCCGGCGGGCGCGTCTGCCATCTTTGGATTGCCGCCGAGTATTATAATCGACTAAATTTGAGAATCGATATCAGTTGATGTTTGGTGCGGCAGATGTCAGCCCCGCCCTTCAGGTCCTACCGATTTTTTCCCAGCACAACGGGTATAAAACCGACGCGCAACGGACCTCGAGCCTTTTTATTTTTCCGAATTTACGCGGAGCCCCGGTCGTTTTGCTGTCGGTGTTTAGGGCTCCCTTGTGCTAGTGCGTGGTTTGTGCCGAGTTGGATTGTTGTGCGCTTAGTGAGTCCCAAGTTTCGACGGCGCTCCATCGGCAGACCACGCGCACTTTGACGGCGCTCCAGCAGCGACTCCCGCGCACGGGAAGGCCCGCCGACAGGTAAGCACCGCGTGGTTTTCCCCTCGCCTCGATTCTCGGGCGCCCCTGGCTCGTTCGTAATGCTAATCACGCCTATTCTTTACAGCAAACCCGACGAACGTTTACACGTTGTCCACGTGCGTCCCGCGGGTTCCAAAAGGGCGAAGACTGCCCTTCTTTTCGACCACGCGGCCGGCGCGGATCCGCCGCGAGGTCACGCCTTCTTTTACCCTGATTTAAAGGTGAGCAATTTCTTTTGTTAGTCGGCCCGCGTGCATAAACCGCGGCGTCGTCAAGCGTACCAAATCACTTCAAATCTTTTCAATCATTTAGGGCTTCCAGCCCTAACCTTGTTTAACCTCTTCCTCCTATGCCGGGCCTCCGCCCCGGCAGGAGATTTTCGTCATTTTACAACTTGTAACGTGTCTTTTGGACGGCGCGTTCCAGGGTCGTTGGAGGACCCCCAGTTCGTTGGAGGACCCCCAGTTCGTTGGAGGACCCCCAGTTCGTTGGAGGACCCCCAGTTCATTGGAGGACCGCCATTTTGAGCGGAAAACCTCGAGTGCGGTGAGCGCCCGCTGCCCTCCATCTAGTGGCGTGACGCCGTCGGCCTGCGACCTTCAACGGCGAGCGTACCAGGCCCGCCAGGTCGTCGCTTCCTTCTGCGTGCCGGCGTGCCGTACAGGACAGTACCAATCCCACCTTCGTACCTTCATTTATATAACCACAAGGTCCCAGCGCCCACGCTGGGTGGCGCTCGAACCTTCTGCCTTACTCGAGAGCAACCCTGGCATTAATCTTTATCTAAATTTAACCGCGAGCTATCCGGCTCCGATTAGGCCTTTCATATATATCAAAATTGCAACCATTGGCACACTGAATAGGTAGGAGAGTATTTAAATTATAAGATCTTTACTGTAATAAAGCCCCGTCTTCCACGGAACTGAGGTCTCACTGGAGGCCTCCATTCTCATTGTATAAATTCAATTATTTTAATAAACAATTTCGTTTGGGCATTACTATTTCTGGTATTTCATTTACAAAACCTTAGCTGAACTTAGGTAGGTAATACATTCACCGGAGAGTTGCGGGTTCGATTCCCTGACCTCCGGATTATACATGTAACAGTGGCGCCACGAACAGGGAACCTTTTGCTCTCGAGATCCAACCACAGTGCCTTCTGCACCGAGGAAGGAAAGGCAAATTTTTTTTCTTTTTGTACTAACCTTTTAGAAACTTAACTTTTACTTGTGGTTTTACTATTTACATTTATTGCTGTGACAATTCTATTGTGCTATTGTGTACTAGGGTGTATTTGCAATTTGTTTTAGAATCTATACCTTAGACACATTTATTATTTTAATTATTGTTAACATTGTGCCAACGGTGTAGTCGCAGTAAGATAAACTTAATTTAACTTTTCACAATGGAGCATCATATTGCCATGGGCTCCGCAGCTATGAACTGGGGTTGCAGTACTAGTATCTGGTGGTCGATTAGGAATAATTCAAATATTAAATTGCATAATCCAATTCATTCATAACGGTGCATTCATTCAATTATCTTACATTATGCAATTATTTAGACAGTTGTAATGCATTGTTGACTTTTATTATGGATATTATGGAATGTTGACTTTTATAATTTCATTGATGCAATTCTTTTTACAAATTCAATGTTTACAATTTCGCCTCTATTGGGTAATTTTTTTTGTTGTTTGTTGAATGTTGACAATTCTATTTAGTTTTGAATGGTTATAGAATGGTTTATGAAGTTTTCTGTTGGTGTTAATCATTTTAGTAGGTACCTTGGATTTGGACAATTTCCTGTTTTCTTTTTTTTATTTCAAACATATTTTTTTTCTTTCCATTACAAGTAGTGAATCTGTTTTGTCATTTCAAACATTTTGCCACCCCTTTTTGCCTATTTTTGGGACATTATTAGACTTTTACAAACTTCTTATTTTTTCACGGATTGAGGAGGCTTGAATTTTGTTTTTTTTTGGAAAGCAGGGGTTTTTGAAAAGCTTCGCCCCACCTTTTGTCTCTCTTGGAGAGGGACGTTTTTTCCGGTTTGCTGGGTTCGGGTACTTTTATTTTTCAGTTTTCGGACCGGCACATTTTTTCGGATTTTGTGGTGCGAGCTTCAACCCTGTTTTGGGTAACGATTCACACTGGCCTTTGGCGTTTTCGCGCCGTTTTTTTTCTATGGTGTCAATTTTCTTTCATTTGACACCGTAGGACATTCTGTCATTCAGCCCCACCCCGGGATGAGTGAAGCCAAGGTGACCGTTTCCTTTCCTTTTTCACATTCTTCCAAGCCTTCCCCTTTTTACTTTTTCTCTTTTCTACCTCTTTTTAGGGTCTTCACAGGTCGATTCGAGTTCTTCTCGAGGTTTCTATTTTTTTTTCAAGATGAGCTACTCTTTTTTCTTTAATTGTTTCTTTTTCATTATCAACTTTAAGTGGGGTATGGTTGTGAGTGGATAATTGTTTTCATCATTGAATTAGGTTGTGTAACCGAGGTTAAGCTTCATCGCGTTCGGTTCCGGCCGCTGGGGTATCAACCCCTCGCTTATTTCAAATTAAGTATACTTTCTTTCACAGAATTCTTTTAACAATTGACTTTCTTCCTCGTTGGCTCGGGGCGACAAAATTAAAACACAACAATTTATAATTTTTGGAATAGGGAAACAAACAATTTAATTAACAAACCTTTAATAGTATTTGACAACAAACCTTTTACTAATTAAATTACTTATTTCAAAGCGGTGCATAACTTGTAAAACAAGCCTTATATGCGTAACGGTACTCAACTTGTGCCAATAAATGCCATTGAGTACCGGGTCCTTTCCTTCCTTTAGAATCAAAATTTTGCCTCTACCAATTAAAATACATTAGAATGTTACCACCCCCCCCCCTCTATTGGTAGTCAGTAGTTGTCATCTGTGAATTTCCAATTTTTTTTTATTATTAGCTTTGCCCTATCAAAATTTACTTCTTTCCAAGCGGTACATAACTTGTAAAATTAAGCCTTATATGTCAAGCGGTGCATAACTTGTAAAACAAGCCTTATATGTGTAACGGTACCCAACTTGTGCCAATAAATGCCATTGGATACCGGGTCTTTTCTCTTCCTTCAAAAATAAATCTAAACTGTTCAGATTCAGTCTTCTCTCTAGAAGATCACCAAAATTTATTTTTTCCAAGCGGTACATAACTTATAAAACTAAGCCTTATATGTCAAGCGGTGCATAACTTGTAAAACAAGCCTTATATGTGTAACGGTGCCCAACTTGAGCCAATAAATGCCATTGGATACCGGGTCTTTTCCTTCCTTTCGAATTTCAACTAAAATTCAAAACTGTACCAATAAAACCATCCTTCAAGCGCTTCACGCCAGGATTAATTAAATTAAAAAAAAAAAAAAATACTTTGTTGTTAATTAATTAATTAAAATCGTAATTAACATCCTAAACTTGAGTCCACGGGGTAAGAAATCATTAAACTAGTTTTCCTACCCAAATATTAGGTTGTCCTTATACTACAATATGATGACCACTCACAATGCATAACCCCTTCGTTGTAAACAATTCCTCTTAGGTAATGTAGGTCTTTTGTTACAGATCGACAAACATTAAATAGCCCTAGGTCCTATTTATAATTTAACTAAGCTTTCCATTTAGAAATAACCTCGGCTTTCGGATTGGCAAAGAGGGAACCCTTTTAATTTTTAGGTGTTTTCAGCGCGGAAATTGTTTTTTTTTAGGTTTTACTTTTTTGACCATGGCGTGGTCTGACCCAGAAATTGTGGGCTTTGCGCTGGATTTTTTGTATTTTATGGCAGAATGGACGGGACAGATCACTACCTCTGAAAATTACAATGCTAGGATTTTATTTTGTGGTTCTCTTACAGAAACATTTTCAAGACGGGCTTCGCTACAGAAGTTACCGCACCTTTTTTTTACTTTCAGGTGATTTGAGCCGGGAAGTGAACTTTTCTTCGTTTTTTTTATTTTCGACTATGGCGCGGCCTGACCCAGAAATTGTGGGCTTTGCGCTGGATTTTTGTATTTTATGGCAGAATGGACGGGACAGATCGCCACCACTAAAGTTTAAATGGTTAGGTTTTGTTTTTATGGTTCTCTTACAGAAACATTTTCAAGACGGGCTTCGCGATAGAAGTTACCGCACCTTATAACACGCTTTTGGTTTGATAGGCGTTACGATTCAGTTCCGCATGGGCTGATCGTAGCTACCAAGATCGAACCATCCTTTTCATGTTCCTCCTCTAGAAACATCTTCAAGACGGGCTTCGCGATAGGAGTTACCGCAATTTAAACTTTAATTTCAACTGTTATTTCAACTTTAATCTCAACTTTAATTTCAATTTTAATTTCAACCGTATGGTACGCATTGGCAGGTAATTCTTTTTTTTTGCATTCCTGAGTTCCAGAGGAGACCGTAAACAAGTGTCACCCTTATAATTCCAGGTAACCGTTTTATTTTAGCGCCCTCTGTCGGTTAGCGGTGGAACAACTTGAAGATCGCGAATCGATACGTTACGCCGTCGATTCTCTTACCGTTTCAACCGTTAGATATCACTATTCTCGTGAGGATTTTGTTGAGCTGGATTGTTTTGAGACTGTTCCGAGCGTACGGCCCGGTTTAAATATAGTTTACTACTGGATAGGAAGGTACCGTCGTAAATTTTGAAAATAATAATCTTCTAAATATTAACGTTTTGAATTATGCTGGTTCTGATTTACTGGCTTCAGTTTAACTTCACCTGTTCCGATTTGGACAGGTCTTACGAGCAGAACAAGACCCCTTCCGTGGCTCGATCGGACGCTTTATGATGGAACTCATGTATTTTCGGTAACACCACCCATATCAACCTACACTTACTCATACACTACTCATACACACCCCTATCAACAGATCCACACTTACACGTCTAAACACCATCACGCATTTATACCCACTCGTCAACATAGTCACCCCTACGTACGTAACCATACATCCATGCGCCTCGACACGAAAGCTCCCTTCGCTCAAGCCTTTAAAATTATTTTAAATAAACAGCTCAGCTTGCATCGGTAATAATTTATTTGATATAACTTCAGAGGACAGGTGTTTACAAAATTAATACTAAATTATCATGTTATACTTTGCAGTTTGTTGTTACTCTTGACAAAGGTAATGCAGATCTTCGTTAGGACTATGACGGCCTTTCCGTAACAGCTCCACCTATCGGCGTGCGCCGGAACCATCTCAAAGCGAAACAGCATCGATTCGTAGTTTCAATCTATCTATGACAACACCCGCGGTCAACCGATAGATGGCGTTAATATTCATTCTTGAATTGTTTGTTCGTTTCAGTTAAAATTTGTTAATCCTCTTCATTTTCTTTCTTACAGGCCAAGATTCTAAACATAGTGATCGGCATTCTGTTTGCTCCGATTGATCAAACAGGTTTAGTGTCGTTTTCCGTTTCGTTTCTTTTAAGCTTCGGAGAGTTCTTTTCAGGTGAACTGTTGCCCTCCACCTACTGTGGTGAGGCAACTTCACGATTGGAGTAGTTACCTACGCTTATGGGCGTGGAGCCCGCTCGACGCTTTCCGATCCGACGAGTCCGGGTTCGAACTAGAGCACGTCCTCTTCACCTTCGGGGATCGGGTAGTTTCGAGCTGGGGTCCAGCTCAGGATTTTCTCTTGCTTTATCCCGATAAAATCCTTATCGGGGAAGGGGGTGTTGTTACGTATGTTTTTTCACACTCACCCTTTAAACATTAACTTATAGTCATTCTTTCCACAGGCTTTCTCACCCCTGTAATTTCGGGGATTGTTTTTTACTTTTGTTTACGAGTCTTGCTTGAAAACTCAGCGGTGACAGATTGACTGCGCCGACGACGGGTGACAGATTGACCGCGCCGATGACGGGCGACAAGTTGACAGTTCGCGTTCCTTTTTCTTTTGGTTTGGCTTCGCCCGGTCGCGCAAATGTCGCCACTCGACTAAATACCGATATCGATCTCTACTAAAGTTAATCCCGGCGGGCGCGTCTGCCATCTTTGGATTGCCGCCGAGTATTATAATCGACTAAATTTGAGAATCGATATCAGTTGATGTTTGGTGCGGCAGATGTCAGCCCCGCCCTTCAGGTCCTACCGATTTTTTCCCAGCACAACGGGTATAAAACCGACGCGCAACGGACCTCGAGCCTTTTTATTTTTCCGAATTTACGCGGAGCCCCGGTCGTTTTGCTGTCGGTGTTTAGGGCTCCCTTGTGCTAGTGCGTGGTTTGTGCCGAGTTGGATTGTTGTGCGCTTAGTGAGTCCCAAGTTTCGACGGCGCTCCATCGGCAGACCACGCGCACTTTGACGGCGCTCCAGCAGCGACTCCCGCGCACGGGAAGGCCCGCCGACAGGTAAGCACCGCGTGGTTTTCCCCTCGCCTCGATTCTCGGGCGCCCCTGGCTCGTTCGTAATGCTAATCACGCCTATTCTTTACAGCAAACCCGACGAACGTTTACACGTTGTCCACGTGCGTCCCGCGGGTTCCAAAAGGGCGAAGACTGCCCTTCTTTTCGACCACGCGGCCGGCGCGGATCCGCCGCGAGGTCACGCCTTCTTTTACCCTGATTTAAAGGTGAGCAATTTCTTTTGTTAGTCGGCCCGCGTGCATAAACCGCGGCGTCGTCAAGCGTACCAAATCACTTCAAATCTTTTCAATCATTTAGGGCTTCCAGCCCTAACCTTGTTTAACCTCTTCCTCCTATGCCGGGCCTCCGCCCCGGCAGGAGATTTTCGTCATTTTACAACTTGTAACGTGTCTTTTGGACGGCGCGTTCCAGGGTCGTTGGAGGACCCCCAGTTCGTTGGAGGACCCCCAGTTCGTTGGAGGACCCCCAGTTCATTGGAGGACCGCCATTTTGAGCGGAAAACCTCGAGTGCGGTGAGCGCCCGCTGCCCTCCATCTAGTGGCGTGACGCCGTCGGCCTGCGACCTTCAACGGCGAGCGTACCAGGCCCGCCAGGTCGTCGCTTCCTTCTGCGTGCCGGCGTGCCGTACAGGACAGTACCAATCCCACCTTCGTACCTTCATTTATATAACCACAAGGTCCCAGCGCCCACGCTGGGTGGCGCTCGAACCTTCTGCCTTACTCGAGAGCAACCCTGGCATTAATCTTTATCTAAATTTAACCGCGAGCTATCCGGCTCCGATTAGGCCTTTCATATATATCAAAATTGCAACCATTGGCACACTGAATAGGTAGGAGAGTATTTAAATTATAAGATCTTTACTGTAATAAAGCCCCGTCTTCCACGGAACTGAGGTCTCACTGGAGGCCTCCATTCTCATTGTATAAATTCAATTATTTTAATAAACAATTTCGTTTGGGCATTACTATTTCTGGTATTTCATTTACAAAACCTTAGCTGAACTTAGGTAGGTAATACATTCACCGGAGAGTTGCGGGTTCGATTCCCTGACCTCCGGATTATACATGTAACAATTTTATCAGCCTAATTCTGCCCGCGGCCTTGCCCCAAATACTGAGTCCAACAAATGCCAATCCACATAAAAATGTTTGAAATCACACTGATATTATAGTAACTCATACATTCTTACACAATGTTTTCATTTATTGTCACTATAATGGATAGTACCTATCAATTTACGTTACGTTAGTACCTAGATAATTTTTTGTACCACAGTATTGAAAATTGGTATTAAATTTATCTCTTACAGTTATGATAAATATCACTGTAGACATCACTAAAACTTTTATCAATCCCATTTCAGGTTGCCTCTCCCGTGGCTGTTATATGGACTGATCAACGGAGAACCTGTCTTAGTGAACTCCAAAGGCATGATGTGCAGCATCGTCCTACTCTTCGCTATGTTGATCTTCGTGATCATAAGCATCGCCTGCTTCCGGTGGAAAATGAACAGAGGCCTTGGATTCACGATGTTCTTACTATACTTCGTGTTTGTCGCGGTGAGCTTAGGGCTCGAGTATGGGTATCTCCACTGCCCGGAACACCACTGAAGACGAGAAATCAACTCAATACACATTATTGTCTACTACTAATCACTCGATGGTCCGGTGGGAAAATAAATAGGACTGCTGAAAGGAATAGTTTAATGGAAAAGTGAACGACAAATGGTACTTTTGTACAACAGAGGACTAATCATTGAAACAGTTCCAATAATGCCTGACGATAAATTGATGATCTAGAAACATAATAAATAATATATTATAGAAGCTACAAGAGTTATAGAAGGTTGTTGATTTTAATTTTGTGTTGTTTAAATGTCGTAGCACAATACATATGTAAAATTCATTGCTCAAATTATACTTTATGTTGTGATTGATTTGCCGAATAGAATTACTTTAGACGTTTTGATATCGTAAAGCTTGTAATAGCAAACGTGTGAAATGTAAAAGAGAGACTTAATTAAGCACCAATACGCATAAGTAAACAAATGAAACAGTAGACTAAAATAAAAGAGCGATGAACTAGATTCCTAACGTAAATGCAATAATTGATGACGAAGCTTCTGTTACAAACTAATTGTAAGATTTTGAATTGTATAAATGCAGAGATACAAAGTTTTGTATCAAAAATTATAAAATATTTAGCCATCAATAGAGACTGTAGTTATTTATATGAATGTTAGTGGTTCATTAAAACTTGATGGCGCTTTTAAAAAGTTTTACAAATAAGTTCTCAATAATACATAATATTAGAGTCGTATGTGTTGAATAATGTTGTACTTATCTATTTTTGTAAATATTCATTCGTTTCGTTTCATAGTTAAGATGGTAGTGATGCATCTGTTTATTTTGGATTTGATTTTGGTCATTGCGACCTGCAGTCCACGAGTTGTTAATGTCAATGCGTTGCCGCCAATCGATATTGTATAAATGGTCGTTGTCTCAGCACAAACGGTTAGAAACGGGAAGAGATGTAAATACACGCGTAGAGGTTGTAAGCGGAGAAGGAGCGGGGCAAATGCAACTTTTTATTATAGTTCATTACTACATAAAATGTGCCTAAGAGTTCGTGTGAACTTATAACATTTAGCTTCGATATTTATACAGTAACAAATTAATGTTGTCTTTATAAACTACAATATGATTGAGTAGATGCAAGACTATAACAGTCTTTTAGTTGAATACTTATATGTAGAGCGCATTGGTCCCGCTCTACGGTACTATACGTTAGGTAGAGATTTACACTATCTTTACGAATTATAATCAATGGTAATCTATTATTATTGGTTTGTTCATATTATGCTCTTCATTTTGTTTCTACAAACGGTACGGGTCATTACGGGTGTAACGACAAAAGGCATAATATTATGATAATAGTCAATTCTTCAAAATGTCATCTAAATTGATATAAGTACCTACCTAAGTCTCTCTACTTTCTTTAAATGTTTCATAATATGTACGGTTCTGTCAATTTGGTGCAATTGTTAAATTTGAACATCTATTTAACCGTCCATAGTTTTATTTTCCAATTATATTTGAAAAATGCTTCGCAACTTTATGTCTGTTCTTGACCTTTATAACTGTAAACTGATGACGAATATTATAAACTATTGGAAAATTGTAAGTTCAAATAACCTTCAAGTTGTATATTAATAACCCGCCTATATGACATAGCAATAAATAGACTAGAATATAGATAGTTAAATATACTTGTATGATAAGCTTTAAACAGTGAAAACCAATACTATATATCGCTCAAAATGGGAAGTGACTTCGTCGAAAATTCTAACAATATGAATGCGCACAAGTAATTCGGCAAATCCTAGATTTGCTCCGACTTGACATTCAAGCCCTAATAATTCCAAGGAACTCGTGAAATAGATGATTTATACAGAATATACTCATACAAGGTGTCGATGATACTTTGACATTAAATTAGATTATGTTTTTCATGTTTTGGAGATTAATTTTACTGTAGCAAAATTAATTTGGCATTAATGTCTCGTAAATATTGCGTTTACAGCAGCTGAATGACGTACAATAGAACGTAAATAATTAAAGGGAGTCATTTAGATATCGTTTGGTCATATTTTGATATTATAGTAGTCACCATTCCTTTTCATTTACCCTGTTATGTCAATTCTACATTTGTGTACCTACACAGAATTGGTAGGCACTACAAAAATGTCCACGAATGGTAAAAAAAGTATAATACGTCATTTAACTTAATACCGAGGTTTCATCAGCACCTAATAAATAATGTGATAAAGAATGTCGCATACATTACGAATGTTATCGAGGCAAATAAGGACATATCGGTAGACACCGCACTCGATTAGGTCATAATCTGTGATAAGAGCATGCTTATGACGTATTTATAAAGATAGAAGTTCATCTCTCTTCAGGTTTCCATGGTATATCTGTGTATATTATAAGCTTGGATTTGAAATACTTCTGTAGTTCGCTTAGCGGCGCCACTGCTCGCAGTCTCAATGTTATCTACTCCTATTGATTTTTCCATTACACCTTCCAAAAATACTTTAACGTTCTGGTTAAATCCATCTATTTCAATATTGAACTGTAATGTAGTGGCCATTCTATAAACGTAATTTTAAGGTTTGAATGAAACTTTGTACTGTTAACGAATACCATTACAAGCTAGGATCAGACGTTAAGTGCTACGGAATATAGCCTCTTACTACGTGTATTTAAAGTATCGAAAGCACCAAATACTACGCGTTCGTATGTAATGCATAAAACGCTAATCTATATACGCTATTTATAAATACATAAATTGTACACTAGTTATTTCTATCTATCTATCTCTTGTATAATGTAATTAGAATTTGTAAATTATCATCCTTCCATAATTGATTTATATAGTTGTAGTAGGTTCGGACCGATATACGGTTGCTAAGAATATTCATATTTATCAGCAATGTTAACGAAAGTGGAACAGAATAACATCACAGTTGGTGTTTTTATTTCGCGTTCGTTGATTTTGTGTGTAATTAATGCCCTCACGATTCGAAACTCGCCTACTTTCATGTCACTCACGTAGTTACATTAAACTTGCATTTGTTCAATACCAAATAGCACAAGCGGAACTAGTTCTCATTAACTTTCAAGAGTTCTTCGTTACTGCTAAGTAGTCTTTTTGAAATTAAATATTTCGGCATCAGCCTTACCGCCCATGCCTCTTACAATATATCTTTTAATACTTCTTCGTAGTCTAAGTTTAGGCTTAACGCTATCATGAAAACAAAATGTTTACTAACAAATTGAAATATATTATGATATCCAGGTAGATTGTTACTAGAGTGATGGATTTTATATAAAAAAATATAAAGTATAAAAATTATCGCAAACGATAAAGAAATATTACCGGCGCATTACTTTCTTGGACACGGTCTGTGTAAATATTAACACCATAAATAATATTGAACGTTACGATAGAAGTATAGGTACTAAAATGTGTCTCCGTGGAAATCAGCTTTAAAATAGACGTGTGGGAGAAAGTAAAGTGTAGCTATAGTCATTCATTATGTTTATTGCTGTGACATCTCGATTTGGAAAACTGAAAAGATGAAATTGACGAAACCCTTACAAAGAGTTATTTGTAACATAAAAGAAGTTCTCGAGTTGAAGAGTCTCTCTCTCTCTCGATTTTCTAAGTTGAAATCTATACGATGAATCGAAGCAATCGAATGATGGTACAAATTATGTCGGAATCGAGAAAGCAGCGTAGGTTGTTAATAGTGATATTACAAATTAAGTGAAAAAATAATTAAAAAAATGTTATTAATTTTAAAAGAGTAGATAAGTTTTAGGAATTTTCATCATGTTGTACCTAACGAGTAAAAAGATGGGAATAGACGGAAGCTCTAGACGGATTTCATTTTAGGGTGGGGTATTGTGATTTTTGGAATTTTTAGCAGTATTACGACTAGGTTTGTGCTAGTTATTAACCTAAATCACGGATGTGGAGTTTCGAAAAGTAGCAGAGTGATATTGAAAACCAGGAGCAATGTTGTATTGAAATTGATAATGTTATATTTGCCTGTCTTCCATCAACATAGTTTTGTGCTGAAGATGTAACGTCAGATATTTTCGAAGCTCCTAATATCTATACGTTGTCCCTTCCTTACTTAGGTATTGTGTACATTTTGCTATATATTACGTAATTGTTGCTCTTATCAAAGCTTTTAATGATTGTTGACGATTTACAAAATTAAATTGTGATAGTTTTAAATTTTACTAATTTATTGCGAGCAGATATTTATAAATATTTGTTTTTATTAGTGTTTATTGATTTCTATGTACGAGTATAAGGAGCAACGGCGCGTCCAGTGCCCACGCCTCGGCTGTCGACGGTATTATGAAAAATTACAATAAAAATTATAAAATAGTGAGTGAAAAGGTATTATTATTGTGTCCTAACCAATTTACGTGCTGGTGTCAGAAAAATATCAATAATGGAAATATTAACAATCAAAATTATTTATTTCATACATCAATATATACATAGATAAGTAGGTCCTTAATTCCCAGTTAAATATTGAAAAAGTAAAATTAAGGAAAAACCGAACATACTATGTATCTACCTACCGATTTATAAGTAGGACTACTTGAAGTAGGTAGATGTCTGATAGCAACATTATTCGAAAAAATTAACTACATACAACTGCATAAAACTTTGCACTATCCACAACATCAACATCATACAGAAAAATTAAATCTTAAACATACATTTATAAAGCCCGAGAGAAGCCAGAGTTGCAAAGAAACGCTAATATCGTAAAAAAACACGTAGAAGTATAAATATCTCGCAAAACCACAGTCCTAACTCCTAATAGATTGTATCTTCTTTACAAAATATAATATGTATAATAAATTATAATATCTATCACCCAACGATCACAAACACTCCCAACAAGTATTTTGTTATACCTATCTCAGAAATTGGGAATAATACCAAATTCCTCTCCACATAACAGCTCTCTAAATACCTAATTTTTTCATACATATTTATAACATTAGTGGTTAAAAAAATACATGTAATATGTGCACATTGTAAAAATGTTATTATGATAATAAAAGTAAGTGTTTAAAATAAACTGTATGGCGTCGACAAGATTTTACAAATTACACTCACAGTTTTATAAGTGGTTTTAAAAAATAAACCCTCAATCTCAGTTTAATGTTTTTCCCTTGATTTAACGCAATTATTACACAAACAAATTAACGAAAAATATTACTAGACTCGTTTGAAATTTACACACATGTAACTACACAATATAACGTACGACCTTCAGACCATTGGATCCGGCCAATTTCTCATTTCCGGTTTTAACACCACTTTTTCAATATCTCGCCAACAAAATGGCGGCGTAACAAATGCCCTGTCCATAACGAGGGTAGTTCTAAAGCAGAGCGTGACGCAAGCGTGACCGGCAAAACAACCAGAATGCTAGTAAAGCTGCGACCGCTGCGCCGGCTATCAGCGTCGCCTCGTCCCTCCGCGCGCCTCCGGCTTTGTCTACCACTGAACTCTGAAACGTAAAGTATGGTGGCAATTATTACTGTATCTCTCTACTTCGAAACATTTACAAACTTAATAGATCGAGCTAAGCGGTGTCTCCAACACTTGGTCGGTATAACTGTGTAAGTACCTACCTATGTATAATGTTGTACGATGATGACTTTCGAATCGTTGATCCAATCTTATTTGAGTATACATTTTATAATAGCTAAAAAAACGGCCAAAGACGAGTCGGACTCGCCCACGAAGGGTTCCTTACAATAATCTATAAAAACGAAGAAACCTATAGAAGAAGACTAAAAATTCACGTTTAGAAAACATATTAAACTACAAAGTCTTCTCGTGACCACGATCGATGTAACTCGGCCGAAACGTCGAGGTATGTCAAAATGATGTATTTTGATATTTGTTTGTGCGCGAATTAGAGCCGTTTATAGCTAGTTAATATCAATTCACGTTTATTGTATGGGAGCTATTATTGTGGGAGATATTATTGTATGTATCTATTTCATTATGTATTTTAGAATTTGTTGTTAAATGAAATACATTACCTGTGAAAAATTCACTTAAAAGTAACTTTTTTATCAACGTGTGCGTGAGTAAATGGTTACACGGCGCTAGCGAGTATACTCGGCTTCCATGTCTTATTCTTCTAAGCATAGATAATATTAGTGTATGCACTCACCCATCCTCCATGCCTGATGGCCCAAGGCGTGGCGCACTTGGCCACGTGCCTGGCCGCCCAGTCCGCCGCCCGGCACCACCCGCCCACCCGCACTGCGCGCGCGCACACCTCGCACAGGAACGCCAGCACCACGAGCGCGCGTTGCTCTACATGCGCCACTGCCTGGAATCATCAAAAGTTTATACTGTTAATTAGGCAAATACAACACTTTAGCAAGACTTGTCTTTGGACTTGCTTTTTAGCTTAAACTGTTTGTTATCTTCACAAACAAGATATAACTTTACATATCTTTTCTGTATACCTTCACAAGGCGTTCTGTATTTTTCTTGGCAGTATGTTTACCTACATAGATAGCCCATACACTTCCTGAGATTATAATACAGAGCTTGACTTCCGTATTAAATCAAAATATAGCGTAATACATATTAGAAATACCCATAATAATTTCAAAGGTATTCATGACTCGGACAGGTGTCTGACTCAATCAGAATCAGAACACGACAAAGAAAGATATCAAGAAATACATACAAAGGATGCTATTGATCCTGTTCTAATAACACATTGGCTTCGGCATAATCTCTGAAACCTTACACAAAAATATTCCGATTAAAGATTCGGTACATACCTATACTATTCACGAATAAATATGCGAGGTGGTACCTTGTGTAATTTACGACAAAATACTTTAATCATCACCTGAGAAACCGTAAACTGGCCTAATTTCGAACCTCTCATTAATCCCAGGCGCCACACGAAACCTTAAAACGTGTCTCGAAGCATACTAAATTATGTACGGTGCGGTACCGAAATTATGGAAGGTAAGTAAAGGTAAATGAATGTGGAATCAACAGGTACCTCGTTTAAATTTAACAAAGCAACACGTAACCATAATTTTGCGTGCTACGTAATGCAGCCGGCATTCCGTTGTTCCATTAACATTAGCGGCTTATTTGATTAGGCTTTTAACTTTGTTTGAACTGTTTCAATGTTTTTTTTTGGATGCAAATATACGGTTCTATTTTGCTGGTCAGTTTAGTTGTAACTGCAGCCAGCCACATCTGGCTTCTAGCCATGAACTGCGTACAGCCCTTATGTTAGGGTCCCGCAGAACCTCCGGCTGTACCACGACTACGTCTGACTACTGATAGCCTCTGATATCGTTAGGAAGTCATGGAAAAGTTGAAGTAGTGGGATGAGTTCCTGCAACCACAGGAATTTGCTCTGAATTTGGTGTGTAATGGTTGCATATCACCTGACATATCTCCTGCATGATATCCTCAAACTCCACCTCATCCAGGCTGAGAAGCGGGATGTGTTCAGCTCTGGCCGCCAGCCGCCCTCTCGCCTTCGTCTCCCGGAATCTGCGCGCGGCACGCTCCAGGGCGCGCCAGTCTCGCCAGTACATGAACCATCCTCTGGAAGAAGTCAGAAGCAAATACGAATCTCTTAGCATTTGCAGTTGTCAAAAGACAGCTACTGTAAGACCTGCACGTTGATATGATTGTTATTACTCACTAGGAGAGGGAGAGGAAGCAGTACGATCTATTTCTGTTTTGATAGTCTCCTAATCTAGCCTGGATATCTTACCTCGGTTCGGGTTTCGCAGCCGCCACCATACAAGGCGGAGGCCTCAGCTCCTCCAACCTCAAATGCTGCAGCAGCAGCGCCCGGAACAGCCTCACCCCCCTTTCCTCCTCCTCACCCATGAGCTCAGGGCCTCGCCAGTGCCCCTGGCAGTCATCAGGCCGCTCTTCATCAAGGGAAACCTGGCGGAGGAGGGGAGCTCTCGGGGAATCGCAGTCTTCGAGCGATTGGATGCTGCAAGCTGAAAAGCAAAACGAGTAGGGATTCAATATTGTAAAGTAAAGGCTGACCTTTACCGCAAGCCCCTCGACTTTGAAAATGCCAGTAGCATCTAAGATTTTTATAATAAAACTTCTCTATAGATATTTGGGGCGCCGTCTACGTTGGAAATTATTTTCAGTTTAAAATTTAGTCTTCGCCTCGAGTTAGGCAGATTCTTCCTAGCTTCCGGTATTCATAATGTCTTACGATGCATTGCACGGAAAGCTACAATATGAATGTGGGACGACAGAGCAATGAAGTAGACCATACAACAAAAGCACACTGGATGAACGTGAGAATCCAGAACTAGGTTATATGTTCCAAAACTAGGGTAACAAAGATACCTACTATAGCACGCCTAACAAACACCACACTGAAATTCTAAGCTCACGAATAAGTTCTTGGCAAAATAAAAATAGTACCTATTGAAACGCGCTAACCTAATAGAGTTACTTATCTGTGTTTTATTATTCTAGAGCGCGGCAGGTTTTTACGACTATTCGTGACAAACTTTTATAAAACAAAAGAAAATTGCCGCAAGATCTTGAAAAAATAAGGAAAACAAATGAAAAACGAGTTTCTTTACAAGTAAAGCGAAAGGAATAAAACCCACAATAGAATGATACCTCATACCGTAAAGTTCATACTGTTTAAAAATCGATTATATTCACATTATTAAAGTTAAAGTAAAATTAAAGTAAAACAACAAGTAAGTACAAGACATGGGTAAAAAGCACACGAACTAAAAACTCACAAAAACATAATACCGATAGCACAATCCCTCAGCTGTGCCTACAGAAACCCATTCGCATCAATCTAAATCAATTTCTAATCATGTTCCGATAGCAAATAAAGCTCATCAATATTAAACTTGGGATAATTTTCCTTCACGGCAGACAGCAGAAACATCTTGCGGCGTCGTAAGTTCTGAGCACTGCAGCAAATAGCAGCCTGCAGAACGAGACATTACCTTGTTTGTTGCACAGCCGCTAGTGTTGGCACCAAATCCATTTTCACACTGGTAAATTATGCTTAAGTCAACCAGTTTACGTAGACACGAAATACTTGACTGTCTCCGTCGATTATTTCAGGAGAAATGAGTGAGTTGGACGCTAAACAGTGGTGACCTTGAGTGCACGGCGGGTCAAGACCCTGACATAGTTTCCCACGCATGCGCAAGGGTGCTTTCTGTTTAAGGGAACTGCTAACACGAGGAACATCCTTTTGGGAGATGAGTTAATTAGCTTAATCGACTAGACATAGTATGAGTATAATGTCGGACAATATACTTAGTGTGAGCAGAGGCGGAAATGTATTAAAATATTGCTTCGGTGTGTGTCATTGTCATGTCCTTTTTCGATAAATTGGTACCTACATGAACATTTTTCAGTAGACTTATTGCTAACGTAATGTTTTTTTTTGTTTAATGTATTGTATATGCTTAACTTATACCTAACTCATATAGTGGTAATTAGCAAGCTTTATTCTCGATTAGCTGTTACCTATTTATGCAAGGATTAGAAGCCAATTGTAGTCATCAAAGATGTTTAATACAAGGCGTACAGACCTACCTACTTAGAATTGGTCGTTATTTTGCGGCATTATTTTTCCGTCTACCTTTACCAAAAGTCTCAAAAAGAGGATAAAATTCTTCCACTCACCGATTTCTCTATATTTAAACCAGTAGTCCGCCCAGGGGGCAGCGTACCCATCGTACTACGGCTGTCGATTGTCTGATTGAGCTCATTTATATTCCCGAGCTCAATTGCCGTTTATCAGTCGTTGTGCAACGCTTGCCGGAAGCACCACATTGGCAGGGATTATGTTCTGATAACTGGAGAGAAAAACACGTGTTCGTAGATATATTTAACCAAAAATTCCATTCCGAACAGAATATCGTTATCAGTTATAATTTTAACGCGTTGAGAACAGTTGGACCCGAAGGAAACGATGTTGACGAAGTTAAAATGAAGGCCGTTAAAAGAAAGCCATCGACAGACTTTTACGTGGAAGCGTCATGCTGCAGGAAGCTGTCGGTCTTCGCGTGCGCTTGCGCAGTGCTGTCTCTGTTGGTTCATACGTACAATTATGTGGGTGGGATGAGTTTGGATGAAGAAGCCAGGTGTTTGATGAGCAATGTTCTGGATGAGAAGTTGGAGGAGAGGATAGATGCGTATTTGGCTGGGATTAGTGTGACTACGACTCGTAGAAGCAAGAGAGAAGCTATGATGGTGAGTAACCTATTTGAGTAACATTTTACGGTTAGGTACAGCGAAAAAATAGTGTAACCCTCAATAGAATACTCTCGTGTTGGTCAGGCACAGATCTTTTTCAACGTAGAAACTTGGAAATATTAGAACAAACTGTCTGGGTCACAAGCTCGTAAATTAGCATCAGAAATGCAGCAAAAATACCTTAGTTTCTAAATATACGTATCTTCAATCCGCTTTCATATTTTCGCCAAAAACTGTCTCTTTTCTAATCTATCTGACCGTATAAAAATGTACAACATATCTGTGCTTATTATATCTGAAGAAAGAGCTTTAAATTATTGCATTGTCCATTTGACACTTCTTCCAAACTTCTTCTTTACGCAAACAAAGCTCAGCCTTTACAAAGACTCGGCATCATCACACCAAATACTTTACATTATACTACTTGAGATTTTTAAAGATACTTTCTACAGGCTTCCTTATTTACAGTCTGGTCTCTCGTATTATTTCTCCACTTGCAGAAATCTTCAGCCAACCAAGAAGACAACACAGTGACTCCCCACGTGGAGTTCTTCAACCCTAAAATGAGACCAGAGCTTGAGGAAAAAGATGCAGTGGAAATGAAGAAGACCGGGGCAAAAGGGCCTGCTCCCGGCGGAGACACCTGGGTCTGGTTGACCAGCTATTCGAGGGTTCCAGTAAGTTAAGCTATGAAGCGGCCGTTACGATGGCTGAATCGGTAGTCTGATCATGGAAGCGATTGACCACTTTTGGCAATGCCTTAGAATTGCAATCGAGAGTGAATAAAGAAAAATAATGAAAAAGAAACTAAAGAGCTGTTATAATATCTTCTCTTATTTTACCAGTGCTGACTACGGCCAGTGCGTTAGTGCACAGATATACGAGTGCACACTTGTGGCCGCATCTCACTACGGCCACAGTACCCGCCCACGCTTCACTGTACATACCTTTACTCTCATAATTGCAAATCGTTTTTCGCTAAAAGTACTAAGCTCATACGTCTCTTGTATTGAGTTCACGTGGTTATTTTTACCTCCTCTCTATTTTTATACTTCTCGGTACCGATAGTCATCATACTCACATCTGTGAAGATTCGGTTAAATTAGGTAGGTAGGTAATCTTTCATCAGAAGAAACAGACTTTCTTACTTACAGATTTACTACTCTTAGTAGTAAAACCTATTTTAATGAAGTTTATATGGGACCTACCCTGGTGGTCTACTTTGCAGATTGAAAAATGCATATTTCTACTTATTATCTCATATTTATATGACTTGATACACTAAATAAGCAGTCGAATCAGGAACGGAAATATACTGGATTTTTGAGTGGTATTCAATTTGGGACGAAGAAAATAGTTCTCCAAATTCTAAACATTAGCAAACCTTCTTTTCAGTACAAAGTTGTCCAAGGGTTCTGCAAAGCTACCCAGGATTACTGTCCTCCAGGAGTGCAGGGTCCCAAAGGACCTACTGGGTCCCCGGGCCCTAAAGGCGATAAGGGGGAGGCTGGGGCGCCGGGCGCCTCTGGACATAGCGGCGGAAGGGGGCCACTTGGCCCGCCTGGACCTAAAGGTATTTCTGAATAATTTATTTATTTATTTATTTTTATTTATTTATTTATTTATCCAATAACAACCATAACATTATGACAGTACCAAAGCACCAATGCAATGCTACAGTGACCTTAAAATACTAATGACAAAAACATTAATTACATTACCTAAGTACCTTAATTAATAATTATACATTACCAACTAAAATGTGATACCACATTCTAGATGGTTCTGTGCCACTTCTGTGAATTTCACCAGGTTGCACTGAAATATATCAATATTCTGCGCAACAATATTAACAATACGTATAGCGCGTGACAACGGAGCAAACTTGAGCAGGTTAGTCCTCGATGTGGGCACGGCGAGAGTCGCGGGGCGGCGGCGCGCGCCCACGCACCCGGCGGGCGCGCACAGCCGCAGCTCCGCCAGCACCTCCGGGTGGTGCACTTCTCCGCGCAGCACCCGAGCCACGTATTTCACGAGAGCTACGTCCCTTCTCACCTCCAACCTGTTGTACCCGACCATGCCCATCACGAACAGACTCGGGTACATCAGCGGATAAAAAGGATATACCCCGTACTCCTTTAGATATAAAAACCGTGTAAATTTATTTTGTATTTTTTCCACCATGAGACTATACTTAGCCTCATGGGGATTCCATATTATCGCACTCGTTTCAAGACGGCTCCGCACGAGTGCATTATATAAAATTTTGATAACACTCGTATTGTGGAAATCCTTGCACTGTCGTAAGATAAAACCTAAATTCCTGAAGGATTTTCCACAGGTGTCAATTATATACGCACGAAACGTCAACTCGGGTACCATCTCGACGCCGAGATCCCGCACGCGCGATACTCGCGCTATCTCCGCGCCGTCCATCTCGTACTGATAACGCAGCGGGGCTCGCGCACGGCTGTAGGTCATCATGCCACATTTAGCCACATTGAAGTACAGCTTATTGGTGTTACTCCAATGCACTACCTTAGTGATGTCTCGCTGGAGCCTCTCACAGTCCGATGTATCAACGATTGATAAAAACAACTTAAGGTCGTCTGCAAAAAGAAGACATTTAGCCTCCCGTACTACCGATGGAACGTCATTAATCATTATAATAAACTCTAATGGGCCAAGATTGCTACCCTGACTCACCCCCGAAAACGTGAAGTATGGTTCAGATGTGTACCCCGCGTACTCGACGTACTGTCGGCGCTCGGCTAGGTAGCTCGCGAAGAACTTTAAAAGATGCGGGGTAAAACCCACTTCTGCAAACTTCGATAACAGTATGTCGTTGTCCACGGTATCGAACGCCTTCCGGAAGTCGAAGTATGCGGCGTCCACTTGCCCCTTGGCGTCAATCACCGGCGCCAGGTATGTCATAAATGACAGCAAGTTACTCCCCGTACTTCGACCTGGCCGGAAGCCGTGCTGAGCGTCATTCAGTTGCGAGCTCACTTGCGTATATATACATGTGTGCAACACCGACTCAAATACCTTAGCGAACGCCGACAGTACCGCAACCGGCCTGTATCCGCTCACATCTGACCCGGAACCGCTTTTGGGTACCGGGATCACTCGTGTGGTTTTCCAGTAGTCCGGATAGTGACCATCCCGCAGACATAAGTTAAAAACATACAGTAACGGTAATTCAAAAACCGAGCGGCAATCTTTAACGATATACGGTGGTATACCATCGGGGCCCGCGGAGTGCTTGGGCTTCAGGCGCCGCAGCGCGCCGCGCAGGTCACGTACGCTCAGCTGGTCGACGTGCACGCGCGCCGCGCTCGCCCTTGCGCCCGCGCTCCGCTCCGCCTCCACCGGATCTAGAACCGGCCGCACATCGCTATACACTGAATGAAAGTACGAAGCAAAACAATCCACACACTCTTTGTCACTTAACGCTTGTCCGTCTTTTGTGACTCGAGTTTTATTGCGCTTAGATTGTTTATCCCGTATAAAGTTCCAAAAAGATTTAGGATCATTTTTAATATTCATCTGTATTTTATATTGATAAGCTTCATAACAAGATGCGAGTTTACTTTTAACTAGCGATCGACAGCGTGAAAACGTTTCGTAATCACTGTGTGATCTCGTTTTTTTAAATAACTTGTGATACCTCCACTTCCGCTCGATATCACGTATCAGCTCAGATGTGTACCAGTTCGGATACCTATACCTAGACTTTTTCTTACCTACTATAAGTCTCTTTCTTGGAGTATAATCGTTAATTGCCGCATTAACTACCTTATAAAAAAATGACAAAGCCTCCTCCGGGTCCTCAATTTCATACAACAAATTCCAATCGATTAATTCCAAATTATAGTACAACATTGAAAAATTAGCTTTAGTGAAATTCCATTTCGGTTTCTCATTATCAGTAACGTCAGCTCCGTCCTGGTTCAAGGCCGGTGTCATACCCGGGTCCTGGCCCCGTCTCAGGTTAACGCTCACTCTCAGGGGGGGATGCTGTACGTCAATATCAACTAACGGCTCATCAGACACTATTACCTCAACGTCACTCGCTATATACGTAGTCAGCACTAAGTCCAAAGTACGATTGTTAATATTGCATACATTATTTACCTGATGAAATCCACAGAACGCGGTCACATATTCCAAATAGCACTGTATTTCCACTGTTGTAGAAGGCATATTAAAATCACCTATCACTATAACATTTTTATACTTAGCACATACATTTTCTAAAATATGAAATAAATGCATGTACTCATTCGCATCACATTTTGGTGGAATATAAACTACACAACATAAAAATAAACAATTATATCCTAAATGCACAGTCGCACAAAGTATCTCAAATAAGGCTGTGTCCACATTATCGACGACAACGCGATTTAACTCAAGTCGCGACGATGCAGCTAAAAATACTCCTCCTTGTTTACGCCCATCCGCTCGATCACATCGCAGTATCTTGAACTCGGGTGGAATTAATTCTCCGTCACTTATAGAACTATTAAGTCCTGACTCCGTAATAGCGAAGAGGTCACACGTTGTATTCAGCAAATTTGCCCAGAATATTGCCGTTTTTGTACGTAACCCACGGACATTCTGATAATACAGTTGAATGGACTTTTTAGTGGCCTTTGTTCCTTTTTGATTTCTGGGAGTTCCGAAACCACACCCATTCATTAAATTGAGTATTTAATGGCCAACTGTCCACATTATTGACCTTATCAAATTGGGATTCTGGTACTCCCACCATAAATGACGCGTAGTCTCTTGTAGTTTTAGGAATGATTTTTTCCACTTTGATATCCTTAGACCCGCAGATCTTAGCAACATGCTCCTCTATAGCCTTCTCTACTGTGTCCGGGTGGAGAGACCATACGTGCAGGAACTTCTTCTTTTGAATGGCTTGTATTATATCCTGGTTAAAGTTTTTAACCACTAATCAGCATCCGCCGGAAAATGATCACTGCCGAACATAGCCCTAAAAACAAAACGGGTAGGTACGTAATAACGGTCATAATAATTGTTCTCCTCTATCCCTCTGTTTTGAAAGTAGTCCAGTATCATTATTTTGTATGGAATGTTAAACCTCAATAGTAAACATAATTATGTAATTATATCGAATTAAATAAGTTGTGAAGCGTCTACATCGGCATATTTGTCGGCATCCATGTTGGCGCTGTAAGTTCCATTGGTGTTACAGCCAATGGAAGCTTACGTCTGAATTAAGGTCACGGTGATATTGCATGCAAACCCTACGTCTCCTAAATATGTTTCCGTTCCACACCAACATTATCGATAATTCTTAGCAAGTTTCAAGCTACAGTCCACACGCTCACTATAATTACAGCATCGTACCATTTTAGTTGGAACTTATGGATTTACAACTATTGAATCACACGTTTTAGGAGAACGTGGCGCCCATGGTAATCCGGGGTTAGATGGTCGAGACGGCGTTCCAGGGGAGCCGGGGTTAGATGGTCTCTCCGGCAGGAATGGGGCAGATGGCGCACCGGGGAAGGACGGCACGGACGGTGTCCCGGGCAAAGACGGTAGCCCGGGGAAGAATGGAAAGGATGGGAAAGATGGTAAGCACTATCCCGATCATACATTGGAGCGGTATGACAATTTTATAACAAGAATAGTCGCTAGACATAAACAGCCTCTATTTGCGCACAAATCAAAATCAATATAAAATTTTAACACATGCCGACCATTTTGTTATCTTACCGATTGAAAAACCAATGGCTGAAACGTAGCTTTAACGAAGCTGTCCTCACTTTCAGGTAGGGCTGGAGCACCCGGGCCGTCAGGTATCAGAGGGCCGAAGGGGGATCGGGGACCTATAGGGCCCAAAGGCCACAGGGGCAACGACGGGCACGACGGCATGCCGGGGCGACCTGGCCTTTCCATTTACAACTACACGCTTGAGAAGGAGCTGTTTATTCCTCCAACTTTTGCACGTAAATACATTTTTGTACAACGGAGAGATAAGACGAGGAAGCCATTCCCGCCCATAGTAGGTTCTTACGCGACTTCGAACTACGCTCGTCACTATCATTCAAATCACTAGTTGGCAGTATCCATGAAACCGGAACAAAGAAATGCTTAAACAATACGGTAACAGTAGCAAAAAGTTGTTCTTTCTATACGTCTACCAATTTACCTCCATCCCCCCATCGCAACATCGCATTAATTCCTGGGTCTACCTCGACATTTTCAAGCCTGATCTCTGGCTCATTGCGTAACGACGCAAAAATATATTCTACTATTTTCAGAGTTCTTATCATTCCTTTTTTTAATATAGAAGAACAAACCCGGGTTATAGTCCGAGAGACGGAAACCTTACGGCTGAGCTGCAACCCCATGGGGCGTCCGGAACCTGCAGTCGAGTGGCGGAGATCAGATGGCACTGCAGTTATTCAGGTAACATCTTATATCTAGGATCAATACTAAGCTAAGCCGACAGCCACTGACAGTATGCATGAGGACTGATGCCCAAGACTTACATTACCAATGATATTCACCATTGCAATCGGTTTTTACGTGAAACGATGACAAACAGACTGACTGACAGCCCTGACATAGGTACACGAAAGTTGTGTTCCTGTTCAGTGACCTATTTAATTTTTTAATATATTATCTTCAACGTGCAGACAAATCGTCCTGGATTGCTTAGGTATAGATTATGAGTACCCGAGTGCAAGCCGCAGATGGAAGTTCTATTGCCCCCAGGGTTCTTGGCGCGACGCGTCAGTAAGCGGCCACCACCTTACCATCCCCAACGTGTCGCGGTGGCACACCGGGAAGTACGTCTGTCTCGCCAACAACGGCATGCTGCCGTCGTCTAACCAGACCACCGATGTGGAAGTACATTGTCAGTGACATTTTAAATTTATAATCGTGAATTATTACTTCATATTTTTAGACTTTGCTTTGCGAACTACTTTCGATCAGAAAAAAATACCAATTCTGAATTCAGCCATAATCGCATCGCACTCACTCTTAAAATTCTATTGGAATGTGTATTTTTTACAAGATATTTGAGTACAATTCAATGGATATTTGAGTATTAAAAGATTCCACTCTGTCACTAATAGGAAAACGAGTTAGTTTTAGATTAAGTCCTCTTTGAAGAAGGGCAGAGCCCTTTCTGAGCAGTTGGTGGAGAACACCATATACCTACTCGTTATTTGTAAGGTATCAAGGTCTCAGTCCTTGTATGTATTTATGTAGTATGTAGTTAAGAACGTTATTATTTAACGTTCAATATTTCAGTCAGCCCATACATCCTGGTGCCCAATAATGTGGTTTACGTCACGAACAAGATGGTGAAGATCAGTTGTGAGGTAAATTGTTAATCTTCTTCACATTCATATTTCTTATTTCGACAATCCACCCTTTTTAAAAACAGGATCATCTTCTTAAAACGCCTCGCTGATGACTCCTGTCTAGGCTAGTCTGCTGGTACTTTCCTTCTCTTAATGCCTATTTCCGCTATAATTGGAGGTTGGCCGACAACTCAGCGAACATAGCTGTTATAATAATTATCCTGTGCGCTGCTAACAATTTGCGATATGCTGGCAATGTTAGTGACCCACTTGTGGAAGATGCACATCAACCACGACTTGTTTGTTTTCAGCGCTTTTCTTCCCCTCTACTGCTCCATCATGATGAGTTGTCACAATTATTATTGTGATTTTCATCTTTAACGTCTTGAAACAATAATACCTTCTTTACTTCTTCTGTATCAGCATAATATCTGTGTATTGTTCCATTAACTGTTTGCAGATCCAAGCGTGGCCCGAACCGGTCCTAGCCTGGGAGGTTGACGGGGCTACCATCGAAGGAGGCATGTACCGGACTGAGGTGGCCACCACCAGCGAGCCCTGGCGGTGGATCATGATCCTAGAAATCCCGAGGGTCCGAGACATTGACTTGAGGAACTACAGCTGCGTCGCCAAAAATGAGCTGAACAACCAGACTGTGAAAGGAGTTATTCAGCTGACGTGTATGATGTACTTTTTATATTATCTTGCCCAGGAATTGCAGTCACCATCTATGTATTATCAATAGATTTATATGCGCATGCGTCCCGCCTCGTCAAAATCATCTGCCCATCGAGCAGTTCTAATTACTTCCTTTATCCCGGGAATCAGGAACGGCGAGAAACAAAGACATAGAGCGAATAGTGATTCACACAAAGTGAAGTAGAATGTGCGACCTCACGTTTTAGAGTTGACGCATTACCAAACCAACCTATGTCACGAGGGCGTCAAATTCAAATATGAGTCATCCACCAAACGGCACTGTGCCAGATTAATGGATCCCATCCTCCTTCTGTACGTCTGATGATGATATTCCCGCAGATGCTGGCCCTAACCAGACAATAACGAACCAGCAGCCGATGGAGTTCGGGTCGCGGCCCCCCACCCTGACTTCCTACGAGGAGCTGTGCCAGGTGCAGCACTGCCCGTCGTGCCCTCGCTGCGACCGCGCCCAGCTGCTCATCACCAGTATGAACGGCACCGCAGGCTTCAAGCCTAGGAGGAATACTAGTTAGTAATCATCATCCAACACCTGTTTTTGATGAAACATTACCTACCACTTATGCTCGGTTTCTGAACCCCTGGTGAACTGTGACCAACAGATTTAAATCTATCGTTGTCCCTATCTGACACTTACCAAATGGCAAAGACATAGACTTATTAGTAGATCGAAGTTAATTAGAGATTCAGAAACCGGGCATAAGTGGTAGGTAATCACATTGATCGAAGTTGCGTATCATAGATTGGTTGTAGTTGTCTACCGGCCGTCTTTATACAGCTCAGCTTACTTTTATCTCATAATCATCATCATCACCATCAGCCTGAAGACGTCCACTGCTGAACATAGGCGTCCCCCTTAGACCGCCACACCGAACGACAATTTGTCACTTGCATCCACCGGTTGCCTGCGACTTTTTTAATGTCGTCGGCCCATCTAGTGGTAGTACTTTTATCTACCATAATTAAATTGTATTGTTATCGAATAAGGACATTTGAAATATTCTAGGATTTGAAACGTTGACAGACATACAAACTCAAGCTTTTTACTTATTGGATAGTAGAATGCGAATGTAATTTTTTCTAGATTGCCAGCTTTATGCGATTGGTAAACCAGTGTATCATCGGTTCAAAGACGAACTCTTCGGCGCGTGGCTTCGCGATTCTAACGCCACTGACATTCAAGTAAGTCAAGGCCTCCTATGCTACTATCCTAGGCTACTATGTCCTCTTACGTTGACGCAAAAGTTATATTCGAAATGACGTAAAGTTGTGGTCTCCTAACGCCATCAGCCTCGTACAGCGTCACGCCATTCGCCGCGTTCGTTATATTGGAGATCACGGCCTAAAAGAAAGACAAAAAAGAAAACAAAACCAAAAAGTTCTAATAGAATTCACCATTGCGTATAATTTGAGGAAGAGGCTTACATCCTCGATATCTGGGTATAGATTTGAATATAATTTTTACACGCAGCTCACAACCAGAAGTATTAACAGAAGTACATACCCTTTGTTTTCAGAGAGAAAAACTATGGACCACACAGGAGAACGATATAGAGAGACTGAGGGAGTATAGGAACAAAGTCAGTTTCAAAGCGGACCACGTCGACGAGTTCCACAAATTGCAGAAACCTTTCTTCGTAAGTCTCTACCTATCTACCGAAGATAGTTTACAAAGATAGTGTGAAACTATGTATCCAAATCATATTTGAAAAGACAATACGGTTAGTCAAAAGCTAATTCAGCCGAGGGATAGCCTACCTTAATCAGATATCTATCCTCAAGATTTCTCAGAAATAATTCGAAAAAGTGCATGTCAATTTAAGCTTTATTTATATGCTTTTGCCTAAATAAGAACACTAAAAAGTACACCTAATCTACAACATCAACATTAAAACTACACTAAGCACATTATTTCGCTTGGAACTATACTAAGAACCGTATAATTCCCGGCAAGACGAATCTCGCGACATCGCGCCGCTTGATGGAAACTCTCAACACGTCAAGCCTGTTGTGTACAGCGAAGCATTCCCAGCATTCTAACGTCTTTCCCATCGGCAACTTATTCGGCTACTCGTCCTACTTCTAGGGTAACGGGCACATCGTCTACAGCGGATCATTCTTCTACCAAGCCAACGAGTCCGGTCAGCCGGGCGAGATCATCCGGTATGATCTGACGCAGAGCCGGATCAAGTCCGTGGCGCTGCCTCATGCTGACGGCAAGCTGTACAGCGCGCAACATAACCAGGTCGGTTGCCCTGGAACTGCATGGAACTGGTCAAATAGTTATATAAGACAGTCTGGTTCTATTGAAAGTTTAAGGCCTAATAAACCAAAACCAACTGATCTGCTATGCAATGGATCTGATTGGCACAGAGCTGGACTGAATCAATTGTAAAATAAGACTAGCTGTCTACCATACTCACATAACGAGACCGAAGTATAGATAAGTAAGTAATTATACAATTATAGAAAAAAATATAATACATACATATTATACAATAGTTTTGCCACGATTCGCACCAAGGACGCGACACCTGGTAGATACAGTCGTACCTACACTAGCCGGTCGAATCTTATGTAGGTATATTAACCGACTTACCACAATAGTTCAGACCAGAGTTAAACAGATGTTTAGACATAATCGACGTCTATCACTCGCGTTTTTCTACTCAAACCTGGCAATCCTAATTATTTTACTTGTGAATTAGTTATTGCGTAACAAAAAGCGAGGGTCAGGTGTCGGTTTGTGGATAAAATATTTAGACTCATCTATTCAACTCTTCTTTAAAGCTGTGGTAAGACCGAATGTTTATGAATAAAGGGGGTTTAATAATATGAGCATTTTCGGGTCATGTTATTTCTCGACAGGTTGACTTCAGTGCTGATGACAACGGACTTTGGGTGATTTACTCTATAAAGGATTCTAACAACACGGCCGTAGCTAAGGTATGTGGCTAGCTTCAGTTGCAAGACCGCGATTTTTGACGAGAACTAAAGTTGTAGATATGAAAGTTTGGGTTTGTCATAACCTGGAGAATATCGCGCAGTCGCCGAGGCAAAATCGAGACATATCAGCACCTAGTGTCTTTGTATCTAAAAGGTTATCTCAGAATTGCACTACCTACGTTAGACCCAGAGCTGGGAAACGAATATTGTCGTTACTATCTACGAATAAGTAACTTGTTCGTAGGTTACAATGAAGTTTTATTTACTACCACTATTTTACTACTTTACGGACGTCTTGTTTAACTTGACTTGCTAATTTGTTCAGGTATATCTAGTATCTGTTTGTTTGCTTTCAGCTCAAGTTTGACCCTAACAAAGAAGGGCTGGACGTCGAATACACATGGAATATATCACTGAATCATAAACAAGTAAGTCATCAACTTCTTCTCATTCATTTCATCATGCACTTCGGCATTGATCGATCTTTTATCACGAAAAGTGTGCAAACCAATGTGCAAACAGAGAAATACGTGCAGGCTGATTTATAAGGGAAACCATAGCGTTCAACATTGCAAATATTGCATTTGCAATGTTGCGTATTCTTTCGTTCATGTGAATATTTCCGGCAAATAATAATTTATGAATTTAGAATGTAGGACGCACCGTTTGGTGTGCCATCTTTTGCTGGATTCAACATTGATGAATTTTTTTTTTCATATAGGAAATACCTTACTGATACCCTCATTCTTTAACAGGTAGGAGAAATGTTCATAGTATGCGGGGTGCTCTATGCCCTGGACTCGGCGACGGAGCGAGACAGCAAGGTGACGGTGGCCATAGACTTGTATCACAACAAACCCGTGGAAATGTCGTTGCAATTTACCAACCCCTTCCGGAAGACCACGCAGCTGGGATACGACCATATGCACAAGGTACATTTGACCTTGGTTAGGACTTGTCAGGAGATGGGGAAGCGACAGTATGATGGAAGAGCAGTCAGTGGAGGTAACGTGCCAGTTCACTAACCATGCCAAGACGCAGCTTACATCTACTAGGGCTATTCTGGAGATACCTGAGGAACTAGCCAAAGTGCAGTGGCCTCAGCAACTCTGCGGATTTGTAGAGGTATACAGAGAGATATAGAGAAATATCACAACTTTGTCAAAATTCACCCACCAAGGAGAGACTTGCAAGAACGCACCGATTAGACATTATTTTTAACCTTCTGTGACGACTATACATGATGACCATTGTTTTACCTACGCCAAAGATTTTTTAAATGAAAATGGTGCTTTTTTCGTTACAGGAACTTTATTCGTGGGACCGTGGAAATCAACTGACGTATCCAGTTCGCTACAACGAGTTGCCCGGACCTTAATATAAATTTAATAAATATAATTTATTTTTGTACAGCATTGAATTAGTGTTTTCTTTTCAAATTGCATAGAATACTAATTCCTGGCACGTAAGAGTTGACTTTCAGAGTTAGGTGTCCTATTGGTTTCCAATGCCATTCAATATTTGATTGAACTCGATCTTACTCTTTAGCGCCACACTGTGACGATGAAGCAAAATAACTCACCTCATTTTACCAGGCCACACTCTCCGTAGTGAGTGAATACACCTTACCATTTCCAAAGGTTTATACGAGATGGCGCTTTCGTAAATACTGATTTTATAATTTAGTTAGATGGCAGCACTGAACCAAACAGGTTGGTAATGAATCCACGTTATCTACTTGATTCTATTTTATAATGTTAATTAATAATTACATTGCTACGCTTATAAACACAAATTAAAACAACTAACAAAACAATTATAAATCGAATAGATATAAAACGCTAAGGAAGTATTTCCATCAACGTCTATAATTGAATCCATCGAAGGTCTGAAAGATTTAGGAGCAGTTCCAGACTAGAGCGTTTAAATATTCCATTCCTATTCCAATCAGATATTCTAGGGCGGCAGACTTCCACATGAAATAGTTAGAAGTTCCGGAGCCAGCCTTCTAGAATATTCCCTTTGCATTATAGAGGACAGCTCTGCCACGCCAGAGATAGATTTGTAGGCAAAATTAATGCGCGGTCGATGGGTAGTTTATAATGCAAGGCGAAACACATTTGGAAAAGTTTCTTTGGATTGCTGTCGTGCCTTTAGAAGACAGTATCGTAGGACATATAGAATGGATGTGTATTGATTCCAACTAATTCCAAGTCTCTGCCTAATTACGTGCTGATAATTAAGTGTGTAATTTTTTCTCGCTTTTAGGCAAAGTGTTTGTTCTCCCATTGTTTTAATAGGCATGATAAGAACTCATCAAGCAAATCAGTTTCACAATAATAATCAGGGTAACAATAGGCAGTTTTACTACCTAGATATCATCTTGAAATTTATGTCTTACAAACAACATAATTATTTAATTATTATTGTAGTAATCAACAATTATTTACATCAGCTGGAAAGTAATTAAAAGTAGTTAGTACCATTCGGTCACAAGCCCAAGTATCTACGCCAAGCCAAAATATAATAATAATGAATAATAAGTGTTGTTATAATTTGCTCTGGAGTCTACGTAATGCGATAGTCCTAAAATATACCAGGAACTTATAAAAGTGTAAGAAATGAAAGAAATGTGTCAGGATCGTATCGTGAGGAAACATGTAATATACCTACTTGCCTAAAAGTGCCTACCTCAACGGGAAAAACGCGCGCGTATGTATATGTTTTATATATAAGTAGGTAGGTACTTACTGTTTACAAAGTACTAAATAATGTATCAAAAAAAGTAAGAAGTACATCTGCTTACCAAAAGTAATACTAAGTATGATAGTTTTCAAGGTTTCAGATTTACACTATAAACAGGTGAAATTAGTTTATTTCCATAATGACTCATATTCCCTAAAACTTGAGTGAGTGCTAAAATAGACTCTAGCTAGACCATTTTGATGCACTCCAACAGCCAAAATTAACATTGTATATTGATTTCAATGTTTTTCAATCACAAATTGTTGCGAAATAGCCGACTTGGGCCCTTCTTCAGACCTTTAATTGTATGGTGGCAAGTAAATGATTACCCCAGATTCGTAGAGCCTTCGTAGAGCCCGTAGAAGTATTATTGCTGATAATATTAAGATTACCCCCAGTTTCTGGAAGGTTTGTTGTCTTTGGCAGTAGATTAAAACTATCGTTGTCTCTATCTGACCATAAACAAATGACAAGGATGGCAATAGAATTAATCTGTAGTCAAAGTTGGCTGACGTTTCAGAAACTGGGGGTTTGTCTGTTAGTTTAGAATGATGCAATGTAGGTATCGTGTCGCTACTCTGGGCTACTTCTACTATGCTCTGGTTCCTATACCTGATACCTTAAAATAAATAAAGTGGAAACTGATCGCGATACCAGTTTCGACGGAGAGTTGCCACTATCCGCGTGATCAGTTGCTACGACGATCAGATCACATCTGAATCACGGTCACTAGAAACCTAAATAAGCACCGTAGTTATCAATCCCAATTAATTTTTCATGTTAATAATGTGGTAAGTACCTAAATATAACTAAAAATATTTTTTTCGAACTACCTTCATAATATTATTCATTCATTCACCTCACTTTCATAATTAAGTACACTTTCATAAACATAGGAACACGTACGAATCATTCAAGTTAAAAAAAAAACTTCACCAAATACTCGCTACAAGGCAAATCACATAACGTTAATTGCATCCAAACTCCGGCGTCATTTGTAAAGGACGTATTACCTGCGCCGCGTACGCCCCTACGTAGTACGTACTTACGTGCAGTGTTCGGTCTAAAGCCGACGGGCGGCATTCACTATCCCATCTCCACCCCCCATTTTTCGCCACAATACCCGGCAATACATTCCGTGACTTGGCAGAACTTGATGTCGAGATATTTGGCCCCATCTCGCGATCAATACGTGTGCGCAGCGCCATCTAGTCGCCCATCGCGCAGCTAAATTGCAGTTTAATAGTTCATTAGATCCGACAAAAATGGCGGGGACACGACAGTTTAAATTCAGAACGCTCTATCGATTGGGGGGGATACATCTGTTAAACATTTCCATTTATGATGGTTGGAAAGAGGTTTTATTCAAAATGGCGGTGGTTGCGGCGCTTGCCTTTACAATCTTTTTTTTTTAAATCTATTTAGTATTGTGGCCAATTAAAAAATACTTTAACTTCAGCAATTCGTTATTTGAACTCCAATAACGTTCTCATTATTTCAACTGTCGTAGGTATTTGCGGAAATAATTACTATTCCTACTCCTACTGCTTCATACCTAGCGTAAATTAATTATTACCAGTACTCGGTAATGGAAGCAGTTTTGCAGGAACTACACCCGTGTTGCCAGCACCACGGGCTCACTCACGGGCAACTCAGCATAACTCAGCCATTATGCTGAGTTGCCAGAACCGGCAGTCTTTACAAATTTATTTGACTGTGGCATTACAACCCCCCCGCCCGGTGGTAAATGAATGAATCATCGGGCATTCAAGGCGTTAATTTGTAATATGGATCGATTTGTGGGCGGTTTTATTCGATTGGAGCTGAAAACGATGAGATTTCTGTTTCCTGGATGTCTATTAGTTGTGTGATGTGAAATTAAACTATGGCTGAGTTAATAAGCAGATGCTACGTGAAACGTACGAGAAAGATGTGTTGTAAGCGCCAGGTTTCGTAGGTATGTAACATTATGAACCTACCTACCAACCCATATGCCTACCTACCTACCTACCCACCTACCTACCCACTTGCCTACCTACCTACCTACCTCTTACTTTGGTATTACTCGTATTTGGGCAAAAGTTTGTATAGAAATGTATCGATTGTGAAAAGACTAGTGCTTATCTCTTGCTTTAGCGTGGGAACGTCTATAATATATTTTTTATTTTATTTTTGTTTTACTTGCCTTCATAATCTACACGTCACTAGGCGCAGTCCTGGGATGGTTGGTGCCAATTAGCTTGGTTAGACTGCAACTTTGCAAGATTCGCCGGGCGTTGTACTCGTATTATACTCGTACAACTCAAAGGAAATACTGACTGCACGTTGCTGAGCAATCGGGATGCTGGGTTTGGTGTCGCGGGTTCGAGTCCCGCGAACAAATATTTGCACGATCCACAAATTTAATGTTTGTTTCTGGTCTAGGTGTGATGTGTATGTGAAATTATATGTCTGTAAACGGCACCCACGATACAGGAGCAAATCTAGTGTCAAGCTACGTTTTTTAAAAAAGAAAAGGAAATAAGAAAGAAATATTAAAACGTCCCACGGGCAGGCTCCTATGTTACAACACCTGTGTAATTATTATAATAGTTATGGTGAATTTTATTTTAGAGCAATCAAAATATTATTATAATATGGCGAATGAAACAGAAAAATTAATCCCTTAGCTCTAGTTGTACCTACATTTAAAAACCCCGAACCTTTAACTAGTAAATTGTTAATTAACCCCTACATAAATTATAAAATCTAACCTCTATCTACCTACCTACGGCCGAAATTAATAATCAATCCAATCCAAATTTTGCTATCTGGGATTAATATCACAATCCAATTTAAGGGTCAAACGTGCCAATAACCGATCCGTGGATTGGTTTATAAAGGCACGCAGATTGCAAATCGATCGAACGATAGGCAGCAATCCAAGATCGATTTCAATCTTGGATAGGAGATACAATATTAATTTCGGATGTTAAACAATAGAAATGCGCCCGTCCCCGACTGGCAACCTATTCCCGCGTCTACACACTTTGATTTAGATCCGATCATCATCTAATGAGCGATATAAATATGTCAAAAGACATAATTAGGTCAATAACAGCTCACAAAGTTCGCTATCGTAGTGACATGATAACCTACAATATCCTTATGTTATGTAAGGCTATGTAAACAGACAGACGGTGTCACAGAACTGGTAACAGTACACGCTGCCTATGTACTGTCGGGAATCGGGATTCTCGCAGTCCGAGTAGGGAGGTATTTTCAGCGGAAAAAGCGCTTTAAACATTTTATTATTCCGCGTTTTTTAACTCACGTTTATTAGGTCGATATGCGTGTAAGTGTGCAACAACGAATTCTATAAAATTTAACGTTTAGTGATTCTGTATACATAGAGTAACGCGATGTGTGGTGTCGCCTAATAATTTGGGTTTCGAAATTCTTATTACGCGCCACTGCATTGTGTTCACTCTGAGTCAGCTCTCTTGTCACCATCGGCGTAGAACTCAAAATTGTATAGTGCCTTTCAAAAAGGAACACAGAAGTGCGTGTACTTATTAGTTTTAGTCTCATAGGTCTCATACCATTATTTTTTTAGTCTTGTCTCTTGCTATTTCAAACGTAATTTTACTTGGGGTTTCAGACCTTGGCCCTTGGTTCTAATCCAGCTGTAATTTCAGTTAAAATAGCGTTTAACATTCTCCGTCTAAGCCAACAGCGATCAAATAAAGCGCTGTAACGCTGATAATACGAGGACCGTCTCGTCGGGAAGGATTTCCCGAAACCGGTAAATAACATTATATACTGTCTGACTGCCTATATACCCACTTTATATAGGGTACTGCAGCGGATTATGTACAAGTCAGCTGATAGAAAGCGAGAACGGTTATGTTGCCGGAAAATCCTTCCTATAATAATGTAGGTAGGTCCGAACGAAATTGTATCAGAAGAAAAGGGGCTTTATTTACAGCTAGTTAAGTGGTCAGGCAGATTAGAAAACCCTATGTGCCTATAGAAGTTACCAAAAAAAACATAAGGCAAACATGAAGGTGGGGATACAAATGGGTATAGTGGTACACGAACTATACAGGACCCAAGCCACAAGTCACCTGTTCAGCTTACGAGGTACCTATTTCTGATTTTACGGCCACATGCTGAAAACGTGGAGATCGTGTGCCGTGAAACAAAATCATATATCGCCACTTTTACCGGAAACATGATAATGTCTATGTTATAGGTACTATGTATAATATTATGCTGAACTGCTAAATCTTATGCGATCTAACTGTCAGCCAAATTAGCGTCTGCTCTCTAAATTATTATACTTGGGTACTACTAGGTACTTAGGATAGGTCCTACCTTAAATTATCTCTACTTCGAGAATGAGACTCGAACCTCCGAACAACAACGTCTCTTCGCAAAAGTCGATTGCCATGGCTGTGAAACTCGACGTTAATCGAACATTTTCGTGGACCTAAACATAATTTATGAAAATTTTCGATTATAGGTTTTTTTTTAGAACAAGAATAGCTACATAGCAAAAGTAGATAGGATGTAAGTACCTATATTCGACAAGTATTTTTCAGGAACATGCGCTTACCTACATAAATAAATAAGGTACCATAGCCAACCATACCAAGGACATCAATAAGAGCTCTACTTTATCACCAACTGAATCACTAATTCCGAATTAAAATTCAATAGAACGAATAAGCAGAGACCCACCTCAACAAACAACCGTGCGGCTGCATCCGTTCCATGCTCCTCAACAGCTCGCTAAGATTATCTAACAGTAACTACGGGGAGGCAAGCTCCAAGTGTAATGTTTACAAAAAAATATGATAAACAAAGAGGTCAATGCTCAGTGCGAACGGCGGACAAACAAGCGCTGCGTCGCTGCACAGCGGAACCGCTGACGGGCCAAGATACAGAATAACACATAGACGCGAGCACGCAAGTTCCAGAATAAGCGGCAGTTACAGCCAGGTCGGACACCTGACGTCGTCATCCTCCCTCCCCCCGCGCCCCGCAGCCATCAGCTGTTAATGTCCCCTCACCCCCGCCACCTCCCGGCCTTTCCCCTTCGTTTGTGTAATGCGAGGAGGTACGCCCAAATTGGCACGCGGATGGAATGTAACCTAATTTGTTGAGTTTGTACAAAATGTTGCTTCGTGTTTGTCTAATTTGGCAGTTGTCTTGTGTTTATTTTAGAAAATGCGTATTGTAATACCTAATAGTTTCAATAGTGATAGCAAGTCAATTTAGAATGATCATTATGCAAAGAGCTAGCCCGAACAGAACTGCCATTACTGTTGATAAAATAGTCACGAGGCCACAGGCAATCAAAGGGTGATTTATACAGTTAAACATTAATACTGCGTGACTGCAATTGAGCATTAATAAATAATAACAAAGTTTCCACATAGTCATCGATTTTATAGCACGAGGAGAGAACAAAACAAAAATGCCAACTTTTAATAATATATCGCACATTATGCCTGCCAAATGAATAATTTATCGGAACGTGTCGATGCGGGGCGCGCATCCCCAGGGCACCCCTCCAACCTCGCGGGGCGAGGCGCGGAGGCAGGGGCGGGGGGCGCCCGCCCGCCGCCGCTCAGTCCGCGCCGAGCGGCCGAGCGAGCGCCATGTCCGCGTGCGCGCCGCGCGCCTGCTGCCGGCCGCGCGCCCCGCCGACGCTGCTCGACATCACGGCCAAGATCGTGGCCGCCGCGATCCCCTTCCAGCGCATCGAGGAGCGCTACGAGCGCATCCCGGAGCCGGTGCAGCGGCGCGTGGTGTACTGGTCGTTCCCGCGGGACGAGCGCGACATCTGCATGTACTCGTCGCTGGCGCGCGCGCCGCCCGACGACCACCGCAACATCGCCTTCTGCCGCGGCCTCAAGCTGCTGGAGGCCGGGTGCGTGGAGAACGTGCTACAAGTCGGTGAGTGCCACCGGTTCGTCATCGCGAGCGCGCCTGCGCCTGTTTACTAATATGCGCCTCGCCCACCCGCGCCGTATAAATAAAAACCTCGACGTGTGCGATCGATAGCTGCTCCTCTCGGGAATTATTCATGCGTCGGCCCGTAAAGTTTTCAGGAGATTAGGGCCCGTCAGGTCCTGGTAGGGCTGGTCACCCGCGACCGCGGCGGCGCGGAGGCACCGGCTCCCGGTGCTTCCTCGTGTCGCGGCCAATAGATTTATCTGTCCGATACCGATAACCCGCTTGCATTGACGTTTAATCAATAAAACTCAAGGGGACATTTCAACAATCGCTATGATGTGTTCACACTTCACAGCACTAGGCAGATTATGCGCCCCTGCGGCATACCTCACGAACTATAGATAAAATCGTAAGGCATTATTAATCACGAGTTATTAATATGCATCGATTCCGATCCGCACCGATTAATCCATAGGCTGCTTCCACGTCGACCTCAAAACTGTTACTGTTTGTTAGAAAAACATGTGGTCCGATTAATCGAAAGCGTGATAAACATCTACTTTCAAAAGTATGCTGATGCACCATTAAATTCGGCTAAGATTTACATAACTGGTAGTCCCGTTACATAGGGAATTACACAACCGGATTCTTTCTGCGCTCGCAGTGAGCAACGCAGTGAGCGGGCAGTGGGCACGCACCGCACCGGCCTGGCTCGCAACACCAGCATTAATCCATGCAGGCGTCGTTTGTTACTGTCGCCGCCGCTCTGAATAACGGACGCGAATAAACAATATTAATTGCCTGTTTTTTATTTTATAGGGCCAGGCTCGGTTTTATTGTGCCGGGCCGTGGGAGGACGGGCGTTACATATTCATTTGTGCTTATCTGCCATCGGAGCGGCGATTACTGGTCATTTTGGGCCGCGCCGCGGTCGCATACGCCACGTTGGGAGGATGTCGTTTTTCATAACGTCTCTGGAGAACCTCGGACCATTAAATTCTATGGACGATGCGGAGTACACTGTATAAACACCAATTCATAGTTGAATCATGTACGCAGTCTGATTTTAGGCACTGGCTTTCGTCCAAGTTTAGGGTGATGGGAGTAACGCCTCTCCGAGATACTGCTCTCGATATGAATCGAGTGGTTATGCCGGAGATAAGCGCGGAGGAGCGTCTATATGTCGTGTCTAAGTGATATAAGTTCCCACACCCATTATCATCTGAGTCACACTATCTACGATCAGAAGGAACCGCCCACTCGAAGTAAAAACTGGCTGAATTATGTTCTGAGAAGTCTGCTGCGGCCAATCGAGGTTTTCCTGCGCTGAGGAAGGATTAAATTGTCTGCTATGTAAATTTGTAGGTCGAACGAGGTCAGGGGAAACGGCGTTGGCAAATTACGACAAATATTGATAAAAAAACACGATTTCTATTTGACGCACAGCTGCATTGCAAATAGTTCGCGATGGAATCGCGCTTCAAATTGCTTTAATAATACAAGCGTATCGGGTTCCGATGGTGACAGTGAACGGGTAGAACGAAATGTCATGTGAAAGAAAAAATATCTCGTTGGCACCGTTCGAGCAGCCGCAGCGACTTACCAAACGAGAATTGCCAGATTCGTGGGCATGAATAAAAGAACACCGTCTGCTCTGAACGTACATGCAAATGACCGAAATCGAGCCCCACACTTTAAATACATCCAAGTCTCATGAGTATATTTAATTGTCATGCAAAAATAAACGAGTGCACCCGGCGCTGCTCAGTAAATATTTTAATTCGATGTTAATAACTTCATATCATTTCAGACCGTTCGAATCTCCAAGCGGAGCGAACCGGTTCTGCGATAGAGTTCGCTGAATAAGGGTGGGTGCGATTGAATTATTGAATGCTTAGCCGTATTGAGATTTAATATTAGATTAGGAAGATTATGGAAGACATTACGAGGGCTCACGTTGATGATCGATTAAATATAACTACGACGGAACACTCCAAGCTGAAGGCCGAAGTGGAAGGAGTTCATAGATTATTTAATTCTATCGTTTTCCATTGTCTGGTTGTAATGGAGGTATTGAATTTTTAAATGCACAGCCTGCGTTCCCCTCCATTAAATATAGCGTTGTCAGTAAATGATTCAATGTCCGCCGGTTTCTCTGTGTTTAGTGTTTCGTATATTGCAAGCCCGGGTTATAAATCTCAATCATTATCACGTACGTCCATAGTTGTAGTTCCCAGAAGGTTTAAAGTCAAGCGTTTTATTATCGGGCTGCGGCCATGATTCATACTCCGTGATGATCTTTGATATCCTTTCTTGTTAGTAACAAGTTTCTCATACAGCTTAAACGTTGGTTTTTTGTTGGTTCGGCTATTTACGGAATTTCGGATTGTGAGTTCTCGTTTTATTTACCCAACCAGTCGGAATTGATGACTATTTGGATCATTATTTGGGAAAATCGAGTAGTGATGTTAGCTGTTTTGAAGACTGACAATTTTACTTAATTAAATACAATAATTTACTGATTGAACTTAGCTTGATGTTGCCTATCAAAGAATGGGTATTTGACCATGTGCATTGTTCAATAATGACAAATGAATTTAAATACATTTAATCCTAGGTATTTATAACAATACTATGCCTAACATGTGTATTAAAAAGCGTGTTTTATGGCTTTGTTATTTTTTCCTCAAAACATCATTTATATATGTACTTACGCCTAGTAAAACCATGCTTCTACACCGAACACTACTAAAAAGGGCATCTAGGTATGTTTCAGTCTGATAGATGGATTTAGTCTCTGACTCACATAATTATTGGGATTGAAAAGAACACATTTTATAGGGAAGTGAACAGGATAGATACCCGAAAATAGTTAACAGCAGGAAATAAATGCATAAATAATTATAAAGGGAACTATGTGATTGCAGTTAGTGATAAAATTTCATATCCCCATGTATTACAATAGAACGATAAGATTCTAACGGCAAATTATAACATTGATCCATTTCTAAATGCCACCTCATTAGAATTGGATTAACTAGCGATTTCTCCCGTTCGCGTTTTCCCCCGAATAATATTATTGTTCGCATCCTTCGCATTTTACCCCGAAAGCAAAATTCAATGGTATATAAAAAAGAGTGATACAAGCAAAGTACAACTACAGTTAAAAAAATTATAATAGTAGTCTTAATATTTTATTTATATTATACTAGCTGATACCCGTGCCTTCGTTCGCATATTTATATGAAACACCAAAAAAAAAATCTACATTGTAAACATAACAACAAAATTAAAATAATAAGTAGGTAATTGATATCCAACAGTTTTGAAAAAAAACTATTGTTATTACTGCTTGTCATTAGTTAATAAAACCACGGTCTTACCACAAAACAATTAAACAACAGTTGAACAGATGAGTCCAAATATTGTGTCCACAAATCAACGTATAACCCTCGCTTTTTCTAACTCAATAACAAATACACAAGTAAATTAATTAGGAATGCCAGGATTGAGTGAGATAACGGGTGTGATAGAAGTTTTGTGGAAGATCAAACAGTAGAAAAAGTGAAGTCTCCCTAATTATGATGCTCTCATCATACATTACAGAAACAATGAAAACTTCTACATACTTACTATCAAAGGAGTCCAATCTCTTGTAAATGTTTACTTTTCTAACATATTATTTGGTGGCAAGTGTTATTAAAAGCGGCCGGTAGACATAGTTTGTCATATCCTTAAAAAACGACATCTGCCAATACAATCGCGTTTCATTGCAACAAAGAAAATAATGAACAAACTGACAAACAGACAAACTGAATGCTCCTCTGTCCAATAACAGAGTTTCACAGTGTCTACACAAGAGCGTTTCTGTCGCGCGGCCTCGCACCAGAAACCAATGTAACTGGACCCAGAATCACCTCCAAAGCCTCCCTGTTCACGCCCGAATCAATATGGGAAGCGAGAGACGAGGTAGATCTCGAGACACTGGCCACATTTACAAAGACCTGCTTGTGAGTACCGAAAGCACCTCCGCATTTTAGAACCCAATTGCAAGCTTTCATCTGCAATTTGTTTAGACCTTAACACGAAGTGTTAAAGCATATTTTGCAGTTTATAGTATGCCGTGTCATGGTAGCAGGAGCACAGTGGTTCGTTGAAGGCAAACAAGATTGTGAGGAGTCGTGAATGCTTGATTTGATGGTGTATGGATAAATGCTGATTGTTAGATGTATGGGGGGCTTGTGTACAGAACTCACAGAACCACAGAGGGCGGTTCAAGGTTCGGCTAAATGTTAAAAGGAACGAGACCTCCCATAAATGACAAAGTCAATAGATTCAAATTTGATCCACTTCACCTCAATTGACACAATGTTATTGCTTCATTGAATCAGTCACGAAGTTTGGAAGGTTGGACGGTGGCGATAGATCTCAGAATTGAATCAATAGGTAGTTAAATAAAGTTAATGGAGACAAAGGCTAATTATATTATTATAGCGATTAGATAATGTTTACACTGGCCACCGCATGTATTTCCTTAACGGTTCTCAGTCAATACAAAATAGTCATTATGATTATATTTTAGTGTGGGAAACTGTGGAGTGATTATCAAACCACAGGACACAAAGCATGGCAGAAAGGCATCATTGTAAGGCCTAATTGGAAAAAAGATCGACGATAATATGTACGAGTAATTTCTGCATGCGAAAAATAACATTGTGTGACTGTGCATTGCTGTAGCTTAGGGTTAATTAAACGTTTCTCAGGCATGTCGAACTGTTCGATGTTTCACTGTGTCATAGTAATCACAGGTATCTGCGTAATCCATCGCGGTATGGAGTTGTTCATGCATTTGATTGTTACCTCCACTTTACTGTTAACATTTTGGTGTCTATCGTGGTATCTGATGATAGGACGGCCCATGGTCTTCGTTACTCGGATTCTAGTTTAGTAAATACTGAATCTATACAATTAGTGACCTCAACAGTAGAGCAACATAGACTAATATTGTTATTGTTTGCTTTCGCAAAACATGTGTGTTGTCATTACACAATGATGCTATATGGGCACAAAAAGAGTATTTTTTTATCGAGGCTAAGTGACACTATCAGCTACTTATACCTATAGTGTCCAGTAGTCTGTGACTACTTCAAACAAATATTTCTAAGGCTGGGCTCATAATAACAGTTTGCGCAGAGAATAAACTAGTGCTGTTGAATAGGGAAATGCTGACGGTGTTCTTGGCATCATTCTTCGTGGACATAAAATGTTGTTAGATTTTAAAGTTATTGATAGGTTTATTACGTATACAATTTCCTGTTTTTTAAATGTAAACTAGCTCGACAGACACAGACGTTGTCCTGTCATTGTCTCTATGGGAAAAAGCTTCCTCTCCTTCTATCTCTCTCCCTATATATCTATCTCATTCCCTCGCACTCTATCTCTCTCCCTCTATATCCATCTCTTTCAGATTTTTCCTAGAATGAGTGACAGGTGTCAACTGTACAACCCGATTCTATCGGATATATTTTTCCCAGTTTCAAAATAGTTTCCCGTGGTAACGGGATAAATATCCTTCTCCTGGTTCTCAGCTACCTTCCTACCAATTTTCAGCCAAATCGGTTCTGCCGTTCTTGAGTTGTAAAACTTGTAAAAAGTGTAACTAACACGACTTTCTTTTATTAATATACTAGCTGCACCCCGCGGTTTCACCCGCGTTTGGATAATATACAATAATATATCTTTATGAATTGTAGCCTATGTGTTATTCTGATATGTAAACTACATAATAATATATTATTGTGAAATTTCATCAAAATCAATTCGGTAGTTTTTGCGTGAAAGAGTAACAAACATCCATCCATCCATCCATACTCACAAACTTTCGCGTTTATAATATTAGTAGGATAGATATTATATAGATAGAAGATAGATATAGATATTATTGTTTGTTATGATTGTGAGAAGGGAATTATTTTGAGTTTATATTCTGTAATGTTTCAGCGGTACATTTCTAATTGTCACGTCATCAATGCCATTGATAAATAACCACTGTTGGTTTTCCGATGACGTGTTCTCTCCACATTTTGTCACTATAATTTATTGATGGTGATCATAGTGTTTGCGGTGTGTACCTACAATTGGTGATAGTGATACAATCTCTCTGGTAACTACATGTTTATTTTGACAATTTCAGTATTAAACCTAAAAATCAATATTGTTAAATACGTAGATGGTTAATATCATGCGCACATGAAAGGTTAGATTAGTTACCTACATGTATAATGTTTATTGTGTGTGTATACATTATAATTATACTTTTTAACGAAGTTGAAAAACAGTCATAATTATTTACCATTACAACTCAAATATTTCCCCACTGTACTCCAATGAAACGTGTAACATTATAATTTTCCTTATAATTTATACACAAAATCCTAAAAATGTTTATCTCCCTGGTCACGGTTGCCCCTACCTCCTCTATGAATCACAAACCATTTCCGCACAATAATGTTTCGGGAAATAAATTCCCCGTGAATATTTATTCATTCGAAACCAATGGCCTATTACTATGGTAAAAGGCTAGAAGTTTTACAGACTATAAAATACGTTACACACGACACACCGCCCGACGCGGTGCGGCCGAGGCGGTTTACCATACCTAGGAAATGTTATCTATGTACAAACAATCGGTTACCCGTAACTTCGTTCGCGGTGGCATTTTTTATAATACTTACGTATCGATATAAGTTCCCAGCACAGCCACGTCGTCAGTGCAGCCTATAGATACCTAGATAGATGGAGAGATAACGCTTTATTGACACCAAAATGTAAATAGCACGGGAAGAACAAACTTAAAAATAGGTACAATGGGCTGTCTTCTCGCTTAAAGCGATCACTATCAGACAATTTTTGGATGGACAAGATAGAAAGCAGGAATAGGGTTGGGTCGGCCTATTATCATACTATGGCATAGCGCATGGATGTTGATCCTCCTTAAAAACTTAGCACAATAATGAGTAAAGAAATTGGCAAGAGTCGTACCCTCTGATTAGGAATCGCATTTTGAAATAATATGATGTTCATTCCATCATAACTTCAATGAATTTCGCTTTATTTGCCCCTTTGCATGCGGCAAAGCACGATTTTGAGTCAGCAGAGAGGGTACTGGGGTACGACTTGCATTGCCATCTCCTTTGATAGATTTATCTAAGTGTGACGCTAATAAAAGTGTATTAAAAGCACGTCATTCGTATGGTTATTGCTGATTACAAAAATCCAAATTTTGTAATGGTTAACATTTTAATCCATTTGAATTCCACTCGTAGAACAAGAAGCAGAATCTAGCTTCGAAGAATCGATGTTTACTATCTACCTACAAAAATATCGCATAATAAGGTGGTGCTGTAGACATTTGCAAACCAACTGTAAGCATTTCTTGTTGTCTGAATAAACCGATGACATCGGTACGGAGAATCACCACAAAGGATGATTGCAACACGTAAAACAAGCTCTACATTCAACCTTACCGCACAGGCATAAGGGCCACATTCGGAAAGGTGCACACATTGTTGATTTTTCTTCGGAAAACATCTCCAAAGCATAGTCTTTGCTGACTTCTCTTGCGTAAACGCGAATGACCTGAGATCACGATCTTATAAAAACGCAATTGGAGTACCTCTAAGACTTTTATGAGTATAAAAAGTGAGTGTATAATGATTATTACTAGATGACGCATTCGTGCAATTTTCGCTCCGCTGTTATCCCCAAATATTTTAGATCTACGAAGACCTTACCCAAGTTTTAACACAAATTAGGTTGTTTTAGTGTTTTCAGACCCGTATTTCGGAATGACGACGTTCAAGATGAAGATAAAATGGTCTAGTATTGTAATTTGTAATTGTTTTAGTTAGATAAACACCAGTGTCCGTCCTACTATATAAATGGTGTTCCGTTTCGACCCCGTTTTTACAGAACCCAACTCACTGAACTGTTAGAAAATGTACAGACACTAAAAAGTTATAATTTTGTAAAGTTTTAAACAGTTAATGGCTTGTGACTTGGTGCTGAATGCGAAAAACTTGCGTATTTAGTATTGAAAAACATATTTAGTAGAACCTAAGTAAGTACTCATATAAAAACACTTGCAGTCTCGAATTATTCTGACTACCTGACTGACGAGCACTCGACATGAAACTAAGCATTGTAAAACAAAAAATATTTAAATAAACAAATCGCGCGAAGCCAAACCGCAAACAAGGCAAGCTAAACAAAACTATTTAAAAAAAGATAAGCCGAATTTTTCCACTACTATTGTTAGAATCTTTACATTCTACACGTAGGTAGGTAGGTAAGTGCCGAGTTCTCTCCTCCCTCCCTAATGAAAAGAGTCAAATACCCCCAGGTCAGGTCCCATTAGCGTCACAAAGGGTGAGAGGTGGCAAGTCGGCAATTAGGCCAATCAGACGGCAGGAAATACGAATTAAGTCGTTATAGCCAACTCGTGGTAGTCTGCTGGACATTGCTTTGTAAATATTTCTTTGTAATGCCCGTTTTTTTTTAATTAAACCGATACGTCTTTTAAACCACACTGCACGTCTATTTATTGATTTAGTGAACACGAGCATACTTACGTAATTATTTAAAATTTTCTAATTTATTCAGTAACTAGGCAACTTTGATAATAATATAGTGTATACATACATATAATATCGGACGTTTTTTAGATAGGTACGAATAATAGTGGCCAAAATATAAGTACCCATATATAACTTACTTGAATTGAAATAGTTGAACGAATGATAAAAATAAATATTATTGACGAATTTGTTTATAGGTACCTAATCATCAAGTCAGACACCTAAGGTGGCTTGATAAACTCTGACACAAGTAAACTTTAACAGAGACACAGGTTAACGCGGATAAAGCCGCGGGGAACATCTAACATTAACTACTAGGTACTTATCACTGCAAGACCAATATCAGAAAATACCACGTCAAGCTCACTCGGATCATTAATATTGACAATTACAAATGGATACGATAGTCATTACAAAACTTGTCCCGACGTATCCAACGCACGTGGTGACTGACACGTAATCTATGGAACAGGATCTATTGTGGTCTCACAGATTGATAATGAGTCAGCTGACATGCTAAAGAATAGTTATTTGTTAATAATGGATCATGTAGATTGTATAATGTCTGACGTCCCTGGAAGGATTGATGATATAATTGGAAATTATGTTCAAGGGAAAGACGTATGATATGAAGACGTATAGTGCATAATCAGTCTTCTATTTAGCTTTCCATGTCGAAAGATCATTTATTTATAGCTGACTAGCTGCGCCCCGCGGTTTCACCCGCATTTGGATAATATACTATATATCTTTATGAATTCTAGCCTATGTGTTATTCTGATATGTAAGCTATATTATTGTGAAGTTTCATCAAAATCCATTCAGTAGTTTTTGCGTGTAAGAGCCACAAACATACAAACACACTGACAAACTTTCGCGTTTATAATACATATTAGTAGGATAGTAAGATAGGTAGTTACTTTTAAAGTTCTCTGTCGTAGCGGCACGCGTATGATATTGCTGTACTGCAAGATATAGGCATAGAGACATGCACCAGCACTTGCATAACATAACCATCGTAGTTTTCAGGGCATCATCGACAACAAACTCTAGTCCCAGATAGGGTTGTTGACCCAGAATCGTATCTTTTGATAACATGAACTGGGTCAGTTACAGTTAAAACTACTTCAAAACTCTAAACACTATTTGCAGAACACGAAGGTGTGTTTTAGATTAAGGCGCGTGACAGCTGTAACAGCAGAAGATTAGATCACAAAACAGCTGGAGTTCTCAGAGCTGTTGCGAAATAGGTTCCATTTGAAGTTTGCGCACATTTAATTCGTAACCATCACAAAACGAAATAAATGCATGAATAGAGATATTTCAGAAGTGGGATCACCTTAACAGTCTGCCTGTTAATAATAATAGTTAGTAAGCTGTGTTAGAGATTTATTGTCCTCCCCTTTTGCACTGTTTCTTTTACATTTAATTATCATTGTTTCTAAATGTTGTCATTTAAATATCATGGTGACATGCTTCGCTAAATGCGCAGGCGTTTTTTCTTTATCATAGGAGCCATTTAAAACCACTCGGATCAGCTCCTGACTTAAATCCCAGACTGCTTTCTTCTTGTATCTCGTGCTCGCGTGTATCATCTGAGGCTGGTGTCTTGCATACCAGGCAACTGCTGTCTTGTTTGTACCCATGGCTCCAGTCTTACATCCCCGGCTTCTGTTCTGCTTTTATACGTAAAGGCTAATAGGTGTAAATATAGTACCTACACTAGAAGCTATAGTTCCAAAATTACAATCAATCACGTAACCTTGCTCTAAGACAATAGGCCGTGGTCTGCGGGGTCACTGTTATCATTACGGCGCCGCGCCAGTGCGGGTACCGGAAGACAGTTGTTAAAACACCACTTTGTACGATTCGTACATTGTATGCCCGATAGCTATGCTCTATGGTACAGTCAGTGACGTACCCCTGACTTCCAGTAGCTTCATGCGCAGAAACATCTTTTGCGTTGAATATGTTCGTTCGTCTTTTTTGAGTTACCTATAATGTTATTTGCAGACTTTGAGGCAAACTGCTCAAATGCATTTTGGTTACGTTACTAGCTATAAGTACCTACTTAGGTTTTATTATAATTAAGTAACCTAATTTTTTTCTTTTGTAGCTAATAGCTAAGTTTCATGGATGAGATGGTTTCAAAATCTCAGAGTCCATGTAGAGTAAGTTATTTAATTGTTGAAAGGTAACATGAAATTTAATGGACGCGTCAGTCTCTACAACAGGCATTTTGAATGAATACTCATGCAAAAGTACACTTCTAGACAAAGTTGTTGTGGAAAGACTAACAAAACGCCTCGCTCTCCTTTGTCCCAAGTCGAAAACCAATCAAAACTATGATACATAAAATAAGCAAACTTACATGCCGCGCTGGGCCTTTTTTTTTTTTTTTTTTTTTTTTTTTTTTTTTTTTTTTTTTTTTTTTTAGGGGGGGAAATGCCTTCGCACTTCCCTTCCGCCACGGGGGTGGTGGAAGGGGGTGTGTGGGACATGAGCCCACTAAAACCCCCCCGTGAGCCGTCGATCCGCCCGAAGTGGGGCGAGATGGGGTCGTGTTGTCATTCACCATCTCGCCCCAGCGGCCGGCCCGGTGGGACTACCGGGCCACTACGCCTAGGGAGGGGATGACCTTGCTCACCAAGGCCATCCCCCCAGACGCGTGGTGCCGTGCACGCCGGCGGGGGGTCCCCCGACCCCCCCCCAGTGGCACCACTATGGAGGACGAAGGAGGCGACCGAACCGCCTCCTCCTTCCCCCTGGACGTCTGCGTCGGAGCGGGTCAGCATGGACGTCTTCCTCTCTGGCCCGCTCCGCGGCCTCCTTCTGTTTCATAACGGCTTCACAGAAGGAGGCAACCGCCTGCCACGATCTCTCACTGCCAAGCATGGCGTTTACCACACTTGGCAGAGAGAGATCCTGTCCCACGAGCGCTGAAAGCGTGTGCCGCTGCGGGGACCATGCGGCACACGCCTCCAGCGTGTGAGGCGCCGTGTCTTCCGGCACCCCACATTCGTGGCAGGCTGGGGTCGCTTCCCGCCTCGCGATTTGGTACAGGTACTTTCCAAAACATCCATGTCCGGAAAGCACCTGCACCAACCGGAAGGTCAGCGACCCATAATGACGCCCCATCCACCTGGGGAGCACCGGGCGGATGGCTTCCACCGTCCACTGTCCCGGGACAGGTGGAGCCAGGTCCTCCGACCACCGCCCCAACAGAGCGGCCCGTGCTTGTCGCCGCATGCGCCGCACCTCCTCCCACGCTGGAGGCTCCCCGCGGGATCTCCTCGCCGCCACGAAGTGGTAAACTTCGGCGAGGATCTCCGCTTGGAGCTCCCAGGGGGGATCACTGGCGAGAACGCACGCCGCCGTCCAGGACACCGTCCGGTATCCTCGGATCGCCCTCGTCGCGATGACCCGCTGCGGACGTCGCAGCAGGGCCTTATTGTCGCGACCGAGGGCGTCAACCCAGACCGGTGCCCCATAGAGGGCCATACTCCGGATGACTCCGGAGTATAGTCGGCGACAGGGGGCGTTAGGGCCCCCAACGTTGGGCAGCAGTCGCCCCAGGGCGGCCGCGGCTCCCGTGACCCTCGGGCCCAGCTGGGAAAAATGGGCCTGAAAGGTCCACCGCCCGTCCAGGATGAGACCCAAATACTTCATTTGGGCCCCAACCGGCACTGGCACTCCATCCAGTACCACCCGCGTGCCTGGGGGGGGTCCCCCCCGAGGCCCATGAAATAAAAGGGCCTCGGTTTTGGAAAGGGCGACCTCCAGGCCCAGGGCGCGGATGCGGCCGACCACAAGAGTTGTTCCTACCGTGGCCCACCGCATCGCCTCCCCAAGTGCCGCGCTGGGCCTAAATCAACCGAAACCGAACGCACCCAGTTCGCCCCAAACGCGTACAGCAATCATCTGTAATTTGGGACAATAACTTTTACCAATAATGAAAATAAATTACAGTTTACCTGCCCTTCCAGTCCGTTCGATTTGTGTTTTTATTGTTATTTTTTTTATCCGCGATCGAATTACTAAATGAAAAATATTGGTATACTTTTTGTACGGTGCTTGTGATATTATTGTTGAGACTAGCACGTTTAACGGCTTCGTTAAATACGCAAACGCAACGCGACATTACATCGACAGTTTTTCTAATGTATTACTAATCATACTTTTTTTTTTATTTTTTTTTAGGATGTACCTACGTTTATGTCAAATATTGCAAGCCAATTCAGAGCCAGTTTCATGTTGAAATTTTGGTTGTTAATATTGTTATATTCCAATGACAATACAACATGATTACAGCGCAAGCTGATCTGGTGATGGAAAATATACAAAGGAATTTCCTCAGTGGCTAGCAGTAGGTAAGTATACCTACATAGATTGATGGGCTCATTTTAATTATTAGCTTGCGGTAAAAATAAATAATATAAACCTGGAAAAATATACTTGCCTACTAACAAAATATTCATAAATGTTAGTTTATGTTATAACCTATTCCCGCATACACTTTCGCTCGTAGCTTTATTAAATTACACTGCTAAGCCTGAACTACTCTTCAAACCAAATTGCCATCAGCCCGTACTCCACTGTTACATCAATAACCTCAATCTAATTTAGGTCTGACCACAGTAACCTTACATTGTTTGGCGAATCGAGGCTTACGCGGTTCTTTCCTTATTTACGAACTGAATGCGAACCTTTCACAATAATATACCTATTTAGAACGAAAGTCAAATAATGTCACCAACAACCTACCTGCGTTATATTTTAACTACATCAGTCTATACATATTGCTGATTTTAATTTCAGCATGATGGATGCGCGTTTAGCAATATCCAATCGTGTTCAATGTTATCGCTGATTATTATGATTGTTTTAATGTAGCGAGATCGCAGTATGCAGTGTTGTAATAATACGAGTATAATCTGTGGATACACGCCATAAAATTTGGTCTGCGATATTATATCAACCTAATTCGCGAACCGTTGCACATTTTGCAATTTGCATCTTTATTGCTGTTTTGAGAAAACCGCCGTTGTTTAAACATTTCGTTTTTATCCGCATTGATTTACAATTCGCGCGCCTCGCCGCGATAAATGCGTGCATACAAACCGGCTAAATCAATCAAATCCAAAATGGCCGGCGTAAAGCGATCGCGCGGGCAATAAACAACAAAGTATGGACATATTAATTTGACAATAACCATAACGCTGCGAGGCGGTGGTGGGTGGGTCTTAAGCTGGGTGGATGGTTACGACTTACGGCTATAGGTTGCGACTTAGCGCCTTAAAAACTTCGTGCCTCCCCCAACCCTGTGGGGTCAAGTCACCTGGCTCGATGGACGGCCGAAACGTTATGAAGCTTACAACTTACAGTCAAATAGGTTACAGCTTATCTTCTTTGTAACTTTTTGAGGTTAATGTCATAATGATTGCGGACTTTGTGGTCTCTTTTTGGTAAATATCAAACGCCAAACGTTACGTAACATCCAGAAAAAGTGGAACTCTGAAAAACAACATAATAGTCTCATAATAACCGCAACATCAAATTTTAATCTAGCTGGCAGCTTGCCCGCGGCCCAAGCTTAGACAAAATTATCCTTCCCTTTCGAAAACCAATACTGACACTGGCTTGATGGAATAGGCCTGCTGCAGCAGGTTATAGGAAAGATGTAGAGCTTTGGCAAGTCGTATACCTGGCTCGGTACCGGCGTGTTGGCTCGTGGCGCGCTGGCGTCTCCGCTAATGCATCTGCCAATATAATGTGCTGGCCGGCCAGCAGATTTGGCAAGCTTGCGTGTTTCGGCACGCTGCTGTTGCGCAGGATTTATGCAGTTTCCTTTGGCATGCTTTATGGCACCGTCCAGTCCGTAAGCTAGAGCTTTTAGGTTCCAATGCAGGCAGAAGGTAGATTGAAGTACGTTTATGGATTTTATAATCTGTATTTCCTTTTTAATCTGCAGAGTTTTTTAAATTCTAAGTTTACACATTTTGTCTATTTTAGTTAGGATTGTAAACGTGCTGCAAGTTTGACCCTAAGTGCCGTGCCGCATTCCAGGGTTAGCTCCAGGCGCCGCCGTTTAACAGTTCTTATACAGCTACGAGTATCTTCTAATTAAAACAGAATTAGTAAGAAACAAAAACTCAACTCCAATTAACTGGGACACGATAAAAAAATAGAAATAGTATCGCGTGTCATTAGACCCCTGCGTGGAGCCGAGATGCACCGGGCTATTTCGGGACCAGCGTCCTAGACAATCCTTATCACGTACAGAACAGGGTTTATTTTAGAGCGGTCTCAAACAACAATTTATATTACCCCCTAGGAGAGAAAGCCCTCTTTTTTCTTAAGCTTTTTTTATTCAGTACCTGCGTCTACAAAAACCCTTACAAACTGAGTGGGCGAATGGGACCAGATGCATGCACTTGCATTCAACACAACACGTGTAATTCTGGGAAGAGTTTTGACATTGTACTCACGTTGCATATCCTTCGGGGAGATGTGTTTTTTAATCTCTACATTGGCGTGTCTAGCTTGACTTCAAATTAGTCCGTATTATAGTTTCCTCGCGAACATATTTTACGTTGTTTCCTGCTACTGTGTTACTTATCTCGAAGTTTTTTGGTCGGTGATTTATGTAATGACTCTGATTTAAGCAAATTAATGAACATAGTTTGCATGGTACTCGCTCGTACAGTCGTACATTACCGACTTTGACTTGCTAATGCTTCCATCGAAGTTCTAGAAGACTTTTTGCCTGAAGACTGGTTTGACCACAAGAAACTATTGACTTTCAACTCAAAAGGTGCGTCTCAGGTTCGAAAACCACGGTCTAACAATAGTGAGGAATTAAAACGAGAATCTTCAACTGAATCTCGACCTTGTGCTTATGGTATCGTAAAGTCTTAGTTGGAACGGTCGGGTGGGTTTTTAACCCGTTGAAGGGCAAGGCTATTGTTTCTGGCGCTTTTTTCTCTTGACCAATTCAGCTCAGAGGCCCACCCGGATGTGTACGCAATCAATTTTTTTTTTGTAGCTATAAGTATAAGCTTTCGAAGTTCCTTTGAAAGGGAATAAAGTTGCTGAACAAACAATAATGTAATTCAAGGTTTGCATAACGCTTTCGGTTTTGCAAAATGTTTTTCAGATCTGAAAAATACGTATTGTTGTACACTTTTTGCTTTCATAGCAAGTTATGAGGGATTTCATCAACCATTTGCAAAGGTTTCGGAGAACTTTTTATAGCAGCTAGGGTTTCATTAGCTTACGTTTGTCTATACAAAAAAAAACTCGTCTCTTCGTATAATATACTTACCGAGTTTCAGTTCTCCGAAATACAACTTGCTGCCGTTAAAAGGAGCCAGATTACTCTCCAATCAAAAAAAAAATCACCAAATCGATGCGGTCAAGTTTGCACCACTCCAAAAAGATCGGATAAAAGTGGCCCAGGAGGTCCAAAGTGGCCTCGCGGGGAGTTGGACCGGCTCTGCAGTATTTATTTCTTTTTCTCGGCATCCGGAAATACCGGCGACATGCCGCCCGGTCGATGACAGCTAAGTAATTGATGCATTGTGTCACGTGGCCAACGGATATTATTTTTGGTGTTTGACTTTTTGTTCCATGATAATTTGGCGAGCGGGCCGCGCCGCGCGTGCTGGGCCACTTTTGACCTACGCGACACTAAGATTTACTTCAGACGTAGTCTTGTGAAACCTTTAACTATTGATTATTTAATGGCATAAATGATTTCAAAGGACGTTGGGTGGGATTGATTGATATCGGAATTTCTAAAATTAGTGGCCTGGAGACTATTCAATGTCTAGTATAGGTATTGTATTAAAGCTTAGGTACCTACCGGAAAAAAGATGTAAAAATCTTTGTTCGTATTATCGGTATATAGATAGGTGCTTCCAACAAGAGTTGATTAAAACACTCATCCCCTTCTGTCATCACATGTATTAACATTACAATAGAGATCCCATTATGCATATTTTCAATTAAACTCACGTGAATTTAGGCATCGGGAATGAACGGAAGTTTATCGAATGTCAACATCAGGTCGCGCGAACTCTTCGGGAATTAGAGCGAAGGGTTGCCACATTCTGCTTACCCTAGAAAGTGGGCAAAAATCAGTGATTTTGGGAGGAAGAAAAATATGAAAAAAGAGGGAAAAAAAGAAACCTTATTATGTGCCTGCCTTGTATAATGTATAGGGGCATAGAGGCCGATCAAGACGTCTAACTAGCTTGAATGTTGATAACGCTACACCTTCCAAGGTTCCAAAATAAAGGATAGTACTTACTATTTAAATGCAAAATGTTAGAATGCAACAAACAGAACTAATTAATGTCGTGCAATGCGTGGTGCTTACGCGTAGCGTGGTAAATGACCAGTCGTCTCGCTACTGTGTTGCATAAAAAAGTTTTTTACTGACAAAGGTCAGATAAAACAGGCACTATGAGTTCCATGGCAGCAACACAGGATATCCAGCGAAATTCGTTTCGCAACTCCACTGAAATCTCACCACTCCCTGCAGTTCCATTTGATTCCCACTCACTCCTATAACTGCTCACTCACTCCATTAATTCGGTTCACTTGCTTCCTATGTCACCGTTCTCATTAGTCCAGTGACGTGCTGAGTCACACGTTATACTAGGAAGCTGGCATCCATGTTTTAATATGAATTTCTGAGAAACAAATTCAGCGTGACGAAGTTATGATCGTTCCCACAAAGTTGGCTTCGTGGAAAACGGATGCATTTTGTTCGTGTGACGTTTATGATAGCGGCGATAGGCTAGTGGGAGAACGTCCGCCCGCCAAGCAGAGGAGTGCGAGTTCAAATCCATTGGCACGTAGTATGCGATTTCGGTGTAGGAAAACATTTTGAGGAAACTCACATGCCCGAGAAATACTTTGGGAGGTATGTGATCGACCGATCCGGGCTGGGTTCCGTGCATTATAGCCTAATCCTCCTCACGAAAGCGAGGTGAGAACAGTGCTCAGCAGTGGATAGATTTGGAATGCAATAATGATGATGACTTCGGACATCCCTTTTGAAATCGACATCGGAACTGTTTTGGAAAGAGGCCCGAATTCAGTTAAAATATCTCCACGGATAAAGCTCTCGACAGTAATCGATAACATTCGGTAGCACCGAGACCATCGGATCCTTCCACTTAAACCTCGAAGGGAACTAAAGGAAGTGGTCCACTTGAGGCCCTGCGTATGAGATATTAATTGAGTCAGATGCCTCCGTTGTAGATAAGGGACGTGGCCGACTATGGAGGTAATGAATGGAGAGCTCTTCGAAGCTGTAAGGGCTTTTGAACCGTATTTTAAATAGTGTAGGCTTTATTTGGAACGTCTTAGATCCAGACGTTCACAGAAGGCTTCTTCAGAAGAACTCAACAGAATGACGGGTAGGTAAGTTCTTTCGGTTCTTTCCAAGGTTACTTTTGTAGAGCACTAGTTTTTTTTATATAATCTGTCCGAATTTTATTTCAACAGGTTACTAGATTGAAAACAAAAAAAACCTACAATAGCACAGATAAATAAATAAAACAAAAAGTTCGACAAAAATTAACGACCCCGAGAATACTATCCATTTCGAAATATTTCCAATTTCACACCGTCTCATCTCCAAAGCGACTATCCTACCGACCCGACCATGACGCCCAAAAGAAAAACGACCTCGTTCAAAAGCCGAAGCCCGAACTCCACCTCACAGCCCATTGTTTTTAAATTTCATATTTTATGCAACGGAACAGATGCGTCACGATCCTGATGCTATAAACGAAACGCACCCCGCCGATGGCCGGCGTAACTTGAACTCCCCCGCCCCTCCCGGCCTCTTCAGGGCCTTTTTATCTGTTCCTGTCGCAGGGGAATTTCCTCGAAACATGAAGGGTCTCGAGTTAATGGTGGGTGAGGAGGGGCACACATTGGCGCCATCGGCTCTTGATATCGATCTTTGTGTCGTGCTCCCCCGTCTTAGGCTGAATTAGGCCTAGAAATTTATGTAACGGCCTTATAGCCAGGGGAATGGTTCAGTTTGTAAACTGCGCAGGATTAAACTTTGACGGTGACTAATTCGGGACCTGCGGGAGATTGAATCCGGGAGTTTAGTTGTTTCGGTGGAATGTTGGTGATTTTGATTTAGATTTGGCAACATTGTGTGGTAAATAGAGGGGTTTGCACAGTTTTTAATAAATAATTGTGTCTTGGAATTTGGGATTGCCTCTTTCCGCAAGGATAAGAAAATTAACTTGTTGTTGTTTGTGTTATGGACCGGCCAAAAAGCTTCCCCAAATCCCCATGTACGCATAATTTGTGGTCTTTTATTTTAACTCTTCTATTTTCTACCCCTACTGCACGTACCACGTATTTGATGTGCCTACTTGGTACGACTGCCAAAACAACACTTGCGTTTCGTATCTGCGGATCTTCGTTTCCGTGAAAACTTTGCAACTGGCACTTCAAGTCGAGATTTAAAAAAACGAATACAAGCGAATGTCGACAAACCGTTTACATCAAACCGACTCATTCTCATCCCCAGCCCACATCGCAGACAATACGAAGTTATCGGTCCGACTAAACAAGTTTTCGAGTGGGGATGCCGCTTATCTGCTCAGGCACATGTGAGCGGCCGTGCCTCAGGCCTTTAAACTAATACCACCATAAAAGACCCCTCGCCTCCCAGCCAAATAGGCCGTACAAGGAAATGGGCGTGTAAACCGAAAGCTCAGACTACGCTGGGCGGTACATAAAAGCTTTTGCCCGATTACTCGGCTGCCTGCCTCGCGTGCGTTCTATTTTCAAACGTGATAATGATAACCGGATAGCGTTGCGAGTTTTCGAACGCAATTCGATGTTTGAAGGTGGAAACAGCTTTTTTTTCTAATCTGGCCTTTTTTTTAAATTTTGTACCTTGCCGAAGGCCTTTCGGAATCGAGCTTTTTTATCGATTCGTTACCATCTCTATTATATTTAGATTTCATGCGTTATATTTCAATCTTTTTCATTTGGCACAGGGTAGGCAAGTCCGTGTACAAAACGTGGCGTGCCACAAAAACTAATGTAAGCAAAGCTGCGCCACCCTTGTTTGCTTCCCAGATTACGGCAAAGGATGGGCTGCCCAAGTTTCTACGCTAGTATTCATTACTGTATGTGGAATTGTGGATGAAATAGTGATGTAGGAGACTTTTTACAAGTTCGGTAGGTACCTATTTAAAATTGCGAATAGGGTATCTGAAAATTTAAACATGCATTTTACACGAGCCTTTTCTACAACGACTTCTTCCATCAGACTGAGGACAACTCGTTTGCCGCTCTGTTACAAAAAAAAAACTACAGTTTAAAAATACTTCAATTCGGAAACAAACAGTCGTGAATTTTTGACGTGGTAATACCAAAAAATAGGACCGCATAAATCCATTAACCGTTGCCCGCAACACCAATAACGAGAAACTTGCGCATACCGTATCGTAGGGTTAAAAACCCGCTAGGCGCATCCAGACTGCCCATAAGTCCTGATTAAAGGTAATGGGAGCAGCCCTAAGAGTATGGGCCGTTGGAGGACCATTACGTGGTCACTCGACACTGGAGGTACTACGATGCCACTGTACCACTGGATCGAAATCGATTATAATGCAGCAATAACCGGAATAATATTTTTAGACCACGCAAATGGGAGACTACTCCTGAAATTTATAAATTTTAGTGCACATTCATAATTATGAGAGTTTTCTAGCTAATTTGATTGCTACTCAAAACGCTGCATGCGTTCTAAATTCCATGTTTAAAAGCGTAAATCCTTTGACCGTCCCTACAATAGAGATACCAGGACGTGTCAAAAGCCTTGAAAAACCTGCAATTGCAAACTCGATCCGAGTACAAGAGATCAACTTTCAGAACGTGAATCGAGTGAGTTTGCATTGTACTGTAGCAGGTACCTCGGTCCTCGACACTGGACGAATTGTTTGATCTCTCGCGATCTATTACTATTGTTGTTTACGGCACAGTATAGGTACATCATAGTATGTACTAACAATGGGTACAAACTTTGTACCCTTACCACCCCCTATTAAGCGATATTGCCTTACGTAAACTTTACGTTTGCTTTATAAAATCGTGTCCAAATTGGTAACGAACATTTTAATTTCGTGGTAGGTATATTTTGCAAGGACCGATTTCTCACACGATGGATTTAAATTTCCTCGAAAAAAAAACAAAGTTACCTCTATTTTTATAGTGATGTTAACGTGAATATTATCGATACAAAAGTTAGATAAATAAATATTATTGCCATAGACCCGATGAATTCGAATTTTACAAAATCTTTTATGTTTGGCACTTCGAATGCGCTATGAGAATTTAGTGTCATTTGACATCTCGAGAAAGTCGGTCCGCCGTTATTTATTATCAACGCTGGAAGCTCGATTGAAGCTGCCATCATCCGGGTCCCGGGTGCCTACTCGGGAAACGTTTTTTGCGCCTGCCTCCAGAATTCTGCAGCACGGCGGCACAGATTTATGCCCAAGATTTTGAAGTCGCCTGGGCAATTTATGCCCGAGCCCATTGGACATGTCACCGAGAAATACGGCTTATTGTTGCGTTTTTACGATACTCTCACAATTCTATATATTTATTGAATGGTGAAGTTAAAATTATTTGGAAGTGTCTGGGCTGGAGCGCGGCCAATGGTCGGAAATAATGTAAACGGTTACATACTTTATGGTTGTGTAAAATTTTTAGGACAGTATTAGCTTTCGTGTGGAATGTAACGGCTGCTTCTTGCCAAGATTGAAATGGTTCGTGTAGAAAATACATAGGGCAAGACTAAGTATTATTATATACTACTACAATATCAAACTTGTATTATACCTACCACCTGAATCCAAAAATGAAATATAGGTATGCCGAAATGAATTATTCATATTATAATTTTGCTTCATTAGGTTGTATTCGGTTGTCGTAAAGTAATAGTTTTGAAACCATTTTTCAAATTACCACTGTAGCACAACGACGCGACAGTTCAAAAAGAGAGTCAAAAAGAATTAACTGTCCGATCTTTTTTCTCACCTTAGTCGAAAGTCGTATAAGCCTAAAACTAGACTGGATCACAGAAAATAACTAAAACGGCTCTACAGCCAGACCAGTGTATCCGAACAACTCAAAAGAGGCAAAAATTCCCAATGAAACCAACCTTTGGAACAGTCCCGACCAAACCATCGAACGAACTAATCCAAGACCGGAATTAATCATCTGGTCCTACACGTGGTCTTATGGTCCGCCGTCCCGTGTCGCGGCATAATGCCGGTCCGCGTGGCCGGGCATAAAGCGGTCTAATCCCACCCGCCCGGCACGTAGGACGAATTACATGCAGGACGGCCCGGTCACGTAGAGATGTTTGCTCTATGGATTCTGCTAATTGGGTTTACCTTGCGAGACACGTTTCTTGGCTGTATCCTTGGGATTTGAGGAGCAGTGACGGAAAATTTAACATCTCTTTCGGGTGCGACGGAGTAACTTCTGTAACAAGGCCAATATGTCCTAAATTTGATTAATTTGCTTAACCCTACTGGTAATTGCAAAAACACTTTTTGATAAGAATGGTTTTCTCATTTTAAAACAGCGTCGTTACGTTAATAGTCTTGCAAAGGCTTCTTGCAAATCGCTGCAGCGGTGATACCCTTCAACTTTCAAAAGCTCCGAATTAAACCCGTCCCAGTCATCTGTCGCACACGCGCGGATTAAACCACCCCCCGAAAGTGTTATAATTTAAACTAAACTGTGCGAATCGAATCAACCGTCTACTCCGAACCCTTCTCGACGGCACCAAAAGCAGATTTCAATGTTTTACGACAAAGCCAATTTTTGAAGGCCCCCCCCACCTCTTTAAATCTGATATTCGCGGGGCGTCGGGAGGAGAGTGGGGAGCATCTCGGTTCCGAGTGTAATGGACATGTTTTATAACGCAACCCCCTGGAATTAAGGCGCGGGCCGCGTATAAAACGCGTAATAGAATTTCAGTGATGACGAGCACCACCCCTGATGGTTTCTCTTTACTGCCCGTCTAACGACGTCGGAAGCGCGCATGCGCCGCGCCATACGACGTTATGTCGCGCCGCAGACGTGACAATGGCAACACTGTCATATGAATATAATTTTCTCACGGTTTTGCACGGGCCATTTCAGAAATGGGCATTGAAAATAAAATGTATGACTGGGAGGAATGGGTGGAATAACATTTTCAGATTGCCAGCACGGATTACAGATTACTGCGGCTTTTGGAACTGTTATTTTGTAAACCAGTTTCAGGTTAGATTACAATAAAGTGCCTCCAGAAAAGTTTATCGTAGAAATACAAGACTTAAAATAATAGGAGCAATTTGTGTGGCTGGACCAAAAAGGACAAAGCAAACTCTTCTTTTTTCTACATGGCCAGTGGCGTGGGGGAGGCGCCGGCGCCCTCATTGTTATCCAATTACGGCCTCCCGCGCGATAATACGCGGCGAATTCAAATTAGGAACGGGGAGAGAGCGGTCGCCGACCCCGCTGCCGGTGATCAATCGCTGGACCGCGCCCGACTCGTGTGCGAGTTGCATGCGAGACTCTATAGTAGGGCTTCTGGTGTGACCGATTTTGGTAATGCATGCGACATTTTCCGAACCTCGTTTTCTTAGAGTTAAGATTAATTTTAGAGGAATTATACTCAATATACTTACGAAAATTTTAGACATAAAAATACAAAAATGTAGGTATGTATAACTTGATTTAGGTACTTACTAAACAAAACTTTGAAGTACATATATAATTTAAAATCATTGCGTTACTTTTTAAATCATTAAAGTTACTATAAGTAATTCTGTGACGCTATAAAGCCGAGTGAACACAGGTAGAGTAAACAACATAGCATTATAGTACTGTAGAGCACTAACTATACGCCAATATGTAGAGGGTTTGATAGAGTAAAATAGCTAGCACCTGGAGAAAATCAAACTAGGAGTACTACTTAACTTCCGTACCCCAGCATCCTCTCTACGTACTCTTGCTGCTTGACTTTGTAGAGTGAATCTTCTTAGAAAATATTTTGGTATTGGATATCCATAGTGTAATTTGGAAACACTTATTCTACTAACAAACTATGTGTAGACAGTAGCCCCCAAAACGCTCCCAAAATTGGTACCGTATTACCACAAACAAACCTTTAAACCAGAGTTAAACAGATTACTAAAATTTCGTTCCACAAAATCGACATCCATCACTTGCGTTTTCTTACTCAATCCTGGCATTCCTAATTATTTTACTTGTGAATTTGTTATTGAGTTAGAAAAAGCGAGGATTAGACGTCGATCTGTGGAGAAAATATTTAGAATCATCTGTAAACTCTAGTTTAATTTTTTTGTGGTAAGTAAGGTCGGTAGAGGTTAATTGGTAAAAAATAGAGCTGCAGTAGTTAAGTTAGTTAACTCTTCCTATGTACGTGTGGCTTGAAACGTAGGAAGAATAGCATTAAGTATAATAAGTAGGTACAACTTGGTACAACTACAACATTGTTGCAGCTTTTTCCAATGAAAAAAAAACCACGCACAGTCCACGATTCAGTTGCGTGCGCAAGGAAACGCTTAATTGCCGCCACTAAATTTGAAAATCGAACACTTGCGTGCGTCCGATTCGACATCCCGATTGCAGAATGAAGTTATAATGAGCTTGAGAGTGTAGTTCGAATAATGTACAGTGTTCGAGTGCGTTGTAAGAGAAATCATGTTTGATGAAGTCATGTTCCACGGATTCATTATTCAAAGCTTGTATAAAAAAAAAATGTCTGAATAGGTCTCGAGTTCATCCAAGTTTTCATTCAGTAGGTTCGCGTCGACTACTTATCACCTCATGGGACCGAAGTCCAACCAATGTGGGAGCAATTCACGATTAAGTATCTGAATCTTTTGCAAACGTATTAATGTCAGTTATTGACTATTAAGTTACAAGAATATTTTTATTAAGACGAAAAAATACTTGAAATACGAACTTTAACATATAATCACCACAACTTTTCCCCCAACAATCGCTCAAAAGCCACATTTTTAAAATCCATAAACAAGTTAGTCTTCTCCAAAGTTATGAATATGAAATGACGCGAGCATGCAATCCCAAGTTATTCGAAGCGAAACTGAACAGAACTAGAATTTCAAGTTAAGACGTTGCGTTGATTGTGGGTGCTTGCGGCTCGAATTGGTGATGGAACTTTTTGGACTGGTATATCGCAACTAGTAGTATAATCTGTGGTTTCGCCGCCACATTGGGCGAAACCTCACACGCCACAACCACCACAGTTTATTTAGGAACCATAGTTATAATACGACCTACAGACATTTGAAACCCACTCAATATTACACGCAGAAATTTGAAAAATTATGCCATAATAATTTCAATATAGTAGGTACTTAGGTGACATTTTAGATTTCTTACCGAAACTTCTGAAAGTTATTTTCCTTATTGTTTTGACCGAATATTTCTTCATGAGCACGTAGATAACGCTCTGTTATAGAATAATGATAAAAAGGGCATCTCTGCACACTGCGGCACAATCATCCATCGAGCTAGATTCCGTAGTATTTATTTCCTCTATGCTAGACTCTACGACTATAGTCAGACCATTTCTCATACTACTCTTGTCAAGTTGCCAGGCTATGCTAGGACTTTTTCCACTATACTTTATCGATCTATCTATTAGTCTACGTTTCCACTTGCCTTTGGCCATAGTTGGATCTAATATGCTCTGGCTATAATGACTAATTATAAAGTATCCGGCCGAGAGGTTTTCCCATCAATCCAGAAACGCTATGCACCGCGGATGACCACGAAGTAACCGTAGATGGTATTACGGGATCGCTTCACATGACGGTCGCGGACAACTCCTGCGGTTACTCACCAAATTATATCGTGTAGACTTCCCACGTTTTTGATTGTACGTCGTAGAGCATTTGTACTCTGGACAAATCACTTTCGGTGTCAATTTTGTGTATGGAAAGCTAAGCATAAAAGCAGCTAACGAACCGTTCAGTAAACATTGTGCTGATATAGCAAGGATAATAGTAATTAGTCTGTTTAAAAAGTTCTTTAACAATGCCGTATCGCCAGTTTGAACCAATGGCGTTCCAATTGCTTCGTAGATTGACTTTGATATCCCATGGCAATCCAGCAACTTATTTGATGGTGTTTAGTTTAGACAAAGTATTTTAAGAGGTAGTAATGGATTATTAATTAATGATTAGGTTAAATAGTAACAAAGAGAGTGCCTAGTGTACCTATCTATTCGAATAAACTGCTACCTGTCTGTAGGCAATGTTCTCAAAATGCTGGAAGCATAAGCTATGCATTATGGTTGCTTTACAGACCACACGGTCTGGCATAATTATCTTAAAATTTTAAATGTAAATAATTATCGTTGATGATCTTAGTGTATATAATATTATGTTATTTCTTATCTTATGTTTTATTTCTTGTTTGTTGCAGGTACGTAGCTTCAATTTGGCACAAGCGCTCTTCTCGTAAGTGGTAGCTAGTCAAAACAATTTATGCAGTAGTCTAATAAAATTTTCTCACATTTCCTAGTACATATTTGTATTAGGTAGGCAATGTTCAAGAATAGGGCACTTACTAATTACCATTCTCTACCGGGAGGACATCAGGCAAAGAGTAGATAGTTCGGTTACAGATAGGTATCGCGTAATGGCATGCGACATCCGGTCCGTTTCCAAGACCGAGCATCTGGCCCGCATTGGCGTTAACGTACTTTTTACTTCACTGACCACGCAGGGACGGATTCAAAGTTCCAGTCCAGTCGAACAAGTTCTTGAAAGAAATGAGAACGAGGTAACATGTGTTCCAAAAAATTTGTAATTGTTCGAGAATGGTAGGTACAAGATTGGCCTTACGCTTTCGACTTGTGACCTATCAGGTCTAGAAAATGCTCCGTGTCCGCAGATTTGCAACTCATACGTCAAGTGACGAACCGAAGCGAATTAGCCGAGATGAAAATGATATCTGACACTTCATTAGCTTCTGCGAATCGTTTTATCGCATTTTTGCTGGGTTCCAATTGATAATCGGAAATCTTCCATTCTTAAAGGAAATCAATGTCTAGATTCCCCGGTTTGACCTACGTGTACTTTGTAACGCCAATCAAGCAGTCAAGCAGGACTGCATTTCATTAGATTTCATTATTGTTTTAACCGATATCCGACAAAGTGAGAATAAGCCCTAATAATAAACAATGATTAGATGAAAAACTGTAGAGGTACCTATGTGTAAAATAAATGTCTTTCTTCTTTTATATTTTAACGTGATAATTTTAGTAAGATGCTTTTCGGATTTCGATTGTTCCATCAAACAAATCCAGAACACCTGAGAACACGGACTTTTATAAAAGAAAATTCCAATATCTCTTCAAACGGCTCTTTATACACCTAGTAGTTCTAAAAGACCTTACGCCGGCCCTTAGCAAAGGCATTTGCAGGCAATAAATTTGTATCATGTACCTACCTAAGTACCTACGGCTAATGCATGGTCATTTACATTTAGGTGCGTTCCGACTTGCATAATTTACCTAACTACTTACTCTTTGTTAAAAAAGAAAAGGTGACAGCTGTCATGCAGGCGTTTAGCGCGCCAATGAGTTTTATGAATTTTTAATTAGCCGGCAGCGTGTCTTGTCTGCTGAAACTTTTTATTTGTGGTCAATGCCTGTTGTCTTTAAGCTCGACTGCTTTTGATAAAGTAATTACGCCGAACATAGCGTTATGTTTTCATTGTAAATTTATAAATTGTAGGATTTCTTCGGATCATTTGGATTTGATTTTCAACTTCACATTGGCATTGCTATTTACCGTCGTCTTTTCTGAGACTGTTTCATATTCTTGGATATTTAAATTGGGGGTCTCGGCTCTGTGATTTCGCAGAGCCAAGACGTTTTTCAATGAAATCTTCAACAAACATGGCGCATCCACCTCTTTAGAACAAAGAGCACGTTCTCCCTTTACTTGTAAAGTGTTAATAGATTTCCGGCACCTGTGCGTAGGCCGGCAGGTGCGAGTCGCGATTGCTGCGACGCGATTGCGATCGACACGCCCTCTGCGGATATTAGTTTTACTCCATACTCGCTTTAAGGGTAGGGCGGCCAAGTTCTAAGTCAGACAAGTTTCAGGTCTTGTGTTAAGACTTTCCAGAGTTCTCATGTCAGCTACAGATTAACCCTTAACGTGTTGTCTATGATCTCACAATTCTTTTTTTTTGTTCGATGCTGCTATGGATAACTTGTTTTCAGTTTTAACAGGTCTACAGAACATACACCACTCGTATTGGTCACTGATTCCTCTATGCCAAATAAATTCTGCCAATGTCGCCCACACGTAGGCTAGGTTTGCACACTTCTTGAGCCTAGACCAATTTGAATTATTCTGACCCCTTGAACCAGTTTTAATTAAATATCATTTGATAGTGTCACTTTGTAGTTCTTGTCAGGGACTTACATTGTATTTATTAGAATTTATATTATTTTTGACTTTGTATATATCAGAATTCAAGCTTCTGTGTCATGTATTCACTGAGATAAATACTTCGTTTATTGCGCTCAGAGCCGTACTGTATAAAGTTCAAAACGAATGAAACTGACGCTGGCCCGAAGTAGATTAGTTTGGGCCCCAATTTGTATTAATTAAGAACGCATCTAAATACTAGATAACAGCCGAAACACTTAACAAAGTAGCGTCCAGTTACTTGATGATTTATACAATTAGGTCGAGAACTGCAATTATTCTAATGAGGACGATTCAAACTCGAGATAAATAATAGATGAATAATTTAGACGGGCTATAAAGTAAAGTAATAAATAGACCTATTATTTCCACTGGACTGATCCGTCGGCAAAGCTGGGATAATTAAGGCTTAGGTCATCTCTACATTTGAAGAAGATTGTGGTTTAGATTGTTATCTTTTTGGTATCATCATCTTAACCCTATATCCACTTACTTGTGAGTCCTTCTTCCTTTGTTTTTGCCGTAATATAGGTACCTACTCATATTACTTTGACCGTTAGCTGTCGATGCTGTTTATGATGGAACATAATATTTTGAAGACTCCTGTTTCAACTATCAGGAAACAGAATTTTGCAAGATATTCAAGTCCTTAGCTTAAGTACAGAGACTCGAAGTATTATTAATAGCCTTATCTACTTACGTTAAAATTTAGATATGCTTTTAAACCTGCAATATTTTTCCCCGAAAAAAAGCCAAAGAATTGGACACACCTCACTTGATTGTTGTAAAAAGTAACATAAATTCCAAGGTTTAAAATTGCACAATCTCTCTGGCATCCAATTTTCCACCGACCCCCTAAAGTAACAAGATTTAAAATCGCCTGTCAATAAATCGGCAGAAACAAATGTGTTTGCCATTATGTTCCCCCTAGGAGCCATTCGCGACAGTCACAGATGTTGCGATCCACTTGTTACCGACGCATCCGCCATTCCCTGTTGGTGCAGCTTTTGCATCGACAGGGGTTGCATGAGGTGTTGTTTCTTTTTTTCCTGATTGTCCCCATTATCTCACACGAGGTGGTCAGCTTATGCAAGTGGCGACCCTTAGGTGTAGCAAGTGCACTGATCTGCGTAAAGTAATGTGCTACATTTTATTATCACACATTTTATACAATACTCAAATATGAAGTCCGCCACATTGTGCTGCTTATAATATGTTTTGTGTGCAATAAAGTGTTAAATAAACAAAATAGTAGTTATGCCATCAATCCTAGTAAATTCTTAAAACCAAGGTTAGGTTTGCTAAACGATGTTTGTACACTCCAGTTTTTGTACACTAATAAACATTTCCAGTCACTAACAGTAACTGCCCCCACACAGTAGTATTAATTTCTGTCAAAATTCATACAAGTGTTACATACAATTTAATTGGTAACTCTTAAGTATTACAAACAACTTACAAACCTCCCTCACCTCAATATAATTTTCGCTATTACTTTTTTTTCTAGACAATAATGTGATTTTGTGTGAGTACCCGGAATTGATTATATCATCAAAGTAAACGAAAACGCAAAAATGGAAAATTAAGTCTAATAATGAATTGAAAAATTTGTATTTTAATAACAATTAAACTAGAACTGAACTGAATATTAGGCAAGCAGCTAACAAAACCGTAAAAAATGTACCGCGAAACCATATTTTGTCAGCATAAGTCGGCCACGCGTATCTGATAGAAACCTTATACCGTATCTAGAGTAATAGAAGTGTACTATTCAACGTAGGCTTCCAGAAAGTAGCTCACATGTTTGTTCGCGCGACATGAGTAACAATATCGGCTTTGCGAAGATGGCATATCATGATTGGCCGCTTAATCTCCTATTTTCGGTGTATGTTCGAGGTTCTATGAATTTCGCTTTACGCGCGTAGTCGAGTCGCTAATCATCATGCTATTTGTACTGGTTACCCAGCTGATGAAGTAACCGTGGTCGAAGTAGTTAACACACTAACCCAAGCACGCTGTTCTAAAAGACTGGTTAAAAGAGGTTGTCAGCCATAATCTATGGTGATAAGTTTGATGGGATTTGTGAGCTTTTGACTGGCCGTTTGTCAGACAGATTTGATTCTAAAAGAACATGTGCAGCTCTAAGTAGGAACGTCCATCCGCGAAGAAAGAATTTGCTACACTGATTTGTATTGAAATATTATATGAACTAAAGAATAAGGATATAAATAACAGTAGGCACATAATATGCGAATTCTTATATGTACACTAGCTGTTGCCCGCGACTTCGTTCGCGATGACTATATTTTTTACCAAATTCCAAATAACTAAAAATAGACCATGACCCTCAGTTCGACATCAACATCCGATATCCGACATCAAAAATACATACGACATTCTACAATTTTTCACCAATATCTACCACGTCTTATCAAAAGCTACCATTTCCTACCAAACTCTACCATTTTTACCAAAAATCTACCATTTTGTTTCTAAAACAACTTTTTCTAACCCAAATATTTTTTTAACATAATCTGCCATTTTAATTCGCGAACATTTTTCTACCAAAAGCCACCATTTTCTATCAAAACCTACAATTTATATCAAAAACTACCATTTTAACCAATATCTATTATTTAAATTCTAAATCTACTATTTTCTACCAAAGCTACCATTCCGTCCTAAATTCCTACCATTTACTACCTAAATTTTAGGGGTTGAATATTATAAAACGATAATACAAATGTTAAATTAAATCTTTTAAATAATGTAAATGCCATGTTTGAAGCTGATCAGACAAAGAAAACACGTTGTTACATCTTTACAACCACTTTTCACCCCCTTAGGGGTTAAATTTGCAATAATTGTTTTTTAGTACGCACCTACGTCACTTATGGAATGAATGTACAAAATTTTAATTATTAACTAAATCTGATGAAAATATTTTGCGACCCCTTTTTATCACTTTAGGGGTTGAATATTAAAAAACGATGAAACAGGAGTCAAATTAAAGGTTTTAAAGAATATAAATGCTAAAGTTGAAGTTGATCAGACCAATTATAAAACACGTTAATCCATACAAACTTTACAACCCTTCGCACCCCTTTAGGGGTTGAATTTTCAAAAATATTTTTTTAATGCACACCTACGTCACTTAAGGAATCCTACTTGTGCAAAGTTTCAATTATAAACTAAATCTGATGAAAAATATTTTGAAACCCCTTTTATTATTTTAGGGGTTGAATATTAAAAAACGATGAAACACATGCTTAAGTAAATGTTTTAAAGAATATAACTGCCACGTTTGAAGTTTATCAGATCAAGAAAACACGTTGCTCCATACAAACTTTGTAACCCCTTTTCACCCCCTTAGGGGTTGAATTTTCAAAAATCCTTTATCAGTACACACCTACGTCATTTAAGGAACACTTGCGCAACTTTTCATTTATTAACTAAATTTGATGAAAATATTTTGCAACCCCTTTTTATCACTTTAGGGGTTGAATATTAAAAAACAATGAAACACGTGTTTCAGTAAATGTTAAAAAAAATATAAATGCCAAGTTTGAAGTTGATCGGACCAAGAAAACACGTTGCTCCATACAAACTTTGTAACCCCTTTTCACCCCTTTAGGGGTTGAATTTTTTAAAATCCCGTCTTATTGCTCGCCTACGTCACATAAGGAATATTTGTGCAAAATTTCATGGTTCTAGACCCAGTGGTTTCGGCTATGCGTTGATCGATCAGTCAGTCAGTCAGTCAGTCAGTCAGTCAGTCAGTTCTTGCTTTTATATATATAGATAGACACAATTATTATGTAAAGGACAGCCAGACTGACGGTTAAGGTCACAAAAATGTAACATTGACTTGACGCTTGACACGCCCGCTATGCACACAGACGTAGCTTGTGGGTACGTAACACGCACACAGAAGCGCGTGGGTGACGAAACGCGATGTGACGTCACGATCACACCCACACTAGCACGTGCTGCGCTATTCACATGACGTATAACCAGTGATGTGCGATATTATCATGGATTACGGATTTTTACGGATACCACATTTTTTGTTGATGTGTTATCACTAAACAAAAACCAACAGGGCAAGTTAAATAAAACCTTTTACATAATTACATATAATCTACTAAATAAATTTAATAATAGGTACGAGAATAAAAATGTTATTTTATAAACGTTCCTATTTAAAATCGATTTATTTACCAGTTTATCTTACCGTGTACGTAATAAAAAATCTTTAATTAGTAATATGTGAAGGGTAAATACGTTTATCCGACAAAATTGATCAGATAACGCGTCTTAAATCCGTAAAAGCTTCCGGATATTCTCATATTCAAACACTACTACTCACATTACGAATGACTCCGATCCGTCGTGTATAGAAAGGCTACGCACACTAGCGCGGATGTAAACAAAGTGACGTAAAGACGTGACTCACACATCCACGGTGTCTCGACTACTCGCGACGCACACAATGAGACGCAGCCCAGTGATTAATGTAAACAAACCGGTCTATAGACACGCTCGCTGCACTCACACTCCCGCAACTTCTGCGTTACAAAAGTGGGCCATCTGGAATCAACCTCTATTCAAATAAGTTAACTATGCTATTTATATAGTGTAGGTATAAAGTTAAATAAGCCTATTGATATGCTATTATTTAAAAATAAAAGGTCATTCGCATCTACTGCGGATATAGTGAACTTGTTTACCCACGTGATTCAAGATCCTGTTGCCACGCCGCCGCCGCCATCTTGATTTTACTTCACATTCTTTATTTAAACAAAAGCCCTTGCGGCCGTGCAGGTACCTTTTTCTGCGGAGAAATATTAAAATTTAATAAAGTATTATGACCATGAACATCGCTCCCTTCGAAATAAACCTGAAAGCTACCAACTTCTATAACAAAGAACAATAAAAACCGACGCGAACAGATAGGAGGAATAAAACAAAAAAATTAAAAATAAAAATCACAATACAGTCGTGCACGAAAGTTATAACCGGCTGGATGTGAAACAAGTACAGTCGTAAATAAAAGGGAATAGCGCGCGGCCCGACGCGTACTGTTATTGCTCGAAAATTTATGGCATTTACCCAAAAATTACCAGTTTCAGCCAGTTTACGACGCACTGAACTCAGACCCTACATTATATACAGTGGTTGTTAAGTAAACGCTCCCTTTTCGCTTATTGCTATAATCAAAATTGAAATATTAGTGCATAAAAAGCTGGAAATAGTAATTCCGCAAGAAGTAATCCCAGAAAAAGCTGTATAACTCGAATAAAGGCTCAAAAATATTCCTGAGTTAACTATCATTAAGAATCCAAACGAGGACTCTCTCAAGGAATCTTGATATTTGCGATGTAGATTGGCGGCAACGATGACGTCTTACATCACCCAAACTCGGAACAAAAAAAGCATATTAAACACACATTTGCCCAATGTCTTTAGTCACGCCCGCGCCTCGTTTTGCAACCCGCTACTCACCCATTATCGCTGCGGGATTCCGAATAAAAGCATCAAATAAAATCGTTGTGTGAAAGTGGATCATTCAACTTCCTACTAATCGCATAACCACGAATTTATGAGCGCAAAAGTAGTTTTTGGGTGCTAGACGCATTACTGAATCAATATAAGTAAAACCAAATAATGCTATATCACATCTGTTGAGGTTTGATAACAATGCAATATCATTTTGACGTCGAGGTGATCTGATGAGACAAACAGAACTCTGCACTTACTAACAGGGTGTTGACGATGCTTGAACTCATTTTTATGAACTTGCAGCAAGCAAAAATGAGTTCCATAAAAAAATATGACTGAAAACTTTCTATAACGTATTTTGAACAGATGCTTAGGTGCTAGGTGTATCATTATCTATTTAGGATAAATACCCAATTCTCACGGTGAAAACGGGAAATCGTGGTTAAAGCCATAAAGCAAGAAGCTAATAGAATCTTAAGAAGCAAATCTGACAACTTTCTAAAGCATCCCAGCTCCGTTTGGAGGCTCATCACGTTAATCAAACGTTGGTGCAATATCGGTTAGCCTAGATTTGAACTGGTTTGAAATCACTCTGTGAACTTTGTCATAGATCCGAGACTTTTCTATGACATGTGTTGCTTTAAAATTATATCACATCATCATTTTGCATGTTTATTCGTTAAAATATGTTGTAAGTAAACTGAAACCGGCGCTTCCGCGATGTATATGATGTGCTATACGAGTAGAAGCCTTCAGTTCCGTCCTTTCATTTCATTATTATCAGCCTAAACTCGTTTTTCAAACTATAATTTTATTGGTTTATATTATGCCCACTTTCTTTAGTTTAATTTCGGTACGTATTAATTGCTGGTATAACGAGATATCAAATACAAAACTGGTCTTGAAGAAATGTATGTGGTTGTACCACAAAATAATCAAAGATAATCCATTACAATCATGCTAATTCCTAACCTCAATCAACAATTCTTTAATTGTACCCTTCCAATATTCACATAATATGGAAAACTGGAAAAGCCACCGATGAAATAGAAGGAAAATAAATAACCAAACAAAATGTCGGCACAATCCGCCGACCGCTGTCTACGCGTAACGTTATTGTTTCGTCCGGCTCTGATGTAACCCGACCCGGTTAAATATCCAGGTCAATAGCGAGGTCAAGGCGCTCAGTTGTGCTTTCAACATCTGTAATAGTACAATCATATCATTACTATATTTATCAAGTATTAAGAAGTTTCCAACAATGATGCAGATCAAAAATTGACTGATCGATGAACTGATTGTGAACTTTAGTCAGTTCTAGTTCACTCGCATTTCAACTTCCACTCTGGAATTACCCACTCGTTATTCTCTCACGGTTCATTATTGGCAATCATATTATCTATTAGCCGATCTATGATCATCAACCGGTTCAATTCCGGCTGAGAATCGAATATTTCCAAAAGAAACTTCAAAATTAAATATTGTTAGGTACGTTAAGCCAGTTGATTCTTATGCATTTGCTATTAGTATTATACTTAATAATTATTGTTAAATAAAATAATAAATACATGTTTTTCTATGTGTTTTGATATTTTTAACCGACTTCCATAAAGGAGGAGGTTCTCAATTCACCATGTGTATTTAAAATTATTGTTTATCCCAAAAAAAATGCTTCAATTCACGAACGATTCCAAAATGGAAGTTTTGGAATCAAAACTGCTTGGTGTTGTAGACATTTAAGACCAGATACTTTTTAATAAGCCCAAAAGAGGCCGTCTACAAAGTTACAAGCCTAGCCTGTCCGCCGGTCGAGTTTCCGATACCGTTTATTAATTAAGGTCTCTGGGATCCTGTTTCTTTCACCAGACCTTTATAATGTTGCACGCTTTCGACGGCAGCTCTGCATAATTGCATAGTTCATTAATTTGGCATTCAATGTATTGGAGTATGGATTTATATTGGGGAAATATCGACTTCATTAAGTAAAATGTTAACTGTGTCAGCGTAGCACAAAAATGTAATAGCAACTGGAATTACGTAATTATTCAGTGTATTATAATTGCAAAGCAATAAGAATGACAATATTTTCTTATACCTACCTACAATGTATATCATGCAAGCACGTTCGAAGTTACAAAAACCTAAGTACTTAACTATTCCACGTCCTAGATACCATACAACTTATCTCACCTAGCTCTAGCGTTCGTGAGAAAACTAATCTAAAACCGAGTCGGACGTCCGTAATCGATGCAACTCGGACACGGCGTACCCGCACCGCACTAATGTCTCACTCGGACGTGACGACACGCGTGTCCGGCGAATCGGCACGAACGACACGTTCCTAATTCGAAACCAATCTCGATTCGCCGTACAGAGATGACATTTTCATACGTACGGAATTGAAATTCGAAAATCTGAATTAGTTTTCGAAATTGGAATGTTGATTTGGACCTTCATGGCTTAGCCTTACGTAGTTATTAGTTACCGTAACGTGGAATTTGAAAATTATGTTGGTAGGTACTTACTCTTTGCTTTTATGTTTGTGTGGAAGTTGGGGACGCTGCATGGGACACACAAGAGGAAAAGCTTTTGTATAACTTTAAATTTGGAAAAATATAAACTAAAAAATTAAATTCACCAAGATTGAATCAATCAAATTAATGAACTGCTCTGTGAACCAATCTAAACGACTAAATACAATAATAGGATTGTCCCAGTAAAGCAACTGTGCCAACACTGTAACAGCCGTGGCATAGTAGGAACCAGCAGTAGTTAGAATTAAAGAAAAAAATCTCCATTATTTTTCTCGAGTGCCAGTTTCCAAAGCCAATCTCGATCACATCCAAATTCAATACCTATTCAAATTCGAGTCTTACGCCCTCGTTTTAGAGACGGTAAAGTTCGAAAATGGAACTTGCGGTGTAGTGTTGCTGCAATTGCTTTTCAATTCGCATTTTTTGTCACACAACAATGGATAAGTACCTCCATTCGCCATTTTGTCGTTAGATTTGGCATCGGTCCGCAGCGATTTATAGCACCGCGTAATTGATTGTGGATATTAAAAAAGTTGAATTCATACTCGTGCTGATAAGATCGATAAATGGCCGGATTTTGTGCAGAGTTGCCGTTTTCTGTCAAAGGTCACCTTCCATTTTTAACAAGTATTAGGTCTATATTATCAATAATTGATTTTCAATGATTATTTTTCATTGTTTGGTCCCTGACCCCCAAAAGAGATGTAGACCCGACGAGATGTCACCAATGACACTTCATCGAACAAAAAAGCACCCAAAATTACACTTGCGAGTGGCAACATACCTACTGTAAAATGCACGAAAAAAATACCTATGCCAAACCAGAGTAGGTAGGTCTAGGTACCAAATGCCTATGCCAAGAACTGGCAACCAGAAAAATCCATTAACAAATAAACGCGGCACAGAAACGCGTTCGGATTTCAAAGCTTGACGAATTGGAGCCGATTGCTTCCAGTCGACGTCACGAGGTTCGTTCAGAAACTGGGGTGCACCAGTATTGTGTTTCTTTACACTCGAGAAATAGGAATGTCTTTTGCTGTTCGTGAGAACGTGAAATTACCTCGCGATTCAATTCAGATTTTGTTCTGTGTTTACGGAATGTAAGGAAATATAAAGGCCTGAGATTTTATTACTCCATGTACATAGAGGATATATACATAAATCCTACTCTACTTACTGATAATATAGCGACTGACAGAAGTCTCGCCACGCAAAAAACTATAATCATTTAGAAGAATTTGTATCAGACTGAATAAGGACCAGGAGAAAATAAGTTAGGAAATGGCTCCCCTGTGTGGCTTCCTAACACATAATTAAATAAACAGGAGTAATATTATTACTCCTTCGTCTATGCTTCATAACTATGAAGATACTACTTCCTATTATCATCATGTGGGAAGGAAGTAGTATTACCTGTCATTATTGATTCAAAAAACCTACATTCATAAAAAAAGTTGCCAGTAATGAAAAATCGGAATAATATATCTACAGGCGGACTGCAATGATGAGATTAATAATAATCAATGCAATAAACGCGAAGAATAAAATATATTAAGGTTGAAAAGCGTACCTACATAATCGGACCACCTTTTCATGGAAGTTTATTTTCGAATATAGCAACAGGATGTATCAATTTTAGAAGGCTCATAATATTTCAAAGTTTAGACTTTACTCGACGCTCGTTAAAATCTTAAAACGGCCCGTAAAACACTTAGGTGTTTTGTAAACTGGGGCCGTGAGGTATTTACTAAATATTATACCCTTTTAGAAGTCATTAAGTTGAATGAAAATAGTCATTCGTCAACAATTTCATTTTGCAAATATGATAGGTAGAGGCCCTAGAATTCACCCTGAGGAACACCAATGCCATTGGTTGTACATTTCGTCGAATTGCTCAACTATACTTACAGTAGGCTACCAAAACGTGACAAATTATGGTTAATGTCTATGTTGAAATTTAACTATCAGGCTATCAGTAGGTACCCAATTCAAGTAAGAAAAGGAACCTAAGTATAAAAACTAAATGATGGCAAAAACAAAAAACTTGCTGTGAACAAAACTACATTTACAAAACTGAAATGCATTGCAGTAACGTAGCAAGTTGAAATTAAATGCCTGGTTTCGAATACCTACGCAATATAGGCAATGCAAAGCATCTACTGCAACTCTTATAAGCAGGATGGCGTATACCATCAAATGAAGAGCCGTTCGTATCGCAAGATACTCAATCATATAAAAAAGTCCAAAAGTGACTGACGAGAAAGACAAGGAAAATAAGGCCCTATTTATTATGACTTGATTGCTATAATAATTCGCCGTCCATTCAGATTACTTACATACGAGTACGTCTTATGCTTTCCTTTATTATATAATCTGATCCATGTCAAGTTTCTAAGAAGTCAAAACATTTTGTGTGATAAAGTTTTACGGATAGAACTTCAACGAAACCAGCTGATTGCTTACGTATGGAATGAGGTTGAATTCGATTCGAAATATGAACACGATACAATTATGTCGTGGTACTCATGCCACAGATTAAACAAGGATTTTGAGCCAAAACATCGAAATAACGCGTACTCACACCGCAGAAGTTTTTAGTGAAGCGTTTGACCTGTCTGCTTGTTGCAGGCTTCCACCTCAGCGGCGTGGTGCGCGCCCCCGCGGCAGTCCCGCCGTGCTCCGAGCCCGAGAGATTGTACAGGGTCACAGTGTCATTTGACAGGTACGTCTTTTATACAGGTGGGATATTTGACCACACTGTCTTTTTACAGCCTATAGGTTCGACTATACAGTCTGTTTGTTTTGTTTGTAACATCATGAAGTTTCATATTGTCTAGCTAGACCACCATAGATCATACGCGGTAGACAACTCGTCGAACTGAATAAAGCAGTGAATAATATCATTTGCGATTCTGGTTGCTGCGTATGATGGTGGAAATGTGACATATTGCCATTACAATCTTTATTATAGTGTATATTATAGTATACTTTATCATAGTATATTATTAATTATTATAGTCTAAAATGTACACGCTATATGAATATTGACATGAAAGCATATTTTCTATGATTGTGAGATATCACTGTGATGAAATGAGAAATATCGCATTGGTGACGAATAACTTGGTATTTTAACACACGTATTCGCAGAGCTTTCAACGCTCTGAGAATACGTAATAGTGTTGCTTGTAGTACATTATTTAGCCTAGAAATAGCCCAGATAGGCAAAGCAATCGATAAAAACAGTTTGCCAACTATAGCCATCCTTAATGAGTAAGCCCACGAAGCGTAGGTAAAGATAAAACTGCCGCCCATTCAGTCGTGAAATTAGTTTCACTACTTCATACAAATATCCTCGTTCGTAACCACAATCATAATACCGAAATTGACAATAGTCAGCGCTATAGAAGTGACAAAGTTTTCCCTAACAAAAGGTATTATGCCGGTGCGTTGCCCTTTCCGATGAAAAAGGCCTTTAGAACGATGTCCTTACAACAATAGCCCGGGGTTCTTGCGACCCCTTTTATTATCGGGCCGTTGTTTTTTGCTGAAGACACAATTTGTTAGTAACGCTTCCGATGTTTGGACTAATTATTTTTATGATGCCAGCTACAGGTATATTCGTGATGAAAGGTGACGTTTGGAAACAATTGAATATCTTGGTGTACCAGAATAAGTACCAGGAATATTAGGCTGTTCTTTCCCTCGAAAGATTAGACCAGAGTTAAACAGAAGTTATTAAAATTTCTTTCCTCACAATCGACGTGTACCCACTCGCCTTTTCTTAATAAATCCTGGCATTTCTAATTAGTTTACTTGTGAATTATGTTGTTGAGTTAGAAAAAGCTAGGATTAGACGTCGATTTGTGGAGAAAATATTTAGACTCATTTGTTCAACTCTGATCTTTGGCCAAGACCGTTCGAGTCTAAGAAATTCGGAATATACAGAAAAATGACAACAAATGTTAGAAGTTGCCAGATAGCAATGCAACATGGAGCTATTGTTTTCTCCCCAGATGCAAGATAACAGGGGTAACATGCAGCTGCGAGGCGCGCGACATCTTCTGGTGCCAGCATGTGGTAGCGCTGGCGCTATACCGCATCAGGAATGCGGATTCGGTGCGCCTGCGCGTTCCTATATCAGGTATACCTCCATAAATATAATGGCATGCGCATGGTTTTTGATCACGCATTGACATCTCGTGAAAAGGCCTAATTGGTTCCACGATACCCATACCAGTCTATGTGTAGCAGCTTCTTCATTTCTTGCAAAGTATAATGCTCTAGATCTACTCTCTTTGCTCACTGTAACACTTCGAAGCGATCCTTCAAACCCACTTCTTCTATAAACCAAATGCCTCCATTACAGAAACCCTGCTCCAAATGGACCGGCAGCAGTTACAGAAGTTCGTCCAGTATTTAATAGCAGAGCACCATACGGAGGTGCTGCCGACGGCGCAGAGGCTGGCCGACGAGGTCCTGCAGGCCAGGTCCGCCATCAACAGGATCTGCGGAGCCCCCGACCCCACGGCCGGCCCGCCGCCCGACGCGCACCACGCGTGGCACTTGGATGAGCAGCAGGTTTGTGATATCCTTGAACGGGTACCGTTTGAGTTTGGTTCTACTATTTTGTCAGCTCTAAAAAGGCCGACAGAGAATCGATAAATCTGACTCTTGGGTTCTGATAGATTTTACGCTGTGGGTGGCTTTTAGCTTTTGTCTTAAGCCATATCTATTCTGTTTCAGGTCTGCGAACAAGTGCGAGCATATCTATTACAGGGAACCTATTACAATGCAAATAAGCAGCTTAATTCCTTATTTTCTAAGGTAAGTTTTTTTCACTAAATTACGAAATCGACACAAGAAACCTTTCTGAAACAATACCTGTATTAAATCCGAAGTTAATTTTAGTGGTAGAATCAATCTTGGTGAGAATTTGACGTGATTTCAGTTTGAATGCGCTTTTGCACTGGATTTCTCCGTGTCATAAACTTAGGACTCATGGCTGCAATTGAAACAATTTTCTAAACCTTAAAAATCCTCCAAATTAGTGAAAAAGTAATGTTATTTTACTCGTCTAGGTTAGAGAAATGCTCCGAGCCCAAGACTCGAACGGGCCCAGGATGCTGATGCTCATGACGGAGCAGTTCCTGTCGGACCCCCGACTGCTGCTGTGGCGGAACCAGAACACCCCCATGACGGAGAAGTGCCGGCAGCTGTGGGAGCAGCTGGGGGCGCTGTGGGTCAGCATCGTGCTGGACCCGGGCAGCAACAAGTGCCACCGGATGCAGTGGCGGGGTCTGCTGGAGAAGTGGTCGGCGGTCGAAGTCTGCCCCACTGAGGATCCGGACTATAGGTCTTTCCCTTTGGTGAGTTCATGGGTTCTCTACGAATATTCCAATGGCAGGATCTGTTGACGTGGAGAAACTAGAACACCTGCATTTTGCTTGCGTGAGTTGAGTTTTCTCTACTACCGACATCAAATAGTTACCAGATTTGAAGCACTCAAATGTGTCTGTCCTCTAACCTTTTTTCAGCAACATTTGTTCTGCTAACTGCCCTTGAGAGTCGTCTGTATTGTATACTTTGCGTCTTTACCACTTTCTACTTCATCATAACTTAACACCAGTAGGGTGAGCAGGAACCTCTATCGACAAAGTATTCGATACGTTAACTGAAAAATTTGTTTTAGATTTGATCATCGCCTTGCAATATGTACAAAATGCGCACGCGAACAGTTACCTTAATCGATACGTTAACGATACAAAACTGTAAAATTTTCGTGCTTGCCCTATTAACGTGTCGAATACTTTCTCGATGGAGGTTTCTTCCTGCACACCCTACAGAGGAGAGATACGCTAGTTCTTGTAGGACCTGTGTCTTCTCTTGAAAAGTTGAAGTCTTGAAGTTGACAATGAAAGAGAAGTTGGTGGTTGTGATGGTGATGATGATGATTGGAATGCTAAGCAAGATTCTACGTAGTTACTTACGATGTTTTATGGATTTCTTTACAGTATGCGAGGGAAAGAGAAAGAAACGAGAGGGATCGAGACAGAGACCACAGAGACAGAGACAGAGAGAGACATCGAGATCGGGAGGAGAGGGATAGAGAAAGGCTGAGAGAACGAGAGGAGAGAGATAGGTAAGAATTAGTTTCATTTTGGCCTAAGCCATTCATCCATGCTCATAAACACATACCAACTAATACTAGCTTCCAAACATCATTCAGTCAACATTCCACAGTAGAATTCCACTAAATTACTGCCGTATCAACACATAATAGCAAAGACAATTTGTTTTTCAGAGAAAGACATAGAGAAAGACAAAGGAGAGAATTGCATTCCCATTCAGAAAGTTCCGACGAAGAATCTAGGCCAAATAAGTAAGTATCTAAAATCAGTCACTAAATTCTTTGGTGCCAATGTTTCACTATAATGCCTTGAGTTTTGCTGAAACATCGTGAACAATAGCGTCCCTGTCTAATTTAATAAATAATAAATAAATAATTATATTCAAAATAAGGTTTACAAGGATATTAATTCAAAACTAACCGAAAAATAAAGATTACAACCCTAGTTACAACGTTCCCAAAATGCTGGCAGCATTGCCACGTTATAGCAATGCTAAGTCTTAGAGGGAGTTTTGGCGGGAACCCGATAGTGAGACGTTGTTGGTTTTGTATTATTTTCTGGACCTGTAGGCAGCGAGCTTCCGTAAAATGGGCGGTTTTTTGTCAAAAAGTTAAGCTGTAATTACAAATAATTATAAGCCAGAAAAAATACAGTGAATAGTCAAGTGTTTCAGTTAGGTAATAAATCAATAATATTGGGCTAAAGTTGTCTAGTATCTTGAGAAAAAAATTCACGAGAAAGGACCCGAAAAAAATCTTTCGTCACATATTGCTCAACATTTTCAGCGACAACTATCATATTTTTTGGAACCATAAAAAAGGCAATTTTATTTTCCAATGAAATTTGAATTTTCCAATGAACTGAATCGATTCCGTTCTTCTAAATTAATAAAAACGACGAGAATATGATCAGTTTGAGCGGGTACTAGGCGGCTCAGTACCCGCTACGGCGTTTCAGAGAGAGGACGTATGTCGCTGTTCCTCAAAATTTTCTCGTCGAATTTACTGTTTGTTCTCCAAAAAAATAAAGCAAACAGAATCTCTACATGGTATACAACTGGTTTATTTACTTAGTTGCCGTAAATGACTTCCTTCGACGATTACTAAACTTTTATTATAACCTATAATACTTTGTATTTATTCTCCATTGTGTGTAAAGAATAATGGCTAATATGACTATTCTTGCACCACCTGTAACTGAAATTAGCAGCAAAAACGCGTTTTTAGATAGTTCACTTAAATAAAACTGGGATTTCTTATGATAGTTTGGAGTTAATCAAAGGAGCAGATTATGATTGTATATTAAAATGAAGATGTAGTGAACTTCCGTTTTCCATAATGGCGGATCTGGCGGATGCATATTCTGACGTTTTATTTTTAGCACACTTCCAGCAATCTTTCTGCTCAGCTACGAGCCAGTTTTTTCAATGTTTTTGCTTCGCACGATTTGTGCATTTAGTTATTGTCAAATATTATACTGTAAATTCGAAAGTAACTCTGTTTCTCTGTTTGTCTGTTTATTTGTATGTTTGTTTGTTTGTTACTTTTTATGGCTAAACGGCTGGACCGATTTCGATAAAATTTGGTATAGAGAGACAACAAAAATGATAATGAAATTTAGTAGGTATATGGGAGAAGGAAAGATGAGGACCTGGAGAGATGGGGAGATGGAGAGTAGCAGCTGGAGAGATGAGGAGATGGGAGATCGGAGATGGATGAGGGATGGGAGATGAGATATTGGGAGTTGGGGAAAAAAGCGATGAGGAAATAGGAAGATAGAGATGTTTTAGAGATATTGACAGAGACGTGACGTGCCCGATTGATCTACAATAGCATACAAAGTTCACGCATATTGTGTTCTTACTAGCTGGATTCGATTTAAATGCAGACGAAGTCGCGGGTAACAGCTAGTATTCCATATTTTCACAACCTCGTGGTAAAGTAGATTTACAGTCATAGCCACGATTCAGTAAACTTTACTGAAACTAGCTTTTACGCGCGACTTCATCCGTATATGAAAAAGCAACTTATAAATTGAAAATAAATATTGAAGTCTTTGTATCTCTATCCCTGTCCCTGTCCCTTTCCTTTTCCCTATCCTTAGTCTTAACCTTTATATTTTAGCAAGAGCCTAAAATAATGAAGTGTCAGATCACCTACTTGAGAAATTATGAATTGCCCATATAAATTTTCAACTCCTATTTATTTGGATTCAAAGATCCCTATTTTTTCTGACGAAAAATAGCCTATACCCATCTCATAGGTCCAATCTTGGTCAAGATTGATTCAGCCGTTTAGACGTGAAAGGATGGCAAAAACTAAAAAAAAAACCAACAAACACACACACACAGTTTCGCATTTATATGATCTTAGTACGGATGCCTGACACTGGCTAAATGCACAAATCTTTTACTCCGTCATTGTCATTGTCAAAATATATATCAAAAAGAAAATTATGGAAGTGGACTAAAGAAGATGTATCAAATGGACTTGACAAACGCGCATACCAGAAAGGACCAACACTAAATAAATTTAATATAACTTATTTAGGTGTGACTCCAATAATTCGTGCGGCATTCTAAATTTGATAGGATTATAGTCAAGGAGGTAATAATTTATGTTGCTCCAAACAATGCTGGCGGTAATGTTGGTGCTTGGTGCGTACGCCAACAAAGATAAAACATTTAATTAATACATTATTTACCTACTACAGATTGTGTTTATTTTTCATTGTAACAAACTACTTATATACATACACCAAAACAAAAATCATACACAAAAAGTTTCCCGGCAGCAGGTTTCGAAACTTCGAAACTACGTCTTTAGGAACGGAACGTAGCATCTCAGACCGCTCGGCCAATCTGACATGTCATTACAGTGTCGAAATAATTGAATGCTTCAGACTAAAGCCTACGTAGTAACTATCTAGTAATCTGTGCTAAGGCCACGTGATGCCGTTAGTAAGAGTATAATATTATGAATTAGCGTTTTCGACTTGCCGTGAGCGCGGAGCCAGCGTGGCGCGCGGCCCGGCCAGGTAACTTTCATCTTCTAAAATACATGAATCGCTCCTATATTAGCGCCTTAATGTGTAATATTGGTGGAATATTAATCATTAAGTGTTCGTTAACGTGCACGAGTGTGGGCGAATGATATAAACCCAAAAAACGTGTCATGTCGCATTTTTTCCAAAACTCCCAGGAAGTTTCAGTAAAGCGTCCACTACTTTACTGAATCGTGACTTTGACGATGTAAATAATTGACTTGACTACTTGACCACGATTGCTATATTGCTGTGACTTTCTTAATGTGGAATTAAGAAATAATTTAATAATAAAATACTTGACACTGGCTATATGCACAAACCGTGCGAAGCCATTACTAAAACAAAAAAAAAAAGTCTTAGAGGCCAGCATTTTGGGTCCAAATTGGTTCTATTCCCTGACGAGTCATGACTTAATGAATATAGATCATGGAATAATTGTTTCATTCCAGTTATGAAAGAGAGTACAGAAGAGCTAGTAAGAGATTAAGACTTCACAACCAAAGGTCAGCACCGCCGATGACGCCGCGGACTGTTTTTCACAAGTAAGGTCTTGAAAATGTTTTGTTTATCACTATCAAAGTAACTAATCTAACTAACTAAGTAACTACTACTTAGGTAGTTGACTACTAGTTAACTAACTAAGTATGGTACAAAGAAGTCTGGCTCTCAACGACTTCTGCTGGTACAACCTTGATCCTTGACAGACAGCCAGAGGTGGTACTTACCAGGCGACTAATGATTGGTTGAAAACGATATTTTCCTTCAGTGGGGAAAAATGTAAATGTAATTATTTACTTGCCAATCGTAACGCATGCAAAGATCTGAGCCCCTAGAATTCCCTGTATCAAGACAATTGACGATAACGAGGAGTGTTATTTCAAGCAACCCAGTTCTGAGGTACCCGTGGTCCACCGTTGCCCTGGGGTCCCAGTCAGTTTACGCCGTAAACTGAACTGTCTGGCTAATTCGTATTATATGACCTCCTAATGGCAGCCAGTAACAACACGTGACAATCAAATCTACTTCTGATTCTGACCTAATTAGGTACATGCTGGCATTTTCACAATAATGTATCATAATACGAAGAATAACAATTCAGTTTACGGCCGTAATAAGAATTGCCTGGAACTTGCCCTGTTTTAAATAATACGCCCTGTGCACGATATAACTGGACAACCTCACGCTGCATTAGCTGATCGCCACCTTACGGAGCCGTCCCTCAGGCCTTCCTACACCTGTTTTAAAGGTCGCTTGTTCCAGGGCGTTGGACGCGGTGGACATATCGTGGGAGAACGAGCACCTGAAGAACATCCTCGGCGGAGACGAGTACTGCGACTCGGAGAAGCCGGACAAGGCCGGGGGCTCCGCCGCCGCCTCGCAGCCCTACCCCAAGTTCAACGAGGACGGCCAGCCGCTGTGGCACGGTGAGGACGCGTTGCAATCACACGCGAAGAATTTATACGAGCTATTTATATTAGAGGACAATATCGGAGAGGTGATCCACCGATCGAATAGGTTAATAGCCATTGATGACGTTTAAGTCTCTGCCAAGCTAATTTCAACCCAGTTTCCATTGATCAATTGGGTTTAGATTTTGCCTGCTTGTCAAATTTCGATGACAATACAATTTATTATAGCGGACGAGAGCAGAATCTGATGATAGAGATGGAAACTGACAACGGAACTCCTCAGTGACTATCAGTCAGTGCTTAACCATATTTGGTGCTCATTCCAAATTCGTAGAACTTTAGATTCCATTTCTCGCTATTGAAACACTGATCCTTAAGTCGCCAGCAATAAGTAACACATTCGTATATCTTCCGCAGAACACTTACCGGTAGTGGGAGCGAGGATAGAGGCGCTGAGGGCGCACGGGCGAGCGCCGGCCGCCCTGAGGCTGGCGGTCAGCGCCGCGAGGGCCATGAGGCATCGGCAGGTACGGTCCTTCTAGCAAGTGGCATCCCTTTCTGTCGCTCGATGACATTGTGCGCTAGAGCGAGATGCAACGAAAAGTACGGCTGTACAGTAGTACCCAACTTATATGGCGCGTCGTGAATCTTCGTTCGCGCAGAAAAGAAAGTATGGTCCGAAGATTAACGAAAGAATGCTTAAAACTTACAATCAACCTATGATCACTATTATAAGGTTCATAATACACTGCAGCTGTTAGTTCCATCTCACTCATGCCACGCGGCGATCGCTAAGATCGGCATTTATAGCATTTCCCGCGCTTTGAAAATTCATCTTCTGCGCAGGTACATCGGTAAGCCATATCAGTTGGGTACTACTGTACGTTTCTTTGTATCTCGTTCAATCGCATTCTTACTGCTTCTAGCAGCTGTGATGATTGAGCTGCTCGAACAGTCACCGTTTTACCACGAAAGTTAAAACCAGAGTAAAAAGGATGTTTCTAAAATTTCCTTCCACATAATCGACGTCTGTCACTCGCGTTGTCGTATGGCGTTCCAAACTATTTTACTTGTGAATCTGTTATTGAGTTAGACAAAGCGAGGGTTAGACGTCGACTGTGGATAAATATTTAGACTCATCTGTTCAACTCTGGTTTAAATGTTTTGTAGTAAGACCGTCAGGGTCAACCGTTCAAAGCAGCAATTGAACTACAGACGCGAGAGCAGTCTGGAGACTACCAAAGTTGTTTTGTTGCTAGAGACGACACGTTTGGCGTTGTGCTGAGTAATCGGACTGCTGCGCTTGGTGCCGCGGGTTCGATTCCCGCCCAGAACAAATATTTGTGCGATCCACAGATATAATTGTTTCTGGTCTGGGTGTGATGTGTATGTGAAATTATGTGTCTAGCGGCACCCAACTACGATACAGAAGCAATCCAAGTGGGGCTACGTTTTTTTTTTCTAAAAGAAGAAAAAATGCTTTTCATATAATACGTATGCGTATCGTATAAAATTATAGAGCTCTAAAAGAAAAAAGAAAAAAAGTTTCAAAAAGAAAAAAAAAGGAAAAACAGAGAAGTTCTATCGTCGACTGTTTCTCGTGTCTGTCAATGTCTATTCCGCTGCTTGAAGGGGTAGGTAGGTCTCGACCGGTTGTAGCCGATGTGCTCTCGCGTGACTCCCCCACCCCCTCAGGAGGTGGCGCAGCGGCGCTGGCAGGAGGCGGGCGCGGGGGAGGCGTCCTCCAGCGGCAACAGCTGCTCGGGCGCCGACGCCTGCGCCGGCAGCTGCGAGCGGGTGAAGCTGGCGCTGGTGGTGGCGCACATGGACGCCGGCACCTGCCTGGCCGGCGCCGCCACCTGCGCGCTGTCGCACACGCACCGCTGCATCGGCCGAGGTCAGTGCGTCACATCAGAGTCCACTTTCACATACGACCAGATTTTGTCGTGTTCAAAAACGAGTCCTAAATCGTAGATGTAAGGTTTATTTTTGCTATTCACTGCATTCTCATATAACTGTATAGACGTGGATTTAAAATCTACTCTCATGACAAGAGCTGATGGGTCTTTTGTTTTTTTTTTTTGTTTTGGCGTCACAAAACCTTTTTGGCCAGATAGTATGACCTTTTCAGCCCTATAATTAAAAAAAAAACAAACCCCCCACGCTGAGCCTCCGCCCCTCGTTGCAGACAGCCGCTGCTGGACGGGCTGGACGCTGGAGGCCATCTGGTGCGTGTACGAGTGCCTGGCGGACGCGTGCCTGGCGCCCGACGACCAGCGCGCCTCGCCGCGGCTGCACACCGCCTACCTGGACGAGGAGCCCAACACGGGCCTGCCGCCGAGGTGAGGCTCCTTGCCTTCGTGGCTTTTCACGGGCTTTCAAACTTCACCTGTCTTAGTGTCTGCTAAGTCTTACCCCCGTATCGTTAATCATTACCTCCAAATTTCTTTCGCTTAGTTGGCAATATTTCCTCCACTCTGTTATTCGTTGACAATTATCTTCGTACGAAGGAAACTAACCATCTCTCAGCTCAAGGTGCCTCGCGATGTACCTTTAGGTTTCCTCGAAGCCGCTTCTCTACGATCAAATGGAGTACCACGATACCAAATATGAGGAACTTTTGGGGGGAGTTTCGAAGTCTCTCGGCAAACGTCGAATGAAAAAAATTTGGAGGCAACGACTAACGATATGAGAGTTAGTGTCTTGCGACTTAAGTTTGTCCCGGTTTTCCATTGAGCTGTGTCTAAATCAGATGAAGATGCCATGTTATTATGCCGTGGAACCGATCTGATGATGGAGTTGGAAAGCGGCAATGGAACCTCTCGAAGGGTCAACAGAGAACCTCGTTTGGAACAGTGTATCTTGTCGGCAGGTACCAGCACGTGCCGGTGGCGGGCAGCAAGAGCCCCGAGGAGACGTACCTGGCGCTGGCGCTGGAGGCGGCGCTGCTGGGGCTGGGCGTGCAGCGCATGCTGCCCAGCGGCCTGTACGCGCAGGAGCGGTACTGCAAGCAGGTGCGGGCGGCGGCGGGGCACGCCAGCTAGCTAGCTAAACACAAACTAGGTTATGTGACGATGGGGTAGTTGTGCTTAAACTGGATTGGAACATCCTGATAGGGGTGTCGGTGGTGCCCAGGCAGAGAGCGCTGACCCCGGAAGTAGTGTACTAATGACCTGGACCAAGTTTCGGACGTATACTTGGATCGAATCCGGGTCCACACCGGATGATCCATTTCAATCACGATCCAGGTCGAGTGGATCGCTCGGGGCTAGGAGCGCGCGCTCCGACTCCTTAAGGACGTAGTAGAAACAGATTGGATCGCGCGAGGAGCTTCCACCCCGACCGCTTCCACCTTGCGCGATCGGGAGCGCAGTGTATCGTCTGACGTTGACAGTCACGTCCGTCCCAGGAGGAGCGGCTGATCGCGCAGCTGCGGTGCGTGGAGGGCGAGGCGGCGGGCGGCGTGTGCGCGCGGGTGGCGCGGGCGCTGCTGGCGGGCGGCGCGGCGTCGGCGCTGGGCGCCACCGTGCACCCGCGCGCGGCGCCCGCGCACACCTTCGCGCGCTTCCTGTTCCTCACGCTGCTGCCCGCCGACGCCGACCTGGCCTACCGCGTCGGCCTCCGCGCCATGAGGTGAGCGAGGGAAACTCGCCTCTATTCATTTTGAATTCAGAACAGTCACTGTCGTTCAGTAGATAACGTCTAACATACACGACCAGGCTTTACGTCCTGGAATGATTACGTCCTCGTTTCCAGGTTGCCGATGGTGGAAGAGGCGTACGCGTTGGACGGCGCGGCGGGGGCCGGGGGGGCGGCGGGGGGCGGCGCGGGCGCCTGGCACACGCTGCAGCACGCGGAGCAGCAGCAGGCGGCGCTGGCGAGCGCTCTCCTCGGTGAGAACAGCCTTAATTGTTGCCAAATAAAACTAAACAATTTTGTTTTGATGAATTTTTTTGGGTCGGGGAAAATGTTTTGTTTTCATAAACTTGCCTCAATGTGAAGTCTCTTTGGTTCAGGTGCCGCGCGCGGCAACCCCGGGCGCCTCCGCGCCGCGCTGGGCGCCGCGCAGCGCCACGTGCGCTCGGCGGCGCAGCTGTTCCGCCTGGCGCAGGACGCGCTGCGCCACGCGGCGCCGCCCGACGCGCCGCACCACCACCGGGACCTGCTCGCGGCCGCCTTCGAGCTGGGGCTGCAGGTATGTAGAGACATGCCTCGCGCGGCGCCCCGGGCGCCCCGGGCGCTCGGCGGCGCAGCTGTTCCGCCTGGCGCAGGACGCGCTGCGCCACGCGGCGCCGCCCGACGCGCCGCACCACCACCGGGACCTGCTCGCGGCCGCCTTCGAGCTGGGGCTGCAGGTATGTAGAGACATGCCTCGCGCGGCGCCCCGGGCGCCCCGGGCGCTCGGCGGCGCAGCTGGTCCAACATTCTCTGACACTATAGAGGCCTGCATTACGTCATCACAAACAACACCCCTTTAATTCCCACTCACTTCCATTCCAGGTGTTGAGAATGACGCTGTCGTCCGTCAACTGGCGGAGACGGGAGATGGTGCGCTGGCTCGTCACCTGCGCCACGGAGCTGGGCCTCGACGCGTTGCTCTCCATCATGCAGAACTGGTGAGTCTTCCAGTCGGTCTTGTTCTTAGCCAGATTTTAGGGTTCCGTACCCAAAGGGTAAAACGGGACCCTATTACTAACACTTCGCTGCCCGCCGTCTGCTGTCCGTCCGTCTGTCACGAGGCTGTATCTCATGAACCGTGATAGCTGGACCGTTGAAATTTTCACACATGATGCAATTCTGTTGCCGCTACATACATACAACAATCATGATTTTTGTGCCGTTTTTATATATAACTAGCTGTTGCCCGCGACTTCGTCCGCGCGGACTATATTATATCGCGATAAAAGTATTCTATGTCCGTCTCGAAAGTACAATCTATCTCTATACCAAATTTCATCGAAATCGGTTCAGCCGTTTAGCCGTGAAAAGGTAACGAAGAAACAAAAATAGTTACTTTCAAGTATGGATGAACAGTTGATTGACGCACAGTATGGATGGGGTTGAGAAAGTTCCTAAGAAGTATTCAAATAATCCAAAAAATATTCAAACATGTCAAAGTTCTACCCTGTCTATGTTCCGTGTTAATACGGATTTCGAATTAAATCTGATGACAATATTTTGTACCCTTTTTTATAATTTTAGGGGTTGTATATTAAAAAACGATGAAATACCTACATGTAAATCTTTCAAATAATATAATTATGCCAAGTTTGAAGTAGATTTGACCAAGGCGAATCACGTTGTCCCATACAAACTTTGCTCCCTTTTTCACCCTCTTAGAGGTAGAATTTCGGAAAATCCTTTCTTATCGGATGTCTACGTCATACAAAGAACACACCCTCCAAGTTTCAGGTTTCTACAATCAGCGGTTGGTCCGTAAGTAATTCAAGACATCGACCTCGACTTCGACATCAACATCGCCATCCCATATCCAACATACGACATCTACCATCTTCTACCAAAATAACCTTTTTATACAAAAAATCTACCATTTTATAACAAATTCTACCATTTTCTCCCAAAATCGACCATTTCCTACATTTCCTATCATGTACAATTTTTTATCATAATCTATCAAAAGCTTCCATTTACTAAAATCTATCAGGCTACCAGAATCTATCAAAGGCTACCATTTCCTACTGAAATCTACAATTTTCTACGACAACCTACCTTTTCTTTCTGAATCTTCTATTTTCTACCATTTCCTACCGAAATCTACTCAACCCCTACAACAGTCTACCATTTCCTACAACAATCTACCATTTCCTACCAAAATCTACCATTTTCTATATAAATCTACCATTTAAACGAAAATCTACCATTTTCTTTCTGTATTTACTATTTTCTACCAAAAGCTACCATTTATTACCAAAATGTACCGCTATTACCGAAATCTACCATTTCTTTCTAATACTACCATTTTCTACCAAAAGCTACTATTTCCTTCCGAAATCTACCATTTTTACCAAAAATCTACCATTTCCTACTAAAATCGGCCATTTCCTACCGATATTACCATTTCCTACTTAAATCTACCAATCCCTAGAACAATCTACCATTTCCTACCTAAATCTATCATCTTCTACCAAAATCTACCATTTTCCTGCGTAGATTTTAGGGATTGATGTTAAAACACGCGGAAACAGGTGCTAAATTAATTTTTAAAGAATTTTATTCGAAGTTTGTAGTTGATCAGACCAAGAAAACACGTTGTTGTATACAAATTTTGCAACCCCTTTTTACCCCCTTAGTGGTTAAACTTTAAAAAAATCCTTTCTTAGTGCACACCTACGTCACTACGAAATATTTGTGAAAAAAAATAATTTCGAAATAAAAATGACGAAAAATATTTTGTGGCCCCCTTTTATCCCTTAAGGGGTTGAATATTCAAAAACTATGAACCACGTGTTTAATTAAATCGTTTAAAGAATATAACTGCCAAGTTTGAAGTTGATCAAACCAAGAAAACACGTTGCTCCATACAAACTTTGCAACCCCTTTTCACCCCCTTAGGGGTTGAATTTTCAAACATCCTTTCTTATTGCACACCTACGTCACTTAAGAAATATTTGTGTAAAATTTCAATGTATAACTAAATCGGATGTAAAATATTTTGCATCCCCTTTTTACCCCTTTAGGGGTTGAATATTAAAAAAAGATGAAACACGTGTTTCATTAAATCTTTTAAAGAATATAATTGCCAAGTTTGAAGTGGATCAGGCCAAGAAAACACGTTGCTCCATACAAACTTTGCAACCCCTTTTCACCCCCTTAGGGGTTGAATTTTCAAAAATCCTTTCTTAGTGCACGCCTACGTCACATAAGGAGTATTTGTGCAAAATTTCATGGTTCTAGACCCAGTAGTTTCAGCTGTGCGTTGATCGTCAGTCAGTCAGTCAGTCAGTCAGTCAGTTTTGGCTTTTATATATATAGACTAGCTGTTGCCCGCGACTTCATCCGCGCGGACTATATTATATCGCGATAAAAGTATTCTATGTCCGTCTCGAAAGTACAATCTATCTCTATACCAAATTTCATCGAAATCGGTTCAGCCGTTTAGCCGTGAAAAGGTAACGAAGAAACAAAAATAGTTACTTTCAAGTATGGATGAACAGTTGATTGACGCACAGTATGGATGGGGTTGAGAAAGTTCCTAAGAAGTATTCAAATAATCCAAAAAATATTCAAACATGTCAAAGTTCTACCCTGTCTATGTTCCGTGTTAATACGGATTTCGAATTAAATCTGATGACAATATTTTGTACCCTTTTTTATAATTTTAGGGGTTGTATATTAAAAAACGATGAAATACCTACATGTAAATCTTTCAAATAATATAATTATGCCAAGTTTGAAGTAGATTTGACCAAGGCGAATCACGTTGTCCTATACAAACTTTGCTCCCTTTTTCACCCTCTTAGAGGTAGAATTTCGGAAAATCCTTTCTTATCGGATGTCTACGTCATACAAAGAACACACCCTCCAAGTTTCAGGTTTCTACAATCAGCGGTTGGTCCGTAAGTAATTCAAGACATCGACCTCGACTTCGACATCAACATCGCCATCCCATATCCAACATACGACATCTACCATCTTCTACCAAAATAACCTTTTTATACAAAAAATCTACCATTTTATAACAAATTCTACCATTTTCTCCCAAAATCGACTATTTCCTACATTTCCTATCATGTACAATTTTTTATCATAATCTATCAAAAGCTTCCATTTACTAAAATCTATCAGGCTACCAGAATCTATCAAAGGCTACCATTTCATACTAAAATCTACCATTTTCTACCAAAATGTACAATTTTCTACCATAATCTACCATTTCCTACTGAAATCTACAATTTTCTACGACAACCTACCTTTTCTTTCTGAATCTTCTATTTTCTACCATTTCCTACCGAAATCTACTCAACCCCTACAACAGTCTACCATTTCCTACAACAATCTACCATTTCCTACCAAAATCTACCATTTTCTATATAAATCTACCATTTAAACGAAAATCTACCATTTTCTTTCTGTATTTACTATTTTCTACCAAAAGCTACCATTTATTACCAAAATGTACCGCTATTACCGAAATCTACCATTTCTTTCTAATACTACCATTTTCTACCAAAAGCTACTATTTCCTTCCGAAATCTACCATTTTTACCAAAAATCTACCATTTCCTACTAAAATCGGCCATTTCCTACCGATATTACCATTTCCTACTTAAATCTACCAATCCCTAGAACAATCTACCATTTCCTACCTAAATCTATCATCTTCTACCAAAATCTACCATTTTCCTGCGTAGATTTTAGGGATTGATGTTAAAACACGCGGAAACAGGTGCTAAATTAATTTTTAAAGAATTTTATTCGAAGTTTGTAGTTGATCAGACCAAGAAAACACGTTGTTGTATACAAATTTTGCAACCCCTTTTTACCCCCTTAGTGGTTAAACTTTAAAAAAATCCTTTCTTAGTGCACACCTACGTCACTACGAAATATTTGTGAAAAAAAATAATTTCGAAATAAAAATGACGAAAAATATTTTGTGGCCCCCTTTTATCCCTTAAGGGGTTGAATATTCAAAAACTATGAACCACGTGTTTAATTAAATCGTTTAAAGAATATAACTGCCAAGTTTGAAGTTGCTCAAACCAAGAAAACACGTTGCTCCATACAAACTTTGCAACCCCTTTTCACCCCCTTAGGGGTTGAATTTTCAAACATCCTTTCTTAGTGCACACCTACGTCACTTAAGAAATATTTGTGTAAAATTTCAATGTATAACTAAATCGGATGTAAAATATTTTGCATCCCCTTTTTACCCCTTTAGGGGTTGAATATTCAAAAACGATGAAACACGTGTTTAATTAAATCTTTTAAAGAATATAAATGCCAAGTTTGAAGTTGATCGGACTAAGAAAACACGTTGCTCCATACAAACTTTGTAACCCCTTTTCACCCCTTTAGGGGTTGAATTTTCAAAAATCCTTTCTTATTGCTCGCCTACGTCACATAAGGAATATTTGTGCAAAATTTCATGGTTCTACACCCAGCGGTTTCGGCTGTGCGTTGATCGATCAGTCAGTCAGTCAGTCAGTCAGTCAGTCAGTCAATCAGTCAGTCAGTTTTGGCTTTTATATATATAGATAGTACGGAACCCTTTCTGCAATAGTGTGAGTCGCACTCGACCTTGGCTATGTATGTGTGCGGTAGTGGTTTGTAACCCGTCCCGGGTGCAGGTACGAGCTGTTCACGCCGACGGAGGCGACGGGCCCGGTGGCGGCGGCCGCCATGTCGCACGCCACGGCGCTGCGGCTCGGGCTCAGCTTCGAGCAGCAGGAGAAGCTGAGCGCCTGCGCGCGCACGCTGGCGCTGCAGTGCGCCGCCAAGGTAACCGGGACTGCCGCCACCATACCGGGCTAGACGAAGGTCTTATGTACACATAGTCCATCACCAGACTGCCGTCACCATATCAGGCTAGACGAAGGTCTTATGTACACATAGTCCATCACCAGACTGCCGTCACCATATCAGGCTAGACGAAGGTCTTATGTACACATAGTCCATCACCAGACTGCCGCCACCATACCGGGCTAGACGAAGGTCTTATGTACACATAGTCCATCACCAGACTGCCGTCACCATATCAGGCTAGACGAAGGTCTTATGTACACATAGTCCATCACCAGACTGCCGTCACCATATCAGGCTAGACGAAGGTCTTATGTACACATAGTCCATCACCAGACTGCCGTCACCATATCAGGCTAGACGAAGGTCTTATGTACACATAGTCCATCACCAGACTGCCACCATATCACATTGCTATACGAACCTAGGTGTTACGATCGTGGCAAACATTCCAAAGCAATCCGATTCTAATACAATGAACGTAATATGCGCCATTTAACAACATAGCACACGAAACTTCTTTCGTGCTGCCAGTTCCATATATTCGAAATGAACTGTATTGGAGCGTTGGGGGAAGCCTATGTTCAGCAGTGGACGTCTTCAGGCTGATGATGATGATGATGATGTTTTCCACTTGTTTAGGCTCTCGAAGCTTTTCCTACTACTTGATAGATGAATATCTGGTAAAGTGGAATCGAAGTCTGCCACCCAGACCACGCTGGATGTAGAAACCTATTCACTCGTGGAATCTTTAATTTTACTTTCAATCTTGACTATCCCACATGACAAGCGTAGTTACATTTTATTAAAAACAACGATATTTTTCTTCTCAGGATCCTCCTGGCTGCGCTCTAAGTGCCTTGTCAGTCTGCGAAGGCTCAGCTGGTGCCTTCGAGGCTGCGTGCGCCGCCGTCGGGGGCGCGGCCGCCAGGGGAGCCCTGGCCTCCAGCCAGCTGTTCGCGGTCGCCAGATACATGGAGCAGCGGGGGCAGCCAGCTAGAGCGATGCGGCTCGCCACCTTAGCGATGAGGAATCTGCACTTGCACTATAACCAGGTTTGTTTAACTTCACTAATATGTAACCCTTCGCGTGGCCATTAGTATGTGCATGTTCCATTATGGTGCTTAAACCGATTTTAATGATCCTTACGTAATTGAGTTGAGTGTCGCTAAAGGCACAACAGTAATCAAATTTAAATATGGAGTCAACCAGACCATGTAAAATCAAAATCAACATCAGGTTTATCTTATAATTTTTCACTTCGAATGGTCATTCAGGATCTGTCACGATTTAATTAGTTTAGCCGCCATGCTCACAAACTTTAACCGTCTTACCCCAAAAGTTTAGACCAGAGTTAAACAGATGTTTCTAAATTTTCTTCACAAAATCGACGTCTATCACTCGCGTTGTCTTAGTCAATCCTGGCATACCTAATTCTTTTACTTGTGAATTTGTCATTGAGTTAGAAAAAGCGAGAGTTAAACCTCGATTTGTGTAGAAAATATTTAGACACATCTGTTCAACTCTGGTTTAAATTTTGGTGGTAAGACCGTAAATGGCCAACCAACTGTGTGCCGATGGAGCAGCCACGCTGTGTGTTACCACGAGCGCCATTCCAGGACAGCCACCCCGCCATCGCCGACATCCACTGGGCGGTGGCGCTGGCGCACTCGCTGGGCCGCGCCGAGCTGCAGGCCATGCTGCCGCTGCTGGTGAAGAACGTGCAGTGCGCGCCCGTGCTGGTGAGTCACGCCACTTCACTCATCATCGTCATCATCATCGCCTAGCTAAAAACGGGCACTTCACTCATCATCATCATCATCATCATCCTCATCATCATCATCATCATCATCCTCATCCTCATTCTCATCATCATCATCATCATCATCATCATCATCAACCATCATCACCTTGCTAAAAACTGATTTGGATTGGATTGATTATTAATTTCGGCCGTTAGTCGGACGTGCTGCGGCGGTGCTGCGTGGCGGCGGCGGGCTGCTCGCGCTCGCGGCCGCCGCCCCCGCGCCCGCCCACGCCGCTGCGCCCGCTGCTGGAGGCGGCGCTGCGGGCCTACGCCTCCACCACGCACGCGAGGCTCGCGCACATCTCGCCCAGGCACTACGCGGACTTTGTCGACTTCCTCGGTGAGTTCCCGCGTGCAGGATGCCGGGGGCCGAGTGTTCGGTGACGAGTGTGTCGAGTAGTCGCGAGTAGCCGTCGACGACGCGTTTCAGTAATGTACTGGATGCATTAGTTAGGATACATATGAGAAAGTAAATTCCTCACAATGTTTTACTTCACAGAAAAGCGTCACATAATTACGTAGGTAGGTACATATGTTTAACAAGAAACACTTTATACGTGCCCGCACCGGGATTTGAACTCGCCTCCTCCGTTTTCGAAGGCGGACGTTCGCCCACTAGACTACCACCGCTTGATAAGTGTGTATAAGTAGATGCAAATAATAAACAAGCCTAATTCCCTCCCCTCAGGCAAGGCCCGCGACACGTTCGCGCTGGCGCACGACGGGCCGCACCAGTTCGCGGCGCTGCTGCAGGAGATCAAGCTCAAGTACAAGGGCAAGAAGAAGCTCATGTTCCTCGTCAAGGAACGCTTCGGCTGAGCCGGCGCGGGCGCGAGCGGACTCGGCCTGGAGCTGATGCGGAGACTTGTGACGTCATCGGTTATTTTTTGCACGGGCATCCCCGATAGGTTGATTTTTGTATACGGTCGATTATGCTCTCGCGTATTTATTACATGCGAGTGTGAAAGCTGTTAGCACGTTGTTTCCTTTTTGTTTTTTTTTTAACAAATTGTTTTTAGCAATATCGTTTAACAAGTGCAATCATTGTTTTGATTCAATAACTTTTGTTTTTGTTTGTGTTGTGTTTTTGAACGTGCAATAGGCGGCCATGTTTGTTTTGCACTAGCGTGGCGACGGTTTCGAATTTTCGAGGGCATGCGAGTTAAAAATATTTACCATATTGGTAATTATGATCACCGATTACCTCATGTGCGGTACGCGCCGTGTACTCGCGTGTACCGGACCAGTCTATTCTAAAGTATTATTTTTTATGTAATAATTACCTAATTAAAAATAATAACTGACCTCGTAATCGTCATTTTTATATTGTAAGTAAATATTGTAATGATCTCAATGATTCCATTTGTGTAAATAGATCTAAGTTTGTAAATATAGACGGGTTAAGATTAATGGGTAAAATAATTGGTACATTGTAATTAGTCGCTTTGCGGTCGCGGTGCTAGCTGCATGTTGTATAAAAGTGTAAATTGTAGAAATATGTTTCATAAAAATGGAGACTCCGTTAGGATTGTGTGACGTGCACTGAGACCGCGATGTGTTTATGACTAGATAATAGTGCGCCATTCGTATAGCGTCCAATAGTAATGGGAAGTGACACAACACCAAAGAAATATTAATGTAAGTCCATGCGCGGAGTGAACAACGCCATTCATGTTTCAGTATTCTTCTAGTATTCATTGTAAATCTAGATATTCGTTTCTCTTTAAGCTGTTCATGTTATGTCACCGTTTGGTCTCTCACCACCCGTTTTTATTCAGTCCATTTTCTGAATTGGTTATTATATTGTCATAAAATCACAGTTAGTTGTGAAAAATAAATCGAATTCATTCAAAAGAATTTATTGTCAAGATTTAGAGCAATCGTATTTATTTACATGGTACACTTTGTGCCACGGACATTACTTGAAAATTAGTGGTGAGAATCATGGTTATCCTACATAATAAAAGTTATAGGTCACAAAAATAAGATCTGGTTCATTTAGACACTGTCGCAGATGTTTTATACCGCCTTTCTATTTAATTATGTTGTATCTTGGAAACAGCTTATAAATAGACCGTCAGGATTCTTATTTACCTGGAGCATCATCGACATTTGATTTATATAAGTACCGTTATTTTTAATTTTTTAAATGATGCTACATCATCGAATAGGTACCAAACTTCTATCATCTTAAATTATGATTTCAAAATATAAACTAAATCATTATTTAGAGTATATAGTAGATAATAAATTTTTAAAAAGAAGTGCATTTATAAAGATAGAAATGATTAATATTTAAAATAATTGTAGTGGCGGTGTTTGAATAGTGTTCAGAGATTAGTATGAATTATAAATATTACGAGGGTGAATCAAAAAATTCTTGGAATCAATATTAAAAAATGCAAAGATTTAAATAATAATATTTTATTTTTCTACATAATCTCCCTCCAATGCAATGCATTTAGAATAACGCGTTTCTAACTTCCTTATTCCTTGTGAAAAAAAATTATTTTCTTGACTCTCGAAAAAGTCCTCTACGGCAGCTATAACCGCGTCATTATCGTGAAATTTTGTTCCACGAATTTCCTCTTTTAATTTTGGAAATAAGTGAAAATCACTTGGGGCTAAGTCCGGAGAATATGGTGGGTGGTCAAGGAGATTGAAGCCAGCACAGCGGATTGCGTTGAGCGCAACTTCCGATCGATGAGCAGGAGCGTTATCTTGAAGGAACAACACGCCCAACGACAGTTTTCCACGACGTTTTTCTTTAATCGCTTCACGCACTTTCGGGATTAAATTTGCATAATAGGGTCCAGTAATCGTCTGGCCTTTTGGCATGTAATCAATAAAAAGGATTCCTTCACTATCCCAGAACACAGAGGCCATAACTTTGCCAGCGGTAGGAGCAACTCGAAATTTCTTAATGGATGGAGAGGATGGTCGTTTCCAAGACATGCTTTGTCTTTTAGTTTCAGGATCAAAATGGTGGACCCACGTTTCATCCATGGTGACAAGACGACGGCAAAAATTATCCGAATCACGCTGGAACATTTCGAGATTACGCTTGGAAATTTCCAAACGTCGCTTTTTGTTTTCGTCGGTTAACATTCGTGGCACCCATCTTGCAGACACTTTTTTGAACCCCAGTGAATCAATTAAAATGGATTGAACGCTACCAAAAGATATCTTTAGGATCTCAGCTATATGTTTTATAGTCATTCTTCTGTCTTCCAAAACCAGATTCTCAACCTTTTTGACATTTTCTTCTGTAACGGAGGTTGAAGGCCGCCCAGAACGCGGGTCATCTTTACAGCTTGATCTACCTCTTTTAAATTCAGCCACCCAGTACGCAACCGTAGAATAGGGTACAGCATCACCCCCTAATGTCTGCTGAATGTCCAAAAAAATTTCCTTCGTAGACATTTTTTTCAAACTGAGATATTTTATCACCGCACGTAACTCACTTTTATCCATAATTTTGACTTTTTAGCAACTCGTTGCACAAAAAAATTTATTACATGCGAACGAACTGACAAAAACAAGTGACAGTCTGCATAAATATAGTGTGATAGACACTCTTTAATTTGAATATCGAACTTGATCCAAAAAGGTTTCATATATATGCACTTCTAAGAACTTTTTGATTCACCCTCGTATTATGTAATTAGGTTTATAATATGTATGTATGGAGGACTTTTGTACTTTTTGTGGTGTGTGTGAGGGTTGTGCAAAAAAGTTATTAGATACAATAATCTCGCGAATCCCGTACAACAGGGTGAATTTATTTCCTACATAACTTATGTTCACATTACATTTTTCCAACCCTATGAAGTGTCAAATGAATACAATAAAAATATGTTAACTATTAGATAGGTAGGTACGCGTACTGCAACACAGAGTGTACATAATGTAAATTCATTTTTGTAGCACATTTAATATCCAACAGTTGGTTAATTTATTAATGGCGTTCTCAACAAAAATATCAATTTGTAAGTAATAATTATCACATTTAAAGCAATAGTTACGAAATGTTCTTATGATGTTACTGGCTTTCATCGTGCCTAAATAATTATATGGATTGATACATTTACACATGAAAGGTATGGCTTAGTTTTGACTGAAACAATTCCTGTTTTATTATTTACAGTATTTTTTATTTATAATAGGATTTTTTTGTAATTTGTTTTCACCGTAGTATTGTGATATTCAGCAAAAATAATAATAATTATTATGTAAGCAACTTTGGTCTTGAGTTTTTGTTCTGCACTAAGATTTGTTTCAGTCAATTCGACGCAAAATTATGTATGTTGTAGAAATATTTTTTTGTATGAAAGAGAATTGATTTATGAAAGCAAATGACTTTTCAACGTTAAGCAATAACTTAGCCTTCGGCCGGTCTGACTTATCTGTGTGTGATTTAGAAATTTGCGATGCTTTTTATATTAATCGAACGTTAGGTAGGTTCAAGTATTTTGATGTGAATGATTTGTAGAATATCTTTTGACAAACCATTATAATATACATTTTTAAAGAACTTAGCTGTAACTTCATATACTTTATGTGTCTAAAGTTAGCTTAAAATGTAACACGGTGTACCTTCGTCTTTTCATAGATTCCCAGTGGTCACCACATGCGATGATCGGGAATTTAATTTTCCCAGTTGTGGCCAGTGGGAACGGAGCCGGTGGCGACAACTGGGAATACGAATCCATTTCGCCCCCCACATCGTCATCGCAAACACTAATTACTTGCAATCAACTTCATCATTACATTTCCTCGTCTCGTTTCTGCTTAGGCGTAAGTAGCGTGTTCAGTTCACGCAATTTTGTTGCTTCGGTGTCTAAAAGTACCTGTCGTATAAATGAAAAGACTTGCCGAATTCTCAAAAGCAAATAATTGACCTCAAGTGCCTTCGGCTAGTCCAATTGAACGTCAGACCGGCCCCGACTCTTGTTGTATTTGATTTTGTACTCTATTGTCAGTGTCAGTGGATATGATTTTGTAATTGTGTTGTACGTTAAACGTGGACACCCTTCAGTGCTGGTATAAGAAGGTGATAATATTATTTCAATATAAATAATTGAAAAATCTTTTCTGTTGTTTCCATTATTCGTTAGCCTATATTTACTATGTTAGTGTTTTTATCCGAGAACACAGATCAAATAACAGCTGAAGAATTTCCGAACGAGTAACACCAAATCCGGTCACAGTGTGACTCATTGGGAGATTGTTTCTCATCGAGTTACACTGTCACACAAGTGTAACGCGTTGGGAACTCTTCTATACAAAAAAGAGAGTAACAAAAAAACGAGTAACAGTTTGGCTCAATGGGTGGAAAAAGCAAGACCGCCCCCCCCGACACAGATAGGTTAGGTTGTTAGGTATTTTTTTATAACTACCTTATGCCGTCTATATAAAACAACTCCTAAATGTATGTATTGTATTCTTTCAAATTTTATTTTTAGTTTTAAATGACGAAACTACACGCGTTTTCGTCCGTAGCGTTTCGTCTTTTACTGCCTGGATTCCATGCGAGATCCCAGGCGCGGCGGCTCCAGCAGGAGCTGGTTGCTCCGGCGAGTCTTCGTCATAAAGCTCCTGGTAGCCGAGCACCATGGGCGGTAGAACCACTAGGCTGGCCTTGCGCTCGCTACCCTACAATGTTGACTTGGTTAGTCAAGTCAGTCACTTAAATTGGAAGTAGGCATTATTTAGCAATTTAAATGAAACACTTAACGTAAAACGTCTGGTCAAGTCTGATGTCGACTCAATGACAGGGTACACTACAATAGGTATAAAGGTTTGAGTGTGAAAAACGGTTTTTCCCTTTCATGCTAGTTGTCATAGTTCGTCACGTAATTCTACATCACAAACTATTTCACTTGTGCTTGTAACGTGTTATTTTACAAGTAACTTTGGTAACATTAGTTACTGGGCTAGTAACTATAACATTGTCTGGACCTACATTAGGTTTACTTTTTCTGGCATAATATTTGAATATATTTGTATGTAAATAGGTAGGTATAAGGTATGGAAAAATAGTAAATAAGAATATTTTACCTGAACCCAGCTGGTTGGTAATAAAAATGCGAGCAATAGCAATAACATCGTCGGATTACTTATCGATTGTATTTATTTCGCAACTGCTGGAAATCAGTTGCACAAAATTGTTTTGTACTTTGTATATTTGTACCTAGACCAATATCATATACCTACATACGAGTATATACGTAATTATTAGGTATCTACTTACCTAACTACAAATATACCTACATCTAGAACCTGAATCAAATAAAAAAAAACATTATTTAGAAGAAAATAATAGTATCCGTTGCTAAGTAGTCTAATTCGTCTATTATGTGCCTTCCTTTAGTAAATATCCAAAATAATTCTCTTTCAACATAATAATTTATTAGCTTATGTAAGTAAGTAGGTACCTATAGTCGGAAGTAGCCACGTGTCGATCATAGCTACAACTAGGTATAGATATCGATAACATTTTTAGTATTTCAAACTTCGTCAGACCCCATTTGGTCATCGGACGCGTTCAATTCCTCCTTCGGCCCTATGTCTAACTCTGGTACCGCAGGCGGCAGCTGACAGTGTTCCACTCCTGCTTCCTTGAGCATAGCCAGCAATGTCGACATAGAGCTCGTTAACTGGAAGTAAACGGGAGATAATTAATATAATAAGACAATTCCTGCATAATATACCTGCTAGGCAGCAGTGAGAAGGTTGGGGTGGTTAGGATTGAAATTTAGAAAAATTATAATATAAGCAGCCAACGATGATAGCCAATTTATATTTTCTCTCAAACTTTTTCGAACTTTTTTAACGTATATTTTTCAAAACGTGAACTATTTTTTTGGCTGGAGTTCCAAATTTTAGTAAAACGTTCACGTAGCCTAGCAGATATTTTTTTAAGTCACCTGTATATCTGTCTTCTCCTTTGCCTCCATCAGCCGCACAGTCCTCGCCGCCTCCTGCAGCGCCTCGCCCAGCCTGCCCGCGCGGGCGAGCCGCGCCGCCAGGTTTAGAGAGAGCAAGGCGTCGTCTGCAGCCAGCGCGGCTGCGCGCGCGTACGCCGCGTCGGCGCGGCTGTCTCCCAGCCGTTCCAATGCTACAGCTATTAAGAACACCTGAAACGTGGAGGAAACTTAATAATAATAATTCAGCCTCTAACTGTCCCACTGCTGGACAAAGGCCTCACCTCACTTTCGTGAAGAGGATTGGGCCTAGTCCGGGTTGGTGGATAACACGCATCCGAAATAATTCTCGGGCGTGTTGGTTTCCTCACGATGTCTTCCTTCACCGAAAAGCGATTGATAATTACACACATACAAGAAACACATTGGATACGTGCCCGCACTGGGATTTGAACTGGCCACCTCCGCTTTGGAATTCGGACATAGGCTACCACCGCTCAATATTCTTATGACCTGTAAAGGCTCCAGTAAGACCTGTAAAGGCATGTAAGGTTTGTAATGAGTAAGTTGTTACCGTGTAAGGCTGCGTAGGCTGCAGAGCAGCAGCAGTGGCGAGTCTGCAGAACGCAGACGCCGGCCTCCGGCACACCAGCAGCGCCAGGCCTAGGTTGTGCGCCGCGCGCGCGCTCAGCGGGGCGGACCACACCGCGCGTTGGAGACACGTTAGGGCCTGGAATATTACTCAAATCACGGCTTTGTGTATGGAAATGTTATTGGCACTGAAAATTGGTCTCATTCAATTAGATAGATAGTAAGTTACTTGTCCATCATGATGTTGTTATTGAAGTTCTCAATACTCTTGACTACCTACATTTATACCCTAACCTAAGATTGCTCAGTTTATTTCAAAGGAGTAAATGGCGTAGGTACACTGCCGTGTGAATTGGGAAGACCGCTTGCTCTATCCAATAAAACTTACCGCAACATATTTCTTCTTTCCAATTAGAGCCAGTCCTAGATTGCTATGAGCCGCCACACAAGTAGGGTGCGCTGACAGAGCCGCCTTCAGCCTCGCTAGGGCTGCATCCAGGTCCTTATGCTGCAGCATCATGGCAGCCAAGGCCAGAGCTGCTGCGTGCTGAGTGGGTTGCTGGGCTAGCGCCGCGCCGAGCAGCTGGAAGGCACCACGAGAGTCACCAGCTCGCAGGCGAAGAGCCCCGGCTGCGGCAAGCGTGTCGGCGCCACACGCATGAAAACTATACGAATACATTGGTAATAACATTAAAATGTTGTTCAAATAACCAAACAGTTATAATGGGGGTAGTTCTGATTTACCAACTGCAATTCTGTTTTTTTTAACGGGTTCAGTTGACCGATTAAAATATTCATTACGTCAACTGCTCCCGCGGACAGAGCTTGGAGCGGGTTCAGTTGACGTAAGAGCACTCTGTAAACATACTACGGCATGTGATAACGAATGAACCGGACGAACTACCTCAAAAGGTGCTCATAAGCCGCTAGGGCTCCTTGCACCTCGTCGCAGGCTACCAGCAGCCTGGCCAGCAGCGCCCCGGCCCGCTCCCCCCCTCCCGCCTGCACTGCAGACCGCGCCCACTCCACGCCGCGCTGCGTATCGCCGAGATTCCAAGCGCATTCCGCTAATGATTTAAAAAACTACGTGGGTCAAAACGAGTATATAGGATAAGAAAAGTCAAAATATTACAGCAATCCTCGTGATCAAGTAGTCAAGGCGATTATATGTTATACATAGTCAAAGTCACGATTCAGTAAAGTGGTAGATTAGAGTTAGGTAGGTACCTACTTTAAGTGATAGTGTATAACATTTTTCTTCTGTTCATAAAATTAAATGATCTTACCTAGACTGCAGTAAATGTCAGCGTCTGGTAACTTTGTTATTTTATCAGCTTCTAGGTATGCTTCTAAGGAGAGTTGGAATCGTCCTTGGCGAAATCTGCAATTTTTTTTAAACTTCACAAAGATCTGTGTTTGGAGTAACTACAGAACTAACGTCTGTTTGCAAAAAAATATATGGCACTTACAAGCATTTTGCGACCTGTCTTAATGGCTCGGGATCCTGCGGTTGTAACCTGAGACAGCTGTGGAACCTCTCTAGTGCTTCTTGCAGCCTGCCAGCATCGGCCAGTACAGAACCCTAAAAATTCCTATACCTAGTTACCTAACAAAAATATTTGCATACAATTTGAATTTGGTACAAGTACCTACCTGGTTATGTTGAAGAGAGAGTTGTAGACTTGCAGTATTACCTTTATGAAGTGAGCGTATTTATGTTTGTTATCATTCTCTCTCTGCAGCTCATCCGCTAAATCCTGGCACATTGCATGCTCACCTCTAACATAGCGAGCATGAAGCAACCAGTTTCTAGACCCACGACTAAAATCTGAAAAGGCCAAACCATATTTAACATTTAATCACGCATTTAAACACTTTTAGGCCATAAAATACAATAAATACCGTGGTCTGGAAGGGTTTCTACCGCTAACGAATGTTTCCGCATCGCGTTTGCTTTGTTTATATCTATCGCTGCTACAGTAACCGGTATCGATTTTTTATTTGAATGTGTATGTAGGTAGCTAATTATTTTTGGGTAGGTAATTAGAATTATTCTACGATGGCAGCACACGGAACCGGAAATGAACTAAGTACCTGTGAGTTGAGTAGATAGGTCCTACCACAGACCAAGTAGTAGTTAGATAGGTAGGTACTTATAATAAATTTAAAGATACAACATTCTTTCTGTGTGCTATTGGTTCACTAGAAATAACCAAGAAAGGTAGGTATGTACCTACCTAAAATAATTATAAATAAAATTTTCCCCAAAAACTCAATTCGTAGTAGCTACCTACCTGCTTACCGAAAAAACATTATTTTACTTTTTAATATCATCTACTTACCTACATCAACTTTTTTATGTAGTCTGTAGCAGCTGCTGCTGCTCTCAGCTCTCTGCTGTGGTATTTTTATAATTTCTGAACGCAAGCAAAATGACAATTCAAAAATTGACAAGTGATATCAGCGAAATGAGTTTACGTTATCAATACATTACGATTTTATTAAAATTTAATAGTTTATAAGATCAAAACGGCATTAATTTAATTTAATTCATGATGGAGGATATGGCACGTCTAGCTCTGGTGGAAGAAAGTGTGCGGAATATTGATCAATTCCGAAAAATATTGCATGAACTTTTGCGGCACTTTAATCATATTTTGGAGAATCCTCACGATTACCAGCTGAGAACAATCAAAAGTAATATATTAAAAGAAGTAGCAAAGTTCCAATCATTCAGTGACTACCTAAAATATATTGGTTTCGAAGTGGTAAGTAAGTTGAAAAAATAATATGAACTGAACACTGATCACTACTTTCCTGTAAAATATTATATTACGACATAAATTTACATAATTTACTATGATTACAATAACAATGAGGACAGGCTTTATTCACTCCTGTAATTATAGTTACCTACTAATTTCCAACTCAAATTAAATTGGTAGTTACCTACACAAAATACCGATAGGTCTTGCTAGAAGAAGTACATAGCTTTTGCTAGAACTCACCAACACTACTTAGCGCCTGACCGTCATGACCCTATTGAGCTTTTCCTAATGCAACAAAGTGTAAAAACCAACTCAATATTAAGTAGGTATAAAAAACTACTGGCTCTCGACTATTGTGAATGTGATTTTATATGGTGTACAATTTTCAGGCAGATGATAATTTCATTTACCCACACAAGTCTGCGCTGAGCAACCTGAGAATGGCCCTGGTAGCCATAGAGCGGAAAATCAATTTCTGCTTTGGATCCATAGACAACAACCTAAGTAAACCGAAGGCTGTCCCTAACCAGCCCGTGGCCAAGATCAATTCTCTAAAAACAAATATTTTGGTAAGATTTAATGACAACAATTCATAGAACTGTTTGACTAACTGTAATTTATTAGATATTTTATATTCCATGCAGTTCAATTTAAGGCCTAAAATTGAACGCCTCCGATTTGCATCATGGACTGTTAAAAGGTTAACAACTATTGCCTTTCTTAGGGGCTACGACTAATAAGCTGCATTAGCTATTTACCACTACAAATCATTATAATAGTTGCCGATTTTGACAGCTGTGGATGAAAACTGTCAAAATGATAGTGATAGATAATCCACATAAGATGAGGCCCTAATATCTCGCTTGGAGTTCTTTTTTCTCATTTTTCTCTCATCAAACTCCACATTAAATGAGGTTGTAATATCCTCAGACCACCTCCAACCCCTTCCTGCTCAAGATCCAGGAGCTGTTCAACAATGTTCTGACATATGAAGACCCGGAATTGCAAGCGCTGGCTCGGGAACAGATACCCATTGTGACGCTGCAGCTAATGGCCCTGGATCGAGTGAGAGAGCAACAGATGCAGCTGAAAACTGGTATTAATCATTTGGAACTTTTTACTTCCAATTGGGTACAAAAAGATCTTCAGATAGCTCAAAACCAAGATGGATAGTGTAATAGAAAAGTGGCTCAGGCTCTGCAGTGGATCAAATGACCTGCTTATGATGATGAAAAGATCATGACCATTATTTCTACATATTTCCAGGTAAAATCAAAGGTCAGGATCTGCCGTTCGACATAGCTCTGCTTATGGAGCTGCTAGCTTGGTTCAAGTACAAGTTCTTCACGTGGGTAGACAAGCCGGAGTGCGCCCTGTGCGGTGGCACTACAGTCTTCATCGGCACTACCTCTATGACCACTCCGGCGGAGACTTGTAGAGTTGAGGTGAGGCATTTCGCTTTTATGTCCTCGAGCCATTGTTGCATCAGCAGGATTTTAGAAGTTTTTTTTGTTAAGTAATGAATAAGTTAATTTTGATTAGCTGTGGCCCCGCGGTTTCACCTTAGGTGATTGACCTGGTTCTACAACAAATGTAGCCTTAAGGTGCGTATAAATTAAGCGCGGCAGCCGCGCGAGCCAATGTTCGACCAGAGTTGACGTTCATTTGCCGCGCGAGCCAATATGTAGATAGAAATTTAGTTGGACGTGGCAGGCGCGCGCGGCAGGCGATCCATCATGAACAAACCGCGGCGGATAGTCAGACCAGTTCACTCTTGTAAACCTGCGAGTATGGATTTTCTTACTGATTTCTACCCACGCATCATACCTCAGCGATTTATTGTGGTATTGGGAGGATTTGCTGTTCCACAAAAATTCTTTAGCGCTACCTACCTATACAATTGTATTAGTAAACGGCACTTTTCGTTGTCCATTCAAACGTATTCGCCGCGCGAGCCAAATCATCAAAACTACAACCGTCCCCACTGCGCGCGAGCGAATGACTGAAGCTCCTTTGACGCGGTCTAAAAAACCGACAGCGAGCGGATCGCCCCGCGGCACGTTCGAGCGCGGCAATGTTCGCGTCGCCGCGCGCGGCGGTCCCGTCTACATAGAGCGCGGCCGCCGCGCGCGCCAATGTTCGATGGTTTGCCGCGCTTAATTTATACGCGGCTTTACAAGTATGGTTGAGTTTGAACTAGGTTGTCTTTGTTGCAGCTGTACCGCTGCACGCGCTGCCCGGGCGCGGCGCGGTTCCCGCGGCACAACGACGCGCGCACGCTGCTGCGCACGCGCCGCGGCCGCTGCGGCGAGTGGGCCAACTGCTTCGCGCTGCTGTGCCGCGCGCTCGGGTACGACACGCGCTACGTGTACGACACCACGGACCACGTGTGGTGCGAGGTGGGGGACTTTTGCTTTTTTTTCTATGGTTTTGGCTTTGAACTTTGGCCCTTGTGCTTTTAGAAAAAAAAAAAGTGTTTATGCGTCAACTGGCGCTTTGTAGGAAGATTTTTCGTTCGTAAACGTGCCGGTAGGGGCGCTGTACTATGTCGAGCTAGTAAAAACTCACACTAAGGATAGTATCCATGCTGCGGCGGTTGGTGTCGGTATGGTGGTACCGTGGACTAAGGAAAGTGAACGAGGCGGTTGAGCGAGGCCACATGAGATAGAACACTATAATATGACGTCCATGTAAGAAGACCGTTCTCAAGATAGGCATAAATGCCACAGTTTTATTGCAGAGTACCTACATCATTTGTTTAGCTACTTATGTAGCTGACCTTGAAACGACCGACACGTGCGTGCGGAGTGTAAATAGTGTAGCTCGGTCCTTATCCCTTACGAGTATAATTTCAATATTCTTCTTCTTCCTGTGGGAAAGAGACTACCGATTCCAGTCCTACAGAGGTAGAGAAACGCATCGCTCTGTCACGTACTCTAGCAATTGTTTGTTTATGTCTAAACAACAAATACACAACAATAACCAAGTACCCACTAGCGCCGTGAAGCCATTTTTACTGAGACTTTTTGGGCCTTGTTCGAACTTTGACTTGCTATTGCTCGAAATCAAAGCTTGTATGTTACATAATTATTCATTTTCCGTGCTCTAGGACTAAAATATACAAACACATATGCGACATTTTCATTGCCCTTGTGTGCGTTTTGGATGAAATACCTGTAATTACATGGCACTCACGCACACATTGATAAAAAAGTGGCTTCACTTTTGAGTGAAACTACGCATGAGACTAACCTTCTCTGCGTTACTATTGTAAGGTTTATGTGACGCGTCAGGTGTTCGACTTCGACTCGGGCCGCTGGCTGCACTGCGACCCCTGCGAGGGCCGGCTGGACGCGCCGCTCATGTACTGCCACGGCTGGGGCAAGCGCCTGGCCTACGTGCTGGCGCTGGCCCGGGACGACGTGCAGGACGTCACGTGGCGGTACACCGTGCACCACCAGGAGGTGGGTGAACCTGTGTAACTGTTTGACTGAGAGTTGCTCGCTCTTACCAACTCACAAAAGATTTAAACTAGAGTTGAACTTAGAGTCTAAACATTTTCTCCACAAATCGACGTCTTGCCTAATCATCGCTTTTTCTAACTCAATAACAAATTGACAAGTTAAATAATTAGGAATGTCAGGATTGAGTGAGAAAACGCGAGTGATACTCGTAGATGCCTTTTTTATAGAATCAAATTTTAGAAATATCTGTTTCACTTTGGTCTAAACTTTTGTGGTAAAACGGGTTGGGTCTGACATTATCATTGTGCTGGTGTGCCTTGATAGAAAAGTGGCTTCACTTTTGAGTGAAATTAATATGTGAAATTATCTTTCACTACGCTTTCTTAAGTTCTATTAAGTTTAGTATTAAGTTAAGCTCTCGATAAGTGGATCACGGAGCGCCGATCCTAAATGGATCGCACGGGGTAGACGCGGGACGATCTCTACTAAAATATTAAGTACTTACTTTATTATCTCCTGAAAAGTTGAGTCATATGTCGGCGGCAGGTGCTGAAGCGGCGCACGGAGTGCAGCGAGGCGGAGCTGCTGGCGACGCTGCTGGCGCTGCGCGGGCAGCGGCAGCGCGCGCTGTCGGAGGCGCGGCGGCTGTTCCTGGCGCGCCGGACGGCAAGGGAGCTCGTGCAGCTGATGCAGGAGAGGTGGGCACACCACTACCGACAGATATCCATATTTACAAATATCGGTATTGTCTATGGAAGTACCGATACTTAATGGAATCAATCATTATTTGAATACCGATATTATTATCGGTGTTTGTCACTTGCCGGTTTTATGGTATCGTTACTTTGACGTTAAATATTGATATTTCTAGGCCGGCAGCGGTGCAACGTTGCCAGAAGCCATCTAATAACAACTTGTCCTTCGACCATTTGGTTTATTTGTTGGTTGTTCCGTATCGGTCAATATCGATATTATGGTATCTAAAAACTATATCGGTATTTCTGTACAGAAAGTATCGATACCCCAAATATATGTGTATTTCAGTGCCGGATTTGCTCTTATTATACATTCAGCCATGCTCCCAATCAAGGTATATTTCATTAAGTATATTGTTTATTCTGTGCCGAATATTGAAATACAAGTGCCCCCTTGGGTTGGTTTGCAGGAGTCCCACGGACTGCGAGGCGCACGGGCGCATCTCGGGCTCCGCGCAGTGGCGCGGGGAGCGCGGCGAGGCGGGGGCGGCGGGGCACATCTTCCAGCTCACGCAGCCGGCCGTCTACGCCATTAGGTATGCGGAATTAGGGTTCCCATAATTAGTGCATTTAGGCATTTTATACTACTTAGGTAAAAAATTCAAGTATTTTTTTTTTTGTATTTGGAAGGCATAGCAATATTTCAAGGCACATGGTGGAAACTTCATACAAATAGCTGAATCTGACAAAATACAAGCGAAACTGTATGCAATGCAATAGCGTGGTTCGCGTTAACAGATAAACAGATAAACCATAAAATTCATAATTCTTCAAAATTATAAGTCAGATAAAAATGTATTCCTCACCACTTTTGTGAGTTAATACTGTGTTTCTACTCAATAGCTCACCCGATACGCTCATAATGTCAAACAAACTCCCGATCTGATATCTCGCTGTAATTTTTAAACTGGAGAGTGTCACTTCTAGGGTATAAATAGATACTAGCTGCGCCCCGCGGTTTCACCCGCGTTACATATTATACAACACGTATAGCTATTTGAAAGGTTGGCGTAACGTTTTTATTTATTTAATCGATTGTCATGAAATAAACACTAAATGTTAAGTGAAGTACCACAATATATTAGTGAAAACCACATCTAAATGGGATAAGCCAATCGGATAACAAAAGCACAGACAAAATTTTTAACAATTAGGTATTGTCTTGGGTGCTATTTGCGTTGATAAAGGTCCCAATAATATTGTTTCTCATATAATTATCTTCCATGTATAGACGGCGATCCGTTACATTTTTATTATAGAAGTTCTTAAACTTTCGCGAACTGAATACACGTTAATTAGTTTAAACGGGTCTAATTCGCGCACAAACTAATATCAAAATATATAATTTTGACATACCTCGACGTTTCGAAGTTACATCCACCGTAGTCAAGAGAAGACGTGCGCGAATTAGAATACCAATTTTTATTATATGTATATTATAATTATATGTATTTATTGTATGTATTATTTGGTCCCGTCACAGATACCACGCCGCCTCGGACGTGTACCGGGTGACCCGCGGCGCGGAGGAGCTGGCGCCGCTCGGCCCGTGGGGCGCCGGCGCGTACGAAGCCCACAACGTGTTCCGGAAGGTGGAGCCGGACTGGCGCATGGTGTACCTGGCTAGGAAAGGTGAGTCCAGCACCCCTAGTGTGAGTTTTTACTAGTTCGACGTAGTATGCGTTTGTAGCGACACATTGCATATGCATTAATTTCTGCCGACTCTACAGAAAGTAATTCATGACGCGAGTTCGCGACATCAGTCGTCACCCCATAGGCACGGTTGTAGCTCGTCTTGTAATAGAGTAATTATTTATACTTGCCTATATTATACCTATACGTGTGGATGTAGTTGTGGAATTGACAATACATTATTACGGTGATTTATTGCTTTTCATTGAAGGTCACCCGATGAACCCCGTTAGGTATAACGTTTGATTCAGGCAGGTAAACGTTAACTAGCGCTTTGTATGAAGATTTTTCGTTCATAAATGCGCCGGTAGGGGCGCTAGGATCTTCATACATAGGCGCTAGTTGACGCGTACTATGTCGAGCTCGTAAAGACTTACACAAGGGCAGGGTTTCTCAACCTATTTTGCATGGTGTCTCCCCCCCCCCCGTATAAAAAAATACATGCCCACCCTATATTTTTCTTCAGCTCAGTTTGGTCATCATGGTCTATTAGCATTGACAGGTAAGGTATTTTGAGGAACTGTTTTATTTTACTTCAAGTGCGTGATAGAACCACTATTGTAGTGGTACAGCGTAGTAGTTAGTTCGGCCGATTGGAATTAGGTGGCGTGACTAAACCTGTAAGTGTTTTAAATAATTAACAATGATAAGTAATTAGATTAAAATATCCGAACACTTCATGCCCCATAAGATCTCTCTATGCCCCCCTCCGGTTGGGAAGTCCTGCACTAGGGGTAGAGATTAGACTGACCGTGTCGCGGCGGGCCGCAGACGGCGCGGCGGCGGGCGGCGTGTGCTGGCGGCTGCGGTGCGCGGCGGGGCTCCGCGGCGCGGCGCTGCGCGCGCGGGGCGCCGCCCAGGAGTTCCACTCCGGCCGCGTGCGGTGGCGCCTGGCCTTCGACGCGCAGCCGTCCGCGCCCGCCGAGCTCGGAGGTAACCGCTTCCTTACAGATCGCGTAGTGAGGTATTGCGGACCTCAGTTCCGATGGCACAATTTGTGAGGCCGCCCTGAGCCCTCTGACCTCTCTATGTATATGTACACCGCCGACTTGACTGTTTTACAATTTTCTTTTGTCTAGTCAAAAGCTTTTTAGAAGACACCCACTATAACCACCCCTTTTGGGAGCACTGATTGTGTTTTGTCTATTTTTGCGTGCAATAAATTAGTCTATCATGTTGTTATAGTATGTTCATCCCCAGAGTCTCCGACGGAGTACACGCGGCGGTTCTCCCAGGTGACGCTGACGGCGGAGCTGGCGGGCGGCGCGGGCGAGACGGCCTGGCAGCACGCGCAGCTGTTCCGCCAGCCGCTGGACGCCGACGACTGCGCACTCGAGATACTCGTCACGGTCGAGAAGGACCAATAAAGTTTAATGTTATTTCTCGTCACGTTCGAGAAGGACCAATACATTTTATTGTTATTTCTCGTCACGTTCGAGAAAGACTAATACATTTTATTGTTATTTCTCGTCACGGTTGAGAAGGACTAATACATTTTATTGGTATTTCTCGTCACGTTCGAGAAGGACTAATACATTTTATTGGTATTTCTCGTCACGTTCGAGAAGGACTAATACATTTTATTGGTATTTCTCGTCACGGTTGAGAAGGACTAATACATTTTATTGTTATTTCTCGTCACGTTCGAGAAGGACTAATACATTTTATTGGTATTTCTCGTCACGGTTGAGAAGGACTAATACATTTTATTGGTATTTCTCGTCACGGCTGAGAAGGACTAATACATTTTATTGGTATTTCTCGTCACGGTTGAGACGGACTAATACATTTTATTGGTATTTCTCGTCACGGCTGAGAAGGACTAATACATTTTATTGGTATTTCTCGTCACGGTTGAGAAGGACCAATAAAGTTTATTACAATCTGTCACGCAGTCGAAAGGGAACAATAAATTAATTGAACAAATTTCACTATCATACATTAGTACTGAATTTGGGCCAAAACATCAAACCGTACTCAAAAGCTATTACTCATTACAGCGTGGTTATTGAAATACTAGATATTATGGAAATCCGTTCACTTAAAAAAGAAATGATATTAAAAAGATGGCAATAAATATTCAAACAAACACTGTTTTTCCATCATGGCAAGTAAATCAAAAAATATTTCCTTTTGGACGATTGCACTTTCTTTGGTGTCATTAAATTTATCTCCCATTGAATAATAAATATATGTAGATTTATTAGCTTAAGAAATCTAGTCGTTTTAAATATGCATTTTTGGTGCTGGAATGCCTGCAAATTGTATCGTATTGTGTTACAAATGACAATAGTCTGGAGCGAATTGCGATAATGAGTTGCCATTTTAATATTCCGTCACTACAGTAGAGTTATATACTTTAAAAATCACACCTTCGGCGGCATAATGTTTTAAAACTTAAATCATTCCAATAGAGTTCTATTTATTCACCCATGGCTGTTTCATTATTAAATCTTTTGTTAAAAATCATGTGTGATACTATTCCGTTAATGCTGTATAAAATACCTACTTCCTATACGTTTACATTTTCGTTTTTTTTAATGTTAGACAATTGGCGCTATAAATGTCAAATAAAATATCATTTATGTAAAAAAACCGACTTTTTATTGTTACTTTTTAAGAGCTTTATATTTAGGTAGGTACTGTAACTTACAGCTGATAGACAAATTATAATAATTTATAATCAGCGATTAGCTGCAGTCGACTGTTACTTGTGTACTAGAGAGAGAGAGAGAGAGAGAGATATTGCAGAGCGTGCACCTAACTGAAAGCGATCCAAAACTGATAAGGGAATGCAAGACATCTGTTAGATCATAGTATTTACTTTCCTTATTCGTCTGTTTTTTATGTGTTCTGTTTGGTATACAATACAATTTTCAATTCTATGATGGCCTCACCTTGTTAGACCTTTTAGGAGATAATAGAAACTGCATCTAAAATTTAAATCTTTATTAATAATATGAACATGTACAACACGACGATAATCTTACAATAATAATCAAAATATGTACTAAGTCCTTATTATTGTTTTTTTTCTATAACAATACGATGAAATAAAATAAAAAATAATTATTCAATCTAACAGGTCGTGTTTGTGTGCTCAATTATTACACTTTAAATAATAAATAAGCTTTATATACAGTGTAACAGCAAGGTGTAGTAATACTGAAACTATGCATACACATACTTATTTCGAAGTAGTCTGGAGGTACTATAAATCTGTAAGTAGGTAGGGTAATGAATTAAGACACGTCAAAGTTTACTGCAAAACTAACCATCGTTCAACCCTAGTTATCAGCTGGGCAATGTCAGTGAACGTCAAATCCGTCAAGACAAATTCATAAAAGTACTTAGGGTTCCGTTTGTTTTTTAAATAATGATTTTTACCGATTTGTACCGACCCGGACAGATGCAACCGGACAAAAGTATTCCTTGGCGGCTGATTGATATCTGGTCCGTGTAATGTACATACCAAAATTCTATTCTAAGGCGGTAAGTATCTGAAATGAATTTTAGAGGCTTTCAACTTTGTAACAATACTGAACCCTAAAATATTGTCGGCAAATTCAAAGACCGCGCGGTGCACCGCGGTCTCTTTGCGGCAGAAATAATTCAATGCCAGAAAATATTGTCGGCAAAATTCAAAGACCGCGGTGCACCGCGGTCTATTTGCGACAAAAATAATTCAATGCCAGTGACCCGCGTAACGTGACGTCATCCGTATCATGTTAGGGTTGTAATATTTAGTTATTTTGTGAATTTTAGTGAAAAAATCGATTATCGATTTCAGGTTTTAGTACCCTGGCAAATGATTCATCACCAGGTACACATACCCACATTTCAATATTACTACACCTTGCCGATACACCTTGTATAAGGTTTATTGAAGTTTTTTTTTTATAAAATAAAAAACTTAAATCTAAGAAAGAAAATGAATAAAGGAAATGATGAAATAATGCGTCGCGCTTACATACATAGACCCTGCCCCTATTTTTAATACATTTTAAGCTAGCATTGGTCTTAAGTGACGAAGTGGTCGTAGGTGGTAAGCATGCTCAGCCTAGAATGGGACTGACTCTCGAAGGTTCTCGAAGGTCTCGAAGGTGACTCTTGAAGGTCAACGATAGGTTTTTTTTTCTCTTATTAAATCGTAGCCCCACACTAGGATTGCTCCTGTGTCGTGGGTACCGCTTACAGACTTATAATTTCACACACGCATCACACCCACACCCAAAACGAACAATTGTGGATCGCACAAATATTTCTTCAGGGCGGGGATCGAACCCGCGACACCAAGCGCAGCAGTCCGATTGCTCAGCCGCTACACCAAACGTGCCGTCAAATAAGGCGACAGATTTTCTACTTGAGGGACTAACTAGGATTATTCCTGTATACAATCAGGAACTAATTATCGGGTTGGGTGTGGGCGGGCCAAATATGATTTACCCCCGGTTTCTAGAACGTTTGTTGGCGTTGACAGTAGATTAAAACTATCGTTGCCTCTATCTGACTATAAACAAATGACAAGGATGGCAATATAATTAATCTGCTGTCAACGCTGACTGACGTTTCAGAAACTGGGGGTAAGACACAAAACGCTTGTATTTATATGTCTTCAAAACTACCCAAGCATCGACACGACAGGAGGTCGAAACTACATCAGCCAGTTGTCACATCGACATGCCAGTATACGGGTCTGATACTGCGTGTTTGCAGCAAAAATTCCGTACAACTTCGGGGTGACCTCATACGTACATCCATACTAATATTATAAATCTGAAAGTAACTCTGTTTATCTGTTTATCTGTATATCTGTTTGTCTGTTTGTCTGTTTGTTTGTTTGTTACCTTTTCACGGCTAAACGGCTGAACCGATTTCGATGAAATTTGGTATAGGGGTAGATTGGACCTATGAGACAGACATAGGCTATCTTTTGTCTCAAAAAATAATCTTTAAGGGGATGAAATAGGGGTTGAAAGTTTGTATGGGGAATCCATAATTCCTCAAGTTAGGGATCTGAATATTCTTATTTAGGCTTTTGGTAAGAAATAAATAAATACGGGTTTCAGCTTTTTTGCAAACTCATCCCTAAAGGGGGAAAAGCAAGGGGGTTGAAATTATGAGGTATTCTTTAGATGCACCCCCTACGGACCACAATAAACGGCTAAACGGATCGTAATTTAAATTGGAAAGTAATTAAAGGGGGAGAGTGCGATGGGAGGAGGGGGAGAAAGGGGTAAAGTGGGGGAAAGGGGGAGTAGATGGTAGAGTGAGGGGAGAAGAGGGTAGAGTAGGGAGAAAGAGAGGGGAGAGCGGGAAGAAAGAGGGGAGAGTGGGGGGAGAATACGGACAGAGTGGGGTGAAAAAGAGGGGAGAGTGGGGGGAGAAATAGGGGAGAGTGGGGTGAGAAAAAGGTTAGAGTGGGGGGAGAAAGAGGGGAGAGTGGGGGGAGAAAGCGGACAGAGTGGGGGGAAAAATAGGGGAGAGTGGGGGGAGAAAGAAGGGAGAGTGGGGTGAGAAAAAGGTTAGAGGGGGGAGAAAGAGGGGAGAGTGGGGTGAGAAAGAAGGGAGAGTGGGGTGAGAAAAAGGTTAGAGGGGGGAGAAAGAGGGGAGAGTGGGGTGAGAAAGAGAGTAGAGTGGGGAGAAAGAGAGGGGAGAGTGGGGGATAAAGAGGGGTGAGTGGGGTGAGAAAGAGGGGAGAGTGGGGGATAAAGAGGGGTGAGTGGGGTGAGAATGAGGGGAGAGTGGGGGATAAAGAGGGGTGAGTGGGGTGAGAAAGAGGGGAGAGTGGGGGGAGAAAGAGGGGAGAGTAGGGTGAGAAAAAGGGTAGAGTGGGGAGATAGAGAGGGGAGAGTGGGGTATGAGTGTAGAGGGGAGAATGAGGATAGAACGAGGGAGAAATAGGGGAGAGTGGGGGGAGAAAGCGGGAAGAGTGGGGGGAAGAGGGGAGAGTGGGGGGAGAAAGAGGGGAGAGTGGGGGAGAAAGAGGGGAGAGTGGGGGGAGAAAGAGGGAAGTGTGTGGGGGAAGAGGGGAGAGTGGTGGGAGAAAGAGGGGAGAGTGGGTTGAGAAAGAGGGGAGAGTGGGGTGAGGAAGAGTGTAGAGTGAATAGAAAGTGATGATACAGTGGGGGGAGAAAGAGGGAAGAGTGGGGGGGAGAAAAGGGGAGAGAGGGGGAGGAAGAGGGGAGAGTGGGGGGAGAAAAGGGGAGAGTGGGGGAAAAAGAGGGGAGAGTGGGGGATAAAGAGGGGTGAGTGTGGTGAGAAAGAGGGGAGAAAGAGGGGTGAGTGGGGTGAGAAAGAGGGGAGAGTGGGGGATAAAGTGGGGTGAGAAAGAGGGGAGAGTGGGGGGAGAAAGAGGGGAGAGTAGGGCGAGAAAAAGGGTAGAGTGGGGAGATAGATAGGGGAGAGTGGGGTATGAGGGTAGAGGGGAGAATGAGGATAGAACGGGGGAGAAATAGGGGAGAGTGGGGTATGAGGGTAGAGGGGAGAATGAGGATAGAACGGGGGAGAAATAGGGGAGAGTGGGGAGATAGAGAGGGGAGAGTGGGGTATGAGGGTAGAGGGGAGAATGAGGATAGAACGAGGGAGAAAGAGGGAAGAGTGGGGGGGAGAAAAGGGGAGAGAGGGGGAGGAAGAGGGGATAGTGGGGGGAGAAAGAGGGAAGAGTGGGGGGGAGAAAAGGGGAGAGAGGGGGAGGAAGAGGGGATAGTGGGGGGAGAAAAGGGGAGAGTGACCCGCGACATCAATTGATTTTCTAAACAGTTTACATTTTATATAAAAATGCGAACGAAGTTGCGGTATCAGCTAGTTGAATAATGAATGTAACCAACTAATTATGTCCTCTGAGAAGGAATATCTAACAGATCAGATTCAGTCTTAACTGGAAATCGCAAAAGCAGAGTTGACGGTTTCAGGGTACAGGAAGCGCAGAGGGAGGAGCCTAGTAGGTAGTACTGTCACAATTTTTTTCAATGACATCATCATCTTGATCTCATCATCATATAGCCAAGATGATTCTTAAACATAATGAAATCAACAACAAAACGAATCAAAAGTACTTGACAATAAGTTTGAAAGTAAGAAAAGCTTTTTAAAAGTTAATGCCTGTATAGCCAAAATGTATGGATAAAGTTTGAAATCTTTGTTATAATATGTTGGTAATCAATCTTTCTTAGGTACCCATATTTCGACTGTTGTTCATTTTGTTAAGCAGAATAGTTCTAACGTATTTGAATGAGGCTATCAGTGTTATAGTGTGCCAAAGGTCAGCAACTTATCTTTAATTTTGGTTCAATAATATTATCAAGGTGCAAGACGTGCGATGTAAATATCACTTATTATATTGTTCATCAGAATATATTCCACTATTTATCAGCTCGCCCCTTGTGTAACACGGTAATACTATTAATTCAACTCAACAATACAGCAGTAAATTATGTATCTTAATTTATGATTTTAGGGAAAAGACATGGATGTACGAGTTTATGCAAATAATAAAAATAAATCAAAATTCTACCTGCTTTGGTTTTGTCCTATCTCAAAATGTCAATTAATATCGAGTTGAGGAACCTCAGAGATGATGCTGGCAATGACCTCTCCTCTGGTTGCGTCCTCCTGACGGTACATCCCGCACTCTGCCCCGCCGGCGCCGCCCCCGCGCCCCCGCCCCCTGCGGGCTCCCTAGTCATGTGTCCCCGTACGCGTGTTCCCGAATATCCTTCACTTGCACCTCTCCATTCTGCACAGCCTCCAATATCGCCAGCAGGAGCCGACTCACCTTGTTCTTCGCCGCGAACTCCAGCATATCGCACGCGTTCTGCGCCGTCAGTGTGCGAACGAGCTTATCCACGCACTTCTGCTCCAGATCCGGCATTATGTAATACGAGGCGAGGAGCAGCAGCTGCTCCAGACCGGTTTCGGGCAGCGTGCGCAGGTACACGAAGTTCTTCAGATACTGCAGCGTCAGCTTCGAAGTTCCCGGGACTTCGACGTGCCCTTCCGTGGTCTCCTTCCAGCTGCCGCAGAGCATCCGGCGCAGCACCGGGCTGGCGGCGGCCAGCACCGCCCTGTGGACGCGTATGGCGCCGTCCTCGCCGCGCAACTCGAAGTCTGTCAGCTCTTCGTCCTCGTGCAGAGGCGCAAAGGAGTTGACGTTAGGCACGACGTCCATGTTCACCGTCACGTCGAAGGTGTACTGTTGTTTTCTGATCTCGTGAATGAGATGCCAGGTCCCGTCGTCGCTGGTGAAACATTTGTCGGTGATGTCGAAATCGTTGCAGGTCAACTTGATGTTGTAGGTGAGGTCTTCCTCGGGGCGTCGCTTGAAGAATCTGACGAAGATCAGGTTGACGTAAATGTTGGTGTGCCCGTTGTTGATTTGGCTGGCGATGACGCGGACTTGGAAGACGGCCGCGCCGTTGATTACGAACTCGGGTGTGGTTTTGACGGCGCAAGGCGTGTTGTAATTCGTCACGATGAATTTCATTTGGAGCGTGTTCCCTCGCTGCACCACGTCTTTGTGTTCCATCCTGTAACCAAAAACGTTTGTTGAACCTGGCTGGCAGATTTTTCAACTAAAACTGGTTTCCAACTATCTACGGGGCCGTTTCCATAATAGGACCTATTTATCATAGAGGCATTTGACAAACAAGTCCTTCGAATCTTGTGATGGCTCTTCAGTCCCGCCTGCAATGCCTTTACTATAGTACATAGAGATAAGTAGATATATTATAGAGCTCGTTTTTAGCTTTTTAGTTAGTAGGTACCTACTTTTTTGGAAGTTGGTGTATAAAGAGTTAAATTACCTATTATAAAAGTATGATTGGCAATCCTATCAGATTATTATTTTTCGAATAAGTACTAAACAGTTTAACTACCTAGGTGCCTAATAACAAAGACACATAAACTCGAAAATCCTCGAGGTCTTTTTTATGGGGTGTTTGACATGCCGTGGCCTTGATCTTGTCACTAATAGATACCAATCCAGTTTTATTGACCAGTTTTCTTGATTATTATGACACATCGTTCATTATTATTGGATGCTTCTGATAGCAAGGTGTAGTATACAAGTATTTACTCGTATACTAACCAACCACGCAATAGTAAGTGGGTAAGTACATTTATACCAATGTTTCAAACATATATTATTATACTTAGTTTTTCCTCATCACGAATCCACATCACATCGCAGACACAGGTAATACCTATATTAGTATTATATGTATACTATGTAGCCTGTATTATTGAAGTAGATATATAAAAGGTCAAGTTCATTATCACTAACCAACGCAACGCGAGCGCCACACACAGCGATCGCTAAGCAACAAAAAGTTGCCGATTTAAATGTGGACTGACCAATGGCAAAACGTCATGGGTCAAAACGAGAGGTAACCTGTGAGCTTTAGAATCCAACGAATCCAAGTTCGATGCTCGGTCAGTGACTTTTTGTAAGTGCAGATTTCTATCGCTCCATGCATCGGAGGGGGCGGTTACTATCTGTTGGTACTAGACACTAACACAACCTCATTACGACAAACAAATTAACCATTACGACGCGCATCAACGGTCTAGAAGCAGAGGTGGGCTGACCAAGTGACCACAATGACTTAGGAGTATACTTACACTTACGAGTAGATAAATAATTTGTGAAGTAAAATTAATACGATCACAATCGGCGCGCAGTCGCCGCGTCCACGCCGGCCATAATTGAAGACAAACAAAAAACAACTACATAAGGAAGATGGCATCGGAAAACTTGTTAGTAGCGCGCCCATACCTGGCCAGTAAACATGAAGCCGGTTCTTATAACATTGTTGGGTGAGTTTTTAATCTAATTTGTTAGCCCCCTAAGCTGGTAGGGCGTTACAATAAAACAGCTGTGCTTGGCGGACCGCCAATACGATGACCACGAGTGATCGTCCAAGCCGACAAAGACGTTACTAACGGCCGAAATTAATAATCAATCCCAATCCAAATTTTGCTATCTGGGATTGACACAATCCATTTTAGGGTCAAATGTGCCAATAACCGATCCGTGGATTGGTTTATAAAGGCACGCAGATTGGAAATCGATCGAACGATAGGCAGCAATCCAAGATCGATTTCAATCTTGGATAGGAGATACAATATTAATTTCGGCTGTAAGCCTGCCTACGCAGTACAGTAGATTAAAACTATCGTTGCCTCTATCTGACTATAAACAAATGACAAGGATGGCAATTAGTCTTGTGCCTGGTCGGTCTTCGAAGAGATCGCTCCGTCCGAGTACTATGCAGTCAGTGTCCTAGTTCAGTCTACTAGTACTATTAGGACTATTCGGACATCGGATCTTCTAGGTCACCAGAGCTAACAGTTCCGTAACATTTGATTGGTAAATGTTTGTTTTTTTTTTAAATTTAATATAATAGCTTCGCACGGTTTTCCATTTAGCCATTGTCAAATAGGTATTATAATATTTAAGTACCTATTTCTTATTTTCACTATATGAAATTCAATCATCATTAAGCAATCCTCGTGATCCAAGTAGTCAAGTCAATTTATTACATACGCTTCGGTAAAGTGATGGATGCGTTACTGAAACTTCCTTGGCGTTTTAGAAAAATGCGAAGGAACACGATTTTTTCGTCTTACCACAAAAAAAATAAACCAGAGCTAAACAGATATTTCTTATCATTTTAGGAAGAAAATTTTAGGTTGGTACCTATAGTATATACAAAAAAACAGGTTTATTCTAATGCCCACCTACTTATTATTATGAAATGAAAGCACTAGGTAATGAAAAAGTGTATCATTCAAATTATAATTAAAATTTAATTATATTATCGTAGGTATGCCTAGGTACAAAGTACAAACACTGAAGCATCCTCGCAAAATAGGAATTTAATCCAAATGAAATAAACACGTAATTTCAAAATAGGTAGGTACCTAAATCTTACAGTAAAGAAACAAAAATGGACACGCGATGCGAACTCGCCAAAATACCTGTATGTAAGCGCGAGACGGTAACACCTCATAACACCTACAATCATTAAATTAACAAAAGAAGACCTTAGTGCGTTATAAATACGGTCAGCCTCAACCCGCTAGTACCGCGACGCGATCGGTTACATTCCTTGGTCGTTGGCTGCTCGGCTCGGTCAGCCGGCGGGGCTCGCGAAACGACGGACGGTTTTTAATGTGACTGTAACGATAGTCCTAATAGAATATACTGATGTCCGATTAGCTTTCGACGACATCGTGTCGTCTGGCTCGCTCGGAAATACTCGGTCGGTTTTTCATTCATCATTCTCATTCGGACGTGAACTAATAGAACTAATAGACTGAAGACCGATTTGAATTCGGTAACGTGTCTTTTAGTTCAGTGCAAAGAAACGTTTCCTAATCGTTCATCGTTCATGTACTACACAAGACTAATGGCAATAGAATTAATCTGTTGTCAACGCTGACTGACGTTTCAGAAACTGGGGGTAAGTGCTTAGCATCATTCCAAACGCCGCCGAATCCTAAAACGTAATGTTATTCAAAATGTTTTAAAGATCCTACTAATAGGTAGGTACGTGCATACAATAATAATTAAACTCTACAAAAGTCACGTGATTTTGCCTGAATAACGTAATCTCGTGTTAGAGTTTAATAATGAAACACTTCAGGTTGTATTTTATTTTACCGCATAATCCCGCCATTCTTTTTATTCCTCTCCTCTACCCTCTACCGTAGACAATTCTCCTCCGACCGGAGATCCGACAAGTATATGTTTGTCGTTGAACATCTGTCAATGTCAACATGCAGTTGTCACAATGACAAAGTTATGGCTTCGCAGAGCCATTGCATTTAGCTAGCGGCTATACAAAAGAGTATTTGTAGTTATAGTTGAAATACAATTTGACAGATGTTCATTACCATAGATCATAATAACATTGTGATAAGCAATACTATTTAAAAATACTAGCTATTGTTTTACAGTGGATACCTAAAGTAATAATAACAATAATACAATCGTGCCATTTTGGCTCAATATCACATTTTCAACTGTCACAACCTAACAGCTCGTCCATCCTGATAAAAGTTCGCGTCCCCGCGAACAATGTATTACAATCAATAATATAAAGCTCATTAAATTTTTCTATAAAGCTCATTAACAGTATTATTCTAAGAGAGCAACATTGTAACGTTAATTAGTCTTTTAATTCTGAAGAGATCAAATTTTAATGTAACAGTGAGGTAGGTAACTAAGAGTAAAATAATAATTATTACTCGCTAATACTTATCGAATACAAAACAATGTACTAGCTATTTGTAACATTAGTTTTTATGCTTTATATTCTCACAGTTTATACACTTTGTACTTAAAGCACACTTTGTGCATAACTTAATTATAGCGCACTTTGCGCTTAGCACACTTTGTGCTTAAACTAAATCTTAGCGCACTTTGCGCTTAGCACACTTTGTGCATAAACTAATTATAGCGCACTTTGCGCTTAGCACACTTTGTGCATAAACTAATTATAGCGCACTTTGCGCTTAGCACACTTTGTGCATAACTTAATTATAGCGCACTTTGCGCTTAGCACACTTTGTGCATAAACTAATTATAGCGCACTTTGCGCTTAGCACACTTTGTGCATAAACTAATTATAGCGCACTTTGCGCTTAGCACACTTTGTGCACAAACTAATTATAGCGCACTTTGCGCTTAGCACACTTTGTGCATAACTTAATTATAGCGCACTTTGCGCTTAGCACACTTTGTGCATAACTTAATTATAGCGCACTTTGCGCTTAGCACACTTTGTGCTTAAACTAAATCTTAGCGCACTTTGCGCTTAGCACACTTTGTGCATAAACTAATTATAGCGCACTTTGCGCTTACTACATTTTGTGTTGTAAGTGCACGTCTCACATATATCACACTGTGCCTTAATTTTTAAATTGGCATTTGACACGCGTTGTGTCGTAACTAAAACACTTTTACTTTGTATGTATCACACATTGTATCCAAGATTTACAACTTTAGACTTATTGCTAAATCAATTTAAACAAAACACAACTTCAGTGTAAACATCTTATCTACTTTGGCTTCGTTATATCATATTACAATATAATTAGTATGTCTAAATATATTCTTTTAATAATTTACTATCATCAATTAAGGTATGCTTGTTTATATTTATTCAGACTTATTATTATTACTATCATTACTATCGGAAGAGGTGTCATTATCTTTTTCATTAAAACAGGAAATATTTTTCTACTTTTATCCACCATGTACAGTTCTCTCTATCTTTACTTTAATTAGCTTTTCATCAGATATGTCACTACTACAAAGTTTACCCGTTCGACTAGTACTAGTGCGGTTGGGACAATAATTTATCGCTACTGTCGTCATGCGTATTTTCAACTCTTAGGACAACTATGTCTTTACTGTTAGCACGACAATTCATATCATATCATTCATTCAATTGTACCCCTCTACCTGGCAATTAGCACATGGAGAAGTGACTACGTTTTGAATATGTCTAATTCCAATTTCTTATATAAATGCTTTAAACTTAGAAGTTGTGAAAGATGTACTGCATTCACTAATCAACCTAATGGGTAACGCAAACGTACTGAAATATTCCATTAAGACTCCAAATGGTAGTATTGGACTTTGTATTCTTTACAGCTCCTAATACAACAAATTTTGTGTATGCATCAATAAATTTATAGCCAGAATGTACGAATTTTTACGTTTACTGACTACAAATGGTCCTGCATGATCTACATGAATGGTGTGAAAAGGGTATTGTTGAATATTTTAGTTATTGGGTGGAGATAACCTTGTTTCTCTAGAACAATTTGGATCATCATGACCTACTCTCATGCATTTTTGACATTTGATCAACGGCTTCTTACAATTTGTCATGATATGACCTGGTTCATGACAGTTAAATCTGCTTATTATAATCTATTTTGAGTGGTTTATGGACACAATCATTATTTGGACGTACTATCCCAACCATAAATATCCGCACATTCATTTACTTTATTTAACCATACGGTAATAGTTTGATTCTTAACTTTAGGGTCAAACTCTGGTACTACATTGACTGTAGGAAATTTTTCTTTGTGATGTGGATTCACAGATGTGACAGCTTGTAACGCCCTATTTAGTCTATCAATTAAACTTTTATTTACACTCACTTCATCTTCATTTGTTATATTTGGTGACACCACAGCACAATTATTACGGACTGTAGCTGGTTCCAGTTGAGACACTTCAACCAAATTACGACCTTTTGTACTATTAGGACATTCATTCAAGTTGTTATTTGATTGTACCCTAAGCATACCTTCATTAATGTGTACAGTATCCCGCGGACTAGGGGACCGATTGCTAACTGAGTGTCTGGAATGCCTGCTTCTTATAGGTACATATTAGATCGAGTGTACTGAACACTGCATTGCGTAGATTCATTTCGCCTCCGTTTTCTATCAGGTAACAATACTTCTGACCTTGATGTTGACCGCGACTGTCGCTTTCGGGACCGTTGCGGTGTCATCGCCAGGCTTGGTCTGCCGCTCCGTGACCGAGTGCGCCTGCCTCGCCTACGCCACTCCCGTCTCGTACTGCTGCATGACCGCGTGTGCCTGCCTCTCGCACCTGACCCATGCATTGCAGTGGACTGTGACCGCCTGGGCTGCGCTTCAGTTTTCCTTGGCATTGTTCAAACAATGGCAACCTATGATAATTGAAATATGTTAAAACAACTGGTCATATCAACTTGTGTAGAACAGTTGGACACACAAACACTGCATGGTGGACTCATTAAGTACCAGCAATTATTATTCAGAGAAGTTTTATGTTTACAAAATAATCTACATTGTATTGTGTAGACTATAACGATAACCTGATCCCTAATGTGCAAGTCTAATAAACTAAACTACAAGTAACAATTTGCAACATACATAATATTCTAGCATTGTTTTCGTATTAATTTGTACCAGTATGGTAACAACGTTCATTTTCATGATGCATAGTTACAAGCCAGGGAATCATCTTGTTTTAGTACCTATACAATTATACTATGCGTAAATATATCCTGTCAGGTAATAGAATTACCAATTATGTATTTCCTATAATTTATTCAACTTGGCATCTCTAGGTACTCACTATAATATGTTCCTCATATAAGTAATAACATATTTTCGAAATTATATCGGTAAGTACCTAGGTATGTTACCTCTTACAAACCCCCCTATTACTACTATACACTCGGAGCTAGGGATGCGTAATTTATACAATGTAAACTTGTGATCTCAAGTTACTGAGTGCTATCGCGAGTCCACTATAAATATTTGAACCCAACAAGGACTTGATAACGACAAGAAACAAAACTATTTTAGGCTCACCTTGGTTTTTGCTACTAACTCTAATCAAACCTGTACCGATCACCATTTGCAATTTTAGCATCTATGCTAAATTATGCTTGGCTTATCCCCCGTCTGGCGTTGTTGTTATAATTTTGCCAATTGTGTCTGTTTGTACCGAGCAACAGCATGTGTGTTCGTCCCGCTTCTGAAATTTGTTAGAGTTTAATAATGAAACACTTCAGGTTGTATTTTATTTTACCGCATAATCCCGCCATTCTTTTTATTCCTCTCCTCTACCCTCTACCGTAGACAATTCTCCTCCGACCGGAGATCCGACAAGTATATGTTTGTCGTTGAACATCTGTCAATGTCAACATGCAGTTGTCACAATGACAAAGTTATGGCTTCGCAGAGCCATTGCATTTAGCTAGCGGCTATACAAAAGAGTATTTGTAGTTATAGTTGAAATACAATTTGACAGATGTTCATTACCATAGATCATAATAACATTGTGATAAGCAATACTATTTAAAAATACTAGCTATTGTTTTACAGTGGATACCTAAAGTAATAATAACAATAATACAATCGTGCCATTTTGGCTCAATATCACATTTTCAACTGTCACAACCTAACACTCGGAATGAGGGTTACGATTTACACATTTTCAGTAATGCTTATCTTACGTAGGGCACTTGTTGCCTTCACTCCGTATCTACTAGGTATGCCTTCACTGCCTAGGTAACCCTTAATTAAACTAATAAATATGAACGTAACTAACATCATAACTATTATATGCGAACGTGCACATGGTTATAATGTTAATTGCCTAAGTTCAATTTGTTATTAATGCTATTAAAACTAACACTTACACCATATCCATGGTCAAATCTGAAAAGCCAAAAGGAAAGCTGTTAAATTGTGACATTTCAATGGTTACGCACTGAACTGCTATTAATTTTTCAATAAGTAACACAGTAATGTTTTAGAATTTTAAGTTTTTTCCTAATTTTTCACAAGCTGATGTGTTAATCAGTACGTAGGTAATGTGGATGTGATTAAATAAATTTCATTAATAAATTGCGGGTAGTTTCGCGGTGGTAACTCATACGTTTTGTTATCACTTTATTGTTACGAAGATATAATAGCGGTATAATAGCAAACAAGAAATATAAGGTATAATAGCAAACAAGTCTTGTTTGCTATTATTTTTAGAAAAATTTTTGCCCGCTGTCACTTCTGTCATTTATGAGAAACTTTGTGCATTTCATCTCGAGTTCTACTACTATGTAGTTATGTACTACTATGTACTACGTACTATGTCTAGTGTTACCTGTATTTCACATTATACTCACTCAAAATAGCTGCAAGTATATGAGAGTCAGATTCTATGCTACATCTTGGCTGCGTAAGAATACAACGAGAACAGTGAAAAAGTGCAATTGAAATCTTCAACAGTTCTCCGTAATATTCTGACGCGAAAAAAGTAGACGTCGTTCGAAATATGGGAGATATAAATCTATCATCATCAGCCTGAAGACATCCACTGCTGAACATAGGCCTCCCCCTTAGACCGATATAAATCTATGCCCTTGCCAAATTTCATTACGATCCGTTTAGTCATGAAAAGGTAACAAACACATTTACTTTCGCATTCATAAAATTAGTATGGTGTCAGAAATATCCAGCTAAGGGGCGGAGTCTAGCAAGCTGACGTCACGATGGCGTGATCGGCATGGTGGGAGAAGCTTCGGCGCAGGGGCACTCAGACGATTGACTCACTTTTCTTCGGGCGTTTGAGCATGTCGGACGTTGTAGGATAGAATTCTTTTGCTTTTGTATAATTGTTTTTGCGGTTGGAAAATTAAATTTGATTGCTTAGGTTTAGTCATTATTTTCTTTTTTTAAAAACCTACTCCACTCCTGGTTTGTAATAATGGATTATTATCTTCCAATATCACATAATTTTTGTCCTTTAGGTACGGGGTACTGTATTGAAAGTATAGATTGTTCTCTTTGATTCCTAGTTGCAATGGCATGGATGAGTGCGGGAGCATTCCCGTTCTATGGACATGAGTACGAAAGGACTGCTCTTGGCGACGCCATCGACAAAGCGACGCTGAAAGTCCTGAAGGTATGTTTTAAGTTAGAAGTTCTTAAACTTTCGCGAACAGGAAACATATTAACTAGCTAAAAACGGGTCTAATTCGCGCACAAACAAATATCAAAATATATAATTTTTGATCACGAGAAGTCTTCTCGTGACCACGGCCGATGTAACTCGGTCGAAACGTCGAGGTATGTCAAAATTATATATTTTGATATTTGTTTGTGCGCGAATTAGACCCGTTTTTAGCTAGTTAATATGTTTTAAGTTAGTATAAATACGGACAGATCTATTTGTTTTCATTTACCTATGGTTCTAATTTATTATATGCATAGCGTGAGAGTATGTTATGACACGGGATGTCTCGGTAGGGCAAGCAGGAACCTCTTATCGAGAAAGTATTCGATACGTTGTCTGTCAAATTTGTTTTAGATTTTATCAGCGCCTTGCGATACCGACAAAATGCACACGCGACCGGTTACCTTGATCGATACGTTAACGATATAATCCGTGAAAATTTTCGTGCTTGCCATATTGTAGGAGTAATGATCGTATCTAAAACAAATTTGACAGTTAATGTTTCGAATACGTTCCTCGATAGAGGTTCCTGCTCACCCTACTGGTCCGTCGTACGAAGTAAGTAAGGGTTCTTATTTGCAACGTTAGTTGTATGTATTAGCACATAATACCTAATAATACCCTAGAGGTATTAGTTAACGTAGATCTGTCAGATCCGTCTGAAGGGGCCACGGTGACAGACTGCCATCTCGAGGGTGCGTAGCTGGTCAGGCAGACACCGACCGTCTTACCACAAAGGATTAGACCAGAGTTAAACAGAAGTTTTTAAAAATCGACGTGTTACGCTTTTTGTTACTCAATCCTGGCATTCTTAATTATTTTACTTGTGAATTTGTTATTGAGTTAGAAAAAGCGAGGATTGGACGTCGATTTGTGGAGAAAATACTTAGACTCATCTGTTCAACTCTGGTTTAAATATTTTGTGGTGAGACCGTGAAGTGCCACCTTAGATTTCTAAGCTGTTTTCCCCTTCCAATCTGTGATACCGTGGTAACTTCTCGCAAACCGTTTAGTTCCACTTATTTTTTTCAGGTGGCCTATGAGTCTGGAGAAGACAAGAATGTCATCACCTCACCGCTGGGAGTCATGCTCCTCCTATCTCTATACGCCAATGGCGCTGGTCCAGTAAGCAAGCAAGAGATCAGCGCCTTGCTCGGAGGCGGTGACGATAAACAGGTATGGAGTAAAGTCGTGTTAGCTTTTACGTGTATAGGTACTCGAGTGTTCGTTGGGAATTAAAAAAAAATATATATATTATTAGTACCATACAAAGCTGTGGGTTAGTCGGAAAACCGAATACTGAGGTAGATTTGGGGTTTTTTCAAACTTTTACTCTTACACTGTAAACTGAATGTTTACGCGTAGGAATATAGTCAAAAGACACAACAAAAATAAACTGATAATTCAGCTTTTGCTCCAAAGCTAAGCTGCCAAGATGTTTCACCATCAATCATTTTAGTGAATCGTGACGTAATCACCGATTTGAGTAAACCTGTATGACTGGTCATTGACTTTTTTGTTCAAAAGCTTTAAATACTATATACTTGACCCTGGCTTAATGCACGTGTCGTGCGAAGGTAAATAATAAAGAACACAACGTGTGCGGAAAAGGAAAACGAAACATCACCAGTGACTTATGAAGCTATGAGGAAGCGGGCGTACAAAAAACACAAAACGAGCTATTGCCTTGTCTTATGCCTAACTCAGAGCCATTTACGAATCAATGTATGTGGCTATCCATACTAATATTATAAATCTGAAAGTAACTCTGTTTATCTGTTTATCTGTATATCTGTTTGTCTGTTTGTTTGTTTGTTACCTTTTCACGGCTAAACGGCTGAACCGATTTCGATGAAATTTGGTATAGGGGTAGATTGGACCTATGAGACGGACATAGGCTATCTTTTGTCTCAAAAAATAATCTCGAAGGGGATGAAATAGGGGTTGAAAGTTTGTATGGGGAATCCATAATTCCTCAAGTTAGGGATCTGAAAATTCTTATTTAGGCTTTTGGTAAGAAATAAATAAATACGGGTTTCAGCTTTTTTGCAAAATCATCCCTAAAGGGAGAAAAGCAAGGGGGTTGAAATTATGAGGTATTCTTTAGATGCACCCCCTACGGACCACAATAAACGGCTAAACGGATCGTAATTTAAATTGGAAAGTAATTAAGGGGGGAGAGTGCGATGGGAGGAGGGGGAGAAAGGGGGAGTAGATGGTAGAGTGAGGGGAGAAGAGGGTAGAGTGGGGAGAAAGAGAGGGGAGAGCGGGAAGAAAGAGAGGAGAGTGGGGGGAGAAAGCGGACAGAGTGGGGGGAAAAAGAGGGGAGAGTGGGGGGAGAAAGAGGGGAGAGTGGGGTGAGAAAAAGGTTAGAGTGGGGGGAGAAAGAGGGGAGAGTGGGGGGAGAAAGCGGACAGAGTGGGGGGAAAAATAGGGGAGAGTGGGGGGAGAAAGAAGGGAGAGTGGGGTGAGAAAAAGGTTAGAGGGGGGAGAAAGAGGGGAGAGTGGGGTGAAAAAGAGAGTAGAGTGGGGAGAAAGAGAGGGGAGAGTGGGGGATAAAGAGGGGTGAGTGGGGTGAGAAAGAGGGGAGAGTGGGGGATAAAGAGGGGTGAGTGGGGTGAGAAAGAGGTGAGAGTGGGGAATAAAGAGGGGTGAGTGGGGTGAGAAAGAGGGGAGAGTGGGGGGAGAAAGGTGAGAAAAAGGGTAGAGTGGGGAGATAGAGAGGGGAGAGTGGGGTATGAGGGTAGAGGGGAGAATGAGGATAGAACGGGGGAGAAATAGGGGAGAGTGGGGGGAGAAAGCGGGAAGAGTGGGGGGAAGAGGGGAGAGTGGGGGGAGAAAGAGGGGAGAGTGGGGGGAGAAAGAGGGAAGAGTGGGGGGAAGAGGGGAGGGAGAAAGAGGGGAGAGTGGGTTGAGAAAGAGGGGAGAGTGGGGTGAGAAATAGTGTAGAGTGAATAGAAAGTGATGATACAGTGGGGGGAGAAAGAGGGAAGAGTGGGGGGGAGAAAAGGGGAGAGAGGGGGAACAAAAGGGGATAGTGGGGGGAGAAAAGGGGAGAGTGGGAGGAGAAAGAGGGGAGAGTGGGGGCTAAAGAGGGGTGAGTGGGGTGAGAAAGAGGGCAGAGTGGGGGGAGAAAGAGGGGAGAGTAGGGTGAGAAAAAGGGTAGAGTGGGGAGATAGAGAGGGGAGACTGGGGTATGAGGGTAGAGGGGAGAATGAGGATAGAACGGGGGAGAAATAGGGGAGAGTGGGGTGAGAAAAAGGGTAGAGTGGGGAGATAGAGAGGGGAGAGCGGGGAGAATGAGAGTATAGTGGGGGAGAAAGAGGGGAGAGTGGGGGGAGCAGGCGGGAAGAGTGGGGGGAAGAGGGGAGAGTGGGGGGAGAAAGAGGGAAGAGTGGGGGGGAAGAGGGGAGAGTGGGGGGAGAAAGAGGGGAGAGTGGGTTGAGAAAGAGGGGAGAGTGGGTTGAGAAAGAGTGTAGAGTGAATAGAAAGTGATGATACAGTGGGGGGAGAAAGAGGGAAGAGTGGGGGGAGACAGTGGAGAGTGGGAGTGAAAGAGGGGAGAGTGGGGCTAGAAGGAGGGGAGAGTGGGTGGAAATAGGTGAGAGAGATTGAGTGCGAAATATATAGAAATAGAGGGAGAGGGAGTGAGCGAAGGAGGGAAAGGAAGAGATATAGACGGAGAGGGTGAGGGAAATAAATATAATGGATGGGATGGACAGGGAGAGGGAACGCAAGAGATTGAGAGTGGAGAGGGATATTAATGATAGAAAGATAGGGAAAGATATAGAGATATAGGGAGAGGGAAAGAGATGGAGGTAGAGGAAGAGAGATAGAAAGAGCGAAAGAGGGAGAAAGATAGAAAAAGAGCTAGAGAGGGAGAAAGATAGAGGAAAAGGGAGTGAGAAAGAGACAGATATATTCTTACCTCGCTGTTCCCCGCGACATCAATTGATTTTCTAAACAGTTTACATTTTATATAAAAATGCGAACGAAGTTGCGGGTATCAGCTAGTATACTATAAATAAAATAATAAATACCACCTAAACTGTAGATTTCAAATTGACGCTATCAACGAAACTGCTCGAACAAACACCGAAGTGATAATTTTATACCTAGTCAGTTCAGACTATATAATTTGAAGAATGAAAACAAACTACCGATTATAAAATATGAGTCACGTTGATTAGTCTGTAACTAACAAGAATTACTTTTGCGTTGAGGTCCTATAAATAACAATATATGGATGACCGAGCTTTGCTCGGTATTTTATTTTTTTTATAAATTGTGTTTTTTGGAAATTATATTTACTTATTTGTTACTTAAATACTTACAAATAAAAATAAAATAGTTAAAATACTTACATATTTACGAATTACTAATAAAATGATGAAATATGAATAATATTTTTCGATCTTACCGATAGAATAATAAAAAAATATGAACTGGTTATTTAAAGAAAAAAATCATAAAAAAACACGAATAAAATGTCATTTTCTAAAAATGATTCTTAGCTAGATCGATTTATCCCCCCCGTAACCCCCTATATATATTGAATTTCATGAAAATCGTTGGAGCCGATTCCGAGATTACAATTGCTCATTTAAAGATATAAGATATACGAGATATAAAGAAGATATAAGATATACGAGATATACTCGTACATAACCCTACATCCTACTAATGTGTAGGTAGGTGGTGTTTTGGCAGGATTCAGAGACATTTGTGGCATCGCATTGTAAATAGCCAATACAAACATTAAGAAACAAAATTACGTATATACTATCGCGGACTTCTTGCTTCTCTTTAGAGCAGTTTCAAGGAAAAACATATAGTATTTATACACGCACTTTTTATCTAGTAGGTATAGTAGTAACCAACTGATATGGCTTACCGATGTACCTGCGCAGAAGATGAATTTTCAAAGCGTGGGAAATGCTATTGACCGCTATTGGTCGGCAGCCGCCCGCCATCTAAGCGATCGCCGCGTGGCATGAGTGAGATGGAACTAACAGCTGCAGTGTATTATGAACCTTATAATAGTGATCTTAGGTTGATTGTAAGTTTTAAGCATACTTTCGTTAATCTTCGGACCATACTTTCTTTTCTGCGCGAACGCAGATTCACGACGCGCCATATAAGTTACCTATTTATACCATCAAAAGTTTTTTTCACTCATAAGTTACAAGTTCAACTCAAGCATGATAATGCGACCTCAGCGATAATGATGACCACCTCCCGAATTGTTTTTATCTTGCTGTCTTGTAGCGAGGTACCTACAGTTCAGATAATATGTCAATACCTAACAATTACATAAATTGTAATTAAGATATGAAAGTGTATCATATAGAGTGTATTAGCCAGGTGTATTTTAACATTTAGATACAGGAACAATATGAGATCCGCTCACATCTCATGAATCAGTAATTTTTTTTGCCACTTGTGTTAGAGTCGACACTTGGGCCTTATGGCGGTCGATACAGATGACAGTTACACCATTTAGGAAGAAATAAAAAAATAATCATATCTTTGCACCTTTTTAGGGGTCCGTACCTCAAAACGAAAAACACGGAACCCTTATAGGATCACTTTGTTGTCCGTCTATCCGTCCGTCGACACTCGCAAGGAAATCAAAACCTACAGGGTGGATACTTCCCGTGAAATCAGAATCTTGAAATTTAGTACGAAGCTACGTCTTATAGCACACATAAAGGAAAGATTTCGAAAATATTAAATTTTTAGTTATACCTTACTTAATAAATAACTTTTACTTATATACCTATAGGTTTGTACGGAGCCCTCGGAGTGCGAGTCCGACTCTCACTTGGCCGGTTTTTCCAACGGCTCGCACTCGTGCGACATTGCGACCCGTTGGGGGAAAAAATCCCAACGAGTCACAATCGATTACCTTTATACGTAAAAACAATAGGATGCGGTTAAATACGATAAGATGTGGTCGGTCGTTTGAGAACGCATTAATGAAATCAATAAAACAGATGAAGAAATAATGACTTACCTAGCCTTAAATAATATAGATAAAGGCTTGGCTTATATAATTATTATGCCCATTAGTACCTACAGTAGATACAAAAAATTTAGATATTACAACGTAGAAAGACGGTCATCTTTTCTTAAATCCAATAAAATTGGGCGCACTAGACTCATAGATAGATGTATAATTCCTAACAGGAATTTTATGCCCAATCGTAAACGCCGTAAGTCGAGAAACAACTGGCCGTTTGACAACTATCGATTGATGAAGATCGCCAGACAGGTCTATAAATAGAATTAATTTCGGTACAGAAAAACAGACCGATTTCTGTAATTAACCTACCTCGCGCCTTTAGCATTCCATCCACAGACCCACAACAACTAAACTTATCTTGGTACAATATATTGTACTAAGTAATGCAAATTATGTTAACTACCACTACAGCTACCGCTACAGCGACGATCTGGGGGCACGGCAGTGCCCCCGCCAAGTCGAGCAAAACAAAAGGCGCGGCCGTACTATCCTTTTCTCGAAGCGATTCGGGCCATTTTCGACACCCTGTAACTTCATTATGGATTAAACCAGAAGCCTAAATTTTTAGTGACCAAGAGGGCATCACGTCTACAGATAATAATCCAAGTTACATCAAATTTGAACCAGTAGTTTAAGAATTATTGCAAGTCAAAGTTCCTTAATTTTGCTGCCCACTGACTGACTGACTGACTGACTGACTGACTGACTGACTGACTCACCGATCATCAAAATTCTAAGGTACTTCTAGCCGTCCCACAAGTTTCAAATTTTGAGTATAGCTATTGTTTAGCCTATAAACCATGGAAAAATTCTGACATTCCATAATTTTCATCCCGTTTTCTAGATATATGATCTGCATAAATAACTTTGTATTCCCATATAAATCCTATTAAATTGTATGTGATTACAAAGTTACGTTTACAGTTCATCATTAGACTTCATTGAAATTGAATGAAATGGGTAACAGGGGTAAAAATGAGAAATGGTTTCGAGAAATTCGACAGTTGAGCGCTTTTTAAAAACTTCCACGATAGATAGAGAGATACTAATCCCTATACTATACCTACCTACACTTTTATAGGTCGAACAAATTCGTTACCTAGGTACATTAAAATAGTTACCTAGGTACCTTATACCTAATACGCATCTATGGAGACGCAAAGACACTCGTTCATGATAATCTATGAGCATGACCTATGTCGCAAGGGGCCCCGGCCGCACAGCCGCGGGGCGCGCGTTGATGCGTGTTTTGCAAAAAAACGAAATAAAGAAAGAAAACCTACAAAAAGAAATGAGATCCCATCAAAAACATTACATGTACAAAAATGCACAAGTCTCGCAACGCAGTTTATCTGCCGTAAAAAGTTGTGAGATCGAATATAAACCAAGTCGGTTAATTTCAATACCTATCTGTACCTATCTATGGGAGCAGTTATATCTTTATTTCTTTAGTAAATAGAGTGTCTTGGCGATTGTACACGGCAACATAATCTACTAGACAATCTAAATATAATCTTCCTTATAGGTGTACTTTCAAACGAATACAAGCACAAAGCGCTTAATATAGATTTATGTTGCCGTGTGCAATTGCCAAGTCACTCTATTTACTAAAGAAATAAAGATATAACTGCTCCCATAGATAGGTACAGATAGGTATTGAAATTAACCGACTTGGTTTATATTCGATCTCACAACTTTTTACGGCAGATAAACTGCGTTGCGAGACTTGTGCATTTTTGTACATGTAATGTTTTTGATGGGATATATTTGTCAGTTATTATTATTAGGTAAATAGTATGTATGTAAGTATATTATAATAATGCAAGTTTACATAATATATAATAGGAATGTTTATAAAATTGTTAAAAATACTCCACCGACCACACTATCAAAATTTTTCACTGTCCATCCAAAGGTTGTCTGGAAGAAATCGCTTTAAGCGATAAGACCGCCCATTGTACTACCCGAGTTTACATTTATATTTATTATTATTGTTTTTCTGTACTATACTTATTGTTAATTTTGGTGTACAATAAAGAGTTTTCTATTCTATTCTATTCTACCACATACTTGACTTGTTATTATTGTTGTATTGCATTGTTAATTCCTTTTAAAATGTAATATTTCTCAATGATAATAAACGATTGTTCTATATCTATTCTATTCATCTTTTATTTTTCCATTTCGCCAGCTGACTGAATCGTACAGCGCCCTCAGCAACCGTTTCTCCGAAATGGACCCCAGCTACTTGACTCTGGCTTACAAAATCTACGTTAGCAAAAACAGCGAGTTGAACGACGCCTTCGTCAGCACTGCCAGGGTTGCCTACAACAGCGACGTGGAAAGGATCGACTTCTCTGACGCGCAGAAGGCTGCCGGCATCATCAATCAATGGGTCAGTACAAGTGTTATATGGAAATGAATACGAACGTAGTAGTGGTTGTTTATTAGTAAACTTATTCAATTTGCCATCTTTGTTGAAGGAGATTTAGTTAAGAAGTTCGTTTTCCTTTATGTACGATTTGTATCCGCGTAATTAGCAATGGTAGCAATACAGATTTGTTATCCTCAAAGGTTTAGTAGGCTAGGAGGTGAAATAAGTTGGTGGGTTCCCAACGAGTCACACCAGATCCGGTCACGGTGTGACTCGTTGGGAGTTTTTTCCCATCCCAACGTGTTACACTGTTACACAAGTGTAACACGTTGGGAACTCTTCTATAAAAAAAAAGTTGCAACGAGTAACAGTGTGACTCAATGGGAGAAAAAATGCCAATGAGTCATACCAAATAAAAAGTGTAGTTCTAAAATAGAATACTGAAACTAATGTTGACATTTCCAGGCGAACAACAAAACCCAGGGGCACATCAAGGAGCCTGTTTCGCCGGACATCCTGGGACCTGAAACGATAGCTGCTCTATTCAACGTTATCTTCTTCCAGGTAAATAAACCGCAAGCTTTCCACAAAATCGAGTTAACTCTATGGATATGATAGTCTAGTTTTGCTGATATTATGGTATCATTCAATGTTACTTTCCAGGGTCATTGGCACGTGCCCTTCCAAGCAAACCAGACTACTGATAAGGACTTCCACGTGGACAAGACTACCACGGTCAAGAAGCCGACCATGAAACTGCTCCAGTCGCTGTTCTACACTGAAAGCGAGGAGCTAGGAGCTAAGGTGAGATGCGACTTTAATATTTCAGGATGGAATCAATAAATTGGTAACTTTAGGTGAAGATTTGAGGTTGTCTGCCAACATGCGGCCAAAACTGGAAAAATAATCGATATCCGATTCCATGCCATTGACAATAGGTATCACATCTACGATTTGGTGCGAAATACTCGTGAAATGTTATACCAAATACCACCATTGGCTTTTTCTCGCAGATGATCGAGCTTCCTTACAAAGAGACCGGTTTCCGGATGGTCGTGGTGTTGCCTAATGAGGTGGACGGTCTCCCGTCAGTCCTCGAGAAGGCATCGAACAAGGGTCTGCTGGAAGACGTCTTCAAGCTGAGCCCGGCAGGATCGGACGTGGACCTAGAGATCCCCAAATTTGAGATCAAAAGCAAGCTCGATCTCAACACAATCTTGCCGGAGGTAACCTGTCTTTTGCATGTATAGAACGGCTCAGTTTCACGTTAACATATTGTAACAGGTCTCATCAAGGCTAGAATACTGTGAGCTCATGTTAGAGTGACGGGTACACAGGCACACCGTACGCAATTAATTTGTATGCCAAATAGAGTTAAAATGACATGTTCAGAATGGTTTTTGATGTGTCCCAATTTTTGACCAATTCCAGGTTGGAGTATCCAAAATCTTCAGGGAACCCGCTACGGGTATTGTCAAAGATGTTCCAGTGATAGTGTCGAAGGCATTCCAGGAAGCTTTCGTGAAAGTCGACGAGGAAGGCGCCACAGCTGGAGCTTTTACAGGTAAATTTAAATATTAAGACTTTGCTTTCGGTTAGCTCTTTCTTTAAGGTCTTTAAGACCGCGACACTACCTTGTAATATAAACGCAGGCCATGTAGTTGACTCAAGAAGTTACTTAACTTATATCTGCAGCTTATTCACTTCTTGAATGTAACTTGATTGGAGGTGGAACTTGAAAACCGATGCTTGTTCTGCGCAATGTGGTTGGGCTTGCATTTTTCTGTATATGTGTTTTTCTTGGTTGGTGATAAGACATGTCGTATGATCGGTTTCACACAGTTTTTAAATAACCTTAAATCGTGGCCGGTTGAGCGAAGCGAGCGAAAAATATGGAAAATGAAAGGTCACTGGTTTCAAAAAGTTAAAGTAAGGGCGAAGCTTACTGGTGACTAAAGAAATCGACAGTACCTACTACTACGTACTTTTTGTTTTTTAAAGTAAAGATGTGATGCAAACATAGTACGTAAGTGATCGCGCTCCGCGTAAGAAGAGAAACTAGCGGGTGAGCATTTTAACGTAAGTCCACTGTTTCTATATCAATTCTAGTAAAATTATGTAGGTAGGTAATAGGTAGGTGTAACGTAATCTTTCAATGTGTTTAATATTGTGAACTTACTTTATTAATAACATTAAATAACGTGATTTGTTTTAACTAAGTACTAAGGTACCTATAACTAATATTCAGTGACTGAGGAGTGCGCCTTGCAATCTTTTTGTGTTGCTGCTTTTGTATACTTGTAAAGCTTTTGAAAAAATGCTTCATTCTAATTTAACTGTTTTAATTTGACAGGATTCATACTCGCAGGGTTGACAGGCAACGGAGCGCCGCCGCCTCCACCACTGAAGTTCATAGTGGACCGCCCATTTCTGTTTTACATATTATACGAAGATAAAACTTTATTTGCTGGCACTTACACATACTAAAAGCGTTTTATTTATCAATGTCAAAAAACTTTAAATGATATATTATAACAACTGTTCTCAATATTCTGTTGTAACAGTCATGGTGAACAGTCAACAGTGTACTGAGGTATACTACCTATACATATTATATTCATTAAACCTGCATCCGGTATCGCTTAAAATTGTATAATATACGAATATGAAACAAGACGTAGGTATTAATACAAGTTATTTTGTATGTTGTATTTAATTATTTCTGTATAAAGTTAAACGTTCTTACAATAAGAGTTACCATTATAAACGAAATTGCATGATTATTATACGAAGGTGATAAGTTTCGCAGTGGGGTTTTGTTTGTGTAATATAATTTATATTTATTTGTTGTTTAAATCTGGCTTACAATACCTTTTTTTTGCTTGTATTCATTTTACTGGTTTGCGAAAGGTACCTACCTACGCTGTTACCGAGTTATTGGTTTCTGATTGATAAATGCATGTTCCCATAACTTTGGTAGAAATTATGTTAAAATATATTATGTTCTCATTCTACAGGACTGATTGCTGTAGAGCTGAGTAGTTTTTCAACACCGCCCCCGCCCATTAAGTTCACTGTGGATCGGCCATTTTTGTTTTTCATATTATATCAAGACAAAACTTTGTTTGCTGGCACTTACACACACTAATATGTGTTTAATATTACCTACATAATCTACTTTTGTAACGTGATATTTTTGAATTAAAATTCAGTAATTATGCAATACATTGGTTGTTATTTATTAGTCAGATATAACATCTATCTGTATATAATGTGCCATGTATTTGAACGAAATAAACACAAACAGGAACTAGTTATGACCTGGTTGTGAGTAGGTAAGTACGGCGAAATCTAGTTTTGGATTTCCCAGAACCTGTTATTGTTAATAATGGCAAAAATGTACAGATACGACATTTCGGCGAATTTTATACGAGGATTTGATATAAATAAATGGGAAATAGAAACACTATCTGTACAAAAATATTGATGCCTTTATTTTTAAATGCGACTCTTTCTTTAATCTAGAAAACATTATTCATACGCGACTGCCGAAGGAGGGTAATGTTTTTTTTTTATATTATTTATTTGGTATTTACACAGTATCTACCGAAATAATGATATAATGTCAGACATTAATAATTGGTGGTTAACATAGTGGTGGTGAGAAACGTCTAAACTTTGGATTGAATAAAATCTATGGATGGAGTAGCGCGCGTGCGCAAGCAAAGGGGAAAAGATTCTTTTTACTGTAGTTTATCGTTTAATCGCCATCTGAAATAAATAAAATGCGTAATTCATTAATGCTAAACCACTCCTAAATCCGATGTCTAAGGATATCTTTCATCCGAAAATCGATTTACGCATCGATTTAGGAACTCCTACGGTTAGTGAAAATGGGTGTTACCTAAAATTTTACTAAAGGCTTTGCTTGGCTATTTACTATTCAATATTAACAGCTGTTCCTTTTCGGCTTAATAATTGCACTAGTAAAATATCTAGGTATATCACTAGTAAACTATCTATATCAGATTAGTCATAGATTGTGGTGTTGACGGATATTTATTATCGTCCACCAGGGATAGTCGCTGTGTTCACGAGTAGCCTTGCGACGCCACCACCGCCGATGGAGTTCAAAGTGGACCACCCCTTTCTGTTTCTGATTTTACATGACGACAAAACACTGTTTGCTGGCACTTACACGAAATGAGCTTTATCTTCAGTAAGTGTTACTCCTTTCTATGATATAAATTACTTAAATGAGAAAAACGAAGGATTTTTAGGGGAAGGCTTTATGATGGTTATTGCTGTTTGTTAGCGTAAGCGTATTTATTGTTATATAACATTACGAGCGACAGTCAAGTCGCGTGGCGTGAGCAGAGCGAGCGCAAATAGGTAGTGAGGCGAATATCGAATATCGAGGTGAAGTGAAGATTAGTATCTGAGAGCTTTTCTTTCGTCATTTCTCTAATCTTTGCGTAATACATATTTATATCAATGGATTTATTATTTTTATTATCGTGTTTCAGGGTTTTTCCCCGTACCACCAAGTCTCCCGGTGTCTCCACCGACGCCTATGCGGGTACACGTGGACCACCCCTTCCTGTTTCTGATTTTACATAATGACAAAACTCTGTTTGCTGGTACTTACACGAGCTGAACTGTTCGTTAATCGGTGTATGATTGTATCACACTATTTGAAAATATTACAATACTTTATGAAAAATCATTGTAGTTTGCTTCCTTGACAATACTCTCGCTGCAAATAAATGATTGCCATCGCACATTTAGTGCACATAGTATACTTTATATGTACGTATTACGTAGGTATACGTATTAGTACGTAGGTACATTGTGTAGTGTTTTGAATAGTTAAGCGCTGCAATATTATTATTATACTGATCTACACTCTGAAACAGTTATTGTGATTTGAGTGTACAAAATGGGTTGTAGCCTTCTCGACGTGAAAATAAGGTAGGTATGATTACCTACGTACATTATATTTTCGACAAGGAACAACGAAATTACATTTAAGGATGTAGTATAAAGTTATTCCGATAACTGAGTATATTACCTACAAAAGTCTCTTAAAAGAAGAGACCGGTGAACCGAAGATATCGATGTTCCCGCAATCCCTGCTATTATAATGAGCACAGTCTATACACAGCCATATTGTGCAGCCTACATGGAATATTTAACTTTCTCGAGTCCCTAACTACATACAGTCACAGATTTAAGGATACTACCATGGAATCCTATTTACGGGTCAGGGTCTATAATATGTAATGACATGTTAATTAATGAATGTTAAACATAAACATTTTGTTCTAGGTTTAGTGATAGTGCCAATATCATTGCCAGTTCGTCCGCCAGTACCGATGCAGTTTAAAGTGGACCGTCCATTCTTATTTGCAATACTTAATGATGACAAAGTCTTATTTGCTGGCACATATACCCATTAACTTGCAAGTTATGTTATCCAATTTGTAATTATATGTACCCACAGTAATGATTAAACAAGGGTTTCTTTCTAAATAAAAAATAGTTAAACAACTGAATAATTTTGTTTTTATTTACTTATAAATATTTAAGCTTGAAATAAAAAGTACACGGAGTACTTTTAAGGCAGTTTTAATTTAAATACTTTAGTTTTACAAATGGCAAGTGACGTGGACTGTGACCAGACTTTCAGTTTTTCCTGAAACTGCCTAGATAGATGTTTAATGTTCAATCAATTATTATAAATGTGAAACATAACAGTTTTGTTCTAGGTTTAGTGTTGCAGCCAATGACACTTACAAATGAACCGCCACAACGGATCCAGTTCAAAGTAGATCATCCGTTCTTATTTGCAATACTTCACTATGACAAAGTCTTGTTCGCTGGCACATATATCCATTAACTTGGACCTAATGTAATCCAATTTAAACCTATTTTTTTTTTTTTTTTTTTTTTTTCCAAGTTTTATCTGCGATCAGTCACTGAAACTATGAGCAAATATTTTGTGGGTTTTGTGTCGGGCAGAGAACACTCCTGCACTATCTCCTCAGCAGGTTCGCTTCATTATTAGTCACACAAAAGCATGACTTCTTTTCGCTTGAGTCTCCTTGTGTATGAGGGCTCAGTGAGTCGCTGTGCTAGTTGGTTAGGGTGGTTTCTTAGTTTATCCTGGTAGCCTTGCGCAGCACTTTTTATCTCTTCTGATACTGTTTCGACCTTAAGAATGTCATGCAACTCTTTAGTTCTTATAAACCAGGGGGCATTCGAGATGTTTTTCAAGACGCCATTTTGAAAGCGTTGTATGAAGTTGATGTTTGAAGCGCAAGCAGTACCCCACAGTTGGATGCCATAGGTCCAAATCGGCTTCAGTACAGTTTTGTATATAAGGAGCTTGTTATCTACCGACAGTTTTGAGTTTCGCCCAAGTAGCCAGTGTAGTCCTCGGTATTTTAGGCCTAATTGGTCCCTTTTCGTTCGGAGGTGCTTCTTCCAGGTCATGCGACGATCCAGGTGCATGCCCAAGTACTTTACAGTATCGCTGTGTGGTAGCATGTGGCTACCCAGGCTGACGGGTGGGCAATCACCCTTCCGTAGTGTAAATGTTATGTGGACCGACTTGGAGGCACTTGCTTTAATCCTCCACAGTTTTAGCCAATCATCAATCTTGTCAAGGCTGCTTTGAAGTAACTCTGATGCTTTATTAGGATCCCCACTTCTAGCAAGTATCGCAGTGTCGTCAGCATAGGTGGCTATTGTTACATCTTGTGTTTTAGGAAGGTCAGCTGTAAAGATAGTGTAAAGAACGGGCCCTAGGACCGAGCCTTGCGGGACACCTGCAGTTATGTTGTAGAAGCCAGATGTTTCCTCACCATCTTTAATTTGGAAGATGCGGTCTTTTAGGTAAGAGTTGAGAAGGTTGTAAAAAGTATGAGGTAGAGATGTTTTTATTTTGCAGAGTAGGCCCTCATGCCACACCTTGTCGAAAGCTTGCTGGATATCCAGGAAGGCTGAGGAGCAGTATTCTTTTCTTTCCAGGGAACTTCTTATAGTGTCATAGACTCTGTGAACTTGCTCTGTGGTCCCATGTCTTTGTCGGAACCCAAACTGATGTTCAGGGATGACCATTCTATCAGTCAGGGCTGGGGACATTCTTTTCAGTAGAACTCTTTCGAACAGTTTTGACATCACGGGTAAGAGGCTGATGGGTCTGTACGAGCTTACTTCATCTGCTGGCTTGCCTTCCTTATACACCATTATTATCTGCGAGACTTTCCAGAGAGAAGGGAAGTGCTGAACTCTTAGTACTCCATTAAACAATGTTGTTAAGTATAGTACACCTTTTTGAGGGAGTTGTTGGAGGACCTCTTTTGTAATTAAGTCAAAACCGGGTGCTTTTTTACCATCCAAGAGATTTATTTCGGATTTTATTTCTTTAGGTGTTACTGGTTTGATTGGTAAGTCAAGTTGGAAGTCCTGATTTAGTATAGACGTGTCTGCTGGCACATCACTAGATTCAGCGTCATTTGGAGTGAATACCTTTTTTAAATGGACAGCAAATTCTTCAGCTCTTTCTAAACTTGATCGGGCCCATTGATTGTTCGCTTGTTTTATAGGTGGGTTAGCTTTTTGTGGTTTATTGGGGCAATTTTTTATTGCCTTCCAAAGTGAGTAATCTGTTGTTTTAGTGGCAGTTAAAGATTGTATGTGATTTTCCAGTCTCTGTTCTTCTGCATCCTTTATTAAAGTTTTCAAATCAGCAATGGCTATATTTAGGGCTGTTTTGTCAGATGGGCATCTACTGGTATGCCAAACACGGCGAAGTCTTCTTTTTTCTTGTATCTTTTTTCGGATTTCCCAAGGTACATTTTTCTGTCTTACTTCGTGTTCAGATTTTTGTGGGGTACATTTCCAACAGGCTGACTGTATTACGTTTGTAAAGTTCATGGTTGCTGTATCAACATCATCAGAAGTTTTCAGAGCAATTTTTGGTTTTAGCGTGCCTTCTACTATGTCGCGAAATGAGTCCCAGTCTGTGTGTCTATTGTAGAGAGGGGTAACTTTGTTCCGTAGTATAACTTTAGTACTCATTTGTAGTATGACTGGAACATGATTAGAAGATCCATCCAGGCATGTCACAGTATTGAATGAGTATCTGGAAAGTCCTTTTGATATAAAAAAGTCTATAATATCTGGCAGTTTATACGAGTCAGTCGGCCAGTGTGTGGGTTCAGTTGGAGAGAAGGAGGTCAGGTTGTTATCCTCCATACTGGTTTTTAAAACTCTTCCTCTAGTTGTTATGATTCTGGAGCCCCAGTGAGTGTGCTTGGCATTCCAGTCACCACCAGTTATAAATCTCTTCTCCAGTGTGGCAAAGTAAGTACTCAGAAGTTCATTAGTAAATTTATTATTTGGCGGACAATAAATTGCTGATATATTGAAACTTCCGTTTTTATCTTCGACTGTTACCGTTGCTGCTTGAATTTCATTCGTTTGGAATTTTGATAAATAATTGTGTTTAATAGAATTCTTTATAATAACTGCAGCACCTCCCCGAGCTTTGCCTTCAGGATGATCAGATCTGTAAATATTAAAGTTGTGTATTTTTATGAGTTGTTTATCAGTAAGGTGGGTTTCTGATATGAGTAAGATGTCCAGTTCATGCATAGCTATAAGCATTTCCGCCTCTTTTTTGTTGGGAGCTAGGCCATTGATGTTCCAGGTCGCTAGCTTAAGAGTTCTTACTTGAAAGACTTTTCTACCAGGGTCACTATAAGACTCATCAGAGTGCTTATTTGCTGGAGTAGAAAATCAATTTTTTCAGATTGTTTTATGAGTAGGTCCTGTAGGACCTGGGTTGGTTCCACTCCTTGAGAGGGTAGTGGCGGTTGAGGTGTGGCTGTCGTGGCTTTGGTGGCTTCAGAGTAAGAAACTTTGTTGGCTGGTTGAGTTTCTTGTCGAGTCATCGTAGAATGTTTTGCTTGTTGGGGCTGCAGATTCAAATGAGCATGGCTACTTGGTTCCGAACCCAATATACTTTTCCCTTGGTTAGTTTTTTCTTTTTGCTGCATAATAGCTTGTGTCAGTTCCGGCACTTGTGCCTGTGGTTTTTGCTGTTGTTGTTGGGGTAGTTGAGGGTACTCTGGTCTCTCTGCTCTAGTATCATTTGTTTTATGTTGATGGAAATGTTGGCTCAGGAGCTTTATTCGCTGCGGTTTCTTCCTGTTTAAGATTTCTTTATACACCTCGCAACCTTTGTAGTTTGCAGGGTGGCTGCCTGTACAAAGAGCACAAGTGGCAGGGGTACTGCGGTCTGGTTTTGGGCATTCAGAAGTTTTGTGTGCCTCTGCACATTTTACACAACGGTATGGTCGTAGACAGTTGTTTTTAGTATGGCCATATTGTTGACACCGTATGCATTGTACAATATTGGTGCGCTTTCTAGGGTCTTCAATAATGACCGCAGTGTTGTAAATGTATTTTAAATTTTTTATCTCTTTGTTTTGTGGCCCTGGTTCTAAATTGGCGAAAAATGTTGACGAGGGTCTTTTCTCAGGGCCCACTCTAGCATTGATGACTTGACCTCTGACCTTATTTCCAGTTCTTTCAATATCTTGCACTATTTCACTAAGTGGTGTTGAGTGGTGCAGATTTCTAATCACAATTCTAACAGATTTTTCTTCTTTCAGGGTAAATGTGTGACCAATCAGCTGTTTTTCTCTAACTAAAGACATAAGTTTTTTATAGGCTTCCGCAGATATACAGCTCACTCTCAGTTGGTCTTTGGACATGATTTTGATAGTGTAATCACTCTTATTTAGTGTAGTTTCTATTGCTTGTTGCAATTTGCTGATGTCTTGAATCCCATAGAGGATCAGTGGCGGGGGTTTGCTCGATCTTTGCACTTTATCTTCGTCCCCAGTGACGTCGACCGGGAGCTGGGCAAAGCTGTTATTGGTTGATGTATGTGGCGGTGAGGGCGATTCAGGGTTACGCTTGCGTTTTTTATGTCCCAATGTGGGGGCCTTTTGCCATTCGGGTTGTTGTGGGTTGGCTACTTGGGAAGTACCAGATGTTCCAGGGATGGCAGTTGGAGGTCCAACAGAATTGCTTCTATGGAATAGAGCGGGATGAAAAACTTGTTGAGTCAGTTTTTTTTGGGCTCCCTTGGGAGTGTTTTGGCTAGTGGAGGCTCGTACGGGGGCTTGGGGGGCCTCCTCCATATCTTCTTCATTTGAGGTAATGTTTTTAGGACTGGATATTCGTAAATTTAGATTAGAAGTAAAAAAAAAAAAAATAAAAATTTGTGTAGGTAGGTCGTAAAAGTTAGCTTGTTTTGTTGGTTCGCATTTTCGCGTAAATTGTAAACTTTAGCTGGAGATAACGTTTACACAGTCTCACAACACACTAGAGTACACTTTTATGTAGTTTTCGTGCACTAACACAAATATTTTGCACAGTTTTACGATTTTTCTTCAAGAGCGCGACCGATCTCTTGACGGATTTTTTTTTTTTATTTTTTTTTTTTTTTTTTAATTTAAACCTATATAAATATGTTGGTACGTACAGGGAATGTTTCTATAAAGGGTTATCATAAATAAATATTTTCGTTTCTGTAACTGACAAACCTAAGGTATTTGTAAAATTTTGACACTGAATAGAAAATTGAAACTTAACTGCTTAAAGATTCGAGTTTGCTTGCAACCCTCCGCTTTCAAGACGCATGTTCTCCCTACACTAACATTTGAAAACCACATTTACGGACATTTAAAAACGTTAAATACAACCAAATTGGGGACCACCTTCTTTTTTCTAAATTAGCTAAAAAAATTGCAATATCAGTCCAGCCGTTACCAATAAACAGCATTTAATTTTTCTCTATACAGTTAGTATAATTTATGTAATAATGTTTAAATAATTGATATAAATATGAAACAAACATTTTGTTCTAGGTTTAGTGTTGGTACCAGAGTCGCTCACATCTGAACCCCCACCACTGATGCAGTTCAAAGTAGACCGTCCGTTCCTATTCACAATACTCCATGATGACAAAGTTTTATTCGCTGGCACATACACCCATTAACTTGTACGTAATTTAACCTGATATAAAACTATATACAATAATGTACAGACAGTGAATGTTTCTATAAAAGTTTTTCTTAAATATATCATTTTATTTTTGTAGTTTTTGTTTAACCCATTGAGTAATGCCAATGCCAGACACAATACCTATAATACAATAACAATATTGTTGGCAAATGACTACCTACTAAGCATGGATAAATATGACCTTAGTGGTGAAATATGGCCTAATCCTCCTCAGGAAAGTGTGAGGAGACCCATGCTCAGCAGTTTAGTGTGGAGGACTAGACCGCAGTCTATTACAGTTCACATTGGTTGGACACATAGCTACTCTTGTGGACGGACACCCGAACAATGTTTTTGCTAGATAAACATTGTTCGTGCCCAGTTGCCCACACTGGAATTTGTACTCGCGATGCTCCGTTTTGAACAGTTTGGAAAGCTAACGTTCACCCCAACCCTACTAGACTATTACCATAGCTCTACAGAAACAAACAGACAAATAGGAAGTAGGATACAATAACTTAGACAATAACAAAATACTTTAACATACTCACCCTATAAGTGAGTCCAGAGAGTCCATAACCCAAACGTTTTATGATTCGATGTCAATTAAACACAATCACATTATTCTTTCCGAGCGTTATCCGATTTAGCCACTTTTAACTAGGTAGCTAGAAAGCGGCACGAAATATTGTAAATCACAGACCAAGTAGTAGTTAGTTGTAAATTGTAAACAAACAAATTTTGTTTTGGTTCTAGTTAGGCATTATATTTTGACAGTTATGTACCTAGTGTGAAATTTCAATACTCAAGTGACAGCTGATGACGTTTAGATGTTTTTTTTTTGTTTATGTAATGGCTTTGCACAGTTTGTGCATATAGCCAGTGTGAAGACGTATTTTATTATAATAAGTATTTCTTAATTTCACACACAGCAATATAGCCATCGTGGTCAAGTAGTCAAGTCAATTATTTACATCGTCAGTCACGATTCAGTAAAGTAGTGGATGCTTTACTGAAACTTCTTGGGAGTTTTGGAAAAAATGCGAAATGACACGTTTTTTGAGTTTATATCATTCGCCCACACTCGTGCACGTTAACGAACACTTAATGATTAATATTCCACCAATATTACTCATTAACACTCGAAGAAACACAAGTTTGAGAAAATAATACAAAACTAACAACGTCTCACTATCGGATTCCCGCTAAAACTCCCGTTTAGTTGTTATGGAGCTGTTTTAGTTTTGGCTTCCGTGATTTAGATTCCGTGATTTTAGCCGATCTCATTCCAGTCTTGTATGATTAGGTACCTAAGTCTCAAATATTATGTCCTTGTCAAAGCCACTGTATCCCAAAACGTAGCATGCGTGCCCCTTTGTCGCACATTTATTTACTCGAAGAAGTGCACGTGTGCACGAGTTGGGTAAAACAAAGTCTAGAGATCGAAAAATGTATACTGCATTTAATGTTCTCTCCTAAACTGCATATCTGTACTGTTATATTGCATGCATATTGTAACTGTTGGAAAACGCTTTTTTTCAAAAGATCTCGTAAATGTATTTTACTCAGTTTATTTTTGTCACAATGTCGAAGCCCAGCCCCAGCCTACCTAGCCCGGTCGTTCGCGACATCACCTCATCGGTCGCCGGTCATCGACTGAAAATAAAAAAAAAAAATAGTGTGTGCGTGTAACCTTTACGCGCGATTGAAGTAAAACTACATTGACATGTCCATGTATGTAACCTTTTTAAATAGCGGAAACTACACAGACTATAATATAGTAAGCGTTACTTCCGTCAGAGAAACCTCTGAGTTACTCCCTAATCGCGCCTAAAGAAGTTTACATTAAAAATACTTTTGACCTGCGATGTTTTAACCTTTTGACCATAACTTTAGATTTTTTATTATTTATGTTTTCAAATTCAATTTTGGTGGGAACTGAAAATAGGATGTCGTTGTCATTATAAAGTGTTCTCTTCGTGGAGTTCGTGGAGTCCTTTGAGCAAATTGAGTGGTCTCATAAAAGCAATGCCCAAATCATGCGAAGCCAAAACTTGCAAAAGATATAGCAAAAGAAGCCGTCAACTGTCCTGTCTGCACGGACATCAATCAAATCAAACCGTCGTAGTCAATCAATCGAGTTTTGGCGGGAATCCGATAGTGAGACGTTGTTGGTTTTGTATTATTAGCTCAAACTTGTGTTTCTTCGAGTGTTAATGTGTAATATTGGTGGAATATTAACCATTAAGTGTTCGTTAACGTGCACGAGTGTGGGCGAATGATATAAACTCAAAAAACGTGTCATTTCGCATTTTTTCCAAAACTCCCAAGAAGTTTCAGTAAAGCATCCACTACTTTACTGAATCATGACTGACGATGTAAATAATTGACTTGACTACTTGACCACGATTGATATATTGCTGTGACTTTCTAAATGTGAAATTAAAAAATACTTATTATAATAAAATACTTGACACTGGCTATATGCACAAACCGTGCGAAGCCATTACTAAAACAAAACAAATAGTCAATCAATCAAAGTCAAACATTCCATATAGTTGATTAGTTGTTTTCTTTGCGAATTTGTTGGATGAATTTGGAAATTTTAAGGAACAAACGTGGCTAAAAACTTATTTGTCGTGCGAAATAACCATTCCATTCCACTCGAATCAAGGATACTATATTAATTTAATATATTGTATTCGAATTGGGGATATTGGAATGGTCTGGTATAAGTTTGCACAGACTATTTAATAGGATGTTTACTTTTTTGTGGGTATAGTGAGATTACCTAGCTATTGAAACAAAAACTTGGTAGGTTACCCAATCTGGTGAATCCGTCTGATGAGGAGAATGAGTTCTATAAGGAAATACATCGGTAAGTCGAGACTTGTGTTTAAAATACAGTCCAAACTCTAATTTCTAGTGTTGCTCTAAAATGTCCCTTTTCAATTCCAGACATTGGCGCGAACTTAACGGACGATATGTACCAGGGCCTGTATCACGGGTCGAATAAACACGAGCCAGATCTCGATACAGTGATAAAACGAGCCTGGGAAGGCGGTATTGATAAAATGGTCATAACCGGTGGATGCCTTGTGGACAGTAAAAAAGCGATTGACTTGTCACGTAGTCATTGTAAGTAGTCTTTTCCACGCAATTTGGTATTCTAGTGATAATATGTGTTAAAAAGTGAGGAATAAATGGCCTGTGTCATTTTCACAGCTAAACGGGCTGTACCAATCCTTGTATTTTACTATCATAGAAAATGTTTTATGTGCTCAAAAGCATTACAATGGCACATTATTATCGGTCAGTAATATTGCAGATATTATTGCAATATCGGTTTTTGCCCCATTTTCAATAAGTAGGTGCAATCTTAATATTGTATTATCACTATTATAGAAGTGGGAAAGGATACACTAATCATTATCAATCAATAATATTTGTGTATCTGTAATATCAGTAGTGGTTAATACTATATCATAATATAGTCTGGAAGAAATGGCTCTGAGCGTTAAGACCACCCATTGTGACACAAATTGTTACATGTTCCGTTTTTGCTAAGTTTTCTTTGATCTGTGGTGTTTAATTAACAAAGAGTTTATCTATCTATAAAAATAGGAGCTCATGACTCCAAAGTCACTAGCTTAAAATACTTAAAAAAGAACATAGAATAAGAACATTATTGCAGCAAGCCTCTTCTCTACTGTGGGCTGCCACCCCACTCGTTGCACCGAATTTGTGGAGTCTCCAGAAAGCTACCTTCAAGGCCTGCGAAACCTGATTAATGAAAACAAAGATAAAGTGGTTGCCATCGGGGAATGTGGACTCGATTATGACAGATTGCACTTTTGTGAAAAGGATGTTCAGCTCAAGTAAGTGAGAAAATGTTTTAATATATTTCATTTATGTAGATTATAATTATTTCGATTTATATTTTTCATTGTGCCCAGCAAGTGTTTTGGCTGTATTTTTTTCTTTTGGATATCCAGACTAAAATAAGGTTTGAGATCTTGAGAGGTACCTATATTATGATAATTGGTCAATCCAGGTATGAATTTATTTTTCAAACTGGAATTATACTTTGTGCCAGTTATTCTGAGTCCTAACAGTAACCAAATAATAAGATAACAATTACATAAATAGATAACCATCTTGTAAACAAAATTTTCATGTTTCATGCAAGTCTGAGTGAATTTAAGGACAGTATGGACCTAGATTTTTCTCCATGAATGCAATTTTAAGTACTCAAGTGACACCCACTACTGGGAATGGTTGGGGCAAAAAAATATTATTTTATCCTACCCACCACCACTGGTGGCAATATTAGTGGGGATCGTTAGGAAATAACCACCTCGTCTGTGTGGGGGCACCACATTATTAATATACATTTTCAGGTACTTTGAATATCAGCTTTCACTAAGCAAGGAATATAATCTCCCTCTGTTCCTGCACTGTCGCGCAGCAGCCGACGACTTGGTGGACATCCTGTGCCGAAACATGGACAGCATCGTAGGTGGAGTGGTGCATTCATTTGATGGCACACAAGATGAACTCGACAAGATATTGTCGCTCGGAATGTATATAGGTATTAACGGATGGTCAGTTTTGATTGCATTTTTGAAATGTCTCAATATTTTTGAACACATGATATTGCAGATAGATATATTAGAATATTATACCTGAAATTTTAAATCATAGCTGAGGCATTTATCATGTTTTTTCTCAGGTATTTTTGCTGGCTGGTATATACGAGGCCATTCTCCTTATCAATTGTGCAGCTAATGCTTGCGAGCAGAGAATAACATGAAAAACTTTCCTTAACAGTTCCCTGAGGACAGAACAGAACTTGGAAGTGGCAGCCTCTATTCCCCAAAACCGGCTGCTGCTAGAGACAGACGCTCCGTGGTGTGAAGTAAAGCCGACGCATCCCGGGTACAAGCATGTGGTGACCAAGTTTCAGACTGTCAAAAAGGAGAAGTATAGTGCTAACTGCCAAGTTAAGGGGCGAAATGAGCCAGTGAACATTGTGTGAGTTTTTACAAGCTCTCTCTCTCTCTCTCCTAGCTCTCGTGTTTAGGTCGAATCTTTAAACAATTTTGCAAAATAAGTTGCATAAAATGAATATAAGCTCTTTCTTGTTCCAGGCATGTCCTTGAGATATTGGCTGCAGTGCGTAATGAGAATCCTGATGATTTAGCAGCAGCCATTTACAACAATACCAATCAATTGTTTTTTGATAAGTCTTAAAACTTTTGTAATTTTAATACCATTAAATTATTATTATAATTTATATGTAATTGTTAAGTTTACTTCTTACAAGCAAATTGTAATACCTACCAGGTTGTCTTTAAAATTGTTGGTCTTCTTATATAAACATTATAAATAAGAATCAGTGTATAAAATAAAGAATACAGCATTCACTAACAGTATTTTATTGTGGCTTCTTAAAAATTATCATACAACACAACATTTACCTTAAAATTCAGAGGAACACACTGCATTGGTGTATTTACAAATTTTGACACTATATCAGCCTATATCAACAAAAGAGTGTTATAAAATTTATAATACACTAGCCAAACGAAAAACTTTGATTCGAGACAATAATGGATATCATTTAGTAAACATGATTTCTCCTCATCACAAATAAATATATTAAAAAAAAGCTACAGTACCTCTAAATCTCATTAGTTTAAAAACAATTCTACAAAGTTTTATGAGGTTAATGATATTTGGATGCAAAACAATCGGTAACTAGTTTCATGAATGAAGAATAGATTCAGTCAATTTAAATGCATCATCAGGAATGTAACAATACTGTGATTCTTCTCGTAATGCTAGAATTCTACTGATATTTAATAAATTGTCATGGATATAATATAATATTATGTATTATATAATTTCATTTACGATATGATTTTAATATTGCTTTTGAGGTGATAATAATGATGACAGAATAATAAATTATATTCACTAAGCACTAATTAATTTCAATGAATGGATGTATTAAAAAGTTAAATATTGTAAATAAAAGAACAGGGCTAATATAATATTAATTATAGGACAAGGACAGAAGGGGTGCCAATGGAGGAGTGATTTTCTTTTGTGCATTGATTTTATTGACATGTAAAATTCAGGTTTTCTTCATAGTCGGCTTGCACAGGCTGTTTGAAGTTTTTCACCAAGACAAAATTATAAGAAACTATGGTTGACTTAGACAAAGTTTCACAATGTTAACTCGTCAAGTCACAGGCTGGTTTCTGTCTGAGATTATGGTGTATGTTGATGCATAAATATTAGCTTGAAAATCACCATAAATTCAATGAAATTAACTAAATAATATTCCAAAACTATATATCTATTGAAAAATGGCTTGTAGGTACATCAGAATGTTCTACAAATACGAATCAAATTGGTAAAATTTAGCCTGATTACATGTATTTTGTACAAACCTATCATTGTGAATTTAGTTAAAAAAATCTCTGTCAACATGAGAAAATCAATTAAATCCTACAAATTCACTCCTCCTTTCGCACTGAACACACAACTATCACTACATAAAGTCTGTCATTTCAAGGTATCTCCGAGTAAACATTCACTTGCTCCCTAAACCAGTGGAAGTACGTTGACATGTGGAACCTCGTCACATTCAACGCTGATTGCGTCTTGTTCTGGAGTATTTCTGGAGCCCATTCTCCACTGAAATGTAACACATGGGGATCAGAATACTATACAATACAGTAATACAGTACAAACAAAGATGGATGGTTGTATTTCTTTTGTCTACTCGTAATTTATTTGTTGTAGATTGTAGGTATGTAGTTTGAAAAATGTGTTTTCACAATGAAGGCCTAGGATTCATTATAGCTTACAATAGTCATAAAAGCATGGGATCCTTTGTCAGTCCGAATGAGAAAGCAACAGATGCCCATTAGTATGTAACTGTTATTGTGACTACATTCTTGGTTATCGCGAATATTCCGCTCATCGTCGTCAGTCGTCACCCAGAAGGTTTATTTATAAACATTTACTATACCGCTAGCTAGAGCATTGCATTAGCATTTTATACATATTAAAATGTTAATTGTGGAACTTATTAAAGATATTGAAATAAAAACAGAAATGATTGTCATTTTTAAATCTCAAATGCCTCCAGGAGAGAGAAAGAGGGAAATTTAGTAATGAACCCGATTTAAACATAAATTTGAAGGGAAGAAGCTAGCAACATCTAAAATTGGATCCCTTTGTTTTCAGAAGATCACATAAGACACTTAGCACTTATCGGAACAACATAAATGTGATTATTAAACAGCATTAAGCTTATATTTTCAGTAATAAGTCAAATATACTTACACAAATACTTTTGTCTTCAGATAATCGGCACTCAGCTGATAGTAATCACCCGAATACTTCTTCACGGCTTCGTATCCTGCCACCGAATAGGTCTGCACACTGTCAACCAATCCCGGGGCATACTGTTCTATAGTAGCTACCAATACTGGTGTTTTTTCAACAATATAGTCTTTGATGTTAGTGTAGAACAAGCCCAGCTTTTTACCAGCTACTATTATTGCATCTTTGGAGAGCTGTGAATATGGTGTTAAGACTTCCACCGTCTGAGTGTAGTATATCGGCGTGTTCGTTTCCACCCACAGGTAGCCTCGTGCTGAGGTGGATAGAGTCTTCTGCCATGCCTTTTGACTGTGCTCAAGGATGCCCAGGTCTTTGAACAGGCGGCCCGTTGCGCTCTCTGCAAAATTACAATAGATTTAATTAAATGCATGCCAAATCAACCAAAATCAACATTTATGTGAAACACTTGTACAAACAAAGCCTGTCAGTGAGTATTGTATAGGTTATTTTAATTGTTCAGTTAATGGTTTTGTCCCTACTGAATAATGGTTAACAATCAAAAAGTTGTTAAGGTAGGTACGTTCAGAGAAATGAGGGGCTGAATTGTCTAAAAAAATTTTAAGCAAACCATTAACAGCTAGATAGATAACCCTGATAATGAACACAGGAAGGACAAACTTCAAAATAGGTACAATGGGTGTTCTTATAGCGATAGTAGATCTTATAGTGATTTAGATCCTTAATTTTACTTTACATATTAGACTAGTTTAAAATAATTAGAATTCGACAAGCTTATCACAGGTTACTTAGCAATGTGAGTAGGCTTCATTACTGTCTAAGGTTCATTCTATTACCTCTATTCTACAAAAGTAATCTCAACGACAATGTAACCAACAGATAAGAAGTGCATGGCACAGGTCATTCAGATTAATCAGACGGACATACCTAAACAATTTCTTATCTGTGATTGTTTATAGAACATATTAAATAACTTTTACTGAGTGATGACTGGAAATAACAGATAAAACATGAGAATGTTTGTTTAAAATGCGATTGGAAATGGAATATTGTAAACAATAAACATTTTGGTGCAATAATTATGAAGTTATTTGGTTATGAGTTATTTAGGCGTGCGTTTTTGTGTCGAATGAGCCGCACCAGCCTCTGCTGTTAGTTTGTCAGTTTGAAGTGGCTTTATAACTGCTGGTGCCGCAGTGTGCTTCAATTATTATGTACAGGAGAAAAACTTGGACAAACATGTGTTTCATTGAATGCCTATACTTAATCATTACCAGCAACACATTCATAATATTAAAGTATATTATAATATTCATTATAAAGTAGCCTAGTGACCTAGGTTTGCGAGAGACTGGGATAGATATTCATCTCCCAAGCATAAGGGTGCAAACATTACTATTTTAGTTTGTAGGGCAATTAAGCTACAAAATTACTGGTCATTTTGCTGTCTCAGTAACAAGATAAAAAATAAAAATATACTACCAAGGCCAATAAAAACTTTTTCGCAACTTACTAGGGAAGCTGCCGTTGGCTCTTGAAACATCGTACGCCACCAGCCCAGCGATGCCAACGAGAAGGAAGAAGCTCGCCCACAGCCACGGGAACTTTCTAGAGCTCGTCATTCTGTCTAGAATATCCTGTAGGAAAGAAAATTTTAACTAGAAGTATGTGTCAGAGATATCATGAATATTCAGATAGGTACTATTAGCCATGTTCAGTTCTAGAATTTATATTAGTAGGGTGGAGATAAGTCGGATAGAAGCTAGAAGGTGTAAATATACATTTATGTATTAGGTACAAGCTCTATAGGTACAGCAGAAACATACATTTTATATTGAAATATAGTTACTGTATGTACATCAGCAGAATTACATTTTTGTATACATTAAATCTTGGAGAAATTACTATAAGTTGGCGAGTCTACTTTTCTTTTGACACAGCTGGTGCTAAAGTGAAATTTTATTGTTGCCCTACTATGGTTATATGAACACAACCACTCTAGTTCTACAACCAACCTAAGCAAGAGCATACGAAGGCCTTGATTTACCTACTTAGACCAACAGGAGCAGGAAAAACAAAGCCTACGACTTAGTTAACGCCCAGGCGCATCACAATAATTATCATTACTATGTCAAGTGCACGGTAGGTACACGGGAAATCGACCTTGTTACCTGACTGTGACCTATAGGTACACGTGAATTACTTCATCAATATAATGAACCAATATCGAGGTTTATTGAAATGCGCGAGCACCACCCGCGAAGTAACGGACGTAACACATCAAAATATACTGTTAACTCTGCCTGTACACCGTCTACGCACGGAACAAAAAGTGGTTTTTCTAGTTTCGTGTCGTGCGCTGGCAAGAGATACGTAGCGGGCGATTAGAATATTGGATCTTCCATTTGCGCTTCACAAAGCTTCCGCCCATTGGACGGACATAAATCCAATGCTGAAAACATCACTAGGTATTGAATGGGACACGCGAATTACCTTTTTTTAGTACACTGTTAATAATCTGAAAAGCGAAAGTTCAGTTTAGGTACCGCTCGGTCGCTCGATATTTCGGAAAATTGCACAAACGAACGTCGACATCCGCTCCTGCGAGTCGATTTATTGAACTGTCAAATTTTGATTACCCCGGTGCTGCCACATAATTGATTTTAAATCTACCAAATGTCAGTATGGAGGTTATATTCACGTACCAAAATCAATGCTATCGTAGGTATGGTTATACCAGTAATGGTACCAATAGCTTCGAGTATAATGCTCGAAGATTACATGCATGACGCACAAGGAAGTATGTATCTGCCTAGCTTCATTTTACTTACCTAACACTTGGTTCATATAATATTTGTGTGACACAGAAATAATGGCAAAATAATGCCTACGTTGTAGTAGCACAGAATTTATTTAGCAGAAGATAAAAAAGAAAACTCAGTCCTAAGGCATAGTGTATCTCATCTAGTTCACTAGAAATGTTATTATTACCGTGACTTATTCATAAAATATCACAGTATCGACACTTTGACGTAACATACTGATATTTCCAACGCAACCTAGTTTCGTATCAACTTCGACCTTCATTAGGGTGAATTTGCCAGTTTTAATACCAAAAGTATCGGTATTGTTATATCGATATTTCAGTATCTGCTCATAATGATATAGGTATTGCTTTTGTTGCCATTTTGGGCACAATATACAGTAAGTAGTATCTGTAAATACTTTTATTCATCGATTTTTGAAGTTATACTTCTTTAGGCGCGTTATGAAAAAATGATGAGAGTGAAATTTTAAGATGCGCGCGCACCTGTAACACAAAATAAACAGTATGAAGTTAGGCGCGTTATGAAAAAATGATGAGAGTGAAACTTTAAGATGCGCGCGCACCTGTGACACAAAATTAACAGTATGAAGTTAGGCGCGTTATGAAAAAATGATGAGAGAGAAATTTTAAGATGCGCGCGCACCTGTGACACAAAATTAACAGTATGAAGCCGTCTGCTTAACCGCTCATTAAGTCTCGAAAAAAAAGCTACCAACAAAATAGGAATTGAACCTCGATATTAGTCGCGCATGTTGGTACGATTGAATAAATAATAAATATTTATAAAAATAACTAAATAAATTTAATGAAAACTTTTTGATAAAAATGAAAAGTGAATATTAAATTAAGAAATCAATACAAATATTTAAAAAATGACCAACCTTAAATTCGATTTTTGAATTTATTATTAAATTTATTTTTAAAATATTAAAGAAGTATAACTTCTCACGCGCGTACATAAGTACACGCACCCATTTTTTTTTGTTACGGTTTCTAGCGTATATTTTATGTACATAGCCTGAGGTAAGTAGTGTAAATGTTATGAGAAAAGTCCATGTTCTGCGTTCGCATTGATCGAGATGAATGCTCTAAACAAAACACATCGAATGGCATCAAATAACACAAAAAGTATCTGAATGATGAAGCAGTCGGTAGGTAGTCCACTAACCTGGCATATCTTGTTCGTCCTCTCTACCGTCTCGTCTTTCTTCTTGCCTTTCAGCGCTTCGACTCCACTCTCCTTGTATTCCAGTACAGTTGCCTTCAGCGACTTTTGTTTTAACTTTAGGCTGACTTCTGCCCAGTTGCTGTCTGAAATTTGTGTTAATTTAGTATGGATACAAATTAGCTCGAAGTCATGCTTCACCAACAGTCAAACAAGACAACCAGAGTTAAAATTGCCTGAAGTGTCTGCATAAGTGCATACTAGCTGACCCAACAGACGTTCTGTGATTAGGTACCTATTCCGAAAAAAAAATCCAGTATAAATATTTCAAATTCACCTTTCCTTAAAACTCTAATTCAGAATATTACGAAGATTCAAGGAAAAAATATATCTTAATAGGTATTGTCAAGTTACGCGCTTAATGACGAACAGCATTTTTGCATATTTTTTTTTAATAATATGATAAAGTTTTATTTTCAGACTAGCTGTGCCCCGCTGTACCGCACTACTCCTTGTAACGTCAGCTATCGTCCAGGTAAAGTCCTATCGAAATCGATCCGGCCACTTCGGAGATTAATCAGAACAAACAGACAGACAGACAAAAAATATCATAATTGTGTTTGTCTTATGCACCTACCGTATCTACATACATCTTTCATGTGCATTTAGAAAAAAGCTGTTGTTTTGACATTGCAAACAGAAACAGACACTTCAAAATTTTATGTAGGTAGTACATACTCGAGATTTGCTATTGCGCAGCATCTCGCGGCTAACTTCAAACCTGCCTTAAAGTTTGAATCCTACCATTATGGTAGGATTCAAACCTACTTACCAATGAAGTCAAGCAAGGTTGCAGACTGTTTGCTGCACCTATGGAACAGCTGCCGCCACGTAGCGTTGCAGGAGTCGTCCCGTTCTAAGCAGTCCACTAAACACTCTACTAGCACCCTATGGTACGGGTCCAGGGTGGGCCCGGTGAGGTATTGGTTTGGAAGCCTCTTCATTAATTGGTTGAAGGTAACTTGGAGTTTGTTGCCGCATCTATTGAAAAATATATCCTGGAACAAAAAGTCATCATTAGGTACTAGGTATACTTAACTTTACTAGGTAAACTTAACTATAAGAGTGAAAAACGAAAAGTTATTGTTAGGTTAATCAGATAAAACATTTATCCAAGGCTAACTGACTAACTAATACAGTGGTACTGCTGCGACAGCGGCATAATGTGCGAACGGCTTTAGGTAAAGGAGGGCTAGGCTAGGACATAGGACGGCAAGGCAGATGGTAGCTCTGTAATGTACTCTCCATTGATGTTTCATCTATACTAATATTATAAAGAGGAAAACTTTGTTTGTTTGGTTGTAATGAATGGGCTCCGAAACTACTGAACCGATTTGATAAATTCTTTCACTGTTGGGAAGCTACACTATCCCCGGGTGACATAGGCTATCTTTTATCCCGTAAAAATTAATGGTTCACGCGGGATAGTAGTTAACGCGGGTGAAACCGCGAGGTGCTTCTAGTATTAGATAATATACTATCCCTAATCCCTATACTAAAACCGATGACTTGTGTGCTGGAATAATGCAGTGTAGTGAAAGAGCAGAGAGACAAAGGGAGAGAGGGAGAAAGAGAGAGACAGGGGCGTTGGGGGAGAGACAGAGGGAGGGAGAAAGATACGATCTGAAATGAATATTACAAATATGTATGTGTATAATTATGAAGTATGAACTCACTTTATATTTACTCATCTGGTTAACCAAGTCATTTGAATACTCCTTAGATAGGCCGTTCCGTTTGCTGTTGACCGTGTCGAACATGGCAAACAGCTGATCTTGGCTTATCTTCGCTGACTCCATGTTCCCGTGTCGGTCAAGCAGCTTCGACAAATAACTCACCACGTATTTGGAATAGCTCTTCAGCTCTATCAATGGTAGGAAGAGCTCTTGCCACGCTGGAAGAAGGAGTTGGTGTTAAAAATGGCGACAAATCACCAGACAAACTGACAGACAAGCCACACTGGAAGGAATTGGTGATTAAAATCGTATATTCCTCGTTCTCACTAAAGGCTCCGACCTCACAAACAGAATGAAACCTGTTAATTTACATAGGATTTTTTTTAAAAAGCGACTAGCCAGGGAACGCTTATAGTATTATTTTCTAAAGATTTTTATTACTTGGGGTTATTTTATACTGGTCCGAAGATTTAAGTAATATATTTTTTAATTAGAAGTAATAAGAAGTAATTATATTTTTGCATAAACTTGAAAGCGAATTTTAGCTCAGTAGGTACAAGCTGCCTCTTTCAATTTATCTCGTTGACTGAGTAATGTGGGAGATAAGGTATCTTACCTTGAGGGCATGTCAGAACCACTGATAATGTCGTAGGTAGGGAAGGTAATTTACTGACTAACTATTGGCAGCGACTACGTGTAATTAAAAAAAATACTTAAGTATATAAATAAAACCTTGTGGTTTTGTATAGTATGTTTATTGTAGTGATGTTGGTATGTTTATAATAGTGGTATCAACAACGACCGAAACCACCTACAATTTTTATTAGCAATAGCTCTGCGAAGTTCTGAGCTACCAAATAATGAAAATTGCATTGCAAACAGTTCAGTAATTTTTTCGTGACGAGAAAACTAACAGAAAGACAAAGGAATACAGACAAAACTAAAAAAAAATATCTGTTTCAGTAGCTTATTTTATGTGCCCTACACCATGTTTTCAAATATCTTAATTTCCAGGCTTTTTGTCCTTTTAAGTTTTTTTTAGCAGTAATATTATAGACTAATGGGGGCTCACCTCTCATCCCTACGTTGAAGTCTATCAGCCCGCCCTGACCGAAGGCCCACAACAAAGTGAGCCCTATCGGAGGCCGGTTCTGGTACGAGTTCCGGAGACTTGTGCTCTTCTGCATGGACGCAGTGCAGAACTCAGGGTACTCATGCGCCAACATTTGCAGGAGGATTCTATGCCCGTTCACATTTTGACCTGGGAATTAATTATAATTAGGTATAGTAGTACCCAACTGATATGGCTTACCGATGTACCTGCGCAGAAGATGAATTTTCAAAGCGCGGGAAATGCTATTGACCGCTATTGGTCGGCAGCCGCCGCCATCTTAGCGAGCTTAGAGTGAGATGGAACTAACAGCTGCAGTGTATTATGAACCTTATAATAGTGATCTTAGGTTGATTGTAAGTTTTAAGCATTCTTTCGTTAATCTTCGGACCATACTTTCTTTTCTGCGCGAACGAAGATTCACGACGCGCCATATAAGTTGGGTACCTGTGTTGTAGTCAAAGTTGAAAAATCTTTTTAGGTATCCACATCTCCAATACCGTATTTAATCGACTATTACCTGATTCAGAATACACTCGATCGAGTAATATGTGTGCGAAATTCTACAGCAGGTTTTTTAGATGTGAACTAGTAAAACGTTTGCTGGAGGTGGCATGGTCACGGAATGCTTACTCCATTACGCTCAAAAAATCAACATCTCTATTATGAGTGGTCATGCTGATAACGTTAGCACTCTTTGCCTCCCCCACAAGTCTTTAGATTGTTACGGGGTTATCTTATTTTAACTTTTTCTATCTTTTTTTGTCCTTTCATAAAATCCTACTAATATTACAAACGCGAAAGTTTGTAAGTATGGATGGATGGATGGATGGATGTTTGTTACTCTTTCATGTAAAAACTACTGAATGGATTTTAATGAAACTTAACAATAATGTAGCTTATATATCAGAACAACACATAGGCTACAATTTATAAAGATATTGCGTGTATTGTCCAAAATATGACGATAAGTGTCAAGTAAGAAGGAAAAAATCTACCATCTGCAAGCTACTTAGGCGTGCACTGCCAATACAGTTACACATAATGTAATGTATAATGGAAATGTTTATCTTAAATAGTCCTACAAAAAAGCCCGCCACAGTATGTGTCTATATCTTATGTGTAAGCCATTATAGCCAAAATAGCTACTCGAAATACTAATCCTGTGCAGACGAAGTCGCGGGAACCAACTAGTATACTAATAATATAAATGCAAAAGTACACAACTCTTTTCTTGTTACATTTTTATGGCTAAATGGCTAAACCGATTTTCGGTAAAAATTGCAACGTTATTCGGTTGCAACGCATGTCCCTACGTTTATTACAGAGATGTTGATAATAATATATTAGCAGTAAAACCAAACCAGACGCATAAGCTAATAACGCATCAGATATACCTACCTCTACTCATATCATTAGCCACAGCCGTGAGAGTCACATCGAAGAAGATCTGGGTGTTGGCCTTCCCCGCATCATGGAGCACCGCTTCCAGTATAGCCCTGATGTCTATAGGCACCGCTGACATCGGGTAATGGGACGGGTAGTTGGCGAACGTGGGGTCTTCCACGTCTATCAGAGTCTTCGAGTTGAGGAAGGTGGCCACTTCCTTGAGCCAGACGAGAGGAGCGTTCGAGAAGCGGAGCTTGTTCGATGTGATTATGCTCGCTAGCTCTGTTGGATCAATCTGGAAATAATAGTTGAAGAATAGTTGTCTGATTGCTTCGCGATTTCTTCCAGAAAGCGCTTCACTAATTCACTAATTCACAATCAAAGTAGATAATTTATTTAAACATATTCTCTTGCCTAATAATAGTAGTAGCAAGATTATGCAGCTGTGATCATTCATAATTGTGCAAGAATTACGAAATATAATGAAAGTGAATAAAATTCTTGCTTCAAAGATAATTACGTTTAAGTAGGTTACAATTTGTGTAACTGTTGCCGAGTGAGAATTACGTTCATTCCCTCCAACTGGTATGATACTTACGGCTTGACAAGCTCCTTCAATAGTAGTTGGTGGTTTGGGCTTCGCAGGCTCACTTTTCTTGTTCTGTTTGTTTTTGCCTTTCTTGTCTCCCTCCTTCTTCTTGTTACCTGGTTTTTTTTCCTCGTCAATCTCCATGCCAGAATAGAAGGACTTGATTTGGGAATGAGATACTGAAATATTCAGTGTAATTAATTATTATTATTAACCCTATAAGTAACCAATGCCAGACACAATAGATGTTTAATTGTTACATGATCCATATGGACCAGTGTAGGCTCAGAGTTGTCACCTAATGCAAGCTACAGTAAAACCTATTTGGGGCATATTCGGACTTGTAAAATTATTGAAGTTAAAGGTCCCAATATTTTATCAACAATAATACAAACTTTAGGGTACCTAAACCTACTGATAAATATAATTAGGTAAGAGAGTCATCAACAGTACCTACTTATTATTTTTATCAGAATGTGTGGAAATTAAAATGCACATAGCTAGATTTCAAGCGCTCTTACATTCAACCATTTTCATGCAAGTTGGAGTTAAACCAGAACAATGTCGATCATATTCTTTCAGAACCAGAAAAAGATTAATTTTTATGAACTGTGTACACTATACAAAGATGGTAAAAGTAAATTTTAAAATAGGTAACATACTGAGTACCTACAGGTAAGTATTTATACCTATATAACTAGTGAACTTTCTATGCCAAGAACAATTCAATTCGTTTGTTAAAGTTTAAAACATTTCTAATAAAGAGTTAAAAAACAAATTGAGGGTTGGAAATGAAAGTAGGGCAACTTACCGACGTCTTCAAGTTTCGGTCCATTTTTCACAGCCTTTTTCTCATCTTCCTTGCTTTTCACTTTTCCATTCTGCGACTTCTTGCTTTTTCCAACCACTTCCCATTGACCGCTCGACATTTTAATTGGGTAATACAGGGAATTTTCAATAAACTCTTTGTAAATAAAAGGAAAGCAATAGGTTACACGTCAAACTAAAATAAATATAGCAAAAAATTTGGAAAAAATTTCAAAAGAAAGGAAAGTTTCAATTTTAGCAACAAATGTGGCCTGAGAAAAGGGTAGCACAGTATGTATTGTGAGTGTTAGTAAGAGACAAAAGTATATTGATGCTTTGAATATCAAAATACAGCGACTGTTGATTATAAAAGGAACACAAACGCTTTTCGCCGATTGGTCAAAAGATTCCACTTTGGAACAAACGTGGCACCACAGAGTACAGACTACAGACCAAACATAATACGGGTGGCCCACGAACAGGATTAACTAAGTAATCTCAAAATCAAAGCAGCAATTTAATAATATAATGTACTAGGTACATACAAGAATGATATCAAGTGTGTAAGAAACAAAGTACATAATTATTAATATCTTCGAGCATCACATATTTTAGGATAATGTAATGACAATATTTTGCATTTTTACGGTTTTTATATCCAAAGCACAACACTATTCATACCAGTCTAGCTGTCAAAAACAGCCGATAGACGACCGATGCGATGGCCGATGTCACCTATCCTATCTGTGGATGTCACTTTATTCACAGCTGTCGACTGTCAGTCAGTCAGGTTTAATTTCAGTTTTTCTTCCTTCCAAAAATCCATTCACGAAAAGTGATTGCCTTGAAACAGCTGAATATTGTTGTGAAATTAATTCTTCACACAAAGATACGTGCTCAATACGTGCGTTACAAAGCAATTTGTAAGAGTTAATATTGTCCCAGTTAAATTATTAGGTATGGAATACAAGTTGATGCTGGACGATGCGAGCAGCAACCTTAGAGAAAGAGTGTTTTTCGCAGCCAGAGATGGAATGTCCCTTACTCTTTACGCTTTACTATACGAGAAAAACACAGATGAAATCGACGATATATTGAATAGTGTGAGTATACATCGAATACTGTTTATTATTTACCGTTACTTTCTTGTGATTATTTTGGCTGTCATCTTTTACTAGAAGTCGCGATAATAATCTATTTTTAACGTGCAAATCAGTCTGTGTGTTACCTTTTGCGCGTTACACGCAAGCGTGTGCTTTATTAATTGCTTTTTGTGCGTCTTGCGACGTATATTCGTCGTAACTTTGTGTTTTATTGTGGAAAAAACCTTGGTATGTTTCGATGTTCTAGTTTAGCTTCCTTTGAAGTTTTTATGGAGTAGCATGACTGTGTGTTTTTTTCGCTCATACAAACATAACATGGGTCACCTCACCACATAGCACACTTGTGTCAGGTTCAATACTTTATGATTGTGAATAATTATTATGAATACTTTTTTGAGCACACGCTATATAGTGCGGAGACTATCATTATGTTATCAAATTATTGGTAAAGATTTAGGTATGAAAGGTTATCACTGAAACTACAATGATCGGAAACTGAATATGATTTTTATTAACCTCTAATTAAAACACCAACTTGGTGGTACATAACAATGTAAACCTACATAAAATCATGTTTAACTTGCTATTGCAGGTGGCGTGTAGGTAGGTAATTAATATATTAGGTACCTACATACATTATATGAAGGATTTTTATTTTTATTTATATTTATTCAATCCAAATTAATGGAAAGCTAACATTAATACAAACTAGAATGAATAAAAATACAACAAATTATTATACCTAATGTAACAAGGCTACTGACATGTCATTGAACTGTTAGTTTTTAAAGTAAAGTCAGTGTCTCCAAACATTCTACTGTGTGCATTTGTAGAGTACTCGTCAGGTAATAAATCCCATATATTATCTACATGTTGACTTTTATGTATGTGCAGTAAAAAAAGTGATAACTTGCACATTGCCTGATGATGAATAAAAATAGTTGTGAGGTTAATTATTATGAGATGATAGTATGGAATATTGAACAATAATATTTTTAAACTAAGTGACACTGTCTGTGATCTCACAAACTAATATCTATAACACTTCTACTACAAATTATATCATTGTTTAGTAATTCTGAAAGGTATATATTACTTTTGAATATTCTTTGGCGAATTGATTATTCAGTTAGGGTATAAAACCTGTCTGTTTCTCTTCAAACCCAAATTTATATCATTTTTGTACTAAGATAAGGTGCTCATAGTCCCAACCAAATTGTCCAACCAGGGTGAATTATGTCATTTTCCAAAAAGGACTCCTTTGACCTTTCCGCTGCTGCAATTCCATACACAATAGATTTTCAATTGTGTCTCAGCATGATCCTTGACAAAGCACGGGATATATTAATCTCGACCAACCAACATTGATATCTTTGGTGGGACATAAGGAGGCCCTTTTTGAAAAATTTAATAATACCCCCTTGCAGGGATTATGGCCATATACACAGAATAGTGTAGTGTACAATATACATATTCAATTGCAGGATATTTTAACATCTACATGGGCTTTGCAGGATGTGCGCTTCGAAGGGGTCCAATGCACACCGCTCATTGCAGCGTCTCGGCATGGCCGGGAAGGAGCCGTCAGGATACTCCTGGAGAAGTTCCGGCCACCGGTCAGATTGGAAACAGAGGGGACCGTGAAGTTTGACGAATATGTTATTGAAGGTAACATTATGCGTATTGTCGCGTCGAGGCGAATTAACAGCTCAATTTAGTGCTGGGTTTTTTGTATTGTGAGTTTATTGTGGTAGTATAATTTTAACAGGAGTGCACGCTAGTCTAAAGCGACGACCGGCGCGGCGTTTCTGTCATAGTATGTTACTATCACTACATCCACGCAGCACTTTACTGCGCTGTTATTAAGCCTTGATGTGCACTAAGCACGCGTTCTATTTAGCCAAGCCTTTAATGTTATTTCATTATTCAAGATTCAACCCAATGCCTTTCAAAATGAGGTCTTGCATGATGTCGATTGCAGAATGGGGGCATAAAATTGTTTCGAACCGTGCTTTTATAATGAACAGCGGTTTTGGTAGTTAATTTATTCAAAATTACCTACAAGACGGTAAATGTGGATACGACGAGACGAGTTTTAATTTTATTTACTTTGTTAAAAATTGAAATTTCAATCGTAATGAAGTATTTGGGGACTGAAAACGAAGTCGCTGCGTAGGTACACCAAATGTTTGCCAACTCGATATTATACGCAAACACGGAAATAATTCCCCCAAATAAAAATCTAGGGCATTCCACTCAGCAGGTGTCTAAAAGTGGGAGAAGCAGGGAAAGATTGCAACGAAAACAAAGACTGTATGTGTTGCCGCAAGCACATTGACTCAGTTTTTTTTGTGTCCGTCGTCAATACACGCGTGGTTTTATATTTAGTCACGAAAGTTTACATACAAAGGAACAGCGAGATGTACATGGAACTCGACGAGAGTTTGGCTGACTTCCAAAAGCTTTGTTTTCCGCTCCTTATGATTTATCTTGATTGCAGCGCGATTCATGAATTCATTTGGCATTGCTTGCGTATAGCGTGCGTTTGAATTAGTAATACTGTTCAAGTTTTTTCGTGGTGTTGTTCGATATTCTATCGATCGATGCCTTAATCGACGTGGATCGAGCTCATTGCTCGCTCACAAAGAGCGTGCGTCGTTTTTCTAAAAATTCTATGCTTGCTCGACTGCAGATCGGTGTATAATAGCACGTAATTATCGATGTTGAACGGTCTATAATCGATGTTGATCAATATATAAACCACCAGCCGATCTACGTCGATCGAGTAGGTTAACAATACCCTTATATAATTTAAATCATCAGATTTCATTGTTGTCAATCGTCATGCGTCCGTTTCGACCAGGTAATTGTCACGTGTTTATATCCTACCCTTTATAATTTATACAGTTTCAGGCGTAACTGTTTAAATATATTTTTATTGAACACATAAACGACACGCACAGTAAATATATTCCTTTGCGCGTCTCCACATCCATCCATTACCACAATTTCATCGAATTCTATCACGACCAAAATTTTATATACTTTCTTTGATATAATTTCCATTTTTCGCGGTTTACTTTCGTCGTTTTTGTTTGTATACCGTCCTACATATCTTCCGGCGTGCAAGACAGTAAGAGTGCACTTCAAAAAAGGGCTTTATGGCCATTTGCGAACGGCCAGCCGGTTGCTCCTTAGTTTCCTTTTAAAAGTTATCCGGCGGTGTCCGGAAGCGGTGCCGCTTGTAACACTAAGTATTGCATCTACTTATACTGTGGGTTTACAAGTAGAATAGGGTATATATCTCGAATGGGCCCGTGTCAGAATAAGGTATACCGCGAATAGGTCCAAAAGGTATGGGAGTCATTTTGCGAATAGGTAATTTATGTACGAAACCAAACAGTAGGTACGGCTGCAGAGATCTTTGATCGTACCTACCATGAAACTCGTCCTCTTATAATTGCTTCTCAGAAGTCATCGCGAATAAGTTTACTCATGATATTAGCACACTTGATGATTACATGCAAACAAAATGTGATTCATAATTAAATCATGTCGGTATTTGTGCCATTTGGACACTTACATGTAAAATTTGGTGTCATGGGTGAGGGATATTTAAATTTATCACTGCGATACACTTTCGAGTGAGCGCGGGGAAAGCTCAATAACATTGGATGAAAATGATGACTGCAATCGTCTGAAATAAAACAAAGATGACTTCTTCCAGTATGTCTACATTTTCGTCACTATCATCGGATCAGCTCACTGTTACCATAATGCTATCGGAATGTTACAGGCATGCAATATTAAAAAAAAAAAGAACGGACAGTGGTTAAAAAAACTTGCAAGATTTATTTAAGTAGGTACTCACTTATTTCAACACCTACAATGATGCTCATCGTGCTCATACCGTACCGCCTGCGCATATGTGCGTCAGATTAACCCGATCCTCAGTAATCGGTGTACATTCCACGCTAATATCGCCTTTATCACCTTCATTCAGGTGCCACAGCGCTGTGGTGCGCGGCCGGCGCCGGCCACCTCGGCATAGTGAAGCGGCTGGTCCGCGCCGGCGCCAACGTGAACCACGCCACCAAGACGCTCAGCACGCCGCTGCGCGCGGCCTGCTTCGACGGCAGACTCGACATAGTCAAGTACCTGGTCAGGCACGGCGCGGACATACACAAGGCGAACAAGTACAACAACACGTGTCTGATGATCGCCGCGTACAAGGGCCATTTGGATGTGGTGAGTGCGTGAAGTAGCCACCACACAGGCGCGATACAATCGCACCGATTGCGATTTTATCGATTTTTTTAACGTAGCCCCACAAGATTTCTCCTGTATCTGTATATATATAATTTGACAAACATCGCACAAATATTTGTTCCGTGCGGGAATCGAACACGCGACGCCAAGCGCAGCAGTCCGATTGCTCAGCCACTACGTGCCGTCATTTATCCGAATAACGCTTGGAAAATTACTATCGATCTATAATAATTAAAAACAGGCTTATGCCTTAAAAGTCCTCTTATAAAATCCCATGCGAAGGTGATTTCTAGACCAATTAAAGGCCATTATTGAAGAGTATGAACTTGTTACCCCCCAGGTGCAGTTCCTGCTGGACAGCGGCGCGAGAGTGGACGAGCGCGCGCTGTGCGGCGCCACCGCGCTGCACTTCGCGGCGGAGTGCGGGCACGGCACGGTGGTCTACACGCTGCTGGAGCACAAAGCGAAGATACTCACTAACGAAAATGGTCAGTGGTTTTGAGAATACTAACGAAAATGGTCAAGGGTGTTGAGAATACTCAGTAAGCAAAATGGTCAGTGGTTTTGAGAATACTCAGTAAGGAAAATGGTCAGGGGTTTTGAGAATACTCAGTAAGGAAAATGGTCAGTGGTTTTGAGAATACTCAGTAAGGAAAATGATCAGTTGTTTAGAGAATACTCAGTAAAGAAAATGGTCAGGGGTTTTAAGATACTCACTAAGGAAAATGGTCAGGGGTTTTAAGATACTCACTAAGGAAAATGGTCAGGGGTTTTAAGATACTCACTAAAGGAAATGGTCAGGGGTTTTGAGAATACTCACTAAGGAAAATGGTCAGTGGTTTTGAGAATACTCACTAACGAAAATGGTCATGTATGTATTGCAGGCATGACTCCACTGCAGTGCGCGGCGGAGCGCGCCCGCGCCGGCGTGGTGGAGATCCTGGCGGCGCGGCCCGACATCAGCCGCGCGCAGAAGGTGGAGGCCTTCGAGCTGCTGGGCGCCTCCTTCGCCAACGACAAGGAGTACTACTGCTTGAGGGTAAGTTGGCATTGCCGTAACCAAAAAAATCCTTTCAAATTTATACCTTGGCGTGTGGAAATTAGGCGCAAATTGGAATGACGCAGCGATCATAAGACGTTGCGCGTTTTTGCGAACTGCAAGGAGTAACTGCTTGATGGTAGGTGGATGTTGTCGCAAGTGAAATAGACAAGAAGCGCGGACACCGTTCAAATTTAGTTCTTAATGTATGGAAATTAGATGGAATTTGGAATGATGGTGTGACCAAGAGACGCGTTCCAGCCGTCGCCATGCAGTGTGTTTGAAATTGCGCCGTATTTGCGTAACGTTTTGAATCAAATTTGAATGAAATAGCAAGGCGTCCTCGGCCGCACAAGTGGGCCGGCTTTTGCGCTACTCCCCTTAACGTATAACTTGTGATTTTGACCAACAGATGGCGTACCAATACTTGCACAGAGCTATGACGATGCGATACGACACTCGCTACGGACTGTTATTGAAGAAGCCCGCAGATCCTATTCCGGCTTACGATAACTGGAAAGAGAGCACAACACTAGAAGTGAGTTGAGCTGGTATTTTCAAGGTCACCTATTTAAGAAGCTAAACAAATTTACTCAATACATGAACCTAGTATCAATGGACTTGACACAAGCGTATAGGTACCCGAAAGGGACACAATTGGCTACAACTCTATAAATTGGATAAATTTAATGCACGTTATTTAGGTGGTGCTCCAATCATTCGTGCGACATTCTTAAATGTCAAGATTTGGTTGTCAGTTCTGCAGCTAAGCAAAAATACCTAACAGCTAACAAAAACGAAGGTATACGCCGACAAAGACAGAGCATCGTCGTATTATCCTACTTACTCCTTTGTCTCTTTTCTTCCCCGGATCTTGAGTTAAATGTCATATCTGTTAGATGATTAATCTGAGACTCGATACAAACTGTAACAAACAAGCATCCATCTTGCGTCGACGTCACCGTGACGTCACGGTCGCCCGTCGACGTGACCGTGACCGTGACCGTGACGTGACCGCGCGGCACCCGCCCCGGCCGCAGGAGGTGGAGCGGCTGCACGGGCACGCGCACGGGCTGCACATGGAGGGGCTGACGGTGCGCGAGCGCGTGCTGGGCGCCGCCTGCCCCGACCTGCCGCACCCCATCGTGTTCCGCGGCGCCGTGTTCGCGGACGAGGCGCGCTTCGACCGCTGCCTGGCGCTGTGGCGCCGCGCGCTGCAGCTGCGCCAGCAGAACGAGGTACCGCCGCCGTGCTGCCCGGGGATAAGGTTCATGTTCGCGGACGAGGCGCGCTTCGACCGCTGCCTGGCGCTGTGGCGCCGCGCGCTGCAGCTGCGCCAGCAGAACGAGGTACCGCCGCCGTGCTGCCCGGGGATAAGGTTCATGTTCGCGGACGAGGCGCGCTTCGACCGCTGCCTGGCGCTGTGGCGCCGCGCGCTGCAGCTGCGCCAGCAGAACGAGGTACCGCCGCCGTGCTGCCCGGGGATAAGGTTCATGTTCGCGGACGAGGCGCGCTTCGACCGCTGCCTGGCGCTGTGGCGCCGCGCGCTGCAGCTGCGCCAGCAGAACGAGGTACCGCCGCCGTGCTGCCCGGGGATAAGGTTCATGTTCGCGGACGAGGCGCGCTTCGACCGCTGCCTGGCGCTGTGGCGCCGCGCGCTGCAGCTGCGCCAGCAGAACGAGGTACCGCCGCCGTGCTGCCCGGGGATAAGGTTCATGTTCGCGGACGAGGCGCGCTTCGACCGCTGCCTGGCGCTGTGGCGCCGCGCGCTGCAGCTGCGCCAGCAGAACGAGGTACCGCCGCCGTGCTGCCCGGGGATAAGGTTCATGTTCGCGGACGAGGCGCGCTTCGACCGCTGCCTGGCGCTGTGGCGCCGCGCGCTGCAGCTGCGCCAGCAGAACGAGGTACCGCCGCCGTGCTGCCCGGGGATAAGGTTCATGTTCGCGGACGAGGCGCGCTTCGACCGCTGCCTGGCGCTGTGGCGCCGCGCGCTGCAGCTGCGCCAGCAGAACGAGGTACCGCCGCCGTGCTGCCCGGGGATAAGGTTCATGTTCGCGGACGAGGCGCGCTTCGACCGCTGCCTGGCGCTGTGGCGCCGCGCGCTGCAGCTGCGCCAGCAGAACGAGGTACCGCCGCCGTGCTGCCCGGGGATAAGGTTCATGTTCGCGGACGAGGCGCGCTTCGACCGCTGCCTGGCGCTGTGGCGCCGCGCGCTGCAGCTGCGCCAGCAGAACGAGGTACCGCCGCCGTGCTGCCCGGGGATAAGGTTCATGTTCGCGGACGAGGCGCGCTTCGACCGCTGCCTGGCGCTGTGGCGCCGCGCGCTGCAGCTGCGCCAGCAGAACGAGGTACCGCCGCCGTGCTGCCCGGGGATAAGGTTCATGTTCGCGGACGAGGCGCGCTTCGACCGCTGCCTGGCGCTGTGGCGCCGCGCGCTGCAGCTGCGCCAGCAGAACGAGGTACCGCCGCCGTGCTGCCCGGGGATAAGGTTCATGTTCGCGGACGAGGCGCGCTTCGACCGCTGCCTGGCGCTGTGGCGCCGCGCGCTGCAGCTGCGCCAGCAGAACGAGGTACCGCCGCCGTGCTGCCCGGGGATAAGGTTCATGTTCGCGGACGAGGCGCGCTTCGACCGCTGCCTGGCGCTGTGGCGCCGCGCGCTGCAGCTGCGCCAGCAGAACGAGGTACCGCCGCCGTGCTGCCCGGGGATAAGGTTCATGTTCGCGGACGAGGCGCGCTTCGACCGCTGCCTGGCGCTGTGGCGCCGCGCGCTGCAGCTGCGCCAGCAGAACGAGGTACCGCCGCCGTGCTGCCCGGGGATAAGGTTCATGTTCGCGGACGAGGCGCGCTTCGACCGCTGCCTGGCGCTGTGGCGCCGCGCGCTGCAGCTGCGCCAGCAGAACGAGGTACCGCCGCCGTGCTGCCCGGGGATAAGGTTCATGTTCGCGGACGAGGCGCGCTTCGACCGCTGCCTGGCGCTGTGGCGCCGCGCGCTGCAGCTGCGCCAGCAGAACGAGGTACCGCCGCCGTGCTGCCCGGGGATAAGGTTCATGTTCGCGGACGAGGCGCGCTTCGACCGCTGCCTGGCGCTGTGGCGCCGCGCGCTGCAGCTGCGCCAGCAGAACGAGGTACCGCCGCCGTGCTGCCCGGGGATAAGGTTCATGTTCGCGGACGAGGCGCGCTTCGACCGCTGCCTGGCGCTGTGGCGCCGCGCGCTGCAGCTGCGCCAGCAGAACGAGGTACCGCCGCCGTGCTGCCCGGGGATAAGGTTCATGTTCGCGTGGCGGCGCCTAGCCCCGTGAGAAGTATTGACGTGCTGCTGAAGTAGCTTGTAATGTCGTACACTATCCTGGTCACCGAACACCAACGACGAGATATTTCCTGATTACGCGAGCCCTTGATAAGTTTGTAAACTGTTATCTACCGGTCGAAACAGATTGCGTTGTTTTAAATTATATTTTCACCGGGAGATGGCGCTATTTTAAATTTCAAATGTACCTAACCTACATATTATTATATTTCTTGTCACCTATCCATACGCTCTTGAGGTCTTACATTTTCTTTTCAGGTTTCTGTAGTGAAGGATTTGCTCAGATTCGCTCAAGTGTTCTCGCAGATGATACATATAGGAGGGATTCAGCTGCCCCTAGCGCAGGTATATGTTAGTCCTTGGAATTTTTTACATTTGTTTTTACATAAATTTTTGCAATTACATTATTTTTGTTCACAGAATAATGATTCCGCCTAAATAATGATCTGTCCCCGTTCCCGAATCACACTCAGTTCCACTCCGCGGGGAAGTTACGTTCGGGGACGGGGCACGTTCGTTCTTTTAGCGCATCATTATTCTGCAAGCTCTTTTGTAACTCCCGTGCACGTATTCCAGGTGTGTTACGTGCTGGAAGCGTGCGCGGAGGAACTGAGGAGAGGCACGGCGCGCATGGAGAAGCCCCAGGCTAACCACGACCCGGAATCTTTAGTAGTACGTCATCGATCCATAGCTCTCTATCGTCTTCCCATTATCCCATCATTATTATTTCACGATGAACTATCAATTGGGACCCAAAGTACGATATTTGGGTGCCATTTGATCATTCATTTTGTTGCATGGTATACTTTGTTTTTCGAGTAGCTCAAAAGCCTGACGTGTCATGAAACACGCTTGTCTTAACCGATACTGTAAACGCATAATTATATGTGTAAATTTGTGAGTTTGTGAGTTTGTGTTGTGTGTTGTCACTGCTGCGTATCGGCTGTAAATATTTTGATGAAGTTTGGTACGTTGATACTTAAGGTCCTGGTATGACTCAGAGGACTTATCCGGCGGGTGACGCCGCGGAGTGCATTTACTTGAAAAAAAAAACTCTAAAATGTAATGATAATATTTTCTGAGTTCAAGTGCCTAACGCAATTGCATGATATCATTGTTCTGTCCAGTCTTATCACTCGTAACCATGCAGTAGTGGTGAGTTCTAAAAATACATGCATACGGACATACCCCGCTAGGACCGTATGGACAGTCCCCGTCCCCGTATTATATCGAATCGCACAGTCAAATTACTGAATCAAACGTCCTAGTACAGTGCTAGTTGGGTAGCTGCAAATGTTATGCGGCGCTTACCATCACACGAATCACCTGCTGTCTCGACTGTGATTTAAGTAAACAACCTTAAGCCAGCCGTCTCGATATCAGTCGAGGTGTAGCCTTATTATGATAACTATTGTCGGTAAAGTACATAATAATATCTCTGACATTACGGACCGTGTTAATAAATGACTCAATATCGCCATCAAGTGCGGTATCAGCTGATCCACACTCAAGATTGGATCTGCGAGTCGATCTGTTCCCAATCTACATTTGAATATGACGAAATCTCAAGAGCAAACTCATGATTGACGACACGCTCAAAATGTCATTAAAATCCTGATCGTGCTAACTAGCTTTAATGAAAATGGAGACACAGTGTCCTTTCTTTTATAAGTTCTTAAACTTTCGCGAGCAGAAAACGCTCGTGTCTTCTCGTGACCACGGTCTATGTAATTCGGCCGTAACGTCGAGATATGTCAAAATTGTATATTTCAATATTAGTTTTTGTGCGGAATTACACCTTTCTTCTATAGCCGGATTTTTTAATTCTCGGAGTAAAAACCTCTCTCTCTCTCTCTTTCTCATTCTCTCTTTCTCTCTCTCTATATTTCTATCTCTCTCTCTCTCTCTCTCTCTCTCTCTCTCTCTCTCTCTCTCTCTCTCTCTCTCTCTCTCTCGTCTCTCTTCTCATCTCACTATGTCAATTTTACTTCATGATATAAAAACCTCGAATATAGGGTTCAATAGGTATCCTATGCCTTTAGGACAGACGCGGGGACGGGGCCCGTCATTGGGGCAGCTGGGGCATGTCCGTCGGCAACAAGTAGCCACTGTAACACACGCACACACGCACGCACGCACGCACGCACGCACACTAACCCGCCGCGCGCACGCAGACACTAGGGTGTAGCGATTGATGCGCAGAGTCTGGCGCGCTGCTGCGTGTTCCAGGAGGAGTACGAGGGGAACGTGCGCACCGCGCTGTACCTGGTGGCGGTGGCGGCCAGGCTGCTCGAGAACGAAGGGAACGACGAGGTGGGTGCCACCTTTATTTTGTTCCCTGTACAGTTCTATTACGTTCGACTGTGACTTTTTAAGGTGACCTTTATTTTTCTCCCTATAGATTGCGATTTTTTTATGGTTTTGTCCCCAAAAGGGTACAACGGGACCTTATTACTAGGATTCCACTGTCTGTCTGTCTGTCTGTCACTAGGCTGTATCTCATGAACCGTGATATAACTATCACGGTTCATGAGATTGAAGCAGTTGAAATTGTCACAGATGATGTATTTCTGTTGCCGCTTTAACAAGAAATACAAAAAAAAGATCAATAAAATGAATAGTTATGGCGGCTCCCATACAACAACCCTGATTTTTTTTGGCTTATTCATAGATAATAGTACGAAACCCTTCGCCCGCGAGTCAGACCTCATGTCCGGTTTTTGTATTGACTGTCTGGAATTCTCGTATTGTATGTAATTGGAGGTTATGGCCATGTGCGGTTGGGGTTGCAGGAGACGGCGACGGCGGTGCGGCGCGCGGTGTGCGGGCTGCGGCACGCGCGGCTGCGCGGCGGGCAGGGCCTGCTGCACCTGGCGGCCGACCGCCGCACGCCCGTCGACGACTTCCACACCAGCGACGTGTGCCAGTGAGCGCCGCCCGGAGCTATATACTCCCTATCATCATCAGCCTGGAGACACCCACTGCTGAACATGGGCCTCCCCCTTAGACCGCCACACCGACCGACAATTTGCCACTTGCATCCACCGGTCGCCTGCGACTCTTTTGATATCGTCGACCTTGGTGTAGTGTAGATATACCTCCCACTAGATGGGCCGATGAAATCATACTCCCTATACCCTCGTCTAATTAATGACTGACACGTCACCACGTAGATACTGACTCCTAAACAAGACTAAAGTCACCCTCGGGTTCTCTTTCTCTATCTCTCTCACTCTCCTATTCTCTCTCGTTTACTGTTTCTCTTTTTCTCGCTCTCATTTTCTTTCTCCTATTCTCACTCTCATTTTCTTCCTCTCCTTTTTTCTCTCTCTCTCCTTTGCCTTTTCTATCTATATGTCTCTGTCTGTCTATATCTGAATTTTATTCATTCTCTCCGGCTTTGAATTCATACTAACATAATAAATACGAGAGTAATTCTGTTTCTTTGTTTGTTACCTTTTCGCAACTAAACGGCTGAACCGATTTAGATGAATTTTTGGGTAAAGATAGGTTGGATCAAGACATAGAACGCTTGGGATGGTGGACGATTCCTTCCGCCATGCCGTAAAAGGGATAGTACGAATACGCGAACACTTGTCATAGTGCGGCGAGGATCTTCTGGCGCGCGTAGTCACAGATGTGTCAGTAGTAGACGCCGCGCCATGCGATTCTCGCCTCAGTGTACGGTGTCGTACGGCGCAGGTTCCCGTGCGGGCGCACGACGCGGCTGCTGCTGCAGTGCGGCGCGGCGGCGGACGGCGCGGACGCGGCGCGGCGCACGGCGCTGCACGTGGCGCTCGTCTCCTACCAGCTCGTGCCAGGTACGTACCACACACTACACTACACTACACTACACTACACTACACTACACTACAACAAGGAACACTCCTTCCTTACCACTAAACTTTAGACCAGTAGGATGAGCAAGAACCTCTATCGAAAAAGTATTCGATACGTTAACTGTAAAATTTGTATTAGATTTGATCAGTACTCCTACAATAGGGCAAGCACGTTATTCGTTATGCCCCTTGCGGAAACCTTGTGACGTCATAACGTTGCAACTTGTTTTAACTTTTTGTGTTCCCAACGTGTAACAGTGTAACTTGATGGGAAACAAAACTCCCAACGAGTCACACCAGATCCGGTCACAGTGTGACTCGTTGGGAGTTTTGTTTCCCATTGTGCCAGTTTGAAGTTCTCCACGCCGACTCACCTCTCCCCCCCCTCCCCCAGCAGAGGAGCGCGAGCAGTGCGGCGAGGCGCTGTGCGCAGTAGTGTGCGAGCTGCTGAGCCGCGGCGCGCACGTGGACGCGTGCGACGCGGACGGCATCACGCCGCTGCTGGCTTCCATCGGAGGTACGGAGCGAGCCAGGCTATCGCATAAAACTCCCATATTCTAATAGTTGTTTTGCTATTCGGAGCGGAGGCAAATCCAACCGAAGATCATGAAAATCGATCCAGCCGTTCTTGAGTTAGAAATGGTGTAACTGACTAATGCTGTACTGATTGATGGTGGCGGTGGTCGTTTTTATTATGATATTTGTTTTGTTAGATTTGTCTCCGCTACGGATATTAGAACATGGGGAAAATTGGCTTATTCCAGAAATCCCCTGACAGTGTCCCATGCGCAGGGTATTTCTGGACTTTTTATCCATTTTTCCCTTGCGCGTGCAGTTTTTGCATGCACAGGCGAACATGGGGAAAAATATCAAGAAATCCCCAGAACTACTTATTATGGATGAGAGAAGAGAGAAGAAATAGATGATAATAATTCATTTTCTCATACATTTTTGATAGGACAACGCCTGTCAATACATCTTGTTTAAATATGTGTTGTAACCGATACGTTCCCGTGTCCCCCCAGGTCCGGCGGAGTCCCTGATCCGGTCCGCGCTGGCGTCCCGCAAGCTGTCGTGCCTGGCGGCGGCGGCGCTGGCGCGGCGCGTGTCCCACTACACCCCGGCGCTGGTGCCGCGCGACCTGCACGCCTTCCTGCTCATGCACGGGGTCAAGCCGCGGCACTAGCCGGCCCGGGCCCGGACGGTAGGCATGTGTGACCGGCGGGATGTGTGACCGGCGGGATGTGTGACCGGCGGGACGTGTGACCGGCGGGACGGTGATCATCAAACGGGTTACGGAAATGCGAAGCGATGGTAGACGGGTGACTAAATGGATGCGTGAACTGGACGGTAGATTCGACCGAACACCGAGTGTGCTCCAAATAAATAAACGCAAAAATGCAAACTATAATAGCAGCTGGTATTATAGCGTTTACAGCTGCAAATACATTTGTATGATGATGCCCCGTGTGAAAGCGATATCCATATCAAGATATGCAACCCTATACATTCAGCTCAATTTACCTTCTTTTGTTATACAGTGCGCTCACACATTTTATTGCTTCCCTCTCTTTCATACGTTGTCTCTGAGCAACAGAACGGAATAGACTACGGGAAATACGATTCCGTGTGAGCAGCGCCCGTCCCTTAGGCTCGGGAGCGACTGGTCAGGTGACTAACTTATCGCGTGGCTGATTGGACAGGCGACTAACTAATCGCGTGACTGATTGGACAGGCGACTAACTGATCGCGTGACTGATTGAACAGGCGACTAACTGATCGCGTGACTGATTGGACAGGCGACTAAATAATCGCGTGACTGATTGGACAGGCGACTAACTAATCGCGTGACTGATTGGACAGGCGACTAAATAATCGCGTGACTGATTGGACAGGCGACCAAACTGTCTCGCGGCAGTCATTGAGAGTAAATAGCGCGCAGTTTAGGTGCGCGATCGGTTATCGTGATCGATACGTTAACGATACGGTCAATTCTAAAACAAATTTGACAGTTAACGTATCGAATACTTTCTCGATAGAGTTTCGTGTCCGCCCCACTGACTGCTCTGTTTAGATCATTTGTAGAAAGAAGTTTCTAATTAAATTATCTTCCATTGTATAACAACATTAGATGGGCCAAATTTTAACTAAATTACGAACTAGAATAAGATTTAGTCACCAATGAAAAGCAATATCAAACGAATGTGGTTGATCTTTAAATGGTTAATCTTTAGATATGGAATTAATACTTATTTAATAATATCCTTCATGTAATTAGTGACCGTTTCACGTTTGAATAAAAATAGTAAATTTACAACTCGTCCAAAAAAATATACATTTATACATAACCTTAGAACACAGGGCTGATGTGTTCATATTTATGTCCAAGACGGCTCAAATTATTATCATATAAATATGTTGAAAAGTACGAGATGCATTGTGATACATAGATATAATATAGTTTAAGATGTAACATCGCTAGTTTTGCACGTGCAAAATATTTGTAGCCATGTTGAAATGTATATTTTAATTTTTAATCCGGCACCAATTGAAACTGGTGCGTCTTTTGTCTCGCTCCGATTGGTACGACACGAAAGAGACTGCATATGAAAAGACGTCATTTTCAAATGGTTTCTTTGTTGGTACGAATTATAACGTTTACGAAACAGATATTGTATAAGAGGGATCTCGGTCAAGGTGTTAGACTTGGCTCGGGTTCTAGATATCGTTAAAATATATAATAATAATAATTCAGCCTGTACTGTCCCACTGCTGGGCAAAGACCTCACTTTCGTGAGGAGGATGGGGCCTATAGTCCGGATTGGTAACAAGATATCGCTAAATGTATAATATTTTCTTTGTATAATTATATACGAGCTATGTATAAAATCTGAGAAGATATCATTACATACTCGTCAACATTGTCCAGCGGTAACGAAGTTTGATTTTTATAACAACTTTAATTACATTCTGAAAACGAGGTATCGTTAGATTTCTAACTTTAAGCTCTATACAAATAATAATAAATTACAACTGCTCGTAATTATTTTTTTATTAAATTTACCAAAACTATTTTTGCTATGTTTTCAAATTACCTGCAATCCAATATATTTATTACTATTGAATAAGCAGTTGTGAATTTAATAATATTAAATATCCTTAAACAGTGTTGATGTGTGTATATATTATAGCATATTTCCAGTTCAAAATCAATGGGCATTAAAATTGTCCACATTTGTTCACGAATTTAGGGTCTAATTACGCACAGACAAATCTCGAAACATGATTGTAGTAAACTTCGACGTTCGCTTATAGATTTATGAACGATTTTTATAAAATATACCTAAGATGAAACTACAAAAAGAAACGTAAGAGAGAGAGAGACGATAATATTATTACATATATTGGTAGAGTGAGACGTCAATACTACCTTCTATGTATGTAGATTTAACGCACACATAGACGAATAAACTAAAGTGTTATTGAGAATTTTGAGTAGCGGCATATTTTTAGTGTAAATGTATCCGAACATGAAAACTTTTCGTATAGTATTTAGTTATTTATCGCCTAATGTGTCACTAATTTTTGAATTCTAGTCAATGCTTGTTAGGATAAGGTACTACTGTAATTTTTATTGTTAATGAAATTTTCAGCCTGATTTAGACGATGCCATTATCTTGTTCATACAAGACCTACGAATCCTACGATGAAATATAGGGTGGATCCTCGATCGCCGCTCCAAAATGGCCGTCATATGCCTTGTTTTGAACAACCGTCACAAATGTTTAACAACGCTATTGCAGTGCGTTAAGGTTAATTGTTGAATGAAACAATATTGGCGTGACGGGTGGACACTTTTGAGATTTTATTTTCGTAGAGACTGTATCTTTGATCGAAGTACAAGACCGATAAATGACCTACAAAAATTGTTAAGACGATACAAGTCCACCTTTGTTCTAATATTATTGTATGCAATAGGCAAGAACTTTGCATCGTCTAAATAGGCCTTACGTATATTAAAATACCAGCCATGAGAGTCGAACACTGTAAAATGGTAGAAATAGTTTGTCAATTCTATATAAAAAATGCTATAAAAACATGGTTTCGACAATTAAATGTTAGAATTAGTGTTTATTAGTGATGTAACATAGATTCGAAATATCCAACAATATAATAATTAGGTTAAAAAAGCAGCTGCCTTACGCAAATACTAATAACATATAAAAGCAATAAATAAATCTATAATACTGTAATATATTAAGTATAGTATATTTTTTCCAGTAATACATATTAATAAATGTAATATACAATTTATTTTTTTATGTATAGTAATATTGTTATTTTTTTACGTTCTTAATATCGAAGTTGTAGGTAAGTACGTATATAATGTACCTGGAATATAAACGATTCAAATTTGCAACAATACCTAATGTATATTATATTTTAAAAGCAGCTTTAGCTTATAGTAGGATAAAGGTACCTAAATAGTGTTCAATTGTACAGATGTGCCAAATTCCTTTCTCTTTCATCTATAATATTATAATCTTTGCTACAAACTGAAATGTATTTTTTGTAATACTTCTATACTCCAGCGTAAGGAATAAAATTGGTATGGTTTTAGATTTTATCAGCATGGCTTATATTTATAGCAATACAACTATGTATTTCAACAGAGGATAAAGCCACGTGCAAACCATTGCGCTAGCGGGCGCGGTGGCATAATATATTTGTTGTGACACGTTCAAACTGCCCATATTCTGGGATGTTAATCTGTTATGTAATAGTAATATGTATGGTAATAATAGTTAACTACCTCGAACCGTACCTACCCGCCATTTGAATGCGCTCGCGTCCGCCACCGCCCTGGTTTGTTCGTAGCTCCACACGGGTAGTGTAACTATTGTAATTTTTTTTGAATAATGCAAATAGCTGTTCAGTGGTTTTGCAAACTGCTACGATGTTGTACGTTTTGCATTTATAAATGTACATAAATCTAACGAGAATATACCTTGTTTAATTTTATCGTTGACACGGGAATATTTTTCGAAAAGTTATTTCTTCTTTTTAATTTTTCGACAAATAACGTTACAACCTCTAAAAAGTAACATTTATAGATTTTTTAAAGTCTATTTTACTACCTACTATGTATAATTGCAAAGCAATATCAAGTAAATATTATATGGTTTTAAACAGTATAATTTACTTGAAATTGTATCCAAAAATATCATTAGGTGAAGTTATATACAAAAGCTGAAAGTATAATAAAAAAAAACAATGTAACACACGACTCTGTCCTCATATTTTAACTTTTTATTTGCATGAAGTCTAAAACGCTAAATGACAATGTTGAAAAACGCCTAAAAATGCATAACGTCTATCTTTGAAATACCATAGAAATGTAAGTATATAATCCGTCGGAATGCTAATATTATAGGGCTCATACCTTCGCTCATACAAAAAAATAGTAGATGGTACTACAAGTAAGGGAACAAAATTACGCTTAGGAATTCAAAGGACTTCACTCGAGCGTCAAAAATTTTGTTCTCGTGTTTTTGGTACACTCCGCTTTTCATCCTAAACTGAGAAAAGTATTTTCGCGATATTGTGCGCTGGAATGACCCTCTTTGTTCAAACTTATCGAGAAACGCTTTGACCGCTTGTCGAATAAATGGTATGAAAAAAAGATTTACCTATTGCATGTTTAAATAAAGTCGTCACGTTTACATACTAGCTCTACAGTGTTTCTGTACCGAGTAGTTACCTAAATTAGCAGCTGTTACGAATAAACGAATAATCGTGTAGGTACTTATAATGATATTACGTAGAGAGAATGTGATGTATTTTATGCATTTTAAACGTAGTAAGATCGGACCCGATAGATATTGTAAATAAGAATAATTATTGTTATTTACGTGCGATTATAGAGGTATTTTTGTCAAAGATTCAATGAATAAAATGTTAAAATGAATATTATTATTTTATTTATTTGACCTACATTTTCTTCAAAACCTTTGCTCAACCTCAAGAGGAGATTATATTTTTGAAGTATATGCGATCGTTCAAACTAAAAGAATGTAACTGTAAAAGTGGCTATGTATTGAGTCATTGAAATAAGTTTCAGCTCAATTGAACGGCGAAAACAAAGTCTACTTTGAATAAACCTAACTTAAACAAACGTCTACATATTCTAACACATTATTCGCTTGTAAATCACAACAAAAGGTGTCTGTCTCCATGTTTTATATTTTTAATTATTTAACTTGGGAAAATAATTCGTTCTAAAAATGATTATGTGTAGGTAGGAGTAGGTATACTGTATCCCGCATCGTCTACAATGCGCGACACAACATCCGTGAGAAGACGCGTACCAAATACACAGCTGAGACACCAGCCTATGTTGTTTGAATCGATAAGTATTATTTTGAATAGATTAAACAGTTTTGGGTGTTTCGAAATTAGTTAATAAACAAAACCATTGGGTAATAATTCACACACTGCTAAGTGCGAATATTGTGTAGGTTGTATGTATACGTATATTACATAAACACAGTAACGTTTTACAGGCTTTTATCACGACTACCTATGTTTCTATGATGAGTAGGTATGGATGGATGGATATTTATGTCAATTAACATTAAAGTTACTCCGTGGTTACTCCCGAGAGCAGTTAGTGAGAAAAGTGCTAAGAAGTGTCTTAGCCAAACCATAGAGGAAATAAATACTACGTAAATGATTATCCTAACTTCCAATAATGTAGCTTTTGTTACGTATAAATTATTGCGCACTGCGCGTAGTGCGTATTTCACGTGGAATACCTAGTAGGTATACTAGTACCTATTTCGCACAGATTAGCAATTATAAATTAAAAGTTTACGCATGTTGGTACATCTCCGCAATTTTTTGATAGGTTTGTAAGTTGTTATAATATGTAATTTGTGTTTCTTTATGATTTTTCATCACATATGTAAATGTAACCTAGATCGTCTGTATATAATATCATTTTTTACAGAAACTTGAGCACGCGTAAGTATTTCAGCAATGAGCATTTCTGTAGAGCAATATTACACTGTCCTTGCACAGCCTAATCTTGTGAGGACACAGTTATTCATAGTGCAGCATGAATAGTATTTACTTAAGTATATCTAAATTTGCAAGTAAGTTCTTATTAAACTATCCCCAATGAACTAAATAAATAATTATAAAGGTGCATTTACGCTACCTACTCTCCTTACATAACAAAGAACTAATAAATATACAATCTTAAAGTTTTACGTAAGTTAATATAATATCAGCATAGATACGAAGAATGAACGTACTAAGATTAATTATAATATGTACCTATTGTACTTTGTTCACGGCATCCCAGACGTTGAAGATTGCTTGCATTGCAATCATTGCCGCTTCGTTACAAAGACGGCGGATGTTGCTGTTACGGCATTATGGTAAAAAGGTTTGTGAAGTGGCACTTAATGGTTGGATCGTTTTTATTTATTAACTAGCTGTTAGCTATTCGTTTTTATATGTTGGGTGCTCTTAATCTGTCGTGCCGTTGATTCTCGTTGAATGGGAGTTTTGGTTGGCTAACGCATCTAGAGACTCAGTGGTTTGGCAGAATAGTTATAATATATCTAAGACTGTGGCCCTATTTGAAAAAAAACACATTTGTTTCTGGTGCTTCATTATATTTATCTCCATCCATAAGTCTGACTGGAAGAGACAGCTTCTCGTTTAATAAGTCCACCCATTGTAGAAATTCAGCTGATATCTATACAAGCTGAATTTCTTTGTGTATTTAACTACACCACTTAAAAATACACTACGGATTACAGAATAGAACTAAAGTAGGTAGGTACCTACTTAATTTTTTTGTTTTTTTTTTTTTCTTAAGAAAGATACGAAGTGCGTTTAGTGTAGAAAACCTCCCTTTTTTCTCCACACTGGACTCTATCACTCTACCAGTTAAGTCTCTTTACTAATGCAAACATATTCTAGGAAGTTTTTCATCTACAGGTAAAGTGGCGGGGTGCGGCATCAATAAGAGGCACAGTCTTGTAAAGGTTCCGTAGGTAAAGGAAAACAAAGGACGACCCATCGGTACTTCGCCGCCAAGCTGAGGATATCCAAAATCCACATAACACGAGTCTCTGGGAACCACTTTCAGTTTCTAGCAGTCGCTCGGCGGGCGTACACGCATTCATTCGAATTACGCAATTCGTCTGCGCGCTCGCTACCCGCATCTTACTGACACACTTTTTATTATACTAACGATTTTTTAAATACCCAACATAATCGTCGGCACTAAAATAAAAACCCATATTCTTTTACAGTCTATTGCGATTCTGCGTTTGAATTACTTTGAAGTTGCAAAGGTTCGTTCAATTTGTAAGTTTAGTAAAGTTGCACTTTGCCGGTGTCTGTCCGTTCTTTCTTTTTTAATGTATTAAAGATGTGGAGAACGCAGTGTTTTCTGATTGTGTGCGATAGTGATGTGGTTTTTCTGTGAAGTGTTAAAACAAAAAGCACCATCTGTCGAAAAGTAAGTTAAATTAAATTTTATCTCTACAACTGACTTTACATCACTTTTCTACTTCTGTTTTTTTCTTTAGCTTTTACGTGAATTAGAGCCATATTAACCGAAACTTCTTCATTACTTTGCTGCATTTTATGACAATTATATAACTATCCCATTTTTTTCGGTATCCGTTTTGGGTTTTCTCATGTTCTTATTTAAGAACTTGGCTCTTATCGGTGTAGTCTTTATCTCTAGATCTTAAAACTAAATGTTGCTTTGAGTAGTAAGTTACACCACCATTTACTTATTTATTGATATATCGATAGCAAGCCAAACTTATAAAAAGGTCACATAAACTAAATACCTATAAAATATAACCAAGACGAATGTTTTAATAAAAATTAAGCAACTACCTACGCACCCACCTACATGTATGCAAGTTGTCAGAACCGCTGTCAAAATTATGCCTGAGCTTTACATAAACGGACAAAACTATTTGTAAACTAACCATTTTTGCTAATGACTTCTTAAGGTCATTCAGATAATATTAGGCAAGTACCTAAGTAGGTCTTTATAGCTTGATGAAAATATACATAATATTAATATAAGGATTAGTATTATATGTATTGTGACTGAGTCTTCACTATTATATTTGTCCTACTTCGGTTATCATAAATAATAACATCAAAAAAATACTCGTTTTCTTCACTCTTATGAATATTCGTACCTACTTGGAAACTATAAAAGTAAGTAAGAACCTACCTAGGTACGTAAGTAAGAAGTACAATATCTATCGAAATCCATAATGTTTATGTTTACGGCCATGCAATTCATATACTGAAAGCTAGTCTTGAAAGCTTTCAGCATATTATACCAATTGCAAACCCGGACTAACCTGCGACCTTAACGAAGTCAACAATAAAATTAATCATCCTAACAAAAAGCAGCGTCTAAAATCGGGCAGATTACAAAAACGCTTTCTTTCGAGGCCGGTTAATTGCGTTGCGCAAGAGTTTACGCGGACAATTTGGCGGAGATGCGCCGGCGCCGACACGCTCCGGAGAGTACCGATGGTAATTAACTTGGGTTTATGTTGACTGAAATAATAAACTAAACATTAAACTGGGGACAAAATCAGCTGTAGAAGAGAGTGGAAATTGTAAACATTAAAATTATTGCTTGACTATACAGTATACAGCCTAGATCTAGTTACCTAAATATGTACGGATCAGATCAGATCGGTCTAATATGATTGTTTCTTTGACCACCTTTTTGTGTTCCTATTTTGTTGTGTTATTTAAATGATGCTTAGCGTAAACTTTTTAGATTTACCATTATTTTTTGCACCACAAAATAAAACCTTAAATTACTACACGCACTAGCAAATTCACATAAGCCAGTAGGTAAAATTACAAAGAGAAATAAATAGTGAAATATTATCTCTATAAAAGGCTCTGCAATAAATCTGTCTCTTCTTCAGGAAAACTAATTTATTGTGGCTCTCAGTTACCCACAATTTTTTTGCCATTTAGATGAAATATAATAAGGCCCTCACGTGACTAAATTTTTGCCATCGCTCGGGGCATATTGGATTATCTACATGCATACACAATTTTTGCTCCGACCTTCTAGTTAGCCAGGCTTTGCGGGTAGTTTCGCAAGCTAAGCCAGCCTAAGCGGATAATCAGAAAGTACTATAATATATTGTTGGTCGAGTCATGATTTCAAAGTTGACTGTTTTTCTAAACTAAGGTTGGAGGGCCGTGCTTTACTTTGGTTAATAACAGTCAATAAGTTCTAGGTACCTACCCTGATTGATTGTTTGTTTACTGAACCAGGTAGCACCGGTCTCTTCTGTCAGTATTTGTCAAGCTCGCAATGGCCTCTCACGTTCTATAATATCCACCGATAACAACCGGGAAACGTACGGAGCAATGTAAATCCGCACACAACGTGAAAAAGAAGTTGAAAAATGAATAATTTGTTAACCATTTTTGATCTTTACATAATTCTAACAGTCTCTGTAATCTTCCTCATACACGTGTCTATATTATTAATGAGGGAACAAAGTGTGGTCGCCACGGTTCGTTTGCTAGCACAACGCAACGTCGACTGTAATGAACAAGGTTTGCGAACCTTTCTCTATGTAATGTAACGAGATATGATTTTTTTGCAAACTTCTTGGTAATTTAATGAGCTTATCAAGATCAAGGCCTTGGTTTGTTAATTAGTTAGGTGCTTGAGTAATTAATGGTGTGCACGCACGCCAAATACTACTTACTATGCGAACGCAGAATAGTAAGTAAATGAAAAACTTGGCCCTTTCCGTTGCTGATTGTACAGCATAATCCGGAAAAGTTTTCGCAACTTTACGAAATGTATCAATCATAAAACGTACCTACCTACCTATATTTAGTAGGTACAAACAGCGAGACTGGCACAGACATGAAAAGAAAAATAATTTATAGAACCGCCACCGGCTGGCCTCGGCCTTTCTATTCTTTTACTTCTTTTAGGATTCACTTCTAAAACTCTTCACCCAGAAGTGCACTTCATAACATTACGTATTCAAGTATTATTAAGTGAAACCCGTTTCTCAGTAAACCGCTAGATGCAGCGGCGATGCACTGGGGTTGCGAAACAAATTGCACAAACGGATAATCTTTGGCTTCACGACTTTGCTGCACGGAGCCAAAAGGTACTATTTAACTTGGTAAACCTCTTTGTCGGGTCGGCGGCCTTTTACTTTTGGAGGATTGTCTCGGAAGCAAAACGGTATTCTGTGACTGAAGTCTAAAACCTTACCACTACAAGTATACTAATGCAGAATCAAATCTATAGAGGATATTCTACTATCATACTTTCTACTGATATCGTAAGTAACTGTCTGTTTTGTTGAGCTGAATTGATCTTGACGAATTTTGGTATGGAGATTGTTTGAAGTCTGGCGAAGAACCACTTATTATTATTGCGATAAATGGGACGAAGCCGCAGGTAAAGGCTTACGTATATTATCCGAGCAAGTGAGTATTTTATTTTCTTCTACACATAAGTTAGGATGCTAATTGCATTAGCCTAGACTAGTTCTGTTCCCAAAACCCGCGATATCAACAAGATCGAATATCTTAAATTGTTATATGAATTCTATCTATAGCCATTGGATTTGATTACGAATTGGTGACATTGATGTTATTGAAAGCCGGCGCTTGTTTTAAAAACACAAGAGTCAATTATTAAAATATTTGTGTAACTGAATTACGTACGATGTCATGAAAAATTGTTTGGATAACTCAATGAAGATAATATTAACATCGTCACTTTACCTCGGCTGCCGGCCCAGATGTTAAAGGAAATGTTTTACCTACTCGTACCTATGTATTTCGAGGAAATGATTATCATCATGACGTCATCCATCCATGCTCTATGCCACTTATCACTATGGTCTAGTGAAGCGGACATAAGGAATAAACCTTTCCACTCTGACATAACTTCAGTCCAAAACTTCCAATAGCCACTTGAAAGAAGATAGAGCAGTCAAATTGTGAATTGATTACTAACTAACCTTCTCAGCTACAATCTTTTCCAAACAAACAAAAACTTTCCGCGAACTGGAAATACTTCTCAGTGAAGGAATTCGGTGAGCGTCCGAGTGCAGCATGCGCTGGCGCCGAATTGTTGGCAAGGTCGCGTGTCGTAAGCACCGGACAAGCATTTCACGTGGTCTGCTTGTCAACGACCGTGCCTGTGATTAAGATCCAGTTTTTATAACACTCATGCGCAATCAGGACGAGTGATCATAGCACGCAACTCTCTATTTTCCAAGTACTTTGTAACATGTGGTTTTAAGAGAGTTGGAACTCTCAAAAGTCTGTTTCGTCTGTTATTTGAATGTTATCATCCGGGAGAGATGAAATCATGATTGAACATGACTTAAACTCAACTATGTTATCAGGAAATATTTTAGAAGGCACCCTTTGCGTTCAGGTCTTTTACAATTCTAATGTTATAATATATAGCGTTGTTTTCCTTTTTTACGCAGTCACAAAAAGATCTCATGATTTTTCTAAAAATGCTGCTTCGCGGCGTCTATTAATAAGTAGATAGGTAGGTATATAACGTAATGAATGAACGAGCAAAGCGCAAACCGAAAAATAAAAAGTTTTTGGTGCAGTCAAATCGAATGTACCTACCTAAATTCGGCTCGGGTCGCTTCTGCACCGTTTTCAGATACCAACAAGCAGATATTCAGCACATCATTCCAATATGGCCACTATGTAATCTATGCGATTTTATTCCGCACACCTTAAAGCTTAGCTATTCTGATGGCACGCAGGTACTTCGTAATGTGAATTTATTCGCAAGGCTATGTGGCGTAATCATATTTGTTTGTCAACGATCGACTAGAGGCACGTTTAAATACTTTTCTTTTTTATATTTGCTGACTATATCTAATACGGGCTCTGTGACTCACTCCTGCCAAAATCCTGTGAAAGGCTGTACAACAGATTTTCTGCTGGTAGGGTATCTATCGAGGCGGAAACTGGGGCAGGAGGACTCTAATCCAGATAGACGCTAGGCCAGGTGGAGAACAAGACCAAGTGTAGACTGCACCTAATGGCTGCGCAGCGTTTATGAAGCTACAACAGCTAACCTAACCTAGCCCCTAACTTACGTTGACTAACATCATTTACCAATACAAAACTAGCGAAGATTGAACAACCTCTGAGCACGGTTCGATCGATGACTTCACTCAGTTACAACAATGTCCAATCTTCACCCGCAACAAAGGTCAACCACCTATAATTACCCCATAACAAAAGTCATGTGAAAGTGATGTACGGTACGGTATACAGCGTGACCCGTCTGCCTCTTTACGTAAAGGAGGTCACATTTCATAACGAGCAAATATTTTAGATGTCGAGTTACAAGCGCCCCGTGGCAGATAATGCTAACCCCTTGTGGTAGAGGAGGTGGAAGAGATATGCTATTTTTCGCAATAGGGCCGCTCGTAGAACCTACTTACTTTATGTAGTAAGTACGCCATAAAGAGTTCTTGTGGAGTTTTGGCGGATTGCAATATCGCGATTATCCTAGGATACTATTTTTCACGTTATTTTGTAAAGAAGCTATAGGTATCAATAATTATTATAATACAAGTAAGGCCATAAAGTCTTCATCAAGTGTGACTATTTGATTCCTCAATTAGGTCACCGGTGTTTAGCTCAGCTCGGTATTGCGGTCAGTCGGATTCAATGTCACTTGTATAATACGTCGTAACATAGTGAAAAGCGCGTTGAGTGATGTTGCATCAGCACAGGAAGGTGTTATGCGGGATGTAGTCAGTTAAATATTAGTATAGTTCGTCCCGAACTGGACCTCGCAACCTCAATATCTTAACAACCCCTGGTTCGATTTTGCTAATCAGATTCATTTGAACTACTACCGTGTTACCACAAAAGTTTAAATCAGAGATGACTCTCGTTGTCTTACTCAATCCTGGCGTTCCTAATTATTTTACTTGTGAATTTGTTTTAAGTTAGAAAAAGGGAGTGTTAGACGTCGATTATGATCAAGAAAATATTATCACATCTGTTCAAACTCTTGTTTAAATTCATAGCGTAAAAAAATATATGAAGATCCGATAAACGGTACGCAAGTTAACGTCAGATAAAATTTACGATATATTATAAATTTTATACAAACGCCTATTTGCCCCAGTAGACTTAAATACCTGTCTTCGCTCGGTCAATTTTATATTATGTTTTGAAATTGAAGAAAAATTAAAATACTGCCTATCTGTTTGTATATTGCATAGCACCATCCTGCCCGCGGGCCGGTCAGAGTGTGTTCTTGTAACTTTCTCCTCATTGTTTGCGGAATTGCGGCTCACAAAATTATGCCGATATCATAATAAGTAATGACGTTTCGCATACAATATTAACCGGGAAGGAAATTGGGTGGTAAAATTTCTACATCTTTGTGATAAAATGATATTTAAGAGCCCACGTGTGTACTATCTCTGCAGTAAAAAATTCTACAAGCCTTTAAATTTTTGTAAATTTTGTAAATGTAAATGTACTCGTAAATTGATGCTAATTACAACAAAAGGTAGTAATTGTGTTTAAGTAGTCTACTTTAAATGCAGTGTTGACAGTTAATAACTTTTCCTGTTTTCTTGGCAAATATAATAAACAAATGCTAAATAATCTTAGGGCGTTAAAGTATAAATGCTAGTAAATAAGTCATGCCAAAAAAGTTGCTGAACACGCGGCAAATGTTTTTACATTTCTAGTGGCACCTCTGCTCAAGAAGTGCGGTGTCATCAAGAGGATGACCATTCTTTTAATTGTTCATTGTTCATAATCCACAAATATTAAAGAGTTAGTCAGCTGTATAAAAAAGATAGTAAACCAGTCTAGCCGTAACGTATGCGTGTCAGCCACCGTGTTACACAAATTATACAACATTGTGTGTTCTTACTCGTATGTACACTACACCACAACAATATATTATGTATGTACTTAGTTACATTTCATTAGACAAATATCTGTAAATACGTGGATACTATAATGAGTACCTTCTTAAATGGCCTAGGAAACTCAAAATCATGCTACTAACCAAAAACACAAAGTTTAGAAAATGATGTCTGACTGGTTGTTTTCGCAGTAGGTAAAAAGTACTGAACCGATTCCTATGTTGTTTTTACTATTTGGTAGCTTGGAATCTTACGTAATTAGCATGCATTGGATATACCTGTTGTTACATGATATAAAAACTATAAGTATCCATTTTAATATTACCCTGCCTTTTATATTATTAACTATTAACTTCAACAAACCAAAATTTAAATCTTTTTTATAATCGATAATAAATCGATGAGTCAGAGAGACAAAATGTCAACCAATGATTAGTTTTTAATATACCTACACTGTGGAGTCAAGGTTTCCACCAATATACAAAATAATAATCTAAATACACATGCCGTAATATGCGGGTCATTGCATAAATTAATAAATCTATGACATTATAATTGTATAATTCTGCCATGGATTATGCTTAAATTAATATGACGTGTGGTTTAAGTTGTAAGAAATGAATAACCATTATGTGGCCAAATAATTCTGCCCTCACCATAATATTCTTTATCGGTTCTTCTCTATATTATGGACTATTCGGAATGGAATAATCTCATAATCATCGATTTATATCGCAATTAGTCGATACCGGTCGTCAACTACTCGTATAATTAACTTCATGTTAGCGAGTTATGTAGTCTAGCAGTATAAAAAAACGTCTTATTCTACGATACTTTGGCTATACAAAGTATCGCAGAATAAGACGTTTTTTTTTCTTCAAAATATGCATAATTACATATTCACTAAAAAAAATCGCTCATAAAAGACATCAACGCGCGCCTTGTGAACTGTATTGTTGACATAAAAACATAACCTAGATGTAGATAAAAAGATAAAACCATAGGAGATATGTCTCCCGAAACTCTAGAAAAAGAGTAGGTACAGAAGCTACGATAGTTTGGTTATTAAATTAGTTTGATAAAATGCTTTATTTGTACTAACATACTACTTACTAACAATCGATAAAATCAGACATCGATGAACACTGTTCACTGTTCTGAACTTTTTTACGAGATTGTCGTGACTTATCGTGTTATTTTTCAATATCTAATTATCAAAATTGCTTTCTGGGATTCTGGGTATAAAGTTTTTACGCACAGTCCTCCGCCAGAATGTCACGAGAAATAAATTGGAAGTAGCCAATGAAAGCTCTTCACTTAAGCTGAGTTAACTCATAATAGCAACGGTTGCTACAGAATTAGCTTCGGAACTACGAGTCAGATGGTTAGGCGATGAGAGGATATCCAGTGATTGCCTCTGTGATAAATATCAACAGTAGATTAATTACAAGTTATTATAATTATTATCATAAATTGATATAAATAAATTTCAGGACTGACCATTGAACTTGGCAGCCATTTAGATCTCACTTCTTTTGTCGTTGAATTCCACACAGCCAAGGCATATACTTATCATAATAATGAAATTGCCTCTCATTTCGCATTTGGGTTTATAATGGTATTTAAATTAATAACAAATCTATCTATATTAATAAAAGAAAGTCGTGTTAGTTACACTTTTTATAACTCAAGAACGGCTGAACCGATTTGGCCGAAAATTGGTAGGAAGGTAGCCGAGAACCAGGAGAAGGATATAGGATACTATTTATCCCGTTACTACGGGAAAAAAAATTTAATCTTAGGAAAATCCATCTGCTAAAATCGGGTTGTACAGTTGACAGCTGTCACTCAGTTTGACAGCTGGGGTAGGGAGAGAGACAGAGGGAGAGGAAGAGAGATAGAGTGCGAGGGAAAGATATGGATATAGAGGTAGAGAGATAGATATAGAAGGAGAGGAAGCTTTTTCCCATAGAGACAATGACAGGACAACGTCTGTCGGGTCAGCTAGTATAGAATAATTATATTGTGGGAGAGAGGAGCTTTGCGCATCATACTGTTTCTTTAAATTGTGATATTTTTAACTCACCTTGACAATAGCACTGTTTAATAATTCATAATAATATTATCTATTTTTATGACTAAAAGGTTTTCGCCACCGGTCAAGGTAGCTATTTTATGTTCTCGGTAATGTTGCCTTGATGCCAATTTTCAAATTATAAAGCTTTTTGCTTATCGTGCTGGAAATCGAAATTGATTGAACGATTTATATCGGTAAATTATTAGTGGCTAGGTTGTTTTTAATAGTAGATTTTATAAAAAATAGCTTCGTATGCGAAGTAGGCATTTCCAATGCCGAATGGCCATAAGTTGATAATAAATATAATATATCAACTTATTTACATAGTGGTTAATAAATATTAAGTTAATAAAAAAAACTATCGATTTATTTGTAACCAAACAGTGGAAACTGTAGGTAATGAAATCGGTCAGTACCTTTTATAACCGTATGATGCGAAAACACAGACACCAGTTTCAAAAATGTTAGGTACTCGTATTAATATATTCTTCTGTAACATTTTGATGATCTTTCTCCTAGACTAGTTTTGATGTAGCTAAACTGATTTCAGTAAGTACGTACATTTTGAAGAAGATTTGGATGAAGTACAAAAGTAAAATGAGACAATACCAAATAAATCTTATTTATAGCATGCTGACAAATAATTGTATATACTATCAATTACCCAAATGTAATAGCTACAAAAACCATGACTTTTAATTTCAACTTCAATTTTTTGTCGGCGCCAGTCGGCGTCAGTGCACTGCCCCTTTCCTATAAATCATTCTCTGCACATTCGTAATGTAAGCAGTCAGCAAAGCACGTCATAAATTTCAAGCAACACTAACAGACTTGTGACCTGTGCGATTCCGATTTCTAACCTCTACATTTGCCTATTCGACCAGCTTATTCGTGCACTTCTGTTTCATACATACAATAAATTATTCTGTGACTACCCACAATCAATGCACCTTAAAATGTATGAAACTAAATCCAAAATGCTACGTCAGAAATAGAGTTTCAATCGCAGACGGTCTAATTAAAATGGTCTATAATATTGCAAAATGTTTGACCCTAACATAATGAGGCACATTGTTCCCAATATGGTCAATCTAGAGTCGGTAATAGGTTCATAAACTATAATAATAGCTTTAAGATGATAGAGATGTCCTTACACCAACACATTACAATGAAATATAGCGATAGAACGATCACAATCGTTTAGAACGCAATGCCGATTATTCGGAATGCACGATTTTGTTTATTGATATTTTGTTTATGGATGTTAAACATGTGTTTAGGTAACTGCTTAGAATAAGCTTTATCATTAATCGCAAAGTTTAAATAAAATAAATCAGTAAGTTATGAAGATAAGGATTCGGTAATTATTGAAAGCGGAACGGAAACAAAGTATTGAAAGGATCAAATATAAAATAAAATAAAAAATATCCTGTTGCTAATAATTAATATTTAAAACGATAAGCAACTAACCCAACCTAGCTTGACATCTTATTAATGTCAATATTTGAGGTGAAAAAAGCTTTCGAGAATTTAAAACTCTACTTCTGTTCTCTCTACGTTTATCTCTCTCTGAGAATATAAACGATTAGTAGCTGTATCATCTATATTATCAAAGAAATCCTGATATTTATAAGATGCTAGCGTCTGTTCACACTCTTATTATCTCAATTTTTTCTATAATAACGAGTGCGCTCACGTTCAAATGTTAATCTTGTAGGTAATCCTTCTTTAAAATCATTATCCAATAGTGAGTATTCCCCTTTACAATCTTAATCCACACTACAATGTTTGAGATTGTTTATTGCAAAAGCAATTTGCGATCTGACAGCTCACTGACATCAACACCTGCATTAATCGATATTTGGATTAATTCGATACAATGTAATAAAACCTACATTGCCAAATCGTATTGTATTTCAAAACTTACAGTCACGCACTACTTACATTCCAAAATCAAAACGATTACAGATAGAATAACATAAATCGATTAACGATCGAATAACACCTCTCGCTCGGGAGATTAAGATGAATAGGACTGTATTAAAATAGAACATCTCAATTAATTTGAAAAGAACATGTTAATTACATTAACAGTGGGCGAGTTATGCAACTGCAGCCTTTAATGGTTGGACGGCTTTATTAATGATTTTGTTGTTTGTAAAAGGCTTATGTTAATGATTCCTCTACTTACTAAATGGAGCTAACATAATATTATTATTTTGCCTTTTTAAATACGTAACTCCCACTACGTGACTTGGGCCTTTTCTGTGGAAATAAATATTGCCTCTTATCTCTTTCTTGACTGTTAACTATATTGTTTTGTCGTTTAAATGATTGCCCACAGTTATAAAAGCTCAGCATAGAATGGGGCTGGGTCTCAAAGATCGTCGGCAGAACACCCCGATAGGGATTTGGCGAAAGATTACCAGTGGTTTTCCTTCTTCTAGTTGTAAGGTTCACTCCTAAACAGGAATAATGTCAAGGAACACTCTTTATTATCATCTTAATTAAGTTTGTCAGTATTTGAATAATCGAGTCATTAGCAGGTTCGCGTGAAATTAAATTCGAACAGCTTTATTTATATTGTTCCACACAATTTGATTCGATGAACTAATTGACTTTAAATATTGACTGATCGTTGATATGTAGAACTTATTGAATTTAGTCTTGATTGATTCAACAATCGTGCAGAATTAGATAGGCAGGATCCGGCTATGTCTTTGCAATGCCATACTACATACTATAATGTCTTCTGTGGTAACCCCAATTCTAAGAAAACATCCAGTTTACCTAATAAACCGATATCAAAACTGGCAGCACTATTTGAGCTTTTATTTTCGTTGCTATATCAACCTAAGGTTGCTTAATATAACCTTAAATATTAACGTCAATATAAAAAACAAATAAATTACAATCGTACTGAAGTATGCAAGATAGATTTTTAAATGACCATGCTTTTGTGATCTGATATTATTCAGTCCTATACTTTCACTATGTGTCATTGCATTCAATTACATACTTGTAAATGTCTCTTCTGTAGGTTTGTGCAACAGAACCTCCTGGACTTCGTTCCCCCTTCACTCTCAAAACGGAGAAAAGCAAAAGTGCAATTTTTTATTTTGTGTTGCATTGGCAACCACCTAGGCCCATATTAATAAATCAAACTTAGCTCTGAGAGCTAGGTATCTTCAGTGTGCACTTGCTCTTTAGTTCTATTTAATATATACATTAAGTTGTAGATTAGGAACAGAAACTTACTTGATATCTGGCAAATTAATAAATGTCACTCAGCGGTTAAGTGCTATCCGATTATGACACAATTGACACATACAAGACAGTATCTAGTAGCCAGTGCTACATCTCAATATCCATTAATAAAAGCATCAATTTCAAGATGTAGATTACATTTTGAGTGTGAATCAGCTGATAGCGCACTTGGTAGCGCTATTGAGGTTCATTTATTAATAAGGCCCCTAGAAGTAACCGAGTCGCTCTCATCTCAAGAGGTAATAACAAAACACATGCATCTTCATGTAACGTTATCAACGATCTTAAATCACAGTGTGTCACAGCAAGTGTTACTTAATACTGTATTCCAAACAAGTGGCACGAGGGCGATGCGCCTTGTTGCCCGTGCTAATGTCAGTTATAACGAAAGACAATCGCAGCTATCGTTGTAACGTAATGACAATTTATAACTGCTATTGTTGAGATAACAGTTTAGCACGCTAATGTCCCTGATGTGTGCCGAAGGGGAAATGAGGTTAAAAATAAGATGTAGCCGTTTCAATGAAATAGAGAGTGCTAAGCGTGATTTTTACATCTTGACGATATCTTCATCATTTTTTGTACCAAGCAATAAGATTTTTACACATAAAATCTATTGCACCAAAATAAGAAAACGCCATTTTCTAAAGTAAACAACCTTACGTATTTATTGTTTGATGTAACAACGTGTAACAATGGAAAAATTTAATTTAAATTATGGTGAACAGCGGAATTCCGGCCGCACATTTGCGTTAAAATTAGCGTATTTTTCCAATAAAATCATGTTAGATGCCAAAAACCACAGTCAGGTAATAAATTTTAATTGCCTAGAAGGAGCAATGGCTTTGAATAAAGGAAACTGTATCAGATAAAACATAGGTATACCTACTATAGAGATCTGTGCCGATGCCCATTGAAAATTTGATGAATATTTCTGGAAGACTGAATTGCATTTCTGGAAGACAGGCGCATAAAAAAAACCCTGCAGAGGTGAGAGATGCATCGCAAGATAATTCTATGGCAGTGAGATGTTTCAACCAAAACAGCTGAGTCCACAATAGTTGAAGGATTAGACGAAAAACGACGAAGAAAATGGTATAAAAAAGAATGAAGTAAGTAATAGAAGATCGTAGAGCATTCAAAGGGCTGTAGCGCCGCAGGAAATGACTAGATAAATAGTTAGCAAAGCTGATGAATATCACGACATTTGCGCAGCCGCTTCCATTCCCACTGCATCAATGTTAGATCGCTATCAAAATCTCGTAATTGCAAACAAAGAAGGCTTTGTTGTGCATTATGTAACGGCATAGATTGAGAGTTAGTTGCTGCTAGCAACGAAATGAAAACGTAATAAATCCTAGAAACGAGTCTACTTTTAGTTTGGTCCTGTCAAATTACTTGTTGTCACTTTTCAACCTTATGAAAACGAAAGGGACAGCGGCAAACACTTTAGAGCTGTAAAATTAAGTTTTAGCTTAGTTTGTAACCGCAAAATTGGGTCCATTGTATGCAAAACCTCTTAAGCATCTTAGGGCAAGTCGCTATGACATACATTGATTCTGATCCCAACTATGGGACTCTCTGTATCTAGGAAATGAGAAACAACGAGGACCGTGCACCCCGATGATGGTCCCACAAGCAGCGATACTCAGAATAAATACACAGAATTTTGCCCTGGAGTCTGTCAGGATGACGAGCGTACCATGTAAGATTTTACTACCTTAGAATAATAACGAAGAGAAGGATAGTTCCATGCGTAGTTTCACTCAAAAGTGAAGCCACTTTTTATCAATGTGTGCGCGAGTGCCATGTAATTATCTTCTCCAAAACGCACACAAGCGCAACGAAAATCTCGCTTGCGTGTTGGTATTTATTCCAAAAGCGGGGAAAATGAATAAATATTTACCATAAAAGCTTTGATTTCGAGCAATAGCGAGCCAAAGTCCGAACTAGGCACAAAAAGTCTCAGTAAAAACGGCTACACGGCGCTAGCGAGTACTTTACTTCTATGTGTTATTCTTCTAAGGTAAGTTTTGGGTGGCACTGCTCCTGTCTTGTATGAAAGGCACTCACGCGAAAGTACTGCAGCTGCTCCGCTTATCACTTATAAAGAAAAATACAAAGCATCCAACAGAAAATCGCCAGCTGCGTGGCTATATCATTATCTTGATGTCCCGCAGGGTGGCAGGAACCTTGCGTCTAATTAGGTATACAATACACGGCAATTGAATGCGATCTCCGATAGCCGTCGCCTTTATGGGCCTTCGCCTTGTAGAAACGCATTGTGGACGAGATGCTGATAACTATGTAGGGTCAGCCAGAATTAGTTGTGTTTGTGTGAAAAGGTCGAAATGGGAGGCAATGCGCGTTTGTACGACATAATCTCTATGAGACAATAAAATTGGCAATTGTAACCACAGATCAGATGACACAACCTATATAATACGAGACCTTAAATACACTTGCATAAATTGACGCTGAATTTTTAATGCGACATAATTATATCGTAAAGTCGACAATAGATAAAATATTTGCATTCAGAAAGATGTTATTCTGTGCTGTGGTTATAAAAGTCAGAATTACTCCCGTGATAAGACTTTGCTGTATTTGAACACGACTTGATCTGCGATTATTTGAGGACATCGGATTGTAACTACGTGGTCGTACCGCACGGTGCATCTGCATACTGTTTATGGTTCTATCCATTTTCAGATGTTAACTGAGAAAATTAAATATTAAGTTTAGCCCTCTGACTGCATGCGCAATCTTATAGTACGAAGTTATATACAGGTGCGTACTCAAGCAGGATACTAGAGGAAAGGGGGCAACTACTATTTGAACATAGTCACTTCAAATATATATCGAAATAAGTAACTTTGATTCGTGATAAGGTTATTGGCTGCATATACGAGTATACGACATAGAGCTAAGTCACCGCAAAAAAAAAGTTTATATTAATTTTTCCTTTGTATTGTCGCAGGGTGGAGGGCGCCGCGAGTGCTCGGAGGCGGCGTGCGCATGCGGCGAAGGGCGCGCCCCGCCCGCGCCCGCGCCGCACCCCCTTCATGCCCTTGATGACATGCCGCCACCTGTGCTCAGGTAACATCCTATAATCATTAACCACAGGGCTACGCACGTGTAAGACTGTTAAGCTGTACAAGGAACATTCACCATCGCCATTGGTATGATTGTGGAAAAGCAAATGAAGTAGGATTTTTGGTTTGTTTCTATAATCACCGTTTGTCGTCGCATATCTCTGGTCAAGAGACCCCTTACATAACTTACAACGGATAAGGTGCCTGCCTAATGATCTGGGTAAGAACAGTGCAGAGTATTGAGAACGGCCCATAGAAAAATAGCAGGGCTGGACTAAGATAGCAGTTGGGGCTTTATAGTGAGAATCTTATTAATAGAAAAGGTTTTAAATTTTACTTGATTGTCCAAAAGGAGAGTTTTCATTTTTCGGACGTATGGCGCGTTACCTTTGGCTGCGTAGCATGAGTGTAACTAACTGAGAACAATAGCCAATACTTGAACAGTCAGGAAGTGATTCATTGAGGATTCCCTGTGGTTAGCACCACACACATAAGTAACAAAAGCAACCCTATACTTATTTACTTAAAGTCTCAATTACATAAAATTTCACCAGTTTTTTTGCTTCAAGAAGGTTATTGACTCTTTGCGTGATTGGAATTTTATAATTGTTGTAATATTCTTTCGTTTCCTTGAAAATAGCGAACCAAATTGTTTAAGTGCAAGGTTTCTCTATGTTAGTACGTAGTGATTTCAAAGACGGATTTTATATCTGTCGGCTAAAAGTTATAGGGCAATAGTAATAAAAATAGTTTAGTAGCAATTTTCGTATTCTGTACCACAGAGTATTGGGCTTTCGCAGCACAGTGACGTGCGGGTTATTCACAGTCTATATAATAGTCTATATAAAAAAATATACAGTTCCGATACACACCAAACCGATGCAGGTGTGATATTTACACAAGAATAGGTTACAAACCGTAATCCATAATGTTGTAGTATTCACATGTTCTTGACCGATTTCGTAGTGCCCTATTGTGCGCTCGCAATGACGGTAATGCGTTTACCAATTATTGTTTAGTCATTTTCCTATTGTAGTGGTCAACGGCTTACGAAACATAGTATATTGTTATGGGTGGTCAACGGCTTACAGAAATATGGTATTACATAATTTATTGGTTAAGATTTGTGATGAGATTTTGGTCATAAAATGCCATGGCCTTTTATCATATTATTATTGATCTTTGAACTAACATTGGAACTGTTGGAATGGCGCTAGAATATAACTTGCGTTGTTCCAGACTGCACTTAATTATGAAATCCCTAAATTTCGTTAGGAAATTCAATCTTCTATAAACATTGGACCAACCCACTTTCGCCGTTCTCATCTTTATGTCATCACACAATGTGTAAATGTGTTGAATCGAAATAAATCGCAATTAGGAATCCCTTGAACTGCCAGTCAGCAATGTCGCTTTGGACTTTAAAATGAATATAGTTTTTCATTGATCCCTTATTTCCAGATCCAACCCGATATTTACAGAGGAAGAGGAGCAAGAGGTAGTCATAATAGTGGACTCGTTGGAGGAGCCGCTGGAGGGTGAAGTGCCGGAGCCTCCGAGGGTGCCGCGGCGGGCGCCTTCTACGTCTTCAGGTCAGTCAATTTACATCACAAACCCTGTATTAACTAGTTTACGAGCAATTTTGTCAATTAGAAATCGCTCTCTGTACCTACCTCTACCTATGCTGTTGTTGTTATATTTTTTGTTCTTCTACGTGACATTACCGTATGTAATCTTCCTTGAATCATGACTTAAAGATCTTTATTGTCTTAAGAAGTTACAAAATCTACCAGCCCGTTGTGTTTTTCTTATTATGGTCTGCTCATCTCTTCGGTCTTGTGATTTTGTCTTATCTCTTCAGACTATACCTAATCAACAGTAAAAATGTTTTCGAATGGCGCTTAAGTTACCGCCCATGCCTGTGATATCTCTCGCTCTAGCGATGAAATATAGTTAGAAATAGAGATGTAATGCCATACGGTCAAAAACACAAAATTGATGTCTCCCTAAACTAAGGTTTAGAGGAGGCGGAGGCTAAAAGGAGGCTTAAGAGCCTCCTTTCAGTTTTCTCTAAAGCAAAACCTTGATTCTGCCAGGGTACGGCAGCGGCGGCGGCAGCAACGGACGCGTGTCACCAAACTTACCAAAGAATGACCAGTTCGTGACAGAGCAGAGGCTCTCGCCGGACAAGAACGATGGATCTCAGGGGTCGGACTCAGACGGGAGCCCCGGCTGCACGCTCTCCAGGAGCCTGAAGGAGGACATTAGGTCGTGTTTAGGAGCATGCAGGTAAGAATCGGGGCTGATTGAGATATAGAAAAACTATGGGGTAGATTTATGGAACAAAATATTTGCCATTTTTATGTTACTCTACAATTCGGTTCAGCCGTTTTGGCTGAATATGGATGGCTGAGATGGAGTTATAACTTATTCTGAAATGCAAGGAAAGTAGAAAGAAATAAAAAGACATCGTAGCCCTCGCGTACACATTGCGCTATATCCTACGGGGTGTATTTTCATATTCCACTTCAGTGTCATTCTCACTTTGGTGTAGTTTAAACAGTTTAATTTACAACTGTTCTAATGATAGGTAATTTGCCAAATAATGTGTAATCAGTGTCAAGTTTAGTTAGGTATCGATTAATTTCTAGATGGGAGACGGACGTAGGCGAAGTAGTAGAAGCAGCAGTACGCGGCGCGGGGGGCATTTCTGCAGCCAGGGCGAGACTGCACGCGGCCCTGCTAGCTTTGCACGAGCCCCCGCCTCGGATCCCCAACCGGGGCCCCTCGCTGCCTTACTGCGGCCCTGGCGTGCGCCCCGGTGACGTCACAATGATGGCGAAAAATACGGAGATGTCTTTACTGGTACGTTATTGTGATTTTTAGGGAAGTTGCGAGTGTGTAATACTATTTAGGGGTTACCTGCTGGCCGATTAGGCTACACCCCAGTTCGTACACTCAAAATAAGGCCATCTTAGAACCCGACTTAAATTTTAGGTTGGATTATTTTAGTGGCATATCACGCACGAGTAAAAGCTCAGTTTTGTTGAAATATGCTGTTTGGAGGCTTTTGTATGCTTGAGTATAAGTAATCAAATAACACCGCGAACGAAGCCTAGTAAAAGCAAGTGTAGCGAGTGTAGTGTATACACAGGTAGAAGACCACACGCAGTAACCATCGTAAATTCGTAATGCATTGCACCAATTACCACAATCGGCACAATAAAAACGGCATTAGCAACAAGAACCAACAACGTTGAGGCCGTTACTGTGTGAAAGCGGCCAGAGGTGGACTACCACTCGACCGGTAAAACCTTGGGTTCAAAGCTTCTATCTTTAGATTATTTTAAAAGGAAAACAAATTTATAGACTTCGTTATCAATAAGCTGTATTTTATTGATTTCTAGAACTTGACACTGGCTTTAAATGCACAAATTGTGCGAACCCATAACTTATGACAACACAAATATAGGTAATCAACAGGGATGCACTCCAGCACTGGGGCCCAGGGCTACGAGGCCCTTCCTAATTTCTGTTCCAAATTATACATAGCCTGTAAAATTACGCAACACTAAATCACCATCGAACGTTTGTATTTAGCATGCTATTTAGTTTCTTTCATTGTAAAAAACACTCATCACTAAACTGTGAAGATCGTATATCATCTTTACTTTGTATTGTTTGATACCATCGGCTTCATTATACGCTGATTTGCGTGAAGTTACTTCTGTATTGTTCAATTACGTTTTTACATCGAGAATGGTAAACGTTTTTATGATGATTATTTTGATTTTATGGCCTATTAGGAACTTCGAAATACAGGTACGAATTATGATAGTTTGTTTGTTGGGGAAGGGCAACGCAGTAGTGCGTATGAGTAGTTTTGGCCTTCCTTTTGATACCCTTTATTTCCGACTGTAGGAAATATTCTTGTTTATGAGATTATTAAATGTTTGATACTCCATGAACTCAATCTTGTTCTACAATTTTAGAAGCCTTTTACTACCAACATTTTTACTAATTATTTGACTGATGGCAATCGAATTTATTTATTTAACTATCAAGCCTTTTTATAAACGTTGACATTGCAATAATTAAACTCAACATAGGGCTTCTTTAAATTTTTGCAACAAAGTGAAGCGACAAAATGTTTTGCATTAAATTGAAGCCAATTATGGTAAATACGTTTTTATGATCCATACTTGTGATGATGTTGCGTTATCTGTTGGTATTTTATGTGAGTCGAATAAAATTAACATCGCAAGCTTTAATAGCTGATGGGATTTACATTTATAACGATTATTAAATCTGAGAGAACTTTGCGGCTAGGGTAGGTACAATAAGTATTGGAACCACTTAAATGTTCGAAGATAAACTTTTTTTATCGTTGAGACTGAAATAAAATTCTGAATCTTGTTTTACAAGCTTTTGAGTTTGTCTCAATATGAAATAGCCATCTTTAAAAAATGGTGCTATTTATATAAAAAATACATCATAATATCTTTAAGGTTTAGGTTACGCCTAATACAGATACGTATACTCAGAAACTTAGGTGATCCACAAATACCTATTTTATCAAAATTTAACACTACTGGTCATCGGATTATAAAAAAAAACATAACTCGAACCTCCTCCTTTTTGGCAGTCGGTTAAAAACAACATTTTACTTTGGGAGATGGTCACATAATTATTATAATCGTTTGAAATATTATTGAGACTGCTGCACGGCTAATAAACAAAAACACCAAATAACGCGGGTAGTTGGAAACAACACCTGCCGCTCCGGACGGTGATACCCGCATTCACCAGTCTTCTCGTGACCACGGCCGATGTAACTTGGTCGAAACGTCGAGGTATGTCAAAATTATATATTTTGATATTCGTTTGTGCGCGAATTAGACCCGTTTAAATACTAATTAACATGTATTCAGTTCGCGAAAGTTTAAGAACTTCTAACACCAAATAAATTCAAGTGTCCATTCAGAATAAAAATTAGTTCGGAGAATTTTAAAGACCCTATGTTGTTAACTCGGTCATGGCGTTGCTGTACGTGGATAAACTGTACAGTAACGCGTGTATGACCATTATCACTTCTACTCAAAGTTCAAGTTGTTTGTTTTATGCTGAAGTAACTTATATATTACTTTAACAAGTCAAATCTTTCTCATAATATGTAAATAACAATAATAAAAACACTAAATAGTATTTACAATAATATTTTATCTTATTATATATATATATAATTGGAATCTCGGAATCGACTCCAACGATTTTCATGCAATTCAGTATATAGGGGGTTTCGGGGGCGATAAATCGATCTAGCTAGGAATCATTTTTAGAAAATGTCATTTTATTCGTGTTTTTTTTATGTTTTTTTTCTTTAAATAACCAGTTCATATTTTTTATTATTCTATCGGTAAGATCGAAAAATATTATTCATATTTCATCATTTTATTAGTAATTCGTACTTAAATATAATTTCCAAAAAACACAATTTATAAAAAAAATAAAAATACCGAGCACAGCTCGGTCATCCAGATATTTTTATTTTATAATACAAATGCTTGTTAGTTTCAACCGTAATAGGTACTGTGCAGAATTCACTTGCCAAATGAGTGATTCGTTTTAAAACAAACAAACAGGACGGCCACGTTTTATGCATAGAGACTACATTTAAATTAGCAAAATTTTAGTATTCTACAATGGTAGATTTGCCAATGCATCAGTCATTGAACGTAATTTTATTCTGCTTGGATACGCCTGGCACAATTTTGTGTTTAGTATTCTACATCCAAGAAATCATATTTCGTATGGATCATAAATAATTATTTTCAGTTGATATGCATTTATTTACAAAATAATATAAATCACCAGCTCTTTTTGTTGCCCACACTAGGCTTTCACTACGACACTTATTTAATTTTAATAACATTAAGATAAACCAAATATTGTAGTCTTAAGCCAAATATATAATTATATACCGTGGAGTTAAAATTAATAAAATAAGTACCTAAGTAGGTAATTTAAAGCCTTGATATTTTACTTGCATATTTTTGTATGCCCACTCGGCAGAGGCACATCTAAAATATTTATGATACGAATAATTAGCATATTCATCGTCATTGATTATTTTACTGTTATTGGAAGTAAGTAATATTATATTAAGCATGCTGTGTTCACCTTTAGAAAGGCGTGCATATATATGATGCCTTGTATACAACCTGTGTAACATAATATGTATATTGTCCAGTTTAGTGAATGTAATAAATAATAATAACAATAATAAGTAAATATATATTAAGTACTAGCATTGCCCAGCGGTTTCACCCGCGTACGCTATCATCCCACAGGAACCGTTACATAATTTCTACGAAATAAAGAGTATTCTATTTTCTATTGCTGTACTTAGCTATAATATTGTATACCAAATTAATGTGAAGAGAGGACAAACACATACACACATTATTTCGTATTTATAGTATTAGTAGGATGCTTTCTATATAAACCCTGCTGACCACTCCTGATTGCATCCGTAATCGATTTACATTTTGAAAGGCATATATTATTGTTTTTTAAGGCATATTTGTGTTTTAAGTATGTTATAATAATTGAAAGTAATAAAGCGCCTTGACTAGTCACATAATTGTAAAACCTGACCTACCTTAATTAGCTTACGTTATTATACCAAAATTTTAAGCTAATTCGCATAAAAACTCTATTTTTTACATGGTACCTGACATGCTACATGATCACCTAAAAAAACAACTTACTACCAGAAGCCAAAATAATCAATCACATCCAATTACGCTCGCTAACACCTTGTAATTAAGATCAAGTCATCCGCAAAATTAATTTTGTACATTTGACACCCCCAATAAATACATCAATTTTAAACTCTATTTCCGTAGAGATAAGAGCAATAAAAGCGCTGGATGGTTTTTGTTGGTCAGTAGATATGCAAAATTTGAGTGTTGCCAAAGTGATCTTGAACTATATAACATCTAGTACATTCACTCGCGGTGTCGGAATTATTTTACACTAGAATTGGGCAACTGGTAATACTGGAATGCAACGCGGTCCTGCCTTAGGATGCCTGGGCGAATATTCATGATAAATTTATTTTAACTGTGCCTATTGCCAAGTCAACAAAAGATTAACTATTAACTAACGAGTTTTTATTTTAGTACCAATTTATTCATTAGTTAAAGAATAATACTTACCTACCTTCTGTCGTGGGCTTTTATGAAAATGAAGACGCAAAATCCGTACAGACTTTTACTATTATAGTGGCAATATAATACAATTCTAGTTTATAACAAAATGTTAGAAACTGTCAAAAATTTCTATCAGCTATTCTCCTGCAGCCAAACGTCACATAGTCAGAGGCTCCGATAAGTTCCTCTATTAAATAGTATGAACCGCACTATCACCGCAAATCGCTGTTAAAATCTCCAATTTTGACAGTTTTATTACACGAAAACATAACAGCTAGATGTCAGAGCAACTGTCAAAATTGGCGGCCTGCTACGGCAGATGGTCCGCCATATCGTTACATACCACGCAGCGCGGGGCATACACTGACCGCCAGGCTGCCTTGCCGTAGGCAATGCCGTTGCGATAACTAAGTATGTACAATTATGTACATTGTACATACACGAAACTCGATGTGCGGGTGACGAGGTAAATTTAAATTGGATTATTCGCGCGAATATACGTTTCTGAACATATCTTTTAATACAAAAATATGTCTACATTATCTTTGAGTTTATCAGTCTCTGAAATCCGAGAACATTGATTTTCATACAATAGTACGTTTAACTTTACCTAACTAATGTGAAAATTACGCGTTTACATAATACGGTGGTTAACACTAACATCTCATAATGGTGAAATAAGCACTATAACCCAGTGAAATGTAGGTAGTAGTAGCAGAAGCTACGTAAGTTACGTGCAGTTTACTTACCATGGCTCCGGTCGATCCCGGTTGTTATCGATCGCTACCAGTCGTTAAGCCACGTCAGAGGCCGTTGGGCGGCCTGATAAAATCTACATTATAATGTTTTAGTTTTAATTTTGTTTTTAATTACCCAATGATTTTGTTGATATAAATTCAACATAATAGTGAATCGGGTATTTGACTAATTAGTCGCGTTAATTAGGTAGGTATATTGAAAGTTGGGCTTTCAGGAAAAAAGACCCGAGTTGCAAATAAGGTCAGAGATAAGCTATGTATATACCATTTCAAATAATCATACATGATTAAACAAGCCCATTGAAATTTTGTAAATTCGCAGAATAACATAACTAAGCCTTTTTCTCTTCGAGTGTACGCATACGTAATAAGTTTTACTATACAAATTCATACATATGCATGTAGTATAAGATACGTAGCGGCGTTTTCCACTAACCCCTTTATTTATAAACATTATTTAAACGTCACTTAGATATCTTTCACTGTCGTAACATTATAATATAGCATAATTAGATCTGATTTAGTACAATTATGTCAACACGACTCTTATAATGTTAATGATGATGGTAAATTACTCATTGGAATTTGTAGCAAGGACGGTTCTTGATATTATGAGATATTAAGTCTTTAAAGTTATTTCGATCAATGGGCATTTAATAATTAATTGATATACTTACTTACACGATTTTTAGTTTTGTTAGAAGGCAAAGTCATTGTAATCATTGAGTTACTTTTGCGGTTTCGACAAAGCGTAAACGGATTTTCTCCTAGTTGTAAAAGTAATGTTTAAAATACATGCTTGATAGATGACTTGGCTATGAGATTTGGCGTGATGAGAGTGCAGTATTAAATAAATTAATGAAGATAGATTAAATACATGTCAATGTTAAAGAGAAGTGAGTCTACGGTACTTCCTTGTGACACGCCTCAGTAAGGGAAATCCTCAAAGATCACATCGATGCGATATTCTTTCGTAGCTGCTTAAAAAAAGGGCAAATGTATAAACCGACCTTCACATGTATATATAATAATATATATATATAATACTTGTAGTATTAGTACTAGTAATTTCATCATAAAATTCTTATTAAGTTTGTTGCTTCGTTCTATTGTCGATGTCGGTTAGCATGAAAGGAGCCCGTTCGTCGGCCTTCGTCATTTTGTCATACGCATCCGTTCTCCGGGGACGGTCGACGATTTACTGCTTACTATCGAATGTTGCGACATCGTAATCACCGCAATTTACTTTGACTATTATTTAAGGTGAGTCGTTTTGGTTTAGTGTCTTGCTTCTAATGGTAGATACCTACTGTTATTGTAGCTGTGTTCGTTGCCTCCTGTGTGGATAGTGCAGGGCCTCTTTGGAGGAAAACTGATGATTTCCGTATTACTACGTCTTCCGAGTTAGTACGACGCCCAGTGGGAAGCGTAAGATCATAATATTTATAGGTCTATTTAATGGAAAGTCGCGGTTGTTTAACCAGGAACTGCTAGCACTATGTAACAACAAGCTTACAAATACACATTTCTTCAAATTCAAATTCAAAATGTTTATTGTTGAACTGATTACAAAAATGGTAGATTAAAGAGGGTTATAGATAGACACAACAGTTTATCCATTTCGGACATAGTTACTACGTCCGTGACGTCTACAAACAATAATGCTGTAAAAAAAAGTAGGTATATACTACTTCCACCGGATACACTATAGATTACACGAAGCATTAAGCCAAAAAGAGACTAAATAATTACTTATGCAATTTTTTATACGGTAATTAAATAGGATCTCTTTTTACTTTAGATACTTTTATAGAATACAGTATTGCACTTTTACATTATATTCTTACAATAATAAAATTCTGATTAAAAGTTAAATTAAGACACCTCAATATCTTATTTAATCTTTTGATGTGTCACAGCTGCTAGTAACCAACGAATTGCCAGAATCCTATAAACTATATTGAAACAATTTTCACTATCTATCTAATTCTATAGCGAGAGAAGCCTGCATGTGCTAGTAACTTAGTAAGTTACGACTGTACTTAGCATACAGTTCCACTTCAGGTGATGTAACGTCTTGCATTTCCGGAGCTTGGTCTCTTGTAGCCGGATGACTTGAATTTATTGGATAGAATATAGTTTATGGTTCCACTTTTCAACACAGATTATGTTTAATAACGTTGTTTATAATCACTTTATAATAATAACTGATTGATTATTAAAAAAATAATGATATTCATTAATCTCCAATAATATAGAAGTATACTTTCCAAAGTTTCAAAATTGGCTGACCTTACGATTTTTAGTAGTAACACGATCCTCACGAAATCTTATTACATAATATTCCGTGGTTGAGTTACATTAATTATTAATTATAACTAAACCATGACAAATAGCTAAAAGTAGTTTTCTTGTGCGATTTTCTCAACTTTATGCAACAGCAGTTGCTTAGTTATCGACTGTGCACTTTTGGACGGAGGCATCGCAAACAAAATATACTTATACATAGGGATATTGTATACAGGTACAGTCCGCGACAAAAAGCACTAAACATCCAAACTTAATTTCTTATTCAACGTATCATTTTATGACTTTGCTTTGTTGCGTTCATAGAACTGAACTGTAACAGTAAGGTATATATAAGTTATAGGTACATAAATATTATAAATATAGCATTGTGTTTCATCATTAAAACTAATTTACTTAGGAGTTACAGATAAGTAAGATGAAACGAATACTTATATCCACCTAAAATACCCGTGGTACGAATAATAAACTAAAAATTACACTGTCAATTGGGACATGCTTAGCGACGTTTGTAACTGACTGTACAAAGATCGCAATGGGAGCACGTTTTCCATTATAAGGCCTTTACACATCCGTATTCCGGATCTGGTTTTTCTATAGATTATCGAGTAGCATTACGTTCAGGAAAGTGTACCAGCTTCTTTTGACGTTAGGTAACAACGATGGATCTCGACGACTCAATCGTGTGAATGTAGACGGTGGGAAGTGTTAATTGGTAATTAGTTTAGTTTTAAAAAGCGTTAAGATTTAATACGCTTCCTTGCAGAGGATTGTGGGCTGATCTTGGGTGAAATTACGATTCCATTCAATTGCAGGTGTTCATTTTTCAATAATGAACTATTAATCACCAATTCTGTTCAAGATTAAGCCGATTCAATTTCGTTCGATTCTGTTTCCCAAATTTCCCCTGACAAACTACGTACCTTTGTTGCAATCAAATTCAATAAAAACTGAACGATTGACGATTAATTAATCAATACAGTTACCACGTTTTGACAATTATCAGTTAATTGAAATCGCTTGCAACTAAAGGCGTTTGCTTTTCAACTCATTATTTTCTAACCTCCTGAAACAACTGTTTGAAATGTCTGAAAATCTGTTCACCAGATGGGATTGGGGTCACATGCTGACATATTTAACCTAATGCTAAAAAGGTAATAGATATCATGTCAGCACAGATGTTAATATAATGACATAAGTGCCTACATAATATCTGTTTAGATTTCTCGCCTCTCAAGCACCCTTGTAGAATTTAGGTCCTAGGTTACAATATTTTTTTAATGGCCTTATAATCAATGTAATAATTCATCCTATGATTCTTAATCAATTTCAAGCTGTTTTCAAGTGCTATATTTGACGTTAGCTTTTGAAACGAAGTGGTACTCTGCCACTTGAATCAACTGTCCATGACGGATCCAATATTTGCCGGCTTCTTACAAAACAAGAATTACCCAAATTAAACCTCAAACTTGTTAAAATTCAAGCAAACATTTGAAAACTGTGATTTATCTTCAAATGTTTCTTTTTGGAGATCTGAGTAAACATACTCCTTGAATTAATAAAGATATGCCGATGACTTTATCAGGCGATCAGGTTATTTGAGGTTTTACTGGCAAGTTTTTTCTAGTTATGACTTCGCACGGATTGTGCATTTAGCCAGTATGAAGTATTATAATATTTAAGTATTTCTTATTGGCAAGTTGTGAGACAGTTTTTATAATAATTGTCGTGGGTCGATCATCCGCTTCCCATCCGATATAAGTGCTGCAAGTTTTGTTACTCTACAGAAAGACAACCTGTGACAGGTGGACACTTCGCTGATCTTATAAGGGTCCTAAGTTGTTTCTTAGCGCTCTTCAGTCTTCGGCCGCAGTAATAGGTGATTATCATTTGCCGTATTCAACTGTCAACTAGCAGAAACAGCATTTTCATGGAAACTTCCAAACAATCAATCAATGTTGTTTGTTTTTTGAATTAGGAAACTCCATCCATGGTTCGGAGATTATCAGGCTACGCAAGAACAATGGAAACCTGCACATAACATACGAAAAACTGAGTATTGATCCTCAGTATTCTCGTTGGGTTGCCGCACAAGCCACGGCTCCGCCACCATCTTGACGTTTTCTTCTATCTCGCTTTATTCTTTAGTTATCTGATGTCATCAATAAAGCGGAAACTATATAGTGGGGCACATATTATTGGCCACGTATAAAGTCTCCGCACTCTAGTGCTCCATCGGTTCTACTGCTGATATTTAAACAGAATAAACAACCGTGTTTGCATTGCGTCACTGCGCCTGCGCCGGTCTTGAAACGGCTTCGGCGGCATTTTCGCAACTTAATTAATGACACTTGGATGCCCGCACGCGACGTCCACCGGCATGCCACCTGCGGCACCTCTCGTGAATTCCTGAAAACGGTTCAGTAAGTATTTGATAGGCTCTGTGGGGTTGAGCAAACCAGGTCGAAACGTGAACGAGTCTTTGGTCATTTAATTTTGATGCATCTCGTTCTTATGTCCAATGTTAGAGCGATAGTGGTCGATAACATCCTATGCCACCCTGTTTACATTTCGGTCTCTTCACTAATTACTTAATGTTATTGTAATAACGGTTCCGTGCAGCTTTTGATACCATTTATATTAATTTAACCTTATGCTAGGTAATCTTTCATCTGTATATTTTATTTTTGTAATGTTTTATTTTATTTTCGTCGTGTTTTCATATTGTTTTTTCCTTGGTGAGATGTTAAATGTATCAACCGTCATTCGCCAGTTGAAAGGACGTTAGTTATTATTTATCTGTGGTCTGTAGGTATGTGTGGTAACCTAGAGGTATTATAATTTCATGTTAAACAAGAAAACAGAAAGCGACCGGATACCTTTATTGAAATTATTACATCCGTTCGATGGCAAAATTATCGAAATTGGGTTGCGTTCTGAATTTTAAAGAATGTCGCCTTGTTATGCATAGGTACTTATTGGCGAATTTGTTTGTAAATGGAAATTTATTCTGATTGTTTGACCTACATCTAGGGCATAAATAAATAAGTATTATACAATTATACATGCCTAAATTGTACCTACTAGTTCACAAGAGACACGTAAAACCTGACAAGTTCCAACCAGCCTCCAAGTAAAGCAGCTGCAACACACACACACACTTGGCTACAGAACCCTATCAAAAGCAATCGATTAAGGCCTTAATCAAACTCACACTTTAAAAAGTAATTAATGTTCGTTAATTATCCTACTAAATAGACAGCGAGGGCTGACAAATAATAAGTAACACTTAGTCGACAAAATTATTATATTAAAGCCTCAAGCAATTTAAGTGCATTATTTCATATCAATTATATTTGGTTGGTTCACTAAAAATTTCCGCGTTACGCTTTTTGATAGTCAAGTTATATCGTGAACAAAGAAAAACAAATACCTACTAAGTCAACAATTTCACATTTTCGATTACTTAACCGCCAAAAACTTTATTCAGCGTTATTACAAAATATTTAATTTGATTAGTCGAGGAGCTTTCTCTCGAGACTAGAGCGAGACATGCGTCTAACGCTCAATTTACCCCATGCCTTTGAGCTCAAGTGACGCAACGGACGCACTAAAACGCATGGTGGCGGGGGCGGATTAAGGGCGGGCGATTTTGGGCTACTTATTTATAAAAGATACGTACATAATAGTTATAACGCCTTTACAATTTAGGAGGTATCAGCTGTAGTTGTGTTCTCTCTCGTTTAAAATAGTCGATGCTTTTATTGGTGCCGTCAATCGTGATGACTTTCAAAACAATTTTTGGTAGGCTTTAAAATCATATCTCAATAATTTACATGAATCTGTTCAAATATTTTCGTGTGGCGATTGACAGTTAAGCTATGATTTTATACCGGTGCCGCGCCAGCGTGACCGTTCCCGAGTTGAGAGCTAAATTGACTTAGATGTTCAATCAAGCTTTCAGCGTATAAAATAGATGGCGACAGAAAGTGTCTTTAAAAGTCTAATTTAATTGCCAACACCAATTATAATTCATGTAATTACTTCTATCTTTCCAATATCAATCTCTTTCACTGTCAATTTTGGCCCCAAACTCTCTCCTTGAGTACGCTCCCAAATGACGGATGCAATGCGACAGTGTCAGATGTCGTGAGACGTTAATGACACAGGAAGCAATCGTGTCGTGTGGTGTCATTTATTTTACGTCATATTTTAGCAGAAGCTAGAATGCAGCTATCAAGAAAGTTAAATTACAGACGAGTAACGCAGGCTGGGTTAATTATCAATCATTATAAATATTTGAACCTTTTTAAACGGGAACTTTTAATCGTAATAAAAATAAACTAACCTGATTTTACACGTTTTATTTAGGTACCTACGTTAATTTAACTTAAAATCTACTTCATTCGCGTTCCAACTAATATTATCCAACGAGCTAATCTAAGAAACAATAACTTCCATACGTAAGTTAGGTATTTATTTAATCATTCATTAATTTTATAATGAAGTAATAATTTACTTATACACGAATTCGTTAGTTACATAATATATCTCACCAAATGTTTCCCAATACACACAGTCTGGCATTTACCCAAGTATTTGCTCATTATAACTGTTAAAAAGCCTCCGTTTCATAACAGAGCGATTATTTAAAAACTATTAACTTTACGAGGCTCATGTGTTGCTGACACACAGCTGCTTAAGACGACAGGCATGTAAATTTTCATATTGATAAAATAAATATCCTCAAATACGACACAGTGTCTGTAAAAATATATTTTGTCTTACTTTAAAACCATAAGTTGATGTAATAGCCCAACTGCCGAAGGAGGGCTATGTTTTTACTATAGTTGTTCTTTGGTAGTGAAAATAATTATCGTGCATAGGTTAAATCCGGGCCGGGTGGATTATGGTGTAATCCACCTCATGAAAGCGAAGCAAGACCCGTGATGAGCAGGATGTGGATATGGCTTGTGATGTCGATGATGATGATAGGTCGATCGGTTAATAATACCAACGTCCTAACTAGAAGGATTATGACATTATTTTCCCTGGATTTTAAACGCGTAGACTTCAGTTTAATCTCTTGCATTATTCATCAACAATAAATTATTTTTCAGTAGATAAATCCGTAAAATTATTATGGTTTTGGCAAATTTTGAATTACTGCAAATTTTTTTGTAAAGAAAAAATTGTGGTTGTATAATCCTTACGCCCGTGTGTCACAAACCCAGCTAAATCATGTCATTCGTATTTACGAGTGCGGGCACACATAACTAGTTAAAATTCGGGGTTTTAATTAAGAAAATGATTGTTTTGCCTATTAATCTTATACTTTGTGTGTGGCGCCTTTTAATTAATTTGACCTAGGGCTAGAGTTACAATTTTTGTGAGGTTGAGATTATGTTTTTTGATAATATACTAACAAATGTATTATACTTATTTATATTATATATTTGACTTGACTTTACTTATACAGAAACTGGCTAACAGGAGATGGAAACAGACTAGACGATGCTGTGCTAAAAACTATTACTATATATACAAAAGGTTAAATAAATAAATACAAATATAAGAAAATCTTACAAATAGTTCTAAATACAAATGGTTTTTTAGCTAAACAATCATGTTGAGACTGATGATTAAGGGGAACCCATACGTTTTCGATCAGCATTACACATTCGAAATTCGGCCCTATAGTGAATGACTTCACTAATAATTAAAATCCTTCGAATTCAAAATACGACTTAACTTTTTAACGGCTTAATTTAACATTACGATATACTATCTAGGCTAACTAGTGTTATGCCATAAATAAGTGTGTTATGTCAAGAATGTGGTCTGCTCACATTGCGCGCAGCAAGCGAAGGAGCAAGGACCATTTTACCATTATTTTACGAAATACCGAAATAATAATGCAAGACTGCCTTGACCCGGAGCCAGGGGGCGACCTTAAGTGTGAAGATGCGTTTGATCACTGATTTGTGTGTTGGTTTGATTTATGTCAATTTGAACCATAATAATGATTAATTTTACCTGATGGCTATTTTGCCTTAGGCATGACTCGTTTGTAGGTAAAGTTTCTTGTATTCCGTATTTTATCCACTAAATACTTTCAGTATTGGGAAATGAACGTCATTTATAGGTATACATTTTTCGTAAGTAGATAGATATTTGTTACCGTAGGGCGAGCAGGAACCTCTATCGAGAAAGTATTCGGTACTTAACTGTCAAATTTGTTTTAGATTTGATCAGCGCCTTGCAATATCGACAAGATGCGTACGCTTGCTTTATTGTAGGAGTACTGATCAAATCTAAACAAATTTGACAGTTAACGCATCGAATACTTTTTCGATAGAGGTTCCTGCTCGCCCTACACGGCGAATGGTACTATCCTAAACGGGTACCGGGGCTGATCACACGTTTTGCCTAGTAGTACCGGAATCAAGCCTATTCTGCAACTAGACACACTGACGACAGCAATAAGAACTAATCATTGTTCTCCAATTTTCAGGCAGCCAGCGCGCTCTTCACCCTAGACGCCGCGCGGGGCGAAGCCCTGTCTCGCCGCCTGGCGCGAGGGGAGCGCCGACGCAGGCGCTGCCGGCTAGTCCTGGCCGTCGTGGTGCTGCTGCTACTCCTGGCTGCCATGGGAGCTGTGGAGCTGTTGATGAGCCGGGGTCAGAGGGTGTTCGGTGCTGCTATACGATGATGGATAACTTGGCTGTTCCAAGGAATTAGTAAGGAATCGGCAGTCGGCTGAATAGTGGTATTCTATTGTAGTATTCTAAAAGGCTTGGATTGCAGGATGCAATGTGGCAAGCAGATTATTTCATCATCATCTAAAATCTAAATGATGATGGTTAAAGTGATTTGCTTGTTACGAAATTCAATACAGGTAGAGAAAAACTTGCAGGTAAAAAGAATCTAGTAAACGGAGTTATGTATGCGCAACTGCCTTTCTATTACTCATCTTGCTCGAAATGTCTCTCCAACGAACTCGACTAACTTTTAAGTAGCGATATTATTGTATTTGTATAATTCTGAACGATGTTATCTAAACGAACGTGCGTTTTATTATTTTGTGATATAGTTAATTACTTAGATGTAGCAGATATATACCTAGGTATGTATCTATGTAGATCTTTAAATATTTCTGCTTTACACGACCGAACTAGTTAAGATATGAAATGTACCTATAAGGAATACATTAAGCACTCACTTTTACTTTTATTTTTGTTGGCAATGTTTTTAATTAAAACACAATACGAATTAACAAAACAGATAAACTCAACCAATAACATATAAAAAGTCACCAACTATACAAACAATAACGCAAAAAATAAGACAAACTGCTTTTCGTAAATATCAGTTTGTGTACCAACTCATAAAAATAGTATCTAGTCTAGAAATATATATAGATATATAGGTAGTTTATATTTCTTTATTTAAGTAACCAGAGTTCTAATGAAATTGTGGTAGTACCTATACTCGTATATTATATTATCCACCAATCCGGACCGGGACGCAGTGGTGGAATATAGCCCTCACTTTATAAAGTGATGGAAGGCCTGTGCCAGCAGTGGGCTGATAACGCTTGATGATGATGATGATGTATAATATCAGGGTGGTGTGATAAATAATTATGATAATGTTGATAAATAGAAATTTGTATTTAATTGTGGGATTATAATCTTTACTATTTTATGTCTGTGAAAATAACTTTGGTGTTATTGAAAATTATTATTTACTAGCTTAAAGTTATTATCAGTTTATATTGATAGATTATCTCTTCAAGCATATAAATAACCCAACTTAAAATTAAAGGCGAATGAAAGATTCCATATTATGCAGTTACGAGTTGGTATCGAAGTGCTTTAATAAATAAAATATAATGCCTTATCTTTTTAAAAAGGTGCGGGCTGCAATTGCAGTATAAAAAAACAGTTTTTGATATGTATACTTAGAATCAAACATTACTTAGAATATACTTTTGGTAATGGATTTTATTTTAAAGGTGGCAACCCTTTGATATATCGATCTTTAAGTATCAGTATTGCGAATATTTACTACCAGTTATATAACTCATAGGAAATACTAAACATACTGGCGACCGTGAAAAAGAAAAAAGGAAGATACATTGGCGAAGATATACGACAGAAACGGCACATTATTTTTAGATATAGAGGAAGTCGTCTAGATAATATACCTAGATATTACAATAATCGAAGAATGAGAAGGCTGATGCAGTCACCGACAAAAGCGTTGAATAGTGAATGAAAAGTTTAGATTCCGACTTTCGTCGTTGACTGTATATTGGCACTTATTTAATTGTGATCGAAATAAATTGTGATTTATTTAGTTAATTTTCACCCTAATATTATATTATATAAACTTATACCTATTATTCTAGTAATTGTATATATTATAATATTAAGTATTACGCAATTACATTTTTAATTATTTGTGTAGCCATTTTGTAACTTGAACGCACAAAGTGCGATCTGATTATACGATTAAATACTCATAAAAATAAACATGATGTTGTTTAAACAATGTAGGTAGGTAGGCATTTACTACAACAAAGTCTACCTAAATAAGTAATGTAGATAATTTAAAGTCACTGTTTGAAGCAACTACAGAATACTTTTAACTAGATCTATTTAATTGCTTCAGTATCTAGGTACCCATACAATATATTTTTGACTACTAAGACTAAGTATACATCAGTATAAACATTACTACATTAAACGCAGTAAAGCATTAAAATGCGCTATAAACCAAGAAAGGACTGTTTCTACGATTCTTGTTTTTTCTGATTCCTGAGTGCTAAATACCATATTATTATTTTATACTTTTAAAATGCAAAGGTCCAGTGGAAAACGGAAATTAACCGGCTGAAAGCATGAGGTACATATTGATACAGGTGATATATTTTTCTTATTCCGCAAAGATGACCTCGTCCACTTTTTGGTCCTGTTCGTTCATCGGAACGTCTTCATGGATTTGACAGCTAAAGGCTATGGCGACCACCTAAAATGAGAAACGGGTAAAAGTGATAGAATATACGAGTCAAAAATTTGTAAATATACTAGGTTTAATTTTAGGAACACATGCCTTTATTTTGGAGAACCAGTAATTATACGAAAGCTGCACAAATAAATATATCTCATGACCAGAATCTTGCCAATAACTTAGTCAGCACTTGCTATACTGGTCGTCGTCTGTATTTCCTATGGCAAAGTTTTTGTTGAAGTTAGTATATTTTTCCTGAAAAGCTACGGAAAGCTACGGTTCTGTCTGTAGCACCAGATCAGCTCAGTGTCACCGTAATATTAAAATGATTAATCGGAACTTGGAACCGATACTTACTAAATGAAACTAGTGTATTCATTTACTAGTTTACACAAAAATGTAATAAAGACAAGAAATATTATGACAATTCCAAATATTATTTACCTTTGGAGCAGTTTCCGGAATTTTCCTAAGATTTGTGATGAATTTGTCATAATACCCTCCGCCGTGTCCCAGCCTCGCTCCTGACTTGGAAAAGGCTACTCCTGGAGCTATGATCAGGTCAAGGCCACCTGAAAATAGGAAAAATACAGCTTAGAAAAAGAAAGAGAGGAAGAGTCTGTGCTTCTTCTTCTTCTGTACTTTGTCTCTTCCTATCTCTCCTTTCATTTTAAGACCTTTATTCTCACATATCTCGTTTATACAATAACATTATTATTATTCTTATTCTCACGGTTTGTTATTGTCCTGAGATTAGAAGCTTCAATGATGATAGGTGTTTGATGGGTGTAGTCCAAATCGTAATTGACTGTTCAGAAGTTCCAAGGATACTGCCGCAGTAAAATTTCCGGTAACACAAAAAGCCGTGTCTGGCGCAACCGATGCTATACCCATCATGATGGTGTCAACTTGAAGTACTAACCTGTGTCCAAAGCATTATCCCTTGGCTGGTCTTTCGAATGTTGCGCGATCCCGTGCTTCGTCAGCGGCATGGCCTTCTCATCGCCTTGCTCAAGCTTCAGCATCCTCATGATGCCTCCGGCGTATTGGGGCACGAAGGCGGCTGCCCCTCGAGCCTTTATGTGGTGTATCAGAGGAGCAGTGTCGACCTCCTGGTCGGTGCTCATGAAGAGAGCGACGCGGCTCGAGGACTTGTACCAGGGGTGGCTGATTACCTGAAAGGAGGAAAGTTGGAGGATAAGAGTCCTTGGAAAGAAAAGAAAAATGGCATGGTCTCGATGATTATTCAAGTAATAATAAAGGCGTTTGGATGGTTGTTACTCAATCAAGTCGAAAACGGTTGAACATATTTAAATGAGATTTGGTACATAGACTATGTTTTGGGTTTAAGCGTAATGTACTGTTTCCACTAAATTTACCCTTCAAAAGATGAAATAGAGTGTAAAATTGTATGCAAAAAGAATGTCAACAATGGCACGAAGACAACATCGCTTCCAACTCAATATCCAAGTCGAAAATGCAAAGTGTATTTGTTGGTTGGTTTGGCCCCTACGCACAGGAACGGAGTAACGGACGTGTTTTTTGCTTAAAGATAATGACGGACTTGACATGGGCTTCATATTATTTTATCACCTAACAAATTTCAGCTCGTAATGGTCGCCGCGAGTCACTGTGCAAGTATCCTACTAGTTTCTAGTCTCTTAATTGTAGTTCCTTACTTTTTCGAACACTATTTGCGATTGCCGTTTCTTCTCCTCAGCGGTCAAAGCGGCGATTCTGGCAGCAATGTCAGTCCTTAACAGGGCCTTCGCCGGGTTTGGTGTCACCGGAGCCATCGTATAGGGGAAAACAGGGTGGCTCCGTACAGAGGGAGCCTTCGTACAGTACGTATATCTCCGCTATTAGTTATTTAGGCGCGTTCATCTTTTTATGCCTGATTGCCACTCGTATGCAGCTACTAATTAGCGGGACAAAACATCAGTATGGCTGCCGGGTCCGATGAAATAAATTCAAATGTGTTTTCGCGCCGCGAAAGTAATATTTGGACTTGAATTCAAACTCATGTAGCTCTAGTAAGTTTTACTGAAATTGTGTAAGTAATTCATTATAATTGAGGAACATATCCATTAGTTTATTATGTATTCATAAATTTTGGGATGCAGCTTAATGCATATTTATTTTTATCAGAATTGTGTAATTATTTGGGTTGGGGTACCTTCGTACACATGTGTGTGGGGTACATTCGTACTATATAAATGCTTCGTGAAAATATTTTTCAGCCTGCAATGTCCATATTAATATTTGATTACCACGATTATGTCATGTTATCGTTATTATTTATGTTGATTCTTACTAAGTAGACTATTTTAAGTGACTTTTTAATTTAAAAGAGTTTTTTTTTGTGAAATACTGCTGCATTAGTTCTACTACATCTAAAGGCTGATAATTACTCAATTTTATGTTATTTGAAAATCAAACTGTTGAATGTTTATAGTTATTTGATGATAAACGTATTTATTTTTATTTTAAATAACTTTTATTATTGTGTTAGCTGTGTACGAAGGTACCCCACGTCTGGGGTGCCTTCGTACGTTTTTCATTTTTTAGTAAATCCGTCATTACTCAGTCAATTATGCTGTATCGATACTGATCCACACTACATTTTATAGCCAGATATGTGCGTAACATACCAGCATTGAAATGAGTTTGAAATAGCTGCTAGTTTCTTTTTTACAAGGCCTAATGTAAAAACTGTACGAAGCCACCCTGTTTTCCCCTATCTGGAATCTAGTCAAACATCCAAATGTAGTCCTTAAAACTTACGCGAACGGAAATCATATTACTTATCTAGTAATAAAATAAATTTTCGTGTAACACCGTAGAACAAAGTATAGCCTATAGCGCTCTCACAATTGAGACTAATCTAACGACTCCCCATAATATGTTGAAAGTCAAGTGGTTTAGGCTGTAGAGTGTTACAAAGAATTAGTCATACACACATACAAATACATACATACATACATACGTTTGAAAAACATGCCCCTCTTTCGGCAGTCGGGTTAAAACATGCTCTTACCTCCGGTTTCTAGAACGTTTGTTGGCTTTGACAGTAGATTAAAACTATCGTTGCCTCTATCTGACTATAAACAAATGACAAGGATGGCAATAGAATTAATCTGTTGTCAACGCTGACTGACGTTTCAGGAACTGGGGGTTAGTGTTGTATGTCGTGACGGTTACGTTTTGCAAGATCAAACGCGGGTAGTTGGAAACAACACGCGCCGCTCCGGACGGTGATACCCGCATTCTCCAGTCTTCTCGTGACTACGGTCGATGTAACTCGGCCGAAACGTCGAGGTATGTTAAAATTATATATTTTGATATTAGTTTGTGCGCGAATTAGACCCCGATTTGACTTTTGTATAAATTAAAGTGCCTACAGTTCACCTCAAACGCTACAGGCGTAACTACCGAAAAAGAGAACGAAGTACGTGACATTTTTATAATCAACGATTGACACCAAGACAAGTGTTTTAATTATGTTTCATCGAAATATTACTTCAACGTTAATCCAAACACATTGTCAGTTTCCAGGGCTATCTTTATTAATAACATTTACCTACCTACTTACTCATACAGCTACTGAAGGGAATAAAGAAAGTTATTGCAATTTTTGTTCATGATCAGACAACCACCATGACTGTCTTCTTGTACAGTTTTAACAAACGCAAATACTTATTTACATAGGTACACATAATTTTATTATATAGTATTTATGTTTACGTTATAGAGAAAAGTAGTTTTTTGATAATCTGATAAAAATAGTAAGCGACAATTCCTATTTCATAATATTCCATAATCAAATAAACATGTTGGTACTTAGATCTTGTGGAACTCAATAATGATTTAAAACAGCACGATAATACTAAAATAGTTAGAACGTTTGATATCAAATGACGATGAAGTAATTAAATAGATAATTCAACTACAGTATTATCGTGAATAAACAAGAATTAGTAAAAATGTTCTTACCAGGGCCACTCCGCCAGTGGGACTGATACAAGCACAGACCATTATAACGATATAAGACGATAAAACCCAGAGTTCGAACCATAACATTACCACTCGGGCAACACGTGTGCGTTAATGGCGACATCTGGCGGTTATATGTGGAACTAGCATGACAATTGTCATGCTAGTTCCACATATAACCGCCAGATGGTAGTAAACGAGAAGTATGTTAATGTTTGTGCTTCAGTGTACACGCTTCAGTTTTAAAGTCGTGAATTAGATGACTCTGAAAACGATTATTTTTTAGCAGTCAATTTTGTTTTCTATAAGTTTTAAACATTATTGGTCTCAATGCATGATTAATTTTTGTGAAATAACTCATTCCTATACATTGATAAGGAAATTTAAATATATTTTGCAATTTCACTTCGTTTAATTGAAATTCAAGTTATGTAAACGTTTTCATTTTATATTGCACGTACTTATCATTTATTAGCATAATATTATGACTAAAGTTACGCCACTTAGGCATATAGAAAGAAATTGCTGTAAATGTCATATTAATTAAGTACCTTCTAATTTTTATTTGCAACCCACTCGCAAGTAAAGTACCTTGCTATGTCATAATTTGCAATAGCTACCTACATTATTGTATCTTTTAGATCTCAACAAAATCCCGAAATCGGCTCGCTGAACAAGCGATGGATATAGTTTGACAGAATTTCTGATATTCAATTAACGTTAGTAGGTACGAGTAAGTGCAAAGATAATAAAGCCTGAGTAAATCCATTAAGTATCTTTTGTCGTTACGTGTAATAAAAATGTATGGAGACCAATGTAATTACTTAGTTTTGGAACCCTTTTTTACTTTATTTTACTGGGCTAACTTTAGCTTATTAAATCGCACACGAAATTTATAAACCTTCGCTTCATTCTTTTTTGGAAAATCCAACATGTTCATGGATGGTGTAGGTTTTGCTAAGAAACCTATAAAATTGAATGTCAACCACGCGATCGGCGATCAAACACCGGGGGTTTTTTTACTTGAGAGGAGAGAGAAACAATACAACCTTTATGAATTCCCAAACATCTAAGCATTCGATTTAATCTTAAAACTTGTTAAGTAAATGTCAAATAAATTAACTTTAGTCACAATCATTGTCAAGATTAGGAAAGTTTCGATGTCAACGTTTATCTTTAGACGCAGTTTTTATGAGAAGATACTTATTTATTTAGACGTCGCATAAAAACTTGCCAGGAAATGAAATAGCCCACAAACAAAGAGAAGGATAGTGGAAACAGTAAAGTAGGTTGCATTATTTACTTATTACTTATCATAAAATATAACACGACACGTGTGCCCTATTTTTACCTTGTAAACACTTGTTATTGCATTGATTTAAACATAATTCTATACAAATTTACCGATATTAATAAATAGGTTCATGCGAACAACGTTAGGTTCATGCGTTCTATAAATAACAGAACAGTCAAAGTTATTAGTATATCTTCATAGATATATTGTTATTGTTAAGGAACTCATTTCAATCGTTCACATGCCATTCAACTGCTTCAGATAATTATGAGAATTGAGTACTTTGCTCTTTACTATGGGATACAATAATACATATCTATAAGGATCACTGTGTGATTATGGCCACATTGAATACGAAGTGTACCTAAACATGAGAGGTGTTTTTAAGAAACGGATATTTATATAAATATATATTTATAAAGCCAGGTACTTATATTACATTTTTAAGTAAAGCTTATCTATATAAAGTGAAGAAATCTTGATACGTGAAAAAAATAACTATGAGCCACAGTAAACATTTTTCGAAAAGATTTAAGATTAATCTGTACCAGGTGACAATATTATATATAGGTCAGTATTGTAAGTAGCTATGAACCCAATTACCAATATCGCCTGAAACCAATGCAAAACCAGATTACAATGCGTTAGGCACTTACTTATTATAAACAAACGAAGCAATACATTTTAATACGCGTAAGCAAACTTAAGCGATTATATTTTTTTGTACTTTTTTCCATAGTTACAATCCAAAGTCTAATCCTAAGTTGGAAACAAGCGAGAAACCACCAAATAAGCACAATATGATACAAATGTAATATGAAACATCACATTTGGCGTTATCAGTAGTTTGTATACGGAAAATAATTCTATGAGAATTACAGTGCATGTAATATTAAACTGAGTCCAAGCTCTACTATTCACCTCTATTTAATTCTACTCAAATGCTTGATACTTGATAGACACCTACTTATTATATAATAATGGATCGAAATGGATGGAAATAAAGGAGCGTATTTATAAAATTTTAATAATCTTAATATATATAAATCTCGTGTCACAATGTTTGTCCTCAATGGACTCCTAAACCACTTAACCGATTATAATAAAATTCGCACACCATGTGCAGTTCGATCCAACTTGAGAGATAGGATAGTTTAAATCTCAAATTATAGTCGCAATTTTAATTTATTGCAAATTATTAGAAAATTGAAACAAACTGAACGGCCATATTGATTTTCTAATTTTACCTTCTTGACAGGGCAAATATCAATTTCTTGACTTTAAAGACAGGACAACGTCTGTCGGGTCAGCTATAGTTATATTATGAAGAGCACCTTCGTATTGTTAATGTTAAAACTATGAGAACGGTTGGATTTCGAATAATTAACGGTCTTACCACAAAATATTTAAACCGTGGTTAAACAGATGTCTAAATATTTTCTCCACAAATCGATGTCTAACCCTCGCTTTTTCTAACTCAATAACAAATTTACTTACAAGTAAAATAAATAGGGACACCAAGTTTGAGTAAGAAAATGCGAGTGATATAGGATATACGTCGATTATCTCGAAATAAATTTTAGAAATATCTGTCTCGTCTAAACGTTTGTGATAAGACGGTAAATTAGGTCCCTAAATATATATTTTGATTATTGGTTCCGGGTGTTATAAATTAAAGGTACGTACGAGTAAGTTGTATCATTTATCCATCTTTGCATACTTCAGAGGCAATTTTACCATCGTATATTATAATATACTTAGTAGAAATTAAAACCATAATGAGATAAACCTTCTCTGTCTGCGGCGTTATCTTCACGTGAATGCAAATTAGTTTATTCTGTGTCGTAGCGACAAACGAGATGCTATGAAATCTTGTTGTGTACGTACACATTTATGGAGACTATACTAATAAGGATAAGCTGACGTGAATATGCAAAATAGTCATAGGGTAAGCACAAAGTAAAAATCTTCCATTATGTTAAAATCATAAATTTTATATCGTACTAGAAGTGCCTCGCGGTTTCACACGCGTTAAGTACAATCTCGCGGGAACCGTTAATTTTTACGGGATAAAAAGTATCCTAAAAAGTATGTCACCCGGTGGGGGGGATAGTGTAGCCTCCCAAAAGTGAAACTAAACATCTAAAAGTTCTGTTGTTTTGGATGCAAACAAACGAACAAACAATCAAATCTTACCTCATTATAATATTTAATAATAAAGATGTAATAGGAACAAGCTGAATGTCCAGTGAGAAGATGATGAGTGCGTCGACGATAATGTGCGTAGATAATTATCTGATAATATTTATGTGTTTATGCACCAACGAATCGCATATAAAGTGGGTTGTCTAACCATAGAGTACCATAAAGTAACGGTAGAGTAATATTTATTTATGCCAATAAAAGTTAATACATAACTCAAAAACAATAGTTACACGACCTATTTTGTGTACATTAAAGGTAACTCTACTTATCTACGTTGTAAGTAAGTATATTATGTACTATGAATGTATATTACGCTGATATAATATATCAGTTTTCCCTGTTATCCAAATCAAAAATTACTGAAACCTCCGCATGTTTCTCTCTTACAGCATATTTTTGAGCGTATCTCTCCCTCGCGGCTAGAAATGTATCTTGACAAAATAGTAAAATATTACATGGCAGAGAGAAAGATCTTTTAGTAACTTATTATCTACCTAGATTCCAAGAGTGTGGAGAGAAAAGCACAAATAGAATGTATTTTCAAAATATATCAAGTGTTGAGTTACAGAATAATTCACCAAAAATGATAAATAACAAAGTTGACAATACTTACTTAGTATTTTTTAAATGCAACAATTTTTGTCCTTGATAAAACTCCTGAACCCTTCTTCTTCATGAGGCGTTAAACATAAATAGCACAGCTTGGCATTTAACTCTAAGTTTCCCGTAATTAGCAAAAGAGCATTGTTCTCGCGGATTGCAATAAAGTGGTCCCATAAACGACTATTCATTTGCAAGCGGAATAAAACAGGAAACTGTTGAGATGGCACCCGAGATACGCGACCGTGCCGCAGTCACGGCGGCCAAGTTCAATGATTTGTTGCTTCAGAGGATCTTTCCGTCGTTTTTTGTGATAGGTGTGGCGGGACTAGCGGGTTCCCCGGCTCTTTGTTCAGCCAACAGCGGGCAGGGGGCGCTGCGAGCTCCAGCTGTCTCCTCGGCCCGGTCAGCCACCGCGCCAGCTACCGCAGTCTAGGTCCGCCGGGGGACGTCGACGTACGTGCGCTCGCCACGTTTCCACACCAAAACTTTCTTACGTCAAATCAATGGATATAACCTAACACGCCGCGCGTACAACAAATTAACAACTAAAATGTAATTTTGTTGTGTCTCCGCGATCCGCATGGGCTGTTAATGTGTCCTTAGGGCGCGTTAAAAAGTGACGTGTGTGGTAAGCGGTGCCAACGATGTGAATTTTTAGTGCATTGTGTTGTGTTGGAAAAAAAGGAGCAATGAGTATTCAAAAGTGCCTCCTGGATAACTCCAGTAGGATGATAAAGGCGATGTCAAACGCCAAGTCGAGCAACAACGATGTTAAAACGGTAAGTTACGACTCTGTCATTATTTATGTTTGATTGTGAATTGCGAACCGAACTGTTAGTCGACCTTGTCGCGATTTTACAAAAGTTCTTTTAGGTTATTATTCTAAAAACATTAAAGTGGTGCCAAAAAGAAAAATTATCACATTAACTGACCCCTATTTCTACGTCCAACTATTTACATTGACAACGACCACTGTTCACGTTTTAAATAATATTTATTGTCAAACAAACCACTCGCTTGTTTATTGCAATAATAGTTGCGTCATTCACTGAATAGGAATATTATAATAAAGCGCAGTACCTAACAATAATAATGTATAGGTAAGGAAATAATAATATTTTAACTGAAGTATCTAATAAAATTTGTGTTCGTTCGTGCTCGAGAAACGTCAAATATACTAACGTAACAATGGTAATTGGGGTATGCGAAAAAATGGCAGATGCCGTGTTCTTGATTTCCGCTAACAAGGCGTTTCATTGGCTCTACCACTTCTCGTGTAATTCGCGTCTATTATTAATTTAACTTCTGTTGAAATAACGTATTGATTCTATTTGCACACGTAGGTACCTACCTAACTATTTTGAAACATAGAATAAAATATTATTAGGTACCAAGTCCAAGACATAGTAGGTACCTCTATGAACATTATAGGTACCTACATAATATTACCTAATTACATACAGCTCTAATTTGCATAATATTTTCCTAGTTTATTATACCTAGCAATTAATGTCTGAAAATCCGCAGAGTTTCTGCATAAAGCTAGGAGAATGTGAAATGAATTAAAACTGGGTCCTAGGACACACAACATTCTTGACCACGAAGCCATTAGGTACTAAATAATAATTACCAGTATGATATTGCCCTGCTATTTGATTTATTTTCACAACGGGTCATTACGGACTCTACAAAATCCCGTGACATTAAAGCGCCTTTGTGATGTTAACAGCAATATTCCTGTAGCGCTAACGCGGCTATAAATATTTTAACCATTATCATTAAATAACAAATAATATCCCCCATTGTCCTTTCGTAATCTATGTGTATCCACGATTCGAGATTGTATCTACACATTATAGTTTAAAATAAATGTTTATTATAGGCTTTACAAGCTTCGCACCGCGGTGTCACCCATTAAATTCACATCCCACGTTCCCACACGAACTCTGCGTTTTCAAACAGAGTTAAAACCATAGATTAAAGCAGGTATATCAGTTAATAGAATCGGATCAGTATCTTCAGGGATCTTCATTATTATCTTTTTAGAGTAGCTGAACGACGTGACAAATGGTTGGGGATGCGAGTATGTATACAAGTATCCATCGTTCAAATTGTGAGCTATAGACAAAATTTAATTTTTCTCGAATATGAAAATTTTCCGGGCATCTATAATCAAATTTTTGTAATTCAAAAAACGTACGAACATTTTAGAAGAATAACTCAACGAACATAATCTAATAGACTAGGTATTATGAATATTACAAAAATCAATAGCAAAATTGGTACAGACCTATTTGAAACTCAATTGTAAGTAGTCGGTATGGCCAATAGAATTGGCACAGTTCCTTCCGTATTGGACCTACAATTTTGTATAATATAATGTGGTTCCTCCATATCCCTTTCAACTGTACCTTTGAAGTACCAAAATTGTGAATTTATGCGAGCTGACAAGTCACTGAATTTCGTTTCTTTGAAGTTTGCATTATTATCAAGTGAAGATGAAGACGCATAATAATATTATCTTTCCATACCTAGCCAACTATACTAAAGGACCAAGTAAAGCCTTACAGCCTTTGTGTACCACGCAGGCAATAGATTTTGCGAGAGGATAAATTGTATGGTAAAAAAGTTTACAAATCTAAATAAGCTCACGAATCACCCGCCGATTATCCGCGCGATTACAAAAGACAAGTTTGGTATACCAACAACTGTTTAAAGGTACTTAGAAAAGATCTAAGGATCTATGTGTCATGGTAATTCCAAGCACCTGGGGCCTTAGCATGATGTCTTATTGCGATCCAGTTGAGGACCTAAACAGAATCGTTTTACTACTTATTCGTACCATGACGTCTTGTTGTGACACCTTGACGCTCAATTTTGGTTGATTTTTAATCTAAAGGGATTGTTTACCTAAATTATGTCGAAAGCGATGTATTACTGTTATTTAAAGTGAAACGATTCTGTTTAGGTCCTCAATTGGATCGCAATAAGACGTCATGGTAAGCCCTCTGTGTGGGCCGCGGCACACCATGCCATATGAGATTCGCCTATAGGTAACCTATTATGATTGATTCCTGCATTACTGTTCAATTGAGATTGATTAGCGACGAGCAGTATCTTATCGAGGCACGATACAGACACGGCCCGATCACTATACAATTAATTATGCAGATAGTGCCATAGACACGTAGCAAGTTACTATTCATCAAGCTGATTTACCTACCGGTTATCTAGCATTGCACGTAAGCCAGCTATTAATATTGAGAATAGGTTTTGTTTCCACTAGCCTCACTGTGATTATAATCTAGGCAAAGTGGCTGGCGAGATTGTTTGAGATAGAGGGTATATTATCTGCCATACAATGCAAAGGTTGTTAAGTTAACTTTCTGAGAAAATAGTACTAGATAAAAAAAAACTTTTATAATGTTTTCTGTTTGGGAAAGTTTAAGAACAACTGATACAATGGATAATTAATAACTAGCAATAGAAGTTCTTAAACTTTCACGAACTGAATACATGTTAATTAGTATTTAAACGGGTCTAATTCGCGCACAAACGAATATCAAAATATATAATTTAGACATACCTCGACGTTTCGACCGAGTTACATCGGCCGTGGTCACGAGAAGACTGTAGAACTAGCAATGTTTCGAAGGGAAGGAAGTTTGAAGCGATCTATGTATTATGTTCCAGGAATGATTAAAAATTAATGGAAGTTCCTCAATCAGGTAATTTCTTGGGCCTACTTGGCTCTCATTACGTTCAGAATACACACAAATAAAGCGGCATAATGATACAATTATTGAACTAGTCAAATTACCAATTTCTGAGTTCCTAACTAAATCAACATATAATTAACTCCACCCGACTTCTTCGTCATCTCACTAATTAAATCAAGTAAGTAGCCAATACTTAGGAGGGGGTGAATTATTAATCAGCTACCAGCTGCGGATGTGTCTGCACGCAGGGCGCCCGGGGATTTGGGATCAGAAACCAAATATGCGAGGAATCATTTTGAAAGGCTGTAAAAGGATAGCTATACCCAGTAGGTAAACCAAATCAGCTGTAGGTACTTACAGATGATTTAGTTTGGCCCCTTTGTTAAAATAACCTACGCGGCCGCCTATTTAATCTGTTCCCGTTTAAATGTTGACCTAATTAATTCTAATTTGCCATGCACATGACAGACAGGTAGAAATCTTTTCTGAGACGTAAATAGTCTTTTGAGAAGAATACATGGCCATAGCTTCACCGAAACAGCTGATTACAAACAGGCAAAATATGTTCTAGGCAATTGTTTGCAATCTTTATATCTATGTTATATACAATGCAACCTGTGAGTGCGTAGAATGGATTGTTCTCGAGAAGAATACAAGACCGTCTGTAATCAATGACCCAAACTTACCCAAAAGTCTGCAATAAATATCTCTCCAAACAGGGATAGTTGGATGTAACAGGTTACATCCAACTATCCCTTTTTGGGAACGTATGTGTGTTGGTTGACTCAGTTTCATTAATTTTGATTAATCCGAACAGAGGGCATTACCCGCTTGATTGGCCATCACGTTAGCTATTGAAGAGTTTCAATGGAGACAAGATAGGATGGATCAAAGACGATTTGGGTTTAGGGTTCTATTGGTATAAGGTATTATACCTTCATAATAAGGAAGGGTTTCCCTTGAGGGACGATTTTCAGGGGTAGGTACTAAGTCTGTATACTTACTTTCTTAGTATTATATTTGCTAAGATATTTAGGGCACCATTTATAGATATCTATAAATATTATTATTATTAAGTAACCTCGATATTAAAATAGATAATCTTGTGAATGAATTTTAATTTCAATCTCAGGTCACAACTGGATAATGAAGCATGTTATAAATGGATTCTGGGCTATTTTAATTATAGTTAATATATCTGTTTTTTTTTGTAATAAGTAATAATCGTAGGATCGTAGGATCGTCCCAGATGTTTGTTTTATGATGCCCGACCTGTAGCCCGGAACAAACATAACCCGGACTAAAGCAAAAGCCGCCACTCTTACTTCGCTCACTTCGTTCGCTCGATTAAACAGAACATTTTAACTAAGGTGAAAATGAAAGGTTACTCTCCAAAATTTTTATTGAAATTCATTGAGCCGTTTCGGAGGCTATTCAACAAATCGAGACTAATTTTCAGGCAGACAGAGCGAGCATTAGTTCCGAAATCACAGCCAGACACTTCAATGTTATTATATTTCTTGATCCTAATATTATATAAATTACGCGTCACGTTGTTTGTACGCGATGGACGCCTACTTAATCGATATTAATCAAATTTGCCCACCGTGTGCAGTTTGATCTAACTTAAAAGATAGGATAGCTTACATCTCAATTTATAGTCGCAATAACTAAAACCTTAGCCACAGCAACGCGTGGCCGTGTCTGCTAGTTATAGGTGTAGTTAGGTACCGAGTATAAAAGAGGTTTAGAATTTGAAATACAACATTATAAACCAGTAATGTAAGGAGATTCCAACACCAGGTGTTCCAAATCCATCTGATGTATGAGAGTACATAATATTGTGACTGTATGAATTTAGATACGACTTTACTGGCCTACCTACTCGCGGCAGTCTATATAAACATGTCTCACTCTAAACTTGGGTTCCGTATACTTACTTTATTAAAGTACAAACTCACTAACGGCCGAAATTAATAATCAATCCCAATCCAAATTTTGCTATCTGGGATTGATATCACAATCCATTTTAGGGTCAAACGTGCCAATAACCGTGCCGTGGATTGGTTTATGAAGGCACGCAGGTTGGAGATCGATCGAACGATAGGCAGCAATCCAAGATCGATTTTAATCTTGGATAGGAGATACAATATTAATTTCGGGCGTAAGAATGTGACTCGACAAGAAAGTAAACAAAGAGTCAAACTAATATTTTGACAGTAACCTGTCAGGACTGTATTGTTTTTGTTTTAGTAACAAGAAAATGTAGCTCTTTAGTGTATTCGACTGAACGTGAAAGTAATATTATTCAAGTTGAAGAAAAACAAAATCTTAGAAATCTCTGCTTTTTAAATATAATGTGTTACCTTCAATTCTGATCTATACTTTTGTCGTTAAAAATCGAGCTACACAGCAGTCGGCTACATAACGGCAAAGTAAGGTTAATCCGTTAGCAAATACTTCTAATTGACGGAACCCTTCTCACTGTCTAGAGACCCCCCTTGACCGGTATAATGTATGCACAGTGGGTGGGCGTCATTTATGTTACACCTTTATTATTAGCCGCCAGATCCAAAGGTAATTAATACGTCTCGTCATAACAAGGAGATAATTAACAATAACAAGGAGATAACAATCGTTTAACTTGATCCGCCGCCGCCATTTCGTGCGTCGCGTCGGTCTGTTAGGTTGCGACTTGCTACACAGAGAAGTAGGGACGACCGCTGGTTACTGGAAACCATCCAGTAAAAAGTCCAGTAAAAAGGACTAACCCCCAGTTTCTGGAACGTTTGTTGGCGTTGACAGTAGATTAAAACTATCGTTGCCTCTATTTGACACTAAACAAATGACAAGGATGGCAATATAATTAATCTGTAGTCAAAGTTGACTGACGTTTCAGAAACCGGGTGAAAGTCTAATTTATTTGCCAGAGAGTCTCATAAAACTATCACAACGGTAGGCACCTATAAGTGCTCGATCACGGTAACTAGCGGGCGCGGGCGCAAAATGTCCAATATAATATTATGGCGTAATATGCAAGTGTTTACGTACTAATCGCACGTGCGGTCTAAGCCACGTCTACTGCGCCCGCGCCCGCGCCCGCGAGTTACCGTGATCGAGCACTTATAATTTAAATCGTGCGATGACAAAACGAATCAAAAATTAATGTTATCTAACAATACAATACAACAATACAATGATTCTTTATTGACATTTTATGTTTCTTTGTTAACGAGAATTATTAGCTATTTGACTTGTAAAAGTGCGATTTTATTGCATACGAGTTTACAATAAATGCTTTGACTTTGACACCATGGTAAAAAGTTACATCAGGGACGTACAGGAAATAATCACTAAAAGTATGTTGTACAAAATTTGGCCTTATCGCTTACAAAAAATAAGCAATTATTAATCTAAGATGCTGAAAACAATGTGAGTGATTCAAGAAATATTTGGTACTAGCTGCGCCCCGCGGTTTCACCCGCGTTTCACATTATAAAACCTATAGAGCGGTGGCTGTTAGATACGACTTGTAACATTGTGTCAGAGAAAATACAGAGGTTAGGTAGTTTTTCACAGTTATTATCACACTGATGGACAAATAAACAGTGATGATGATGGTGATGATGATGATTTGTAGCCTATATTGTGTCTCTAAACTATCTGCATAATACATTTTATGCAACTTAAGGTACAATTTACAGTTTTTAGGCCACTGTGAATGTGTAAGTTGGGGTATAAGGTAATATATAAGCTATAAAAATACCAAATTTCATGCCAATGGGGTAGTTTGTCACAGTTTTTATTGCACTTATGCAAAATGGTGGTGATGATGATGATGAATTAAAGCCTAAGTCGTAAGTTGCGGGATAACCTATCTACGTACGAAATTTTACGCATATTGGGTAGTTTTTCAGTTTTTATCGCATTGATAGAAAACGGCGATGATTATGATGATGACTTAATAATTATGTTCGTAGCCTATGTCCTAAGTTAGAAGATAACCTTTCTGCGAATCAAATTCTCTCTCCCCCACTCTCCCCTCTTCCCCTCTCCCCTATTTCCCCTTACTCTCCCCTCTTCCCCTACTCCCCTATTTCCCCCCACTCTCCCCTCCTTTTCCCCCCACTCTCCCCCTCTTTCTCCCCCACTCTCCCCCTCTTTCTCCCCCACTCTCCACTCTTTCTCCCCCCACACTACCCTCTTTCTCCCTCACTCTCCCTCTTTCTCCCTCCACTCTCCCCTCTTCCTCCCCACTCTACTCTCTTTATCACCTCACTCTCACCTCATTCTCACCCCACTATCCCCTCTGTCTCCCCCACTCTCCCCTCTCTTTCTTCCCACTCTCCCCTCTTTCTCCCCGCTCTCCCCTCTTTTTCCTCACTCTACCCTCTTTCTCCCCCCCACTTTCTCTCTTTCGCCCACTCTACCCTCTTTCTCATCCCATTCTCCCCTGTTTCTACCCCCACTCTACCCTCTTTCTCCCCCCACTCTCCCCTCTTTGTCCCCCACTCTCCCCTCTTTCTCCCTCCACTCTCCCCTCTTTCTCCCCTCTCTTTCTCCCCACTCTCCCCTCTTTCTCCCCCCACTCCCCCCTCTTTTTAACCCACTCTCCCCTCTTTCTCCCTCCACTCTCCCCTCTTTTTCCCCCACTCTCCCCTCTTTCTCCCTGATCTCCCGTCTCTTTCTCTCCAACCTCCCCTCATTCTCCCCCCCCCCCCACTCTCCCCTCTTTCTCACCCCACTCTCCTCTCACTCTCCCCTCTTTATCCCCCACTCTCTCCTCTTTCTTCCCGCTCTCCCCGTCTTTCTCCCCACTCTACCCTCTTCTCCCCCCACTCTCGTCTTTCCCCCCACTCTCCTCCTTTCTCCTTCTCCCTTCCCCGCACTCTCCCACCGTTCCTCCCATCGACCTCTCCCTCTTTAAATAACGATCCGTTCAGCCGCTTATTGTGGTCCGTTGGGGGTGCATCTAACGAATACCTAATAATTTCAACCCCCTTGCTTTTCCCCCTTTAGGGATGATTTTGCAAAAAAGCTGAAACCCGTATTTATTTATTTAGTACCAAAAGCCTTAATAAGAATTTTCAGATCCCTAACTTGAAGAATTATGGATTCCCCATACAAACTTTCAACCCCTATTTCATCCCCTTCGAGATTATTTTTTGAGACAAAAGATAGCCTATGTCCGTCTCATAGGTTCAATCTACCCCTATACCAAATTTCATCGAAATCGGTACAGCCGTTTGAGCGTGAAGAAGTAACAAACATACACACATACACACACACTCACAAACTTTCGGCTTTATAATATTAGTAAGATTTTAGACTAGTACGGTCGGCATCAAAAGTAGCTTAACATGTTTTAGTTTCCAATTCCATTGTAGATACGCAAAATGTACATTTTTAGGGTGTATATTAAATTTAAGATACGGAGATGTTAAACTACTTTTGATGCCGACGTACCTACATACGATTAAATAAATGGCTCACCGGATGTGTTCCCAAGATAATTGTAGATAGATGGCGACAGTCGGGGTATGGAGAAGTTTACGCAGCCATACCAATTTTATCTATTTGGGGTAAGTTTGTTTGACTTGCAAGTAACAAACATCTGGGGGCACGGCAGTGCCCCCGCCAAGTCGAGCAAAACATAAGGCACGGCCGTACTATCCTTTTCTCGAAGCGATACGGACCATTTTCGACCCCCTGTAACTTCATTATGGATTAAACCAGAAGCCTAAATTTTTAGTGACCAAGAGGGCATCACGTCTACAGATAATAATCCAAGTTACATCAAATTTGAACCAGCAGTTTAAGAATTATTGCAAGACAAAGTTCCTTAATTTTGCTGCCCACTGACTGACTGACTGACTGACTGACTGACTGACTGACTGACTGACTCACCGATCATCAAAATTCTAAGGTACTTCTAGCCATCCCACAAGTTTCAAATTTTGAATATAGCTATTGCTTAGCTTATAAACCATGGAAAAATTCTGACATTCCATAATTTTCATCCCGTTTTCTAGATATATGATCTGCATAAATAACTTTGTATTCCCATATAAATCCTATTAAATTGTATGTGATTACAAAGTTACTTTTACAGTTCATAATTAGACTTCATTGAAATTGAATGAAATGGGTAACAGGGGTAAAAATGAGAAATAGTTTCGAGAAATTCGACAGTTGAGCGCTTTTTAAAAACTTCCACGATAGATAGAGAGATACTAATCCTTATACTATACCTACCTACACTTTTATAGGTCGAACAAAGTCGTTACCTAGGTACATTAAAATAGTTACCTAGGTACCTTATACCTAATACGCATCTGTGGAGATGCAAAGACACTCGTTCATGATAATCTATGAGCATGACCTATGTCGCAAGCAAGGGGCCCCGGCCGCACAGGCGCGGGCCGCGCGTTGATGCGTGTTTTGCAAAAAAACGAAATAAAGAAAGAAAACCTACAAAAAGAAATGAGATCCCATCAAAAACATTACATGTACAAAAATGCACAAGTCTCGCAACGCAGTTTATCTGACGTAAAAAGTTGTGAGATCGAATGTAAACCAAGTCGGTTAATTTAAATACCTAACTGTACCTATCTATGGGAGCAGTTATATCTTTATTTCTTTCGTAAATAGAGTGTCTTGGCGATTGTACACGGCAGCATAATCTACTAGACAATCTAAATATAGTCTTCCGTATAGGTGTACTTTCAAACAAATACAAGCACAAAGCGCTTAACATAGATTTATGTTGCCGTGTGCAATTGCCAAGTCACTCTATTTACTAAAGAAATAAAGATATAACTGCTCCCATAGATAGGTACAGTTAGGTATTTAAATTAACCGACTTGGTTTACATTCGATCTCACAACTTTTTACGTCAGATAAACTGCGTTGCGAGACTTGTGCATTTTTGTACATGTAATGTTTTTGATGGGATATTTTTTACTAGAGGGAAATCAAAATGGTCGGTGATAAATGCATAATAGGTAGATATATTATCAACTAGCTGCGCCCCGTGGTTTCACCCGCGTTACATATACAATATCTATATTTATTTGAAAGGTCGGCGTAACTTTTTTATTTATGAACCGATTGACATGAAACAAACACTTAATGTTAAATGAAGCTTACCACAATATATTAGTCAAAAACACATATAAATCAGATAAACCATTTTTGAGATTAGCGTGCACAAACGCAGCGACAGAAAAATTCTAACAATCATTGTCTTGGGTGCTATTTGCGTTGATAAAGGTCCCAATAATATTGTGTCTCATATATCTTCTATGTGCAGACAGCGATCCGTTACATTTTTATTATATGTATAGAAGAAATTTATAAATATTTCAATTAAATTTCTGCCTTTACATTTTTGTCCTCTCTAATGAGCATGCGGCATGGCATTGCCATTGGCTTTGCACATGTCTAGATAGCGATCTGTTTTTTCCTGTATAGCTAGAACTAAATAAAATGAGTATCTAAATATGTAAGTAGAGTGGTAGGTACTGACACCCGTCGCAAATTTTAATCCTGAAAAAGGTTATCGGCCTGAGGTAAAATTGCGATAAACTCGGCCCGGTATGAACACCGCAACACAGTTTTAAGGCCGCTTGAATAATTTCGGCTCTACATAAATAAATACCTTGGTCTGTGACATTAAAAATGCAAGGAACATAAACCGACCGCCTGAAAATGGTTTCAAACATTTTAGTTGGAACAATAGCAACAAACAAACAAGTTGGTACAGAGAGGTATATAATAACTTTAAAAAATCTTAAACAATACCAAAAATTACTAAATTTTCAGTATCATACTGTTAATAAATGTTGCGTTGCCACATTATGGACTATTGTGTTCAATGAGCGACGCCGTGTAATTGGTCTACAAATATCAGTTCGCATACCAAGACTGTAAACTAAATAGTACAACATATATTACCTATACATCCAAATTAAAGAATAGCAAACAGTAACTTTGTCAGCACACTAATTGTCCCGTTGATGAATACACCAACGTAGCATCGTTTACAGCGTAAGAACTGTTTATCCTTACAGACTACACAATTACATTATATGGATAAAAAAAATATTATATGTACGTACTGACGATCAATCATTCGCCCGATGTCTGTCAGATTTTGAACACGCGTCTGCTGAAGCTGAAGAACGTTGGTAAAATACGGTGCCATGTTGACAGTAGAACCTGCAAGTGAAGCTCCAACATATTACCTACTTACATGCGCCCATTTACTTGATTACACAAATTGTATGATTGCAGAGTATTTACTCGGGGCTTCTGATAACTCTAGCTCTGAACGAAGTGACTTTGTGAGGGGGTGTTAAAACCTGCATTATCACAAAAGTTTAGAGCAGAGTAAAAAGACGTTTCTAAAATTTCGTTCCACAGAATCGACGTCAATCATACGCGTTTTCTGACTCAATCCTGGCGTTCCTAATTATTTTGCTTGTGAATTTGTTATTGAGTTAGAAAAAGGGAGGGTTAGACGTCGATTTCATATTCAGACTCAACTGTTCAACTCTTGTTTAAATATTTTGTGGTAAGACCGTAGATAGCTTAGATTTAAATGTATATATGGTTTTATGTTTCATTATAACTTTTAGTAATCGGATGCAACAAAACTGCAGTGGCGTGAATAAGTTGAACAGTGTTAGATACTTAAGTTTGCTGGTGCTCCGATACGATTGACTTATTCATAAAATTCTGTTTGTTTGAGCATAAAGTTCAGTGCCTAAGTAATATTTAATGACAAATCATACATACTGTATTAGCTGCTCCACAAAGCTTCTTTGTCTCGAATTTTCACACAAACGGGAATGTTCTCGACTTGCCTGTAATTAATCTAAGTCCTAGCACCTTTTCATGTCCTTGGTTATTTATTAAATACCATAATAAATTTATGTTGTGTGTTGTAGTCAGGTCATATTTTAAGTTAATTATTTGGGTAAGTCACGCTTGACGTAAATTAACTCTGCGGTTACGTCGTAACTAATGTTTAATCTGTGACTATAGTAACGTTACAAGCGGATGGGTTACTAGAACATAAGAGCATTGTCTAGTTCAGGTCGTATTACTAAGGTTCTCATCTTGCTTATGAAGTGGATCGATGTTATTCAGGAGCGGTATTTATCCTACGTATTATCTCTTAGCCCATGTACTTATAAATTGGATATCTCTAAAAAGCTGGATGCAATCTGTTAAACTTTAAAAATTATGTCCACAAGCAAATCATTTTGATGTTAATTGTGCGAGTAAAAATTACATAAGTAATAAATAGAAGGGTATTTATTTTAACTACTGGCATATTAGAACCAGAATATTATCGATAATTATCAGGCCCAGTTAGTTCCAATATACACTAGTCCCGCAATGGTCGAAATTACCAACCCGGAAGTGCCGCTATGCACGAAATCAAACTCGTTGGCTGTTACAAGGAAAACTGTTTAGTTAAGCCAGCTAAGCCCTATTTCTTATGCTTCAGGTACCCTATTTTGATCAATTTGCCGTAGCCCTTCGCCTGCTTGACGAATTGCTCAAATCCCTACAAATTATCCAATAAGACCTTTAACTGTAGTAAGACCTGCTTAGGTAGTATTATTTGCTCAAGTGAAAGGCCAAAGTGAGCGTCCGAGCCAAGGGATGGAAGGATGTGGTAGGTAGAAATATACAGGTCAAAGGTCAATAGGGACGAGAGTAAAATGTGGAAGATAATAATAATTATGGTTAATCTTGAGCTTTTTGCAACGAGACTAGTCATAGGGATAAGAAAAGCACTATAATGTAGAGGGATTTAGACATAGGTACTTAGTTATATATAATAAGGATTATAGTTTTGAAAAATTATGTTAATTAGTATTTAAACGGGTCCAATTCGCGCACAAACGAATATCAAAATATATAATTTTGACATACTTCGACGTTTCGGCCGAGTTACATCGGCCGTGGTCACGAGAAGACTGGTGAATGCGGGTGTCACCGTCCGGAGCGGCGGGTGTTGTTTCCAACTACCCGCGTTTGGTCTTGCAAAATATAACCTTGAAAAATTTATCAATTTACCGGTTATTAATTACAATAAATTATTAATTACAATAAGTTATTAATTACAATAAATTATCCACAATACAGTTTTACCTGCCTCAATTAAACGTTATACCTAACGGGGTTCATCGGGTGACCTTCAATGAAAAGCAATAAATCACCGTAATAATGTATTGTCCATTCCACAACTACATCCACACGTATAGGTATAATATAGGCAAGTATAAATAATTACTCTATTACAAGACGAGCTACAACCGTGCCTATGGGGTGACGACTGATGTCGCGAACTCGCGTCATGAATTACTTTCTGTAGAGTCGGCAGAAATTAATGCATATGCAATGTGTCGCTACATCAACCACCCCCTTTTTGAAAAAAAAGGTATAAAAAAATTATATAAATCAAAATAGGTACTTAATAATTACAAGTTATTGCTATTCATACATAAGATATCGTACGCGAGCGCACTGCTGATAGGGCTGTAATGCGATCTTCAGTAGTGTCAATGTTCGCGTTCGGTCATCGACCTAAATCTTTACAATGCAAACATGGATACACGACACTTGTAAATAAAGCTAGTTATAATTCCGACTATCTTTACAATCAAAACAAAGTGTCAAATCAACTCGTAAAATGTAAAACACGAAACAAAAGTCTAAACAATAACAATTAGGTACAATTAATTTACTTGAATAACAAACTAGGCACGATTAAGTTACAAACTACAATAAAAATTGAATAAGAATATAATACACTATTACATCGGTGAAAAAAAATAAGTATGGTTAAATAACGAACCAATAAACAATAAAAACATAGTATTATAGGTAATAATTTACATCGAAGTACATAATACACCAAAAATAAATGACTTCAGGTAAATCGTCGTAACCTACATTACAATTGCTCAATAATAATATAAATTGCAAACAAAACAACTTAGACTTCAACAGAAAAGATTTGCTACGAACAATTAAAAACATAATATTCTGCATGTTCAATTGATTTCTGCTGATACAGTCATACAAGTAAATATACTTACGAAACATTAACAAAATCGCCATCAGCCTACTAATTAATAATTACAACATCACACATTTTAATAACACATATTATTTTAAATACAAAATATAACAGTTATGTAAAAAAAATACTTGTACAAGAATAAAAGATAAATGTAATTATGTAAACGGTAGGTATGGTATATTTTAAGTATCTAAGTAAGTATGTAAATAAAAAAATGCAAAAACAATTTGTATAATGTACAAATTACAAACAAAACACAATCTTATTACAAATTAAATCGTAGTGGTGGACGTATAATTCGACCACTCCGGGTTTGCTTACGTAAAATACCCGTAGCGTCAGTATTAGCACCACTAGAAACGACAGGCGCCGGCGGCGCGTAGCTAGACGTAGTGGACGTTGCATCATCCTGCTTACGATGAGCGTCCTCGGATAAATCCGTATGCTCATTATTAAGCAGGTATGCCGGTTTCAGTCGGTCAATAGATACATTAAGTTGCCTATTAGGTAATTGCACCTTATACACCTTGTCGTATCTACTGAGTACCCGATACGGTCCATCGTACGGCGTCTGCAAAGGTTTACGTACTGCATCGTTCCTAACGAAAACATATTCGCAGGCCTTTAGATCCGGATGGATGAATAAGGTCCTGGAATCCCGTTGTTTGACTGGAACGGATCTCAACTTACGTATCCTATCTCGTAAGTCATGTACTAGAGAGCGCGGATCTGAAGGCTCAGATCTCGCTGACACGAACAATTCCCCTGGCAATCTCAAGGTACAACCGTATGTTAATTCAGCGGCGCTAAGATTAGAATCGCTACGTAAAGTAGTTCTGAGTCCCAATAATACCGTTGGTAACTCATCTACCCATGACGCAGAATCTAATCGTGCTTTAAGAGCTACCTTGAGAGACCTATGGAAACGTTCGATCGCTCCATTGCTTTGCGGGTGATATGGGCTGCTCCTAATCCTATGCACACCCATGCTTTTCAGCAATTCTCTAAATAAGGTACTTTCAAATTGACGACCTTGGTCTGTCGTTAAATATTTGCAAATACCGAATCTAGTAAACCAACCGTCGTAGATAGCTTTGGCTACCGCTTCGGCGGTTATTTCTTTCAGAGGGAAAGCTTCAGGCCAATGCGTAGCACGATCTATCACGGTAAGTAAATACCTATACCCATCAGCTGTAACCGTTAAAGGACCAACGATATCAGTATGGACGTGCTCGAAACGCCCTGCCCGTTCAAATTGCCCTAAGAAGGATACAGTATGACGTTGCACCTTTGCCTTTTGACAATTAACGCAGGTTTTTGCCCATTTGCTTACCTCTCTATTCATACCTGGCCAGAAATAACGCTGGCTAACTAATTTACGCGTCGTATTAATGCCTGGATGACTTAAATTATGCACCGAGTCAAAGGCTATCTTGCGAAATTTAACAGGTAAATACGGTCTAATATTATCTGTCGACACTTCACAAAAAATATGTGTCGAAATGTTAGGTACATAAACTTTCTTAATATTCACGTTGCTACCCGCGTCGCGCTGCCAATGTGTAACGTAAGCGTCAGCACATTGGGCGGCTGCAATTTCTGCAAAATCCAAGCTACTCGGACATGTTACTGTCTCGATTCTGCTTAGCGAGTCAGCAACTACATTGTCATGACCTACAATGAACCGAATATCAGTCGTAAATTCACTAATATACATAAGTTGTCTAGTTCGACGAGGCGTCTCTTTGTCACTAGACAATTTAGAAAAAGCAAACGTAAGAGGCTTATGATCCGTGTAGATGGTAAGCGCTCTACCTTCGAACGTCTTCCTAAAATGAATAACTCCTAAATAAATAGCTAATAACTCGCGATCGTACGTACTATATTTAGTCTGTGTGTCGGTTAGTCTTCGTGAAAAATAACCTAAAGGCTTCCATCGACCATCAACAGCCTGCTGGAGAACCCCTCCAACACAGGTATTTGATGCGTCACACATTAGAGCTAAGGGAATGCCTGGCACGGGATAAGTCAAAGTCGCGGCATCTTGAAGGCTCTGCTTACATTTCAAGAATGCTTCATTAGCCGTATCATCCCAGACAATTGGCGTCTTATCGTTCTTCTTCGCACCACCGACATATTTCAAAAGCTCGGTTTGGCACGTCATAGCATCGGGCATATGTGGTCGGTAAAAATTCACCATGCCTATGAAACGCCTAAGACCCGCCACTGTATCCGGCCTAGGAAAATCAATTATGGCTTTGACTTTGTTCAGAGCCGGCCTAATACCTTCGGCGGTAACCTCATGTCCTAAAAATTCGATATTTGACTGACCAAACGCACATTTCGCTAAGTTAATAGTAATACCAAATTCATTAAGCCGTTTGAACAAAAGTTCTAAGTGTTGATCATGGCTAGACTTAGAATTACTCGCTACGATGACGTCATCGATATAACAGAAAATGAAATCCGAACTAGGTTCATAACTTCCGTCTGCTCGCTCGATGCCTAAACCTTGTAGCACAGTATTGTTCATGAAGCGTTGAAAAGATTGCGCTGCGTTACGTAATCCGAATGACATTCGTGGAAACTCGAATAATCCGAACGGCGTAATAATCGCTGTCTTTTCAATATCTTCAGGAGCAACAGGAATGCAATGGTACGCCCTGTTTATGTCGATTTTACTAAAAATACACTTTCCTGACAGGATATAAGTAAAATCATGTAAACGGGGTATCGGGTATCTGTCGGGCTTCGTAACCGCGTTCAGTTGCCTGTAATCTCCACAAGGACGGATTTCTCCATTCTTTTTCGGAACAACATGCAACGGACTGGACCACGGACTCTTCGAAGGTCGACATATTCCCAATTCCTGCATAATTCTAAACTCCTCACTAACCTTCTTGTACCTGTCGGGAGGCAGCGGGCGGGCGCGTGCATGCACGGGCGGCCCGGTCGTCTCTATGTGGTGAAACACTGTATGCTTGGGTATATCCCTAAAAGAAACAGGTTTCGTTAAGTCAGGGTACATAGATAAAAGGTTAAAATATGGATGAGCATCATCCACAGTACTCAAAGTGGGCTGAGTACACGACACAATAGAACCTACGCTATTTAAATTTGTCACCTGATCTACTAATCTACGGTTACTTAAGTCAACTAAAAGTTTATGGTGGATTAAAAAGTCTGCACCCAATATAGGCTGGTTCACTGCTGCTAATATAAATGTCCAACGATACGGTCTACGCATTTTCAAGTCCAACACTAATGTCTTTACACCATACGTACTAATTTCCGTACCGTTCGCAGCATATAGTTTATAACCGGCACTTTTATCACTACACGTTGACTTACGCGCGGGAAGCACAGAAACGTTCGCACCCGTGTCGACCAAGAATTTATGTCCACTAGATCGATCAGTGACGCACAGACGGTTATTACTCACTGAGCTGGTGCAGGCAACCGTCGCTGACTGCACCTCAGCTAGTTTCCCTTACTCTTCCAGCTGCAAGGAGGAACGCACCTGTGCGCCCTCTCCTTATATCTGAAGTGGTAGAAACACTGCCAGTCTGGTCCTCTGCTTAAGCTTCTCGACGAACTACGGTCAGCTCTCCCTCTGCTCTGGCTGCGTCTTGCCGAGCGAGATTGCCGAGAACCACTCTCAAATTTGTCCATCCTTCTACTTAACTCGCGTATCTCGGCGATTATCAAATCATCCGAGTTCCTACCAGTAGAAGGTCCGGCGAGCCTCACCTCAGCAACTCCTGCAGGCGAGCTGGTCTCCATCACCTTATCTGCGATCCTGGCAAGCACGTCCAACTCGCTCGACTCGGTGACAGCGATAATCCCGCGCACGGCAGGAGGCAGATGGCTCTGCCACAGGATCTTCAGAGTCTCGTCGGGTATCTTGCTCCTGGCGAGATCCCTCATCCGTCTCAGGAGCTGAGACGGCCGCTGATCTCCCAACTCCATTTCACTAATCAGCTTTTGCACCTGACGTGACTCGGATTCCTCGTAGCTGGTCAATAATCGCTCCTTCAGCGCTTCATACTTCTTGGTATCCGGCGGCTTCATCAGTATGTCGGTAACCTGCTGTATGGCCTCCTTGGAGAGCTTCGTTATGACGAGGTTAAATTTCACCTCGTCCGACATTTTCTGAGGCGATAGAATAGCCTCTGCCTGGAGAAACCACAGTCTAGGCTGGTCGATCCAAAATTCTGGAACTCGCGACGTCACTGTAATTGCAGCCATGTCAGTCCTCGCTTCTTCCTTCGCCTGAGCGCTGGGCGCCGGAGCTTGCCCGTACTGAGGCGTAGGCAGCATATTGGTAATTATAACCGTTCACTGTTTGCACTTAATAGTCCGAATATGTTATAATTTACACAGGCACGGTTGTAAATGAGTAATAATGTGAGCCGTCACCATAAAATTGCGAAATTCGCGGGGTCACCACTTTACCTGCCTCAATTATTCGTTATACCTAACGGGGTTCATCGGGTGACCTTCAATGAAAAGCAATAAATCACCGTAATAATGTATTGTCCATTCCACAACTACATCCACACGTATAGGTATAATATAGGCAAGTATAAATAATTACTCTATTACAAGACGAGCTACAACCGTGCCTATGGGGTGACGACTGATGTCGCGAACTCGCGTCATGAATTACTTTCTGTAGAGTCGGCAGAAATTAATGCATATGCAATGTGTCGCTACACAGTACAATACAGTATCCGCCTAATTTAAATAGGAATATAGTAGGTACCTATATCTGTTTTAAAAGCACTTAAATTCTTAGATGGTGACACGCACCAGCCTACCTACTACAATAATTATTATAAGTCCCAAATACTCCAATGCCTTCCACCGTCATAGCCTGGTTATACCTACCAACAGAGGTTACGAGTTGGTTGTCAACTCGACCGCAATTAACTCGCTCATGCGGTCGAGTTGCCACCTTTCATTTTAGTAGTAGTCAACTCGACCGCACGTGCAAGGTACAGTCAGTGGATAAAGCAGTATTGACAAAGTATTAAATACTCGAAAACAAATTAAACAGCTGCCAAACTCGCTCTGTAGGTATTTTGAACGATTGAGAACATTATTAGATACAAAAGGAAATTGAACCGTTCGGTCCTGTAAGCCGGATTTTGCAGTATAGCTCCCATTATTGCTTTCAAATCTTGTTTTTATCCTAAAGTGTGCATCGTGTACTGGAATGTAGATTTGTTTTTTAACCGCATTTACTTTCATTCCTAAGTTCTAAGAAAACAAATATATTATTAATACGAACAGTAATTCCCACATTATTATAGTAATTTCATTTAACTTCATTTCGTTTCATTTCATTTCATTTCATTTCGTTTCATTTCATTTCATTTCAATATATAGGTATTTTGTTGATCCTGACGTTGACTATGAGTTGCCTAGACTACTGATTAGATTACTTAACTATATTTTGGCTAAAATTTAACTTTAAAAATAAATTAACGTGACACGGCTGAACATACTACACAAAATATCTCGCAATCCAGTATTAAAAAAAAAATACGAAAGTATAATCGTATTCGTTGGTGTTACTTCTTTCACGCAGCAAAGAAGCAGCGAATTGATATTTTTTTTGTATAGAGATAGATAAAAGGCTGAACATTGTGCCATAATTACATTTTGTATCCCGAAAAATGTACTCTTACTTTGTACTTTTATACAAATGAATACGTACCTACGTTTCCGAAAAAAGTAACAGATAAGTACCTACCTAGGAAGTCTAGAAAGGTGCCTTCTTTTTATCTTGAATATTTAAAGATAACTTACAATAAAATGCTTAAATACACGCCACAACAAGGTTATCTCGTTCAGTCATACAGAAGGATTGTTACCTACATAGGATTGTTAGTGCTGATGATTCAGTAGTCAGTTAGTTTGGACTGCTTCGCTGGAGTATTTTAACATTTATCTTGTGACTTTCTTTAACAAATGTGTTAGTTATTTACTACTTAGCTTGTGGTACGGTGTTAAAATTTTTAGTGTTTGTGTTTTTCGTTAATACTTCGTGGTTATTGTTTATGTAGAAGTTATTTTATAATGTTGAGACAATGAGATATGCCTCTGTTTTTTATTCTTACAAAAAACGTTAATTTTTTTCTTGCATTTTATTAGGCAATCTAATTATTTATAGTTATATCCGTAGCACGATTTCTATAAATTAGTTTGCCGGAACTAATTAATTGCTAAATACGGATAGTTTTCAGTGTAAAGCTGACTTTCAGGAAGTAGTACCTCAAAACTGCTGTTTGTGTTTGAAAGTGTTTCTTCCCCAAATATCAAAATGTTGCTATTCAACATTTAATTTCAAAATTTGAAAGTTATTCTAATCAAGTTTCCATTTACATTGGAGAGGGTAAATTCAGATTCAGTATTCTAAATTAGATTTCAGTATAAATTCGGTGCTCGGTTCGAATGAAGGATTTTTGGGGGCTGAGTTGCCCACGTCCGTAGGTGTATACCCTAACTTTGTTTCCCTACACGTGGTCCCCGGGTGGTGCTAATCAGGTGACACAACTGGTGGTAGGCTTCGGCTGACGGCTTGAACCACCCACCGAGCAAAGACGTGCCGCCAAATGACTTCGTCGTGTTCCGGTGCGATGCTCGGTGCAGCCACTAGGGCGGATGGGTCAGAATAGTTGTTTCACTTTAGGTCGACTAACCTGGCGCATACTATTATTGTCGCATCGGGTGACTAGTCGCGGAGGGTAGCGGGATCCGAGGCACGGTGCACCGCTGGCCGACCGCAGGTAGTTGGGGGCCCAAGTAGTGTGCTAGCCACACACGAAAGGCTGCCCCGCCAACTGACGAAAAATCCCGGGTTGCGCCGTCGTGCCGGTCGGCGACCGGTTGAGAGGGCCCGATGGACAACCCCGGGGGGGCTCGGGCGTCCCCGCAGTCTCCAGGCTAGTCTCCTAGTGGTGTGGCTTCTTAGCGTGCGTCTGAACGTTGGCTGGGTGAAGCCTCATTCTACTGCCATCCTCCCTCCACCCTTTCACACAACCGAATATGACAAAGAGTAAAAAGAGAAACGTTCCACAGCGGCTGCACTCCCTCTCACTAAAAGTGCACCTCACTAATATACGAGGTATGCACTCCAATCTCGTCGCAGTCCACCATCACCTTGAGACTGAGAAACCATCTCTCTTTTTCCTCTCGGAGACGCAGATCGGATGTCCGTCAGATGTTTCGTACCTTTCTTACCCAGGGTTTACCCTGGAGCACAACTTCAAACCACATGCGGGTGTATGTCTTTACGCCCGGGACGACATCTGTTATCGGCGTCTCCGAAACCTTGAAGATCCCAGCTTCTCTACACTTTGGGTTTTGGTTGACACCGGTATAGAGAAAATTATCTACGCCAGTGTCTACCGGTCGCACAGTGGAGATCTGGAGACGACCAGGTTAGCACAGTACCTTAGTGAGGCGGCGGATGCGGCTCAGCAGCGGTACCCTTCTGCCCAATTTGTGTTACTGGGGGATTTTAACGCCCACCACAAGGAGTGGCTTTTCCCATACCAGAGCACAGACCATGCTGGAAGAGAGACGCAGAAGCTAGCTTTAGCGTTAAATCTTACTCAGCTGGTCCAAGGGGCAACGAGGGTGCCTGACGTTGATACGCACATACCCAATTGCTTGGACCTTCTGCTGACAACCGATCCAGACCGCTATTCAGTGTCGGTATCATCTCCTTTGGGCACATCCGACCATTGTCTGGTGAAATCTGTATCCGTCTACTCCCCGCCCGATCCCAGCCCTAGTGGCACCCGGCGGATGTGGCGGTACAAGTCAGCAGATTGGGATGAGATGCGATCATTTTTTGCATCTTATCCTTGGCAGCCTGTCTGCTTCTCTTTGGACAATCCTTCTGCTTGCGCGGATGCCGTGACGGACGTGTTGCGTCAAGGAATGGAGTTTTTTATTCCGTTCTCAGACGTAGCAATGTCAGGCAAAGCTCGTCCATGGTTTGGGGCTGAGTGCGGTCGCGCTGAAGCGCAGAAGCATTTGGCATACCTTGCCTGGGTTGATGCTCGAAACCGCAAAGCAAAGGACTTAAGTCAGAAGAAGAGAGCCTTTAACAAGGCTGCCAAGTCATGCAAGAAGACTATGCGGAAGGCTCGATTTGATCACATTAGCCGGATTGGGAACAAACTTGCTTCGTATCCGGCGGGTAGTAAAGCATTTTGGTCCCTGGCTAAATCGGTTGAATCGAACTTCTGCCGTCCCTCACTACCTCCACTGCTGAGACCTGACGGGTCGCTGGCCCACACTGCTAAGGAAAAAGCAAACTTGTTTGCTTCTCTTTTTGCGGAATCTTCACGTTTAGATGCTGGTAGCGCGTCTCCTCCTCCTTCATCCATTGGCTGCGAGACAACTATGTCGGACATTCGCATCCGCCAGAAGGAGGTTCGTAGAACACTGCGTAATCTGGACGTGAACAAAGCCAGTGGCCCTGACGGAATTCCAGCCATAGTACTGAAGACGTGTGCGCCTGAGCTTTCTCCGGTTTTGACACGCTTATTTCGCCTTTCTTTGGAGACTGGACAAGTGCCGGAAGCTTGGAAGCAAGCCAATGTGCAGCCCGTGCCCAAAAAGGGCAGTCGAGCTGACCCTGTCAACTATAGGCCTATTTCAGTAACGTCTATACTCTGTAAGTCTATGGAACGTGTACTGAACAGCAGGCTCCTGGCATACCTCGAAGCGAACGACCTCCTCAGTGACCGGCAATACGGGTTCCGCCGAAACCGGTCTACAGGGGATCTTCTTGCGTATGCCACTCACATCTGGAGCGAGGCCATTGAGAAATACGGGGAAGCACTTGCTGTTTCCCTTGACATTTCGAAGGCCTTTGACAGAGTCTGGCATGACAGCCTCATTGGTAAGCTTCCTTCTTACGGCCTACCCATTGGATTATGTCATTGGATATCAGACTTTCTGAGGGGTCGGACGATTCGAGTAGTCATTGATGGCTGCTCGTCCGACCAATTGGCTATCAATGCCGGGGTCCCTCAGGGGTCGGTTCTCTCTGCGACGTTATTCCTGCTCCACATCAACGATCTGCTCCGGCCCGGTGTTTTTGGGTATGCAGACGACAGCACAGTCGTAGAAAGCTACGTGTCCAATGCACGGTCTACTGGGTTACAGATCCGGTCACTCAGAGAGGCCATGGTCGAGCGCTTAAACTTGTCCTTGAAGGCTGTCTCCGATTGGGGGGATGCTAACTTGGTCAAGTTTAATGCCTCTAAGACCCAAGCGTGTCTCTTCTCTGCTAAACGGAGTCAATTCCAACTGACTCCAACTTTCCGAGATATATCCCTACCGATAAACGACCACCTTGAGCTTCTTGGCGTCAAGTTAACAGCTACCCTTAATTTCGGCTCCTACATTGAGTCAAAGGCTCAACTTGCTGCCAAGAAGTTGGGCGTCCTCTCGAAGGTGAGACGGTACTTCACGCCGGGACAGCTGCTCAATTTATACCAAGCGCAAGTTCGGTCGTGTGTGGAGTACTGCTCTCATCTTTGGGACGGTTCGGCCAAGTACCAGCTTGAGACACTGGAGTCAATTGAGAGGCGAGCCAAGAGGCTCATTGGCGACGATGCATTGGTCGAGGCAAGGTTGCAGAGCCTTGAGCATCGACGCAGAGTCGCCAGCCTATCGGTGTTTTATCGAATACATTTCGGAGAGTGTGCGATGGAATTGCACAATTTAATTCCACCAAGTCCCTTCCATCATCGGACAACCAGACGTACGGCAATGCGCCACCGTTACATGGTAGACATTCCACCTATACGCACGAAGCGGTTTGCTTCTACATTCTTTATGCGTACCGCAAAGGAGTGGAACTCCTTGCCTGAGTCTGTGTTTCCTGATAGTTACAACCTGGGAGTCTTCAAGTCGCGAGTGAATAGGTTACTTCTAGGTAAGCGTGCTCCATCGTAGACCACATTGACACTTAACATCAGGTGTGATAGTGGTCAAACGCAAACCTATTCATTTATAAAAAAAAAAAAAAAAAAAAAAAAGGACTTTGAATTTGCAATTCCATATAATTTCTTCCTATTCAAACAAAAGGCCCGCTGATTGTGGCCAGTTTTACAGTATTTGATAATAGTTTAATAATTACTATGAAAATAAATTAAATATTAACTTTCAAGGGTAAGTAATTTAAGTTATGTCGCTATTATGAGTTTGTATTATAGTAAAATTATTATAAAAGAAAGATTACAAATTTGTTTACGCACCTCAGAGTAAACTATCGTAAAATTCATAGGTTGGTCAATTTGGTCATCTACAAATACCGAATAAGTGCCTAGTACAGATTAAGTACTCCTCAGATCCATAGCGCCTGCACGGATTTAGGCGAATTTTAGAAATACATTATAATACATTGACATTGAGAGTGAAACAGTGAGGTTCCCATCTAGTTTATACAAAACAAGTTTTATCAAACGCTTATAAATCGTCAATGCTACATCCCCTATCTTGTTTAAGGCAAATACTCGACGCGCAAGGCCAAGTGAACAATATAGTGCAGTGATTATTATAAAACAAATAGTAGTGACGGGAAGACAGATGACGTGACGAACGATGACGTCGCTGGGCATCCCTACAGAGGCGCCAGTGCATACAATACTGTACACTTCTGCCTACCCTCCGAAATTGGTCAAAGTTGTACCGAAAAAGGTGAGTTTGTTATTAGAGGCTGCAAGATAATGATAATTATGATATTAAATTCCACCAAAAGAAAAAACAACATTTTAGAGATATTCGCATCTGAAATAGTTTGTCTGTCTATAGTGTACTATGTACCTACTCATAGGCAGTGCACAAGAAAATATATTTCTTTTACAGTCTTCGTCAATATGTTTTAAATTATAACTAGATCTACTCGTAGCTACTAATCTACTGTTAGTGACTACCTTCCGTCTCTATCATCAAATCAGGTCACTGGAAAATCTTATTCGCGAGGTGACCTAAGCAAATATCCCTGCAAACTTACATACCTACTAAATAACAAGGAATCAAAAGTCTTGTAAAATCAGATTGATTTCCATCTTGCAGAATTATTATTGTCTGAAAGCGAAGTGACGGAAAATTTGCATAAACTAACTGAAAGTATTTAATTTAATTTGAATCCAAACAATCTATGCACAAAATTTATGACTAAGCCTCGTAATGCGGCCACCGTTTGAACTAAGATAGTAATTAAATATTGAATAAATATTGTATGTTTGATTTGTGACGCACGAGATAAATCTTTTGTTAAGTCAAGAGTAAGTCGTTAAGACGTCGTGTCAAAATTATATAGTGCGCGAATTAAACCCGTTTAGCCAGTTAATAAGTCGTTATGACGCTCCAAAAAGGGGGTTTAAACGAATGAAGGTGGTACGTTTATTTTTATGCATAATAATATATTTACTTACCATATTTTAAGTTTTCAGATAAAATAGTCAAAATGCTGAACCTTTTTTACAAATTTCACGACAGGCGTGCTACCGACTGGTCAGTGGTCAGCCAGTAGGTTTAGGTACTCAGGTCGATTTCAAGTTACCTACTGAAAATCTTTGGGCAGTCAGTTTTGCAGCGAACACGAAGTAACATGTTTTTTGGGTTTTTATATTAGTTACTTGCACATTTTCGTGAACCAACATAATATTATTTACGATTCTCCAATGATATTTTGCCACTAATAAATATTACACGTAAAAAACACGAAGAAGTCACAAGTTTGAGAAAAATATACAAAAGTAACAGTGGTATACATTTTCGGATACGCGCCAATATACGGCCTAATCGGAAGTCACCCATCTCATTATTAGGGTTGCGTGCTTACTGCTTACTCTTGTAGAAAATTACACTTGATCGACAATTCCATATTGAAGCCTCCACGTTTCATCAGCACCTACTTATGATATACGTCACAATTACAATTCTAAATTTGTTCAAGGCAATTCTGTCGTGTTGTTGTCTACTGATAAATTGGTATTTGGGGGCGTCCATAAATTACGTGAGGTGTTTAAGGGGGGGAGGGGGTCGAGTCAAATCTCATCTAATCTTACGTTGGAGAGAGGGGGGGTCTCGGCAAATATCACGCAATTTTTTTTCTGATTGAAACAAAAAAAAATTATACTATTTTGGTCGATTTAATCCAGATTGTACATGCTTAAGATTTAATCTTAAGCGTAAATTATTGAATTTTTATTACACTTATAATTAAACTCTCAGCAATATTGATTACTAGTCTTAACGTCGTAAATAAAAGCACGAAGCAAATTTGTTTTTTTCTTTTTACAATAACAATCCAACGCGTTTACGTAAGACACTCACATTTTGAAAAATCTCACGTGAGATTGGGGTATGGGGGAGGGGGTTGAATAAAATCTCACGACATCTCACCAGGGGGGGAGGGAGAGGCAGAAAATTAAAAAAAACACCTCACGTAATTTATGGACGCCCCCTTTCATAACACTAGCTTTTCCCGGACCCTCCTCGTTTTTCCGCGAAAACTGCATCGGGAATCGGATTACTGACAATAGCACAGATTTCATACTACGAGTACTCTATTTGCGGTTCAGTAAGCAAGGATGATACTTTTCCATCTCATTACCAAAGGCAACGGCATACCTAATATTTTTATCTTCCCGCCGCACTCCACGATTTGAATTACAAAACGTTTTAAAAATATTTTTATTTACATTACCGTCATGGAGTGCGCGGTTTTTCAAGCGTGTCCGTCTTTATTGCTTTTTTATTGCGATTCCATTTACGAGGTAATAATATGTTGATCATGAAAAAATCTTCTTATTGACAACCCTGTCTGAACTTACATTTATATGAAAGCAATATCGGCCATCGATCACAAAACCCGGCACTATTCTGTAACAGTTAGGGTTGTTATTCGTCTGATTTGTACAGTAAAGTTAGGTCATTATGGAGGGGCTGCAGGGAATATCATGTTATTTTCGCGTCAACATTGAATACAAACATGACGTAAGCGTGGAAGCGACACCCCTGATTGCCTGTAGTTACTTTGCCACTCGCGAGTCGCAACCTCTTGATTTGATGAGGTCGTGTCAACCTGTGATATCTGTCAGTCCGACCACGAGCTTCCACTACCCGAAGGCCGCACCGATGAAAAATACGCACATAACTTGCGTACAAATCATTGGTTTCCAACTCAGTATCCGCGTTGCAAAACATATGTCGACCACCTAACGATGCACGAACTTTAAACTAAAACAACAGAATGCTCAAGTATTTACGTCCCTCGTGCGCAAACTTGGGAGCCGCTTTTATGTGGGGGCTACGGGATCTACAGATTGAGAAACTTTACGGATGCGCCTTTGGATGGCTGTAAGTAGGCCTCATATAACAATAGAAAAGTTGCCAGTTATGGAGAACTATACCTATCTATAGGTATTTTGAAAGGTCAGTGCATAGAGTCGGTTGTCATAATCACGAGAATTCTAAATTTAGGATGTACATTTAGGATTTTACGGTCGATTTTACGGTCCGTAAGCCATATAATATAATGTGACGTCACACGTGATATTCACTTGCCAGATAACAGGACTTAATTTTCCGAGCTGACACTTAACTTCCAGTCGGAGAGGGGCATTAGATTTCTATAGTCTAGACTCTAGACATTACCTACCTCCTCAGTCCTCAGTGCACTTTGATCCGAGTGTTTGCTGCTATAATGAGGTGTAATACACCCGGCGGCCACCCGAACTAATGATTACCGTAGTGTCGGTACGTAAACCTATGGTGTAGTGGCTTAAATAGTGTACCTACGGTATGGCCCGTGCGGTAAACTGCGGTTATGCCATATGATAATATGAAATAGTCTATCAGACCGGTGGGTATGAATAAATTCATTTCAATTACCAGTATGACGTCACAATTTTGTGAAAACGATGGTGACTGAGCAGTACCATGTGCGCTTTGCAGCCCAGCAACACCGGGTTCGATCCTCAGTTTTATTTCTAGAACCATTTGCAAGATGAGTATTTTTTTTTATATTTCCGTACATGCATTGTGTTTATGCGGTTGTGCTGAAATTTCAGTTTCGTTATTTCTACAGACAATGTGGGAAGAGTAAGACGCCTCCGATTTTCAGCTTAATTACTCCAACTTTGTCTTGGTTTGAAGGCTTATTATAGCGTGTGCCATTATAGGACATTATTTAGACAAAATATAATTTTACTCATTTTGTTTATGTCTAATAATTGTCTACTAGCTTAACAAAATATTGTCAGGTACATTATACATTTATCTTAGCACTAAAATATACAATATTAAATAATAATACAAACAAGTAGTAAATATTATGTAATTTATAAGTACCTAAGTATGTAGATATCCCACAAAAATTATAATAAGTTTCAAAACTAAAATGCGAAAGACTCTCCCCCGTATTTATAATAACTTATGGAAGGCTTATTAAAACTACGCACTGAAAAATTGTACTGCGCAGTGCTAAGTGACGCTTAATAAATGCTTATGAATAAGAGGCTAATAATTGTCAGAGAAGTCAGAGTTATATATAGGAAGCCTAAGCTTTGTACGGGATTAGATGGGTACTCTTAGATTTAGGTAAACAACGTCACTGCCCTGCGAAGTTCTAGGCGTTTTATGAAATTACTAGATAATATTTGCGTCAGTTTCTTCCACCAGCTCCACTTTCATATGAACGACCTCTCCATTCGCCGCAGTATGATCCCTTTCTAACAAGCACAAGTTGCACTCGAGGACAGTTTTCACCTCATCTTTGTATTTTCCACACCACTCGTGAATCGGCCCGTCACACGAATTACACCGGTAACATACTAATTTGTCGCCTTTCTCGCACACCCAACACCAAACAGGTTCCGTCATAGACCCATCTTCAGCTTGGGGTGGATCTGACGCATTGCTTGCTTGCAACTTCTGCCGTCGGCTGGAGGTTCTGGATACCTTCTGTTTCTTTGCCTTTCCTTTTGTCGCTAGCCATTTTTCTAAGTCCTCTTCAGTACGCAACGTTTTGACGACTGTACTTGGCATGTCGGTGACGTCGATCCCTTGCTTGTGGTCAAATCCAAATGTGGCCTTGAAGGGGGTTCTGTCCAGCTCCTCATCATATTCGCTGTTTAAGTTGGACGCGACTACGTGGATTCCCATAGACCATTTGAAAGTCTCTTTTTCGGTCATCCAGCTCAACACTCGACTTATTATACGCTCCTCGCATTGGTCGCGTTCCTCTTGTGATATCAGTTTTCCTATGAGAATTATCCCAGGATAAAATCCGGACAAAATTTTGATTACATCTTCCGTAAACCTGCCGTCGATGGTGGAGCTTATGATTGCTGGGCCGCCCATTTCGGCAAATATCCTGAACAGCTCTACAGCCACGTCTTCAGCGCAATATTGAACGAGGGCACGGAGGCAAATGAACTTTGTTATGTGATCCTGGTAGTACATAATGTAGTTGTAGTGCACCAGCTCGTTCGTATTGTCGGGATTCTTGGTCATGTCGATGATGTGTAGAAGCCCATGTTTGTAGTCGCATGCTGCCGTGGGGCGCGATGCCTTCTTTACTCTCTTGGACTGACAATGTTTACAGTGCTTCGGAAACATTGCGATGATGGTAGACGGGATGTAGACATGGTCTTTCAGTTGATGTTTTAACTTGTCACGTCCGCCATGGCCGGTGCTCAAGTGGCATTCGAGGAGAATGTCGAAATATTCCTCTGAGGGTACGATCCTGATGTTCTTATTTGACTGATTGTTTTTCTTATTCATCAAGACCTTCCGGCCGTCGAGTAGCTTGACTTCGTACGCCGTGTGATAGTAGTAGTGGTTGGGATCCCGAGGCAGTTTCTCCTCCTCGTACTCTTCGACTATCTTTATAACGTCGGCGACACGCTTCGCGTCCCATTCGGGTCTGCTGAGTCGATCACTGTAGAATTCTCCAACTTCTTTCGTGAATTCGCGCCGCATGCGCTCTATTTCGGTCTCGGTAATGTTTTTATGCGGCATCGTGTTACTGTAATTGGTGTTAATTGGAATAACGGGTAGCTCGAATTCAGGATGTCACTACCCGTCAGCAGGGCGACTATCCGCAGACTGAGCGGGACGGAGCATGCGCGAGGGGCAGTGGCGGTGCGGGGGGGGGGGGGGTCTGCGCGAGGCCGCCAACCGGTCGAGCCGCCATTTTGCTAAGCCCCTAGTTGAATTGTTATTGCTAAGGCCTAAGCTACACTACAAGGCGTGATAACCTATACCCTGCGATAACATGTAAATGACGAGTTGTTTTTTTACCCGACCGCCGAAGGAGGGTTATGGTTTTTGAACGTACAATTATATTATAATGTATGTTCGTATGTCTAATTCTTTGTGCCACTCTACAGCCTAAAGCCTCGGTCACACATAGCGAATACTCGCTGCGAATGCGTAGTCGCAGCGAGTATTCGCTATGTGTGACCGAGGCTTAATCCGCTTGACGGGTTACAAAATATTATGAGGTATCATGCTTAGATTTGTCTCAGTTTTGTAAGTGCTATAGGTTGTATTTATTTATATTAATATATATGGTGGTACCCGAAAAAATAGAGGGTTTTTTTTTAGTTTGTGCACGCCCTATAGCCTAAACTTTGTGACGTGTTTCAACATGTGAGATATCATTCGACTCGTCTCAGTTGTGAGAATCACATAGAGTAAAAACGTGAGTAACGTGAGTAACTAAAATGTGTGAAATAAAATAAATTATTACATTTAACAATAAGTTTGATTTTGGCTTATTCCAGTTGGATTTTAGTTTAATTTAATATTTAATCTCAAACAATTTGAAAGTTAAGTTTAATTAGGTTGTCTTACGTTGATGTTTCTTGATACTTCTTACATTCATTGTTGCTCACATGGTAACTGTAATAATCATAACTATATCAACAAAAATGCCTAGTTAATAGCTACAACAAAATAATTGTTGCAAACAAATATGAACCATATTTTGACGTTATTATAAACAGATAAACCTTTCATTCATAATTCTCCAAAATAATAATTATAATTCAGATAAAAATGTATTCCTCACCACTTAAATACAAATAGAGTATTATTATTATAATACTTGAAGATGTTCAGTGGCCGCCTAGAAGTAGCAAAAATCAGTAAAAACATCGAACTCCAACGGAAGTATAGCATGTCGCATCTCTTGAGCTACAGTTACAGCCTAAAACGGTCACGCGCCGTGCTGTGACGTGGGGGAAGGGGGGGGGGCATTGCGGCGCGGGGCAGGGCGGGGGCCCCTTTCGACAGCTTATCTAGGCAATTAGTGAAAGCACTGATTGCTACATTCAAAGTATAAGCAGTATTAATGACAAAAGGTACTTCAGGTGCGAAAATGTTCTTATTTTTTCCCGAACATGAAAATGATAATATTTTATTTCAACATGCGGCTCTTCAACCTTCACCAGTATGAGCAAAATATGATACACCCACCAATATACGTGCGATTTTGTGTTCAATCCAAACCTAATTTGTATTACGAGTACTTACTTGAACAAACCACTGACCATTGTGCTTAAAAATATACTTATTCAGCATACTCGAACTAACTACAGTTCAGTTTTAAACTCCATATTTTTCACTCAGTCATCCCTATCTGTCCAGAAGGTCACACTCGGCATAAATATCGCAGGATATAAGTATAAAAATATGGCCATTAAAGTAATGTAATAACAAGGTCGCATCGGCCAATAGTGTTGTCTGTTTAAATTTGTTTTAGAGATGTAGTGGAGTTCCGGCCAATTCCTCATCCGGCCATTTTGACTATAAACACTGAGTTGGGCCGAAATGATTACCTGTCTAAGATGCACAAGTCGTAAATAGATTATATTTTTAACATTCCCCTTTCTCTTTATAGTAGGGGCAAACAAATTCCTTGGTTTTAGATTCCTGTCTTAGTAAAACGCATTTAAGTACCAAGTGTGAAAGACACAAATTATTAAAATCACAAAAAGCAATTATACAAAAATTAGTACACTCGCCACAAAAACCACCAGAAAAAAACTCCATGAATAAAGCACACTACGTACCCTAAGCTACATAAAACACGCAACCAATAAAAATCAATGGAATCTCATACTTAGGTATCCCAAACTGATTTATTTTAATTCGCAAATTAAGCTAAGTACGAGTAGGTACATAATAAGTCAATTATTCACCTTACGTTAAATAGTCCAAGTTTAGCTGGATTTTACCTACCGCCATTTAATGAGCTATGACATCCGGCTATTTAGTGAAACTGGTTCCTATATCAATCACTACTTTTATATTTGTGTTTTACTTTTATTGGGCGCCGAAATGTGCATAAAAATAATGTAGGGCAAGACGTGTACCTATGAGGAAATATTTGTGGCATAAAAACTCTTAACCTCCCTACGTGAAATCGTGGTAAAAAGGCCACGTGGACCCTTTCTGTAGCTGAACAGGCTACAAGAACGTAGCGAGACTATCACCCGGTTTCTGAAACGTCAGCCAACTTTGACTACAGATTAATTCTATTGACATCCTTGTCATTTGTTTAATGTCAGATAGAGACAACGATAGTTTTAATCTACTGTCAACGCCAACAAACGTTCTAGAAACTGGGGGTATTCCTCATTATATATAGTCTGGTAGATATCAATTCATGCGATATTAGATTGCGAAGACTGCTTTATATTAGGGTTCCGTACCGAAAGGGTAAAACGGATCCCTATTACTAAGACCTCGCTGTCCGACCGTCTGCCCGGTGATAGTTAGATAGATGGTGATAGTTAGATAGTTAGATAGATGGTGATAGTTAGATAGTTAGATAGATGGTGATAGTTAGAGAGTTGAGAGTAGTTCACAGATGATGTATTTATGTAGTCGCTATAACAACAAATACTAAAAACAGAATGAAATAAATAGTTAAGAGGGCTCCCATAAGTACACCAAACGTGATTTTTTAGCCGTTCTTTCAGATAAAATGTCAAGTCAGCCTTGGATGTAGCTATAGTATATACATGTCCGAAACTCGAATTAGTAATTTTGTTTTCGTTGAGTACAATATTCTAATAATTATGTAGGTGTTCAGCTACTTCCAAAAAGGAGGAGGTTCTCAATTCGAGTGCATTTTTTTTAACTCTACTTACCGTACGTACATACAATTTAACCCAGCCAGTCTATCACTTGCACCGAAACGCAAGGCATGTTTTAAGAGCGATCTAAAGTACAAGGTAATCTATTTTCGGATTTTTCTACTACGGCACCGTCTTGCAAACATTTTATGATGCAAAAGTGATTTATGGACGAGTACTCACTACACGTCTTCATGAAAAATAAATTTACATAAGAACAGTGCCAGCTATTTATAATGCAAGTTGAATGTGTGTGTGTACTAGACTAGAGAAACCGTCCGACAAGAGATAGTCAGGGGTGCTCAATTCGGTTAGATGTTTTCTTTGTTGGTACTGCTTTGTCTAATATTCGGTGTGTTACACGATGCTAACGACTACGTTGCCTTTAAGGCAGCGAATAGTTAATTGAAAATATTATTTTAGGTAGGTACTAACTTCTAATTTAGTTCTTCTAATTTTTCTTCTAGTACTTACGTACGACAAAATAGTGTTTGTTTTTTTTTAATTTCCAACAAATCGAAATGTTTCCAACCACTGGGGTTACGAGTAGACTAACTAAACTAAATATTTATTAAGTGTGCACACCTGTTTAGATCCCGCGGTAACTATTTTAATAAAGGAGAGGAATGACTACGTGAAAAGCGCGGATTTGCTTGTATCTGTTGAAATATGCGAGAAAGACCGCTAACGTTGCATTTCTACTGAATAATTTCAAGCATTACTTTTTGGAACATGATATAGGTACTCGCAATAAAATACCACGAAGCGTTCATTCTGAACATAAACCGTCTTACCACAAAAGTTTAGACCAGAGTTAAACAGAAGTTTCTAAAATTTCGTTCTATAAAAACGACCTGTATCACTCGAGTTTTCTTACTCAATCCCGGCATTCCTAATTATATTACTTGTGAATTTGTTTGAAGAGTTAGAAACAGCGAGGGTTAGACGTCGATTTATGGAGAAAATATTTAGACACAATGTTCAACTCTGGTTTAATTTTTTTGTAGTTAGACCCAAAAAGTTTAGTAATTATGTACCTACCTTTTACGTTTATTCTATACAACGTGAAGTTATACTACGTTAGGTGAATAATCGAAAGCTAGCCTAATAATGAATCCTCCAGAGTTCCTTCCTACGTAAAATTGGGAAGCGCACTGTACTAGCCTTTACGCTGGCTAGCGATGGAGTTTCCATAGGGTTCAGATAATTTGTATCTAAAATTAAACAGTAGGTATTCTCGTAGTTATTGTTTTTCCATGGCATACCCGCTTGGCTGTACCCACGTCACAGTGTAAACAACATCCAACAAAGTACCTAACATTCTAAATTGAACTATCAAAAGCTAAATCGATGATTGACTGACAGACATCTCCCACAAAGTTTGCTATTAGTGATCTTATAGAATTTTTAAATAGGTTAAACTTCATTGGTCAGTGTGGCGAGTGTGGGTAAAGCCGTTGTCTAGTGTGGTACAGAATTAATTTTCATAATCAGTGTATTTTGATGGTGAAATGTGAAAATTAGATTTGAGTGTAAAAAGTACAATAGATGAATAACTTTATGTTAATTGAGTGCTAGAGTAGCAAAAGCAATTATTTTGTTGGAAATTGAGCTTTGTACGCCTTTTAGTTTATGAGTGTAGAATTACTGAAGGAATAACACTCTAATAAATGGGCAAAATTAAATATTCTTTAGCAGTTTATTCTTTGGCAGTTTAAAACAGGTGGTAAATTAAAAAGAGGGTTAAAATTAATATTAGGTTTAGATTATTGAAGCAAAGTAATGATTGGGTACTTTATTATTAGAGAGAATTAGCAACGATTTGCGATTTGTTCAAACATTAAGTATTCTTTTTATTGTGGAAAACATCATGCCAATGGGTAAATTATTTTTTGATATTCAAGTAAGGTAGGGTTACATACGTGATCATGTAGTGTGGGCAGTGCAATGAACAAATGAAGACTCGACTGGCTCTGTCATTGTTGTATCTTTGCAAAATGTTGGAACTAGTGTTGGGGCAACCAGTGGACTTGACGCAGGTGAAGGTATGGCTCTACACTCACTTTTTACCTAACTTAGCTATATTATAGCATAGCATCTATCATTGATTGGCGATGCATCATCAACCAATGGTAGATGCTCTCACTTTGAAAAGTGAAGACAAGGAAAAAGTAGAAGTAGAGAGACAGGAATTTCCTTAAGTGTGTCTTGGTCAAACCTAAAATATTGCGCATGCAAATTGAACATAGAAAACCATTTACAACGTGGAGATTAATTTAATGTACGTACTTAGCATAATCACTAAGTTCGTCGAACTCGTACCTACCTACTTCAAACATTACGTAATTATCCTTTATATAAAACTATGAAAACAACAAATCATAACAACTAAAGCGACTATAATTTATAGCGTGGAATATCCCAGTTTCATTACTTCATATCGTGGAATATTACATCCTCTGCAGGTAGGTTCGCTAATCTTTATCACCTCTCTCTTTCACTCTCGCAGGTTATTAAACCAGTTGGAAAAGGAAAGCGGATGGTAGCTTCGGAGATTGCGAGAGGTGCCTTCCTTCAGTGCACTATATTGTAATGTACAAGCTAAAAGCAGTCCGTCGCAGAATTTTAACATGCACGCAACGCATCGGAATAAATCTTTACACTAGTGTTGTTGAACTAATGATAAGAATAAAAGGTATACCTAAAGGATATCATTTTGATCTTTAAATTGAGGCTGAAATATTAAATAGATGCCAGGAGGTATCTACTTTAGGTCCTTGGAAAACACATAGGGCTCGGGTAAATTAGAAGACACAGCTAGTTTTTGATAATTATGTTAGTTAGCCAGAGACTACATGGTTTTCAAGCCCAGTCAAAATGTCGAGCCCTAATCAGTTAGATAAAATTATAGTCAGTATATTAATAGAAGTTGAAATATTAGAGTAACATCATACACTGGGCGGTCTCGTTTCATAAAATATTTGGAGAAACCTCCAAAAAGTGTGACGTTTATCAATTTACCAAAAGCGCTTCCAAGTAAATCTTTTGCACTAAAACAATGTGGACTCGAGAGCGTAATTCAATAAAGCTGTATAAACTAAACCCGTGGTTTCCGGGCGGGGTTTCCGGTACATTTGCCGCTTTCATCCCATAAAATAGGGTTAGCACCCCATTTTTATCCTCCAAAATATAGCGAATTGGACGTCATTTTCGCCGGTTGATCATCCGTGGATACAAGGATAATGTAAAGGGGTTGCCCGGATAATTTCGAACAAAATTCCTCCATGCATCTTGTTTTTTTAAACTAGACGTATCTTTGGGCGCGTGCGTCACGCAATCGCGTCAGGTTCTCTGATGCGGATGAATTGACAATCAGTAGCCAATAAATCTCGGGCAGCGCTTCAGATTGAGTGAGATTGTTAAAGTACTATCTGTTACTAAGGTTATTTACATTATGGAGTTCAGCTAGTTGACGACACCATTCGATAGGCGCCTGTTACAATCAAGATGTGGCTACTTCACAGATCCATGATTATAATAATTAAAATCATGTCTGAAAGAAAACCTAACGTTATATTTGAATGTACGTGAGTCGGCATGAGCAAAGCCACAATTCAGATCGATATTTGGAGCGCTTATCCTTGCAGGAACCGAGTTTCCATTGACAGTTCTGTTAGGTAAGCCAATAACCTCTAAAAATTCTTGCGTTTGAACAACTCTGCGATGTTTGCGGAGTGGTTATAGCAACATCGCAAATTCTCGTGCAAAATCTCAACAAAATGGCGATTAAATCAATATTCAACGCACGTTGCCGTTCAATGCGGCTCACAATTCACACTACTTATTATGATAATACCGGCGCCAACCGAGTGGTTGCGCGGTGTTGCCATACTGGTGTAATGAAATGCCATTATAGTAACCCTCGTTTTTGAACTAAATATATTTTTCAGATGCATAATATTATCATATTATGGGTAAAGGTCTCAGTTGTCATCTAATTCTTGAGCGAAATTTCAGGTGACAGTACTATATTATGGCGACAACGAGCTGATCTGATGATAGAGACTGAAGGTGCACAAGGAAACTCCTGAGTGATGAACAGTATGGACTAGAACAAGTTTGTTTGTTTGTTTAGTTTAAAAAATGTAGCCCCACAATAGGATTGCTCATGTATCGTAGGTATCGCTTACGGACATATAATTTCACATGCACATCAAACCCAGACCAGAAACAAATATTTGTGGATCGCACAAATATTTGTTCCAAGCGGGAATCGAACCTGCGACACCAAGCGCAGCAATCCGATTGCCACTACGCCAAACGTGCCGTAGATTAATAATGGGCTCTTCTACTCGTATACTATAAAACTGACTAAGCAATGGTTCAGTTTGTAAGTTTTCCGGTCCAAAATGGCGACGTTCCGTTTGACAGTTCTGCTGGTACTCTATTTCTTTTTATTTTGGCTATGCGCTCTCAAGTCACCAACGACCAGGGACTTACTATGACGTCTTATTGCGATCCAATTGAGGACCTAAACAGAATCGTTTCACTTTAAATACTAGTAATACATGGCTTTCGATATCATTTAGTTAGACATCAATCCATTTAGATTTAAAATCAACCTAAATTAAGCGTCGAGATGTCACAACAAGACGTCATGGTACGAATAAGTAGTAGAACGATTCTGTTTAGGTCCTCAATTAGATCGCAATAAGACGTCGTGGTAAGCCCCCGGGTCATCCGGGGTCGGTACTTGGTGCTACCCGTGCGAAGTCGACAGCGAGTTGCTACCTATCTAATAATAATTTGTCAATAATAAATCCTACTAAGTACCTAAGCGGTGGTAGCCTAGTGGGCGAACGTCTGCCTTCGAAAACGGAGGTGGCGAGTTCAAATCCCAGCGCGAGCACGTACCAATGTGTTTCTTGTTAAACATAATGTACATAATTATCACTCGCTTTTCGGTGAAGGAAAACATCGTGGGGAAACCAACATGCCCGAGAATTATTTCAGAGGCATGTTATCCACCAACCCGGACTAGACCCGTGGTGGATTATGGCCTAACTCTCCTCACGATACTGAGGAGAGGCCTTTGACCAGCAGTGGGGCAGTTACAGGCTGAATTATTATTGTTTTAAATCCTACTTCATTATTATCATCATTATTTTGATCTGCTTGTATATTGATTGATATGTATCGTGTACGCTTGCCTGGAAAAATATGTTAACAATGCCTGCAGTAAAATTTGGAACATAATTTTGCTACTGTTCATTATAAATGGTGTGTGCGTACATTGGGCAACATTGACGATTCCACCGCAGGCCTATTTGTTTTGGCTTGCATCGTCGGGAGTGTTTTCGACCAGGTATTCCGAGAAATGAAAACCCATAAACTAAATTTACATCCTCGATAATATGAAGTATCAGATATAACGGTAACTGAACATGAAATGGTGTTACTAAATACATGTATTTAAGCCAGAAATACATAGTGGTATTTCAACGGGTAAGATCGCTCTGAACGAGTGAGCTATCGATAGATATAGGCACTAGTTTAATTATTGTTCCAAATTAAGCGTGCATACATAACTTCTTTTTAAATTAGCGGTCGTATTAGCATGACCTCTCCCAGAAAAAGTAAGGAAGCTGATTAGGGTTAGGGGTTTTCTAACTTTTCATTAGTGTGTTTTTCTACAAGTTAAAACGGCATGTTGCACAAGCACGTTATTTTTCGATACCAATTCCAAATATTATTTCATGGCCATCTTTTGATTGTGTCTTATTTATCAATTACAGCTTAATTTTTTTATTGTGGCTTCTGCAATTTTGCCAGTGTCGCGTGCAAAGCATTGATGATTCACGATGGAGATTGAATGGTGACTTTTATGAAATGATAATCAAAGAAATGACCGCACTCTATGGCCTATCAATCCAGGTTGATGGATGACGTTGACAGCATCCTCCAATGCCGATGACAAATGGATTTGCGTGTTATGTGGCACGCCGATGGAAAAGCAATATTTTTTATTTCTATGCCAGACTTAGATTAATTTGACTTCAATTATACATTGTAAGAGCATTCTCTGCCCGTCAATAAACGGCATGTTCATTATTTGTATCATGTGCATAGTTCCTTTTCGAATTATAAACTATACGGCGGCCACAACTGGTGGCAGTGCCGCGTGGGAGGACCAACCTCCTGCGAGAGGCGCCCCTTACGCGTGCTCTACGCAATATTAACAGGATTGCAATAGAGAGGGACTTGTTTGGTTGTACTCTGTGTGAATTCACAAAAGTAGCCTTATGGGTATTGTGTTATAAATAAGGTTCTATTTAGATTATATATATATGTTGTTAAAGTTGCTACACTATCGCATTAGGGTGAACCTGTAAGGATAGCTGTAAGTTTTGAGAAATAAATAAATAAAATAAATAAATAAAATTCGGTATAAAGGTACTTACCTACCTAAATTTTATTATGGTGACAATTGTGCAAAACTGGTTGTAGCTATGATAATAGTTCCGAAAACTCCGCAATTATTGTAATTATTATAAAATTCATAGTAACTTCTATTTAGCATTTCAATTGTTTCCAATTATTAGTTAAAATTATACACATTGCCTATTTTCTATGACGAGGGCGATCACCAGTTATTTTCATAATCAAGGACAGAAATAAGAATATTGCTTTTTTGGTGTTAGTGCTGTATAGCTGTTGACATATAAAAAATAATCTAAAAATTTATTTTTATTCAAGGATATTGTGTGTGTCTATTCAAAGTGCTACCAAATATGTGTTATTGTACTGGTGACATATATAAATTTGTAAAAAATTAAAAAGTCTGGAGACCGTAGTTCTTGACTAGCTCTTAGCCGGATAGCCGACAATCAGATAGCGTGAGCACACAAACCTTCAGTTACATGTTTAACTAACAACTGGCTAGTCGTGCGAAGGAGATACGAGTGTGTGTTCACTTAACAAGGAGTAGTATATAGTTAATAATTCTGCTTACTAGCTCTCGATCGGTTTGCGTGCGAGTGCTATAAAAGTTGCAAAATCTGACCAAGTACGAAAATCCCTTAAATATTTATTTTATTCTGTTTTTTGTATTTGCTCACTGAAGAGTAACTAACACTCATAACCAGATGTTATTTTGGGTCACGCACGTCATGAAGTTACCAGCCTTTGTACGTACAAGCGTATGCACATTCTGTTTTTTTTTCATAGATAAGGTTTGCGTTTGCTCTCTTTGTCACTTAAAGTAAAGTGACGACGTGGTGTACCTACTTTGGTTTGGGGCTCGTTTCTAGAAGTAACGTGTTCACTCGTGACTTGAAGACTCCCATGTTTTATCTATGGTGAAATAAAGATTCCTGCAATTTAATTATGGTGCGATAAACTTACCACAAAAGTTTAGACCAGAGTTCAACAGATGTTTCTAAAATGTCATGCCACAAAATCGACGTCTAGAACTTGCGTTGCCTTACTCAATCCTGGCACTCCTAATTATTTTACTTGTCAATTTGTTATGAGTTAGAAAAAGGGATTAGACGTCGATCTGTGGAGAAAATATTTAGACACATCTGTTCAACTCTGGGTTAAATGTTTTGTGGTAAGAACGCATGAGTTCTCCACCTGGACGGTTTCCATGCTACATTAAAAAGCTTTATATAACAAAAGGTTGTTTTTTTTCTGTGTTCAATAGCCCTTAGGCCATTATGCCCGGGTTTATGGGTCAATTACTATTGGCGTTTCAAGGGCCCGGTTTCATTCTGAAGTTGACAGAAAGAAAGCTATTGGGATAGTTAGCAAATGTTATATAGACACGCAGTGTATTTTTGCTGCAAAACTTTATTCATTTTATATACGACTAGCTGACCCGACAGACGTTGTCCTGTCATTGTCTCTATGAGTCAAAATGAGTCACAGTACTCAACTGTACAGTGTACAACCCGATTTTATCAGATTTATTTTTCCCAGTTTCAAAAATTTTCCCGTGATAACGAGATAAATAGTATCCTATATCCTTCTCCTGGTTCTCAGCTACCTTCCTACCAATTTTTTTTTGCAAAATCTGTTCAGCCGTTCTTGAGTTATGAAAAGTGTAACTAACACGACATTCTTTTATTATTATAGATTAAGAAGACGTAATCATCAGCATTGTAATCAAAGATATTGTTAGAATAATTCGTCCACTGCTCGAAGTACCCCGGTATAACTTTTACACATAATATATTAAGTTTATAGTTTTAGTTGTTACGATTGTTCTTTGTTATTTGGTATATTGTGGTTCATTTGGACTTTATCTATGTATCTAATTTAATATCTATTTATGTTTTACATCAACAAAGTTAATGAAACTATTGTAATATCTTTCGTAAATGATCGCAAAAGACGCCGAAGGGTGAAAGGTTTTGGAACTAGTCAAGGCAAACTTTTATAAATAACATAAATACGGTTATTTTATTGTCATGTTGGAATATATTTAATACCATAAAGTACTTAGGTAAAACGAGAATTCATAATTTTGTGTTACGAATACCACTACTATCCATTTTTAATTACTATAATTTTATTACTAGTAATGTCACTTTGCGTGTCATGAAACTCGTGAATTCGTGTATTTTGTAGTTTGAAATATTGTGCATTGTGTGTGACCCACATTGTCAATGTACTTGCTTGGATTTTGCAAGGAAACAATAAAATTAATTATAGTTTTAACACAATAAATACCCACGAAAATGGCGTACCTATTTCCTAACTATTATTTTTGTAGACTCGTATAACGTTGTATTTATCATGCGTTGTAGAAATAGAACTTCTTAAAATGAGGAAATATTGCCCTTTTCATTATACGCATGCAGGCGAAACAATTTTTGTTTTTTATTACAAGGAATAGGTAGATATTACAGTTATTTACAATAAAATGACACACAAAACACCTTAAATTAAAAAATGCAAGCGAAATAAATATTATAACGGAAGTTATGATATTAAATGATTCTTGAAATATATTTAGCAGTGAAAAAAGTATGCAGCAATTGAACCAATTTATATGATTTATACTTTTTCGCAGCGATTACGCGAGTTCGGTGATGAATACTGGTATATATTGGGGGTGAAATTTGACTTTCATTTGGTATTAGCATAGTACCTTTAGTACTTGCATTCATTGATTATACATGTACAACACTTCAGCAGAATAAACGAAGCGTATAAAACGTTACTGATGCAAATAAGATTCAAGCTTTAACAGCTTACAAACTCATAACAGATCTAGTTTAGAACTTAGACAAAGACAAAGTCTAGCCAACGTTCGGAGCACACGCTCCATTAGCTTGAAGTTCGCTAGACTTAGCAGGTTTCATGTTAGCGTTAGTGCTTTGGAAGCTGTCGGAATAAGTGAATTCGGTTCGGAGACAAACACTAGGGTTTATCTTGAAACGTAGAATAACAATTTTAGAATCATGCATTTGCAGAGAGAAAGTGAACTTTATACACTGAATTTTATGTCGACATTTCTACCATGTTGGACTACTGTAGCCAATAGGTAGTTGTAAATAATTTTGGAGAATTTATTAAGCTGCAATATAAAGATGCAAGGTTGCGGATACCGTTACAATCTAGTTAGGTAGATGAAATCAACATTTATATACTTACACATTTTTTATTGTTTTCAGGTAATTTCCAGTTGCTCATTAACTCCACTGCGTAGAGTTTTTAGTACGTGCGTACCTACAACCAGAGTTGGTAAGCAAAATTCTTAGCCATATTTAGTCGAAAATTATCAAAAAATGTTGTCTAGTTAGCTAGCTATATATAGTTAGGTTTGTAAGCGCTGGTTGTCAGTTCGATTGTGGGTTCCAACCAGTCACCAAGGTAAAGCAGTGCTGCCAGCGACACACTAGGATGGATGACCGTTTAGCGTCATAACATCTCAGCATTTCCGAGCTTCTCATCGAATATAGAAGGGCCCTTGAGCGGCCTGCGGTCGATAATTCTAACCTCCGAAACCACCACAAGGGACTACACACCAAACATCACTAGGGACCTATTCCCACATCTATGATGGTCCTGTGATATATCTTCAGTCGTCTTTACAGCCCCATTTCACGTAACTTCTTTGTCATTGCTTTTCAATTACTTTGCGGTCTATTTACCTACGGTTCAAACGACGATACGTTTATTGCACAAGTTTAACTTTTAGGATAAAGGGCGTAAGATTGAAAATGCAGTAAAGTTGGAACCGTTTTCATGGATATTTTCTGCGTTGATTTGTTGGATAACCTTCCCTTATGGCCTCACATTACGTTACGGAAAATCCTATGTTACTGCTGAATCAAGAAATAAAGTGTTATGGAATCTGAAACAGAGCGTAAAATTCGTCCGAAATTGATTTGTATTGTTTGGTTTTAAACAACACGTTCGTTCATAAAAAAAACCTTCGCATCTGTTCGTAAAAGCATTCAATCTGTGAAAATTTTACAGATTCGTTGGAGTGAATAAAAAACACAGAAAAAGGTTTTCGCTTTTATTGATTGTTAAAATTTCGTACATTGTAAACTTGTTTTTTCATTTATCAAATTTGTGAGTGATGTTTGTGCTAGGTGCGGTAAGTAAAGGGGAAGGCCCCGAATGGCCTCGATAGCTAACTAGGTGGTGGCTGACTTTTAGGGAGTGCCCCTTTTAGGCCATCTGCCCAATTTGGGTGCTTTGCATAACACAGATATTATTAGTTCATAATTGATGCTACAGAATAATACTGTAAACACTTACAAAAATGTTGGTATTCTATTTTGTGTTCTTTGTACCTAATTACAAGATCATAATTATATAAAAATAACAGACTATGTCTCTGGTGTGAGCGCTCTCTGCAGTGCCGTGTAAGATGTCGGAATGCTTTCTATGTGCCATTACAACTGTAATGAGCAAGCGTGCCATAGGTATACAAGTATTTTAGTAACCTCGCTTCCATTTTTCAAATGAAAACTACACGCTTATTGAAATGATAATCTACTTTTATTTTCCTATCTATGACAACAGGCACTTGTACATAAAACACACAACATGTATCATGCTTATATTAAAAAAAAGCTATAAGTACCTAACAATAAACGGACGGCACGGTAGCTCTACACAAAAAGCATGCAAAATACTTCACACAATTGAATACACGCTGTTCTTATACCTACTACTAAAAGAATATTGCAAAAATTGCACTAAACACAACCATATACATAACGGTCATTAGTCTACCAGCAGATGATGCAGGACTCGGAGCCTTATAGTACTGGCTATAGAGCTGATTCCAGAGGACCATGCGGATGGTGTGAGGGTCGAACTTGGTGGATTCGGTGTACACCATATTAGCTGGTGCAGCATTGACACTACCGCCACAGTACAAGTAGAAGAGGGTTTGTGGAGTGATCGCGTTCCATTCTGTTGAGTTAGGCGGCGTGGGATTCCTAAAAAATAAATAAATACTAATTATTACGTTGTTTTAACAAACGAATACTTAACTATTAAAACGGAACTTAACCTAAAAACTGTTAATGGTGCTGTGAACTACAGTTAGTAGTTAAAGTTAGACAGTTAGATTCTGGGGAATTCGTAGAAGAAACCATTGAATAACTTACCCAGTATAGGCGAAGTTAGAGAACCGCTTCACGATAGATCTCATGACAGGTTCCTCTTCTGGCCTCAGGTCGAAATCGAACAGATAGTTCAACATGCCCCCGTGCTTCACGCCGTCCAACGGAATCTGGTTGTAGGTCCAGTCCGAGTTCAAGGTGCCTAGGAAAGCGAACTCTAGCAACCTCACTTCGCTCCTTGAAGTAGCCGCTCGTTCCCTAGCGCCCCTGATAACTGACACTAAGACTAGCGTGTCTCCTTGGTAGGCCAAATAATCGTTAATAGTAGCCATGTTTATGGGACTTCCGGTGAAGTAAAAGTTTCTAATCGCTTCCGTTGCAGATGTTAAGTTCGCTCCGAAATCCAAGTCGACCTGCAGGAAATTTGTAAAGTTCGCCTGCATTTTCTCTAGCCAACCGTCAAACAATGCTTCTTCTGCCCTCATAGTTCCTTCTTTATTGACGAAGCCTGCTATGTAAGGGATGTGACTGTAGTTGCCACTTTTCAGCAAATTGATGGGGGCGTCGCTTATAATGGTGTCATTTAGGCTTCTATCTTCGATGCATGGGGCAAATAGCGGTGTGTTGTTGAAGAAGTTAATTCCGTTTAATGCACTACCAAGCAAAGTAATATCAGTAGTGACCAGGAGATTAGCTAATTCAGATCTCGATTTCTTCGTATAGCTCAGTTTTGCTCCTAAAATTTCAGCGTAACCGACAGGGTCGTATGCAACGGCCCAAGGCGCTAACGCGGAACCGCTGAGAGCTACAGCTTTATGGACCAAATTCTCCGCTTGATGGGACATAGTTATCAGATCCACCATAGCGGCTGCGGAGCTATGGCCCATTAATACTACATTGCTAGGGTTTCCTCCAAATCCTCCAATATTAGTTTGGATCCATTTCAGACCTTGTATGACGTCTTTTAAGCCAGCGTTACCTGGGGCTTCCGGGACGCCTAGGCAGAGGAATCCGAAGACGGAGAGTCGGAAGTTCAAAGAGACCACGACGATTCCTTCTTCGACGAGTCTTCTGAAAGACAGAAGGGTAGTGCTCGATGTGGTGTACTCTTCGGCGTTGAGCCAGACGACCACTGGTTTGGGAGTGGTAACGTTATTCGTGTAGATGTTCAGGGTTAGGCAGTTCTCGACTCCGATCAGGCCTCTTTCACTGGGTTGCGCGCATATGATATTGTTGTCCATCGCATGAAACAGCCCAGGGTATGGGGACGGTGGTGTCGGGGCCTGAAAACATACATCGTTTCGTTAATATGTTGCAATTATATTAGTCATTAACTATATTGCATCTATATTAGTTATTTGAGTCAACATTAGTGTTACCGGACCAAAACAGTTGCCGCCTGATAAGGCAAGGTGTGTCATTACATTATCGACGAATATTATTCATGCCGATTAGATAATTTTCGGTTTTATAACCTGACTTATCCAATTCAAATGAAATGTTATTTTACATTTTATATTTTAACTGTATAAAAGAACGGGATAAACGTGTTCTGTGTGACTTAGTTAGTTGCCTTATCTTTGTTAAGCTATTAATTAACAACGTTTCAGGCTATCGCACAAAAAATATTAAAACAAATGTTGCTTTGTCATATTAATAATACATAGAGGTTATGCCTCGTTCTAGGCTACTGCGTAGGCACTTCTAGTTAATTAATTGGAGGAAAATCGATATCAATCGTTCGAATAGTGTTGTATTATTATACTTCGATAGTCTTTAAGAACAGTATAACTAACGACGTATTGTTTGCCTTTAATTTTCTACAGGTAAACAGATCAACAATGCCAAGAATACAATAATATAATTTTACAACACTAACATAGAACCAATTGCAAATGGCCTACCTACCTATTGCATAACAATTACGTATATATTATCTATGTCGAGCTTATGCCGACCGGCGCGGCATGTAGGTAAACATTCTTGGAATCGCGTAATATTCCTCATTTATATTTACTTAGCGATACAGTTGGACATATTATAAGGTATCATATCTGAGCCTCTTGTCTATCAAGAATGAGATAGAGGTGTTTATTCATGCTTACCTAGTGCTGATTCGTGCATCAAAGTATCATTGTTTCTGAGATCCTATTTGTTAATTCATAATTCAAGAAACAAATTTAGAAAAACATTTACATAAGTTTTGCAAGGTATTTTATGCTCGCCCATAGTAGACTTCTCAGAGTGTAGGTACGTAATTTGACATTAACCTTGTTAGTCACCAAAGTACATTAATAATTTGGGAGCGGCTTTTAGTGTCTTCATGTGCTAATTTTATCGTGTTTATCACTAAACGTAAGTGATACCGAATTACCTTGAATCTCTTCTCTCCGTCCGTGGGACCGGCATAAGGTATCCCATAGAATACACTGTAGTCCCCATCTGCAGCTCTCAAGCCTTCGACCATTCCCTCCGTGGTGTTCACTTGTATATTATTCTGCGCATGCGTCACTCCTAACGCACACAACAGCGCTAGCACTAACATGTTTACACCCACACGCAGCACCGTTTCGTTCTGAGACACGTGCGTCTTCGCCGACCGCCTGCGCCGGAATGAATGAAATTAAAAATAAATTCGTTGCTTATAATTTTTATCACTGGACTGGATTGGCTGATATGGATAATCGAATGAGGTCGTCGTTTAGACTCCAGTACACAGGTGCTATAATATTACCGGTTGATAATGTCACAGACGTTTTTGCGTTATCACCCACCACTGTTGCAATAATAACGACGTGATTGACGGAGGACGCTGCATCGTTGCACACTGCGTTTTTGCATTTTTTTATTTAACACCCTTGCGTTCACTCTTACATACACCTGCATTTAGTAGTCAGTAGGACTTTAGATAAGGTAGAAACGCAGGGGTGTGGCCGCGGGCGCATTGGATTTATACTATCGATAGGTGATATTGCAGCTGTGTGGGGGAGCCTTTAGACTATCTTACTATAAAAGTTTAAACCAGAGTTAAACAGATGTTTCTCAAATTTCATTCCACAAACCGACGTCTATCACTCGCGTTTTCTTACTCAATCCTGGCGTTCCTAATTATTTCACTTGTGAATTTATTATTGAGTTACCCCGTTTGAATATTAAACTGTACTGAGCAGGACGAGTATGTAAACGCGGATTGCAGGTATGAAGCTCACTCAATGTTTTCTGTAATTTCTACCATCACTCGACTCATTAATTGTGACCGTGTCAAACTTCGAAAAATCAATCCGCATTGCAAATTGAATCAGATTCTGATCACTGTACTTTTTCATAATTATTTTGTTAATTAGTACGCTTATCAATTATGTGAATGTTGCATGTGGATGTTGACCTGGTATCCGATGTTCAGTTGAGTTGAAATTTTCCATGCTTGTCATGTTCCGGTTACATTACAATATTATGCTGCGAGCCGAATGGATGACAGAGACTAAAAGAAGACTTCTCAGAGCAGGATGATTTTGGTTCATTTTGAACCGAACGTATTTCATAAAATAACATGTACATTTTTGTTTAAATTAAGGCATCCTGTATATTGTTAAATGCGTACACAGTACTTCCTAAGATTAATGCGCACCCAAAGATAATTATAATTATCTAAGTACCAGCTAGCGCCTTAATTTAAATGAAAGGTTTGTCCTTGTACAAAGACGTCCAGACTGAGTCGTCATTGTCCAATTGTTATTGTTGGGCTAGGTACTTGCTAATCACCACTAATTTAATTGCCTCCGGTCATCACCTAACCATATTGAGCTCCTGTCAAACGTATTACGTCTCGTGTTCCACTTTTTAGTGTTCAAATTCTAAAGAAAAACGGTATATTTTTACATTCCGTCCGGGCTTGTTTGTAACAGTCTGTTGGCCTCGCCGAGAGTGTCCTAAGCACCTAGAGACTTGTACGGGGAATTGCCGTGCATGGTGCATTGCAAGGTTAAGGAATGAGTAGATGTATGTTTGGTATGTTTTATAATATATACGTACTGAAGGGTCAATTGGGAGAACGATAATTATTATGTGTTTTGCACATTTATGTGTGTGAAGAAGTGTTTTTCTAGTTAAAACATTCATATTGCACGTGTCGGAATTCGGTATTTTATTAGAGTTTTTTTCAGTACTTCAACATATCTAAAAATTTTTTTGTTATTGGTCATGGTGTAGATTGTAGAAGGCAGATCAGCAGACTTTAGCATAGTTCTGAACTCGATGTCAGAAAATTCATCCTCGCTTTGAAATTCCACTAAAAGAAAACTCTTTTCATTTACATAAACAATGTCTCCAAAAGTTCTTTCATTTTCTTTCACACGGTTCCATTTTATTATTGACAATAAAGGCACTCGACAAAGAAAATAGGTTCATTCACTTTTCATAACTTCATTTTCTAAAGTTATAAATGTTTACTTAATTTTCAAAGATGCTTACACATAGAAAATTGAAACAAACACAGAAACTAGGCCCGTTAGCTTATGAGCTGACGATGACCCGGATAAGTAATCATTGCACTATAGTTGGTTTCAAATGGTTAATTTATCAGCTTGAGGATAATAGGGTTGTCTCCTGACGATTCGGGTTTTCAGGGCTCAGATCCATAGTTAAAGTATGGAACTGAGTAATCACCGATGACTGGCCATTCTGTTTGCTGTAAATGTTGTAATTAATACAACGTTCTATATAAATAACTGCAGCTTACAATGTCTTTCGACAACACCCAGTCAGTGACGTTTGATTTTTACAATAGGAATTTAATTAAGATAAATTGGGGAGATGCGAGTATGTATACAATGTAAATTAATCAAAAGATTACGAGGTTCGATAGGCCGTTGTACGAATTCTTCTAAATCTTGAGACGTCGGATTTGAAGTCACTTAAAACTAAGTCTTTTCTCAGAAAACATGTGCTGTATTGTATACTAAGTTTGCAATATCATCAGAATATTCGTAGTATTTTACAGAACAACTCGCTAAAAACATCAAAAGAAGTGCTTTCAATGTCAAGCCGATGCCAGCCAAAGCCATTACAGTAAGCAGTCTTATCTCTTACACCGATTTTTTCCGAATACCTTTGAATGGGCAGAAACAAGATTTGGACAATGGTCGGTGGGGTATCAGATTTCCGAGAGTACATTTCTTATCTGTAAGATAAGGAGATTTATAGGTATCGTCAATGACTCAAGAGGGAGGTAAACAATATAGAGTTTATAGCAGCTTATCTAAAGCTATGAACAAACTGGAGCGGTGACGGGCGTGGTGTGTCGAATGGATTAACAAGAGCGCGTGGATTTTGCAAGAGCAATCAAGGTAGTGAAAAAGTTTTATTATTCAGCGGCTCTCCAGTCGAAGTACCTAATTGTACTATTGAAATCCGTCTGTCTGACTGTCTGTCTTTCCATCTATCACCAGGCTTTATCTCATGAACCGTGATAGTCAGACAGTTGAATTTTTCACAGATTATATATTCTTGTTGCCGCTATAACAACAAATAAGTTATAACTTTGCACACTTATCAAGGACCGATGACAATGCAATAATAGTGTATCCATTAACGTTACCAGGATTTACAGGATTAGCGATTTTATTATTGTTTATAGTCGTGCGATTAGTCACGATTAGTTTCTCAAACTATTATTTTTATAGTCATAGTTTACATTTCTCCAGCTGCACAGCCAGTCACCTGTTTCTTATACCAGTAAATCTATTGTATTGAAAGAACCTCACGCAAGAGAAACATCTCGCAGTAAGTATACTGAGTTACTGACATGGGTACGAGTATAGTTGTGGTTTTCCCAGTTTGTCGAGCTGCCGAGTCGGTTCAATATATGTATTGGAAAAGAACCTCACGGGTGGAAAAAATCTCGTAAGATGCTCGTAGAAAAAGGGGTGATATAAAATAAGATACTACAATAGGATGTGCTATTGTTATTTTTATCGGAAGCTTCTACAAGCACACAATAGGAGCAGGTACCTTGGCTGAGTGGTCGGATATGCGTCGGGTCACGTTTCATAACAACATGAATTGGTACAATGTTTAGATACTTTCTGTTGTTACATTTAAGTTTAGTAAAATGAAAGCTAAAAACTAAAACTAATTGCCATACAACGTGGCAATGCGGCCAGCATCTTGGGAACGTAACCCATTGGTAGCGGCCTATTAGATTAGGTTTATTTAGTTTTTGGTTTTGTTGAAATAAATTAAAGTGTGGATAGTTTTTGTTTTAAAAAGCATTTACTAAATTGTCCAAAACTATTATTGTGTCATTATCTTAAAAGATAATTAACCTCCATCACTTCTGCCATAAAAGCGTGTACCTACGCGGCAGACAAGCTATGATTGATTATCAAAAATTAGTATTCTAGATAGAGTAGTTAAGACGACAACATTAATTAAGTAACGCCAGATTAGCAGACGATTAAGATACGCCAAGGCATCGCTTTACAACAACAAATGGCTTTTAACAAACACGTCTCCGAATATTGTACAATCTGAAACACAATACTGAAAGTTCACCACATCTTAGAACCTTGTCGCAACATAATTTAGCATGGGCTTTTAATTCCAAAACTAATTTCCTGTGACAAAGTTTGAGACTAACGAAACGAACGCGAACAATACAGAAGATTACCTGTAGACAGTACAGTTTGTAAGTATGGATGGATGGATGGATGGACGGATGTTTGTTACTCTTTCACGTAAAAACTACTGAATGGATTTTAATGAAACTTTACAATAATGTAGCTTATATATCAGAATAACACATAGGCTACAATTCATAAAGATATATCGTATATTATGCAATCGCGGGTGAAACCGCGGGGCGTAGCTAGTACAGAATATATATGAGACAGATATAATTTACTGTGACAAGGTCCCGTGATGGTTTAACTGTCAGCTTGGTTCAGCATTATGTAAATATCACGAATTCCCTTTGTTCTTGTTACTTGCAATTAAAATTATCTTTCTGTTCATCACGGAGCTCTTTTCTCTGTCGTGATAATGGAAGGTTTCACTGTTTAGAATATTTGGTGAGAGATTCGTTTGTTTACGTGGTTAGACGGAGGAAAACCGAGGAAATTTGCGTACGTACGGTCGACATCAAAAGTAGCTTAACATCTCCGTATCTTAAATTTAATATACACCCTAAAATATACATTTTGCGTATCTACAATTGAACGGCCTCTAAAGTAGTTGAACATCTCCGTATCTTAAATTTAATATACACTCTAAAATGTACATTTTGCGTATCTACAATGGAATTGGAAACTAAAAACATGTTAAGCTACTTTTGATGCCGACCGTACCTACGAACCTGAGCTAAATAGTGAATGGATTCAAATCTATAGGTAGAGTAGTAATTATTAATTACTAGCTGTGTAATCCTCGTTTTCATTCTTCCTCATTTAGTTTTTCTAAAACGTAACCCTACACTAGAATTTCTCCTGTATCGATAGTACCGTTTATAGACATATAATTTCACATACACATAACACCCAGACCAGAAGCCAATATTTGTGGATCACACAAATATTTGTTACGGGCGGGAATCGAACCCGAGACACCAAGCGCAGCAGTCCGATTGCTCAGCCACTACGCCAAACGTAGTCAGCAACGTTTCCTGCCGGTAGTTTGTATTCTACCAAGATAAAACGTTCCTTTTCACTCGGAAATAGGTTATCTTTGTATCATTGAAATTATTTTAAAGTACGTGTTACAGAGTCCTTACTGTAACTTTTATTCCTCAAACTTTTAGAATATAGGTAGATGTGTCCAAGTCCACTTGACTGCATGTCAAATACTTTCTAGAATATCTTAGAAATATCTAGAAATATTTTTTTACTTTTACTTCATAGTCTCAAATTAAAAGCTGGCTTAAATTTTTTTTTTTTTACTTTTATTTAATTCTCATTTTCATAACTTAACGTTCTATTATGTAAACACTTAAAAATAATGTACGCCATGTAACACTTTGAACTTGGGCGAAAGCAACGCTTAGACCCGCGCCAAACTTCCCTCGTAATACGACTAGCAGGAATATGAAGTAGGGGCATTTTAGATACATAACGCCGCAAAGTTGCTCAAAAAGTTTTCAAGAATTGCGCACCCACTTTGGCAATCTGAGTAAAGAGTACAGTATTACCTACTGTAAAACCCAGTTAAACTGGGGAGTGTTTGAACAAAAGACAAGCGCGAAGCAATAGCATCGTCCGCGTTGTACTGCGTGACTCCAATGTGAACATTGGATCATCCTTCATAAAAATGCTATAGAAAACAAAACAAAGCTATAGATAGAGATTACACACCTAGCATCCTTTAAAAACTCATTAGTGCTGTTGTTACTTTGCAAGAATCTTCTAAGGCAGTGGCAGAACGTAAAGACCTGCACAGCACACGAAAAAATAATCGTCATTCAACATACAATAAGTACAACACGTTTTAACAGAGGACGATGCTGTCGGAGCTTTAACAGCAAATACTTTATAGACGATTACTTTTTATACACGTGATAACTGTGCATTGTTTTAGTATTCTTTTCAGTTTTGCCGACAGTACCTACTTTTTTAATTGCTTTCAGTAGAGCCTTAGCAGCAGGTACAATGCGAATAGCTAAGTTCGAGCGAAGGCCTAAGTGGCGTTAAGCTTTCACGCGTGAATTGTTGAGGAATCTGGGGCAAGTATGTTCTTTGTTCTCTCACAGAAACCGGCTGAGAATTAGGTGTCTCGAGTTCTGTTTCAGAAAACTCACGTCACGTTTTCCCGAGCCATTTGTAATTGGTATTTTGGAGCAACCCTATTGAAGTGGCAGACGCCATACCGGTCCATCGTAATTTGTATCGTAAACTAAGTTTCCGTTAATTGACCAAGTTGGCGGGGCAAGTTGGGTGCTATAGGGTTAGGTTCATAGTTTCTGAACTTACTTCCTAGGCTTCTACTTGGACCTTTGTAGTTCTTGGGTACTTTATGAAATCTGAAATGTTACTGTAGCTGGGCTCATTTGCAGAGGGAAGTACTTAAGCAGAAAATTACCTTAATAATGTCCGGTTTCCTGAACCCCCTGACCAACAGATAAGCCTATCTTTGTCTCTATCTGGTACTAACCAAATGACAAAGACAGCAATACACTTAGTTGGTCAATGTTAATTAGGAGTACAGATACCAGGCGTATGCAGAACAAAGTATTAAAGGACTGTGCTTACGAGCAATTTAATGAAACGATACGTGTAATTATTTCTTCATTGTCATCAAGCAGGTCAGCGTTTCTGAGTTATTTGTGGAGCCATAGTCATCGTAGTATCTCTAATTATCTAGAAATAGAGAATCCTAGAGATACTGGTGTGCTATTCTTTGTTTCCTGTTTTACAAATAGTTGGCAAAATGCAAGCCACGTTCTTGTATCGGAAGTTCGGAACGGCTCCCGTGCGAGGTCGCTACAAGCATAACTAGTCGATTGCGATGCATTACCCCAACTTGGTATGAGATTGGATAGATCGGACGTTACTAGAGAAAGAAGACTAGCTGCTGCTGACATAGATTTAGATTAGGATGACTTAGCTATAATGTTTATTGATAGCTTTGAGTAAGCAAAAGAGAAAATGTAACGTTATCATGACTGAAAGTTAGTCCAAGATTGTGAAAAACACGTTGGGCGTATACTGAATTTTAGCTGGTTAATATTGTCACCATCGTGTGTTTATGAGAACTCGAACCCAAGACTCAAGGCAAGAGGTTAATTAAATCTCTTTGCTCACGAAAGACCATTTATGATCTAAGGACTTTCTTGGACATCTGCCCAAGACCATTACGCAGTCTTTACTGATACATTTCTTTCTACTATAAGTATATAAACATTGACCTTTTATTAACATCAATAATTAAACATCAGCGGAGTCTGCCCATGTTATATTTGCGCTGGCTTGTTCAACAATTGGCTCAAAGGCAATTTAATTTGTTCTCTCGTTCTTCGAAAATAAGGTTCAGAGAATTGATAACAGTCATAGATTGAACAGCAAGCTAGACTTTCAGCCACTTGAAAGGGTAACTCAATGGATCCCGTTGCGAAATCGGGTTTTACGACAAGCCACTATAGAAGACCCCAGTTGACTTTTCAAATAGTTGTTTAGATAGCTCTACTGAAGCTGGTTTATGTTAATTTATTAGTTTTGCGTGTAAGAGTGAGATAGATAATTTTACCAAGAATTTAGAGTGGGACGTGTATAGTTTGTTCTTATTTACGTTTGAGCATGCGTCTCGATATGCGGAATTCTCACGTTTTATCTGGTTTTGTGTCTGATAAGTTCAGTGTCTGTTCAGAATTAATACACCTTCATATTTATTTAAAGTGAAGATCAAAATGTGTGCAAAGATCATCAAATTTATTAAGGTTAGTTTTTAATACTTATGTAGTGGCATTTAGATAAAAATCTGCGAGTGATACTGATTTTGTTTAAATTTTATTTCTTAATTTTGCGGAGATATTTTTCTTTTTTTCTTTTTCGTTCAGTTGGATGCTATAAGAATATTTATGTGTTTGCTATTTCTCAAACGCCAACGAATATATCCGAAGACAAACATATTTGCGGCAAGTGCAAATCTAATCCTGTAAGAACTATTCACATTCACATTTCATCGGTTACTGTCCTCTTCCCTAAAACTGTTTCCTTACTTACTAAAAGTGTGCCTATTTATCTTAAAACTAAGGTGGTGGTGGGTGGGCCTAAATGTCACATCTAAGAGGAAAAAGTAATCAGTAAACTGTTAAAAAGTTTTTGCGTGGGGTCTTTACTTCTTTAAAGTTTTATGTATAACTAGAAGCGCCTCTCGGTTTCACCCGCGTTAGGTACTATCCCGCGGGAACCATTAATTTTTATGGGATAAAAAGTAGCCTATGTCACCCGGGGATAGTGTAGCTTTCCAACAGTGAAAGAGTTGTTTTAATCGGTTTTGTAGTTTCGGAGCCTATTCAATGTTAAAAAATCAATCAAATCATTCCTCTTTATAATATTATACTAGTATAGACTAGAAGTTCTTAAACTTTCGCGAACAGGAAACATAACTAAAAACGGGTCTAATTGGCGCACAAAAAAATATCAAAATATATAATTTTGACATACCTCGACGTTTCGACCGAGTTACATCGGCCGTGGTCACGAGAGTATTCTCGTGAGTCGAAACGTCGAGGTATGTCAAAATTATATATTTTGATATTTGTTTGTGCGCGAATTAGACCCGTGTTTAGCTAGTTAGTATAGACTAGCTTTGCCCTGCGGTTGCACCCTCGTTGATCAATCAACAAAATATATTGTTTAGCTTTGTTGTATGAGGTTTTGCTAGCCTGTAGTGTCAGATCAGCCTGCTGATACAAACAGACACTTAAATTTGATTTATTTGTGCTGAAGTTATATAGATATTATAATGTTTATAGTTATGTATAGATATAATACACTAACTAAACTAAGCAAGCATTTAGAAATACCGTTTTCCGAACTCTTAATTACAAGTTCCATGGAAACGAGGCTTAAATAAATTGAGTAGGTTGGTAGAAAGTAGAAAATAAGTAAATAGAATCCACAGAATTACTTTTCCTTTTCAACGAATTAACCTGGGAAAGCAAATTAAATTATATTTAGCTACAATTTATTCTACAAGTACCTACTATTTAGATAAAAAAAAACTTAATGGTCTATGATTATACCAAAGAATTTGGACTAAGGATTATAATATTATGACGTAAAATAAAATAAAAATTCAGTACCTATTTTGTTACATTATTTTGATTCTAAGAGAGACTTCTGACAGTTCTGCCAACGTAATAACAAAAGTGTTGCCAGATATAACTTTGCAAAATAAACATTTATCTTAACACCTTTAAAAGCTATTTGTTAAGAGTTTAGAAGTGTTGGAGTTCTTTATGTTTTTATGCGTAAAGTTGAGCTGAGTGAAAAGTTCACAGCTCGAAAATTGGTAACGCTTGTAGGGCACGGGTAAATTACTGTTTTGTTTTATTTTGAGAAAGGGCTAAAGGTTTATGGCTAGTTTAATGGCGAGCCCTCGACTATTTATTCTGAATGCATAAGGATACAATAAAAGAATCGGAACAAACAAATTATGCACGCAGCATATAATACTCATGAGACTGCTCTTCCTTCTATTTTTGGCATCTTGACTAAATTTCTTTTAGATGTAACGAAATGCGTGAGCTATGTGCCTAGCTATAATATGTATACAGTGCTATGTCGATCTATACGTACCTACCTATAGGTGACAGCTAGCGCGGTAATGGCGTCGTCGTCTACATGGTCTGTTTGTGCTCTCATGTAATTCCTTTATTAAAATAGTTATTAGTTGAAAAAAATAAAAACATAAAATGTGTCCAAAACCAGTGTTATATTATTTATGATCCAACAATTTCGTTTTAAGTTTTTTGCGGAACTATAACCAAAATTCAGTTAGGTAGTCGGTGGTTGGTAGTGTAGTCAAGTCACAGTAGTACTCACAGTAACCAACTAACACTTTACTGAAATATCCTGGTGAGTTGAAAACTGTTTTGTTATTATTTGTTTATTTCGTTTGGATGGGTGACCGGTTAGTGACACAACATCTGGGTGTTTCAGTACTAAGAAGGGCAGATGCCGCAGAAGGCAGCCTGGCAACATTGCCACCAGAGTGCGCCTCTACCGTCCACTTCATTTTTGGCATCGATCGATCATTCAGCTACATTATCAGTAGACATTAGGATATTACCAGACCATTCATACATAGACGAAAAACATTTCATACCAGTTGTAAAAGTAATATGAACATAAGAAACCACAAAGATATATTTTATTAAATAAGAAGGTAGCATTTGCATTTTCTATTCTAAAGATTGTAACTAAACTATCTAACGCATAAGGAAAAAATACACACGTGATAAAATATATGGCCAGAAGATCGTCTAAACCCAACGTTGTGAACGAACAGTAACCTCGGAACTTTTAGAGTAAGAGACTGCCTTTAAATGAAACACAACTAAATAGTAACAAAATAATAGTTTAATTCATTAATGAGTAGTAGTTTATAAGAAGGAGATTAACCTGGGAATACCAAGGTAGAGAAAGGCTACTTTTTTTTTCGAAGAGAGAGACCCCCCCCTAATGGGGAGGGAGGATAGGCCCCAGCCATCGCCCATCCTTGTGAGTGCCAACCACAGAGTGCACTCCCCGGGACAGAGTATAGGTAAGGACTTGGTCATGTTTTATTTAATGTAACAATTAACCATTCAGTCCACATGTGATTGTGATTTTTCCATTTACTCATCCCGGTTTACTTTCTTTATGTTTGTTATTATTGTTATAATCGTAAGGTTGACCATTCACGGTTCTTTTAAATATTGGGTATTTTCCCATTTGTTTGACCATTTGCGGTTCTTTTAAATACCTATTGGGTATTTTCCCATTTGTTGACCATTTGCGGTTCTTTCTATATTGGGTATTTTTCAGTCAATAAATTTCATTAAGTGATCAATGCTCATGACCACAACCAATCCACAATGCATGAACAGAGCCAGAAGGTACACCCAGGGGTCCCACTGCTATGTAGCGCTTGTACATACGTGATTTTCCAGGAGTGCTGGGTGCCCAGCTGCAGAAATGATTGGAGCCCACATATATTTCACCCAAGGAAACTTGATAGTTGCATAAAAGCTGCTAGCTGATCGTGTAATTATAAATATTATTGTTTCGGTAAATACATCAATCACATTTAGGCTGAAATAGTTTTTCATTGGTTAGCCCAGAGTTGATTTATCAAGAAGAATAACAGAGAGGATAGGAAGGAATTATATGATTAGATGGAGGAAATCTAATAGGAGTCGTAACTCCTCTATCCATAGCAAAAGTTACTGATTAACAATAATTTACTGAATATGTTTGGTCATAATGTTGTGGTTTGAATAAACAAGGGATGAACAGTCGGCCTAACTGAACATTTCCTTGCTGATTCGATGTATAGTGTGGGGAAATATTTGTGCCCTGCGTGTATAGTATTAATGCTTGCAGTAAGCCGTAATCACTAGTAGTAACTTCATCGGAAGAATTCCAAACATACAAGGGTTGTGAGGCCTCGGACGTAACAACGATTCCAAGCAGCCACTTACTAGTCATGAAAACACCCACAGTATGTTACATGAGCAAACTACTGCAAATCAGCAATGAGTATAAATTATTGTTTAATTGAATCTAACCTAGGGGAGATCACCTGAAAAACACGTTATTACCAAAACCAGTTATCAATTACGCATAGCTAGACAATACCACCCATGTCCAGAATTTACCGACTGCGATGGGATTGCCTGTACCTCGCACAGCATATAGAGAAAGATAATTACATGATACATTCGCTTTAGCTAGACAATACCACCAATGTCCACAATTTACCGACTGAGATGGGATTGCCTGTACCTTGCACAGCACATAGAGAAAGATAATTACATGATACATTCGCTTATTTCGGTAGCGGTGGGTAATTATTCACTTGTAGGATTTAAATAAAACAATATGCAATCATCCACAGTCTTTGTAATAATATTACTGAGGTATAACATAGTTTTGTTGAAGGCCAAAGTAAACGATAACTTGTAAATAGTTTTGTATTAATATTGTTAGCGTAATCAATACGTTGATTATAAGTGGTAAGTAAACTGTAAAATACCGTTTGATCGTAAATATCGGGTAGAAGAGCGAACGTAAAATAACTGTCAGGACGAAATGTAAACGCAACGTACATGAGTTAAAAACGTAAGGTCAAAGCCTTACCATGGCCGTTAGTATGATGGTAGAGTAACAAACGTGATTTAAATTAAGTAGATAGCTGTAACCAATAGGAGAGTAAAGTCTTCCGATGCAAATAATAATCTTCTTAAAATACGAACATAAGATGTAAAATGAAAGACGCAACACAAAACACAAAATCAAAGCTGAAAATAAACACGTATAGCAATAAACAGTTAAATTCCAGAAGTACAATGAGTGATTTATATCTTAATTTGCATAAACTGTGAAAACTTATCACTCACCATAGCTACTGGTATGACCAACTTGGATCTTTACACATAAGCAAAGTTATGAAAGTTACCACTTAAAGTGTTATCTAATTAAATAACGATTTGAATAAAGAAATTTAGACAATAGATTATGATAGGACGATACGTATCTAAAACTGAAGACAAGTTGAATTAGCTATGTGTTTCAATCCAAGAAAGCGTGTAAATAAAATGACACAAACCTCTCGAAGGCTTCTTTTTCCTTAGGGTTACCATGTTTAGTCTCGTCTGAAATAATCTTAAATTATAGTAAACAGTTGAGCACCTCAATTAATTACTGAAATCGATTGAAGATCTCATTAAGGCATAATAAAATGAGTTCATTTGACTGAACCATATTGAGCACCGAAACCGGTCGAAGGTTTCGTTTTGTTAGGCAGTTGAGATAGGCGGATGACCTTAAATACAGAAACCGATCGAAGGTTTCATATTATTAGACGACTGAACTAGACATCACTTTAATTACGGAAACCCATCGAAGGTTTCGTTTCATTAGACGACTGGACTAGACGGATCATTCTGATTACAGAAACCGATCGAAGGTTTCGTTTTAATCCACTTAACAATTAATAGAGCTGAAAGAAAGTGAATAGGTAAACAATCGGAGACATGGCAACCCATAAGGATCCCCTCCAGCGCCTCAGCAGTCCTTGTTCTATAAGAAAGCATAATTAGTGCCACCCCCATGCTACTGATTTTATTGTACGAGATTTTAGAGTTAGAACTAGGACCTAAAATCTAGATTTCTAGACAGGTCATTGTTGAAGGATTTTAGTCGCGAGAAGAGAAGAAGCGGATTTCGTTTGGCCATCACGAGCGTCGCATATTACTAACTACTCTTAATTACCTTAAAATCTACACGTGGAGGCTGGAAGAAAAATGTTAACTAACTAATATGCGACTTATCCGGTCCACGTCAACGATTTCCACGAGTTTGATTGCTTTTTTGTCACTTCTCTTCTATTACACTTTCCTCAAGGATTTCACAAGATCCACTGGTGGGATATGATTTATGAGACCCTCAGAGAAAATGTTTATAATAAATTCGAACAAGTGATTTTAGTAAACTACTAGATTAAATAAACCACAAAACCGCGACTGTGCTCATTCTTTGCAAAATGGATTTTACAAACTAATAAGGGTTGCCAACACACGAAAAACCCAACGTAATTGGTGCCTTTCCTTTGCAATGGCATGTTCCTGACCATAGCTAAGGCAGCCGAGAGTTCTATTCACGACTACGGAATCCATAGCCAGTAATCTGCCCATTGTTAACCCACAAATGCATTATAATAATGCTAGAAGCAAATGGTTTCAATTTAAAATGTAGCACAGTATCAAATTCCCTAATTTCCCCACTTATAATCTAGCTGAAAATTCTGTTGTGTCACTCAATTATTGAATATAAATACACAGAAGGTGCATTAAAATATTACTGGGATAATTCCCACCATTGGCCAAGCTCATCCTACAAACTTAGAACTAGGTCGAGAGGCTTCTACAATTAGCCTCAATACTAATGAACTGAACCAATGGCTCACCAAAAGGTAATGTAGAGTAGTGTAAATATATTTATAAATAAATAAATAAAATGACCGGAAAAACAAGTTATGACAAATAAATAAATTATAAATATGTTCTTTTTTTTTTCTAAATTTACTTGACTACGTGTTGTGTAATTTGTGCAAGTGGTGTGCATTACTTAATTCTAGCATGAGTGCTTATATAATTCTAAAGCTGTTCCTAATTTTATTTTCGCGATTTATTATTTTCCCATTGTGGATAATAAATCACTACTATTTAAATGAGAAGCACATTCTAGGGTTCCATTGATTTAGTTATCGACTTGTTTTAACTCTCACCAATGGAACAAGGACCCGATATTTTTGTGTAGATTTATCTGAGTGGCACAACTAGATAACACAGAAAACACACATAATAGAATAAAACCAGAAAGAATAACAACAAGTAATAGCATAATAAAATGCTCATGTTTTTATTAAATTCTTAAATGTTACTTTACATGAACATTTCACTAAACCAAATAAAATGACCACATGAGTGTAGTAAATGAGCTGGAAAGACGTTCCAACTTATTCCATAATACCTAAGGGAAAAAGGCACACAAAACATCTTTAAATAAAAATAATACGACTCACGACCTCAGCTTGAAGACCACTATTTCACTATCTCACTATTTAATTTGACCCGAAATTATAACACATTTATTAAAACAATTGTATAAATTGTTAACTCCACTAACCACACTTTTTAATTGAAATGCGTGTGCATTCTTTTACAATTATTATTTAATTATTTCACTATTTATTTGAACCAGAAATTATAAAACATATTAACATAATACAAATTATTAACACCACACTAATTATTTTTCTTCAATTATTATCGAATCATTAACTGAAGTTATAGCACATTATTAAAATTTGAATAAATAAAAAACTAAACAAATTTGTTGAACACTACTAATTAATTATTAACACCACACTAATTAATTTCTCTACAATTACAGATTCACTATCTCACTGTTTAATTTAACCCGGAATTATTAATCATGAATTATTAAATTGAAAATAAGAAATAATGCCAATTTATTTAATAATATACATTATTTACAACACTGATCACTCTATTTTTCTTCGGAATGCGAGTGCGCTATTCCATTTTTCACGATTGACTATCATTATTTAATTTAACCCGGAATTATAAAACTTTAATTATTGAAATTCAAATTAAAAAATAATGACAAAAATATAATTTATTTACAACACTGACCGACCACTCTATTTTCCTTCGGGATGCGTGTGCATCGTTCTACAATTCGCGGTTTACTATCTCTTCCAAAACCCCATTTCTCCAGACGACAAGTGCCCCCTTCCACTCTCCTCCTGATTTTTTGTCTTCCCTCACGCACCAATCTCATAATCCAAATCTTGACCTTCAAGTTTTGGGCTCCGCCTACTTTCCCCGCACCCTCATCCTACTTTCTTCACCTCTCCCAGCCTGTACTCGATCCAAGATGCGTACGCGCATCAATAATATTTAATAATTCAATTTAAACCGAGTTATGGTTCGGTACAAGATGAAGAATGTTTGTAATAAAAGCTCAAATTTGCAAATTGTAAATACTCGAAAAATGTCAGGAAATAACTATTTGAACAAAGCCATTGTCGTTAAGATGATTAATTTTAAGTTATAGACCCATTGGCATTATTTCCGTAGCAATTTTACGAAACGATTGTACGCTGATTTCAAATTTAAATAAAATAGTGATTTGATTAATGATTCTTAAACAATTGTATGTATATACTCGTAATACTAGGATTCCATATTACGCATTAATTCAAAGTCAAAGTCAAATCATTTATTGTAAATAGGCAATAAAATCGCACTTTTACAAGTCAAACACTTCAATCTAATAAACAAATTAATAAAATCATAAAAGAAAACAAACTATAATTAATTGATTAGGTATGGTTTGAGTTTGAAAAAGGATGTTTCCCTTTCAAGTGCAGGATTGAATCTCAGACAGGAAAAGGAAACTCCGTTTGATTCTACCAGTGCTTCGGAATACGCCCGTTAGAGAAGACAGCACCAAGAAACTCTATTATACCAAGAAACTAATTTGATTAAATCCGTTTAGTAATTTAATTGACATTAGTATCCTTTAAACCCGGCTTTTGGTAGGAATTCTTAAATCCAAGATGTCTCATCCCTGCGGGTCGATGGAGCGTAAAATTCCGATCAGGGATTAAACTGAACTCGATTCGAAATGGGGTTTCAGTTCTATGAGCTATTTTATGAAAAGATTTGTTATGGAATCTATTGCTGGTTAAGTTAAGATAGGAGAATTAGTATAGCTAATTACTGCTGACTTACACTTGTGCCATCTATGAACATAACACAAGTGACGTTTGCACCTCCACCGACAGCATCACCAGATCAACACTAACACCAAGTGGGATAGATCAGACGCCAAATAAAAGACAAATCATTTAGTTACTTGTATTCTGTTTTAGTTAGTTAAAGCACTGGCTTTGATAAAGTGTATTACACAACTATTACAAATCATGGTCTGCTGGCACAAAAAGTCACTTCATATGCCTTTAAAGCGTTTCACAAAAGTCATGTCCCTGAGCTTTCTATATCCGCTAACCTGTTGATATGGCAAATGGGTTTCCTATGGGAACCAACAGCTGTCTCCGTTTATTCCCCCTACCTGAGTAGAAAGGCAAATAGATAAAACACGGTAACAGGTTCTGTTTTTCTTTACAGCCAGTACCTACGTACATTTGTGTCGGTACATTTCAGATGTAACGCTTTGTAACGATGATGCTGTAACGATACATTAGTGTGCATTGAATGACATGAGATAATTTGAACAAATTTAAGAGACCACTATATCTATGACTAGTTTTCGTGCTTTGCTATGCATGCAATTAAAAACGGGCATATACTACTTTGCCTACTTGATACATGCCTAGCTTATTGGAAACCGCGTATCATATTATTGTGGTTGAACTGTATCTAGAGGTCGGTAACTGAAAGAAATTGCTTTAATAGTTTTGATACTTGCTATGTTTTCAACTGTATTTTAACAGTACCAGAAGTAATTGTTTAAATTTGTTGTAGTAGCTGACGTAACCGAAGTTAACTTTGTCATGAGAGCTAATTTGCATCCAGTGTTAATTAAATAGATAGTAGGTATAATTTAGCCCCCATAGCGCCTATGACGTTGGAGCCTATTTTCCTCGTGACCGTGACCCATTTCCCTCTGATTTTTTCTGTGGCTCTTCGCATTAACTGGACTCAGAAAGTTACGAAATGTGAAGGATACGTATATCTAGAGCCGTTTACTGTCAACCCTCAAGAAAAGTCAAGTTGGAGAGATAAGAACTGCTTCAACTCATCTTGACGCGAAATTGACGGACAAAGGACGTCTGTGGAAAGGAACTCGGATACAACATCAACGAGTGGAAATATATAAAAAAACTTTTTCACAGAATTTCAAATTTAGACAGAATAGACAAATATTCGGTGAGTTGACGACCAACCTACATTAGTGAAAAGAACACTAGAGTTATACGGAAAAAAAAACAAGATAGAAAACACGGGGGAAATCCTACAACTCAGATTTTTTTTTCAACAAGTATTTTGACGTTTGGACTCGGAAATCAAACAATCAAACTTGTATCGACCACTGCTCTGCAGTCGAGGTCAAACGGATCTGCTAAGGATTAAAATATCAGCAGGTCAGCAGTAGATTTAAATGTCTGTACCTACAACCGAAACATAGACATAATGGAATTCTACATAAATTGAGTGTATTTTATTCAACGTACCTCTCCGTTTCCATGTAAATCTTGTACTTCCATCTTCTACATTTCAATGCTTCTTTTCTTCATCTTATGACCGATTTCTGAACCCCAAGTTAACATTATAAAAAACGGATATAAAATGAATTGTTTGACTTTGCCTATTCGATCTCCACCTTTCAGTGCCATAGTAGTAGGTATACGAGTATCAATGGCCATCCAATTCTAATGCGCAACGCAATAAAACAAATCACCAGGCTTACGTTGAACAAGTTAACGAAACTGTCAACTTCACAAACAAGCCATTTTCAATCAATCAAACACGGCTCAGGATCGCAATGATAGTCACCGAGACCGCTCGTGCTACGAGTTATATTTCAACTAATTTCTGCCATCCGATTGCTTCGGGAAAATTGTCTACACACTGAATAGAAGGTTAGATTAACATCGAAGAATTATGACTAAATACTGATCAACGAATCGTAGCATCGAACACTAATCAAAAATTAGCCCAATCTTTGATATTCCTACTATAAATTGCATTGCCGTTGATACTCAATTTATGTATAATATGAACATAGCTTAAAAGCCTATTGAAACGTTCGACACTGTTCAACAACCCTTGTCGGTTGGTCGCCGGTTAATTTGCCTTTCTACCCAATTCGTGTTAACCTCTTTCCCATAGTCAGTACAGTCGTGGACACGCAAAAAAGTATTTAACCTTAAAATGTGGTCTGCTTTGTACTCGGGTCAGAAATCCCTTCCGGGTTGATAATGTGTTAGTGAATACTTAAGTAGGCACTATTAAGCCATGAAATGCTACATTATGTACACGAACAGTACATAACAAGAGTAAAGCATTACAGAACTCCCACACGGATGAATATTATACTTAATGTGTTAATTGGTGTTAGAAAATTAAAAACAAATTTCCAGCGATAGAAAAGTTTCGGCTTTCTTACATAGAGATAAATTTGTTGACTTCAGTACGATTATATTATAGTAGGTACCTATTATCTTTGTGTACCTATTATAAATCATTTATGCTAAGACATTTTAACTTGTCTATTTATTTGTACACACAGCGACAAAATAAAGCCTATAACTCTCATTTTGCTCTACGAATAACTGTAGTTTTGCGAGAGTAAAGGCAAATTGGAAGCTCGGTCATTTTCAGAAAATTAAAGCCATATTGTATATACGAGTACATGAAAAAGTTACACTTCCTATTTGTAATGCAGAAGTCCTCGAAACGTCTGATTTTGTATAATTTCACGCCCGAACAGCTGATTCGATTTTGATAAAATTCCCGTTTACAGATAATGTACACTTCAAAGACCAACATGCTATTATTTCATTCTACGGAAAATAAGAAAATGCGGGCGAGTCGCTCTGTAAATGACAAAAGTTACTAACATTTATTTTTGTCTCGCGTATATTTTATACGAAAAAATGCCTTTAGGACGTATTCTTTCTTACTTCCAATCTATTTATTTGCAAAAAGGTTCGTTTTAACAAGTCCGCGTAAAGAATGCCGGCAGTTATATTTACAAAAGCCTTTTACAAAACTGTTTCTACCATTCTCCGCGGCCAAATTGTTACCAAGTTTTTACAATTACTTGCGTTGATTAGTGGAATGCTTTCCAGTATCTAGTATCTAATGTAATCCAGTAAAGTAATCCAGGTAACGTCGAATCTCCTTTCATGACGACGTGGCGCCGCATAGTTGTGCCTGCTACCTTCTGGTGGTAATCTTTGGCATTTCACAACCCCATAGGAATTATTTAAAACTGCCATTATGGCAACATTGTTTATGTACAAAACAATCTGCTTTGTGGGGTGATACCCAATTTGTAAGCGATGAAAAGAATACAGAAATTATGTTTATTTCGTATAGTTGACAGTTTTGGATATTAAGAGTTTCCGTAAATTTCACACTTCTCGAACTAATGTACAAATGAACTTTTGTCCAAGAATGTCACTTCTCATCTCTAAGCCTTGTGAACTTATTTGAATGTCTTATTTTATTAATTTTGAAAATGTCTTCATGTTCAGCCTACATAAAGGTCACGAAAATAAAATTTCTCCAGATAAAGTGAATCCATTTGAAATATTTCGAGTGGAAGTAACTACCTATTTAATTTAATTATTTCCTTTTCAATTTCCTTACTTTGTCCAAATCTGTCCGCCACAAAAATTTTATGTACTCTTTATTATATTTATTTGAATTTCAATTAGACATCACAGAGAGGTTTTTAACTTTATAGATTTATAACTCGATTCTACAACTGAATAATCCAATTTGCCTCGATCTAAAAACGTAATGGAAATGAGCCGTAAAAGAAATGCACAAAATGTAGGCGTATAAAATTTTTACGTATATAGGTTTCAGTAAAAGTTGTTACCGGCTCATTCAGTTTAATTCATACTGATTACATTATTATCCGTTTCTGCTAGATTTTTATACATATTTCATTCTCGAATTCCTGTTTAAAATTATATAAAGCCTGAGGCATAGTGCCGGGCGGAATTTCAACCAATTCAACTCGTTCAATTTCGCAGCGTAGACCGCTCTTGCAGTTTTTGTTAATTTTTATTAAATTATGCAAGCTGAAAAACAGGGATAGCAAAACGTGGTTTGTAGACACGTACAAAAACTTAGCGCTTTATAGAAAAATAAGCATACATCATACAGTTACACCTTTTTCTTGTTAGGATAGAAATAGCCTATATCTTTCCACATGCTACGATCCTGATACACCTCTTTCGCTTCTCCCACTTTCATGACTCCCTTCATACATGCTCTCCGGTTATGGGTACTGTTCACTTGGGTTTTCTTTAGGATGTCCTCGATTAGATCGTGGCACGTGCGCCTCCGTCGACCTTTACCGGCTGGTCCATAAGCCAAAAACTAGATCCATAAATCTGTTTCGTAAGTCTTCCTTCATAGAAAAATAAAACTATTGTTAACAGACTTAGAAGCTATTAAGCAAAACAGTAGGTATTGAAGACCGGTGTGTATTGAAAATGAAACAGCAACCTCAATCTACAGCCAAAACAATTTAATGCTACATCAAAGATTTCCTTTCCTCTCGTTTGATCCATAATATTACTCCACGAATGAGAGGAAATAACGTTATAACGAGAAACGATACAACGCGATATTACAATCATAGGTCTCCTTACAAACAAACCGATATGATGTAGTTTCTGTTATACTTGCGAACTAATACGTCGCATTCATAGTTTCTTTACGAACGGATTTCTCACTTCACTTGCTTTGAACCCAAAATTGCTCAGCGATTACAAAAGTTTGTAACGGCTAAAATCATTTACCCTGCGTCTTTAACCGAGCTCGTCGTCATCAAGTGAAATTAAACTTTATTGTTACCCAGCAATAAACCCCACTTTAGCAAACAAACAAATCATTGTTACGTAATTATCCAAGAGATTTAGGATCGCTCGAACAACTCCAGAGGGCTTGTTACTTATTTGTGTTTGTTTTGGAACGATTCTCTCTGTTTTGTATGAGAAAGCAACAAACTTATGAACTAACTTAAACTTTATGAAGATATTTTTCTTTGCTCTCATAGTTGTGTGACTCTTTTGACTCTTTTGATGTCGTCGGCCCAAAAAAATCTAAATAGCATCAAAAGAGTCGCAGGCAACCGGTGGATGCAAGTGACAAATTGTCGTTCGGTGTGGCGGTCTAAGGGGGAGGCCTATGTTCAGCAGTGGACGTCTTCAGGCTGATGATGATGATGATGATAGTTGTGTGAGAGAGATTCTCACTACACACGTGTCGTCTAGCCAGTGAATGATATTCAAGTCAGTCCGGGGATAGTGGTTTCCCAACAGTTAAATATTTTTTCAAATCGGTTCTGCAGTTTCGGGGCCTATTCAATGCAAACAAACTAACAAACAAAGAATCAAATCCTCTTTATAATATTAGTAATAGATAAATAAATAATTAGTATAGTATAGTATAGACGATACTTGCAGCCGTCTAGTACTTCGTAAAATATGATAAAGTAAGCAAACGCATGTGAGATACTTTTCGGCAACTCGTCTTCTAGACCCGCGTAGGATACTGGCCGTTTGTAATTGTATAGTAATTTATAAAGGGTCTTAGTAAAAAAGTAGAAAAAAAATATTATTACGCCGTAACTTACTGTAATAATGTCGCAGACACGCGACCCGTCGAGGTGTTTACTTGTTTCAGTATATCGCGGCACAAATACCGGAAACCATACAAAGCTATTTAATTGGAAGGTTCCGTATCAAATAATTAATATTTAAGTTTTGAAATTAATAAGCTAGCAAAGTTTTCATTTATTTTTTGAAAAATAATACACTCAATGGAAAGTGGGTTGTTTAGGTGATCCGTGGTAAGTAAAAACGGAGGACTTTTTCAATACATTCTAATGATTAAAATTAAATGTGTATGTTTTTTGTTTATTTGGCTGAGCCGAATTTAATGAATGTAGGTATAGAGATAATAGGGTTGGAGTTAAATATAGTTAACGCGGACAAATTTGCAGTCTCAGTTTGTTTCTAGCCCCGTTCCGTTCACTTATATACTGTAGAAGAGCTGCAGTGTATAAGTGAAATAAATAACATTCTTACATAGTTTTAACAAAGCTTTGTTTCCCTCGGGGTGTTCCGGCAAGAGTCTTCCAGTCTTCGAAAGCTAATAAATTCAGGGTTATGTAACTAAAATTTGTACTTTCATCTTCAACCTAGTGATCAAACACGTTAATAGCCTATAATGAATATAAATACCACTATCTATTCAATTATACCCACCGGCGTTAAGTGGAACCCTAGAAAATCTAGTCACGCCCAACCTTGAAACGATTTTCACGTGATATCGCGTGCAAAATATAATAATTATAAAAGGAACAATACTATACATTTACATTTCTTAATTATAGTGCAATCTAGAGCGCAATGATAGGTACCTATTTAAAAATAGATAGCGCTCGTCGTTTCTGATTCTTGTGATGGAGGAAATACTAGTTAGGTTATCAGGATTTTTTGTACTTTTTTTTAAGTTGTGGCTTCGCACGGTTTGTGTATTTAGCTAGTGTCAAGTGTTATATTATTTAAGTATTTATTATTTTCACAATAGGAAACTTAGTCTTGTGACAAATGACAGTTTAAAATGCTAGGTTATAATTATAAAAAAATAAGTTGTTCAACTAAAACCCGACTACTGAAAAAGCACGGTCTCAAAAGTATTAAACAAGAAAAAAGATTCATAATATATTATTATAGTGATGTTCAGAGGATAGCCGTGGCATATCCACACACGGTACCGTCAGTCCGTCACGTAAAAATGAAATGTGCATTACTTTATATCCTGTAGAAAGTGCTATATCAAATTTATTGTTACGTCACATAACCTTTATCCAGCAGACAATAAAGACGCTTCCAACGATAACTCATGAGTTAAATAATGATAAGTAGTTTAGAAGTTATGAGGGAACACATGAACATACATACGTACATACCGGTCAAACACAAGCTTCGCTGTTGTTAGGTAAAAAGACGGCGCAAACGACTTTACCTATCTACATAACCTTTTTTTTACTAATATATAATAATAATAGTTTACTAATATATCGATATTAAATAACAATAACTCTTCACGCGACGGGATGTATAGGATTGATACAAAAAAAATTTTGTAACTTAATAACTGTATAATTGGATTAATAAATACTATAAATACCGTCTTAGAAATAACAACAAGGATAAACACGAAAATATTGAAACTACTTATGCAATATAGAATATAGATATTAGATTTATATTGTAGATATAATATTTGAGCAAAAACGGAAGTGAAACAAACGGTTATGTGTATTCAATAAATTGTTAAATAACTAGTGAAAAGTGTGTGTCGGATATTCAAATCCCGTGTATATAATTAATATTAAACAAAACAATTTTGTTTAAAATAATATTGTCAACGAATTTCGCTAATCCTAACCTAAAACTTGTCTAAATAATAAACCACCTCAGAAATAGCCTTATTCTTTTTACATGCCTTTCTTACGATACGACCATTTTCTTCATTCTGTGGAAAAGCCAACTCGACATGCTTTTTTCATTACTTCACTAAAGTATCACAGTTTATAACACACACCTTACTTGCCACATTGTTAGAGTACCTAATAACCTGAGACTTATACGAACAGATAGACAGACATACATGACATCAATTACAAGGGTTCCAGTTTTCCTATTTAGCAAAGAAACCCTAAAACGTACAAACAACAAAATCGATCATGTTTTATATGGAATCTAATCGCCCAAACTATCATTCGAGCGGTAGTGAATAAACTGAAAGCATACAACTTAATAACCACTCAACTGCAATTAAAAAATAGATAAAATTAGCAACAAAATAAAATAAAAACTGGAACGAAATAAATAAAACTAACTACAACAACATACATAACATTTTTCAAAGCTAAATACCTGCATCGACCTATATACATGCGGTCAGTTGTATTATGAACATTATCGGTCTCACCACAAAAGAAACCAGAGTTGAACAGTCTAAATATTTTCTCCTCAAATCGACGTCTAACCCTCGCTTTTTCAAACTCAATAACAAATTCACAAGTAAAATAATTAGGTATGCCAGGATTGAGTAAGAAAACGCGAGTGAAAGACGTCGATTCTGTGGAATGAAATTTTAGAAACTTTATACTCTGGTCTAATCTTTTGTGTTAAGACGGTATAAGACTTAATAAGATTTAAATGTTATGATCATTGTGCCGTGGTTATGTCAAAACAATCAAGTCGGAGATCTCTAGCAAGGGTCAATTGGACATTACATACATTACATAAGTACACCTTTTTCTAACCGCGCATAGATCTGAGTTCGCTCTCGTATTTTTGGGTGTACACACGCTTCGGGTCGTACTTGTTGACGAGCTGGTTCCAATACTTGGGTTCGTAATTGATCAGGTGGCTGATGACCTTCCGGATGCCCTTGCGCTGAGGGCCGGTGCACTTCAAGCAGCCAGACTGGAGGGCGTCAGTGATGTGACCTGGAACCAGGGTTTGAAACAAAGGGCTTGATTTAACAAAAAGGTGTCTGTTTGCTTAGTTGTCCTTTAAGGTTGTGCTAACTTCTTTTGTCAGAATGTATCAGCACCTCTGACGTGTCTTAACGACTGCTGTCAATCGATAACGACCAAGACGGGCGGCTTAACGTACTCTCCGAAGCACGAAAGGAGCGATGGAAAGCCGCACATAACTTATGAAGAGCCATGGATGTGGGGCCGAAGATCGAACCCGGTAACGTTGGATTCCAAATCACCCAAGTTTCCACTCAGCCATCACTCAAACAAGTTGGTGCAGCACTTACTTTTGAGTTCCTTCCCTTCAGGCGTGCACTTTCCTTCCTCTAGAACACATTTGATATAGGCTTTGAGGAGCCGCTTGTTAGCGATGGCCTCGTCGACGTTCATGCCGTCGTACTTGTCATCATAGCTGTCAGCGAGGGCGTGGAGACAGGAGAGAGAGATCAGCACCGCGATGAGGAGGAGCTTCATACTGCAATAATAAAGTCTATGTTGAAAGATATGTCTTATACAGACAAGCTTTTGAGTAAATCATATAGGTACTGGCAGCCGATTGAAATGGATCACCATTATTATAATTTTGTCAGTCTTTATTCAGCCACTGTTCAAATAGTCACATAGGCATTTCGTACTGAACGCCACTAATCCCGATATCCTTAACTAAGCACCATCAAGCAGCTTCAACACGAATCCATACACGGTCAGTCACTGAGGAGTTACTGTTCCTTTGCCAAAACCTTCAGTCTTTTTTTTTTTATCAGAAAGGGGATAGAAGCTATTAGAAACTATATTACCTGCTACTCCTCAACCCCTATACAACCCCCAAAGCCTCTTAACTACCGAAACTTTTAATTCTTAAAAAGCAGTGTGCACTAGTAGCAAAACCAGTCTAACAAAACCTTTTGCTTTCAGGTAAGTGAGCAGTACAAGCAAGTGGATTTCTTTGGCAGTGAGTGTTCGTTGAACCGAACTTTTGGCGTCTTGGTCAGTAAAAATATCTGTAAAGTGCTCAACAATCGGCGTCAGGGTTTAATTAAAAAAATAGCTAAAATTTCAAGGGATTTAAAGAAGAGGACCACTGGATAAATATATTAAGCTACGTATTTATTATTATTTTGTATCTTTTTGACCCCTAATAAAGTCTTCATGACACTGTGATATTGTTGTGTGACATAGGTCCATACCGACAATCAATTCTTACTTAAAAATTAATAATATCTGTCTAATCAGAATCGGTGACGATCCAAAATCTAGCTTTACGTCTTCCAAAAGTATTATTATTTGAGAACTGACTCCCAGATCCTCAATTCTGCTAGATGTTACAATTTTCCTGCAAGAATCACTGTCAAAATCAGCACTTTTGACAGTGATTTGCACAATTTTTTTACGTTTCCATCGCTAACAGCGTCAAGGACCTGATAAACTCATTCAAATAAAACTAGGCTCCTACGTACTATTAAACTAACTAACAAGAACCCTGTAATGGCTTGTTAATTTGACTAACTTTTAAATAATGTATTAGTTAGTTGTTATTTATAGTAATTCGTTAATAAAGGCACAAGCCCGTAGTAAAACTTACTTGAATCTCCCAGTTCCAATGTTTAGCACTGCTGTTAAATCTAGACTGTACAATTAAATGAAACGTCTCGCTTTTTATATCATTTAGATCGCGTTCAATGTTTCAGGAAAGCGGTATTTTATGATGACTTTTCCTCAATATTACGTAGCATGAGAATTTCCTTTTGTTTCAGTCATAATTCTTAAACAAGATCTTAATGGGTGACCTAACGAAATTTTAAGTAAAAAATTTAAAGAAATGTGAACAGGTTGTTAATCAGATAGTAAGCGCTTTTCCATAGTGATCTATTTGATGGATACAATGCTCTGTCATAGTCGCATTAAGATAAAGAGAAAAGTAAGCCGTACAATATTATTTACCTACGTTCATCCCAGAGTGCTACAATACTTGCTTGCTACGCCGTCGCGTAGCTGCATAATTTCTCGTAGACATTCCTACGGGACCAGTCCAGCTGCTTTACGAAATTCTGCAAACTTAATGGGTCTGATAGGAGTAGTTGAAAAATCGTGTGCGAACTCTATGTACATATATTTTAAAACTACAAGCATTGTAGCCGAAAATAGCTTGTCTGGGCCAACTGGTTCCACAAGGTCTGTTCGATAACCAATTATCGATAGCAATTCGATTAGATATCTCTCTCGATAAGTCCTAAATAATCGGGATTTTTACCTGGGAGTGGAGTGAGCGTCGCGCAATTAGACTAAGTACCTTCATTAAAATTTAATTATGGGATATTTGTCTTCGAAGCAATTACTTCAAATAGCCTTCATTTAAAAAACTCTATTGTGTTTAAAATACTCTTCAGGTCTTCGTGTTTAAGGGACCTTCTACAGCTGTAATTAACTGGTAGAGAGTTATTGTTTGATAGAATGATGCAATACTACTTTAATTCAATTGCAAAGGAAATACAAGTCAGTATCAATAGTCCAAAATGTTTCCCGTTGTACGTCAAACTTGTTCAATCGTTAGTCAACTGTCAATTTGAATTCTAATTTCTATGTCATTACCCCCACACCGGTGGTAAGACTTAGTCCTCCTCCCAAAAGTGAGGTGAGACGCGCGCCCAGCAGTGTGCGCATCTGAGTTGTGATGGTGGGTGTGCACCACCTTTCCTGTCGCTGAAGGCAAAAGAGCTGTTATCGGCACTGTGTGCTGGCTACGGTTTGTCTGTAACTGTAAGGTCGAAAATCCTTAAACGGAAATATTTATACAGCTTTACAAATTCCATTATGTTTTCCCAGTTGACCTCCGAATGTTGCCAGTGAACACTTTTTCCTATCCATTCTTGAGGCTCCTAACCGAATGTGTGTTTCCCTTCGGACCACACGGTGGAATGAATTCGCTAGTACGCTTCTAATATTTATGCGTTTCCCAGTAACATACACAATGTGGATATCTGGTCAGCCGTTATATTTTTTTACGGTCAGTAGCGAGTGGTCTGATGGCAAGTGGCCTATTGGAATCACTGATTTATTTGCTGATAAATTTTAAAAGTCTTTGTTACTAATAGCAAAAACCGAATCGAATATTTTTTATGATGGCTATCTTTTAATTTTCTAGGGTACCTTAGTATCCACGTATTCATCTGTGGTAGTACTAGGTTTCATCGGGATTAGGCCAAAGTTAATAGAACTTCATCAAAATGTCGAGATTAACAAAAGTAACTTAATAATTCGCTAAGTCCCGGTTTTAATTAAAACTTTGACTTTAAGTGTCCAAGAAACTAAGTTTTTATTTGTAGTAATATATTCTTATTGAATACTTTAAGTAAGTATGAGCTCTTCCAACATTAATACACAATATCTAGCACACAATAAAAAAAGCTATAAGTACCTAAACTACTGCATGTAAGTACCTAAAACACTGCAAGTTAATCAACGCTGTTGTTTTTATATTTTGGTTTCACAAGTTTTGTGCGTTTAGTCAGTGTCAGATGTCGTTAGTATATATTTTTTGAAGCGTATCTCAATAGGATTTTAAGTTTTTGGTTTCAAAAAGTCAAAATCTCAAGTCCCAAGGTTACGGTTGTGAAAATGATCCGTAGGTTAGTATTGAAAAGGGTTTAAGTTTTAAAAGTAATGCTGCTTAATTACCCTTGAAAACTCCGCAAAATATAGGTTAAAATGCGGTAGGTAGAACTTTATTCCTGAAACATATGCTTCCTCAGTCGCATTTGCATAATTGGTAGGAAGCACTGGGTAGGCGCAGTAGAAAAATATACAGTTACAAATGTTGGCACAAACTATAAGTGAGTGGTAATGTTTTGATGTTACTACGTTACGAAGTAAGATAAATACCGACGTAAATGTATGCAGATCATTCAAGGACTTGATTGCACGCAATAACTTATGTACAGAAGTCAACAGCTACAATGGCCCAATCTAAGTGCCATGGATGCGCCGAACGCTTTTAGACTCAGAGGATAGTATTATTAAAATACCACTCGCTGAAGCTCATGCCTTGCACCCTATGATGTTTAAAAAAAATTGGGAGACGTTAGTTCAATCAATGATACGAAGAATAATCTGTTAAATGTTAGTTGTCCATCAAATATATTATTCTGAACCTCATTCGCTGTTTAGTTTATACATTGTGACAGTATAACGACTTAAAATATTTGCTGCCGTTGCGCGGCGTAGAAAAAGATAATTTTCATAAAATTTTAATAAAAGTGTATGAAGTAATATCACGTTACTGTTTTTTGTGTCTTTTTATTTAAGCAACAATATGTTACCGATAAAATACCAAGTCGCGTTCATTGCTTAGAAGCATTCAAACTAGACGATGCATCTAAATCCAACAAGCAAGAACCGAGCCTAAAATTGTCTTCTATCGATGTTAAACGGCTAACATCTATTAGAATAATATAATAACCGCCTATCGGGGAGTTTAAATAGTCTAATCAATGATAATAAGGACTGTGATCTAAATGCGGGCTAATATTTTGTTCAAATAGTTTGGGAACTTTGCTTATTGGTTGCGAGTTGTTAGTACGAAGTACTATTACGTATTCTGTAGTTACTGGATTTATGGTTGGGTTGTTTTAGATTAGAAAATAAATTTCACCTTTTTTGTTTTCTTAGCATATGGCTGTATACTAGAGAGACCTGGCCGGATCGGGCACCTATTTATTTAATTGCATTTGTATAATTTGGTTAGTGAGTTATGATCTTATTCAAGTGTAAACAGTAACCCTCGGCAATTGGTTGCAGGCAGGCAGTGCTTGATTAAATTCGTTATAGGCATTGACTGTAGCGAAGTTGTTGTCTTTATTAGTCGTAAACTGTCTGGGATAATACAATTTTCTTTTCCGAGACGATGGTCTTGGAGTTGGGAGCTAAGAATTTGAGTGGCCGTTAGCGATGGAGCGGTAATATGCGCGCTTTGTAGTTCAATGATAAATCGGTTCGAAAATCAACCCGAACCAACCGAATTTCGTTTTTGTAATATCGATAAGCATTCGACCACCATCTCACCTGATGGTGAGATAAGTGAAGTGAGGATGAGATGATGATGAGATGAGGATGAGATGGTGAAGTGAGGATACTGGTGAAGATAGAGTGCTTGTCTAGAAGTTATGTGGATTGTTACAAGCATTTCACACAAGTATCTGGGCTGATTTCCATCACTCATTGCTTCAGGTTTAAATCGCGATTGATAGGTTAACGTGTACCTACGTATCAATAGCGATTTTGACCAAAGAAGCAAGATAGGATTTATTATATAATATCAAGAACTTTTCTCCTATTTCTAACGTTTCTTTTATTACGCACTTAAAATACCTAACATACTTTACAGACTTTTCTACCACCACCTTTTACTTGCTATAATATAAGTAAATTTTATATCGCTCAATTTTCTCCCAATAAAACTCCCTCTAATGGACAGAATCTCTCAAGACGTTATCCACAATACAAAATGTAGTAAAAACGCAAAGAGTTATCGACAGGCCGAGATAAACAAGAGGGAATACAGTCAGCCACAATTAATAAGCGAACATAGAGCTGTATGAACATTAGAGGTATTTAAAGAAAATAAATTATATAAAAGGCTCAGTCTTTATTAGATCGGGGATGACAGCTGTTAGGTTGTGACAGTTGAAAATGTGATATTGAGCCAAAATGGCACGATTGTATTATTGTTATTATTACTTTAGGTATCCACTGTAAAACAATAGCTAGTATTTTTAAATAGTATTGCTTATCACAATGTTATTATGATCTATGGTAATGAACATCTGTCAAATTGTATTTCAACTATAACTACAAATACTCTTTTGTATAGCCGCTAGCTAAATGCAATGGCTCTGCGAAGCCATAACTTTGTCATTGTGACAACTGCATGTTGACATTGACAGATGTTCAACGACAAACATATACTTGTCGGATCTCCGGTCGGAGGAGAATTGTCTACGGTAGAGGGTAGAGGAGAGGAATAAAAAGAATGGCGGGATTATGCGGTAAAATAAAATACAACCTGAAGTGTTTCATTATTAAACTCTAACAAATTTCAGAAGCGGGACGAACACACATGCTGTTGCTCGGTACAAACAGACACAATTGGCAAAATTATAACAACAACGCCAGACGGGGGATAAGCCAAGCATAATTTAGCATAGATGCTAAAATTGCAAATGGTGATCGGTACAGGTTTGATTAGAGTTAGTAGCAAAAACCAAGGTGAGCCTAAAATAGTTTTGTTTCTTGTCGTTATCAAGTCCTTGTTGGGTTCAAATATTTATAGTGGACTCGCGATAGCACTCAGTAACTTGAGATCACAAGTTTACATTGTATAAATTACGCATCCCTAGCTCCGAGTGTATAGTAGTAATAGGGGGGTTTGTAAGAGGTAACATACCTAGGTACTTACCGATATAATTTCGAAAATATGTTATTACTTATATGAGGAACATATTATAGTGAGTACCTAGAGATGCCAAGTTGAATAAATTATAGGAAATACATAATTGGTAATTCTATTACCTGACAGGATATATTTACGCATAGTATAATTGTATAGGTACTAAAACAAGATGATTCCCTGGCTTGTAACTATGCATCATGAAAATGAACGTTGTTACCATACTGGTACAAATTAATACGAAAACAATGCTAGAATATTATGTATGTTGCAAATTGTTACTTGTAGTTTAGTTTATTAGACTTGCACATTAGGGATCAGGTTATCGTTATAGTCTACACAATACAATGTAGATTATTTTGTAAACATAAAACTTCTCTGAATAATAATTGCTGGTACTTAATGAGTCCACCATGCAGTGTTTGTGTGTCCAACTGTTCTACACAAGTTGATATGACCAGTTGTTTTAACATATTTCAATTATCATAGGTTGCCATTGTTTGAACAATGCCAAGGAAAACTGAAGCGCAGCCCAGGCGGTCACAGTCCACTGCAATGCATGGGTCAGGTGCGAGAGGCAGGCACACGCGGTCATGCAGCAGTACGAGACGGGAGTGGCGTAGGCGAGGCAGGCGCACTCGGTCACGGAGCGGCAGACCAAGCCTGGCGATGACACCGCAACGGTCCCGAAAGCGACAGTCGCGGTCAACATCAAGGTCAGAAGTATTGTTACCTGATAGAAAACGGAGGCGAAATGAATCTACGCAATGCAGTGTTCAGTACACTCGATCTAATATGTACCTATAAGAAGCAGGCATTCCAGACACTCAGTTAGCAATCGGTCCCCTAGTCCGCGGGATACTGTACACATTAATGAAGGTATGCTTAGGGTACAATCAAATAACAACTTGAATGAATGTCCTAATAGTACAAAAGGTCGTAATTTGGTTGAAGTGTCTCAACTGGAACCAGCTACAGTCCGTAATAATTGTGCTGTGGTGTCACCAAATATAACAAATGAAGATGAAGTGAGTGTAAATAAAAGTTTAATTGATAGACTAAATAGGGCGTTACAAGCTGTCACATCTGTGAATCCACATCACAAAGAAAAATTTCCTACAGTCAATGTAGTACCAGAGTTTGACCCTAAAGTTAAGAATCAAACTATTACCGTATGGTTAAATAAAGTAAATGAATGTGCGGATATTTATGGTTGGGATAGTACGTCCAAATAATGATTGTGTCCATAAACCACTCAAAATAGATTATAATAAGCAGATTTAACTGTCATGAACCAGGTCATATCATGACAAATTGTAAGAAGCCGTTGATCAAATGTCAAAAATGCATGAGAGTAGGTCATGATGATCCAAATTGTTCTAGAGAAACAAGGTTATCTCCACCCAATAACTAAAATATTCAACAATACCCTTTTCACACCATTCATGTAGATCATGCAGGACCATTTGTAGTCAGTAAACGTAAAAATTCGTACATTCTGGCTATAAATTTATTGATGCATACACAAAATTTGTTGTATTAGGAGCTGTAAAGAATACAAAGTCCAATACTACCATTTGGAGTCTTAATGGAATATTTCAGTACGTTTGCGTTACCCATTAGGTTGATTAGTGAATGCAGTACATCTTTCACAACTTCTAAGTTTAAAGCATTTATATAAGAAATTGGAATTAGACATATTCAAAACGTAGTCACTTCTCCATGTGCTAATTGCCAGGTAGAGGGGTACAATTGAATGAATGATATGATATGAATTGTCGTGCTAACAGTAAAGACATAGTTGTCCTAAGAGTTGAAAATACGCATGACGACAGTAGCGATAAATTATTGTCCCAACCGCACTAGTACTAGTCGAACGGGTAAACTTTGTAGTAGTGACATATCTGATGAAAAGCTAATTAAAGTAAAGATAGAGAGAACTGTACATGGTGGATAAAAGTAGAAAAATATTTCCTGTTTTAATGAAAAAGATAATGACACCTCTTCCGATAGTAATGATAGTAATAATAATAAGTCTGAATAAATATAAACAAGCATACCTTAATTGATGATAGTAAATTATTAAAAGAATATATTTAGACATACTAATTATATTGTAATATGATATAACGAAGCCAAAGTAGATAAGATGTTTACACTGAAGTTGTGTTTTGTTTAAATTGATTTAGCAATAAGTCTAAAGTTGTAAATCTTGGATACAATGTGTGATACATACAAAGTAAAAGTGTTTTAGTTACGACACAACGCGTGTCAAATGCCAATTTAAAAATTAAGGCACAGTGTGATATATGTGAGACGTGCACTTACAACACAAAATGTAGTAAGCGCAAAGTGCGCTATAATTAGTTTATGCACAAAGTGTGCTAAGCGCAAAGTGCGCTAAGATTTAGTTTAAGCACAAAGTGTGCTAAGCGCAAAGTGCGCTATAATTAAGTTATGCACAAAGTGTGCTAAGCGCAAAGTGCGCTATAATTAAGTTATGCACAAAGTGTGCTAAGCGCAAAGTGCGCTATAATTAGTTTGTGCACAAAGTGTGCTAAGCGCAAAGTGCGCTATAATTAGTTTATGCACAAAGTGTGCTAAGCGCAAAGTGCGCTATAATTAGTTTATGCACAAAGTGTGCTAAGCGCAAAGTGCGCTATAATTAAGTTATGCACAAAGTGTGCTAAGCGCAAAGTGCGCTATAATTAGTTTATGCACAAAGTGTGCTAAGCGCAAAGTGCGCTATAATTAGTTTATGCACAAAGTGTGCTAAGCGCAAAGTGCGCTAAGATTTAGTTTAAGCACAAAGTGTGCTAAGCGCAAAGTGCGCTATAATTAAGTTATGCACAAAGTGTGCTTTAAGTACAAAGTGTATAAACTGTGAGAATATAAAGCATAAAAACTAATGTTACAAATAGCTAGTACATTGTTTTGTATTCGATAAGTATTAGCGAGTAATAATTATTATTTTACTCTTAGTTACCTACCTCACTGTTACATTAAAATTTGATCTCTTCAGAATTAAAAGACTAATTAACGTTACAATGTTGCTCTCTTAGAATAATACTGTTAATGAGCTTTATAGAAAAATTTAATGAGCTTTATATTATTGATTGTAATACATTGTTCGCGGGGACGCGAACTTTTATCAGGATGGACGAGCTGTTAGGTTGTGACAGTTGAAAATGTGATATTGAGCCAAAATGGCACGATTGTATTATTGTTATTATTACTTTAGGTATCCACTGTAAAACAATAGCTAGTATTTTTAAATAGTATTGCTTATCACAATGTTATTATGATCTATGGTAATGAACATCTGTCAAATTGTATTTCAACTATAACTACAAATACTCTTTTGTATAGCCGCTAGCTAAATGCAATGGCTCTGCGAAGCCATAACTTTGTCATTGTGACAACTGCATGTTGACATTGACAGATGTTCAACGACAAACATATACTTGTCGGATCTCCGGTCGGAGGAGAATTGTCTACGGTAGAGGGTAGAGGAGAGGAATAAAAAGAATGGCGGGATTATGCGGTAAAATAAAATACAACCTGAAGTGTTTCATTATTAAACTCTAACACAACAAACTAAAAAATGGTATGGAAAATACGAAAATTATGAAAAATTTAAGTAGCTGAAAATGTTGCAAGGCAAAAAAATAATAAACAACTTATTGCTGAGTGTACCTATATTATAGCCGCCTGACCGCCTGAAGATAATGTTCCTTCAGGCGACGTGCTCGGCATATTGTGGAAAATGGATTATGTTCCGAATGGATGTACCTAGCTGGGTTTTGAACGCTAAATGTAGGGTATCGATCAATAAAACGAATGGAATAATAGTACATTACGATACGTGCTGTCTAAGTAGTATATTAATACACGTCGGCGTGAAGTTAGCGCCCGAGCGAAGCGAGGGTGCTAACCGCCGTGTATTTAATATACTTACTTGTGCAGCGAGTATCGTATACTATTTTATAGCACGTGCGACATAAACCCGCCATCCATTTAATTTATTTAAAAATAATCTCCTAATTAATGCAATGAAAAGATGTTCATTTGACTCTTAGTAATAAACACACAAGTTTTAATGTGGGTAGGTTGACATTCCACCAGTAGAGAACGGGAAAACACAATTTACACCTACCCGTATCACTTCTAGATTTGTTATTTTAGGTTATTAGTATTTTTGGATGCATATCTATTGTTCGTGGATTGCTTAATGTGATATTGTTTTAGATTTAATATTGTTCACTTTAAATAATAGTCAAACATGTTTCAACTAAAAAACAGTGAAAAATATAAATATTGTAGGGCTTCATTTTGTAACCAAATCTTTATCGTAACGTGAATACCTACTTAATATAGGAATCTGTGATTGATCTGGTTTGTGCATAAATGTATTCACTATGAGACTATATTTTATAATATTAGATATGGTGTATAATAATTGAAAGTGTGTGTATTCAGTGAAAATGCAACATTTCTAAATCAAGTAAATATTCTTATGTTTCAATAATTATATAATCGTATATGAAATTTTATAACAAAGGTACAGAGTACGGTTAATATTGCTAACTTAGGTATAGCGTTCAACGTAATAAGTAATATTGTCCGACGAAGACCAAAATGAAAACATGCAGAAATATGGCGCCAAAGACATTGGCGTTTCGGTCCCACACGTTACAGGTTATACGTATCTTCTCTTGCTTACTATGAGTTTGTGAGTGGTGTAAAAATGTATAATTGATTAGCTTTGGTTCAGTATTACACTCGCAACGATGGGTATATTCTTAAACGGTGTGAAGTTAGTGAACATCAGGCCGTTTAAAAATGTGCTACTTTGAACAGCGCAAAGTGTGACCTAAGTGCGGGTTTAGGTCGCACGGTGCTATAAAATATAATTATGTCAGACACAGACCAGTTGCAGACCAAAAGCTAAGTTTGCAGTATGGAAAAATGCGTAGGAAGGCTAAACTAAGTTAGTTTAGCTATGGTCTGTAACCCGCCTTAAACTGAGAGATGGAAGATTGTAATAAATCTTGGTCAAACTGATTGTTTTTAAGAAATATAAGAACTAATAACAGCGTCTGGATGAATCGAACTTCGACATCTGTCCACATAAAGTTTTCTTAACCTTTGCAATAACAAGACTGTGCCAAAATGACTGCGGCTAGTTGGACATTTTGAAAGTTTCAGCGCATTATGGAAATATGTCTCGTTTCGCTCGGAAGAACGTAGTTTGGAAGTAGTCTCTATAAAGTTGAAGCAAAAATAGTATCAGAACATTTAGAGTAAAAAGAGCGAAAGGAAATTCAAACGATTTAAACTTTTTTTTTGTTTATAATCTGCGCCCTTCGCCCCACTTTCGTTTCAGCCGCGTTGGATAACAAGTACCCTACATTTTATTTGGGTTAATGGCAATAAAACAATGACCAAAATAAAGCATTTCTATTACGTGTAGCTTCAACTAACATTTTTTATCAAACTTCAATTTAGGTATCTACAAAGAAGTCAATGGTTCATATTATCACTCTTGTTTTTGCTTGACTCCAATCACTCTCATTTGACAAAATCAACATTGTCTATCTCAATATTTAACCTGAACGAGCATTTCACTTGAACATTTATTTGCCAACAGCTCTAGAACTTTATTTGCATGAGAAACTCAATCTGAAAGTTTGGTTACATTCGAAATTTCAAGACGACGTCATTATTAAATTGTTTACGAGCTTTACAAATAACTTCAGTCATTTGATTAAAAATAATTATAACTTAGGCACAGTTGGATTTCAATTTTTTAGGACTACGAGTATATCGAAACGCCGAGAATTGTGATAATTATAGTTTGTGAATAAATCAGTTTATATCTCTTATTACAATAAATGAAACTCCCTTAAACTGAAAATATAACAACTCTTAGTTAAAAAATATCACTAAAATTTAATAATTTTTTATTTTCCCTTCACATGTTTAGCTTCCGTTGCTGTTTTCGTATATATGAAACATTTCTCTACTAATTTTTTTTACTAGAAGGCAGAAACATCCTTTAAAAATTCACAGGCTATTTCTAAATAATACATTGGCGCGTCCAGCCCTGCATTGGAGCATAAAAAGGACCTACCAGCCTCCGGCGTAAATAACCAGCCCGAATCTAATATGGCCCCTCGTCAAACTACAACGAGATGGTGGAGCCTTGATTAATATTTTAACCCGTAGCAACAAGCCCTTAACTACCTTAAACCGACGGTCGACGACTTCACTAACGAAATTTAACATTGCCGTTTTTACACCTGCAAAGTTATGTGCTACGTATGTTAATTGAATTTTCGAAGTTAGTAATTTAGATGCTAGATTGTAGCAATAAAAAGCCTGATAGTGGATATCTGGGCTTGTCATGCTATTTTAAGCACGTATTGTATTATTATTTTTTATCTGCATTGAAAAGTATGTAAAATTCAGTGGGTATATTTTGTCGCTGATTTTGGCAAAGTGTATATATGTTAATACCATATTTTGTTAAATTCTAGGTAAGTATATAATTGTAGGTATGTCACAGACTTACAAACTAGCTCATTCCTGTTTGTAAATCAGTTTTATTTCACCCCTACAAAACCGAAGAGGCAATGAATGCCAAACAGCTGCGTGTCTCGTCCGCCTCACTCAATATGTAAGCATAGCTGCTTTTGTTACGCCTCGACAAACGTTTGTAAAGTAAAAGAGGCGGTGTGTGCCGAATTTGCTACGGTTTCGTAGGGCTCAACAGTTTCTGTTTGCCTTTAATAATTCCAGGGAACGTGCCGTGTTGATTTAATATGATATAGGGTAGGGATATAATTAAACAGAATTGCCTGTACGACGCGCTGCCACAATGCAATTTGCAATGGCAATGGATGTGGAAAGAATCATGTGAAACGTTGAAACACGACACGACTGCACGACATGAAAATTATACATGTTCGAGTGACCTGGAAACGGAATTGAAATGAATAACATAAAATGAAATTTTCTTATTTACAAAAAACCTCGTTCTTATTATTAGTGATAATAGTAAAATAGCCATGGTTTTAGTTTGAATTTTCAATAATGTTCGATTAAGTTTTCGTGTAATGTTTAAAAAAACATAGCAAGCTGCAAATGATAAACAGTACCTTTCCAAACACAATACCTACCGTAAAAGAGACACGCATATGTTTGTTATTTATGTGTATTGTGCCAGCATCCAGTAAACATACTAAATGTTCACTCAAAGGTGGCAGAATACATTCACACAAGAAAAAAATATATCCTTAACTTATGAAACCTAATACAAACACATACCATGTGCCTGTTTCAAGAAATTGGATCGCGGTCTATCATTATGTTAACCAAAGGCATAGACTACGGTCCAGGCATAAACAAAGAGAAGCAATTCAGGAACCAGTGACCTCTGAAAACAAATGTCCGGACAGAATAGGAGATAATTCTATGTGCGTACCACTACAGGACCAGTTTTGGGCCTTTGTCAACGGAATAAGGTTAAATAGTTTTGCGTTAACTATGTAACTAGCTATATTTTATTGTCTGGAATTTTTGCGTCATACTCGTATTGTTAAAATGTTAACTTCATTCCCTTGAGAAAAAGTGACAAATGAGAATGTTTGACTGCAAAACAAATATCTCAAAAAAACCATAGGTACAAGTTTTGAGTAGGTACCTATAATTCGTGTACTGTTATTTTTATGAAATGGGGCACATATACTACTTCATCTCCCACCTGTATAATGCCTGTGACGTAACTTTGCACTCCAGATTGCAAGCATCAATCACCAATACAGTTTTTCCTCAACTCATTCATCCCAATCTCGTTAAAATTGGCTCATTAATCACCGGCCATCACATCGAGTGTGAAGAGAAACGGCAGCGTGGTCCGATCACGCGCCACTCTCAATCACATATTGTGGCAAATCATCCAAATGGAGGGGAGGGGGGAATTTGCAAAATTGCTCTCCAACTGTTGTTGGTTTGACTGTTGAAACCTTTTGTATCGTTCGCGAATACATAACAAAAGCAACTATTGTTGTTATGGACAATTCGCGGGTAATTTTGACTAAGATGTTTAAGAAATTGTTTTTATTTATTTTACATATTTTAACACATTTATTTATAAGCCCCTCTTAAGCGTGATTGTCAGCAAAGGGCGTGTAATAGACAACGATGTATGCCTTATCCAGGAACTCTTTATCCTTTCGACCTGGCTGCGGCACACGAGCACATTTCTCATGCTAATGCTCATGCTTACGGGATGAACGCGCTAATAAAACATGATGCCGCCGGCCAAACAAGCACCTTGTTGGAGCGAGAACGTTTGTCTAACCTGTCCATGGTTTGAGTCCACTTGGCTTAAGGCCTCATATTTTTAAGCTAAAATACAAGACGCGACATATTGTAACGTAGAAGGCGAGCTGAGGGCTGTCTCATCTTTATAAATTGGTATGCACGTTTGTGCGAGCTCGTGCTTATTTATTCACTATTTTATGAAGGTCTGGTAGGTTTCAGGACCATGTTATCATGATATACATAAATAAGTTACATTTTGGATTCTGCTTGCTACATGCTACGCGGAAAATCCGCGTGCTGCTACGATAACAGCTACGAGACTACGAGGCTACGTTACCTCTACGAAAGAGCTACGGTGATAGCTACGACTTTTTTAGTCTCTCGTCAATTTATTTATTTTTTAATTTACTGTTGAAATTCTTGTAGTTCGAGTGAGAGATCTCAACCAATTGAATACATGGATGGGTGACCGCATAGTGGCATTATCTGAGCGTTTCCGTGCATTCGGCCCCTGTTAATAATAGAGGTTTTGGACAGCCTGGCGAACTTCAATCAGAGTATGCCTCTACCATATTTGAGATGGATCGATATTTTCAAAACTTTCGTCAGTAATGTACGGTTGCCGAGCTGTTTTTTGAAGCAGTATAATTCTAAGTTAGAGAGAAAATAATCCTTTTCCAATATTCATCTACTAAAATATATTGTTAAAAGCTGGAAAATTCACAACATTTCTTTCCGAGTGCCAACACCCAAGCGCAAAGTCCGCGTCCACAGAATGCAAGCTGGGTCTGCTCGTCGAATAAGAATGAGCTTTCCAGCATTCGTGCAATATTCCGAAGCCATTTTGAAAGCGTATTTCTTCATTAATATTTTCAAAAGCAAAGGCTACGCCGACATAAAACGCGACTACCAGTAATTTAGTTGATTGTGTAGTAAGTACTATATGCCGCGCGTTTGCGTGGTATTTGAACAAGTAGCACAAAAAATCACAGTATATTTATATCTTCTCAGGTTTTGTTTTAAACTTTTAGGCAGGGAGACAAAAATGCTAATGTTTTTGCTTGTCATATAAGGTTGTGCTAGCCTCTAGAGTCTGTCAGAGTTTGTCAGGCCGCCCAAAGGCCTCTGACGTGGCTTAACGACTGTTATCACTCGCATAATAACCGGGACCTACCGAAGCACAGAGTGATGGAAATCCGCACAACAAAACGCTAAAAACGGTCATTTATGATTAAGCAAGCATTGCATGAAAAGCGGATTTCACTTGACATTAATTTTGAAATCACAGACAGACACTTCAGTTTTATTATTGGTAGGTACATATTTGTGTTGCATTGTGTTTGTGCGAGTACTTCCTTAGAGCTGAACTACATTTGAACTCGGTCCCAGTGGTCCAATTAGTTGGGTCTCGCATACTCGTATATTTGTGTTTAAGTCAACTTTAAAATTTAAGTGGAGGTCTCGGCGTATGTTTATTTTGCGTACAGTCAGTGACAAAAATTCACTGGCTATTCCAAACTTTCCATTTAGTTTTCTCAAGTATAATACTTACTCAAGGTTTGCTTTGAAATAGTACATTAAATGTGTAGAAATGGTTTAGTTTATAACTCACACATCGATGACTTCATCGTAAATGCAAGATGATAGTTTGGATTGTAAATTAATGTGGTTAGACGTTTCTAGTGCATTTCTTTTAAAGTCGTGTATAATACAGTATTTTCTATTCTATTCTATTCGAATACTAACAAAATAATAATTGATTTAGCAGTTCGTAAGGAAATCAGACTGTATTTAGAGTCGGGGTTTTCGGTTCACGAATGCTTGATATGATTGATTCGTAGTATTCATGAAGAAATAGGTTTAGTTGGTCAATTGACCTTTTTAAAACTGGGCAGCTAAAACATGCGTCACGGGCAAAAAGCGAATACCGTAAAACCGTGTTAATTATGGAAGCTCGTTAGGTTGAAAAAACATCGTTACTCCGAATCTTGCCGGGATATGTGTCCGGGTAAAAAGTTTATCTTGCTAATTTGTTTTAAATGTACCTGTACTTATATTAGTTAGACATTTTAAGTGGGTCTCTTCCGCATAGCACGTAGTATACCTTTAGAAGATATAAGTGGCTAACAACGCCAACCCACGCCGGTATAAAAGTAGGGATGGTGACCGTTTTTTTTCGTATTGGCATACTATTCAGAACAAATTAATTTACCTAATTTCGAACGGCATTTGGATGATTATACTCGAATATCAAATATATAGAGGTATAGAGCAAAATAAAATTCCAAACTGATTGTCGACTGGAAAAGTCTATGATTTCCATATCAAAGGAAAACGAATAAAAAAAAACACACACTCACACACGCGCGCGCGAAAAAAGAGAAAAAAGATAGTCAGGTGCGCGTGACAGTAATGAAACGGTCAGGGAATACGGCGCGTTCATAAAAACGGCACTAAAACTTTTCATGGGATAGTATGGCTACTTCAAATTGGTTTTTCGCTTTAGTTTTATTACTATCAAAGTGGTTTAGCTGCTTCTGGTAAATAAATAAATTAAAGCTGATTTTTATTTATTTATTTATTAAAATAGTACAGCCACATCGTACACATTAACACAAGTGCTGAATCTTTATACATGAGCAAAATTCCGATGTGTACAACAATTTGCTCGATTCGCAAAAACAAATACAAGATTAAAATTGGGAAATATAAAAAAAATCTGGCAATTCTAAATAACATACAAGAGTTACAAAACTCTTGGAGAACAGGATATTATATGTATAAAACTTATAGATCTGTGCAAGATTACGTAATAAAGTGGGGTTGCACTTGTAGGTGTGGAGTGAAATGGGTTAGAAATTTGCGCTTAAAACTGGGCAAAGTGTCATGGAATACATCGAGATCAGGTAATTTATTAGCAAGTTCGTTATATTCATTGCAGATACGCGTAGAGGGGACTTCAGACACACACAAAGTACATATTATTAAAAAAATCACTTAAACAAGTGAAATTTAGCAGTAGGTACTCAGTAGGTATTTATAATATCAAATTCAACTTGTCAACCAAATATAACATCGACGAGTCAATGCCCTAAATTATTTCCCTCGTCATGCAGGGATGACGACATGATGAGTTGTTATTTTCATCCCTACACATTGTTCATGACGTTGGGGAAAAATAATATAACGCACATTATTGAACCGTCTTCAAAAGCGACGTCAGAAACAAGACCTCGAGTAATCCGTCTTGCTTATTTATTATAGAGGTTTGGGTTTGTTCCAGAATGTGCTGGTAAGTGCCTAATGCTCGTACTTAACCACACTGCCGTATAAGGGTCGGCGTCGTCAGTGTTTGCGTTGTCAGCGTAGGCGACGTAGGCGATGTCCGCGTCAACGTCGTCAGCATCGACGTCTACATCAGCGTCAGCGTCGTTAGTGTTGGATGATCTAGTTTTTTTTATATATTTAAATATAACAACATAATATGTACATTTATCAAGCTCTGCCCCAGAATTATTTGAAAGGATATGTTCAGCGGATCACGGACTCCGACAAAAAGGGCACACCTTGACGTTTGCTAAAATATTTAAACCATTTCAACAGCGCTGCCATATTATAACGTCAGCTTGATTTACACAAAAATATTTGTATTGTGAATTAGCTACGTCCCACGGCCTTGTCTGCCTTTTCGCCCCAAAACATATTTGGGTATAGTTGGCAGAGTATAAAAATCTTTGTAACCTAAGCTTTGCAATATGTACAACTTCAAATAATTATTGTTACGCAAGATATAAAAAAACAGCTATATTGGAGTGAAAGTGACGCGAACAGACAAGCATTTTTTATATTTTTTTGTATGCTACGTGGGTATGACTAAAGCCAAATTAATCCTCATTTACACTGTGGTAATGTCTGTGTAGTAAGGGTACCTTATATGTTATCATTTCGTAGCTCTAGACATATTAGGATTTATAATCTTTGGTTACAAGCAACGATCAACTTATCCAACTTAAAATAGAACAAAATTATAACAGAATAAATAACATATTCTTTAATTTTGTTCCATCCTTTTGAATCTAGAAATTTCTTAAGCGAAATTGCTACAAATTAACTAGAATCTCAATCAGCCCACGTGCCACAGTGCAATTCTTACCAGAATCAGTAAGAAAAGTTAGTTGGTTATGTAAGCGAAGTCAACATTTAGGTACTACATCTAAAAAGTGCGTTTGTATGTGTAAAATAATAACATGATATATTTCTAGTTTAAATACTGGTAACTTTCGTGAATGTTGTATTTCAATTATAACTTCCTACGCGTAATTTTATAAATTACATTGTACTACCAGATAGGGTTAGTTGCTGTGGCTAAGGTTTTTGTAATTGCGACTATAAGTTGCGATGTAAGCTACCCTATCTATCAAGTTAGATCAAACTGCACACTGGGTGCAAATTTGACGAAAATCGGTTAAGTAGTTTAGGAGTTCATCGCGGACAAACAACGTGACGCGTAATTTATATATATTAAGATTGGGCCACCGTCAAAGATAATGACTACCGTTTCAAGCTCACTATCTACATTAAAGATTTACCTAAATACACACCGAGCGTAGTATAGACAGAAACGTATGGTCGACCCTATCGCAGAACTAGGGATCTAATATAAATCAATGTGACTTACCCATACCCACTTTCTATCGACTATCTTTACTGCATATTTTCTGCGCCCCATGTCCGCAGCCCAAGACTTTATTGCTGCTGTAATGAAGTTATTTGCGAAGACGGTGGAAATTTATATTTCGTTCAAATGAGAGATAACTTCGAGAATAATTTATTCCGTGTCGAATTGGAGACGGTCAGAAAGCTGAAAAATGATTGTCGCTTAATTATTAGATGATAAGATAATTGGTTATTTTTATCTCACTACAAACAATTAAAAGTAAGTGCACAACAATGTTCTTACGCATAAATCCTTAACCGTTGTCTCTATAATGAATATTCATTATTCAAATTAGATAAACCCATTTGGTAGAAACTCAATAAATAAATTATACTATTTACCCGCTGTTGAGTTTTTGGGACATTTTATTCAGAGGTACCAATTTAATATTATGCTAATGGAAGAATCTGTTTTACAGTCGTTCTTTGGTGTGTTCGATTCGAAAAACGTGATGGTTGAACCATTCCACTGCTATGAAAACTTTCAGCCTGTGAATCTTCTTACAAAGAGTGAGAGAGGTCTACTAATCCACTATTCCTGTGTAGATTGCGCATGTCATGAATAAAGATAATGCCAGTTCCTTCGAGATCGAAAACGTTAACGTTTGCTTTAACGGTATTTGTTATTCACTGCCAACGATACTGCGTTTAAAACATCGTTCCCGTACCAAAAACTTACGGTTTTATCACAAAAGATTTAAACCAGAGTCGAACAGGAGTGTCTAAATATTTTTTCCACAAATCGACGTGTATCCCTCGCTTTTTCTAACTCTAACAAATTAACAAGGAAAATAATTAGGGATGCCAGGATCGAGTAAGGAAACGCGAGTGAAAGACATCGATTTTGTGGAACGAAATTTTAGGAACATCTGCTTAACTCTGATGTAATCTTTTGTGGTAAGACGGTAATGTTTTTATCGCACCGCGCTTTGGACTAAACGTTACGTCACACAATGTGGAATATTTTTTTGGGTTTTGTTCAATCAGATCGCATGATTTCAGGGGGTTAAAATAATATCGATGGCAGTTATCAAACCACGTCAGGGGGGCCTCGGGCGCTTTAACAAACTGAAATCATAAATCACAAACGTGTCGCTTATATCGGCCATTGTAAATGGCGCATACCTGAGCTATGTTCATATGTAATACGTAGATCTAGTACGTAATACCCGTACGCCTCTGTTTATACAGAAACGGTCAACCGCTAAGCCGGATGTACCTTCCAGGCCCTGAAAGCGCAACAGTTTAGCCTTTAAGGGATGAATAAAAGATTTTTGATGATTGTTGTAGCGTTACCGACATGTTTCCTGGATTACTGAATACTGGGAGGGTTTAGCGATATTTTTAGTAAAGAACATTATTCAGGGTAGAAGACAAGGTCCATTATAACGCCTCTTCAGTTGTCTGTAATCAAATTTGTCAAATTAAAACCCACTCTCCGGCTTCCGACTGGGCTGATATCTTTCATTCATGTATTGTAAACCGGATGACAAAGCGAAAAATAATATGAATAATAAATATTTATGAATTCTCCTTTTGTCATCAACTAATCCGCACTGGACTACCCTGATGGATTATGGCCCATACTCTCCGAGAGAAGACCTGCTGCCCAGTACCTAGTGAAAACGTAAAACAGATGTTAACCAGTTTTCAATTATAATCTGACTGACATAAGCTTATCCCAATTAACTTATGTATACATAACAGATTGTAAATCGCCCATCTTAGCCGAAACTTACTTGGCATCAAGTAGTAGACGCTGTTTGGCTTAATGTCCGCAAGCTCTTGGTCTATAAGCCGACAAGCGATGATGAAACTTCCTTAAGCTTTGGATTGGTAATTGACGGAAATATTATCCCTTTCTGTTGATGTTTGAACCGTTGTTGTAATAGGCTATTTTGGTGGAAACGTCGAAAGTGCCTTCCTTCTAAGGTGACAATTTAACTTTACTTTTATATCGGACGATATATACTGTATGCTTACGGCCGAAATTAATATTGTATATTCTATCCAAGGTTAAAATCAATCTTGGATTGCTGCCTATCGTTCGATCGATCTCCAACCTGCGTGCCTTTATAAACCAATCCACGGATCGGTTATTGGCACGTTTGAACCTAAAATGGATTGTGATATGAATCCTAGATGGCAAAATTTGGATTAGGATTGATGATTAATTTCGGCCGTAATAGTTGTATAAGAAATTGCCTTAAACTTTACTAAAAGGACTAAAAATAAACCAGCAACTTCGAGCTTTGATAATAACTAACTTCCTCTAACATAAGCTTAACTTTAAGTATCTCACGGGACTGTAATGAGGGTGTGTGTGTGTCTGTGTAAATAGTTTGAAGAACTCATAACGAGATAAAACACCTACTGGTTCTATAGGATTGACCTAAATCAGACGCAAGAAATGTGACATCTACAATAGAGGTAATATTTTTGTTGACGTTAAGTAAATTTTTTATTGGCATTTCACACCTAGAGAAAGCTCAACAGCATCTATTTTAAGCGACGAAAAAAAACGGAGTATTTTTTCAAGTCGACACGTATATCTATTTTTATTTTTATTATTGTTTCTCATCTCTAACACACTGATTGAAAATGTCCAAAAAGCCCTTATTCCAAATCTTTGATCATACTTCGCATTACCCATAATATATCCCTTTTTCGCTATAAGAACTGATCCAAACACAAATCACTCCCAGACCCTGCTAAGATCTAACACTGTTATCTATAACGAGCACATATACACCGTTAAATCAGCTTAAGGCTTCGCGTCTGTCGAGTTTATGGTAACTACCAGATTAATGCCTCAAATAACATGACAAGCCGACGTGACGTTCAGCCACCCGTGGAGGTAGGTAAGGTCGGCAATCAAGTAATAAGTGGGGTTGGGAGTGTATGCTATCAAACGATACAACTATCTCGGTTCACGACCACATCACGACATGTTTGTATAATAGTACCCAACTTATATGGCGCGTCGTGAATCTTCGTTCGCGCAGAAAAGAAAGTATGGTCCGAAGATTAACGAAAGAATGCTTAAAACTTACAATCAACCTAAGATCACTATATTGTTCATAATACACTGCAGCTGTTAGTTCCATCTCACTCTAAGCTCGCTAAGATGGCGGCGGCTGCCGCCCAATAGCGGTCAATAGCATTTCCCGCGCTTTGAAAATTCATCTTCTGCGGAGGTACATCGGTAAGCCATATCAGTTGGGTACTACTATACTATACTGTTGTAGTTGACTGTACGTTATGACTTGCGAGGTAGTATATAAGAGTGACCAAATCGCACTCATTTTTATCCATCTAAATTAAGACAAAATACAGATATGACCAATTATCTACACTTGTTTGATCAAATTACACGAACCCTTTGTAGAGTAACAGCTAAACAGAAAATGATATTTCAGTAAAAACATAATATTATCCTACTACTCGTAATATTATAAACGCGAAAGTTTGTATGTATGGATGGATGGATGTTTGTTACTCTTTCACGCAAAAACTACTGAATGGATTTTGATGAAACTTCACAACAATATAGCTTACATATCAGAATAACACATATGCTACAATTCATAAAGATATATTATCGTATATTATCCAAACGCGGGTGAAACCGGGAGGCGCAGCTAGTACATAATATTCTAATGTTGTGGCTAATAACAAATAATTAATCTTCAAGAAAATTGGACGAGTCTTGCTACTATTCTCTGTGGATGTCAGCAATGTTTAGATAACCGGAAATTAATGTTCTCTTAACTTCAAGGAGATTTATGTTGGTCGGTCTTTAATTAAGATTTAGAAAATTCATCTCTTATAAAATATAATATTATAACTACGGTGACAACCTAGTTGGGAGAATATCCTCCATCCAATCAGTACAAGCAAATCCTAGTCACGTACCACAATGTATTATTTCATGTAAAATATAATGTACAACATTGTCACTCACTTTCAGATGAAAGCAAACATTGTGAGGTAATTAATATTTAAACGGGTCTAATTCGCGCACAAACTGAGTCTTCTCGTGACCCCGGTCGATGTAACTCGGCCTAAACGTCGAGGTATGTCAAGTGAGTCGAGATCTGAGGATGTCTTTATTTGCTAACTCCACATTGATGCCAAAGCACGCTATCAAAATGGCATCCCCGTGGTTTCTTGTATATATGTTTGTTAATCTATATTCCTGAAAAAATAATATGAAAAAGAATAAGTTAAAATATGACATCCCCGTAGAGTTTCTTGGTGTTGTCTTCTCTAACGGGCGTATTCCGAAGCACTGGTAGAGTCAACGGAGTTTCCTTTTCCTGTCCAGAATCTTGGTACAGTGCTTGCAAGGGAAACATCCTTTTTTCAAACTCAAAACATAATCAATTACTGTTTAATTTAATGTATCATACTTTATGTTTTTATAATTCTCTTTGTTAACGAGAATTAGCTGTTTGACTTGTAAAGTGCGATTTAATTGCCTATTTACAATAAATGCTTTGACTTTGACTTGGTGCTGTCTTCTCTAACGGGCGTATCCCGAAGCAGTGGTAGTCAACGGAGTTTCCTTTTCCTGTCCAAGATTCAATCTTAGATCAGTTCTTGAAAAAAAACATCTTTTTCAATCTCAAACCATAATCAATTAATCTTATTTTGTTTTGTTTTATGTTTCTATTTGTTAATGAGATTTAAGTGCGATTTTATTGCCAACTTTCATGAAATTATTTGATTTTGATCAAAAGCTATCCCGTCCGTGACGTTTTCGATTACAAGAAATACTTAGATCGTGCAAAATGTATGCAGAGGTACTCTTTAACCCCTAAATGAGCTTAGCTACACCAGTCACCGGAGTAATTGTCTATGTCGCTTACATACCGAGGACTTCCGGTTCAGTCACCTCGTTTCCGCTAAACGCTGTGATGTAGAGGAATTAATTATCCAGATAGGTGTCGCGCGGAACGTGATGTCACAAGTTGAGATCTAACGTAACAACACAGACATATAAAAGAAAGCAGACCGAGCATTACAGACATCTAGTGAAGTCAGTCATTTCTTGTCAAAATATTAGATCAGATTCAGCACAAATGTTAATCTTAGTTTATTTATGAGCCTATGCATAGTTGTCTTGTCAGCATTAGTTCGGCCCTGCCTTCGCACTATTCTTTCCGCCACGGAGGTGTGTGGGGCTTGAACCTTGAACCCACTAAAAGTTGGTCCGCCTGAAGTGGGTCGAGATGGGCTCCCGTTGTCATCAACCATTCTGCCCCAGCGGCAGGCCCGTGCCAGGATGACCTCGGTTCGGCCCTGCCTAAATGACATCTATTTTTTGGCTTCACTAGTTTTCTGTAATGTTCGGTCCTCTTCTACTTATATTATGTCTGTGCGTAACAAGTACGTAGGTTGTAAGTGTCGTGTCATAAGATTTATGTTATTTGAGCAAATTCCATGATTCTTAATTTCATGTATGCTATATATACATAGAAGTCATTTATATATTCTATTTTGCGGTTTGCGGAAAAAGTGCTTATTAATTTGAAGTAAGATATAAAAAATGTTTATTGGTAGAGTCTCTTAAAATCTAGGTACCTACTTATTTACAAGCTATGTCTTTGTCCTGATGTGACATTTTCTAATACCTACATCTTTTATATATTGCAAACGCTTACATAGATCTCGGAGAAAATCTTGGGTATCCCCAAATAATCAAGCCTATAGTTAGCACTTACTTGTGTGGATGTTGTTAAACTAGATGAGCAGATTCTCGCATTAGTATGGTAGGAGACAAACGAGTGTAGACAAGGAAAACACAATCCGGGCACCCTAATATCTTGTTACCATGCATAACAGTAGCAAAGAAGCTAATATTATAGGACCTCAAAATGTAAATAGCGTCTGCAGGTACGCGTTGAAAATATTGAAATCCGAAGAGCTTGCCTACTGCTTTTGTATAGTGGTGTTTCTATCTAAACTTCGAAAGATCCCCGTGTAGATTGTCAGGAAGGTGTTTATTTTAGCTACCCTTTCAGCTTATGGATAACAGGTTCAGGGTCAAATTTCAGGTCGAAAAGTGGTGCTGCTATTCTGGAGTGTGTGTAGGTGGTTAGGTGGGATTAAGTGCCCTACACGAAATGTCAAGGGCTTCAGCTCACCCTAAGAATGTTCGTATTTGAAACTGTATTTTTGTGGATTCAATTTAGAGAATATTTTTTTAATAGGTGTTTTTTAAAATGTCTAGCATTTCTGAATGTGGTCTATGGTAATAAACACCAGCAACTGCTCAGGAGTACACTGACCTTTACAGGGTTTTCATAGCAGACGGGGTTTTGCAACAGATTTAAGTAGTGAGTTTAGGCCCCCATTAGAAATAAAAGGGCCCAGATGAATCTTTGTGTATGATGAGCGGAAAGGTCCGTATACATATTTGTTTCCCACCCTTGGGGCTTAAAAACAAAATATGCGCCAGGTGTAACGCAACTCTTTTTGAAAATCCGGCCAAGAGTGATTCTGACTCGCACACGAAGGGTTCCGTACCAACATCTAATAAAACGGCAAAAAATAATGTTTGTTATATGGGAGTCCCCTTAAATATTTATTTTATACTGGTTTTTAGTATTGGCGTTATAGCGGCCACAGAAATACATCATCTTAAACATTTCAACTGTCTAATTACAACGGTTCATGAGATACAGCCTGGTGACAGACAGGCGGAAGCACTGATGGACAGCAGAGTCTTAGGAATAGGGTTCCGTTTTACCTTTTGGGTACGGAACCTTAAAAAACCATGCGTATAACTCGTTCCACCCAGGCTAAATTCTCCATCATGTTTCTGCGAATCCTAATCCCTTTACCCTCGCCGAGCTTCTATTTTCCGCTAACGTTCGAATGTTCATTTCCATACAACCGCATGTTCAAGCTTTGTTCGGGGAATATCCCACGAATTCATTTGTTTTTCGTTTTGTTTTGTTTTGCTGTAACTCTATCGATATCGGGAGATATTGTTTCGATTGTAACTTCACGGTGAGCCTGCTAGATTGCGATGATGCAGGTACATGCCCACAATGCGCTGGATATCGCTAGGACTGCAGTAACCGATTCATTTAACTTTCTAAATTTTCGACAGAATTTCGAGATAATATAATTCTCGACGGAGTCACAAAGGCAACGTTAAATATAGAGTAACAATACAACGAGCAGTCATAAAGACTCAACAGGCAGGTGCGCCTGTGAATAAGCAATAGCGCAGTATTGTCGAAAATGCGACGCGTCTTTGAACTGGTCTCTGGCGGACCGTAGTGGTCGGGGTTGTTACAATTGAATGTTTCATTTAGTACGTAATATTTTTGAGAATAATATACTAGTAAGGGAGCTGTGGTAGCCTGGTAGGCGAACGTCCGCCTGCCAAAGCGGGGGTGGCGAGTTCATACCCCAGTGCAGACACGTACCAATGTGATTCTTGTTAAACATAATATGTACGTAGTTATTATTCGCTTTTCGGTGATGGAAAACGGTGAGTAAATCAACATGCCCGAGAAATATTTCGTAAGAATAATATCCACCAATCCGGACTAGGCCCCCGTGGTGGTTTATGGCCTAACCCACCTCACGAGAATGAGGGGAGACCTTTGCCCAGCAGTGGGACAATTACAGGCTGAATTATTATTATTATATAGTATACTTTTAGATGAAAGGAAAGAGAAGAGACGCAGGGTTCTACCCGAGATTTTCCTTTGGGTTGCAAGAGAATTGGAGTCTTTCAAAATTTGTCTACATCCAGAACTTGAAGTTGCAACCCTAGAAACTAATTTAGTCGCGTATCAGTCACCTGTAACATCGCAAAAAGTGTCTACCCTTCAGTTCCCTTTATAAATGCTAGGTGCGTCTGTGCTCAGACTATAACATAGGTACCTAATAAGTTCCGGGTAAATCCTCTCTCTAACTCCCTTACCATAAATATATGGCCTGTGTAAACCACAACGCGATGCGCAAGTCTCGACTTAACTGTTAAAATAATATAATTAATTTTATGGCTAACCGTAACGTATCTGTCCCCTGGAGCCTCCCCGGTGTGCCTCAGGGCGCAATTCCGAAGCTATTTATTATCGCGTGTCATACAGCGACTCCAATTTATCACCTGTCGATACTGCGCACGAACCCAATTGATAGTTACGACAAGCCACATAATTTTGCTTCCTTAGGGCGCCCAGTGAAGTAATATTGGTTTGACGTTATTCGGGAAAGATATCCGGAAAAGATAGATTATTTTGTTTTTCACTTGTTTCCCCTATTTTCTTATCTCATTACTAAACAGTAAGTTAACGTAAGAAAAACATAATTGCCGACTTACCATAAAAGTTTAGACTAGAGTTAAACCGATGTTTCTAAAATTTCTTTCCACAAAATCGACGTCTATCACTCGCGTTTTCATTCTAAATCTTGGCATTCCTAATTGTTTTACTTGTGAATTTGTTATTGAGTTAGAAAAAGCGAGGGTTAGACGTCGATTTGTAGAATATAGATATTTCTAAAAATATTTAGACTCATCTGTTCAACTCTGATTTAAATATTTTGTGTTAAGGCCGAGTAGGTAGTTATATGCCATGCCTCTCGATCATATATTTAACTAGAAGCACCTCGTGGTTTCACCCGCGTTAACTACTATCCCGCGGGAACCATTAATTTTTACGGGATAAAAGGTAGCCTATGTGTACCGGGGATAGCATAGCTCCCCAACAGTGAAAGAATTTTTCAAATCGGTTCAGTAGTTTCGGAGCCTATTCATTACAACCAAACAAACAAAGTTTTCCTCTTTATAATAGTGTAGATTACCCAAATATACAACCGCTAAGTGGCTGCATATTTCAAGTTACGTCTACGCTCATTGTGAAGCAAATTGGCAACGTAAAAGGTGTCCTCGCCAAAGTAGACAGGCACTTAAAAATTTAAGTGTTATCCCAATTCCATGCATTGCAAAGTTGAAGTGTCACTCGGGCCCGGCGCCCCGGGGACGAGGCAGGTAATTGGACAAGGCTTTATTACACGAGCACATGTAGGGTGGGCCTCCACCAGTGTAACCTAGTAGAGAGCCACATAATGTATTAACATCAAACTCAAACCATAATCAATTACTGTTTAATTTAATTTATCATATTTTATGTTTCTCTTTATTACAGATAATTAGCTGTTGTGACTAGTAAAAGTGCGATTTTACTGCCAATTTACAATAAATGCTTTGACTTTGACATCAGTAAATTTTAGGTCCGCTCAGCTAATCTGTGGAGAATTTATAATAAATATCTAATGGTATAAAAAAAAATATCTAATGGAAAAGAATTTAATAGAATACAAATGGTCTAAAACCTGCCAAGTGCGAGTCGGACTCGAGCACGAAGGGTTCCGTACCATTGTCTATAAACACAGTAAAAAATCATATTGTATGGGAGCCCTCTTGAATATTTATTCTAATCGTTTTTTTAGTATTTGTTGTCATAGCGGCAACATAAATACATCATGTGTGAAAATGTCAACTTTCTAACTATTACGGTTCATGAGATACAGCCTGGTGACAGACGGACAGACAGACAGACAGACGGGCCGACGGTAAGCGGAGCATTAGTAATAGGCTCCCGGTTCACCCTTGAGTACAGAACCCTAAAAATGAGGTGACATACCGAGTGCGTTAATTGGAGCCTTAAACAATACATAGTTATGTTGCGCACAATGCGGAAAAGTAAGGTAGATATAGTATACTAGTATATACTAGAATTCACATCATTTCACCAACCGCCATACATACCATACCGGTTCCTAAGCTCTATCTGTTACTTAGTTCACTAATTGCAGTTTCTCGTGCTGTTCCTAGCTAGCAGTCTTTCGATTCGCTACACTCCGTAAGTCGTATCACGCTACATAGCGCCACCGCGCTCCGCTCTATTTCCTCTACCAGCTCTGGTGGATAATCACCCTTATAGGTAGGCTTTGAGCGGAATCGTTCGAACTTCATACGTTAATTAAATCAGTAGAGACAATCTCGACTAAATTAATAACAGATTTAAGGCGTGTGGTATTTTAAAAATCGTACTATACCTTCATCATGTAAAGTTGACTTAAACGATCTTACCACAAAATATTTAAACCAGAGTTGAACAGATGAGTCTAAATATGTTCACCACACATCGACGTCTAATCCTCACTTTTTCTAACTCAATAACTTTATAAGTAAAAAAAGTATGCCAGGATTGGGTAAGAAAACGCGAGTGAAAGACGTTGATTTTGTGCAACGAAATTTTAGAAACATCTGTTTAACTCTGGTCTAATCTTTTGTGGTAAAACCGAAAGCTATTGAAATTTCATGTGTCGAAGTTCTAGAACTCACGTGGCGTGCGAAATTGCTGGCCGAGAAATTACTTCTATATTATGTGACAATAGGTACTATAATGTGTAAGGAGTGCTCATACTGCTATTGGTAACCATGTGACGAGGTAAGCGGAAGTCATCTGGATACCGGATATAAAGGTTATGTACGGATGCGGATGGTATTACGGACATCCCAGCTTTGCAGCGGGGCCTTTATATTGAAATTAGCGGTTGATTCCGGCTTTAGAATTGTAAGAACTACACATAGATGAAACATTTGCCAAAAATATTCTAATTTAGTTTAATGACTTCACTGCTACAATACTTATGATACTTGTTTACATGATAATAACCAGTAACTATACACAACAATATTTATTGAGATCTCTCGCCCGCCTCCCCACGCCTTCTCCTGTCCCAGGGGAGTAGATCTGCACTGTTTTTTTTATTAAATCATGACTTGACTTGACTTATTTATTTTGTATTATTTACCGAAGCTTTAATAAAAACTCATATTAATTAATAATCACTACAGTTTTCAGATTCAGCAGTTTCTCGCCAAACCCGTGAATCCACCGTTTTCTAGTTAACTGTTATTCGGATGCGTCTATTTTCGTAAACAGAGTGCTGAAGCAATTCTTCTCTCTATGGTAATGAAAGCGCTCATCTCTTATTCATGACAGATGTTGTGCATCACAAGAATTTAGATTTGAGATATTTAACAAGGAATAAGATCTACAGATATGCAGGGAATCAACTATTGAACATAATAATTATTGAGAGATGCACGAGATTTCTGACGTCACTGTACCTATATGGCGGGAATCTTCACATGACCGACGCTTGCTTGTTAGTTTCAGTAGGTATATCTATATCTATATAAATAAAAATCGAATGCTGTTCATTGATAAACGCAAGAACGTTACATCCCGATAAACTTGCGACAATTTGTAGAAGCATTTTCAGTGTCTCGTCATATCTTTGTCAAAGAAATAAATACATTCTTAGAAGGAGCGAAATAGATTCAGAGTCTATATTGAGATTGAAACATGGTATTGAAATGTACGAAATATTTCCCCCACTTTCAAAAGATTGACAACAAGCGTGCCTCAAGCAGACCCAAACCAATCTGCGAGAGTGTAAGCATTCGGGTTTAGACGAAATACGGCTGATGTTAAATTCAATATACATATTATTTAATGCAGTGCATCAGACTTCAGACCGTCACCATAGAGTTAAGTACAATTAAACATGTGTACAAAAATAGTTTTCTCCATAAAGAAACCTTCAAAAGTTACCAGTTTTTTAGACGTTTTAGAAATGGTGCTACTTTTTAGAAACTTTATATTTAGAACAGATTATCACTGGTCACCAAAACCGTGGATGCGGTATTTACGGCACTGCCCTGCCATTTACCTGGTTTTTTTGACGAAGAAAGCCGTTGTTTGTGTATCTTGAGGTCGTGCCAGGTTCTGGTACCAGGGATTGTCAAGGTGGCTACAGGCTTGATGGTTGCTATCAATCGATATCAAACGGGACCAATGGCATGCCCCTCAAATCACAGAGTAATGGAAACGCGTACATAATAATATTATACATAAATACTCGTAACTTTAGAACATTTTCGAGCATGTTTTGCTGGGTTGGGTAACGCACTAATTCCTCTCGATCACCACCTTTCTTAAAACGAATAATAATAGAAGTTACTATCAAACCACACTGCAGCTGCGGCAAAAAAGTAGACTCACTTGCAGCGAGTTTCTGAAATGAGCTGTCGCTATCGTAAGTACCTACTTTACTGCATTCCATTACACAAATTAATCTCTGACGACTTACTCACGCTCCAGAGAGCAAGGTCTGACACAGTCGATTCAAAATGCATGAACTGGGCGGAAGGTAGCCCTTGATAACTTATGTACGGTACGTGTACGCTTTCCTCGTCTCGCTCTATGGTTGCTTAGATATGTTTGTGTAGTTAATGTATCAAACATGATGACAGTTATAGTATAAACTTGTAATACCTCAGTGTAAAGAAATACTACAGAATTAGGCTGTGGTATTATGTAACTAAATAAAATTAGAGCGACGGTCTCTGGTAAAGAGCACACCGCTCACCTCGAATTTCCTTCACAACTCAGGAAACTGCGCGTTGCCTGACCTGATTTACGGTATTGTCAAAGTGAACTTTAAATCAAATCTATTCACTTGGAATTGGAACTTCCCTTTGGGTCAAAAGTGTTCGGAGCGCAGCAATTTTGTTAGCTGGGAAGTATTGACCTTCAAAAAAGGACGAGGTTATAAATTCTGTTGTATTCTTCGTTTGTTTGTTATTTTAAATTTAAGTTGTTTTTTTTTGTGGATGAACTGCAGGCCTAATGGGTCCTAAATCATACTCCTCTTAATCTGGTGCCGTAGCCACTCGGGATTGCATGCTACTTGTATCGGCAGCTGGCAACACGCCAGAGAAACCGACACTATGGGAAATAAACAGTATGGAATCTATGTAATGTCACCGTACTTACCTCACACAACCACAGGGGTAACTCCAAATTCAATATTGTTATACTAACTCTTGACAAAACGCTTCGATCATTATCTGTTAAAGCCATTTCAATTAAGTGGAAGTTAATTGACTTCTGAAGTCTCAAGTAAACTTCGTTGCCAATTAAATTGGTTAGAGATAGTGAGTAGGTGAGTAATTTAGTCCTTATAAGTAAGAGATGTACGTATGAGACCTTAATCGGTAAATTACAATCCCATCAAAAACATTACATGTACAAAAATGCACAAGTCTCGCAACGCAGTTTATCTGCCGTAAAAAGTTGTGAGATCGAATGTAAACCAAGTCGATTAATTTCAATACCTACCTATAACTATCTATGGGAGCAGTTATATCTTTATTTCTTTAGTAAATAGAGTGTCTTGGCAATTGCACACGGCAACATAAATCTATGTTAAGCGCTTTGTGCTTGTATTTGTTTGAAAGTACACCAATACGGAAGACTATAATTATTTAGATTGCCTAGTAGATTATGCTGCCGTGTACAATCGCCAAGACACTCTATTTACTAAAGAAATAAAGATATAACTGCTCCCATAGATAGGTATTGAAATTAATCGACTTGGTTTACATTCGATCTCACAACTTTTTACGGCAGATAAACTGCGTTGCGAGACTTGTGCATTTTTGAACATGTAATGTTTTTGATGGGATCTCATTACTTTTTGTAGGTTTTCTTTCTTTATTTCGTTATTTTGCAAAACACGCATCAACGCGCGCCCCGCGCCTGTGCGGCCGGGGCCCCTTGCGACATTGGTCATGCTCATAGATTATCATGAACGAGTGTCTTTGCGTCTCCACAGATCCGTATTAGGTATAAGGTACCTAGGTACCTATTTTAATGTACCTAGGTAACGAATTTTTTCGACCTATAAAAGTGTAGGTAGGTACCTATAGTATAGGGATTTGTATCTCTCTATCTGCGGTAGGTGTACCTATCGTGGAAGTTTTTAAAAAGCGTTCAACTGTCGAATTTCTCGAAGCCATTTCTCATTTTTAACCCCTGTTACCCATTTCATTCAATTTCAATGAAGTCTGATTATGAACTGTAAAAGTAACTTTGTAATCACATACAATTTAATGGGATTTATATGGGAATACAAAGTTATTTATGCAGATTATATATCTAGAAAACGGGATGAAAATTATGGAATGTCAGAATTTTTCCATGGTTTATAGGCTAAACAATAACTATATTCAAAATTTGAAACTTGTGGGACGGCTAGAAGTACCTTAGAATTTTGATGATAGGTGAGTCAGTCAGTCAGTCAGTGGGCAGCAAAATTAAGGAACTTTGACTTGCACTAATTCTTAAACTACTGGTTCAAATTTGATGTAATTTGGATTATTATCTGTAGACATGATGCCCTCTTGGTCACTAAAAATTTAGGCTTCTAATTTTATCCATAACGAAGTTACAGGGGGTCGAAAATGGCCCGAATCGCTTCGAGAAAAGGATAGTACGGCCGTGCCTTCTGTTTTGCTCGACTTGGCGGGGGCACTGCCGTGCCCCCAGATCAAATTCGGTTTTGGAGATCACGTCAAGATTTTAGTTTAGATTTTGAATCAAATTTAATTATACAAAAATTAAATTGAAACATGGTTTTCATCATCGATACTTTTTACAGAGCCCATACTGCTATACTTAGCATCATAAGGATGCAAATATGGGAAAATCTCATGCAAACGGCCGAATATTTTGGCAGTTGGACCCTAATTTGATATTTTAATGAACCGGTGAAGCCATATTTTTTCGAAAATGGTTGTGGAGGATGGTATTTATGTATCTTGTGTTTTGATAACCCGATGGTAATACGAGATGTAACAACGGAAGGTGTACAAAAATGGTAAAATAAAAGTTATTAAACTATCGCGAACTGAATACATGTTAATTAGTATTTAAACGGGTCTAATTCGCGCACAAACGAATATCAAATTATATAATTTTGACATACCTCGACGTTTCGACCGAATTACATCGGCCGTGGTCACGAGAAGACTGGTGAATGCTTTGTAGAAGGAATTTTTATAGACATCTGTTTAACTCTGGTCTAAGCTTTTGTGGTAAGGCCGTAATTGTTCTTAAGATAGATACAGACTAACGTATCCCCACTCTAAATAGCCTTTTCCATCGAGAAAATAGTATTCCCTAACTACATGCACTAACACGGAAACGACTATTACGAGCCACAAAAACATTACCCTCCTTCGGGTGTCGGGTAAAAACAAATAATATTATCACAGATCTCCCGTGATCACAGTCGTTCCGGGAACCTTAACGACGTGCTTGTTAACGGTTAAGACCACAAACTTATACTGTTAAGCTTACGTTTACATCTGTAACTATATAAGAATCTATTCATACGAGGGCTTTTTCATAAACAGCTGCTGGTAAATGAGCAGTTCAGTTTTAAGACGCTTCCACACAGCTGTGACTAGAATACGGAGTCACGGATAGGTGACACAGCTGTGAATAGAATACAGAGTCACGGATAGGTGTCACAGCTATGACTAGAATACGCGGCCACGGATAGGTGACACAGCTGTGAATAGAATACGGAGTCACGGATAGGTGTCACATCTATGACTAGAATACGCGGCCACGGATAGGTGACACAGCTGTGACTAGAATACGCGGCCACTGAGAGGTGACACAGCTGTGACTAGAATACGCGGCCACGGCTAGGTGACACAGCTGTGACTAGAATACGGAGTCACGGATAGGTGACACAGCTATGACTAGAATACGCGGCCACGGATAGGTGACACAGCTGTGACTAGAATACGCGGCCACGGATAGGTGACACAGCTGTGACTAGAATACGGAGTCACGGATAGGTGACACAGCTATGACTAGAATACGCGGCCACTGATAGGTGACACAGCTGTGACTAGAATACGCGGCCATGGATAGGTGACACAGCTGTGACTAGAAACCGCGGCCGCGGATAAGTGGTGTGTCACAGTGTCACCACACATCCACAGATAATCTGACATGAGAAGCTAGCACAACCTAATATGAGAAAAAGAAACGAACCACAGATTTAAAAAAAAGACCGACACTATACCTGCTCTCTACCTCCGTGTCAGATAATAAAAGATTCCGACGAACTGAGAACCCTATCCTTTTTTTGAAGTTTGTTAACAACTAAAGGAGCCAGTGACGTCAGTAATTATGACAACTAGCACGGATCAAGAACACAATAATTAAGTACCTAAGTTTACCTATGTGATGAGGATCGCATAGGTAAATCCACTCAGCATATAGCGTGCCGAAATGGTGTGTCCAAAGTACTAACAAATTAAACAATGTTGCAACTGTTGCAAGAGCGGCTCACAGAGGCATGTCGGTAGCCATTGGTAGAGTACGAGATGATTGTTTCGATTGTTCAAACATCTCGATGGTTCCGAATGATTTTCTCTTGCAATCGAATTCAAGTGAACCCAACATTTTTTTTGACAAGAAAATCGTGGGTAGCTTCACCGATTCCAATTTTTTTTTATCGATTGTAACTTTGCACCGAATGCGATTCTTTCGATTGAAACATCTCGGACATGCCGCCACGTTACGTGTTAATTTTCTACTGCGAAAATGTAACAATGTTAATATTGTTAATGTCTCGTACTATTGTCTTGTGACAGATTAAATAATAGTTACTTACTTACGGAATTGTCCCCAATTAAACACGACGTTACATAATGTGTCGCCGTAACAAGATAATGCTTGTTCAGTCAGAGACAGAACGGTATCGTGAACACATCACTAAGGGTTGGACCCCACTTGATCCCACTGAAAGGCAGCCGCTCTTTTGAAGCGAAAGAATGCATTCACACATTGACGTATAGCTTTTAGTTTTGGATCGTGATTTAGTGCAAATCGATTTTATTTTAATGAAAGGCCAATACTTTGAAAGTCTATCCAGTATCCATGCACTCACGAATTGTAAAAAACGACAAATCATCAGCACGTTTTATCTTTTGTTGTAATCAATATTCGTTTTACAAATAAGAACGTCTATCCATCTGTGACGAATCCATATTAACTTATATTTTATTATTATGGCTCTATAAATGTGCCGTAGAGCCGTAAAAGTTAGGGCGCATGCCAGCAGAGCTTCTAGCTCTAATGAACTAAGGAATAATAATTTAATTGTTTTTAGGGTTCCGTAGCTAAATGGCAAAAAAACGGAACCCTTATGGATTCGTCATTTCTCTTCCAGATCTACGGAAAAATGTGATTCCGTGCGGATAAGGGGCACTGGCCTAAAGGGGCGCTTAAGTCAAACAACAGATAGTTAATTATATAGAAGTACTTAGTAGCTATAAAGGTACGTCCAAGCCTGACGGTGACCCCTGAAATTACCTTACAATGTTAGCTCAACCGCAACCGCGTTGGCAATGGAGGATTATTGAGACATAATAGGGGTAATCCTGAATAATAGGCCAATAATGTGCTATTTGTATAGGGTTATACGGTTATATTATACGGTAACAATTCCGTGAGTTTGATAAGTATAGTTTAGAAACTACGGAACAAAGTTTCAGAAACACAGGTCCAGATTTTGACGACATGTTTGACGTAGTGGCTGAGCAATCGGACTGCAGTGCTTGGTGTCGCGGGTTCGAATTCCGCCCGGAAATCCGGATAATATGAGGTGGTATGAAAACACTGTTGTGTTAAACGTTCAACGCTCCTGGGGAGAGGGAATAGAAAGAGACAGAGCGAGAGTATCACTATTTTTTATCACTAGTTTTCCTGACGATTAACTGTAGCAATATTTTACGTTCTCACCCCATAGATTATATTGGCAACATGCGGAATAAACAAGCTATGCGAATAAAATAACTTGGGTATAATATAAACTAGCTGCGTCACGCAGCTTCACTCGCCCTTATTACAGAGAGTTTAGGTGACTAAGGAGATTTTTTTAAATCAGTTCAAAGATTACTATGAGACGACATACACTAACAAGTGTAATGGTGGAAATTTTTCGAAATTTTTGAAGAGTAGAAAAACTAGGTACCTTTTATATGTGTTTTTGACTTTATAACTTTAGTAACATTGGAAATGGGTTATCCGTCATGTTCGTAGACCGAGTACGTACGTGCATGGTATACATAAATTATATGTATAATGTAAAAGCACTTAAGGATAAATCACCCTTTATTCCCAACTATCAAAACATTCCGCCAATTCTTAATTGTATCAAATTTCTACCCCTAAGGGGACGAAGGGGTAACGATAACAAGGTTTAATTTATATTAGTGTGCACTAACTCAAAACCAATTGCTTTGGAACTTGGGAGTTTATTTATTGTGTTTGTCAACAGTTTGATAGCTAGCTTCTTGAGTAAATTGCATTCTGGAGAAACAATTCAATGTGGTTTTACAATTTCAGTAATGTACACCGTTAGCCGTTTTTTTTTTTATAAAAAATATGTGTTACTTAATGTTAACCAGTCATGGTGAGCTGCACGACCACGGATAAAATCCACCGTGGTCGGTCCGAGGTGGTCGTAATCATCTGCGGTCTACGATGGTGCATGCTTCCCCAGAAGTACCTTACTGAACGTGACTTGAATACTCTCAGGTCATACTCGTAACTATCGGAAAACCGATTCCGGCAAGGAGTTCTACTCGTTTGTGCAGTGGCAGACTTTACAATATAGACCCGAGCCGCGATTTCGCCCGCGCTTTTCTTATTCTCCACAATACTTTTCCACTAATTTCACCCCTCAGGGGCAGAATTTTGAATGTGGCATTTCGTTACAACCGCATTATAAGTATATTGTTTTAGTGGTTCACACAATTAACAATAATTGCCCTGCACATAAATCTAAGCCCGAACCTTACTGTTCGCAGATTCATCGCCACCTAACGTTTTTTTTTATGTTTGTTTGTTATAGAAAACCACCCGCAGTTGGATAGAGACATCGTTCCAGAAGCGCGAGTGCCGCTGTTTTGTGCCCAGCGCTAAAGACGAGCACGTGTGAGTATATTTACATTTTATAATCTTTTTTTACCCACATGCCCGGGAATTATTTTGGAGGTATGTGATCCATCAATCCGGACCCGGCTCCCGTGGTGGATTATATTATATGATAGCCTTATCCTCCGCACAAAAGTAGGGCGAGACCGTGAGAATCGTGCTTAGCGGTGGGCGGATATGGTTTGTGGTGGTGAATAAATGTTTTTTGATTTCTTTGAATTAACAATTTAGCCTGTGTCCAGTATAATAACTATTTCAAAATGTCTAGTTGTTGAATTCTTGTACCAGTAGACTAGTCAAGTCGCTGGCAACGTCACGCATCAACTGTAACTTCACAGGGAATTTTGGAATGGAAACAAAATATCACATTTTCATGTATGTATCATTTGCTGGCGCTCTTGCACGGTTAGCGAATTATTTGTTTGTATTACTAACGGTTACTATAGATCCTACTAATATTATAAACGCTAAAATTTGTATGTATAGATGGATGGATGTTTGTTGCTCTTTCACGCAAAAACTACAGAATGGATTTTGATGAAACTTCACAGTATTCTAGCTTACATAACAGAATAACACATAGGCTACAATTCATAAAGATAATAATTATACTCGTATCGTAAATTATCCAAACGCGGGGGAAACCGCGGGGCGCAGCTCGCCTAGTTAACTTAAATAGTGATATTATACTGTGATAAAGTCACAACCTGAACATTTTGTAACGATGACGGCAAATAAATTTTGGTTTATATTGAGTGGTTTGATTCTCCATTAATATGGATTTGGTGAGCTTTAGGTTTTGCCATGAAATATTTATAGGGGTTTTCCGATCCGCACTTTATTGTTGGAAGATGATTGGTTTATGTCCTGTAAGCATGAATTGCGGTGATGTGACCTTTATAAATGCCAGATCGGAAAAAGTAGGTCCCTTTACAATCAATAATAGGTTCATGTCTATATTGAAGTAATAATCTATACTAATATTATAAAGAGGAAAGATTTTATTGTTCGTTTGCATTGAATAGGCTCCGAAACTAATGAACTTTAACTAACTTAATGAACTCTAGCTTAATGTACTAATGAAATTTGAAAAATTATTTCAATGTTGGGAAATTACACTGTCCCCGGGTGACATAGACTACTTTTATCTCGTAAAATTTAACGGTTCCCGCGGGATAAAAGTCAACGCCGGTGAAACCGCGAGGCGCTTCGAGTTAATAATAAGAATGTAGTTAGACGTAGACATAAAAGTGTTACTATAGTTTTAGCTTGCAAGCCCCCACAGCTGCACAGCAAGCTTACTACCAGCACGTACAGTAATATAAAAGAGATAAATGCTTTCAAACTGTTTACAACAAATATATTAATGGGTACATCTTGGAACAAAGAAATACTATTTTCTCCTTCTAATAGAAAGTTGCACAGAATTGCTCGAAGTTTGTTCCACTGAACATCTGCGCCCGATTTGGCAATGGTTCACCCATCTGTGTCGATGTTCAAGAAACTTCGTAGCCATGCTTGATAAATTGTAGTCCAATAGTCCATAATTTCAACTCTGGTCGATACCAGCCATCGATGGTGGTGCATACAGCAGGCATACTGCTCAGTGCATACGGTATAGTTTTAGCTACATTGTTTCTGCAACCCTTTAAACTCTTCGCTGTAGAGCAATAACAATCAACTCAGCTTGCACATGCTAGCTTAGGCCGCGACTTGTTAACAAGAGATAGCGGAGTTGAAGGAAATAACTTTTCTATTCAAGAATCTAGACACGCGGTGTCAAGTCAAGTTCAAGCTCAGAACCTGGCGAGCGGTGCCTTGTTTAATATTACACGATGCATTTTGAGCCACTTTTGACCCCCTCATAATTCAAAAATTATTTCACATAAACATTTATTGAGACTTGCGAGATACATAATATGTCGTTATATTGAACTTGGCTCTCATTTCAGACTAATGTTTTAAATCGGATATACGAGTAAGTTTCCAGAATAGCTTCAATAAGTTAATGACTTAACCACGGGAACTGGTTTAAAATTGTCTTGCAGTATTTTAATTAACCAAAAGGTTAAATAAAAAGTTGTAATATTGAAAAGTGCCTTCCAGGATTTTAACAAGTAAAACCGAGATGTTAGCATCGGGCGCATTTTGATATCAATATCACCCGTAGAAATTTGACAAGAACATTAAAATTGCCTCTATCTTTTCTAACTAATCTAAATCGGGGTTTAAAGTTTTGCCATAATAATTATTGTTGAACTCTGAAGCCTTTTAGCCAACATTTATTTGATAACATCACCTAACCAAATGTTTTCGGAAGATTTCCCGCTACCTCTCACGCCCATCCTATTTAATTCACTCACGGTCGCCTGCGCTAGCTAAGCTAGCATTTGCTATAATTACGTACGGGAATGAACCTTTATGAAGTAGAGTACTTCCATTTTAGTACCTTTAGAGTTGAGAGCTTCCGGTGTTGCCATACAGATTCTTAGACCGAGTTTTATGGACGTATCTTAGCTAGTTTGAATTGTTTTCGAAATTATGCTGTCCTGTAGTCGACGTCTGTGCCTCATCATCCTCTGCAGATACAGGTGTCTGAAAATTAATAACTTTGTAAAACATAAACAACTTGATTGTGGTGCATATTGCATTGACCTTGCACTCGTGAGACACTTCGTACCGCGCTATTGTACAAAGATGATGTAACAATTTTACCGAGTCGATGCAAACCCCCACGTACTTCAAACCCACCAGTACCCATAAAACTGAATAAACTCGTGTATGTCTTACAAATGACTTATACCATCAATAATTTTCTGGTGACCGGCCTCATGGTGTCCCCGTAGGTGTGCCAAAACAGTGTGACGTGACGCATGGTCAGCTGCCGCCGCTTCTGCAGGGGACCACTGAGACACCAGCAGTCCTTGGACGTGTGCTCGATAATACCTGGAATGGGATGACTAGTCTACAAATACTACAGCGTATAAGTCCATGACAGATTGCGTAGACCGCTGGTGACAAACTGAGATCATGACGACTAGCGTAGGATGAGACGTACATCGTGTAATCTCTATGTACAAAGGAGAAGAGGGATGATGTACAGGAGTCAAGCAGTGACAGTAGATAAAGTCCGCCTGCTAGGCAGCAGAATTGTGAAGCTCAGCGCAGACGTGCCAATGCGTTCCTTGTAAAAAAACATAATGTACGTAAATCACGCTTTTCGGCAAAGGAAAACATCGGGCGGAATCCTACGTGGGAGAATTTTTTTCAGAGATATGTGAGCCACCAATCTAGAAAAGGCTCCGTGGTAGAACAGCCTTATACGCCACACAGCGAGATGAGACGCGTGCTCAGCAGTAGTAGGATATGGGGCTATGATGATTTATAGTACGCAAATTTAATAGCGGCTGCGAAGCACGAACGCGTTTTATAAAAACTGTGCCTTGAGTGTGAGTTTTTGCGACAAGATTACGGGCTCAACATAGTACGCGTTAACGTGCGCTTTGTGTGAAGATCCTGCATAGCGCCCCTACCGAAGCGTCTATGACCGAAATATCTCCATACAAAGCGCTAGTATACGCGTACTAGGTCGAGCGCGTAAAAACTTCCACTAGGCACACAGATGTTTAAAGTTCGGGCTCGATTCAGCTGTTTGCAGTAGGTTGCCGAGACAAGGAAACCTCGTACTTTCTGATAGAAACTTAATCCACGACAGAGTAATCCTACTTAGAGTTCGGGATTTCGCCGATCCTGTTTGTAATCCTACTTAGCGGTGGATTGTACGCACAAAACATCCCGCGGGACGTCGGAGCAGGCCTGGCCCGTCTCGAACGCGGCAACTTACCCACGATAGCAGCCACTTGGAGTTTCTCCAGTAGTTCTTCGAAAAGTTCGGGGACGTCCTGTATCACGGGGTAATTCCTCTGAAAATAAAGATAAACTTCTTATTTAGCACGCAACATACTCGTGTATAGCCTAAAAGTGAAAATAAAAAGTTAAGCCAAGTTCAGCCACTTTTGTCGGTGATTGTACGGATTGTACCACTTGAGCAATATCCCACTGGAGTATTTCTTTTTGATTTGATGAAAGGTTGTGAATTTTTTTACGCGCTATGACTATCTGCTGGGTCGAATATCTTGCGTACACGTCTCACATTAAAAGCGCGCTTTTGCAAAAGACAGCTACGGGTTCAGAAAAATTTGGAATACTAATCGCTCAAATAAACGCGAGAAAATGCGAGATTGGCCCTTGCTTTGTGCCACGCTTTTGTGCCAAACAAACGCCGCGCACTTGCGACATCACCGGAACTTTTCATTTTGAATAGGATGCCGAGGTTCAAAGACAAAACTGCGGGAAGGGGCGGAAAGGGGGAGTTTATGAATGCCACTGGTATAAAACGTTAAAATTCAAGGATTTTCATTTCCTTTGATGCTGAATTATGCACCTTCTCTGATAAACTTTAGGAAATAAAGCTGGAAAATATATTTTTTATATTTATCTGTAACAATCTTTTCAAGATCAATAATAATTCAGCCCTTTATCCTTGAAAACAGATAGGTACCTATTATAGTCAGTTACTTTTGCTTCCTAACCGACTTCCAAAAAGAAGGTTACATATAGTTTTATGTATATAGATAATCTTCTTACATATAGTTTTATGTACGTATGTGTCGTATGTTCATACATAGATATCTTCATGAACTTTACTATACTACGATGTTGTCAATTTCTCGAGACTCTCCAAACATAATTATCTGAACTAAATAATTTCACAGTTGCTTGCTTTGGATAATGTCAGCAAAACGTTTGAACTTCAGTTGCTTGTTAGCATGCCGTGTCAATTAGCGCACTGAAACGTCTGAAACCTGAAACTGTGTACGTAGTCAAAGCTCGCTTTCACCGCATCACGTTCATGGAAACTGTCGTTAATAATTTGGAGGTACCGTCAATTAGTCTACCTATGTCTATCTATCGGTGTTGGGTTTATTATATAATAATTATATGAAACCTAATCTACAGAGTCCTTTATAGTTCAACACTTGACAGGGCAAAAAGTAAAAAAAAACATACAGTCGAACAAGAATCTCCTTCTTTTTTGAACTCGGTTAAAAATCTGGTTAGCAAATATGTTAGGCTAGCGATTCCAAGTCCCGACCCTATAGCGTAGGTACACTAACTACTTTCCTATGATAAATGTGAAAGTTTATTTGTTTAGATGTTGTTTGGATGCTTTTTACTCCAACACGACGCCTTTGATGAATTTGGTAGGTAAATGATGAGACACTAGGTTAACCAATAAGCTGCTTTTAGTTCCGGGAATCGCAGGCGCAACCACGGGGCACAGCTATCATCAAAGACCTACTAAGCCATGTGGGCGGCGTGACGTTATAATAAATCACTCTCTTCCATCCATCAGTTCAGCTATACATCAGACTCAAATACCTAGAGACGTTCTCAACGAATTTCCTGACCAAAATTGAAGTATTTGTTCCCACCTACACTCTAGGGGATGAGGCCCCATTATCCCACTTCCTTAGTACCCCCCTGCTCTGTTTCAAGTGTATGAAGGCGCCGAAGTAAGGGTTATGTGGCAACCGAGTATTAACGCAAAGTCTGAGATATATTCAGTTTCCAACTTTAAATATCGATATTCGATATCGTTTGAGTTTGATGTTCAAAACGGTTAAGTCTGTAAGCGTTGTTTTGAATACAACAAACGCTTAGGTGCGTGATCTGAATGATTAGATAACAAACTCTACTGTTCCGCACAGTACCGCGTTTTGCTGTAACTCTATCCTTTTCTGAAACTAAGATGCGTCGTTCGCTAGAGCGAGAAAAGCTGCTGGTATAACCACTGGGCTAGTCTCTACTTTCCTGGAGTAGTCGCTGCAAGCGCTCGGCTCAGACAAGAATGCTTGGCAGTGAGTTAAGACTCAGCTTAATGACGGTAGATGAAAATTGATGAATTGAAATCGACTCGTGTTCTTTTTTCCATCGGTGGCAACATTACCTGACGGCGCGCGCCTGTCAAGACTGAATTCCCATGTTACCTTCACGTGTTCAAAGATGGCGATAGTAGAAATATTCTGCTTCCACATCGTGAGTAACCGCACCGTTTCGTAGATCATTTGCGGGGATACCTGTAAGACGAGAGAAGTATTTTTATCCTTGCTAAGCTCGTAACTTGCGTTGAAAGCAAATTGTATACCAAGTTTTCATTAAATCAAATCAAATCAAATCAAATCATTTATTTTTGCGAACATAGGTAATATTATACGGTAGTGTTATACAATTAATTTGTCCTGCTATATTCTGCTCCGATAAAGCTTGCAAAGTATTATACATTCAAAATAATATAATATGTCATCTACTAATATTAATAAGGTCCATAATAATAATGTCAAAATAAATAGTACGTAGCAAATTCAAAACAGATTACTAATTAAATGTCATATTATACATCACAAGAAGGATCACAAGTTCTCACACATGTGCCTACTATACCCACTACCTATATTATGTCATTTTCAATGTTTATCGTCTACAAATTCCTTCACCGCATAATACGCTTTATGTAACAGAAACTTTAAACTTCTTTCCATTGTCAGTTGACCAATCCTGGTCTACAAGACCGAGAGTGTCTTCGACCGTCGCACATAATATTATCCGGATTTTGACTTGGTCCTCGCGGCCCTCGATAGCTCATAAGAAAATGTTGAATGGGTAACTTACTTCAACGTACAATGATGGTTCTTCAGCCACCACTTCGGGCGTCGGTGTAGCGTTCGTGTCGATGCACAATGGAGACAGCATTTGGCATGCTGAACCAACCTGGAGGCATTCTGATCCTGGATACCATCAAAACTATCTCTACATTTTGTTTTATTTTTATTGGCTCTCATTGGCTTGGGCTGCATCAGAAATTTTTAAAATACGAGAGGTAAAATAGTTGCTAATCTTAGAAAAATAACACGTTGCTAACATCATTAGAAGGCAATGCTAATTTTTGTCTTCGAATCAAGGACCAGCTATAGCGTGGACCGATCACATAACTGAGATTTCATTGGTTATCTCTGATATGCCGCTAACAAGATATTTAAAAGAAATGGCCTCTTCCACTTTATAGTTATTTTATTAATTTAAATTATCTTGCATCCTGCAGTCATTCTTCAATTATAGCATTCAAGCCAAAACTCCACAATGTTTCCTCAGATTTACGACAGCTTCAGTTTATAACATGGGCCCATTAAAAGCGTAAAGTGCCTCACGAGCTCACGAGACCGTAAGGTGTAATAAAGAGGTAGCTATACATCATGAACTATCTGGTTGGAGGTACCAACTATCTACTTCAGTGACGGTTGGACTGCTTTTAGTGCTTGATTAGTGAGCTCGTAACACGAGGACTCGATGTCTGTTACGAGGCCATCAGTTTGACTTATTCCTCTATTCCGCCCTAGAAATCCGCCTTTTAAACCGGGGGTTCTCTACAGCCACAAGTCCACAACGTGGGTGGGTTTCCGGAATAACCTGATACGGTACCTAGTAGGTATTCTGTGACAGTTTCTGCGATAACTAGCTAAGTTCTTATGATATAAGGATAATTTATAATGATTTGCTAAGTCCACAGTCCTATTCTCGCATCCCTAATTCCTTATTATCTTCACTGCGAACTGATCTTGTGATTCCTTACATATTATTAGATATCCTGATAAAGAGATCAAGATAACATGGTTAACTGCTTCTGACGAAAGTGAAATCTGACGGACGTGTACTAAACCTAAATTACACACCTACAGGTATTAGGGTATTTATTTATATGTACTCGTATACTTAGTACATATATCAATGCATTAGCAAAGATCTGATAATTAGATCAGTAATGTGTATTAGGATAATAATTATGTAACCTGTAGTTTGAGTAGCTATGCATTTGATCGTCGGTTTCTTAAATCTTCGTTTAACTATCCTGTTCCTCCTGTATTTCCTCCTTCTCTTCTGTTGAAACCTGTTGGGAAATAATCCTTTCTATCCTCAACAATACATGATAAATCAAACACCAAAGTATAGAAACAAGTCTTTCATTAAACAATTTACAAACATTTCAAAAATCTCAAAGCTACCTTCTGCGACAACAACGATGCCCACAGAACGCGCAGTTGATGGAAACCTTGGACCCGCCAGATTGGCTGGTGAGGATGCTCGAAGCAGACAGAGTACGCTTCCTCTTCAAATTGACTCTCAGTTTGCGTTTTGGAGCTCGCTTGGCGACTTGACGGCGGCGCGTAACTACCCGTTTTGTAACCCGACTGCGTCTCTCCTTTTTCTTACCGCGTGAGGTTCTCGTTGTCCTGGCTTGGTTTCCTATTGGGGCCTTAGAAGCGTTTTGCCGTGCGGTGGGCATTTCCGCTATGCTTTTCATTGACCCTGATGTTGAAATGGAAGTCTCACAACTGTCCACTCTCGAGTACGTTGCGACATCCCCTTTCTCATCATCGACGGGGTTTAGTCTCTGGCTTTTGTTCTTGCTGGTGGATCGTTCTATTTCTTTCGAGTTATCATCAGCTTCCATAGTTTTCTTTTTATGCTAGCACTTAATGTTATTTGTTGAAATAAATATGCAGTCTACTGAAATAGATACTTGATAATTTGAAACCTTATAAACTGTAAAATTACGTAAAATATCTAAAATGTTTATCAAAATACATCGATCAAATCATTTATTTCTTTCCTGTGACATAATGTTGACATATTCGATGCCATAAAATAACGGTAAGCAGCGCGTGCTTTTGTTTGGCTTCTTTCTTCTATTTTCAGAAATAAGTATCATCTTGATGACGTAAATAACACCTGTATACACATGTTAAATATCTCAATAACATAGACAAAATAACTCATAGAAGAAATAAATATTACGTTATACAAACTTATTACTTGCCGTCTCCCAGTCTCCCGCTATACTCGTAATCTGTGTCTCCCGCTATGAGATAACTCCCTAGCGTAGTGCTGGCGTAGAGGAAATAAATACCTCCCTAGAACAATCATCAGTAGCTTTAAATCTTGAACCTTTTAATAAAAAAACTATTTCACAGCCAATAACATTTTATTCCCTTGTTCTTTGAAAATAAAATATATCCTCTTTCCAGATGCTGGTGTGGCCTCAGCAAGACTGCCCATGGGACGAACACGGCGACGGGCACTCCAGGCGAAGCATGGGTGCCTGCCAGGCACACGCACGCGGCTCCCACCGACGCCTACGGAACCGTGGAGTTCCAGGGCGGACCACACCCCACCAAGGCTCAAGTAAGACTGGAGACTTCTTCTTCTTAAGGACTAGGGGATTTTGTATTAGCCGTAGTATAAGCAGTTTAACTCGGCCGAACTGAAGGGTGATACGTGACGTGACAAAGTATACGAAGTATGACTCTTAATTGCGTCGATAAAGAACCGAGGGGAGACCCGTGCTAAGAATCGGGTGGATAAAGCTTGTGATGGGGAAAATAATGATTGCGTCAATAGCAGGCGATAAGCCACTTCAGAGGCTTTTGAGTAGTCTGACAAGCTACACTAGAAAACGCGCCGTCGCTAACTCTAAGTCGATTGTTCCTAAATTGAATGCTCAATCTTCCCACTGTTTCCTTGCAGTACGTTCGACTCTCCCACGACACTAGGCCCGAGCTGATAGTCCAGCTGCTGACCAGGGAATGGCAGCTGGAGAGGCCGAAACTGCTCATCACCATCCAGGGCGGAAAAGCAAACTTCGACCTCCAGCCTAAACTGAAGAAAGTCCTCAGAAAAGGACTGCTGAAGGCAGCGAAGACCACGGGAGCTTGGATTTTTACTGGAGGCACTAATACTGGTAAGGATAATGTCGCTATCTTGTCTTTATTTTAAATTCACCGCCAATTATGTGGATAGTTAGTTCCTATCGGATGGATATATACTCCGCGTCCGAAGGTAATCAGATAACTTTAATTAAAGACTGTAATGTACATAATATGATAAGGCTTTGGACTGTTCTCGTAGTTTCTAATTCCCTAGATACAGAGAATCCTCGTTAAACAGTTACCTCGAAATAGACTTGGGACAGAATTTCCGCTTGACGTAGCTGGTGGTGGCTGGCCGAGCGGACACAAGCCGGGACTTTATAAGCATACAAGCGTGAAAATGGAATTCAAAGAACAACAAACATAGACACTCCATTACATAGTTTGCTGTCCCAAATACGAGCCTCTGTAGAAGTGAAGCTCGGAGTAGGCACACAGTACCTACTCGTAACACAATTACCACCCTCTCACTGTAGGCAGGCAAACTGAATTAAATGTTCCTCGCTCTTTAGGAGCCGCCGCCGTATGGTTGTACGTTTTTACCCGACTGCCGAAGGAGGGTTATGTTTTTCGAACGTATATATAATATGTATGTATGTATGTATGTCTAATTCTTTGTGCCACTCTGCAGCTTAAACCACTTGAGGAATATCAATATAATAAGAGATCTCATTAGATTCGTCTCAATTGTGGGAGTGCTATAGGCTACATTTTATATGGTGCTACCCGAAACTAGAGAGATATATAAGAGCTTGTTTTCAGCGTTTTTAATTGAGTGTTTAATCATTTATTTTGGTTAAGCACATAATACGAGCCTGGCATTATGAACCTTGAAGCTGATGGTAAATAAGTAATTTAATTAGGATCAGTTTACAGCTAATGTCTGACCTTAGGCTATATACAGTTTATGATGAAACAAAAAGGTAATAATAATACATTATTGAATTATAGCGGTAGAGCTCTCAATTCTCATAGCGTCTAGTTATCTTCAAACAGAACATCTATCACTCTAGTTTCGGTACGTTTCCGTTGTAGCCTCGTACTTCGTCCACATTGTCAAGCACTATATATAGGCTTTAATCAAAACGAGTACCTTGTAATCTATAAAGACTACTACTCTTCTTCTAGATCTACTAACAAAAGAACTGTAGTCGCAATTTCAATTCTTTCGTCGACCTATAAACTTTATTCTACATGCTTGGATCTTTACTAAAGACCGTTGACCAGCTGTGGGCAAATATGTATTATGGTGACAATGACCAGAGTAAACATCAACGTTCGCCTCCACAGGTGTGACCCGTCAAGTCGGAGATGCATTGCAATTGGAAAGGTCACAGCGGGCCGGCCGGGTGGTCAGCATCGGCATCGCACCGTGGGGCATCGTTGAAGGCGCCAACGAGCTCATAGGAAAAGGGAGAGATGTTCCATACCACGCTATTGCTTCACCAAGGTAAGAGCTATAAAAGAGTGATAACACTACAATGTTTTAAAATAACACTAGGAAATTGGCTTCGTTTGTCCCGACAAAGAGATATCAAAGTGTCATATACAGCTGGTAGAGTAGACAAACACATAGGCATCGGAAAGTGGTGCATAGTAGAGAAATGGTTTATACAGTGCATACCTTTTTGGTAATAAACAAAATAAGAGAAGATTCCAATAATATTTTATTAAGAAAAACTCTTCTACAATAACATGGCATACGTCTCTTCTATTACGTAGTATTTATTTTCTCTGTATTTTACATACTATACAGTTTGAACATGATTAAAGTTTTATCACTCAGATTTTTAAGTGTAAAATATGGGTCACCTTCATACTCCATCGGGCGAATCGGTCCCACTGGTAAAAAACTTTAATGGCACAGACATAATGTACATTTAATGTACATGAATATGTCAGCTTATACATACTTAGTACCTACTTACCTAATTATAAAATAGTCCGATCAAAGTATCCTCTATCTAAATATCACTAGAAATATCACGGGTGTGTGGAACCGCTCTCATGTTTGAATGGGTCCGAAGTGACGATCTTGGTGGAGGAGTTGAGACCGTTGATCTGAGCTTGGAAGAGCACGTCGTTGATGAGTTTCTCAGCCAAGATCCTCATGTTCGCCGGCAGGTAGCGGAGTTTCGCTGCTACGTTGATTCCTGGAAATACGTTAACATGTTTGATACCCGCCATTTCGTTATGGTGCTATATTTTTTTATATCCATCTATAAATATGTATATTATTATGAGGACAAATAATGACCTTCTAAAAGTTTCTCAACGCAAAAATACTAGATAAGATAAAATAAATCGATGAATGTTGAAGTAGTATCAGGAGAAATCCCAGTGTTACGTTACCCTACGTTTTAAAAACCAAAGTGGTTACATTCTTCGTTAGCTTGTCTCAAAATGAATGATACAAGATAAAGATAAAAATAATCTTAAACGAATGGCATTTTTAAGAGTTTCGCGTATGTACAACTTTTTGCTTTGAAAACGGATTTATAAATCTTGGAAGATTGCAACTAATGAAAAACAATGTAGTTGAAGTTCATTGGCAAAAAGACAAAAGCCACATCAGTTGTGATACAAACTTTACTGTACCTATAGCATCATATTCGTCGTCCACCTCTGTGCTGGATTTAAACCGTTTGATCTTATAAGGTTCGTCTTCTAATGGACTCTGAAGCTTCTTGCTGGTGGAGGGTCGATCGTTGACCTCGACAACGTTTAGGGGTATGTTGTATTCTGCCGCAGGGTATGGCTCAGTGTCGTAGGAGTCGTGGTTATCCTCTTCTGAATGTTCGTCTTCTTCTTCTTCTATTTCTGATTCCTGCAAAAGAGGTATTTAGTTCATTTGAATGTTATTTTTTGTCTGATTAGAAATGAGTATCGAATTGAAATTTATTCAATACAATAAAATAATTAGTTATTGAAATCCATAACATTAAGAGACAACTATACATACAAGGTATATCGTGGTAGGTAGGTGTACTGATCTGCCTACTGTTCTATCTTGAGCGAATTGGTTATCACGTTACCTCCTAATTAAGATAAAGGTTAAGTTCCTGTTTGAATTTAGTTAGACTTCCAATTACAACTCGTTAAGGTATCGATTGGCATCCAAATTCAGAGAGCGTACCTGAAGTGACGTTAAAAGCAGCGAATCGAAAGATAATAAGTTTTCTTCGTAAGAGATTATCCTCTGTAATTGGGCATCGGGGCAAGTTTAGCTACGTGCCTCGGGTGCTAGGGTAGTCGATAACGGTGTACCCCAAATTGGGAATAGGGCGTGTTGTGATCGTTGAAGAGAAAAGCTCTATTTTGTAGAAGTACCTTGGTATCAAGTTTTGCTTGAGGTCAAATTATGTCTCCCTGACCTTTCCTTTCGTGTTTTGTTTTTGACACATACTTGTTTCTAAGGTCCGTATTAATAAATGAACCTCAATAGCGCTACCAAGTGCGCTACCAGCTAATCCACACTCAAAATGTAATCTGCATCTTGAGATCGTTGCTATTTAATAAAATATGGATATTGAGATGTAGCACTGGCCACTAGATACTGTCTTGTATGTGTCAATTATTTCATAAACGGATTGCACTTAACCGCTGAGTGTCATTTATTAATTTGCCAGAGATCATGTAAGTTTCTGTTCCTAATCTACAACTTAAGACGTATTTATTAAATAGAACAAAAGAGCAAGTGCACACTGAAGATAGCTCTCAGAGCTAAGTTTGATTTATTAATACGGACCTAAATCTAGTACAAATTGTCATGATCCTACTCAGAGAATACATTTTAACCCATTTGCTTACCTCCATGTAATCGTAATGGTCTCCTGGCCGCAATTAATCGAAATTTGCGGTAGCACCGCATCGAATGAAGGTTTGCTTTGGGCAACGAGTAATCTTCATACAGTTGATGTATGATGATTACTAGATTCACCACGATTTGATACATTGCAAGAGACTAGACGGTGGAAAGGGAATACATAACTATTGATCTGGCTTCACAGCACTCCGTCTTATCTGTCTAAGCAGTCTGTGAAACTGGACGCCATAAATTTACCCTAAAGAACGATAGGTAGGTTTAACCATTTAGTTGATTGGATGATTTCGCATGTGACCTAACAGATGTTAGAGTTTGGTTTGGTTATCGTTTGTTTGTCTTGTGTTAGTGTTTTCAATTATTCGATTTGTATATCTTGTTGATGTTAGGGATGATTGTATGGATTAACTTATTGAATTAGATAAACACTTTATAGGAATCAAGATCGGGTACACAATCAAAGTGACGATGACGCGAAGCAAGCGGGTTGTTTATTTGTTGTCGAAGGAGGTTGGCCTCTGATGTCAGGGGCTTGTCAGGCCATCCAAGAAACTCTGACGTGGCTTGCCGAATTCTACAGTGCACAGATTTTTTACCCTTCGGCGACCACCAAGTGGAGTTGAATGGTCATAGCGAATAACAGTTTTAATCTAGGCCGGTAATAAAATTTAAATAATAATATTATGTGAATGTAATACGAAATGAAAATCAGCACAAAATCTGATAAAATGCTGCGTCAAAGTGTCTTCATTATAAGCTTATTGCAGACGAGGGGGAGCGACAAAATTAATGGTATAAGCAAGTTTATACCTCCCGACAAGATTGCAAAACTCACTAAGTGTTCTTTTAAAATTATGCAAAGGAAAATTTGTAAGGTTGTCATCGTTGTCGGGATTATTAGGTTTTTGTTTGTTTACTAACACGTTTGTTTATCAAATCATACAGTATCAGGAGGCCAAAAGACTACTGAGACGGCTTAACAACTGCTATCTATCGATAACAAGCGGCACCGATGGCTTAACGTGCCTTACGAAGCAAGAAGCCATGAACGTCCACATATTATACTTACGAAATTAAGTCATTGATGCGGGGCTAAGGTGTCGATTCGGGCGTCGCCGTTTGGTTGCAAGTTGCATAGTGCATAGAACACACACCGCTCACCATTAACTTTGGTTTTAGTTTTGCATTGACCTATTTTGTCATCGGTCGCGCGAGCATCCGATCCGTCTTATTGCGGTCATGAAAATGGTCGCGCATCAAGAAAACGAGTCTCCTAAATTATTATTAGCCATCGCGTTGCCCGTTTGTCGCGTGATCATGAGTTACTTCCGATGCAATCGTGGAACAGACAGCGGCAAAAGACGCAAATAAATGTTTTTCTTTTTAGTGTTACTGATTTGCACTTTGAAGTATTTTGCGTGTGTTGAAGCTAACTTGGAAGTTGAGAATACAGAGATTTTTGTCACTGACTGTTATCTTTTGTTTCAGGTCGAAACTGGCTGTGCTGAACAACAGGCACGCGTACTTCCTACTGGTGGATAACGGCTCCGTCGGAAGGTATGGCGCCGAGATTGTGCTGCGGAGAAAGCTGGAAAAATACATCGCGGCGCAGAAACTACATCCATGTGAGTGTTTTCTTTCTCTCTGTTTCTTCTCTTTCTCTTTATTTCTCTTTTTCTATGTAAGGTAAAATGGGGCTATATCAAAACGTCAGATTGTTCTTAAACTTCCTGAATATCTATATACTGGGGACGCTAGTTGAGAATCAGAAACCCCTAACATAGCGAATGCTTAATGAAGCTACGCGTTACTGCGTACCCGATAATTATGTGAAATTACTTAACTTTATAATAAGTTACGTTAAAGCACAGGAGGTTAATCTATGTGTCGTGAAGCGTTAAGGAAAAAACTACATAAAATTGGTAACCCTAAACATTGTGAGAAAGACATAAAGACTGTGGAAAAGCCCAAGAAACCTTAAGGGATAAAAGTAGCGAAGCGTAATATCAAACTTCTGATTTATAGAGGCATCTCCAAATAATGGTACGAGTGACTAGCAGTATGGGTACATAGGCCCAAAATCGCTGTAATATGAAGCATTTATATAAAAAAAATATTTGAGGAAATCGGACCTTTTCCCAAATCTTTGCAAAGATATTTCTACATAGTATCTATATGTATAGTGCTGAGATAACTCTAAACTTCCTCACAAAACTATTCATATTAAACGAAAGACAAAGTAATATTCAGGTGAAGAAGGCCGCCTCATTAATTCCACCTTGTATTTTTTCCAAAATTTTCTTTCGATCGTATTTTGTCCACCAAAATATAAAAGATATTGGTTCTATTCTACATTTTATTATCTTCTATCAGGATATAAGCGGTCTTGTATAAATGGTGATAGCCTAGTAGGCGAACGTCCGCCTTCCAAACGAAGGGTGGCGAGTTCGAAACCCAGTGCGGGCACGTACCAATGTGTTTCTTGATAAACATAGAAAACATTGTGAGGAAATCAACATATCCGATAATTATTTCGGAGGCATATTATCCACCAATCCGGAATAGGCCCCCGTGGTGGAACGTGGCCTAATCCTTACGAAAGTGAGCAAAGGACCTTTGCCAAGCAGTGGGACAGTTACAGGCGAATTATCATTATTATATATGGAGATATCTTATATCTATAATTGATAGTAGCAGATACTTACAGCTGCCGTAGCCGCGGTACTGTCATCAGCTGTCACCAGCGACCCGTTCGGTGTCCCATCGTCCTCCTTGAACACAAACGACAACATATCGAAATACCACAATATGGGCTTGTATATCTCATCGTCGCAAGTGGCGTGCCGCCGGCTCTCCTGTACGCGTTTGTACTCGCGGCGCACACAAGCGCGCAGACTGTCGATCTTCCTCAACACATGCACGCGCGTCGCGTTCGGATCGTACTCCTGTACCAACTCCGTCAATTTAGACAACGCCGCGTGCTTTTTCATTTTGATCCTGTATTCTGGCGCCTCGCGGTCCCATAAGCAGTTCAACTCTTTGTACAGGAGAATGAATTTCATGAGCAGTTTGCGGGGGAAGACGACTTGGTTGTAGTCCGACATTTTGTGCGTTTGGCAAGCGGCGCGGCGCGCATGTCACTGAGCCTGTGTGTTCGGGGAGCGCGGGGCGTTGGTGGAGACGGCGCGGCGCGGCGTGCTCGGCGCTCCCCGCCGCCCGCGCCTCCCCTCCCAGATTAATATGCTCGCTCGGCCGGTTGGCCGAGTCGAATCGACTCAACAATTGAATATTCGCGAGCAAAACGATGAGATTACAAGCACGCCGCGTTGTAGTTTTACGGGTGTATAGAATGTTTTAGTGTTGACCTTTTTGACTTGTATTAAGTAGGTAGGTAGGTAAATAATGTTTGATTATGTTTGGTAAAGTTGTAAGTAGGTATGATATTATGTACTATTTCAGTCCTGGACTAATAAGGCATATCGACTTACGAATTAAGAGAATACGGCAAAAACAAATCGCTAAACTTTCATTGCAAATGGCGGAGAAATATAGTATAATGGGTTAGCGCAATCTACGTTGTCGCCATGTCGACAAAATGTTACATAATTTTATATTTTTTTCTTTTCAATATAGAATAAAAAAATGTTGTAGGTATATATATGAATGAGTGATATAGCGAAAATGTATTATAGCGATAGTTGGCATAATAATATTATGTTGGTGTCTTACCTACTGTAAGCTTCATTAAATACTAGGTACCTATTATTATAAACTGGGTCAATAAATAAATAAATACGATTTGCCGGTTCCCGGAAAATTTAATGGTTCATATGAAATCAAGTCCACACGGGTAAAACCGCGGTGCGCAATAGTAGTACCTATAGGATATAGGATCTCTGCGGGTCACGTTATTACAAAAGAAAAACATCCAACCAAAATTCGTATCGACAGCAGTAGCAGTACCTACACCATCCCTCTGGAAAAATATAATATGGCTGTGTATCTTGTAATATCGACTTTTTGGGGACACTACTCAAACATTTTCCACCCAAAATAAAGCCCAACGCACACCTAACGCGTTCCACTTCATTGGAGCTGACCCTCACCCGGAGGTCCTCCTGGCTCGCACGACCGTTCAATATACTCAAGCATTCCTCGAAGAGTGTTAGCGTTGGAAAAGTTTGTTCAGAAATAATTATCATAATATTTTGTTCACCCCAAAACTTTATGACAAGCGCAAGTTCAGATGACAAGGTTCAGAAACTCTAGGTTTGTTTGAAAACTAGTTTTGATGAAATTAAGCGGCGAAATAGACTGAAGAAGAAGTATTGGATAGTGGAGTCATCGGAGTGTCCTTTTCCTGTCCGAGATTCAATCCTGGACCAGTGTTGAAAGGGAAACATCATTTTTCAAACTCAAACCATAATCAATTAATTATAGTTTGTTTTCTTTTATGGTTTAATTTGTTTATTAGATTGAAGTGGTTGACTTGTAAAAGTGCCATTTTATTGCCTATTTACAATAAATGATTTGACTTTGACTTTGACTTTGGAGGCAAAGTGTCACGGAGACATTGTTCGACTCTTTGTTCTGTCTTTTTGTCTAGGACCACTTTTGTTAGTTGATACGTTTCCACGTTAAGCTACTAATGAATAGGCAGCTCTACCAGACTCACCACACTTAATACATAAAGCTCTGGCTAGATAGGCAACTAACCCCACCGACTTACGACATTTATTCTACCAATTTATAGGCTTAGTGAGATTCAATTTTAGATATATTTTTATTATAGACTTCATCGATTATATTTGTATCAAGGCAATATACAGAGCGGTGGTCACATCGACCTCATACCCCTGGCGTGTTTTATCGGTTGATAATAAATAGCTCGGGCGTTCTTGCGATATCTTTTTAGAGTTCCGTGAACAAAGGGTAAAACGGAACCCTATTACTAAGCCTTCGCTGTCCGTCCGTCTGTCGGTCTGTCTCTAATTGTTCACAGATGATGTATTTCTGTTGCTGCTATAACAACAAATACTAAAGAATACATTATTAAGTTAAAACAAAAAATCAACAGCAAAAAGCGAAAAACATATCTCTAGTATCCTATGAATGCTACTGGTAGGTGGTAGTGGTAGAGGCGTACCTGGCGGTAGGCGGGTCACCACAACCAAGCTACACTGCGATATTTTTTAGGCATAGAGTAGGTACATAATCTATTCAACTGCTTGTTTTGGTCGCTCGTATGTCGTTTAAATTGTGTCACATCCACATAATAGGTGAATCTCACACGTACCTACATCATTTGCGACAGCTCAGTGTTGCCCAGATCGTTGAATTCATAGATTGAATTGAAAAGTTTTACGCATCCTGCACAAAGCTCGTTGCAGTCTTTGAGTTTCAAAGGCTTTAATTTCGCTGCCTTGAGCGCTTTCATAAAATACAGTTTCGCTGATGTTGTTTAAAATTGTACTCAATTTGTATTATCTATGATGGTTTTAATCTTCTGCGTGCTTGTTTCACACAATGGTATTGAAGTGCCACCGTCACTAGGATTCGAATGATTATGCATCCCAACAGACTCGAAAAACGATCCAAATCTCTTTCGGTCTTACCACAAAATATTTAAACCAGAGTTGAACAGATGTGTCTAAATATTTTTTCCACAAATTGACGTCTAACTCTCGCTTTTTCTAACTCAATAACAAATTCCCAAGTAAAATAATTAGGAATGCCAGGGTTGAGTAACAAAACGCGAGTGGTAGACGTCAATTTTGTTTAACGAAATTTTAGAAACATCTGTTTAACTCTGGTCTAATATTTTGTGGTAAGACGGTTTATGTTTGTTGTGTGATGGATGGATGCATCAGGTAAAAAATTGCGCATCAATATTTACCCAGTTTCCGTTGTTCAATTGTGTTGAAATTTCCCACTTCTGTCAAGTTCCAATGATAATAATTAAATTAATTAATACGCATACCGCCTTCGACTGATCGAACAATACCGCCCACATATCGCCCCTTGTGACAACAAAACATAATGGCGCTAAGCTTGTGTAGAAAAATATTTATTACCAATTCATTTTCTTTTTCTTAAAATATATACATAAATAATGTACTGTCACACAGCTGGGCAAAGGCCTCCCCTCACTTTCGAAAGGACGATTAGGACATAATCCACCAGGGGAGCCCGCAGTCCGGATTGATGGACAATATGCCTCCGAAATAATTCTTTGCCATGTTGGTTTCCTCACGATGTTTCCTTCACCGAAGCAAAATTTTCATGAAATATTTTATATATATTTGGCACGTCAGAGTAACGATAGCGAGTGAACATGCCACAGCAGCTCAACAAGTTCCAAAGTCAGTACCCGACTCACCCCCAGCCGTCGTAAGCAACCCCTAAATAGTCATAAAGAGGGATTCAAGATGGCCAAGTCTTTTGTGGCAGAAATTGATAAAATACCTCTGCGGGTTGGGAGCTGAAAACACTTTGCCGACAGTAGGATGATGTGGATATTGACACTATGTGTTTGGATGTCTATTTTGATAAATTGATACAAGAGGGGATGTTTTTTTTGTTTTACGTTAGGTGATTTTTATTTTCGACTTTGTAAATCATCTAATCATTTGCCGTCATCATTTAGGTAAACTATTTTTTTTACCTTTATATTTACATTGTTTGCAAAAGAAGATGAAGCAGACACTTCGTTGGTACTTAGACTGGTATAAAACTATTTTTTACAAATCTTATTGTCGCCGAATGGTCTTAATATTTCTTTTGTATTTTCACACAAAAGCACAAAACAAAAACATGTTGTCTCTTGAATGTTGAGCCAGCCACGGATTATAAATCTTACTGGATCTCTGATTAAAAACAATTTTAATCATAGAAATGCTAAATTCATTTTAGTTGCAACGAAATAAATATAATAACACGGCAAGCAAAAACAAACCAACTTTATTAAAATTTTAGATAAGCAAACTTACCTTGATAGTTTTGCATGTACTAAACTCCTAATAATATCAACAGCTTGAATTCGTCAAATTTTGTGCGAAAATATCATTTTAGAAGCTGGCTGAAAATACCATTTTCACCTTCGGAAAATTTGATATCTAAATACAACGCTACAACTTCTTCCCTAAAATAGGTAGGTAGGTAGGTACGGTACTCAGAGTTTTTGCAATGTAATACTAATCTAACTTTGGCCACCCTGAGGATTGAAAATGGAAAAATACCCAAGTACCTACACCACGCGAGGCGGGAGACTTTTTTTCAGTATCCATAAATTAGGATATCAGAGGGATATATCTTGATGGAAAAAGGCAGATCAAATATTTGAATTTGCTTTTTTAGCGTTACTAAAATAATATTATGCGTAGATATTCTACATAATAGACAGAGACTTGAAGCAAGACATTTATGAGCCAAACGAAAAATGCGACGAAAATGATATTTGTCAAAATACAATAAATACAGACGGGCTAAAAGTTTCTCATCTTGGTATGTAATGGCAATAAAAACCGGCCAAGTGAGAGTTGGACTCGCGCACGAAGGATTCCGTACCATTATCTATAAAAACGCCAAAAAACACGTTTGTTATATGGGAACCCCTTAAATAACCCCTATACTTTTTTTCTGTTTTTACTATTTCTTATTCTGTTTCTTAGTATTTGTTGTTATAGCGTCAATATAAATAGGTAGACACATCATCTGTGAAAATTTTAACTATAACGGAACACACGTACAGACGGACAGACAGAAGGACGGACAGCGGAGTCGGAGGGTCCCGTTTTACCCTTTGGGTACGGAACGCTAAAAAGTAACCCCCTCTTCTAGTCACTGTCATCCAAGGTTGCAAGCTACGGCGAAGGACGAATAGTCCTTGATCGACACCTCGTAAACAACCTATAGGAATCCTTTAAAACCGCGTCAGGCGCGAGACGCACCTGTCCTTTCTGTCTTTTTATGTTCAATTCCACATTTATTCGTCCTGAATATACCATATGTTTCGTGACATTTTACGACGCTTTTTATAACACTTCTTGGCGCGCTATACTGAATCGGTTTGGAAATTATACTTCAATATGTGAAGGTTTTTATGCAACAATAACTCGTAGTATTAATTCGCTTGTGTACCTAACTGTACCCGTGAAATTTTTTAGCTTCAGTACGTAATAACTGTTGTACTCATCAAACTGATTTATTGAAACTTTAAAACGATACGTAAATTTAATTATGTTACCTCATTAAAATGCCTATACGTCCCTGACCGCACAGTGGCATACATTTTCAGGGCTGACCTCGACAAGCGGTTGTCGCGCTGATTATGAATGTTCCTGCGGTTGACAGCCCTACCTGCGACAGTGAACTAATGCGATGTTCATAATTATAACAACGGCGTAACTGCTTGCATAATAGATATTGTGATAAAGCAATTATCTTACAAATCTTTGCAACCTCCCTATCTCTGGTGTATAAGCATTATCTATAGTGGAAACTAAGGCTTCTTCGTGTTTAAAGTTTGTCGATCTCCAATTACGGAACCAAATACCTACTTGCTAATTAACCTTTATTCATGCGACAAAACCTGAATAATGTTACCGTTAAGACATAAAAGGCGTACCTCTCCAATGGAAATAAGTACATGGAAAAGTTCCGCCAACATTCCTTTTAAAATTGGGAAAAGATAAATACGACTAAATATCTTTCTTCTTTTTTTTATGAAGCAAAATCTAATTAATTCAACAGCCTGTGCTGTCTACGTAATTAAAATAATTAGACAGGAAAATAATTTGTCGGGAAATTATAACAAATCCTTCAAATCTTATTGAAGAAAAACTTCCTTAGGCGCGACTAGGGAGTAACTCAGATTTTTTTCTGACGGAAGTAACGCTAACTATAGTCTGTGTAGTTTCCGCTGTTTAAAAAAGGTTACGTTGACATGTCAAATTGTCAATGTAACCTTTTTTAAATAGCGGAACAAAATAGCGGAAAAGAAGTTTTACTTCAATCGCGCGTAAAGGTTACACGCACACACTTTTTTTTTTATTCGATGCTGTTGTTGTTGGTTATTGATCGTTGTTGAACTGTTACATGAAACTTATGATACAATTTGTAATTCCATGGCGTAACATAAGCCGTCTGCAAAGCGTGCGGCAGCTAGCGGGCTTGATTCTTGTACAATCACAATGGTGTCATGGTTATTTTCTAGTAACCAGTTCCAGATTCTTAAAACACAGACAATGTACGTAGAAGAACTAAAAGCCGTTGGGGAAGAAAGGATCTCGAGAGGCGACCGCGCGGCGTAGTCGGACCAAAAGACCGCACCGGCTGGTGCGAGTCCCGAGGAGCCACTGGATGAGGTCAGCTTCTATGGGGCAGGCTCATGTTCAGCATGGAACGTCTTCCAGCTGATGATGACCATGGTGCAGTCATTACAACGCGTTGTTCACTTTACTCATGTTGAATTTCTCATCAGTTGTATAACACAGGAGAACTGAACAACGAATCCCACAAGTCTCATAAAATAACATCAAATAAACGTAGCGTAGTTGTTAATTTGCTCGAATCGCTCATAAATAGTTATTGCCTGTTCAATAGGTCTATTCACTTTATTGTAATGGTCCCCTGGATGTGATAGTGTAGTTAATTCCATAGCAAATACAATACGCGTACGTGTTTAACATAAATTGACACCGTCCGCCCTGTAGCTTCTCCATTCCCCGTGGGCTTTGGTTCGACGATGTTCAGTCAGATGTGTTATTCATTTATTTAGAAAGCAGTATACTTTGAACCAAGGGCGTTAAAAACCTTCTATGAAAGTATTTTTATTTGATTGTTCTTTTTAACTTTACTTTAACGAACGGAGTGACTTGTAGTTTTAGTGGTTGTGTGCCTTTACTATCAGCTTCCTTGTAATTACTTATCAAAACTGAAATATCACGTAGGTACGTCACGTTCGTTTCATCACAAAAGACAAACTGAGGTAAACTTATAAATCATTTTGAATTTGTATATAATTATACCTATTTATGGTGACTCAATTACTTTGAAAAAATGTCGTCGATTAAAACTGCGTTAGTAGAGTGAACTCCTCACCTTCCAAGATAAGATAGGTACTTTTATCAAGTACTCCCGAGCTACGTTTACAAGGGCATTTACGAGCCTCGCACGTTCTCGTAGACTCGCAGTTACTCACGGTTACATTGCGGAGACATTTTTCAATTTGCAGTATACCTACATGAAAATATGGCTTTGGCTGGAAGATGGATCGGGACAGTAAATAAGTTGTAAATAAGAGATGTGGAAAGGTACAATACCTACCAGATGACCGTTTTTACAGATTCGATTGCTACAAGAGCTGAAAATAGGGTGTAATAAGATACGTCACGTGTATTTATTTTGCCAGTCAAATGAATGCAACGCTAGACATTTTTGTTGCGGTCCGTATTTTCAGAATTAAATTAAATTATAGTTACTTCAAATACCTGTACTTATAGATGTAATATTCTAAAAATTTGAACATTCTTTGTAGGTACTAAAAGATACACGTGATTGTGGCGGAGAGGTTAGTCTTAAACATCACCACGTATCACCAATAGGAGAAGGGCTAAAAACTTCTGAAAAAAAACATCACGTGGATTAATCGACGGCCTAATAGGTAATTAGCTGGTTTACTAATATCTTGTTCGTCCACAGACACACACTCGTCGACGCCCGTGGTGTGCCTCGTCATAGAGGGGGGCACCAACACCGTGAGAGCTGTGCTGGAGTACGTGACAGACAACCCCCCCGTGCCCGTGGTGGTCTGCGACGGCAGCGGCAGGGCTGCGGACCTCATCGCTTTTGTACACAAGTTAGTTGCTATTTCAACATGCTTATGGTCTCTTGGAAATTCCTATAACACCTAAGCTTTCTATCAATATAGGTGCAGTACTACCCAACTGATATGGCTTACCGATGTATAATACCTGCGCAGAAGATGAATTTTCAAAGCGCGGGAAATGTTATTGACCGCTATTGGTCGGCAGCCGCCGCCATCTTAGCGAGCTTAGAGTAAGATGGAACTAACAGCTGCAGTGTATTATGAACCTTATAATAGTGATCTTAGGTTGATTGTAAGTTTTAAGCATTCTTTCGTTAATCTTCGGACCATACTTTATTTTCTGCGCGAACGAAGATTCACGACGTGCCTTATAAGTTGGGTACTAGTATACTTCGGTGTTAACGCTATAAATGCTTTGTGCACTATTATACGTACATAACAGAGTGTTGAAAATCTGCGTTAATGAAAAATGGAAAGACAAGATTATATTTTTATGCTAATAATAATTCAGCCTGTAACTGTCCCACTGCTGGGCAAAGGCCTTCCCTCACTTTCGGGAGGTGGATTTGACCCTAAATCCACCGCGAGGGCACGCGGTCCGGATTGGTGGATAATTTGGCAGTGAAATAATTCTCGGGCATGTTGGTTTCCTCGCGATGTTTTCCTTTACCGAAAAGCGAGTGATAATTACTTACATATGTTTCACAAGAAATACATTGGTACGTATCAAATTAAACCGCATAATATTACTATGATAAATGCATTTAAATTAACCACACAAATATATATAAAAATCCAAATAAAACACACCTTTTATTTGGACAGCAAAACTGTCACCAACTAAACGGTTAAAATAGATAGTATTTATCCATAAAATACGAACATGACAGCGGAGTCCGTACTTCCGGGTGCCAATATTGATTTAGTTGATGGGCTGTCTCCTAACTTTGAAAAAGGGGACGTTTACATGAGACGACACGATACCGTAGCCATTCTATGAGTTGCAATTTATCATCCTACTACATGGAACAACTATACACACATAGGTACCAAATAGGGCCGTAGGTAAGTAAATATCAAATAGGTTGGACTTGCAAATACAATATGCAAAAACATGACCCTGCTTCAGCAGTCGGGTAAAAAGTAGACACACACCACCCTGGACACGCTCTTTAAATAGAACTATTTCACAACTCGCGGCTAACGAAAATTTGTTTTAGATTCAAATGTATACATACAATCCTAACTAGTTTTCTTACAAATAAATAAAAATCATAACAAATAGGTATAAGTTAAAAGAAATGAATAATGTGGTTTTATAAAAAAAATATGAAATAATATTCATGCGATATCGTACGGTATAATTTGTAGCGCTCCCCAGAAGGAACGAAGATTTATAATTGACAGGGCCGAACTTGAAGAAAACTAATAAGCAAGAAACTCGAAGGAAAGTTACACTTTCCTGTAACGACGGAAACGGTGAGAAATATTTTGACACCTTGAAGTTTGCGTCTGTCAAGGTGTTAGAGGATGAGGCATTATGAGATAAATAGGCCACAATGTCCTGAAATGTTTCCTCGAATGTGATTTGTAAAGTTTAATAAAATTTTGTTTCTGTTTCCCAACAAGTAAATTTTTATGCTTTCATTAACATCTTAGTAATTGTCTCAAACAATACTCTATTCAGATTGGCCATCTACATTCTCACTTTGTACTAAGCATCTGCTGTGTCTTGTTGCACGATCACAAAATATTAGAAGTATAACCGACGACTATCAGGAAAGCTAATTTCAAACGACTGCCTGCAACAATAAGATTGGAAACGAAATGATTTATTATCAACCAACATGACAAGTGCCCTAACCAGTCCCTATTTATGAGGTGCCAACAGTAGTTGAAAGTACCCAATATACCTGCTTGAACAAAGAATATAAAGTTCAATCTAAAGATCTAATTTTCTTCTTTTCTCATGTCGATTTTTTGTAGAACCCTTTTATAGGAACAAAACTGCTCATGTTCATCATCATCATCATCATCAGCCTGGAGACGTCCACTGCTGAACATAGGCCTCCCCCTTAGACCGCCACACCGACCGACACTTTGCCACTTGCATCCACCGATTGCCTGTGACTCTTTTGATGTCATGCTCATGTTGATGCTTGAATTTAATTACCAGGTATGCGTCAGAGACGGGCGAGCAGACTATCCTGGAGTCGATGCGGGACTATCTCATCGGCACCATCCAGAAGACCTTCGAGGTTGGCCTGCAGCAGGCCGACTGCCTCTACACCGAACTCCTGCAGTGCACCAGGAAGAAAAACTTGGTGAGTTTCAATTCTCTCTACGATAACATCGTTTTATATCTGAACTAGCTGCGCCCCGCGGTTTCACCCACGTTTGAATGTACGCTATATCTTTTTGAACTGTAGCATGTGTTATTCTGATATGTAAGCTATATTATTGTGAAGTTTCATCAAAATCCATTTAGTAGTTTTTGCGTGAAAGAGCAACAAACATTCATACATAGTCACAAACTTTCGCGTTTATAATATTAAGTAGGATTAGCTAAGATCAGACAGTATTTATTTTGTGCTTAGCCGCTACGACCGACTTTTAAATTATTGTAGGTTCTAAATATCTTTACTATAGTCGAAGGATAGTAAAAAACATACCCATAATAGCATATGTTATAACTAGCAGACACGGCCACGCGTTGCTGTGGCTAAGGTTTTTGCTATTACGACTTTACATTGAGATGTAAACTATCCTATCTTTCAAGTTAGATCAAACTGCACACGGTGTGCAAATTTAATTGAAATCGGTAAAGCAGTTTAGGAGTCCATCGCGGACAAACAACGTGACGCGTAATTTATATATATGTACCTATTAAGATAAGATGACACTTGCTCCATGTCAAGTCTCAAATAAAAGAAAAGAAGATAAAAAGGACTTACAAGTTACAACTAAAGGCAGACAAAGTAAAGTCAAAGAAAGTGCCTCGAAAACTAAATTTCTTTTGCAGTTAACAAGATTTTTCTTTGTCCCGTAACTGAGAGCACTTTTCAAGTCTGAAGACAAACTCTGTTAATTAAAGTGAAAGTTGCTTTTTAAAAGTTGCTTTCGATATCAGTAGAGTGGTAAATAAGGCTTTTATGAGAATTTCCAAGTATCTGCCCGCTCTTTGATGTTTATCAGATCTTTGATATCAATTCGGCGCTCTTTGTACACACTCGGCGTTCTTTGTATATTGTTATCCTATTATCTTCTGTTGATACATAATATATTGTCGATGTTCAATATGAAAGCGTGTTTTACAAGCTTCTGTGTCCTAGTATGATCGTGTTTCGTTCAAATCTTGCTAATCAATTTTATGATTCAAGTCCCGTTGTTGAAAATGTTCAATTGAGTTAATAATTGGCAAGCCCGTGATTGAGGGATTGAGTTTTGGTATATAAACTGCCCTATATTTAAACACCCCAATAGAGTATATATTGCAATAGTAAATATTACTTAATTATCTTCTAATATTATATTCTCAGCTCAGTAATAACACTAACGCGTTTGATATGAAAATCGTTGTCACAATCCAATTACTTCTATTGGAATGTCAATTAGTGCTCTACAATAGCTAGGTTAGGTAGGTACGGAGTATAATGAAGCCGCGCGATCGCTGAAGACGCCTCGTTAGTGGTTAATTACCGCCGTGGGCGCGGGAGTTCCCCAGGGTATCGTGCTAGGTACTGCACTTTTTATTTTGGGTTAGTTGGAAATATTTTCGCATTACTTTTTTAGGAATATTGAGCAAAGGCCACGTTACATTAGAAATCAGAGTTTATTCTTGCAAGGCTGTTTTCTTTCGATTTTGTGAATAAACTGTGGTTGTACCCTGATAGTGCTCTTGTGATGTACGAGTAGTAATGAAGTAAAAATATGAAGCTTTTATTCCGTCAAAAAAATGTCTGATTATGTTGGTTTAGTTTAGACGGCTGATGACGTAATCTTTTATACTAATAAACCCCTAAAAGCCGTACTAACTGTAGGGGAGGGTGTTTTCCATAAAATTTCTTAGGCATAATTAGAGAGGGCGGGGCTATTACTGTTTAGGATATGAGATGATGATGATGATGATCAGACGAATTTTTGGCGGAATTAAAGCTACATATTTTTATTTCATTGTTTTGAATTATGGATTTCCGCAAAGTAACGCCTGATTCTATCACCTAGTTATGCAGTGATAGGCCGTGATAAGGAATGCAAATATCACATGCCTACACACAAATGACGTTATAATTATTGTTATTAGTGATGACTATTATTGACCGACCATGCACGCAGACATATCCTCGTCAATCGTGAATGGACAATGATAAAATATATCACACGCGCCTACGCGTACCCAAATTAACGTAGGCTTAGGTAACTTAAGTATGTCTCGTACATCGAGGTAATAAATTAACAATGCAATGTCGTGCTCATTTTCATTAACGAGGCTCCGCGGTCCCACTGGATAAAAGTTTGAGCTTGCGTGATACAAGTTTAGGGATGATTCACACTCGCTGTAGATTTTGATTTTCGTGTGGAACGACGAAAGTTTTCGACCCAAAAGTAAAAAGATACAAATTTAAATATAAGTATGCATTATTATTTTATTCACTCGGGCATGCGGGAGGCACTCAATCTATTGGGCACACTTTTTGGGAGTCCTTTTTTTGCGAGTAAACTAAGTTGAAGTCACAAAATTACTTTTCTTTCTTTTACCAAATCTCATAAGATTTCAAAATTAAAAATGTAAGCCCACGCAATAAGACCTAAGCCAGCAATGGGATATTGCAATTTTGCTCTAAGCCCTTTTGTACTAAGCCTCGAATTTTCTGCCTCGACAAAAAAAGAAAATGTCTGAAACGACGTGGGGAGGTATTTGCATAGTCTAAATCTAAGGATGCTGGTTGGTTGCTGTAGTTAGAAACATTTAACTAATTTGAAAGAGTGTTACATGAGTGAGGTTTTTATAGATAAGTAATTATTGGATTTTTTTAAACAATTATTATGATTGTTTTGTAGCTACAACAACGATGTAATAAGAAATATGGAGTTACGATTTTAAGACTGTCTCAACATCAACCTCCCAAAGTAATTTTCCTATTCACTTTTAAAATCAATTATTGCACTCTCCCAGGACTATCCCAGGAGAACCCACTAAGCTATTCTGATTAAAAGATAAAGTCCGTCTGGAAAGCTTTTTTGAAGCTTGTAAGATTGTACAATTTGCAGATAGCTTATAGATTTTTTTCTCTTCAAATTTTGAACATAGATTAATGTACTTAATAATAATATTAGATATTTTATATCGTGAGGTAATGCGCCATCAATATAAAATGACCTCATTAATAATTGTAATAATGTAAGTCATTATTGCAATGAAATTGCAAAATAATTTAAATTTTAATCGAAAGCCATCACGTGGTTTTTATAGCGAGGCGCAATTTGTTCCTCACGTAGGGTTGTCTAATTATGATCCAGAAAGTCCGGATTGTAATCGAGCTTCTTATCTTCTTATCACATATCTTATTAATCGATCTTCTTATAACATAGTCAGTGTCGAATCCCATCCCAGTCAGTCAGCACTTTCGCAACCTACTTACATTACAGTCAACGTCTCGATTCAGTAAAGAGGTAATTGTTTTACTGAAACTGAAACTGATAATATTATGATGATAAGTTTTTGTGTTTGTCTCATTTGTCCACACTTTAACACATAGTACATATTGAACATTCTACTGATATTACGTATACGTAGAATGTCAGAAACACAAATTTAAGGAAAAAAATGCAATGTCAACATCATATTTTCAGTTTTGTCAGCTACCCCCTACTGCCAACCCTATATTCGCTGTGTAATCGAGCGACCGAGAGCGCGCCTGCTCGCTTACGGACTCGTAGTGTCAATAAAATATTCAGTATAATATACCTTAATACGTACCTTAACGGTACACATGCTATACCGAGTGGAATATTTGGATGAAAAATACATAACTGAAGTTTTGAATGTTGACAATACTGACTTGACTGTAGAATTGTAGGAAAAGTGGTAGGTTGGCATGAGCGTATACAATGTTTTATTTCACTTTTGACTTAGTTTCTCTTCTTTAATTGCATTGCATACATGCAAATCTAGATAATTTACTCCATTATCCAGTTGCTAGTGGGTAGATAGATAGATAAATAAAACTATTTATTGAAACAAAGAACACTTATACAATGAAAACTTAAAGCTAGAACAGAGTAATACAATAACAATTATTAGTGTCTTAATATGCAGTATTATCGCTTAAAGCGATCTCTGATAATAATATGACTAATACTAGGTGCATATTAATGACAAACAACAATGTTAATGGGGCACTATTGGAATTTTTAGTGACTTATCTTGCTAACTGTGTCTGTACCACATGTGTAAAATCTCGTCGTTTTTCAGACTAGGAGACATGTAAATTATTGCAAGTCTTTTGTGTGACAATAAAATATTCCTTCAACGACCTCTTTTAATGTAAATATTATAATGTACCAAGGGTGTGAATCCAACTTAACGCGGAAATATTAGAGTAATTTTTCACGGCTTTTGTAGAAGAAGAAGACAATGACGGGAATATTTCTATTTTAATAATGTGTTAAATTGTATTTCTGCTTTCAACAAACAAGGTATCTATTATGTATTTAAATCTACCTTAAATCAGAACTCAGTACAGTTGTTTTACAGCTCAACAGACGTAATCTTTAGCATTTCAAATATTTGTAGGAAGCAATTATTAGATATTTTCTGTTCCGCTCAGAAAATAAAGCAGGCCATTAATGTTTAAATATCGTTCACCCCACGATATCTCGGAAAGGAATAGCTTCCGATCGCATTATTCAACTATGATCTATATAATGTTTGGGAAGGACGGAAATTGGCACATAAAATGTCCCTTCTCGCCCTTCCGGACTACAATAAACGACTTTTAATTAGCAACCGTACTATAGAACATAACGTTAATATAAACACTTACGTAGACCTCGACTGCCAGCGTAGATCTTAGTTCTCGGCTCCTTATGAGAATACGAACCGCATCTTCAGTGCCCACTTCAGATTTACAGATAACTTCGTGAAGCAACAGAACAAACCTGAGCACTGTTTACCGTCCCCAGATCACAGTGTTCCGGATCCAGGAGCGTGCGGAAGGCGGCGAGATCCAGGAGTTGGATCAAGTGATTCTGACGGCGCTATTCCGCGCCCAGCACCTGACGCCCAGCGAGCAACTCTCCTTGGCGCTCACGTGGAACAGAGTGGACATCGCTAGATCCGAGATCTTCGTGTATGGGCAAGAGTGGCCTCCAGGTGAATATACTAAAGTTTGATAATCCTGACGACACTGTTTCGTTGTAGCACTTGTAATTTTAATAGCAAGCTTTGAATGTAATGACACTGTACTGGTAAAACATATAGTTATGAGTGGTTTAACCATCCATTTAAGTTTCACTCTCCAACGTTATATTTATCTGGGCCCATTCCACATGATAACTATAATAAAGCTTTCAAAACACAAAAAACCTGTGAAACCTCCCGCCTATTTCCCTATGGGCTCCACTGGCAAACTTTTTCAGCAAAGCAAATAAACGAACATTCGTGAGCTAGGGAGCGAACTCATTCATTACTGAAAGCCCTTTTGGACATTGGCTCAAGTAATGGGGTAATGACAATAAAAACAAGATAAAAGATCCTAGTTAAAGCCGTTTACGAAGTTAAATGTGTTTTAGTACCTATTCTTCAAATAACAACATCCTTCACTTGGTGCCGAAGACCAGGATATCCATTTCTAGACATTGCTACAATGACCAAATATTTGTATAACATTAATCCGATATCATACCAAAAATAGATCGTGTCCTCGATCGAGTACCTACATAACTTCAGGGAAACTCGTTTCACAGAGTTAGAAATTGACCGCCGACAAATTGGGTTCTCATTCAATTCTAAATTGTACTTACCACGAACTTTTTTCTCTGGGTACGTTTGTGGAATTAATTATTTTAGTTGTCATCTTTTGGGCAAGTTACGATGATAATAAATGAAATGTGGGATATATTGTGTACTCTGTGGCACCGCCAATAAAGGCTTAATATGTTACTGGTCCTTTAATTTTTTTTTTTCTGTAGACAGGCACATTGTTTCTAATACAATGTATAAACCCCATTTTTCATAATGTTTATTCGACATTCCCTTATTTATATAGCCCAATCGATTTGCCTAATCTACATCCTTATAGATTTTAGGGCAAGATAGACAAAATCGTGCATAAACTTGCCTGAAAAAAAAACATCCCTTGTGTTCAACAAAAGAGGTTATAACTATTAACTTACCTTATTGTTTTCAGCTGAAACAAACTGCAAAGTTGTGTTTATTACGAAACAAACGAGAATTTATAACTAAAACTGTTCTCTGAAAACAACGGTACCACACTGTGTAGGTACACAATTAATAATAATTTGTCTGCAACACTACATTTTATTATGGTTACCTGTTTCGAGCTCAAATTTTCATACTAAATTAAAGGAGATATTACCTTTTTCTAACTTCACCCGTAATCCGATACTTATTTGTGAAATTTATTATAATTACCATTATTTTAGGCATTTCTTTTTGTCTTTGTTTAGCAGTGTAGTCATTTGAGTAAAAGTAGGTGTGCAATAATATTATTATGTACCTACATGTACATTAATGCCTACTTACAATAAATTATTTCAGTTTTGAGTTTTAATGCAGGTACATAAAAATGTTCTGTAGATTACCTATGTTTGTAATCAAATCATGTAGTTATATCTGCCGACAGATAGTTTTTATTCCATTTATACGTACGTATATATTATTATTTTGTGTCCTAAATTAATTTGGAGCCAACAGCTTTAAATCATTCAGTTTCTATATCCCTCCCTCTTCTCCAGGTGCTCTCGACGAAGCCATGATGCAAGCTCTGGAGCACGACCGCATCGACTTCGTGAAGCTTCTGCTCGAGAATGGGGTCTCCATGAGGAAGTTCCTCACCATACCTCGGCTCGAGGAGCTGTACAACACCAAGAGCGGTCCAAGCAACACCCTGCGATACATACTGAGGGACGTGCGCCCTCACCTGCCTAGAGGATACGTGTACACCCTGCATGACATCGGACTGGTGATCAACAAACTAATTGGAGGTGCTTACAGGTATGTGGAAAAGGAAATAAAAACCGGTCAAGTGCGAGTTGGGCACGCGCATGAGGGTTCCGTACCATCCTACTTCCTACTAATATTATAAACGCGAAAGTTTGTCTGTATGGATGGATGTTTGTTACTCTTTCACGCAAAAACTACTGAATGGATTTTGATGAAACTTCACAATAATATAGCTTATACATCAGAATAACACATAGGCTACAATTCATAAAGATATATCGTATATTATCCAAACGCGGGTGAAACCGCGGGGCGCAGCTAGTTATCTATAAAAACAGCAAAAAAATCACGTTTGTTGCATGGGAGCTTCTTAAATTTTTTGTATTTGGATGAAAGTGGCAAAAGAAATACATCATCTGTGAAAATTTCAATTGTCTAACTATCACGGTTCATGAGATACAGCCTGGTGACAGACGGTCAGACATACAGACAGACAGATAGACAGACAGCCGGACAGCGGAGCTTTAGTAAAAGGGTCCTGTTTTACCCGTATTTCCTACTAATGCTCGATTTTGAACCCCTGGTTACTTTCTTTCACCAACAGATAAGTCTATCGTTGTCTCTATCTAGCTCTAAACAAATGACAAAGACCGTAATACACTTATCGGTTGATCAAATTTAACTAGGGATTCAAAAACCGGACGATAGAAAAACTTTTCCCAAATCAAATCGTAAGGTATTGCAAATAGGCTGTAAAATACGGTACAGCTACTGTGTAATGCTATGCGATAGATTTGTACCTACAAGGTGAAAGGCTCGGATGATTCTTAGCCAACGGTGATCTCAATGCTCATCGCATGCTTTGCCCTATGCACTCAAAATCAATACTTACAGAATAATAAACGATTTCGTTATCCACAGATGCTACTATACCCGGCGCAAGTTCCGTCCGATCTACGCCAAGGTGATGAACAAGAGCGTGAACGTGCATCGGAACAGCGCATCTTTCACGCGCCACAACGCCGGGGGCCTCTCCTTGATCACGGGGTTCATGCCCGTCACCAGCGAGATGGCACTCTTCGACTATCCGTTCAACGAGTTACTGGTAAGTCGACTGACTTCTTATTGAGGGATTTTATTTGAACACTCGAAAGATAGCGAGGAATCAGAACCTTAGTCAGAGCGCTCAGTCTGAGCGGTGCAGACCTGATATTAGCTTTGCCTCTGACGTCTTCCATCCTCAAATGTACCTACCGTACATATATGACATACCCGGAAGCCGTACATCGTACCATCCGTGCAGTTGTATATCCAAGTCTTATCAGCAAAGCTTTTTCATTTCGCCATAGTACTTACACTTGAGCAGAAGATGCAATTATAATTTTAGCATACTTCACCTACACCTAATTACACTTTGAAGAGAAATAAATCCGCTCTATTCTATATTCCACATCACAATCTTGAGTAAATATGTCCGCCCTTATAGTTGCATTGCAGCTAACGTGTCTTAACTTTCGTAGAAAATTGTGTCAGACTATAATCCACGTCGATTAGATGAGCGCTCCGCTAAAGTTTGTGGGTAAAGATTGAGCGAACTTGATTGTAGAGCCAAATCCCTATTTCGTAGCCAATAAATTAAAGCCCAGGCAACCCAAATGATGCCTTAGGACTGCTATAATAAGCACTATACTCCTGTAGATGTGGGCGGTCTTAACCAAGCGGCACCAGATGGCGCTCCTGATGTGGACTCACGGCGAGGAGGCTCTAGCCAAGTCCCTGGTGGCGTGCAAACTGTACAAGGCGATGGCGCACGAAGCGGCCGAAGACGATATGGAGACAGAGGTCTACGAGGAGCTACGGCATTATGGCAAGGAGTTCGAGACGAAAGGTTAGTAGGTAGTTAAGGTAGAAAATTGGAACTATAGAAATTTGCATACCGCATAAAACCTTTTTTTTTTAATAATTATATTAATTGGCATTATGAATAAATAAAATATGAACGAAATGGACATAAACCGTGGCTGATTTAGTTTTCTATGGCATCATGCCGTTCAACTCGTGCCGAAGTAAAATAAGTGAAGATAAAACTTTCACCATATCTAAGACATATTCAAAAGGTTGTGTAACATCGTTAGGTTGAAGAATCTTGACTTCATTACGAAGAGTATCTAACTTCTCGAGCCGTCGCTCCATAAATGGGTATTCGCTCCTCCTTCTTTTATTAGTTTACCAAGTGTATAACTTTTTACTGTCAAGTAAACTGACTTAAACATACACTCAAATGAATATTGCTTAAGTTTACTTTAACTTTTGATTAGACTAGGAATCTGCAGGATTGCCATATTTTTAAGATAATTAGTATACTAACGAGTATAAACACAATGTAAGTACCTATAGATATAAACATTTAAGGACATCAAAGATAACCTCTACAAACACTTTGTAAAATTGGCGTACTTACTATTTAGGTGCCGGAATGCCTGCAAAAGGATAGACACATAAAGACTATTAGAAAGTGCTGCCATTTCTTAAACTTTATAAACTTTGGTAGGCTTATTAAAACTACTCGTCAGACTATATATTTATCTGACTAGTCTTCTTATAATAATATAGCAATTGAATAATAATGACTGGAAATATAAATCAAAGTAATCGATCCGAGTTCCGTCCACCAAACTCCATGGACACCTCCATTCACAGCTCTGGAACTTCTGGATTACTGCTACCGGCAAGACGACGACCAGGCGCAGCAGCTGCTCACGTGCGAGCTCCAGAACTGGTCGGGCCAGACCTGCCTGAGCCTGGCCGTCACCGCCAACCACCGAGCGCTCCTCGCCCATCCCTGCTCGCAGATCATCCTCGCAGACCTCTGGATGGGAGGGCTCAGGACAAGAAAGAACACCAACCTCAAGGTAGGTCTCTTTGAGCCTTCGCAAAAATACTTTTCTTTTCCATATTAACGCACAGACCAGCCATTAGCACTGTATCAGATGAAGCGAAATAAGGGAGCAAGAGTAATACAGCTATTGGTAATGCTATCGCAACTAGTTACCGTTACAGGATTAAACGTTATTTTAACGACTTTCTTGTATGTGTGCGAGCCAATGGCAAGCGCCGTTTTCATGTGTGCGTAGTTATGACAGTGCTCCCTTGTTTCTGCAATCTGAGGCACGATCATAGTAGAGATTCAATGTTAGAGAATAACTTTAGATAATAACAGACGATGGACCGTTATGTAAAAATATTATGTCGATGTCTGTGTGTCAATGAGTTGCTTTTTTACCTATTTTTGGAACTCAGCATGCACATTGGACGCCGATTTTGCAAGGTAACTGAATAATTTAATATTATCAGATATAGCTTTGTTTATTGTGTATAATTTGATTCATTCGACATGCAGACATCTTCATTAAAAGAAAATATTTCCCCAAAGTAAGGAAAATAGTCCAAATGATATCTTGCACTAATCGGCGTCCGATTCCCGTTGTAGGTCCGAACTCTAGAATCTATTCTTGTGATTTTTTTGTAGAGTTTTGTTCCACTTTTCTTTATGACTGCTTCTACACACTATATTACATACATTATTCTTTTTTTGTACAATCGTAATTGACAAGAAACAAACCAAACTAAACATGTTTCATAATTGCCATCGTATGAACTTTGAACCTGTACATAAACAACATTAATTGTAACTAACGACATAAATTTCCACCTAATTTCAGTATTAATTGCTGAAGACATTTAAAAAATGCAACTAGTTTTATAATATTTTATGATAGAATATCGTCTTTCACATCAACTGAGATGACAGATTAAACTGAACTAAATTAATTTCGCAAGATCGCACTCTAGGTACTTGGACATTTTATGTGAATTGCGCAAAATTATTCCACCCTCTTCCACAAACCGCCTCAGATGGAGTCGAAAGCTTTCACGTGCCTATTCTAAAGTCTCAATAGATTATCGGGTTCGGACCTCAATAGAGCATGTCGCTTGAGTGACATAGTACCACCGTTTCGTTTTGGCACATCGGCTTTGTCTGAAGGTAATACTGAGCCTGCTCTGCCCGCTGTACATTCTCCAACTGGAGTTCAAGTCCAAGGAGGAACTGCAGCTGATGCCGCAGACCGAGGAGGAACACCTCGAGAATGAGAGCATCGAGGACGATAGGAGCACGAAGGACCCGAACGATGCTGAGGTAATTTGAATTTGGTTGCTTGCCATCTCGCTTGATAGGACAGCTGGAGGGGCTGCTGTAAATATGTTCCATAACGCGTGCACAGTAACGCAGATCTCTGATCATGGGAGAATAACATTCTTTGACACGGTTAAAATTTTCACTGAGACATTATATTTTACCGTAATCATTTAGCAGATTTTCGATAGTAGAGAAAATGAGACGAAAACAATCGTACTTTTAAATGCTGGCAGTAATCATATTATTTACTCTCACTTTTCTAAATACAATAACGAATTGTTACACGTGTAGGTTGGAGTTGTGAAACGGCGTACACTTTCTATCAAGAAGATAATACCGCCGGGGCAACAGACTAAAGCTGATAAGGTAGACCGTCGCCTTAACGCCACCTGTCCATGTGATACGAACGCATACCGCACCCTGTCTAATGCACAATACAAAATTACTCACACAGTGAAACAGTTGCACGTTTAGTCGATGTACAATGTACATGCATCACTCACAGCTGCTCGCTGCAGCAAATTCGAATGCCAGAATGTGTACACCGATTCCGTATTCGACAAGCCCCTGTGTTCGTATCACATGCATGCCAGCTAATCGACCTGTTGTTAAGGCGATCCGTCTATAGCTTTTCGTTGTCGTAAGCTTTCGTGACGTTTCATGTGTTCTTGGAGCCCCTTCGTTCACCTCTTTAGTGCCTTCGGTCTCGTCTTAACAGGGCACGTTATCGGTTTACGGCTCACCTTGAATTCGGTACTTATTTGCGGCGGCGCGGCGTCGGCGCTCCGCGTACAATTTATGACGATCCACTAATTTAACATAAACTTTTAACGAAGAAAAATTTTAGCGTCCTCACAGCTTTTACAAGCCTTTTTATGGTTCAATTAACAAAATGGCAGAAGCTCGGGGTGAGTCGTAAGCGCTCACGTTTCAACTTCTATTGAAAATGTCGATTTTCGCAGATGTAGAACGTAGTTAGATTTGTTTTGATCTCCCAACTTTATTTGAAACTGTTTCTGTGATACATTTTTATTCAATATTCGATGCTTTCACCGTTTATTCTGTCTCTACTCTTTTGTAATCTGGAAACTGAGCTTGTGAACGATCGAGATTGTTATGACAGCTTTTACATGTTTATACGTTTGATTTGTTCGTTGTATGTGTAATCTGAGCTTCGTATTTATTAACTGTATCATCTCTTTCACTTCTGTACCTTCGTCCCTTCTAACACTTACACTCGCATCACGCTGATACATGTGAATGTTTATTTTATTTAGTAGGGTGTGAGCCGCCTCTGTAATGTTGATACGTTTTGTCTGGACTCAAGCAGGCGTTGATTGGCTCAGGGGCCGAATGCGAGACCCGTGTCGATCAGAACGGCAAAGTTGGTAAAATAGGCTGGGAGCCCTCGTACCGGGAGCTGCCGGAACACCACGCGCCGGAGGACAAGAGGATGAGGCCGCTCCGGCTCCGGAAGAAGATCTATGAGTTCTTCACGGCCCCTATCACCAAGTTCTGGGCCGATTCGGTGAGTTAATGTGAATTTTATATTACAATACTGTTTTGTTTTTTATAAATGACGTTCTCATGATTTTATCTTTAAAAAAAACTACTCCGCTGCTGTAAAGGTATGTTGATGTAGTTCTTCGGTGTTAGGCGGTGAAATAAATAAAATAACACAGATAACCAACAAAACAAATTTACGATTGTATCACGTACCCAATACGGGAATAGATAACATTCAACATTGCTCAGAACTTTCTTAAGTGTTTCATATTTTGCGTTTAGTCTGAAGCTTTTCCGCAGCAAAATGCTCGTTTGTGAGAAATTCCATTATGATCTCGAGTAGGGTCGACACATACCTGCCTTATAAAGCTAAGAGAAGTAATCTCTCGAGACGTTTTGCCACAAAACGTGCTATAATATTGGTTAAAACCGGCTTTCCATTTACTTTATTCATAAGATTATGAAGTTTAACTCTTAGCTATCGTTGCCAACACAATAATTATCAAGTGAAGGACTAGTAGAGATATAGTTGAAAGATACAGGAAAAATACAGTCACTAATCAGAACTTTATAGGTACTATAGAATAAAATATACAGCCCCTTGTACCTCTACGATTTGAAAAATGCCGCTCCCATACCGACTGTGGTTCCATGCGCGTCTCTGGAGAATATTCCTATTTATGTTTCCTTAAAGATAATCATTCATTTATGGTACTTACTTTAATTAACGGCTTTTAAGTGCCTAAAAGCTTGCTCAGGTCACCGTTTCTCGATATTCCTAGTCTTGAAAATTAGAGCACAGCCCAATAAAACGCAGTTTGATGGCAGCCCTCCAAGAAGAACGCCTGAGTTGAAAAATTGCCGCCCGTGTGGCAAATTGCTTTTTATTAAAATCACTTTGATGAAACTCCATCATTTCAGATTTCACTCAGCTTAATAAAACACCATCTCACTGAATTTCACATTTATTTGACGAGATTAAAACGCCTCTAAGGGCCAAAGATTAATTCTTGAAAATAATTAATAAGTATTATGCTTATTAAAAAGGGCTAATGTGCGCGAAATTTGTTTTAGCGTGGGTGGTGTTAATATTTTGTCACTTAAATTGGGCACCTTTAGTGTCGAAATTTCATTTTATGCTTACAATAAACCTGAGCGAAAGTAGTCTAGAGTACAGCTAAGTCTTATGTTCAATGTTCAATGTTCATGCAGTGTTTTTTAGCCAAGGACTTTTCAAGCAACCAAATCAGTTAGTTGGTGATCTGCTCGACAATGACGTATGCAAAGTTAAAAAAATTATGAGCGTCATAAAAAGTGAAACGAACGCAATCTTGACTTAGGTAATAACCGCTTGTACCCGGTAAAATGGCAATTTTTTTTAAACATTGTTCCAAACAGATTTTATAGCAAAAAGACTGAGGCAATATCTAAAATTTTAACCATCGCTATATTTGTCGCCAAATGGCATCACAGAAATCGTTATAAAAGTATATTTGTAAGCAATATTCTCTAGAAGCCCAATTAAAACGAGTTTCATCGCACCCCTGGGTGCCTCGTGGAGTAATTAAAATCCAAATTAATCGCTCAATTATGAGCCAAACGACTTGCAGGGGTCAACACTAAATTGGACCACCGTTAATCTGAATCGCTATGAGTTCAATATCCACCTGAAAGCTGACACTAATAATTTTATCAACTTTATAGAACTCTGAAACATTTATGCTAATAATACGAATTGATAAATGAACCAAATGGATTTGATTGGGGCATAATCTAAATGTACAGTCGCTACCAAAAGCCGTTAGCTTAATCCCCCTCACTATTCCGGTTTAGTTTCGCGGACGCAAAATGCTGAATTTTAATGTCGAATTTCACCGACTTTTAGCCCTGACTGTATCATTGAGGCATAATATGTGCAATTGTGCATGCATGCTCAATTTGGAACATATAATATAGAACAAGTCTATAATGTTTTAGGACGAATATGTTAAGTTGATTAACGTAAATGTGATACATAGCTGTAGAATTTGCAAGCGTTGCAGCTTAATTATTTGTGCCCTTATCCCACGTGGTAGATTATACTTGGTTGTCTGCTAAACCCCGATAAGGTGTATGTCCCAGTATGAAACCATAAATAAAAACGATTAGCTCAGCAACATTTGTCACTGACTGTACCTACTGCTACAGAACACGCTACACACAACTCCATCCGCATCTGGATTACCAATAAAGTTCCCGGCGCGAACAATACATCATCCCTTCGTGCCATCGCTAACTGATAATCGATATCTATACGGTTTTATTCGTCTTTTATTTCATTTCCCTGCCCAGCCGCTAATGAATGGCGCCATATTTCACAGAAGCCGACATTGTAGTCCGAGATACGCGCTGCTATTGTCCTGGTGCCTGTGTTCATATAAACAGTAATGAAACTTCGCAATAGTCGCAAGTTTAGCTTGGTCTATGGTGGCACAAGAAAGTGAAGAATTAATCGCAGTGCCTATGTTTTTTTTTAAATGCTAGCATTTGACGACTATCTCTACTGGTCTGATTGATCGAAGGTGGTTAGCATCTTCACTGTTCAGCTTAGTATGTGACTGGCTCTCAAGAACCGCCGCGATAAGGATTCAGTGACAAAATTTAGTCTATTCTATACTGACACAATACATCTACTATTATAAACCGACGAACAAGATCATTTCGGTGCATTTGAGTTACTGCGAGTATAATATATTAGGGTCCTCATTGTGTTAGGGTTTACGTGAAGAATGGCAGATCGTGTGTGGATACACACGCCGGCAACAATGGAAGGGTTATCAAACTAGTATCAAACATAAGACGCAGAATGTATCGATGTTTTTTATGAGCTTCATTTTTATTTTTCTACCTGGACTGCGTCTAATTTTGTAAATATTCGTCCTAAGCATTGTAGCCAGTGCTTTGGAGAAGTTAGTCGCAACAATAAAGTTTCTTAACGATACGATGCAAAATAATTATAGGTGTGACCAATATGCACTCAAAAGTTGAACACAAATTGGCGTGTGACCAAATTGCACTCAATATCCATCTAAATAAAAAACAAAACTCAGAATATGCGAACAATTTGCACTGGTTTTTGCGTGACCAAATTACACTATGACCAAACTAAACTAGCCCACGATAAGTAACGTTATTGTGAAACAATTGAAATCTCAATTTTCTTTTTTGTTTCAGATAGCCTACATACTGTTCCTATTGATGTTTACGTATACAGTATTAGTCAAGATGAACCCTACGCCGTCTTCGCCAGAGATCTATTCCATATGTTATATTATAACGTTCTTATGCGAGAAAGTGAGGGAAATCGTCACCTCCGAACCAGTTGCTATTAGGTAAGTTTATTTTGTCCAACATCGTTTCACATCATCATCATCATCATCAGCGCCGATTTTTTCCTCTTGAGAGTATGGACCATAATACACCTGACTGGCTCAGTGGGAGTTGATTAATTTTATCACAAGTCTTTGAAGGAGAACACAGTTTTTGGTTCCCATTACATTGCTACACTCCTCTAAGATTAAGAACTTTAATAGGAATTCACTCCTATCTTAATTATTACCTGTCTGAGCAGGCGTCGATGCTGCTATGACCTATGCCGATATAAATAACCATACCTATCTAAACACAACATCTTTTAGAGCCGTTAAACATACAAATTTTTAGAGCCGTTTCTTAGGTATACGAAATTTATTTATCTATATTACACCTACAAAAATTGCTCGTTTAAAGTTATAAGATTTATAATGATGTTTGTGTCTGTCACAAGTAGTAACTAATACTTAAACAATTGCATATTATACAACCTTCTTGCCTTGAACTCGAAGTTCGAACCCCAGGAGGTTTAGAAATTGAATTTCTTGCAAAGCTTCGACATTACTATCATGAGTTTTCCGCGCGACACAATCGCAGTCACTCCGTCATCTCGGCTTATTGAGCTCGTTTGCATTATGTGCAGCTCAAACAGATTTATGAAGATCGATTGGGTGGATGTTTCCTCTGAGAAAACTGTAGAAAGGGGTTTGTAAAGAAATTGGTTTCACCGCTACATACAGTAACGTTTTATAACCGTTAAAATGGACGTGTTAATGGACTCATTGTTGCTAACAAGGGCTCAAATTGTGAAATTTCGAAACATAATAAATGTAAAATCATTATTAATTTGTCATCACATTGTTTACAATTGAAAGCATTATTTACAATATAATGTACCTAGTTAATTAAGAGAACTGTTAGTTTTTTTCTCCCTTCCGAGATTAGAACCACTTGAAGTTAAAGTTATTTCAGATGTTGGTTTTCTACTCGTATATTCATATTTGTGTTGTTGATTATAATTAATCAAGCTAGTCGTTGTATCTTCCAGACATAAGTTCAGTGTATGGGCGTGGAACATGTGGAACACGTACGATGCTGGCTTCATCATCTTCTTTCTGGTGGGGCTCACGCTGCGCCTGCGCACCGGCTCCATGGACGTCGGCCGCGTCATCTACTGCGTCGACATCATCTACTGGTACCTGAGAATACTCAACATATTGGGTGTTAACAAGTACTTAGGTAAGCCCTTATGTACCCAGCTCTCGTTTATCTGACTGACAGTTGACGTTTATAACAATAGTGCAATCAAATATCACATCCTATCTTCCAATACGACGCTTGCGAAATCTATAGAAGTCACACAGACATGTAGCGATCATATACCTACATAAATCATGACCAATAACTAGGATATACCCTGTAATAAATGAATCCGGAACTACCAGGACCATAATTCCACAAACACACATACAATATTTCACACACGAAGATTTCAGATATCTTAAATATTTGTGTGAACAAATTGTTCTCACAAATATTTGTCATGTACGGGAAACGTATCGCAATCTCACGCTTTGCAGTTGCCTCATCAACTAGTGCCACAGAGAGATCATTACATTTTATATAACATGAATAACAGAGTCACTTGCAGACGAAAATAACGCACAAACGAGCTAATCAACCCCAATAAATATACTTCCAAAATGTACTTACGTTATGAAGCCAACGCAATATCCTGCCTCTCATAAACATCAAACATTCTGTCAACATATTAGATCGCCTGTTCAAATGACGTCGTCGCCCTGTTTACGGACTCTGAACTGACAAACATTCGTCTAATAGCCCGTGACAAGGCCATGAATATTAACAAGAATTCCTTTCCCGAGTCGCGCCAGTTAAATAACGAAAGGTTGAGCGAAGGTGAAACGAAATTACTGAACTTATGAGAGAATATCTTAGGTCGACGAGCGCAGTTCCTCGCAAGGCAACATTGCATAATGCCCCTTTGCTCTTGTCATACGTAGCTATACTTACCTAGTTATAAAAGTACACGAGACAGACTTTGTTACCTTTATTTTTTTTATGTTATATACCTACTAGGTATATGAAATCTTAAAACAACAAATCTACCATTTTGCAATACGAGTAGATACTATCTATATAATATATAAAAGCAACCTGAATACCAAATCTCGTAAAAGTCGGTTGAGAAATGCGACCTGTAGGCCGGAACAAACATACATACAAACATCCGGACAAAAGCAAAATCGGCCACTCTTAAAATAGAGACCTTCGCTTCGCTCGATCAAAAAAAACCTTCAAAGGTCTGAGTTGTACTGCAACTATATGGACAGTTTCGGCACTAACCACCATACGATAACTAGCTTCCTACCGTATACAGTTTAACCGTGACCTCTGAATAATGAACGCATGCAATCCGCGACCGGAATTTATTGGTTACGGTCACGAAAGCTTACGCCGCGTTATTATGGAAAATAATATAACACTGAGCTAATCAAACAAATGCGACTTAATAATATTACGGGGTAATTTACAGGAACTGAAAATGTGTTTGGTCACGAAATTGTCGCCTGTTGAAGTTGTAACTATATTTTCTGAACAAATAGGGACTTCCACGTTACATTTTAGTGATAGAACATGTTTTATTTGTAACGTGGAAAAACTTGATACGGGCTAAATGCACATAGTGCGTAAAATTCCTGCACCGATGTCAATACGCTTTCCACTGTTTGGAAAAATAGAACCTGACTTGAGCAATTATATATTACATTACATCGTAATCTAACGAGTAGGATGACATATCGATAAAAACTGTTTGTAACCGATGCGCTTGCATTCTGCATAGGCGCATGCAAGGCTTTGAACGAAGTCGCGAGTAAAAGCAAGTACAACTGTAGAAATTCAATATTATAGTAAGTTGCTGTATATCTCCAACAGGTCCCCTGGTCACAATGATGGGCAAGATGGTAAAGAACATGATATACTTCGTAGTTCTGTTACTGGTGGTGCTAATGTCATTTGGTGTCGCGCGACAAGCGATACTGTACCCAGAAGAGGAGGCCAGCTGGCACCTGATTAGAGAGGTATGGAACTTGCTTACATAATGAACTACTCTAATTTTACTAATCCATTTGTACTTATGTATAAGTCCGTTAGTCAGTAAATAAATGTTAGTTGAAAATTGATCCAAACAAAGCAAGCTGATCAAAGTAATCCTAACAACATCGCAGTTACTCGCTGAAAAGTTTTATTATCTATTTGATTTCATCAGCTCATTGTCGCAATAATATTGCATTGTTTTCAAAACGGAACCATGGAAATGGATCAAATTTGACTCGCAATATATGCCGTAAACATGTAATCTACTAACACAGTGAGTTATTAAGCTTGTAAAATAGTGACGATACGGCGTTACTCCATATTTTTTTTCAATAAAACCAAAATTGCGACTATACCGTCTGTGCGTACTAACCCTTGCAGGTTTTCTTTCAACCTTACTTCATGCTGTATGGGGAAGTGTTCGCCGAGCAAATGGCTCCCCCGTGCGGGCTGCCCGGGCTCGAGGAGTGCCGCGTGGGCCACTGGGTCCCACCGCTGGTCATGAGCGTGTACCTCCTCATTGCCAACATCTTGCTCGTTAACCTCCTCATCGCCGTGTTCAATAACATCTTCATCGAGGTCAACGGCGTGTCCCACCAGGTTCGAGCGTCGGCTAGTCGGTTGTAGTCTCAGTGTTGTATTGTTGAGTTGGACACCTGTTGCGAGATTTTACTTGGAGATTTTATCGTTGAGTAGCTTGTTTGTAGTTAGGTTTGAGGTATTTTGGTATTTTTTGACGGTAGTGAAGGTTGGTTTATATTATTTTGTATGGTTTATATGGTTTGGTATTATTTTTGTAATATTATTTAAACGATTTATGTAGAGTTGAGATTTCATACAATCTTATGTTATCTAAAGCATGTGAAACTCAATTATTTAATTTGGAATCGGTATTACTATTACACAACACCGTATCGATTGTAAAAGTCTTATTATGTTTATTTTTAATATCATTTAATGTTTTGTTTGTTACCATTTGGTTTTCCCGTTATTTTTAGATATTCTTCCAACCGTACTTCATGTTGTACGGCGAGGTGTTCGCACCGGAAATCGACCCGCCCTGCGGGAAGGACGTGAACGACCGGAAATGCGTCACCGGGCGGTGGATCACGCCCATCGCCATGACCATATACCTGCTCGTCGCCAATATCCTCCTGATAAACCTGTTGATAGCCGTCTTTAACAATATCTTTAACGAAGTCAATGAAGTCTCGCATCAGGTTTATGCCCTTTTTTTTGCTTTTTATATTTAGTTTCTTGATACTCGTTTCAAAATCTACTAAAATGTGACCAATTCATTTGTGATACACTTCTACAGTCTTAATTAAAACATTGAATGATTATGAAACAAGTATTCGCATGAACAACAGATCCTTGAAGAATTCCACGAAATACAATTAACTTGACTAATTGTAACTATTCTTCAATTATCTCATTTGAATTTCTTTGCTGTTAAATGTTTTGTTATTATTTCGATCAACTTTATAACCATTTGAAAAACTTATTATACTTAGGTACTTATAGCATCGGTCCACCGGTTTTCCATAGACTAATAAGTTGCCCAACTCTCCAGGTGTGGATGTTCCAAAGGTTCACAGTAGTGATGGAATACGAGCAGAAGCCGGTCTTGCCTCCACCCTTGATAACATTCTGTCACATATACCACGCCTGCAAATGGGTGACCAGAAACGTCTCGCACAAGAGGCTGCAGTACGATAATGGGCTAAAGCTGTTCCTGGAAAAGGAAGATATGGAAAGGCTCTATGATTTTGAGGAAGAATGTGTTGAAGGGTACTTTAGGGAACAAGTAAGAAGGTTTTTTGAAACGATGTTAATTAGAAATAATTAGAATCGAAATACTATTGTCATTTCAAGAAGGGGGAAGTACAGATAAATGTTTACTGGTAGAATGCCATGAAAACTATTAAGATTATTAATTTTAATGCAAAGTGCAACTAAATTGACTATGAAAATGTGTTACAGGAAATTAAATTATCAAATTCTATAGAGGAAAGGGTAAGAAACACAACTGATAGGGTAGAGCATATCACAACAAAAATGGAGGACTTAAATCAAAAGGCTAACTGTCAAATACAGTCCATGCAGGTAAATACCACTTGGGAGCTGAAAACAATAAGAATACTTATTCAAACAATCAAATCCTTAAAAATGCATTTGAACATTTCAGAGTGTGGAATTTAGGTTAAGGAAACTCGAAGATGTGGCGCAGCAGACTATGAACCACCTCGCTGTGATACACCGGTTCATGGCCACCCACCCCTCCCTTGTAAATAGAGGGTCTACCGACACATTGGGACCACCCCCTCCTACTTTCCAAGGAGGTCCAGCCAGACTCAGGACCGCTAGCGATAGATCTGAGGTAAGATCTATCATTACAACTCACAAAAAATTAACAAACCTCATCCTTGAGACAATAATCCAAAAATCTGTTGTAACATGAAAAAATCCGATAATGTTCCATCCAAAAAATACGATGATTTTATTTGTAAATCAGATAATTTATTCACGAATGGAAATGGAGTGTATTGTCTCTTGAGAAAAGTAATTTGTTCCTCGAACCAAACAGAATTTTTAGTATATAATAATAATAATAAATAGCCGAGGCGAAATAAGCCAATTTGGTTTGAGGCCCAATTGAAAGACCGTCTTGTTATTTGTCGTGTTTGATGTTGTTCCTGAGAAGTTTTCCGATACTAAAGCATTTAATTTGTGTTTTAACATTTATTGGTGTATGTTACCGCTGTTTGAAGGCCAATTTATTCCTGTGGAAGATTATTGAACTTGTAACAAACCAGTTTAATACTTTAGTAAATTCTTAAATTATTACTGTTGTTATTTTAGTACGCAGAGTTAGATTTTTTTTCTATTGGTTTAAATTGGCACTTATATAATGTTTTGTATGCCTGTGTAAATGTATTCTTTCTTAAATTAAAAACAGGTTCTCAGAATTCACTAAACCTATTTATTTATTAAAATGACTGATTATTTATCATCTGTTCTGAAAATCTGTATGGTACATTAAACTTGGTATTTTCTCGTTACTTGGAAGTTACACTAAAGCATATCAATCTATTCTACCTATAATATACACTATTACATAAACAGCACACAAAGGTAACCTTTTTTTACTTTAATGTAAGAAAGATCTGTAATTAAGTACTGTAGAGTATTAGAGACGCTGCTGCTTGACTGGATATAAAATAATCATATGATTTGTTGGGTTTTCATTATTCAATCAAAAGTCAAGTAAAGTTATTTGTTTATATCAATTCGTAGCTATCCTTTCGACTTATCGCTAAACGTGAAGCAGATGAATGTCTCTATCACGTCACCCAATATCGATTTCATCGGCTTATTTTGTTAACCAATTAATGTCATTGCCGAACGTCGAATCCCCAGATCGCTGAACTTTGCCCGTTATTTGGGGATAAATCGCCCAAACGGGGACAAATTATATTTCACGCAGCGAAACTCAACCGCCAAGCGACGTCAGAGAACACCAAGTATCACTCCTCTAGATGTGTCTTACCTAAATGTGTTTCTTATTCTGTGGCTTATTCAGTGTCGTAACTGCGGAAAATGACACGCTCCCATAAAATAAGCTTTTACGTTTTATACTTTTTACTAAATTGCGCTGAGCTGTTACTGAATAAAATAAAACCTTGAGCCGTACACGGTGCATGTAACTGCTGATTTATGTAAATACATAAGTTACATAAAATGTTTGATGATTAAACTTTCATTGCGTACTAACAAAACCCTAAATGTTAACACTTACACATTGCATTTTAGATGCTATCAGAATTCTCCGCTAATACTTTCAGGCTTTTCTAAGGTTTATTTTATTGGTACGAACGAAATGATTGTGAGCGCGTCAATTTCAGCATTCAAAAGGCTCAATTACGCTTTGTCGTTGAAAACAAAAGGAATGCGGGTTGCTTCGCGAAATCAATTTGTTTGCCTCGCGTGAACAGACAAACTTGGGACAAAGTTATCTGCGCTTTTGCAGACGACAGATTCTACTTCTTGCTCTTCTTTTCAACTGGCCTGTTCTACTGCTAATTGAAACTGAAGTAGTTAGACATTGTATTCATCTAAAAAACTAACTGCGACAAAGAAAACGCCGCATAAACATGGCTTATGGTGTTAATTATAGCTAAGCATGACAGATCTCGGGCATATTCGTGGCCGATTCGCATCACACAGCCACCGACGTGCGCCAAACGGTTTCTAAACAACTTTTCCAAAGATCCTCCTGATCTCCGACAAAGCGATAACGCCGACACTGGATGAGCCACTGACCAGTGCGACGCGGCAGGTGCTATCGGACAGCGACACGGGCGCGGCGAGCCGGTTCGCGGTGCGCCCCGTCCAGGAGGAGGACGAGCATGCCTCCCAGCCCTCCGACGTAAGCACCTTCCAGCCGCTCTTGTTCCACGCTCGCGCGTTGCTGCCTGGATAGACGACGTGTGCTATCACATAGTATATTACAATAACTAATTTTGTTTGATTCATGTCTACCAAATGCAATAAGCAGTTCAAATTGACGGCTCGTTTGGCGTAGTGGCTGAGCAGTCGGACTGCTGCGCTAGGGGTTGCGGGTTCGATTCCCGCCTGGGACAAATATTTGTGCGATACACAAATATTAGTTTCTGGTCTGGGTGTGATGTGTATGGGAAATTATATGTCTGTAAGCAGTACCCACGATACAGGAGCAATCCTAGTGTGGGGCTTCGTTATTTTAAAAAAGAACAAAAAAAAAATAAAAAATTGGGTTCAACTGACGTTTGATAGACATTAGTTGAAGTGTACTCCACCCATTCAACGACCACACTAAACTCTTCCTTTTTCTGACAAAGGAACAAGACTTATTTTTTATTTTCATATCGTGTTCTTTATATAAAACAGAAATTAACATTGTAAAGAAAACTATACCAGTTTCCCTTATAACTTAACCCATACACGCAAGAGGTCATCTGAAACACAGTTATATATCTACACAAAAGCGCTTCCTCAGTGCAACTTTGACTACAAATTCAAAACTTAAACAATACGAACAGTCACAGTTGCAACAAGCCTCTCTAAAATGTAATTACAGATAGAAACACCACGGGTCGAGCAGGATTGCTAATTAACTTTGTGAAATTCACGCCTGAAACGTAGTGACTGCGGGCTTTAGCAGATGAGCTGCAATTTGTAACTGGCAATTTTCGTTGTATAGCAAAGTTAATTAGTCTTAGCTTATAAGGTACACAAAGGTACTAAATTTGGAGTTTCGATCTGATTCAGTCATATTAAATCCAAATAATTTTTATTATGGCAATCTAGCTATTTTTGACTATTTTATTTGTTGACTTCTGTTAGTCTTGAATTACATAAAATTAATTGGTGCCTATGCCGCAATGAAAGTGACTGGATGAAATGTTTTGCAACAGTTTCATTGTAGCCCGTCTGCCTAGCCACAGTTGCACCGCCCGTTTGTCTGGGCAGCAAAACGCGAAGTTAGATCTACATTTCAAATAGTTTTATGACCGACTGTTTTAAACAAGCGTTTGTGTTCCAATAGCATACAATTACGAACTTGGCTGTAAGTACTTACAACAGTAGAATTAGGTTCACCAGTGTTTGATGTCGCTTCTTCAACCTTCCTCGAGTTAATGTTTCATGAAATCGAACTAACAACCCCTCTCAGAGAGGTTGAGGAGGCGTCTTATTATACGGGTGATAGGAACAGCACCATTTGATGTGTTCCAAGTTAAACTTGCACATCTTCATAGCTTGAACACAACTATTTAATCGTCATAATATAAAATCTTATATCAGTTCACTCTTACTTTGGCTAGCTCTTTTAAAAACATGCCGTTTAAATTATCACTTTTTTCTTATTACAGCATCGTCACTGCTCCATTTGTCGTTTAAAGTTAGAACAACAATTTGTTTTATAAGCTGTACCTACCTTCGTGTTTGCTACTGTTTGCTTGCCCAACTGCCAATGTTATCCTCACAGTAACGTTTGCTATCACTGTTACCGCCTGTCCAGTCTATTACAATGAGAGCATCCTCACAATTTCTTCAAACAATTATATGCCCTTTTATGCCAATGTAAATTAATATTATGAATGAAACGATGATTTTACTTTGATTTCCATTCACATCTAAGTTTTCCAAACGTCCATTTTCCCCGTAGGACGAACTCCCCCAGTCAGGGCCCGAAATCGCCATCGAGAAAGAGCCCGATGCCGTCTCGATCACATCGTCGTCAGGCGCAAGCGCGGCCGGGCCTGACGTGACCGTCGTCAGGCCGCAGCCGCCCATCAGGCCGATCACACCAGCACGCCAGCGCTCGTCCGACAGCAACCGAACTGAACCCAGCGACGACAAGAAAGGTTTGTTTCCCCACAGGACTTATTGGAACATGAAATGACAATGGACGACCGATTGGCGAAAACGATTGAAAGGCTTCTTGGTACCAACTGCAGGAAAGAAAAGGGATCAATGATAAAGGCGCTTATATAATCATGAAAAGCTTTTGAAAAAGCATTTCCATCTCGCGCTTCTTGAAGTACTATGAGCCTATTTTCTTTCGTAGTACCTTCGACAACAGACGACGCTTTCTTACCGGAAGTACTAGAAGTGCCCGCAGATCTGAACAGCCTCCGACCCCGCACCACCTCCGCTGGCACGCGACGAACAGCAAACACCAGAAGGTACGCTATACACTATAGTTCAAATCACTATTTTCTGTGTCAGTTCACGGACAGAAAACGATAGATGCACTAAATACGAAGATTCGGTTACCATCAAGCTCGAAGCCATCAATAGAAAAACAGTAGAGATATCATGACATTTGCTCTAGGAAATCCGGACTGTTGAAAGTCCGTGTATTATCACAGTGATATTAATTATGTTTGACGTTGGTGACTAACGAATATCATGTTTACCATACGGCATAAAATAAAAAGTTACTCTGTTCATTTTGTCACAAGTGTTCCGGAAAAGTCATTGCCCAACTATTTTGACAATACTAAACAATGATATGCCTCACGAGTGATAAAGCAGGTAAGAACTGACTTAGAAAACTCAGTTTACTTCTCTACTCGTATGAGATTTGGGATTGTTGCCAAAATGGGGCTTTAGACTAAAAAAATGTTTTGTGAACTAACTCTAATGTGGCGAAATTGTTTGTAGCAGTTGCTGCTAGGATTCCATCCAGGCTCGCTACTCATATTCGCATAGACGTTTTCTGAGCATGACGTTTCGTTCCTCGATCACCATTGTTCATTACCTCGCCGGGAGATCGACACGTTCCATGAATATGATTTTTCCTTATTCACGAGATCGGTGATAACAATTCTGTGAATTTTGTTTATGTATGAACAAAATGTATCATCGCCATGATTGTTTTAATTTGATTTTTTGTTACTTTCTTGCATCTGTTAGGAGACGGTTGTGGAAACAGTAAGTCAAATAGACTCATTGGCGATTGGCTTAGCTTGTATTGCTAGAACTGTAGTTAGATTTAGTGCATTATGTGTAAATACTACTGATACATATATCACCACTGTGTAATAGCTTGAACACAGATACACTACACTGTAAATCGTTATTAACAGCACTCTGATTTTATAGTCGACTACTTACACACTACTGTGAAAACGTTTTTGGTTCTGCTGTAATATGTAAGCGTCTACTGATTATATTTTTAAACTTCTAATTAACTAATGCAAATAACGCCTACTTCTCTAAACAAAGTTATTCTAAATACTTGATAAGTAATTTGCTAAATACTTCTTTCACGTTTTTCTAGCCTATAATTCTGTGACTTTTTCTAAAACATCTTACTCTCCTGATCATTATTTTTGATAGATATGTGAATATGAAGTGGTCAGAAATGGCTCGAGACAAGGTAAGACTCACGTGAAACTCATTGTCAATTCTATCGTATTTAAATAAATTCTAAATTTTATTTCATACTTTCCTAATTCTGAGTTTCCTTCTAGTTATTCTGTTCTTTAAAAATATGAAATAAATAAACTGAATACATTACTGTTTATGTTCGACCCTACACACGGAATCATTTCAAACATGTGCAGTAAATGCACTACACATTTTGTATACAAGCAAGGCATCTCTGCAAGTCCACATTTACGCCACGAAGAAACGGAACTGAGAATGTAGATTTAAATTTCTAAAACCCATGTTCGCGGCATGGATGTAGATCCACAGATTTCAGCGTGAAATATTACCAGTCTTTCGCCATTATCTAAGTTCAATGTTGCCGGCACCACCTTATTTATGTGCCACAAATTCACGATACAACACGCGCTGTGAGCATAATGTGCCTAAATAGAGAGTTTGCGAACATCGTAGAAAAGCGTTTACGTTTAGTACTCCTATTTGCTATCTATCTTCGCGGCATAAACGTGGGTGGAGTCAACATTAATTACACAACATATTCTTCTCGTTCAGCACAGTGATGCTTGTGAGATGATGTATCCGTTGTGGTGTGTGCAGACGGTCGGAGGGCGGCAACGAATGCGGCATGGGAGGGCACCACTCGGCGCAGCACCTGGCGCCGCGCCGCCAGCACAGCCAGACGCACTCCGAGCCCGACAACTCCGGCGTGGACGCTGGCTCCACGCACAACTCCGTCACCGGTCAGTTCCTTCCATGACCATTACCAATTGACAAAAAAAAACTTAGTTAACTAGCTAAAAACCGACCTAATTCGCTTACAACCAAATATCAAAATTTATACAATGTTGACATACCTCGACGTTTCGGCCGAATTACATCGACAGTGGTCAAAGTCAAAGTCAAAGTCAAATCATTTATTGTAAATAGGCAATAAAATCGCACTTTTACAAGTCAAACACTTCAATCTAATAAACAAATTAATAAAATCATAAAAGAAAACAAACTATAATTAATTGATAAGGTATGGTTTGAGTTTGAAAAAGGATGTTTCCCTTTCAAGTCCAGGATTGAATCTCAGACAGGAAAAGGAAACTCCGTTTGATTCTACCAGTGCTTCGGAATACACCCGTTAGAGAAGACAGCACCAAGAAACTCTACGGGGATGTCTTTTTTTTTCTCATATTGTATAATTTCTTTCCATTTTTTTTCAATCACAATATTTACATAAGTAGGTATAAATATTACCATTAAAAATAAAAATTTCAAAACATATTAATAAAATTCACGTTAATTATTACTACCATGGAGCTGGGGGCATTGAGGCCATGCCTTTGTATCTTTAATATAGTCATTAACAGTGTAATAGGCTTTCTTTATGAGATTAGCCTTAATATAAGTTTTATATCTTTGCATGGATAATTGATCAATTCCCTCTGGCAACTTATTATAAAAGCGTATACAGTTCCCCATAAATGAACCATTAACCTTCTGCAACCGAAATCTTGGTACATGGAGTTTATTTTTATTTCTAGTGTTGAAATTATGTACGTCACAATTTTTAGCAAACTTGTTAATATTTTTATGAATATACAATAAGTTTTCATAAATATATTGGCAAGCCACTGTAAGAACATTGATGTCTTTAAATCGTTCCCGGAGAGAATCGCGGGTTTTCATATTATATATTGACCGAATTGCTCTTTTCTGTAGCACGAACACAGATTGGATATCCGCGGCTTTGCCCCACAACATAATGCCATACGACATAACGCTGTGAAAGTAACTAAAATATACTAATCTTGCAGTGGCTTCATCAGTAAATTGTCTGATTTTACGTACAGCAAAAGCTGCAGAGCTCAATCTTCCAGTTAAAGATGATATGTGAGGACCCCACTGTAATCTAGAATCTAAATTAATTCCCAGGAACGTGGTTGACTCTACCTGGTCTAACGGCTCATTATTAATTAAAATACTTGAATTTGTGAGGCCTCTTCTAACATTGGGTAGTGAGAATTTTATACATTTCGTTTTTTTAGAATTTAGCACTAAATTATTTACCGTGAACCATTTAAGAACTAGCGTGATTGCTTTGTTAACATCGTCAAAATTGTTGTCTGTTCTGTCAACCTTAAAAATAAGTGAAGTGTCATCAGCGAACAAAACAATATCACATAAGTTCTTTACAAAAAAGGCAAGATCGTTAATATACACCAAGAACAAGAATGGCCCCAGTATTGAACCTTGAGGGACGCCCATTGTAGAGAGCGACCCAGATGACCTTACTCCATTTATATCCACTTTCTGGATTCTGTTACTAAGATACGAGAAGACAAGATCGAGAGCTTTCCCGTGAACCCCGTAATGCTGTAATTTAGAAATTAATGTTTCGTGACTAACGCAGTCAAATGCTTTGGAAAGGTCACAGAAAACACCAATAGCATCCTGCGACTTCTCCCAAGCATCGAAAATATGCTTTAAGAGCCTTATCCCTGCATCTGTGGTAGAACGCCCTTTAGTGAAGCCATATTGTTCAGTATGAAACAGGCTGTTTAAATTAAAATGAGTCATTAATTGGTTCAAGATAATTTTTTCAAAAATTTTACTTAGTGCGGGAAGTATTGAGATGGGTCTGTAGTTAGTCGGGTCATTTTTATTTCCGGATTTATACAGAGGAATTAGTTTACTATTTTTCATTACGTCGGGAAAAACTCCTTCATCGACACATGTATTAAAAATAACGACCAAATACGGGGCAATTGAATTAATAATACAAGTTAAAATTTTTGTAGACATTCCCCACAGATCCTCAGTGTTCTTAATATTAAGTAATTTAAATGTCTTAACAATGGTGTCTACATCAATATATTTGAACTTAAATATATCATTACATCTTTCAACATTATTTAATAGTATAGAAGCAGCCGCAACCGGGGATGACTCTAACGACTGGGTAGTAACAATAGGTATATTGGTAAAAAAATCTTCAAACGCATTGGCTACTTCGCAATCTTTTGAAATTAATTTTTGGTTTATATTTAAGACATATTTCCGGTCCCGAGGTTTAATTTTGCCAGTTTCAGTGTTTATTATTTTCCACGTTGTTTTGATTTTGTCTTCGGCCTGCTTAATTTTCCTACTCAAGTGAAGAGACTTCGCGGTACGGCACACAGATTTGAATGTCTTTGAGTATTGTTTAACATAGTCTAAAAATTTTGTGTCATGTGCATTTATACATTTTTGTGAATATAAATCATACAATTTGTTCCTGCTTTTATAGATACCAGGTGTAGCCCAGTCCCCATCAAATCTCGCCTTGGTGCTACCTCTATATGTTTTTACTTTAAATATTGTATTAAACTCTTTATCTATCATTTTGAACAAGGAATTGCAAAGGTCATCTGGATCCTCAAGAAACGGTAAATAAGTAAGTTGCTTATCAATGCTTTCCGAGAACTGTCCCATACGGTTGGTGGTAATGGGTCTGTAAGTGGTCACGAGTAGACTCGTAAACAACCTAGTTAAGTCGAGGCACACCTCGAGTACGGCATGAAATTGTAATCAAATTAACTACTGTAAAAACTTAACTACTATATAAATCATTGATTATGGTTTGAATTTGAAAAAGGATGTTTCCCTTTCAAGCACTAGGAAAAGGAAACTACATTGACTCTAGCAGTGCTTCGGAATCCGCCCGTCAGAGAAGACAGCACCAAGAAACTCTACGGGGATGTTATTTTTGCAACAGGCTGGGAGACGACAGGGGGCGCTACCGGCATCGCTTCAGGGAGGACCCGGGTGGGCGGCGCGCCCAGGTCCTTGCTGCTGGCTATGCACGAGTACACCAGCATCACAGACGAGCTCGAAACTGTTTACGGGCTGTTTTCTCCACCACACACGCCAAGGTAAGCATAGTATGGTTCCTGTCTGACAACCTAGACTTGAAGCAAATACCTGCGGTTCAGACGAATATTTGATCTGCGTGGTAATGGAACCGTAAGTTCACGCTTTGCAGTTGCCTCATTACCAACTAAGCTACGTAAGCGGGCATGTAAAGGTCTGAATCACCGATGCTGTTGGCAGGACCCCCATCACGTCGCGCCTGCTGTCCCCCGCGCGCGCCGCGTCGCCCTCCGTGCGGCGCCGGCACGCCAGCGAGATGTCCAACCCTGAGTTCGCACTGTTCATGGAGAAGGAGCATCTGAGAGGAGCTGAGGAGGATGACTATATAATCATGGAGAACCTTATCCAGAGGCGGTGAGTTTATGATCACGATGTCGGGTGATGGGACTTTTTCTGGGCTTTTATGTCGTTAATCATAGGAGCTGATATGAATATAATATTATGGAGGGTGTTGGAAACTCTTCTTCTAGTTGTTGTTCGTTATTGAACATCCAGTGTTGGTTTGTCGAGCCGACCGCCTAGAAGCTTTGAGCGTGGCTTAGCTAGTGCTATCCATTCGATTAACTTACCAAGATCCAACGTGATCAATCAAACTGCACTGCTTTATGCCGATGCATAATCCGAAACTCATCCGAAGGCTTCTGATTTTAATATGTATTTGCTGTTATTCCAGAAACTTCTCTGTGGATTCTCCCTGGACATCAAAATTGTAGGTTGAAACTTGTATTTTTTGTGTGTCTGTGACTACTTAACCTTTTAAATAATTAACCGTCGATCGCAGCTTTTACTGACACCACATGTTCGGACAACCACCAGGAATGGATCCACAAAAATTGCTTACTGTGATGTCGCATCAACCGTTCTCAACGAACTGCAAAATTATAATGACTGGTTTCAAACACATAGCCTAGCAATGGGGTCTATCCTGGACAGATACGAGGAAGAGGAAGGTGGCGAGGCGGCGGGGGGCTCCGGAGCCGCGGGGGGGGAGACGAGCGGCATCAGCATCAGCGTGTGCGTCAACACCAGCGGGAATGAGGAGCACGGGGTTCCGCCGCAGACCACCACGCTGCTCACTGTCAGTGACAGGAGACTGCCGCACCAGAGGTAACCCCCCTAGATATGTCAGCTTACGCACACTCTCAATCTTTATGAAAATCATTTAGGAACTGTGACCGTCAGGCATCCAAACATCCAAATGATCTGTACAAACCATACTACTGCAAAAGAACTCTAGCAAAAGGTTCGACCACTAAAAACATCACACCATCTAAGGGAGACCATTCGATGTTGCCGTCAGTGATTCGGCACATTAGTACATAGGGCTTTCATCCCGGGAATCTCGGTCTCGAAAATTTCGAGATTCTCGACGATTTTTGACATTTTCGAGACTCGAGACTTTCAGGTTTACAGTCCCGGGAATTTCGAGACTTTCGAGACCTACTTCAACAGTACTAAAAACTCGTAACGAGCACAAAACTCTACTAAACCAACCCTCATTTTTATCTGGTTAGGTACCATCAATGGGTGTGACAACAACAACACAAAATAAAGTTAATTCTAAACATAATGTAGTACAAAAATATTGCTTGTTGGCGCCATATTGACAGTGAGTGCGTTTCAGTGATAGGTGTTAGCAAATGGAACTAACTAAACTTAAATGGCTTGGTCAGGAAAATAGTTCATCCTTATCGTTCCGAGATATTTGCCGAGCTGATTGATTGAATGGCTGAATACCATTCAAGAAGCTAGTTAAACGGCACCGTTTAGTGAAAAGGCTAGGCTGTTAATTAAACGACTGATTAAACTAGTTGACTGTATGCGACAGATCCAAGTCATTTGCCTAGCTGTTTGATGAAATGGTTTATTAAGCTAGATGGCTGACACAGGCTAAAATATCGTGTACTTATATAATTGCTTATCCTGCTTCTAATTATCGCGCCATAATTGCCAGAATCCGATTTTTTTCGGTGGAAGTAAGCTAAATATTACATACCAAAGAGAGAAACTACTCTATCTATGTGTTGTCTGTCGAGTGTCAAGTAAAATACCATGTTTTATGGACTATACAGCTAGCCTATACGTGTGGAAACCAACATTGGAAACGGTCTCGAAAGTCTCGTTTTTCCCGGGATTTTCGAGACCGCACCGAGTCTCGATTTTTTGGTCCCGGGACGGCGCCATGTCTCGAGATTGAAAGCCCTAGTACCTACCCATACCAACAACAAATCTACCTTTTTTAATGTCTGTTATTGTCGTCCTCCAGGCATTCGCTGCGGAGATCGTCCGCGATCGACAGCCGCGAGCTCCCCTCGCCGCTGCAGCCCCTACTCGGCGACGACTGCGGCGAGGTCTCACTCCCGGTCCCAAGACAACCTTCCGGTAACTAGAACTAGCTATGTTGATGACGCTTCTCTAATAATGTTTTCTCATGTAATAGGCATTCAACTAATCATTTTTAGTAACAACCACATTGTCTCCAGTAACATTTTTGAAAGTTTTATGTGTAGCTATTCAATCACCATTAATGAAAAATAGCAAAATCATTTGTCTATTTTATTAATAAGCACAGTAGAGAATTACGATAATTAACAGACGTGATTGAAATGAGAACTCATGCTACGAGTACAATCAGTCAAAAAATAGTTAGTACCGCAGTGGCTTAAATCCATCATGAATATTGTAAAAGTACAATCGTGCAAAATTGTTTTGGAACGTGGACTTGCAATAATTAGTAGATACATAAATAGTGTCGGGCTATGTTAAAAAAAAGAAATAAAATCCTGAAACAATTTCATACATTAGTTTGACAGTGACACCCTCTATTACGTTCATAAAAAGCATTGTAGGAGTGTATTCGCGGATGACACCCTCGTAGGCGACACGAACGCGTCGTCCGAGCTGTCGCTGTCGCACATGGTGAGCGAGAGCCTGCCGCCGCGGCCGTCCATCGTGCTGGACTCGGCGCAGCTGCCGCGCCAGCGCTCCGCCGACCAGCCGCAGCAGCCGCAGCCCGACCGCAGCCCGCGCCCCGAGACCATGTGCTAGCGCAGAGGTAGGTCACGCTCTGCCACTGCACAGTGCACGATCTCACGGTCTACTAGCCGGTGACACGGGAGATGATAAACTTCCAGCAACACTCACTCACGTGAGTTAAACTACTCAGCAACACTCACCCACGTGAGTTAAACTACCCAGCAACACTCACCCACGTGAATTAAACTACCCAGCAACATTCATTCACGTGAGTTAACTACCCAGCAACACTCACCCACGTGAGTTAAACTTAACAACACTCAACGGGCGGCCACAAATCTCGCTCCGCTACGACTTTCCAATGCTCGTAGACGAGTCATCAGCGCTACGCCATCGGCTGCAACGGTAATGGTAGTATTAGCAGCAGATTGAAATTAAGCCGTAGTCGACATTAAAAACTCGACAATTATTATTGGTAGATACTAAACATGAACTTGCGAACAGCTATGTCGGAGTGTTCAGAAATAGCTGTAGTATACGTCGTCTCTTTGAATGGTCTTGATCATGAAAACAATATCTCCATTTTACGGAATAAATGAAATTATATGACACATATAAGTCTATGTTTCTCGTGCCGTTAGATTATCTACAAGCCACTCATTTATAATTATCATTTTAACACTAATATAGGTGTTGGTTTTGTGTGACTAATAATGGCAATTAACTATGTTGTTAACAAGAAAATGTATTAAACTTTTGACAATTTACACAGGTAAACTGCAGCGGCTTAATACATTCTGAAGCTTCCAAAGAAGATTAATTTAAAATGCCAGTAATATAAGCGTAAGTGTAGTAGACTCTACAATAAGGACTGAAGCGTTATGAAGTATTATACATTATTGTAATAACACCAAAAGTACTGTTAATGTTAGTTAGAACATTTTGAGACGATCCTTTTTCCGTTACATGGAGAATACCTTCTATTTGGAACCTCTTACACCTGTGGCACTACTTACTGTAGATATTTTGTTACTAAATACTAAATTGTTACCTACTAAATATTATATTCTTAACATTTTCACTATGGACTGACTTGAAATCAATTCTTGACTTCTTCATATCCTATATCTAGCACGTTTCGACACTGTACCTCTACGTAATTTGAGAAATCCTATTTTGATATTCGTTTTCAAAGTTGTTGTTGTTTAGAATCTTATATTTCAACTTTAAAGCGAGCAGTTCATATCAAACTTATTTTCTACCAGTGTACTTCTGTAATTCATATACAGAAAACTAGAGAATATTATTTCATGATAATGAAATTGACATAATAGGTACATTCGAATAATTTACACTTAACTACTGAATGAATTTCAATTTCGCTGTAAATAACAATGCTACGCGTTACTCTATTTATTACTCGTAATGTTTCATCTGTAGATACATGGTCCAATGCATGTCGTTTCGTATCTAATCTAAAAAGGTATCAGATCCTAATATTAGATCCTTTGATTTTTTTACATAATAATATGTCGTAAGTAAGTATGAATAAGGTATTTAATTCTAGGATCTGATATGTAATTAAATGTTGTAAAGAGTATCTTGTATAGATTAGTGATGATTCAGGCGTACTCGTAAGAGCTAAGGTAAAGACAAACGACAATACAAGTATAAGTGCTCACGATGTATAAATACTTACTGCTGACAGAGTGTAAAGCCTACCTCACACTGGCGTATTGTTGTCGCTAGATAATGTCGCAGGCGTTTATGCGATACCTGGTTTGTATAATTATTTATGTGTGCGCGCGACCACCCTATAACTATTATATCGCCGTGGTGTAAGTAGGACACTCACTGCGTTCTTGTGTCACGCTTTTTTGCAATCTATTTGTGTTAAACACACCTGCATCATTTAATTAATGTTAATAGGAGTCTAGAAATATTTGAAGATTCAAACGCAACTGTGTGGAAAAGCCGCGATATTATTGAGCGATGATTTTGCACCTGTGTGGTAGGCTGACGGTTAAACTTACGAAACGGAACTGACGTTAATGGTAGCGTTGATAGATAATGATGTTAATATTTTACTAGTGAACTATAAGGGACAGGTTTTGTATTGGATTCCACAGTCATATAATTACTGACGCAAATTACCCTTCTTTACGATTTACAATAAACTATTTTCGATTAAGGTTGCGCGGGCACTGATCACTATCTATAATTTTTTAAACGCATATAATTATTTTGCACGCATTATTTTTCGATCGCAACGAATTTAAATGTTTAATTTTGAATGTACGAATACCTGCCCATTTTATTGATTTTTTACACTCACTGAACAACATATCAGTTAGAATTTTAAAATAATGAAATAAACGATATTTTTAACGAGTATGTACTTAATTTCAATTGTTTTATGTATCAATTAATATGGTCATCACAATGTGTTCAATAATACCAAATATTCGTGCAAATGATTGACATTATTTTATATTTTTCAGTACAATTAAAGTATCTTTGTACAGTATTACCCAACTGATATGGCTTACCGATGTACCTGCGCAGAAGATGAATTTTCAAAGCGCGGGAAATGCTATTGACCGCTATTGCTCGGCAGCCGCCGCCATCTTAGCGAGCTTAGAGTGAGATGGAACTAACAGCTGCAGTGTATTATGAACCTTATAATAGTGGTCTTAGGTTGATTGTAAGTTTTAAGCATTCTTTCGTGAATCTTCGGACTATACTTTCTTTTCTGCGCGAACGAAGATTCACGACGTGCCTTATTAGTTGGGTACTAGTTTACATAGGTAGATAATGTGCATCATCCATCGGTGAAATTATTTATGTATAATAATAGGTTACTACAAAATAATATTGAAGAATAGCAGTTACTTACTACCTTTGGTGGAAATACACATAGGTGTAACGAATTGATTCCATATACATTTTGTTACGTAGCGTGGTTAGTAGGAAAGATTTTAGCAACATTTGACGAAGTTTGATATTCAATTTAATAAAAGCAATACAGAAGTAAGCATGTTCAAATTATTTTGACATGGCTTTTGTGGACAATGTAGAGAAGCAATATACATAGATTAATGTATATATGATTAATAATTATTATACTCATATACCGTCTTATTTATAGCAGAGTTTTTTACATACAAGTAGATGTGACATTTCGACTATTTATTTGACTATCTTTTTATGTGGTAGTGGGGAAACTCTTCTCTATCAATATTATTACATTTGTAAGTGACCAACGAAACACACCGCTTCTTAAACGGACATCATAATATGTTTGAAGCGTGCCCGTGATCTAATCTTTTTGCAACATATCAGATTTTTTTATATTACCTAATATGCATTAGAAACTCAACGAGACTCTGTTTAATGGAATATTGTTGTTATGATTATCTTTAAAAGATGTTACTAAGAGTTCTGGGCATTCTAAAAATGTTGAAAATGAAATATTATGTACTTAATGTAAATAAAGGTGTAAATATTTGTTATTGTCCTACTTAACAAATCGTTTTTTCATAGGCGGAATGACGCTTCCATACCAGATGCCGGCCCGAGCACAACCTTATCATAATTTTATAATAATAATTATTGTACCTACTTTGAATCTTTATCTCTAGCACATATTTTAATTACAATCGATTGTCCTTATTGGGAGTTTAGTTATAAATAATTCATCAATCTCTCAGAGTGATAGTCTACTTCGTCTGTGTTATGTACCTAAACATAATGTACAATAAAACAATAAATATATTTGTGATATTATAATAATACTTTTGTTTTTACTTTCCTTGTAGATAATATTATTCGAAGGCATAGGTACATACATTGAACAGAACAAAGGTTTTAATATTTTAAACTTTAATAAAACTCACATTTTTATTAAGTCGGCCTGTAATTTACGTATTTTTATTACGAACTGTGTTCATTAGGTGTTCTGGTATGTTGTATAACAGGGGGGTTATTATTTTGGCTTATTCCAGAAATCCCCTGGCAGTATCCCCTGCGCAGGGATTTGTCTTCAACTTCTCTAGTCTTTTTGCCTTGTGAATCTTTTTTTATCGAGGGTAGAAAAATAAAAATCGGTATTTAGGTGAAATCAAAAGACACGATGTACCTATCATACCTTATCGAGCGGGTATAAATACGGCGAAAAACGACAACTCGAGTGCAAAAATAAAATTGGACTGTCACGAATGGTAAAAGTCTGGCGAGAACATGAAAACGAACTGTAACAAATGGATAACAAGCATTTCTCCGGAACGTGCGGTGGGGCCGGGAAGGCTACAATAAATAAGGTGGCAAGTAGTTGGGAGTCGTCCGCCTTGCCCAATACTCGGTAAGTGCTTCTACATTGCCTCTCTATTCCACCTCGTACCTACTGTATTCCTGGCTTACTGGATACTTCTTTTGTTCAAATATTATTTATAACATTTGTATTACATGTTCGCTAGGTAGGTACCGAACCGATATCATTATGCCGAACGCAATGCGCGACTGTTTAAGGTCGGCTACATAGCGGGCTTCCGTAAAATGGGCGGTTTTTTGTCGAAAAGTTAAGGCGGGCTACATAGCGAGCTTCCGTAAAATCCGTCAAAATGTTAAGGCGTAATTACAAATAATTATAAGCCAGAAAAAATACAGTGTATAGTCAAGTGTTTCTGTTAGTAAATAAATCAATAATATTGGAATAAAGTTGTCTAGTATCTTGAGAAAAAAATTAACGAGAAAGGACCCGAAAAAAAATATATGGAATAGATTTTACGTTGCTATTATTTACCTACCTAGTGCTTACTTACAAGGTTAATCCATGACTTTAGTAACCACTATAGCGTAGCGTTTGTATTCTCTTTGACGCTAAAGATACATCCAGGTTGGACAAACTGGGATGAAATGATTGGGATACAAATAATTTCTCAAAGCCAGTTAGCTACCAACCCCAGCGAATCCCCTTGCAGGGTTTTCTGGCAGTAGCCCTTGCGAGCTAGCCCATTTTAGCATTCTAGACTTACCACAACATTTTACTACTTAACCTTGTTGACATTGTGATCAATGTATCCGATCTGAACATTTGATGGGTTCGGATGATCGGGTTTTATTCACCACATTACCTTTCCGTCAGGGTCACACAACAAGCATGTCTCAATCTAGACTGGCAACAAGTTATTTAATACTTAGGTACATGCACATGTTATGATGTAGGTATATTTTGTTACTCTGTGAGATATTATTATGTACCATTTGGTGCAGACATATTAGGGACATAGACGTTCGTGGCCCCATTTTCAAATATTAATGCTCGATTCATGTGAACACTTATGCGAGTACTCAGCTAGTCCAAAGTACTTCCCGCGGCCTAGTAACATTTTGCTTTTTACGCCGGGTCCCCTGCACACGTTACGACACAGGCTCAATAAATATAACAAACAAAAATGAGGACAAAATACGAACAGATGAAGTAACACGAAATAACAATAATACTAAAAACTTGAAATATTTATATCCATATCTTTTTAACCCCATAACCATAACTCTTATCTAATATCCATTAATAGCCTACCAATATATAAAAGCAGTCAAAATAAAACAGTTTTCGGAGTATTAATTATTATTATTAATGAATCATGATCTATCTCCAATTTCAAGCTTCATAAAGACATTTCCGTATATTTTGAAAACCACACTGCGGGCAGTTGTATTCTGGCTGACACGATCCAGCCGGCTGACTACTGCGAGACGAGAACAGGCTGTTGGACCGAAGCAACCTGAAACTGGGATACTTGGGTAGCATCAACTTCTGCCTTTTCAGAATCACCCTGCGAGAGCAGATCATAATATATCTCATTCTTTAGCGATTCCGTCTCAAGACATGGAAGTCAAAAAGGCGGAGGAGCATACCCAAAAAGAAACCGAACTAGGTCACCCCACCACACATGCTCCGGCGAACATCGGAGACGGACCCAATATGACAACCTCTCCGGGCACGAGCAAAACCAGAGCGCACAGAAGCAAGCCAGAACTCATCACCATTCTGCGGCCGACCTTGCAAAGAAAGTCTAAAGTCAGAGCTAAAGAAACTATAAAAGAAATTGCAACAGGCAAAATGCCTAAATACAAGCCGGTGTCTCTAATTTCGAAACCGCAGGGAGTGAAAGGGCTTTACCATACTTGCTGAATACTTCTTCAAAAATAAATTAACGATGTAAATTATATAAAATCTTCACTTGAAAATGCAGTCATATTTTGTCTGAGGCAAAAAATTATGACATAAAATTGTATTTCATCTGTCTAAAATGTATCTTACTAATATTATAAAGCCGAAAGTTTGTGAGTGTGTGTGTATGTGTGTATGTTTGTTACCTCTTCACGCTCAAACGGCTGGACCGATTTCGATGAAATTTGGTATAGGGGTAGATTGGACCTATGAGACGGACATAGGCTATCTTTTGTCTCAAAAAATAATCTCGAAGGGGATGAAATAGGGGTTGAAAGTTTGTATGGGGAATCCATAATTCTTCAAGTTAGGGATCTGAAAATTCTTATTTAGGCTTTTGGTAATAAATAAATAAATACGGGTTTCAGCTTTTTTGCAAAATCATCCCTAAAGGGGGAAGAGTGCGGGGAGGGGAGAAGAAGAAAGGAGGAGAGTGGGGGGAAAGGGGAGAGTGGGGGGGGGAGTAGATGGTAGAGTGGGGGGAGAAGAGGGTAGAGTGGGGAGAAAGACGGGGAGAGCGGGAAGAAAGAGGGGAGAGTGGGGGATAAAGAGGGGAGAGTGGGGAGAAAGAGAGGGGAGAGCAGGGAGAAAGAGGGGGAGAGTGGGATGAGAAAGAGGGGAGAGTGGGGGAGAAAGAGGGGAGAGTGGGGAGAAAGAGAGGGGAGAGCAGGGAGAAAGAGGGGAGAGTGCAGGGAGAAAGAGGGGAGAGTGGGTTGAGAAAGAGGGGAGAGTGGGGGGAGAAAGAGGGAAGAGTGGGGAGAAAGAGGGGGGTGGGGAGAACGAGGGGAGTGGGGAGAAAGAGAGGGGGAGTGGGGAGAAAGAGAGGGGAGTGGGGAGAAAGAGAGGGGATAGCGGGGAGAAAGAGGGGAGAGTGGGGGACAAAGAGGGGATAGTGGAGGGAGAAACAAAGGAGAGTGGGGGGAGAAACAGGGGAGAATGGGATGAGATAGAGGGTAGAGTGGGCGAAAGAGAAGGGAGAGTGGGGGAGAAAGAGGGTAGAGTGGGGAGAAAGAGAGGGAAGAGCGGGGAGAAAGAGGGGAGAGTGGGGGAAAGAGAGGGGAAAGCGGGGGGAGACAGAGGGGACAGTGGGGTGAGAATGAGGTAAGAGTGGGGTGATAAAGAGAGTAGAGTGGAAAAAAGGGGAGAGTGGGGGGAGAAAGAGGGAGAGTGGGGGAGAAAGAGGGTAGTGTGGGGGGAGAAAGAGTGGAAAGTGGGGGAGAAAGAGGGGGAGAGTGGGGGTATAAGTAGGGGAGAGTGGGGGAAAATAGGGGAGTAGAGGAAGAGGGGAGCGGGGGGGGAAATAGGGAAGAGGGGAAGAGGGGAGAGTGGGGGGAGAGAGAATTTGGTTCGCAGATAGGTTATCTTCTAATTTAGGACATAGGCTACGAACATATTATTAAGTCATCATCATAATCATCGCCGTTTTCTATCAATGCGATAAAAACTGTGAAAAACTACCCAATGTGCGTAAAATTTCGTATGTAGATAGGTTATCCCACAACTTATGACTTAGGCTTTAATTCATCATCATCATCACCACCGTTTTGCATCAGTGCAATAAAAACTGACAAACTACCCCATTGGCATGAAATTTGGTATTTTTATAGCTTATATTATACTAGCTGATACCCGCAACTTCGTTCGCATTTTTATATAAAATGTAAACTGTTTAGAAAATCAATTGATGTCGCGGGAAACAGTTATAGGTAAGAATATATCTGTCTCTTTCTCTCTCCCTTTTCCTCTATCTTTCTCCCTCTCTAGCTCTTTTTCTACCTTTCTCCCTCTTTCGCTCTTTCTATCTCTCTTCCTCTACCTCCATCTCTTTCCCTCTCCCTATATATCTATATCTTTCCCTATCTTTCTATCATTAATATCCTTCTCCACTCTCAATCTCTTGCATTCCCTCTCCCTGTCCATCTCATCCATTATATTTATTTCCCTCACCCTCTCCATCTATATCTCTTCCTTTCCCTCCTTCGCTCACTCCCTCTCCCTCTATTTCTATATATTTCGCACTCAATCTCTCTCACCTATTTCCCCCCACTCTCCCCTCCTTCTAGCCCCACTCTCACCGCTTTCACTCCCACTCTCTACTCTTTCTCCCCCCACTCTACCCTCTTTCTCCCCCACTCTACTCTCTTTCTCCCCCCACTCTCCCCTTTTCTCCCCCACTCTCCCCTCTTTCTCCCACCACTCTCCCCTCTTCCCCCCACTCTTCCCTCTTTCTCCCCCCACTCTCCCCCTCTTTCTCACCCACTCTCCCCTCTCTTTCTCCCCACTCTACTCTCTTTCCCACCCCACTCTCCCTTCTTTCTCCCCCCACTCTCCCCTCTTCCCCCCCACTCTTCCCTCTTTCTCCCCCCACTCTCCCCTCTACCCTCATACCCCACTCTCCCCTCTCTATCTCCCCACTCTACCCTTTTTCTCACCCCACTCTCCCCTCTTTCTCCCCCCACTCACCCCTCTTTATCCCCCCACTCTCCCCTCTTTCTCACCCCACTCTCCCCTCTTTCTCACCCCACTCTCCCCTCTTTCTCCCCCCACTCACCCCTCTTTATCCCCCCACTCTCCCCTCTCTTTCTCCCCACTCTACTCTCTTTCTCACCCCACTCTCCCCTCTTTCTCACCCCACTCTCCCCTCTTTCTCCCCCCCCTCTAACCTTTTTCTCACCCCACTCTCCCCTCTTTCCCCCCCCCACTCTCCCTTCCTTTCCCCCCACTCTGTCCGCTTTCTCCCCCCACTCTCCCCTCTTTCTCCCCCCACTCTAACCTTTTTTGCACCCCACTCTCCCCTCTTTTTCCCCCCACTCTCCCCTCTATTTCCCCCCACTCTTCCCCCCACTCTACCATCTACTCCCCCTTTCCCCCCACTATCCCCTTTCCCCCACTTTCCCCCCACTCTCCCCTTTCCCCCTTTCTCCCCCTCCTCCCATCGCACTCTCCCCCCTTAATTACTTTCCAATTTAAATTACGATCCGTTTAGCCGTTTATTGTGGTCCGTAGGGGGTGCATCTAAAGAATACCTCATAATTTCAACCCCCTTGCTTTTCCCCCTTTAGGGATGATTTTGCAAAAAAGCTGAAACCCGTATTTATTTATTTCTTTCCAAAAGCCTAAATAAGAATTTTCAGATCCGTAACTTGAGGAATTATGGATTCCCCATACAAACTTTCAACCCCTATTTCATCCCCTTCGAGATTATTTTTTGAGACAAAAGATAGCCTATGTCCGTCTCATAGGTCCAATCTACCCCTATACCAAATTTCATCGAAATCGGTTCAGCCGTTTAGCCGTGAAAAGGTAACAAACAAACAGACAAACAGACAGATAAACAGAGTTACTTTCAGATTTATAATATTAGTATGGATTATTACCTTATACCCCAACTTACACATACACAGTGGCCTAAAAACTGTGAAATAGTACCTTAATTCGCATAAAATGTATTATGCAGATAGTTTAGAGACACAATATAGGCTACAAATCATCATCATCACCATCATCATCACTGTATATTTGTCCATCAGTGCGATAATAACTGTGAAAAACTACCTAACCTCTGTATTTTCTCTGACACAATGTTACAAGTCGTATCTAACATCCACCGCCCCATAGGTTTTATAATGTGAAACGCGGGTGACACCGCGGGGCGCAGCTAGTATAATATATGTAGTTGTTTTCTGTCCATTTTCATATATGAAAAGAGTTTAGTCAAGTTCTCTAGAAAGAGTTCTGCTGTAAAATTTAAATGTAAAATCAACTATTCAGCCACGAGATTGCGATATCATCGATATTGCACTGGATATTGCAAGGCTGATAATAATAGTAAAACTTTACCCGTTATTTTATAAAAAAACACACCAATAGTTTGTAATTATATTATTAACACATTAAACTTAAAAAAATATAAGTAAAATAAGGCGTTATAATTAATTTCAAGCGGACAACCTTTTAGTACGTTTTATTTATTTACAAACCAAACATATGAATGTCCGTTTACTTATGGGACGAATGTACGTCTCAGTTTTGATTTAAATCCGAGTTATTTAAGCGTAGAAGAAGTCGTGGTCGATATCAAAATGGTTTCTCGTTGACAACTCCGATGCGATGTTGGCAGGGATTTTATCTGAAACAAAAATAATTATACATACCTTTTGGAAATTTCCGATAAGTACAGTAATTGCTACGATAGCACAGACAGATAGATACGTAATATGTTAAACTTATGATTACACGTTTAAGGTATGTTTATGTCTAGTCTAGAGGTCGAAGCGCCGAGACAGTTGACGAAGTGTCAAGACAGTTCATGATGTGCCGAGACAGTTCACGATGTGTCGAAGCAGTTCATGATGTGCCGAGACAGTTCACGATGTGTCGAAGCAGTTCATGATGTGCCGAGACAGTTCACGATGTGTCGAAGCAGTTCATGATGTGCCGAGACAGTTCACGATGTGTCGAAGCAGTTCATGATGTGCCGAGACAGTTCACGATGTGTCGAAGCAGTTCATGATGTGCCGAGACAGTTCACGATGTGTCGAGACAGTTCATGATGTGTCAAGACAGTTCATGATGTGTCAAGACTGTTCATGATGTGTCAAGACTGTTCATGATGTGTCAAGACTGTTCCTGATGTGCCGAGACAGTTCACGAAGAGCTGACACAGTTCATGAGTGCAACCCTCGGTAAACGCCGGGGGTTAAAATAAAAATAGAAAACACCAAGAACTAACCATTACACCTGTAAACGAGATTGGACCAGATGATCATCTCCTGGGAGAAGCAGAAGACGCCCAGCCGGCCGCCCTTCAGCGTGAAGTCGTACACGTTCCCCGAGTCCGCCACCTGGCGGTTGTTCTCGTACACCTTCAGCCGGATGAGCCCCAGCCGCGGCCGGTGCAGCAGCCGCCAGCGGTACGCGGTCTTCTCCCGCCAGCCCACGTTGCGGGGGTCCTTCCACAGCAGGGTCACCTGGGACCGAACGCGGGCGTTGTGGGCCTCTAGTGTCAGGGCTTATCAGGCCGTGACCTAGATTACCAAGCCCTCTAAAGCACATGAATAATGAAAGTCATGGGTGCGAGGCTGAAGATCTAACCTGGCATCGTTGGATTCTAAAGCGGACAAGTTACGATTCGGCCACCGTAGCCAAAAACGAAGCACAGTATGCAGGTAAAAAAACTAAAAGAAGCACCTCCTGGCTCCATCGCTGCTACCGACATTGGGCTTCCAGATCGGACGTCCAGTAGATTGAACATGGGGACGAGGATCTGGTGATGGAGCTGGGAGGGGGGGAAGGTGGTACCGTGAAGCGCGGTTCATCGTTATTCCCCACGGAGACAGCTGGTGTGGTCAGGGGAGGGTGATAGTGGGACTCAGAAGCGCAATTCCTGGTTTGTCTCCATGGCGACTGGTCTGACCTGGTCAGGGGAGGTGGATAGTGGTACTCTGGAGAGCGGTTCCTGGTTTGTCCCTGGGAGAGTGGTCTGACCTGGTCGGGCGTGGATTCGGTGTTCCACAGCGCGTTCCGCATGGTCTTCCCCGGGCCGGTCTTGGAGTGCACCAGCTTCAGCTGTATCCCGGGCTCCGCCACGGCACGGAACGGCGACGTCTGCCAGTACGTCTGCGAGTTCTTCTTCCACATCACCACGTAGAACCGCTTGTTGTTCTGGTACCTACATTGTTATCGTTTCTTCATTTCGGTGCAAACACCTTATAATCAGGACACTCGTATCGATTTGAGAAACTCCCTTTTCAAATTCATCGTCTGAACTAACATCTTCGCGTGATATCGAAGTTTCAGGTTCCAGGAGAAGGAAACTCTGTCGACTCTACCAGTGTTGCGGAATTTGGAATATCTATATATATAAAAGCCAAAACTGACTGACTGACTGACTGACTGACTGACGATCAACGCACAGCTGAAACCACTGGGTCTAGAACCATGAAATTTTGCACAAATACTTCTTATGTGACGTAGGCGTGCACTAAGAAAGGATTTTTGAAAATTCAACCCCTAAAGGGGTGAAAAGGGGTTGCAAAGTTTGTATGGAGCAAGGTGTTTTCTTGGTCTGATCAACTTCAAACTTGGCATTTATATTCTTTAAAAGATTTAATTAAACACTTATTTCATCGTTTTTTAATATTTAACCCCCAAAGGGGTAAAAAGGGGTTGCAAAATATTTTACATCAGATTTAGTTCGACATTGAAATTTTACATAAATATTTCTTAAGTGATGTAGGTGTGCACTAAGAAAGGATTTTTGAAAATTCAACCCCTAAGGGGGTGAAAAGGGGTTGCAAAGTGTGTAGGGAGCAACGTGTTTTCTTGGTCTGATCAACTTCAAACTTGGCAGTTAAATTATTTTAAATATTTAGTTGAACACGTGGTTCATAGTTTTTGAATATTCAACCCCTAAAAGGATAAAAGAGGGTTGCAAAATATTTTTCTTCAGATTTATTCCGAAATTAATTTTTTTCACAAATATTTCTTAGTGACGTAGGTGTGCTCTAAGAAAGGATTTTTTAAAGTTCAACCACTAAGGGGGTAAAAAGGGGTTGCAAAATTTGTATGGAGCAACGTGTTTTCTTGGTCTGATCAACCTTCGAATTAAATTCTTTAAAAAAATAATTTAGCACCTGTTTCAGCGTGTTTTAACATCAATCCCTAAAATTTAGACAGGAAATGGTAGATTTTGGTAGAAGATGGTAGATTTAGGTAGGTAATGGTAGATTGTTGTAGGGATTGGCTGATTTAAGTAGGAAATGGTAATATCGGTAGGAAATGGTAATGTCGGTAGGAAATGGTAATGTCGGTAGAAAATGGTCGATTTTGGTAGGAAATGGTAGATTTTTGGTACAAATGGTAGATTTTGGTAGAAAATAGTACATTCAGAAAGAAAATGGTAGATTTTCATTTTAATGGTAGATTTATATAGAAAATGGTAGATATAGGTATGAAATGGTAGATTTTGGTAGGAAATGGTAGACTGTTGTAGGGGTTGGGTAGATTTAGGTAGGAAATAGTAGAAAATAGAAGATTCAGAAAGAAAAGGTAAGTTGTCGTAGAAAATTGTAGATTTCAGTAGGAAATGGTAGTCTTTGATAGATTCTGGTAGAAAATTGCAGATTTTAGTAGTAAATGTAGCTTAGTAGCTTTTGATAGATTATAGTAAAACATTGTACATTGTAATTTTGGTAGAAAATGTAGGAAATGGTAGATTTTATTATAAAATGGTAGATTTTTGTATAAAATGGTAATTTTGGTAGAAGATGGTGGATGTCGTATGTCGGATATGGGATGGCGATGTTGATGTCGAAGTCGAGGTCGATAACCTGAATTACTAACGGACCTATCGCTGAATGTAGAAACCCGAAACTTGGAGGGTGTGTTCTTTGTATGACGTAGACATCCGATAAGAAAGGATTTTCCGATATTCTACCTCTCAGGGCGTGAAAAAGAGGGGGAAAGTTTGTATGGGACAACGTGATTCCTTGGTCAAACTTGGCATTTTTATTATTTGAAAGATTTAATTAAAGATGTATTTCATCGTTTTTTAATATACAACCCCTAAAATTATAAAAAAGGATTGCAAAATATTGTCATCAAATTTAATTCGAAATCCGTATTAAAACACGGAACATAGACAGACAAGGTAGAACTTTGATATGTTTGAATACTTTTTAGTATTATTTGAATACTTCTTAGGAACTTTCTCAACCCCATTCATACTGTGCGTCAATCAACTGTTCATCCATACTTGAAAGTAACTCTTTTTGTTTCTTCGTTACCTTTTCACGGCTAAACGGCTGAACCGCATTCGATGAAATTTGGTAAAGAGATAGGTTGTACTTTCGAGACGGACATAGGATACTGTTATCGCGATATAATGTAGCCCGCGCGGACGAAGTCGCGGGCAACAGCTAGTCATATTATAAGTATGCAGCCACGGATTGGAAGACGCAGTGTAGATAGGCCTCCCATTAGATGGGCCGACGACATCAAAAGAGTCGCAGGCGACCGGTGGATGCAAGTGGCAAATTGTCGGTCGGTGTGGCGGTCTAAGGGGAAGGCCTATGTTCAGCAGTGGCCGTCTTCAGGCTGATGATGATGATGGTGATGATTATCATTATCAGCCTGAAGGCGTCCACAGCTGCACATAGGCCTCCTCCTTAGACCACCACCACCATTTGGCTCAGCATCATCATCAGCCTGAAACACTGATACATCAACCGTAGTTTGTATTCGAACGTACCCAAACACGAATCCGACGTAGTCGTCGTCGATGGGCGTGTCCACGAACAGCGTGCCCTCGAAGTCGACGCCGGCGAAGTGCTCGTACCCGACGGCGAGGCCGGGGTCCGAGTTCAGGGTCTGCACGATCTCCGCGCCGAGGTTCGCGATCTCCCAGCGCGGGTCCTGCTGCGACTCGCCCTCGGGGTCCAGCCGGACCGTCATGTAGTTCCTGGGGGGCAAACGAAATGGAAGTCTTTGTTGGAAGTAGATAATAGTATACTTTCACAGGTGTCGCATCACACCTTTTATCTGTTTTCTATTGTATGTCTAGTGGATTTTCGAGTATTCTATTTTTGCAATACCCGTATTGACTTTGTATTATCTGTATTAAGCTAGAGTTTCCATATAGATTTTGATGTTCCTTATTCAAATCTCGGTATTGTCCTTGGGAGTTTCATACAAAATTCCAATGACTTGCTTTACAGTATTTGATAGTTCTTCAATGTTTACAGTTGAGGATGAATGTCGTGTAAGGAGACATTGTCGAGCATGGTAGTGGTATGAAAATCCATTATCAAAGGGTATATTTAAAAACAAAATATGATAAAGTAAATTAACGAGTAATTACCTAATGGTAGTTTCAGTTTGAAAAAGGATGTAATCTCGGATAGGAAAAGGAAACTCCACGTCAACTAAGTAATAAATCCAAGGTCGTACCTGAAGTCAGTGCGATAGATTCGCGAGTTGTTGGGGCAGTTGTCGATCTCATTGATGACTTTGTCTCCATCGAAGTCATTGTCACACGCGTCCCCTACGCCGTCATCTGCAAACAACACTCTTTTACTCCTCATAACTATCAGTTTTCTTCGATGTCAGTATTGTTGTCGTTGACGATGAGAATGCGTTGTCGCCATCGTCACCTTTGTCGTTGTCACATTTGTCGTTGTCACATTTGTCGTTGTCATCTTTGTCGTTGACGCCTTTGCCGTTGTCATCTTTGTCGTTGTCATCTTTGTCGTTGTCGCCTTTGTCGTTGTCGCCTTGTCGATGGTCATTGTTGTAGAGACAATGCTTACTGTTAGAGTCCCGCTGGTCCCGGTTCGGCACGAGGGGACAGTTGTCGTCGACGTCGGGTATGCCGTCGCCGTCGTCGTCGTCGTCGCACGCGTCCCCCTTGTCGTCGCCGTCGACGTCTTGCTGGTCGCTGTTAGGGATCAGGGGACAGTTGTCGAGTCCATCTTGAATGCCGTCTCTGGAAGATATGAAACGAAAAGTTGTATATAATTTATTTTAAGTCCAAACTCTGTATTAGTCACTTTCATGTTGGTCTGTCTGTAGTTCCGGATGGAAACTTGCAACTTAAATTTTGCGCACTCCTTGATCAGTTATCTGGCTAAACTCATACAATGTATGAATTAAATTTCATTCTAAAACTCATTCAAGTCACATGAAACACGCGGTTTTTATAGTTATTTTCTTAATGCTAATACGAGTAGATATACTTCATTTGAGTAAACTCTTTCACAATATGAATCCAGTATTCCTTTTTACACTCACTGATCTCTATCTACATCGCTGTCGCACGCGTCGCCCACGTTGTCTCTATCGGCGTCCTCTTGTGACGGGTTCCGCACGCGGGGACAGTTGTCACACGCGTCCCCCTTCCTGTCCCCATCCATGTCTTCCTGTCCCGGGTTGTATTTGAGGGGGCAGTTGTCGGCCTCGTTGAGGATACCTTTTAAAAAAAAAAGTTAGTGACGTTTACTTTTATAACTTTAAAATTTTGCTAAATGCACAAACTGTGCGAAGCCGAAATCTGTAAGCCATGGTTAATAAAAAAGCCAATAACAAAAAAAAATGGTCCCAGTAATACCGTCGTTGTCCATGTCGGGGTCGCACACGTCCCCGAGCCCGTCCCGGTCGCAGTCCTCCTGTCCCGGGTTGTACCGCCGGGGACAGTTGTCGCACGCGTCGCCTCGCTTGTCGCTGCGGTCGTCGTCGCGGTCCAGCTGGTCCGAGTTCGCGACTAGGGGACAGTTGTCCTGAACAAAATAATGAAAGAGATTATGATACTTAAAGCAGTGAACAATTTTGAATAATTTGCCGACCGAGTAGTGTTGGTCGCTTTGTTGTATCCCACCTAGTTCGCGTCTTCCTGTCCCGATTTGAACACGTTTCCATAACTGTCCCATTTATGGTTCACAATACATAATAATACATCTCACCGGTAGATTGGGTATCCCATCGCCATCGGCGTCGAGGTCGCAGGAGTCCCCGATCCCGTCTTTATCGGCGTCTTCCTGTCCCGAGTTGGAGACGTCGGGACAGTTGTCCGCCTCGCAGGAGGGCTCGCTGCAGGGCAGTTTGTGATCCGGGAACCCGTCGATGTCCCTGTCCCGCCCGCACACAGTGCCGTTGCCGGCCCACCCCGTCTACGAAATGTATTGAACTCGTGTTCAAGAATGTTATTTATTTATGTGTAATGCAGCAAGTATACCTAAGCATAGAATATTTTTATATACCTATAAAAAGAGATAGTTTCTCTATTTTTACATTAGAGCGAGATGTCAGATCGGGAGTTTGTTTGACATTTCGTGTCGGGTGACCTATTGAGTACCAACAAAGTAACAACGCGGACGAAGCTATCGCTTTGCATACAGTTCCACTTGTCTTGCTTCGATGCAGCCGTTTGTATGGAGTATCCTAAGAGAACAGGAAGTGTATAGACTCACCGCGCAGACGCACTTGTACCCGTACCCGCAGACGGCGTTGTACCGGCGGCACTCGGCGGGGTCGCAGCGCCGCGCCAGCGCCCCGGCCTCCGCGCACGCCCGCGTCGTGTTCACGTAGTAGCCCCCGCCGCACGGCACGCACGTGTACGCGCCCTGCCGAGGGAGGATCCGTTACTCGGGGGCTTCTCGGACACTGAGCTGCGAGTCGGGCTCGGGGGGTGTCGGGGAGTTCCCGAGAAACGGTGGGCACAGAGCCTCACAGTGATATCTGCAAGCTCTTGCCTTCCTGGAGGACATCGTGTGGCTGCAATAGCCATCACCACCCAACATCACGCAAAAACGGCCGACTATTCGGCCTAGTTGCGGAAAAGTGGCCCGTTCACCAAGTACCAAGAGCCTCGCAGCTGGTCCTACTATCTTCACTCATGCTTCCCCCTTCGTATCCACACGAACTCACCGGAGTGTTGACGCAGAGCCGCCCCCGGTTGCAGCTGGCCCCGCCGGTGGCGCACTCGTCTATGTCCACGCAGCGCTCCCGGCGGGTGTCCCGCCCCGCCCCGCGCCAGCCCTGGCTCCCCTCGTACCCCGGGGGGCACGCGCCGCACACGAACCCCCCGTCCTCGTTCTGGCAGGAGACCAGTTCGTCGCACGGCCGGATGAGGTCGCACTCGTCTATGTCCACACAGCTATAGTCTGGGGGAAAAACTACTATTTAAATACATATTTAAGAGTACAGGATAATCGTTCTGTATTACAATGATTGAAAGAAGAAGATAAAAAGAAGAGGGTTACAGGCTGTGATCCGTCTCCGAATCTCTTAGATCCGTCTCCGAATCTCTTAGATCCATCTCCGAATCGCTGTAACTTCTAGCCACACGGCACTAAATCTAGAATCTAACAAGAAAAGTGGAAATTCCAACTCTGAAAATCAGTACTAATATTCTAACTCCCAATATAAACTCCCTGCTGAGTTTCTGACTTTGAGGATAGTTTTTCCACCACAACTCCTCAACCTTACTCAAGCATCGGAGGAGTCCACTTACCATTCCACTGGTACCCTTTAGCGCACTCCTCGCACTCATAGTACGGGCTGGAGGCTTTGGGTATGCACCTCCGCTCCCTGCACGGGTTCCTGTCGCAGACATGTTGGCACTGCTGGCCGTTGCCGACGTAGCCGGACGGGCACTGCCCGCAGCGAGGCCCCGATGCGGTTTCAGTGCATTCTACGCCTGAAAGTTACGATTTTGATGATGAGCTCGCTTGCTTGGGAGAGATCCGGGATTGGAATAACCCATCACTCTTTCTGATGGATGTTTAGATATTTCAAGACTCCCGTCACAATAAATGACCGCACCATAGAAAATTATACAGCACTCAGTAACAGCTAAGAGAGGAATGACATAGGCAGATACCGAAGAAATATGAAATACCTTCAAATTATAAATACGCCCTCTCTCTCTCTCTCATTTTTAAAACCGTAGCCCCACACTAGGATTGCTCCTGTATTGTGGGTACCCGGCTTACAGACATAGAACTTCACATACACATCACAAGACCAGAAACAAGTATCTTTGGATCGCACAAATATTTGTTCCGGGCGGGAATCAAACCCTTTACACCTACCGCAGCAGACCGATTGCTCAGTCACTACGCCAAACGTGACATACTTGTGGTAAGCTATGAAAACAACCATGACTATATTAGAAGCCGTGATACTACATACCTTGGAAGCAAGTGTCCGCTCGACACGAGACCCTGTAGCAGTCCTGGCCGTTACCGTGGTAGCCGGAGGGGCAGGAGCCGCAGCGGAAAGTGCCATCAGGCAAGTCTTGGCATGGAACACCTTGCAACAGAATAAGATAACAACATTGCACTCCAAGACTGGACGGCCTTTTAATGGGACTGTTGGTGATACTTCAACACCGCTATCACTGGAACAGCTGCCAATGCAAGAGTACTTATTGCAATATGAGGAAGCTTCAAGGTCTTGGGTACATGCTGGCAGATCACACACCAAGACTGACCCCCGTACCGTCCTTACCTCCAAATTTCTTTCGCTCCACTTAACGTCACTTGCCTGTTTTGGTAATGTTAGCTGGCAAAACTTCCTCCACTCGGTAATTCCTTGACAATAATCCTCTTACGAAGGAAACAAACCACCTGTCAGCTCAAGGTACCTCGCGACGTACCTTGAAGATTCCTCGAAGCCGCATCTCTACGACCATTTGTGTAATAATGGAGTACCGATGAACCTCGAAAGTTCAACTAACGATACCAAATATGAGGATCTTTTGGGGCGAGTTTCGAGGTCCCCCAGCAAAGTTCGAGTGAAAGGAATTTGGAGGTAATTGCTAACGATACAGGGGGTAAACACTGTCATCTACACATAAGCGGAATAAGTTCTTTAGGCAGGGTAAAGGTACCAGCACCACTGTTCAAACACTGCAGCACTCACTTCCTCCAAAGCAAGGGTTGGAGCTGCAAGCGGAGCGGCAAGTCTGCCCGTCGCTGGTCTGCCGGCCGGGACACCGCACGCACCGATAGCCCTGCTCCGAGTCCACGCACCTCTCCACTGCAAACAGCATCATTCTACTATGACCAGAAGCTCTTCCACCAATAAGGTCTGCTAAAGTATGACTGAGCATTATACCATTTTACTTTTCTTGTGAAAGACTATAGATATTTTCACTCGGCAAGATAACCATGTGAATAGCTGAAGCGCTTATTTATTTTCTTTTTTCATTTGTTTTTTTTTTAAACGATGCCGTACACTAGGTTTGCTCCTGTGTCGTGCGTGGGTACCGTTTACAAACATATAATTTCACATACACATAACACCCAGACCAAAAACAAATATACTCGCTTGTCAAAGTTTACCTGGCTCTTCTTCACTAGTCTAACTACGTTGCAATTCCTAAAGCTGAAACACATCAGGAGTCCTTCTGTCAGATAGAGAATATGGTAAACAATGAATGTTAGCTAGGTTCTTATGTTAGTGTAAATACAGTAGATTATGCAACGTACCTCCAGAACACGGCCTCCGGTTACACGTGACGGGCCGGCACCGCCTCCCGTCCCCCTCCGTGCCGGCCGGGCACGCGCCGCACGCGACGCCGGTCGCTGTGTTCCTACACTCCACACCTACAAGTGGATTATTCTGCTTTACGCCTATCTTTGGATAATAATTCTACACCGTTTCCCGTTTTAGAGAAGTCTCCAGAACGTTTGAACATCCACGTTCAACAATTAGGTGGTACCATATAAATTTAAGTACCGGTCTTACCACAAAATATTTAAACTACAGTTAAATAGATGAGTCTAAATATTTTCTCCACAAATCGACGTCTAATCCCCGCTTTAACTAACTCTATAAGAAATTTACAAGTGACATAATTAGATTTGCCAGGATTGAGTAAGAAAACGCGAGTGGAAGACTTCGATTTTGTCGAACGTAATTTTAGAAACCTGCGTTTAACTCTGGTCTAATCATTTGTGGTAAAACCGTACATGTTCCTTGGAAAATCAGCGTAACGCTAAGGCGAGTCCAAAAAATCAGTGAATATGTGAAACTATATTTTACTTACCCATTGATCTTATTAAAGTAAATAAGATCTTTGCCAATATAGCAGTATTATGTCTGCAACAAAACTTTTCATCTGAAAATTGTTTCTTGTTCATCTCTTGTTTCAGTCGAAAGTCAGATAAGCAAAATATCTTTATAGGAGTTTAAATAATATATTCACGCAGCTGTGTAAATTACAGATCTTTTTTTGGGATTTCAAATGAAGTCCTCAGACATGTTAATGAGAGACTTTCTCAGATTCAGTTCATGAATATGATGAGCTTTTTCTCGAGCTTTAATAAACTTTTTAGCGCTAAAGAGATAATTTATCACGTCGAGTATTGAGTAAAATCCGCTGTAATAAATGGTCTTACTTACCTCAGTCAGAACTCAATAATTAGGTATGTATTTCAAATGTAACCTATTATCAGAATTTAAGTATTTGTTCTAATATATTACTTGCTGATTATTTTCGACAATCTGGTACTAAACTTACATTCAATGCTGCTATTATTGTGAAAACTCTTTATCAGTGAAGATTTTCAGCCTGAAGAAATAACTGAATTCCATCGTGTTAAACTTTTTATAGAACGCAAATGACTGGTAATATTTTATCGGAGAAACTTTTAATGTATTCCGTGGTGCTGCCTACAGAGTTAAGTGTCCCCACTGATTTTTCGTCCTCGCCAGAATTAGCGTCCATTCATTCACAGAATAAGGTTAATCAAGCAACTTGACTTTCATTTATGCACGAATAACGCACGTGGGTGAGACTCTGAACTCTGTAGGCAGACGTATCTGATAGGTACCGTAGAAATAAAACTCGGTATTATAGCACGCAAGTGATTTAATCAAAACCCACACAAGTTGCTTGATTTACCTTATACAATGGTCGTAAAACTCCTTTAAACTAACCACGATTATGGAATTTTATGTAAAACATTAAACTATATCGTAATTCTAAAAGTTACTTCTTCTTACATGTTAAAGATACTGGTAATAATGAAAATTACACGCAATAATAAGGAATTTAAAAAAACAGCAGTCCAACCTTCGAGAATAACTAAACCGAACAAACAAATCAGCAGTCAACTCAACTACCGTCTTACTACAAAATATTTAAACAAGAGTTGAACAGCTGCGTCTAAATATTTTCTCCACAAATCGACGTCTAACTCTCACTTTCTCTAACTCAATAAAAAATTCATAAGTAAAATAATTGAGAGTAAAATATTGAATAAGACAACGCAAGTGATAGACATAGATGGAACGAAATTTTAGGAACATCTGTTTAACTCTGGTTTAAATCTTTTATGGTAACCGGTCTAAATCGAACACAAGACAACACGACCATACAAAAGCGAAATAGAGGAAGATAAAGATGATGAACCGGTTTCAAAGGTAACTGATCATCAAAACTGACGGCTAAAAGGACTAGTAACCCTGATAGCAGGAGTTCCCGGTGCATCTCTCCACCGGCGGAGGCGCCGGCGCTCTGTTGCAGCACTGAGCCAGGCGCTTCGTCAGGTCGTCGATGGTGGCCTTCTGTTCCGCCACCTCTCGACGCAAGAACTCTATGGTCTGCCGGAGTAGAGTCAGCTGACGGATCACTTCGTCTAGAACAAAATGTGGAGATTAGAAACACTAATCTGAAGTCTCTACTATAATTATACGTGATACGTGATACTATGGAACTTCGTGTTATGTTCATAAATCAAGCGAATCATGGATTAATAGATTTGGAGCCTTGTGAGTTTCGAAGCAGAACATTCGCTATCCGATAGAAAAGTCCATGTAAAGCTGCGTAGATAAATCTGTTGATTTCGTTAATTTTGATTTCGTACTGACTTGAATTATTTTCAACTGTACAAAAGTACCTTAGAATCATTTCGGGGGACATTTTATTCATCAGTCCGGACCGGCCCCCGTGGTGGATATTGGCCTAATCCTCCCCATGAAAGTGAAGGGCTTTTGCCCCTTTGCCCAGGAAATTATTACTATACAAAAGGTGCAACCCGCCATGATCCATGTGTTTGTAAGAAGCCGACCGAAATTCCCGGAGGAATTGATTGGTGCTTACCATCGCAAGATTCGATAGCATTTGATGGTATATCGCCTCTGGGCGGCGAAGTGCTGGTCCTCGGATCGTTGTCGATATAGTTATCCCTGTACTGGTCTCCTTGCATTTCTTCCTCTCGCTTCCTCCTCTCTTCGCTCTTGATGAAATCTCGCACTTCGACCACGTCTGAAGGTTGTTCATTCTCATCCTGATCGACAGTGATGAGAGACGGAGGTCTAATGGTGTCTTCTTGGCGATTGCAACTAAGAGAATCTAATGCTGCTCTCTCACTGCCATAAATCACTACAGGTGCACTTTCTTCGTGATACTGAAAATAATCATGAATATTTCATACACTTACCCATTTATTTTTAACATTTTTGACTATACAGTTCATATCTTCGCTGACAGTGTACTTACCAGTTTCAACTTGGAGCTGGATAGAATATCCAAGAGGTCGTATTTCCCTGACAGAGCGTGCCAATGCAGCGGGATGCATCCAACAAATAGCTTCACCCTTTTGGAAGTCGCAACTAAGAACAGGGTTCCCCTAGGGTGCGCTCCTAGGCCCCACGATACTGACTTGATGTGACCTCCGTGAAGAGTCTCGAGGGTTGCTGAAATTACGATATCATGGTGTTTCTCGCAAGCGTCAAAAAGTTAAACAATTTGAATAACAGAGAAATTTCAGGGACCTAAGTCAGGAACTACATGGATGACCTGTTGTTCTGTGACTGTTGTTCTAGAAGTCTCCTGAATCCATCATATTTTTCATGGCATCATTGAGGAACTATAAACTAATTTTTGATAGGTATGGAATGTAACTCAAGCCTTTTTGAAAGACCTTTGTAAGAGGCATGAGTAGTAAGTAGAGTTAAGTAGGCATCGTTGAAGGTATCTATATTGTACATTGTTCTTCGTAGACCAACCTTTGTTGCTCTTCTTATTATAGTAGAGCCACAGAGCAGTATCGTCAGATCCTTTAGCATGCAGCAGTTCCTCCCTCCTGGAGTCAGTTCCCTGAGGCCCTCTGATGACAACCACTACCTCACCACCTTCGCGGGCGACGCTCGCTGCGGATATTACGTCGTTCGTTGCTTCTGAAATTGTTAATACATCTTTGATGTTACACGAGTACCATTTTGTTTGTCTTCAGACAACTGCGTAACGGCTGAATTGGTGTAGATAACATTTGCATAGGTAGGTAGGTATACTAAACATCCCGGAATTATGACTGTGTCAACTTCTACTTCATTTGTATTGTGGTCTCTCTCAGACTACGAAAAATTGTACATAAATTGTACATAGGTTCTACTTCCCGCGACTTCGTACGCGTGGACTATCGCAACGTGTGACGTCATTATGAGCAACTCTATTTCCATAGACCGGTGAGTACGGGCTCAGCAAAGTTGGCCGCAGCAAAATTTTAAAAGTCGTCACTTATTCATGAAATCTATACTGTTAACCTACTTGTAACTAAACCTATCACATGCTGATACTTCCATCAAAGTCCGTCGAGTATTTTGAGTTTTAAGGTAACACACAAACAAAAAAATACAGACAAAAGTTACAAATCACATTTTCAGATCCAGTGAGTCGAGTCCGCTAAGTTTTTCAAAAACATCTTCAATGTGTAGAAATGGCTCAGTTACAGTATTTATATATAATATAGATAGAAGGATTGGAAAATGCCTCCACGACATTATTTGTACACGAACAGGGAGATAACGCTCTTTATTAACTGTTATTTTGTGAATTGTTACTTCAATATCTGAAATTACCAACTGAATTTTCCTGTAGACATTTTACTTTCTTCGTATTTCTGTCTTATTATACGTATATTAATATTACTCTGTAATAAGTATATTACTCTGTAATTTGGATTCAATATACTTTAGGAATCTGATTTCACAACAGTATTCATTTCAGTGTTCCGTTATTACAGGACGAAAAGAAAAAGCTCGTAGAAAAATCAATATTGGAATAGAGGCAAGCACAAATTTCAAACCCACACGAGGCTCATAAATCTACCCGAATATGAATTCTACAGTAGGAGGACTTTGATAACTTAGACACACTTTCGCTTATTCTGTGGACAAGAAATAATATTTCGAATACTGTTCTACGTAATACGTTCACACCTAAGATTTTTTTACCTGGTTCGCACGATTCGTCAATCAAAACAATGGTCAACGATGGTCTAAATGTCGAAGGCCAGCCAAACGGTAATTCAAACAGTCAATTCAGTCAAAGTGTTGGATCATCATCATCATCATCAGCCTGAAGAAGTCCACTGCTGGACATAGGCTCCCCTATACATTTCCAGGAAGAACGATTTTGAGCCCTTTCCATCCACCGACTTCCCGCGATCTTAACAATGGCATCGGTCCATCACATCCAAATATCCAAGTGTTGGATGCTTTAGTGAAATTTCCAAGAAAGGTTTGAACAGGAGATGGTGTCCACAGGTGCATGTTAACAAAAACTTAGTCTTTTAAAAAATACAAGCCGACCCGGCAGACGTTGTCCTGTCATTGTCTCTATCTTTCTCCCTCCCCTATCTCTCTCCCTCTTCATCTACCTATCTCCATCTATCTCTTTCCTTACATCAAAGTTAACATGGTCGCGGTTTTCTTAAATTTTTCGTATTCCGCGAAACTTTCTATTTTTTTTTTGTTTCATAAGAACCTTCTCCTGACAATAACAAACACAACAAAAAAAGATTTAGCAAAATTGGTCCAGCCGTTCACGCGTGATGCCATGACCAAGGGAAATTGGGGTTCATTTTTATATATAGAAAGATTAAGTATTTAGTCCACCAATATTGTACAAGAAACACAATATTGAGACGAAAAACTAAATCCTCATAAAATTTTCGGGTTCCATTCAAAAGCTCTAAATCCACAACATTAGATGGGCGACCTCATTGACTACCATCTTAGGACTAAGGGTTGTAAGATTTAACCCGCGAGCAGACAAGAGAGATAACACACGACTCAATTTTACGTAGGAATACGAACGAAAAAATATTCTCTGCTCATGAGAAATTGTACCAAAGATCAAAAAGTTCACAAGATAAATGAGCTATTGTGTAGAATTCGTGGATTCCGCCGATAAGGAACCATCAACCCGCTTCTCATACAATACTTTAGATAATTTCGGTCGCTAAATAGCTTACTTATCTATTTGTCTACTCATAATTCTTATTATTCATCGACGGATCATTTAATCTATGAAACGTTGTAAGTTGAAGAGCTTTGTCGGTGAACTTTTCGGAGTGTAATTCGAGTTCTGCACTAATCTCCAGCACGCTCACTGAATTAGAAACATGTTGATGCCGTTGGTAAGAGGCCGATGACCAATCTATTTATTTATCTTGTTATCACTGAAAAACATAGTGTAACTAAAACTATGTTATTTTCTTGTTGCCAAGTACAAGAGGTCACTGCGAGTAATGTCTTGATAGGCTGAGAAATATCTATGTCTTGGCATTGGGGCTTGAGCTGATTTGCCTTCTGCGTCGATGAAATTAACTACGTTGCCGGTTTGAACCGAAGTTTTTTATGCTGTCATAAAGGAGTCTGCACTTCAGTACCTCACGATAGAGAAGAAGCCGAGCTACGATACAATTACTGTTTGAAGGAGGCTCGCGTGCCAACTGGCCCCTTCTACCGGTTACTAGTAGACAAGTTGGATGTTACAAAATAATATTCCGGACTTCGCAAGCGAGTCCACAATAAAACCACGCGTCCATCGGGGTCGGCCAGTTATTCTCGTCCAAATGACACAACCGCTTGACTCACTCATTCGTCGTTTCTTTGCTACGCTATTTCAAGTTCAACTTAGCTCTTGGAGTTAATTTCCGATTTCCGAATCGTTTTAAAAAAGTTCGGTCGAAAGTTATGAGAAGATAATGTAAATAAAAGATTACTCAAATAACTTGTGACGATCACAAACCTTGACTAAGTACAAGAAAAATCTCCAACTCATGAAATTAAGATTAAAGCCATCATTGCTGAATCAAATCAATTGACATTTTCACATGTTCTTAGTGTAACATTATGTTACCTAACGTTCTTATGTTTACCTACATTTATTATGAAATGGAAAAGAATAAATTCAAACACGTCATGAAAACGTACCTTTTGGCGGAAAAATACATGAAAGGAAAAAACGTTTGTTTTCACAAAAAATACGTTACCCGGCCTCTAGCCCCGAATTTTATTCCGTGAAAATGTTAATCCAAATGTTAGCGTTACCTTTTCAAACCCCATTTGTATTCAAGAGAATATTAGTTCCCAGTCAGACACATTTTGGGTACCTACATTGCATGTACTTATACATATTCCAGGTTCATTATTTAATCTGTGCTTGCTAGGTACAGGTGAGTACTATAGATACCTAGTTAGGCATTAATTACCTACTCCAATCATCAATTTAGACCTTTTTACCCTCTAATAGGCAATGTTACCGCAAACCATTATATCGAAACAATTTTTTCACGCAATGTGTTATCGACATTCTATCATCTCGATTGAAATCCCTATAAGCCCATTAATTGGCTCGATCCCGTAAGATGGGATACCAATAGGTAACCGTGGTTAGTGACGTCAGATTAACCGATGCAGTAACGGTAGAAGTAAAAACTAACTGGTATCGCCTTGTACAGCCTTCCTGCTGCACGTCCTGCCTGACCTCGATGTCATTATATCAAAGTCTAAGGATGGACTTTACGAGAAAAATCTAACGAATTTCATCGCTTGCACTCCATTGCGACGAAAGATTCACTCTTCTTTCCACTGGGGCGACTAACAGAGACTGTTCTTTCGGCCCTAAAAATCCAAATGAATTCCACACAGAACCAATATTACCAGAAATATAAACAACAAAGGGGAGAGAACGTCATCGCGTCGTGCACAAATTAGGCTATCAAAACCCTACGTGGGTGTAGGCGCCTAATAAAGTCATGGACCCAACCGGATTCGCAGGCAGCTGTTCGACCCATGTCTACCGGTTTATTAACAATGCTGAGGTATGTTGTACAGCATCGATAATACATATTTACAAAACTTGGTGAAGTGCTACGAATATTTGAAACATACTTATATTTTAGTTTAGCTTTATAGCGGCTTGCTTATGGGAGCAGCTAGCTTAGCGGCAGGGCTGTTATGGCCAGGTTTTTTCGCACTTGGTGATTTGGATCCTATCGAGCTCCCAACTTTTTTATAGTTGGATGTATAACTAGGTAAGTATACCTACTTGGTGTATGCTATTATTTTTGTGTAATTTTTGTTTTCTTATACATAACTAGGTGCGCCCCGTGATGTTACCCGCTGTTTTTCGGAATAAAAAGTAGCCTTTCTGTCGTAATCCAGGGTGTTAGCTACCTCCATACCAAACCTGTTAAAAATTGGTCCAGCCGTTTGAGCGTGAAGAAGTAACAAACATACGCACAAACTTTTGCCTTTATAATATTACGAGGTACGATTAGCTTTGTTACTCTATTTGGCATTTTAGGCCACAATGTATGAAATATAGTGCGAATAAAGCATATCACAATAACTTATTTAAGTAGCATAAAATAAATCGCCCCGAATTCATTTGAATGTCCAACTAACTTTATAGCAACAATAAAAGTACTATCTGAATACGTGGCACGTACAAACAAACTTGTACTGTTATGCAACAAACATTAACGTTACTCGAAATCTCATTATATACCACATCTGGACGGTAAATTGAAACAACAGATTTAGATTTCAAACACTGGAGGCTGGTACGAAATTAAATTAAGGGGGTTAAATTAAATTAATTAACTATTTTAGTTGCAAAATACAATACGTTATCCCTAACAAACAATGAAACGTCAGACCTAATGATTGAAAGTCATCCTACTAATATTATAATTTATATCCTACTAATATTATAAAGGTGAATGTTTATGTCTTTGTATGTTTGTTATACCTCTTCACGCTCAAACAGCTGGACATATTTTAGTGAAATTTTGGTGGAGGCAGCTACCACCACCCTGGATTAATTAACACATAGGCTGCTTTTTATTCAGAACAGCGGGTAACACCGCGGGGCAAAGCTAGTTATAAATAAAAAAAACATAAAATTACGCAGCCTAGCGGCACCATAAGCTACTGCCACTTACCTATACTGCTTCTAAAACGATAAATACAATTTGTGGGGGAGAAAGAGGGTAGTGTGGGGGGAGAAAGAGTGGAAAGTGGGGGAGAAAGAGGGGGAGAGTGGGGGTATAAGTAGGGGAGAGTGGGGGAAAATAGGGGAGTAGAGGAAGAGGGGAGCGTGGGGGGAAATAGGGAAGAGGGGAAGAGGGGAGAGTGGGGGGAGAGAGAATTTGGTTCGCAGATAGGTTATCTTCTAATTTAGGACATAGGCTACGAACATATTATTAAGTCATCATCATAATCATCGCCGTTTTCTATCAATGCGATAAAAACTGTGAAAAACTACCCAATGTGCGTAAAATTTCGTATGTAGATAGGTTATCCCACAACTTATGACTTAGGCTTTAATTCATCATCATCATCACCACCGTTTTGCATCAGTGCAATAAAAACTGACAAACTACCCCATTGGCATGAAATTTGGTATTTATATAGCTTATATTATATTATTACCTTATACCCCAACTTACACATACACAGTGGCCTAAAAACTGTGAAATAGTACCTTAATTCGCATAAAATGTATTATGCAGATAGTTTAGAGACACAATATAGGCTACAAATCATCATCATCACCATCATCATCACTGTATATTTGTCCATCAGTGCGATAATAACTGTGAAAAACTACCTAACCTCTGTATTTTCTCTGACACAATGTTACAAGTCGTATCTAACATCCACCGCCCCATAGGTTTTATAATGTGAAACGCGGGTGACACCGCGGGGCGCAGCTAGTTTTATGATAATCATGAAAATCAAACTGAAAAGTTTGTGAAATGACGACAGGGTTGGTCATTGGTCATCTGTATACATATTATGCGGGAGCAGTCATCTGCTGTGAGTATGACGGTAGGGGAATCTTAGGGATTTTACGCTAGGTACTCAATGACACTCCTTCTTTTATACTTTCCCCCGGTTTCTAGAACGTTTGTTGAGTTGACAGTAGATTAAAACTATCATTGCCTCTATCTGACTATAAACAAATGACAAGGATGGCAATAGAATTAATCTGTTGTCAACGTTGACTGACGTTTCAGAAACTGGGGGTTTATCTTGTAATAAGATAGTGCTTCTGAAAGTCGTGGAGCGTAATGGTCAAAAGCTAGATACCGCTCGTAGCTCACAAAGAGCTTTTACACGCCAAAGAAATATAGTAGGTATGTAAAAATTTCACTGAAATCACAATAGCAATACCACTACAGATTACTAAATATAAATATTCTTTGAATTCTGCATGTATTCGAGATGCAGCTTATATTATAGAGTACTACCGTACCGAGGGACCGTTGTTTGTTGGATTATTCCGGTTCCAAGGAAGCCTTTAAATGAATTCTTACTTTGAAAATCTCATTAATGAAGTGTTTCAAGGCATTCATTAGTAGACTACTCGTTAGGATGTCTACGTTAACTCTATGATGTCATGACATACATCAGACATGGAGCACTCTTGAATTTAGTTGAATTTAGTTACTTAGATGTAATATGCATGGTCGGTCATCACAAAAAAAAACTACTGAACTGATTGCTATTCGACTTACATCAATGAGTAGACCCAATCGTCACGAGACCTAAAGGACCTACAAGTACAAATCCGATTACAGTGTCTGAACTAAATCAAATGACCCGTTTAAAATGGAATTTACTTGAAATAGGTAATACGACCACATGCAAAGGTACCTACTAGGACCATAATAAATGATCTAGAGTCAATTCTCGATGCGTAGGCGCAACCCGTTGAACTGAACTGGGCCCAATGATGTCATTCTGCAGCTCGCTGCATGTTATTTGCTTCATTTAGACCGTTTTGAGAAATCATTGATAAATCGTTAGTTACTATGTTACTTATTGCATATTGCATTATTAATTATTTAGTCAAGAAACACTACCTACCTGCCTGTAATACAAAATGTCTGCTGTTTATCAGATACGATGCGAAAATGGTTTCTTTTTAATTAAGTTCGCTCGCTACGGGATTAATCCTCGTCAGAAGTGCAACCAGGGACTAGTTGTATACCTTTGTGAAGGAGTCAGCGGATTGCACTGATCAAATATCGTATTTGTATTACATGTTACCTGAGTGGTTACCTTTTCGTAGCCAATATTTTTCAGAATGAAATTTTACAATCCGGCTCTGCGTGGTCCATGAGGCACAGATAATATCAAGCTATTATGTGTGAGGCAATATTAATAAATAGGATTTCCGAGGGGGGACTCTATTATTGGTGTAACATCCATACAAACCATTGTCTTTGCTTGCTTGTGATTGGATTTGTGAAATTCTTTGTTTACTCAATAAGTAATTGTATCCACATTTAAGTATATACAATACTCTATGGGTATATACAGGCAAGCGATGAGCAAGCATTGTGCAAGATTGAGTATTATGCGCCTTATATGGGCTCGACAATACTGGCCATGTCCCTTGACCCTAAATATGCGGCGCTTCGTGGATGACGAATCTCTTTGGAAAAAGTAGAACCGTATATACAGTTACAGCCGTAAGTAAATTTCAACGTCACTTGGTCTTCTTCAAACAGAAATCCCGAATGTCAGAAAATATAGTTACTAGGCATAGGTATTAGGCTTGCGAGATAGGTAGTCAGATCCTAGACTCTAGTGTAGCTAATTAAAATTTTTTATTCTAAGCTACTTAAAAATATTTCTGAGCTATTTTTCCATGTAACTTTACTATCAGACCATCGCTAATGTATACTTTTTAAATAAGAAAATAATCAACGAAATCCATTCAGTAATACCGGAGATAGAGGGATGAAAAAAATACCGTTGCGTTCACAACCTCCGCCTGTTTGCTAGGTGCAATTACTGTAGTACTAAACTTATATTCCTTCAAAATGTTCCTCACCTATCACCGGGTTGAAGTTACAAGCTAAGTTACGCGGGGATCAAGTTAATCCTAATTCAAAGTATACCATCGCCAGCGCATCGGTATGCCCAGGCCGAAAAGGCAAACATTTTACTGCATCTTAGTTACATCATGGCATGAAAACTATCTGTAACAACGAAGCGTGGCAAATAGATTACTGGATGGTTTGTTTAACCGCTTAGCTCCCTTGTGTCGAACTCATAGACTTCCTACCTACTACATCGTCCGGGCAGACTCATTATCCGTCCAGAAGAATATGAATGTATGAGGACTAATTATTATGGCATTGATGTACATATTATTATAATATAATACTTCAGTTAATTAATAGTATGCACAGTTAGAATGGTGTCATAGTTTATTTCAAAGTCAGCCAAATGATTCAGCTTGGCAATTTGTAAACCACTCAGATACTCAAATACATTTCCGTAACTATATAGGCACCATGTAATGTACCTACCATGCACACAACAAATGTTGTCATACATTAGAATTTATAGTATATGGAGGCAGAATTCCGTCCTAAAATTATCATTAATGTATTTATCTGCTTAGATTAGGCTTTAAACATTGAGTGATTACCTATCCTGTGTCTTCAATAATATGTAAAAGATAGGTAGAGCTAGGATAAGTGTATTATATGGTAGGAGATAGGTAGGATACCTTCATCCGTTACCAAAAAGTGTGATGATATAATAATAAAAAGAAAATTCTAAATGATAGCCGCTTGCCAATAGTGGTTTCGATATAAAGAGTTATAGCTATCTATTCTTGTACCTCCATTATTATATATTACCTTATATAGTATATTATATAGTATAACTTTATAGTAATTTGGTATAGCATAACTGTTAAGTGTATGTGAAATTATATGTCTATAAATGGTACCAACGAAACAGGAAAAATCTTAGTGTGGGGCTACCTACGTTTTTTTTCAAAAGAGAAGGGAAAGAGAGAGAACTAAGCTACTATATTATGTAAACGGTCAGTATTTCTTTGAACTGAAAATGCTACGGTGTCTCCACAAATAGCGCATCTAAACTTAGGACCATCAGACGGCACCCGTCACTTCCCGTTGTCATTAGCCATGCCGGCCGCGGCGGAGGCCGGGTGATTGACGAGACCAGTCTACTGGCGCTCTGGATGTAGGGAACGGTGCGTTCAACCGGGTATCCTGAGCTTCAAGTACTCTGGAAGCTGGAGTAATCCGGATATCGGTTCTTATCAATTTACTTAACATCCTTTTTTCAAACTCAAACCATAATCAATTAGGTACGGTTTAATTTAATTTATCATACTTTATGTTTTTATGATTCTCTTTGTTAACGAGAATTAGTTGTTTGACTTGTAAAAGTGCGATTTAATTGCCTATTTACAATAAATGCTTTGACTTTGACTCTAACCTATGTCTGTAGGGTGAGCAGGAACCTCTGTCGAGAAAGTATTCGATACTTTAATTAACTGACAAATTTGTTTTAGATTTGATAATCGCCTTGCAATATCGACAAGAGGCGTACGCGAACGGTTACCTTGATCGATACGTTAACGATACGAACCGGTAAAATATTCGTGCTTGCCCTATTGTAGGTGTACCTACTGATCAAATATAAAACTTATTTGTCAGTTAACGTATCGAGTAGTTTCTCGATAGATATTTCTGCTCACCTTATTGTAGGTATACATTTGTTTTTCGTGTCGTTTCGTTTTTTCGACACTAGGATTTCTCCTAATGTGGGTACCGTTTACAAACATATCATGTCACACGTCATAATAGATATATACGTTGTTTTATTTCCACTATTGACACAGGGGGTGAAATTGTGGTAACCCTTTACAGAAGACACATAAAAAGAGAACTCTTTCTCTGTCTTGTTTTTGTTTCACCAGGTGCAGTTGCAACATACCTTGATCCATAATCAGAGCGCTGGCCGCCACCATCATAGCAAGCAGCCACAACGCTCGCGCCGCCGTGGCACACGCAGCCATGTCTGGAATAAAGGACTCTTATCTCTTCGGAGCGGGCCAGAGAGGAAGACGTCCACGCTGACCCGCTCCGACGCAGACGTCCAGGGGGAAGGAGGAGGCGGTTCGGTCGCCTCCTCCGTCCTCCATAGTGGTGCCACTGGTGGGGGTTCGGGAGACCCTCCGCCGGCTTGCACGGCACCACGCATCTGGGGGGATGGCCTTGGTGAGCAAGGCCATCCCTTCCCTAGGCGTAATGGCCCGGTAGTCTCACCGGGCCGGCCGCTGGGGCGGGATGGTGAATGCCAACACGACCCCATCTCGCCCCACTCCAGGCGGATCGACGGCTCACGGGGGGGTTTTAGTAGGTTCAAGTTCCACACGCCCCCCTTCCGCCACGGGGGTGGTTGAAGGGGGGCGTGTGGGACATCTAAAAAAACTCTTATCTTATCACATCACACTTGTCACAAATAAATGCGTTAGTTTGTGTGTGTGTTAGTTACCTCTTCATGCCTCGAATCTATACTATTGTGTAGCAAAGGCTCGAAATGAAATTTGTTGTGCAAATTTTTATACGGAATCGCGAGTGAAACCGCGGGAATCGTTATGCGAAAGCTAGTTTCATGTAGCGGAAAATATTAGTCTGCATTTTTTACGATTCAACAGATAAGTTAAAAAATTTATTGGCAACCCTTTAATCTTTAAATGAGCAATAATTCTTGTATATATACAAGGTGTAACAGCAAGGTGTAGTAATACTGAAACTACGCATACACATACATACGAGTATTTCGAAGTAGTCTGGAGGTACTATAAATCTGTAAGTAGTTACGGTAATGAATTAATACACGTCAAAGTTTACTGCAAAACTAACCATCGTTCAACCCTAGTTATCAGCTGGGCAATGTCAGTGAACTTGAGGCATAGACTAACATGTACAGTAGTACCCAACTTATATGGTGCGTCTTGAATCTTCGTTCGCGCAGAAAACAAAGTATGGTCCGAAGATTAACGAAAGAATGCTTAAAACTTACAATCAACCTAAGATCACTATTATAAGGTTCATAATACACTGCAGCTGTTGCACATCGCAGTTCTACCTGCGCAGAAGATGAATTTTCAAAGCACGGGAAATGCTATGGACCGCTATTGGTCGGCAGCCGCCCTGCCATCTTAGCCATCGCCGCGTGGCATGAGTGAGATGGAACTAACAGCTGCAGTGTATTATGAACCTTATAATAGTGATCTTAGGTTGATTGTAAGTTTTAAGCATTCTTTCGTTAATCTTCGGACCATACTTTATTTTCTGCGCGAACGAAGATTCACGACGCGCCATATAAGTTGGGTACTACTGTACGCTTTGTTTCGTTACTTTTACACCTCTAGCCGGTGGCATTACTCAAACAAAACTAGGCCCGCCGTCAAATCCGTCAATACAAAATTCGTAAAAGTACTAAGGGTTCCGTTTGTTTTTTAAATAATGTTTTTTACCAATTTGTACCAACCCGGACAGATGAACCTGACAAAAGTATTTCTTGGCGGCTGAGTGATATCTGCTCCGTGTAATGTACCTACCAAAATTCTATTCTAAGGCGGTAAGTATCTGAAATGAATTTTAGAGGCTTTCAACTTTGTTACAATACTGAACCCTAAAATATTGTCGGCAAATTCAAAGAGCGCGGCGCACTTTGCGGCAGAAATAATTCAATGCCAGTGACTGGCGTAACGTGACGTCATCTGTATCATGTTAGGGTTGTAATATTTAGTTATTTTGTCAATTTGAGTGAAAAAATCGAGTATCGATTTCAGGTTTTAGTATCCTGGCAAATGATTCATCACCAGGTACACATACCCACATTTCAATATTACTACACCTTGCCGATACAACCTGTATAAAAAAAAATAACGAGCAAAGCTCGGTCATCCAAATATTTATTATTATGCGAAATAACGGTGGTCTACCTACACGTAACACAAAAATACGTAGCCTTTATTAATTTTTGTTCTAAAATTGAATTTCAATACTTATCTGTCGCAACCCGCTTTATCAGGGTTTTATACTTGATAGCTAGTACCTACGTAACTAACCCAAATTGTAACATACTTGACCTATAACACAGTTACATTTAATGTAGATAATGTCATTCACAAAATTAAACTGTAACCTATCTACTTAGGTATACCTAACTAGGTACTTAGTTATGGACATTATTTCGTAGTATTCTTATTATTTCATAGTATACCTAAGTACTTATTCTTGATTCACGAGCATTAGGTATATCCTAAGAAGGGATGTGTTGTGGAAGATCGCAGTGGATTACCCTAATCTGCGATTTAACAGTACCTAAGTCGATTTTTATTTTATAACCGAACGCTCAAAATCATAGGGAAAGATTCGTCGAAGAAACGAAAACGAAGATGATTGTTTGTGCTTTATTATTTCAGGCCCCTCTGTCTCTACATCTGATATTTTTTTATTGAATGAAAAAAATGAGCACACTTTAAAAATCTACGTACAAAAATTCCATTGTTACTATGAGATTTTTAAACTACTTCTACCTACCTACTTAGTCTTAGGTAGGTGGTACTCTTTGAAAAATTGATTCCTGAATTGGCAATTTTACAAGCAACTTTTCAAATTATACTCTCGAATAAAAATACTTAATTGAGATTATTACGAACATTAAAACACACACAAAAACATTAAAACCTCAAACTAATTCACAACAATTATAATAAAATATTTACCGCGTTTTCTTTTCACAGATTCCCGCGGAAAGTTTTCTATTTCCCGCGTCCTGCTCGCGTCTTGTTAGCGCGTGCGCGAGCTACGTGCGCGCTTCTCAACTGACAGCATCTTGGTCCCGGTTATTTGCACGCATGAATACGAGTATAACATAAGGCCTCAATTTTATTAAAGTGGTTAGCTTTATCAATAATAATTCTGTCAATATAATATTATCCCTACTTATAGTAGGTAACGAGACTAGGTAGGTATCTAGTTTTACAAGTTTTTACAGTAAGTATGTAGGTACTTATAAGTATTATACTTATCTACATTCGGTACCTATGTCTAAACTATATGACAAAAAAACTCAGATGTTTCCAAATATGCCAGTTTCCATAAAAACTTTTTCATTAAATATGAATGAAAAAGTTTTTATGGAAACATTTAATTTCAAACATCAAATATAACGGAATTGGTCCAGCCATTCTTCAAATGATGCGCTCACGTTTAATATTTATTTATATCTATTGATAGATAATGCAAGATAACGGAGGTTTTGTAGTATTGCTTCAAACTGAAAACTTGCTACTTAAACTTAAAATTAGATTAGTTTTATTGAATCATAATGGCAACATTTCTACCTGTACCAGTGTTTCCAGATGCTTGTTAATTACCGTAAAAATATGGTAATTATTTCTTACAATGTAGATGTAATTATTACTTAAAATAAAATATAGTTCAAATTTGTAGATATGCAAATAAATTGATTAAATAAAAAAAGAAAACTATTATCAAACAATGACAATCTTTCTTTTGTCTCTATAGCAATCTTGTCTTTGAGCGTAATATTTCATACGGATTCATGGTATTTTAGATTTGTGTAAGAGAACACTGACATCTGTCTTTTATGGATTTTTGTTCTGTGGTCAATCAAAATTGACTTGATTTGTCGCAATCGCAGTCGTAAATGTCATACCTAGCATAGCATTTTTCCGAGTCGATTATTATCGTGATGGCAGAAAACAGAGAGGAAATACTTGCAAATTTTCAGGTAAATACACTTCCACTAAGTTCAGTTTGTGTAAAATACTTAATATTCCTAAGCTGTAGCATTCCACTCAGGTTATGTCGTAAACAACAACAGTGACTCTGAAATTCTCAAATATCTCTTTGTGCTTTTCTTTTGTCGATATTGCGGAACGCTTTTTGTATAATTCTTTCCGTAGAGCGTCTCGAAGCATCCTTTTGCCCTTACCATATCATGGGGCTGTCATACTAGACAATGGTTTAAAAAGTGCTCATTATATTTTTCTTTGTGCCTAGTCATAGGCGAGCCTTCAGTTTAGTGCAACAAATTAAACGTCTCTGATGAATAAAACTACGTTTTAAAGACCTAAGCCTTGTAAGGTAATTGCTTGCTAATCACACCTTTGTTAAACAAAAGTAGTCAAAAGTGTTTGATTAAAGTAAGTGTTGTGTGATGGTTTTCAGGGTATTACTGCTGTTGAGGATGTTGCTGAGGCGATATACCACCTGGAAGAAGCCAATTGGGACTTGCTTGTAAGTGGATTTAATTTTTATTATACCACAAAAGAAGTTTCTAGAATAGACATGATCAGCTGCCGCAATGTTGTTGGGTATAACTATCTATTGGTGTAGGTCATTTGTTTATTTAGTTTTAATATATATTTAGCTACAATAATCAATGTAGCTGTTGGCAGCAACAATAGGAAAATTATCTATTCATAAGTGTAAATATAATCTCATTGTGTCCTTTGTTGTGTAAGTATTGAATATTATGTTTCTCCAAAGAAAAAAGTTATTGGGAACATATAATTAAAAGAAATAAACATGATACAGTATAACAAGCACATTGGAAAAAATTTCAGAAATGTATAAACCTGTCTCCGAGCCACAAAAGATTATGGATATAAATTGACAACTCACTTAGACAAAATTTGCCTTCACAATTCCTAAAGTGTAAAAGTACCTTAACATTATTTGTAGTATAGAACGAAATACAAATAAACTCAAAAAACGTGTCATTTCACATTTTTTCCAAAACTCCCAGGAAGTTTCAGTAAAGCATCCACTACTTTACTGAATCGTGACTTTGACGACGTAAATAATTGACTTGACTACTTAACCACGATTGCTATAACATTGCTGTGACTTTCTTAATGTGAAATTAAAAAATACTTAAAATAAAATACTTGACACTGGCTATATGCACAAGCAGTGCGAAGCCATAACTAAAACAAAAAAAAACCAAATACAAAAAGAGAGGTGTTCTCATATGTAACAGGTTTCGTGTAAAACTTTAATTCCAGGCGGCGATAAACAGAGTGATGCCTCAAGACGGGGGCAGCAACGCAGCCCAGCCCGATGATGCCCACGACGTTGAGATGATCGACGACGATATATCTGTGATAACTCCAAAAACTCACCCACCAGGTACGGACACAATGTTCCTTATTCCCTATCACTTATAGTTCTAAAATATACGGTGTAGTAACAATCGGAGGAGAGGCTTTAGCCTAGTCTGCCTGCCCAAGAGAGGATTACGAATTGAAATCTCAGTGCGGGGCTCACCAATCTGTTGTAATAACATTTTATTGTCCATGTAATTATCGTAGACTCAATTAAAATTGCACATTCCACTATTTGTTTACCGCAAGCAAATATTAATGTGGTTTTGTACGCCCATTATTGTTTAATGTGTATTTTATTGTATAACAGCCTGATATACCTGTTGCTTTGTACCCGCAGACAGAGAGGATGGTAATCAAGCTTCCACATCGTCGCCTAGAAATAGTAACACTGATTTGGTAGAGCTACTAGTGCACTGTAATAATAAAATTCATGAAGTCAAAATGTCGGGATCGGCTACAATAAGTAAGTACACTTTTATTTTAATTCTGTTTTTATCTATTGAATTGGGTATGCAACTGAATACTAGATGATTAATAATCGTAAGGGGTTAAAAACAGCTTTTTGTACACAATAATTTAATGAAAATATTTTTTTAATATTATGTCCTTATAATGCTTGTATTTGACCACTATCTCACCTGTACCTCCTAGCGTGAGTTTTTACTAGATCGACATAGTATGCGTCAACTCGCGCTTTTGTATGAAGATCCTATACAGCGCCCCTACCGGCGTGTTTATGTACGAAAAATCTTCATACAAACCGCTAGTTGACGCGTACTATGTCGAGCTAGTGAAAACGCACACTAGGGGTACTGGTGTTAGTGACGATGTGGTCGATGGTAGTAAACATGTTCAGCCTAGAATGGGCCGGACCCTCAAGAGCCGCTGCTGAAACATGAATTTTGGCAACAGAGCTTCTACTTGAGGGTGCTAGCTGTGAGAAACACAAACAAGAGCGCGAAATAAAAATACGTGTGCTCGGGAAATTGTATAATTTTGAAGCCAATCTGTCATATCTGTACATTCTTAATACAAACATAACATTTTCTTTTATAAAATAAATACCTAAAAAGATCCCAATCCAATACTAGCTAGCCAGGTGGGCACTGTAGTGATCCACCACCAAGCTTTTCGATGTCACTAAGATCTGAAAGTAACCAAGTCTAGTAATGAAAATTGCACTTTGTACGTAATGATTTAGGGTTCTAATTGCAAAATCGATTATTTGCTTCTGCACGTCGACCTGGCTTTACTTAGTGTTCTTTGCAGGCGATTTAAAGAAGCGGTTAGAGCTGGTCTGCGGCGTGCCGTACTGTCGGCAACAGATATCGGGGATCGGCGGGTCGCGCGCCACCATGGGCGCTCCGCTCGGGACCCTCGGCCTCCAGCGGAATGCGGTCATCCGGCTCAAGGCGGCCGATGAAATGGTAGCCGATGACGAGTGAGTTCACACCGCTTTCACACGTCTTCATCATCATCATCATCATCAGCCTGAAGATGTCTACTGCTGAACAGAAGCCTCCCCCTTAGACCGCCACACCAAACGACAATTTGCCACTTGCATCCACCGGTTGCCTGCAACTCTTTTGATGTCGTCATCGTCTTTGTCCACATAAACGTATATTTATTGTGTTTATAAACATGGTAGATGAAGCATGACAATATAGCTAATTCATTGATGTGAAACTGACACCCAAGAGATAAATAGTACCTTTAGAATGGGTTCCAAAAAAATCACGAGTGGGTGAACTTAAAAAAGTGCAACACACACGTGTCGCATATACATAAATCAACCAACGTGATTTATTTTGAAGAAAATTTACTATGAAGCATAGAAGTCGCGCGACAAATATATCCATCTTAATATAATTAAATTACGCGTCACGTTGTTTGTCCGTGATAGCCTCCTAAACTACTCAACCGATTTTAATCAAATTTGCACACCATGTGCAGTTTGATGTAACTTAAAAGATAGGATAGCTTACATCTCAATTTATAATCGCAATAACGAAAACCTTATCCACAGCAACGAGTGGGCGTGTCTTTTAGTATATAATAAAAATCTCCAAAACATATTACTTAATAACATTCTTTTTTAATTGTTCTTGCCGGATCAGAGACCAAAGGTGAGTGTTCCTATTTCAGTTAACAGCTTGATTTGATATAGAAATGTGATGTGAATGCATGGTTGTATGGTGCAGGGTGGCGGAGCGGCTCACGGCCACGTACGTGCTGCACGTGAAGCACGAGGACAAGGCCTACACGCTGCAGTACCCGGGCACCAAGACCGTGCGCGAGGTCAAGAACGACATCTACTCGCTCACCGACATCCCGGCACGGCACCAGGTACGTGCTGCGCGTGGCGCACGAGGACAAGGCCTACACGCTGCAGTACCCGGGCACCAAGACCGTGCGCGAGGTCAAGAACGACATCTACTCGCTCACCGACATCCCGGCACGGCACCAGGTACGTGCTGCGCGTGGCGCACGAGGACAAGGCCTACACGCTGCAGTACCCGGGCACCAAGACCGTGCGCGAGGTCAAGAACGACATCTACTCGCTCACCGACATCCCGGCACGGCACCAGGTACGTGCTGCGCGTGGCGCACGAGGACAAGGCCTACACGCTGCAGTACCCGGGCACCAAGACCGTGCGCGAGGTCAAGAACGACATCTACTCGCTCACCGACATCCCGGCACGGCACCAGGTACGTGCTGCGCGTGGCGCACGAGGACAAGGCCTACACGCTGCAGTACCCGGGCACCAAGACCGTGCGCGAGGTCAAGAACGACATCTACTCGCTCACCGACATCCCGGCACGGCACCAGGTACGTGCTGCGCGTGGCGCACGAGGACAAGGCCTACACGCTGCAGTACCCGGGCACCAAGACCGTGCGCGAGGTCAAGAACGACATCTACTCGCTCACCGACATCCCGGCACGGCACCAGGTACGTGCTGCGCGTGGCGCACGAGGACAAGGCCTACACGCTGCAGTACCCGGGCACCAAGACCGTGCGCGAGGTCAAGAACGACATCTACTCGCTCACCGACATCCCGGCACGGCACCAGGTACGTGCTGCGCGTGGCGCACGAGGACAAGGCCTACACGCTGCAGTACCCGGGCACCAAGACCGTGCGCGAGGTCAAGAACGACATCTACTCGCTCACCGACATCCCGGCACGGCACCAGGTACGTGCTGCGCGTGGCGCACGAGGACAAGGCCTACACGCTGCAGTACCCGGGCACCAAGACCGTGCGCGAGGTCAAGAACGACATCTACTCGCTCACCGACATCCCGGCACGGCACCAGGTACGTGCTGCGCGTGGCGCACGAGGACAAGGCCTACACGCTGCAGTACCCGGGCACCAAGACCGTGCGCGAGGTCAAGAACGACATCTACTCGCTCACCGACATCCCGGCACGGCACCAGGTACGTGCTGCGCGTGGCGCACGAGGACAAGGCCTACACGCTGCAGTACCCGGGCACCAAGACCGTGCGCGAGGTCAAGAACGACATCTACTCGCTCACCGACATCCCGGCAAGGCATCAGGTACAGTAGTACCCAACTGATATGGCTTACCGATGTACCTGCGCAGAAGATGAATTTTCAAAGCGCGGGAAATGCTATTGACCGCTATTGGTCGGCAGCCGCCGCCATCTTAGCGAGCTTAGAGTGAGATGGAGCTAACAGCTGCAGTGTATTATGAACCTTATAATAGTGATCTTAGGTTGATTGTAAGTTTTAAGCATTCTTTCGTTAATCTTCGGACCATAGTACTTTCTTTTCTGTGCGAACGAAGATTCACGACGCGCCATATAAGTTGGGTACTAGTATACGACATTGTGGCTCAGGAACCCTTGACAGTTGGTTACCCTACTTGTGGTTGTCTGTCGATGGTTACACTAAAGCTAATGTTCTAGGAGTTCTTAAACTTTCTCGTACAGAAAACATAGTAACTAGATTTAAACGGGTGTAATTCGCGCATAAACTAGTATTACAGTACCTATATAATTTTGACGTAATAGTAACTTGACATTATCGGTCTTACCACAAAAGATTTAAACTAGGGTTGAACAGATGCGTCTAAATATTTTCTCCACATAAAGACGTCTAACCCTCGCTTGTTCTGACTCGATAACAAATTCACAAGTAAAATAATTAGGAATGCCAATGGAAACGCGAGTAACGTCGCTTTAGTCGAACGAAATTTTTGAAACATCTGTTTAACTCTCGTCTAAAGACTGTTGTATATTGATCGCTACACATCTGTGTCCAGGTGTGGTCGGGCTGGCCGGCGGTGGCGGGGCTGGACGACACGGTGCTGGCCATGGTGGGGCTGGCCGGCCCGCAGCACGAGCTGGCCGTGCGCCGCGCGCCGCCCAAGCAGCAGAAGGAGTACAAGCGGGTGAGCCCCCCCCCCCCCCCCCCCCCCAGCACCCGGCCCGCAGCACGGACCTTACAAACTCAAAGCCAAAGCATTTCTTGTAAATAGGCATTAAAATCACGCTTTTACAAGTCAAACAGCTTATTCTCGTTCCCAAAGACGATCTAAAAACATAAAGTATGGTAAATTTAATTAAACAGTAATTGATTATGGTTGGAGTTTGAAAAAGATGTTTCCCTTTCAAGCACTGTACCAAGATTCTGGACAGGGAAAGGAACCGTTGACTCTACCAGTGCTTCGGAATACGCCCGTTAGAGAAGACAGCACCAAGAAACTCTACGGGGATGTCATTTTATAACTTATTTTTTATTTAATCTTCAGTCATAGAACATAATAACATAGATTTGCAAACACGAACAATAACGAACACAAATTATTCCTTTGCCTGGCCGAGATTGGATCGGAGAAGGGAGACATCCTTCTTCAAACTCGACCATAGTCAGTTACTGTTTCATTCCATCTATAATCTAAAACAAAAGTCAAGGACGGCTAAACTGATTTTCATGATCTTTGATTTGTTCGATTTGTCTCCACCTGAATAGCAGAAGGGGCATTAAAACAAGGGAAGCATTTACGAAAAAGAGAAAAAATATACGGAATTCAGTTTCCCATACATTTCTGTCGAAGCAGCTACTTCGTCATATTTTATGTTTTTATTATTTCCTTTGTTCATGTAACTGTTTCAATTGTAAAAGTTTTGATGATGAACGTTAATTGTTGACTCCGATTGCGTTTCAGATAATAGTAGAGAGCTCGGACAGCGAGAACAGTTCCGTGGAAGAAGTGGAAGACCAAAGCGACGTGTTCATAGCGGAGGACGACATGTTCGTGGACCTGGTACAGTCGGACAGGCTACAGCCGCTCAGTAAGTGGGCCTTCGTGCTAACACACAGACATATAAGAGGGAGCAGACCGAGCAATATAGCTACCCAATATAGATACCCAGTGAAGCCAGAAAAAATACATTCTGGCAGGGCCGAACTGAGCCTGACAAGATAAATGCATATTTTCATGAAAATTTGTTCTGATTTCGATTAAATATTTTAAGCTGTCAACGTCGCCAGCGTCTCTCATCAGTATGGCGGCCGGATTTACGACTGGATTCGCTAGATATCTGTAATGTTTGGTCCGCTTCCTCTGAATTATATGTCTGTGTTCTAACCGCTTTAACTATTATCATTTTTTGTTATTTTTTAAGGAATATAAAATATCCTGACCAGGCCCTAAAGTCTATAAATAACTACCAAACATCAAAATCCGTTGCAGAGTGAAATTAACAAATATCCAAACATACAAACTTCCACATGTATGATATTAGCAGGATACCAGTATAAATTATGTAAGAGAGGAAATGTGATTAAAAGGAGTAATATTTAGATATACTGTATGTATTTACAAATTTCATGAATTTCCTGATATTGCTTCTTCTACTGCTTTTGCGGCTTCAACAAAAAAATAACCTATACCTTTCAAAGCGCCTTCGACAACCTTCTGCATGTCCATTTGATCAAATATCGATATGATATAAATATTTTTGTCGCGCGCGTAGGCCTGTAAAATTCCAGCCTCCATTGAATATGCTGTAGGCAAATCTAAAAACATATTTCCTGTATCTACGCTGGTGCCGTTAGGAAATATTAGATAAAACATATTGTTCAATATGACAATAGCACCTTCACTAAAATAAATATCGAGCAGCTTCATGTTAGTATATTGGTCTGGAAGAGTCGTTATTTCTATAGTTCTATTGCCGACTAGTACTTTCGGCTTGCCGTTCTTCTCGTAAAAAGTTTGATAGTTGTCCGGGTCTTCGTGTATTTCAATAAAATACAAATTGTTTTCGTTGTCCATCGCTATATCGGCTACATTGTCGATGGTGGCGTGCGGTGTCATTACGGTACCGTTTTCCGTAACCGCATAGAGCCGGTTGTCTTCGGTGACGATGTATATCAAATCGTTACTCTCGCCTCTTTGTTTTTCAATTTGTTTTATATCGGCTGTGATTGTGCCGAACTTTTCGGCTGTATCGTTCGATATATTGTATCTGTATATACCGTTTGTGGCTCCAAAATATACAGTGTTCGCGTCCGAAGTGATGCATTTGCCGTTGGGAAGTAATTTTCGGGGTGTGGCATTTTTATCATTGAACCTCAGTACGTGTAGCCCCTTGAGCTCATTATTGCTTACATCAGCTTCGACAAAGAACAATAATTGTTGTTCGTCCAATAACAACGCTGGTAGGTGAAGTTTGATGACGTCATGTTGAGCCGTGTATCTAGTTCTGTTCGGGGTGTAAACTCGATCGTCCATAAACGTTATCGGAGTAGTCACCACCAATCCCTGTGTTAACACAACTGACCACAATATGATTGTGAGCTTCATATCGGCATCTGTAAGAGCAATCGGTACAGAAGCCTACATTTATGCTGAAGTTTGAAGTACTTATGACTTGCCGCGATGTATTCTATCATACAAAGTATTATATTTGCATGGTAAATAATATCGCTGCACACGGCATCGTAACAACTGGTTCGTAACGAAACCCCGACCTCGCTCGATTGGTCTTACGGAATTATCGGAGTATTGTATTGTTATAAGAAGTTAACAGGGAAAATATCAACTCAATTGACAAACGGAAACAATCTAAATTGATATCAATAAACATACTATAAATACTTGCAAAAAAAACTAAATTTTTATGAGTAAATTTGGAAATTTAATTGTATGAGTAGTACTTACCAATTGGCTCTCTCGATGCAAACAACCAACAAGCGAGCCTGATAATACAATGTCCCCTGACCTGTGATAGCAGCGGCTGTAATGCGTAGACATTGCACGATTCTGGGGTCCATGTCTCGTGCAATAGACATAATAATGTCGACTAAAAACTAATTTGTCTCGCTTTTCTCAGTACCAAAGCAATTATTTTTGAGATCATCACCGAATTTTTGTTCGCTTCGATAATATGTTGTCGGGATGGAACGCGCAAATATTACCATACATAAAACTTAACCAGCGGTTGTATCGTGATGATGTCCGATGTCGATTAGCTGGGTCCACACCGGACGATTCATTTCGGATCGGCGCTCCGTGATCCACGATCCAGTGATTCAATTCTCCTAATTTAAGAACGCTTTAATCGAATCTCAATGGAGTGGGTTCGGATTGGTTTGTGACATGGAAGTCTGCTATATTTTTTATATTAGTCTGCTACTCAAATAAGATCATTTAAAATCTATATCACAATGAACCGTCACATACTAAGTCACAATAAAGCCATTCCATTGAGATTCGTTAGAAGCGTGCATAAATTAACAGAATCGACCTCCGGGTCGAGTAGATCGACCTCTGCGTTTGGATATAGTAGAAAAGGATCGGATCGTCTGGTTTGGACCCGACTCTTGGTACAGTGCTTGAAAGGGAAACATCCTTTTTTTCAAACTCAAACCGTAATCAATTACTGTTTAATTATGTATCATACTTTATGTTTTTATGACTCTCTTTGTTAACGAGAATTAGCTGTTTGACTTGTAAAAGTGCGATTTAATTGCCTATCCTACTTAATATTATAAACGCGAAAGTTTGTATGTATGTATGGATGGATGTTTGTTACTCTTTCACGCAAAAAATTACTCAATGGATTTTGATGAAACTTCACAACAATATAGCTTACATATCAGAATAACATATAGGCTACAATTCATAAAGATATATTATCGTATATTATCCATACTTGGGTGAAACCGCGGGGCGCAGCTAGTTTACAATAGAGTTGAGTAAGTCCGTGCTTGGCAGTGTCGGAGCGCGTGGAGGACGAGGCGCTGGGCTGCATAGAGTTCTGCGCGCGGTTCCGCGCCCGCTACGGACCCAACACGCCGGCCTTCTTCGAGGGCACGCTGCAGGACGCCATCAAGGAGTCCTGCCTCAAACCCGCCAAAGAAGTAAGCGCAACAATAAACAAACAAAATACAATTACTGATGCAGTCATTATAAGTAAGATACAAAGTAGCATTAAAGAAAAACCCCCCAATTATCGATCCCGACTTAGTATAATATCGACGAAGGGAATACCCACCTGTTTGCACACGGAGTTTTGGCGGAAATCCGATAGTGAGACTGTTAGTTTGAAATGTTTTTTCTCAAACTTACGTTTCTCCGAGTGTCAATGTGTAATATTGTTGGAATATTAATCATCGAGTGTTCGGTAACGTGCACGAGTGTGACCAAATGATATAAACCCAAAAAGCGTGTCACTTCGCATTTTTTTCCAAAAAGTCCAGTAAGTTTCAGTGAAGCATCCACCACGTCGTGACTTTGACTATGTAAATAATCGACTCGACTACTTGACCCACGAGGATCGCTTTAAGGATCGCTTTAACGCTATGACTTTCCTACTGTGAAAACAAGAAATACTTAAACATTATAAAACTTGACACTGGCTCAACGCAAAAACCGTGCGAAGCCGTAACAAAAAAAATGTGAACACTATACAACAACCCAGCGCAAGCTGCTGGGCGTGTACCTGCACCACGAGCAGTCGGTGCTGGCCAACGTGTTCTGCGCGCAGCTGCTGGGCTGCGACTCCGTGCTGCAGACCCTCGCCGCCAGCTTCGTGCTGTACGCAACACTATACAACCCCCCCCTCCCCTCCAGCGCAAGCTGCTGGGCGTGTACCTGCACCACGAGCAGTCGGTGCTGGCCAACGTGTTCTGCGCGCAGCTGCTGGGCTGCGACTCCGTGCTGCAGACCCTCGCCGCCAGCTTCGTGCTGTACGCAACACTATACAACCCCCCCCTCCCCTCCAGCGCAAGCTGCTGGGCGTGTACCTGCACCACGAGCAGTCGGTGCTGGCCAACGTGTTCTGCGCGCAGCTGCTGGGCTGCGACTCCGTGCTGCAGACCCTCGCCGCCAGCTTCGTGCTGTACGCAACACTATACAACCCCCCCCCTCCCCTCCAGCGCAAGCTGCTGGGCGTGTACCTGCACCACGAGCAGTCGGTGCTGGCCAACGTGTTCTGCGCGCAGCTGCTGGGCTGCGACTCCGTGCTGCAGACCCTCGCCGCCAGCTTCGTGCTGTACGGCTGGGACCTCACGCACCCCGCCAACAACAACATGTGAGCCGCCTTCTATATACACTTGCCGATACATTCTCATTTTGTTTTGTCTGAGAGGCTATAGTGGAGTGTATAGAGGGTAGAGAGAGGAGGAGAGAGTATAGTGTATAGAGGAGGTGTAAGAGACTATAGAGGAGTGCTATAGAGTCGATTGCGCTTCGCTTACACGTATTTTTTGGTTTAGTGTAAGTTTTTGAATGCTCAAAATATAACTAACCACTTGAGAAACTGTTTCTGACGAAAATAAACTATAATATCAATTTGTAATCCTCGACCAATGACCGGCGATAATTGTTTTAATGTTACGCACACGTTAAGCCGTCGGTCCCGGTCGTTATCCGTCTTAAGCAGTCGTTAAGCCACGTCTGAAGCTCTCGGGCGACCCGATAAACGGTCACTAGAGACAAACACCGCCCCATTCGACTAACAAACAATTGTTTCGTTAACAATGCCCTGAGTATGAGTTTTACTAGCTCGACATAGTACGCGTCAACTAGCTTTTTGTATGAAGATTTTTCGTTCATAAACGCGCCGGTAGGGGCGCTGTACAGGATCTTCATACAAAGCGCTAGTCGACGCGTACTATGTCGATCTAGTAAAAACTCATGCTATGGGCACAGTACTGCTGGATGTAAAGCGACGCTCGTGTCCCAGGTTGCTGCAGTCGGTAGCGAACGCGCTGGGCCCCGTGGCCAGCATGACGATACGCAGCATCCCCGTGGACCGCCTGCCGGCGCTCGTCATCATCATGCGCGTGCGCTCCAACACGGAGATCTACTCCGTGATCAACGGTGAGCTGCTCCGTCCTGATACATTATGTCCACTTATTGAAATTGCATTTCCAAAGGGATCGCTTGGCTTATTTGTAGCACGAAGTTAATATGCATGTGTGCCGTGATGTTGTGCGCAGGCAACGTGGGCGTGTCGGAGCTGATGGGCGGGCTGGTGGAGGCGTGGGAGCGGTTCGCGGCGCAGCGAGAGGAGGACGCCAAGATGGAGCGGGAGCGGGACGCACGACAGCGCGTCAAGCGGGAGCAGGACGAGGCGTACCAGCGCAGTCTAGAGGTGGACAGGTAGGCGGGAGCGAGCGGGACGCACGGGAGCGCGGCGAGCGGGAGCAGGACGAGGCGTACCAGCGCAGTCTAGAGGTGGACAGGTAGGCGGGAGCGAGCGGGACGCACGGGAGCGCGGCGAGCGGGAGCAGGACGAGGCGTACCAGCGCAGTCTAGAGGTGGACAGGTAGGCGGGAGCGAGCGGGACGCACGGGAGCGCGGCGAGCGGGAGCAGGACGAGGCGTACCAGCGCAGTCTAGAGGTGGACAGGTAGGCGGGAGCGAGCGGGACGCACGGGAGCGCGGCGAGCGGGAGCAGGACGAGGCGTACCAGCGCAGTCTAGAGGTGGACAGGTAGGCGGGAGCGAGCGGGACGCACGGGAGCGCGGCGAGCGGGAGCGGGACGCACGGGAGCGCGGCGAGCGGGAGCAGGACGAGGCGTACCAGCGCAGTCTAGAGGTGGACAGGTAGGCGGGAGCGAGCGGGACGCACGGGAGCGCGGCGAGCGGGAGCGGGACGCACGGGAGCGCGGCGAGCGGGAGCAGGACGAGGCGTACCAGCGCAGTCTAGAGGTGGACAGGTAGGCGGGAGCGAGCGGGACGCACGGGAGCGCGGCGAGCGGGACGAGGCGTACTGTTCATGAATTAAAGATTATGTGTTGTATACATCTTTATATTCCCATTTCATTTGTTTTAGAGCAAAAGAAGAAGTAAAGAAACAACAAGAAAAAGAGAGAAACGAGGAGATAGAAAGAGTAGAATCCGAAAGACAAATAGAAGAAGCTAAAAAAGAGGTAAGAAAATAATAATGTAACGACTTCCCACGTCCCACAACGTGTATTAATCGGGGCCCCTTGGTCTTGTATAGATGTTTGACCTGTGGTATGTTCCTTGTGCAGGTGATGCGGTCGCAGGCGGAGCGGCGCGTGCCGCGGGAGCCGGGCGCGGGCGCGGCGGCGGGCGCGGTCACCCGCATCCGCGTGCGCCTCCCGCCTCCGCACGACCACTGCCTCGAGCGCCGGTTCCACGCCTCCGACACGCTGCAGGTACCCGCACTGTACCCGCAGGGACCCGCATCCGCGTGCGCCTCCCGCCTCCGCACGACCACTGCCTCGAGCGCCGGTTCCACGCCTCCGACACGCTGCAGGTACCCGCACTGTACCCGCAGGGACCCGCATCCGCGTGCGCCTCCCGCCTCCGCACGACCACTGCCTCGAGCGCCGGTTCCACGCCTCCGACACGCTGCAGGTACCCGCACTGTACCCGCAGGGACCCGCATCCGCGTGCGCCTCCCGCCTCCGCACGACCACTGCCTCGAGCGCCGGTTCCACGCCTCCGACACGCTGCAGGTACCCGCACTGTACCCGCAGGGACCCGCATCCGCGTGCGCCTCCCGCCTCCGCACGACCACTGCCTCGAGCGCCGGTTCCACGCCTCCGACACGCTGCAGGTACCCGCACTGTACCCGCAGGGACCCGCATCCGCGTGCGCCTCCCGCCTCCGCACGACCACTGCCTCGAGCGCCGGTTCCACGCCTCCGACACGCTGCAGGTACCCGCACTGTACCCGCAGGGACCCGCATCCGCGTGCGCCTCCCGCCTCCGCACGACCACTGCCTCGAGCGCCGGTTCCACGCCTCCGACACGCTGCAGGTACCCGCACTGTACCCGCAGGGACCCGCATCCGCGTGCGCCTCCCGCCTCCGCACGACCACTGCCTCGAGCGCCGGTTCCACGCCTCCGACACGCTGCAGGTACCCGCACTGTACCCGCAGGGACCCGCATCCGCGTGCGCCTCCCGCCTCCGCACGACCACTGCCTCGAGCGCCGGTTCCACGCCTCCGACACGCTGCAGGTACCCGCACTGTACCCGCAGGGACCCGCATCCGCGTGCGCCTCCCGCCTCCGCACGACCACTGCCTCGAGCGCCGGTTCCACGCCTCCGACACGCTGCAGGTACCCGCACTGTACCCGCAGGGACCCGCATCCGCGTGCGCCTCCCGCCTCCGCACGACCACTGCCTCGAGCGCCGGTTCCACGCCTCCGACACGCTGCAGGTACCCGCACTGTACCCGCAGGGACCCGCATCCGCGTGCGCCTCCCGCCTCCGCACTCAACCCGCAATGTTACACGAGGAGAACCGCGTGCGCCAGGGCACGGGTCTCATGCCCGCGAGGAGTCAACACTACCCGCCCGCTGCAGAGCACGAATCTCTCCTCACACCTCCGTGAGGATTCAACCCTTATCCGCCCCCTTCCTTCGTGACGAGGAAACTACTTTTACGTAAATAAAAATCGATCACTGCATGTATACGCTCAGCGCTCGACCGATTCGATAAATCCATCAGAGTAGTCGGAAATATCGATGGCTTTTGTATGAATTTCTCGATAAAAAATGTGACGTTTTGTTTGACATTTCTACTGTCATGTTTTCATACCTCGCGCGGCGGAGACGGCTCGCTAGTAAATAAATAAAGATAAAACCTAAATTATGTAATGTTTTTATTTCCAGGCGTTATTTGACTACATAGCATCGAAAGGATTTCCAGAAGAGAATTACAAAGTCATATCTAGCTGGCCTAGGAGAGACGTAAGTTCGGAGCAAAATAGATCTTATTCACTAAATTAATAAGGATTTACATAATAACTAAAATTGTTATGCTTTCATTCGTGCATTTCAATAAAAACTTATTGATATCGACCAAAGATACAATCAAATGATGCCGATTCTGTTGGCGCAAACTCAAAAATTTCATAACTCCGTTACTGCCATCCCTTTCGTCTTTATAAGATTTGTAAGTGACAACAAATAATTTGGCATGACTTTACTAAAGTGTAGACTACATTGTAACGACATGACACTATTCTGTACTAACAACACTAAGTTTATATTTTTTTCTTGCAGCTCACAACTGAACCCCGCAGCAGTACACTCCAAGCTCTGAAGCTATTCCCACAAGAGACAGTGATGCTGGAGGAGCGGTGAAGCCGGCGACAGCACATTCAACAACATCACTACCTTAGCTTAATGTACATTTTGTATGCTCGCGTACGCAACAATACCTTTATGAACCCGACTGTACAACACCCAGACGAAAGTTTGCTTTAAGCGCTGACACCCCCAGACGAAAATTTGCTTTAAGCGCTTTAAGCCACACAGGCCCGATATCCGTCGTTAATATCGCAGCGTGAATCGGTCATATTCACACAGCTGCGTCATAATCTTCCGATATTTGTCCCCTAGTTTAATTTAAAGGTCGCACGCATAGCAGGACGCAAACACGGACCCACTTCATATCGCGGCGGACATTTCACAAGCGTGTAAGGACGCACGCGTCCTAATACAAAATGTACTAAAACTAGATATCGCAAAAATACCTCCTATTGTCACCCCTGGGGACATTAATTGGGGGTAACAACTGGGAATGACCCCTATAATATCGATTGATAACGCCGGTCGTGGATAGGTGAATGTTATTTCTTGTAGTGCGTTGAACAAACGTACCAGTCGTAGAGCACTTTACATGACTCTTGACGAGTATTTCCAGACGGTACAAGCTATTTTGTAATGTCATAGTCACCATTGAGTAGTCTTGAAAATCCGAAATCCAGAAACTTGCGCCATCATACGCGACTATTGTATAGTTTTTTCTTTTGTTACAGCCGATTCAGTTTGCATTAACGTTGCGGGACAACTGTATAAAATCTTATCGGCGTTGTTTAATTTTTTTTGATACATAAATATTTGATACGTCTTTTTATTCGCATTTTTCTCATACCGCGATTATAGCAAACTCGACTCTGGCTGGGATCCCTACTTTTATGCAGTTCTCTGTGGCTTCAACCCATGTTGACAACTTTGTGTTCAAATGTGCGAAAAATCGACTTTATTGACAACAAATTGTTTCAGTTGTCAACTTCTGTATACGAGCGAGCCAAGTGGTGTTTTCGACACAAAAGTTGTCATCTTTCTCTGTGTGCCTAGTGCGAGTTTTGGCAATTTATTTACGCGCTCGGTCCGTTTGGCGTAAACTTGAAATTGTATGGAATAAGAGCAGCGCCATCTAGTGACTGATTCACTGACGCTAGATGGCGCTGCTCTTATTCCATACAATTTCAAGTTTACGCCAAACGGACCGAGCGCGTAAATAAATTGACAAAACTCGCACTAGGCACAGAGATCCACTTATTCCTTGAAATTGCTCAATTCGTTGCACCGCAGTCTAATTGTGGAATACTCGTAATCGCTTTGATTTTGCTAGAATTCATTACTTGTACAGAAAATCAAAGCGATTCCGCCAGTGTTTAGCGAGTGACTGTTACAAAGCTATTTGGCTGTCGTTTCTAACACTGCAGTATGCAATTATTTCTTGTCCCATACACCATTGGCATTAGAAAGGCTTTTAAACGCATTTTATTAATTGTGGTTTAAACAATCAGTAATTCTGAACGATTCCATGAATGCGAAAATAACGAGTATGGGCCCGAAACCTTCTGAAGGCAGTATTATAGCTTCCACAATATTATTTATTGTGCTATTGTTATTATGGTAACTTTTTTAAAATAAAGCAAGTGTTCTAACAGATGTTTATGAAACATCATCTTTACAGGAAAATTCCTGGGCCACCCACAGTATTCAAAGTCAAATACAAATGAAATTCATAGGAGAAATCGACTGAAAAATATGTAGATGTTAGAATCATACAAGAGGACTTTAAATTCCAAAACTGCATTATTTTAATGTTCTAACTGAACAATTGGTGTACTATGTATGCTATAACCGAAAAAACGGGATCCCATAAACCAAACATTTCAATGCTCGTTGGTAGGGGGATTCAGGAAGGCATTTTTAGGAAAGTATCCCTCTTCGATTCAGATCCCTTCGGTAACTCAGTTATCGATCGATTCAGTTTGATATCGTTCGATTTGCTACATTTTCAATTCACAATAATCGAAGTCGAACTCGAATCGAACGTGACTTCATACCATACGATAGAAACTATGTTCAGAACGCAGTTATCGAAGTAAAGTTCCTGAACGTTCGGTTCTTCGGATGATGGATAGCTCAACAATTTGAAGTTCGATTCGAGAAGGATACCGAACCGAACCGATTAGGTTCCTTGTCGAAGGGTCCTGAATCACCTAGCTGGTGGGCAACCTACCGATCGAGGTATTTTTATAGCCTTCCTAAACTGACACATTACCTAGAAACTGCCGGTTCTATTTGTATTTATTCGACTTTAATACATTTGCAATTATGATTTGTAAAACTACTAAAGCTACTTGCAATTATAGACGGTTTTAATATTTATGTACAAAGAAGTATTGCCTATAAATATTAATTTATACATAGAGCGAGAGAAAGTTTGTAATTTTTCACAAGGCAGGAGATTGTAACGGTATGCGAGGATGTTATGTATCCGAATAAACACATGGATGATGAGTCGTTTATTTTTATTGTTTTTATTCTAATACAAACCCAGTAACATTTAATGACTTATGGCCACACAAATTAACAATCCGCTGGCGAGATGCAAACTAACCTCAAGTATACTTACTTCGTAAAACTAGAACGTGATGATATCTACTTGTTTCTTTTTTTAATATAGTACCTAAACCTTTTCAAACTGTCACGTTGTTCAACTACTTTACATACCCTACACACACAACCTTGGACAGCTTTCTTGATGAAGTCTAATGTTGCGGGATCGACTTCCGCGCACAGTAATATTTGCGTGAAATGTGACCCACGGGTGTTTGCTGCACGTCAGTATTTGAGACACCATACAAGAGCAATTAACACTTATTGCTCTTGTATGTATAATCAGTAACGAGTTGCTTCACACCTAAAAACTCGCCAGCTAGTATCAGAAACCGTGCGAAATAAAACAATTATAATCGGGTTATTTTCCCTTCATCCTCTCCACGTGCCGAAGCAGCATCTCCCCCGCCAGCACCACCAAAGCCGCCAGGTAACCGGCCGCCAACACGATCAGAGCAGTTGAAAACTCGTGAATGGAGACCGAGAATACGCTGGAGTCAGGAGTTCGGACGCAGGCGGGCCGCGGCTCGTCCCAGTGCGACAGCAAGCGGGACAGCACGCCGGACTCCTTCAACCTGCGGATACTAAAAAGAATACACTGAGAACTAGAAACAACCATGACGACGTAGAACGGAAATGACCAATGCGGCTGGAACTGACCCATAAGCCACGATCTCCCTGTAAGGCGAGCGCTTGGCCACCGCCACTCCCATGTCGTGCGGCGCAAACAACGCCACCTCCTGCAGCTCGCACAGCTGCTTCTCGGAGTATGTGTTCCGCATCATTCTGAAAGGAGAATGGCTGGATGGGAATGGATAAGAATAGTCTGAGGAAGTAACTAACGCTCAGTACGGTACTAAGGTGCCACAAATAATTATACTGTTTGGTTTCTCGTATCACGACATGGACTCGCTTTTTTAGACCAGGATAGAGCCAGAATACAACTGATGCTTGCCTGTAGGCCACTGCGCTGTCGACATGGAACGCGAACCCGCCCTTCTTGACCATTGCCATGCCTTGGCTCGCAGGGAAGTAGTTGTACGGAGTGATGTGAGCTACCTTCTCATGGTACAGTTCTTGGGCCACTCGGTCGGTGGTGTGCTGAAATAAGGAACAAAATAATCATCGGATCCCGACGCAGCTATGATCTAATCTCCAGCATTCTGGGTCATACATAACGATTAACTTAGATATACATTAAAGCTACTACTTGATCCTTACCTTAAAATAATCCCTATTGTACAACACGTCTTCAACGCCGACCTTGAGGTTGCTCTTCAGCAGATCTTTCAGCGTCCTGATGTTCTTGGGAGGCTCTCGCAGCAGAGTGGAGACCACCGTTGCGTTGTAATACTGGTATATGGTCAGCGCGAAGAAAAATGTCACAAAAACCACAATTTTCACCGAGATCGAGTCCCGACTAATTGTCATACCTGGTGAGAAAGTACAATACGTTTAGAACAGCCCCAATTTATTCCGAGAAGGCCATCCTAAAGGCCAAACGCGACTTATTAGCTTCTCACCTTGCTGGCAAAGCGCGCTCCAAGTAAACAGAAAGACCAAACTAGGCGACACGTCGCTATCGCCGGGTGCCTTTAAGACTTTCATGTTGAGGAAAGTTCCAAGCACTAATGTGGCGATGACCATGAGCCCCGCGGTGCAGCACCACACCCTGGCGGTCAGCGGACGGGTGTAGATGGTGTACCATCCACCCGCGTGCTTCGGGTGACGAAATATGAAACATTGTCTGGGAACAGATACCGAGATTCTAGTTGAATTAAATCTAAAGCACTCTTGCCAACAATATATCATCAAAATGTTCTCGCTGTGTCCAGTGCGGGTTTGAATGTAACGTTACTTCGATATTGCCAAGTAGACATGCCGATTGCGAGACCATACTTGAAAGGCTTGAAAGGGAAACATCCTTTTTCATACTCAAACCTTTAAATCATTTAGGTACCTAATTATATTTTGTTTTGTTTTGTGTGGGTCTATTATGAGATTTAAGTGTTTGACTTGCAAAAGTGAAATTTTATTGGCTATTTACAATAAATGATTTGACTTTGACTATCTAATAGAAGATACCTAGTCAGCCAAGTCTGCGCAGCATAATCAACGGCCTCGGCTCTATCAGCGCGGAGGAATAGCGGCGACCCGCCGATGTCCGAGTCCCGGCGCTGCAGCGAGCCCACCATGCCGTCATAAGTGCCGTTGGTGTGGTACCCCCACGAGAGGGTCCGCTGGAATTCGTAACTGCAAGGAAACTTTAGAGCTGGTAGAACTATTACCACCACCACCACCATCACTATTGCCACATACATTTATCGATTTTCGTAGATTCTTTGACTAAGGAAGATAATTTACCGAATATTGAAGTACCTACCTAACACATTTAATTACCTTTTGCATGTCAACTTACGTTATATTAAACATCTTTTGAAAGTATTTCAACGCTGTGTAGAACTTGAATTTATGCAGCGAATCGACTTTGACTAAGTCCGGTTTCTCATCCTCCAAAAACCTTTCGAAAGTTTTATTTATTACTCTTTCACTTTTAGGTATAACCACTGCACTTCTCAGTACAAGACCTTGCAAATTCTTTCTATATTCGGCTTCAATATGTAAAGAATGATTCCACTGTCCGATTTCTCTTACAATGAGTTGCCCATTTCTGTAGAATCCAGTATAAAATATTTCATACAAAATGTGAACGTTCTCTTGTCTGATAATAATTGTTACATCGGAGTCTAGTTCAATCCTAAACCGAGACAAAACATCTGTAGCTTCTGTGATATTGTCTGTGATGATGACCCAAACGAAAGGACTTTTGAAAGCATCTTTGAGTATCGAATCGAAAATTTTGGTCCATCCACCACAAGATGTATTGACGACCATTCCAATTTTTTCATGGAAATGTGGTATGACTAAATTATCATGTCCATGCCCCTTTTTGCCAGAAAGTCTCACATTATGAACATTAAAATTTTTATGCATCATTAACATAGTTTTATCATCATAACAGTGGGAAATTACACCACTGTGAATATTTTTATGGTTAAAAAGCTCAATAATTACTGCAATATCTTTTACAAATAGATAATTCAGCAAAAGCTTAGTAAGAAACATGTTGGGCCACTGAAAACTGAAACATGTTTAAATTTTCCAACAATACCTATCACTTTAAATATTATATTTTTGAAGAGGCCACAACAGTTAAATTGCTTTTTATAGCTAAGTAGATAAGTGTGATTACTGTCAGCAGTTACTTTAAATGCAGCAAGATTGAAAATGTTGAAGGAAAAATTGGTCTTACTCAGTAATACAAACAAACACTACCTACTTATATACTAAACACTATATATCGGAACAGCTTCAGCATTCTACAATACAGTCAAATTATGTACCCATTCAAGATATTTGAAAAGAGAGTTTAATAAATAATTAAGAATAAACATCAAGTAATTCAATAAAATACATCTTGGAAGGGAAATGCGGCCATGTCAGGCACCAGCAGATCAGCCAGAAAGCAGACAGTACCGGCAGCCCCCTCATACAGGCTCTGAGGATTGTCAGGCAGTCTCGCCTCTCTTACAAACTCTTCCGTGCTCATGAATTCAGCAAACGACCTGGCTTGGTACAGATATTTTTTATCATTTGTCAATCTGTGCAGCAGTAGAAACACATAACCATTACCGGCTACTCCATGGCAAATCCCAGGGCCCTTGCGTAAAAGCCCTTTACGCCAGACAAATTCTGCAGCTTTGATACAAGCATCCAAGTACTTTTTCTCTTTGTATACCACAAAAGCTCTAGCCATCAAGTATACAGTTCCTGGCGCTCCGTGACACCAGTGCACCAACTTGTGATCAGCCAAGGGAACTTCTTCCATGCAGCAAGGCCAGTTGCCGTCTTCGGACTGCAATGACATTATAAAATCTACTGTCGCTTTTATATCAGCACCAGCGGGGCGGTTATTCGACAGATAGCCTGGTACGGACAGTAGCATCTGTAGTATGAAACTGATGCCGTGAGCAGCTCCAATGTATTCCGTGTTGTAGTAATGATACATCAGAGGGCAAGGGCTGCTGTGTTTTGCCGAGTATTCTTTTCCCGATGCAATAATCGTGTCGCAGATTTTGTAAAGAGTTTTATCATCAAACACTCGCATTTTGAGCTCACCGTTCAACCATAGGGCGCCGGCGAGGTACCCAGCACGACCCACAAAGAACTCATCACCGCCGCATTTCAAGAACTTTGGATTTAAGTACTGGTTGAGAAGGGAGTTGTAGTGTTTCAAAGAGTCGGGATAATTCTTACCAACGAGTTCTTTGTCCAACACGGTGGCCAAAGCATATGTACCGGCGTCGCCGAGTAAAAACGAAGTTTTGTCTCCAGCGGAGATTTCCAAGGCAGGTTTTAAGTATTCTTGTGATCTAGCAAGGTACGTTGACTTGTACTCAGAGAGCATAGGGTTTTTCGCCAACTGATAAAACATAAAAGAGACTCCGGTGACACCGACATAAAGACCGCCCTCGACATTCTTTCGCGTGGGTAGAAGGCGCTTGGTTATATTAGTAATATGCTCATTGATCAGACCAATTACTTCTTCCTTCTCAATTGCAACGGATGTGTCATTTTTATATTCCGCAAAAGGATTAGGAAAGTATCGGACCATATTGAAAGCAAAGGGGTGCACTGAAGATATTAGTCTTTTCAAATAACGGAACGAGAACACCCTAATCATAGAAGCTTAAACTTAATTCATCGATATTCCACTTGGCTAGGTAAAACAATCTTATGGCTGTTTGTTATTATAGAACTGAAATTCTTATTTTCTTGGATATGACGGCGCTTCATCAAAATACCACAGACAAGATAGCGACAACTGACGTTTACAACTATGTCAGTGTCGCTGTCTAGCGGAGCGTTACGTCGATGGTAGCGAGGCAGCGGAACGGTCACTCACTTTGAAACGGGTGGCCGCCAGCGCACCACGTTTGTAACGAATCGCTTGTAATCGACCTCATCAAGGTGTTATATGTCGAAATTGATTCTGTACCAGAGAGGGAACATTGTGATTAGTCTGTTGGCGTGTATATTTCTCAGTTTATTGATTTTATTAGTGAAGTTGAATAAAACTGATTTATTGGTTATGAAAATATAGTGTTCGAATTTCATTCCTCGCCCACACGCCCATTGCTCCTTGGAGCTCAGGATGAGTTCTGATGAAGGCCTCCCCGCGCTCTCATCAGAAGTGGGATCGAACGTATCGCAGCACAAGGAAAAACCCCCAGATGAAATTAATACTGCAAGACTTTTGACCAACATGGAAGCGTTGTTAACGCGAGTATTGGCAGCACCACCTGCACAAACAGAAAATGTCATTTCTGTGGACTGCCTGGACATCGTCAAGCTGAATGCAGAAAACGACGCGATGGCCACGGGATCATGAAATTCCAGGATGGATCAAGCTCATCACGTGCTCAAGAGAAGTCAACAGCTGTGACCTGCTTTGTATGTGGCAAGCCTGGTCACGTGGCTACTTTCTGCCCGGATAAGAGAAATGGAACTGGAGCTGCGGTCAAGGAAGTCCATCAGTGCGAGCACCGCCCTTCAAGAGGTACTTTGACATCATCTTCAGGTCAGTCAGTCTCTTTTCTATTCGATAGCGGTTCATCTTGTTCTCTTTTGAAAGAAAGTTATTGTGACAAACTCTTGGGTACTGTGCGTAATAATCTTGTTTACCTTAGTGGCATTAGCGGTGATGACATTAAATGTACAACTCAGATTGAAAGTGATGTGAAAATTAAGGATCTATCGGTTAGCTTGGTTTTTCACGTAGTTCCCGATGGGAATATTTCTGACCCTATCATAATTGGACGAGACATTCTTGATAAAGGACTTTGTGTTAGCATTGATAATGATAACCTCACTTTTTATTCCAAAGAACAAATAAATTTATGTGACTTAACCAACACGGACTTTACACAAATTGACACGGATTTACAGGGGCAGGAGAAGGAATCGCTAATAGCTATATTAAATAAATATTCCGATTGTTTTATCGAGGGTATTCCTACTAGACGCGTAAAGACAGGTGAATGTGTAGTGAATTTGATAGACCCCCACAAAACGGTACAAAGGTGCCCCTACAGATTAGCGCCTGCAGAAAAACAGATAGTTAGAGAAAAGGTTCAGCAGTTACTGAACGCTGGGGTCATTCGGGAAAGCTCCTCCCCCTTTGCTAGCCCAATACTACTGGTAAAGAAAAAGGACAATACAGACCGAATGTGCGTTGACTACCGGGAACTAAATTCTAATACTAAACCTGAGCACTATCCTTTGCCACGAATAGAAGAGCAAATTGATCAACTAACTGGGGCTAATTTCTTCTCCTCTTTAGATATGGCTTCGGGATTTCATCAAATCCCAATCCATCCCGATTCCGTGGAGAAAACCGCGTTCGTTACACCTGAAGGGCAATATGAGTATCTCGCTATGCCTTTTGGGTTGCAAAATGCTCCATCAGTCTACCAGAGATCTATTACGAAAGCTTTGTGTCATCTTGAGGATAGGCCGTTGATTTATATGGATGACGTTTTGTGCTACTCTAGTGATGTTTCTGACGGTCTACAGAGACTGGACAAGGTCTTAGGTGCCTTAGCGAAGGCTGGATTTTCGTTCAATCTCAAAAAGTGCAAATTCATGAAAAATAAAATAGACTATTTAGGATATTCTCTACAATCGGGTGAGATAAGACCAAATTCTCGAAAAATACAAGCGCTCGCAGACTCTCCACAACCTAAAACGGCGACACAGGTTCGACAATTCCTTGGCCTTGCTTCGTATTTTCGAAAATTCATTCCAGATTTCACACGTATTGTCGGACCTTTGTATCCTCTTACAAAACTCAAGGGTCCTATTACTTGGACACAGAAACACGAAGAAATACGCAATACAATAATACGAATACTTACATCTGAGCCAGTATTAACGATCTTTGACCCTGAACTACCAGTAGAGCTGCATACGGATGCAAGCTCAGAAGGTTACGGTGCAATCCTCATTCAAAGAAAAAATAATTTACCGCATGTCGTAGAATACTTCAGCCGCCGTACTTCTGAGGTGGAGTCTCGTTACCACTCGTACGAGTTAGAGACGTTAGCAGTTGTACGAGCGGTTGAGCACTTTCGGCACTATCTGTATGGTAGACGTTTTGTGGTTTTTACGGACTGTAATTCACTTAAAGCCTCTAAATCAAAAAAAGATCTCACTCCCCGTGTACACCGGTGGTGGGCTTACTTACAAGCCTATGAATTTGACATAATCTATCGCGAAGGACGTGGAATGGAGCATGCAGACTACTTTTCACGAAATCCACTACCAGACTCAAATGTTGCTGGTACATCTTCTGGGAATGACCAGAAAAAGGTAGTTCAGTATGTGGAACTTCATCACGGCTGGCTTTCTGTTGAACAGAAGCGTGATGTAGAGATACAGGATCTTATTGCGAAACATAATAACAATGGCTTCCCCGATTCGGTAGCTCAGACGTATGATGTAAGGGAAGGTATACTTTATAGAAAGGTTGCTCGGAATAAAACTGTCTCTTGGCTGCCTGTAGTCCCGCGGTCTTTGACTTGGACACTGATTAATCATATTCACAACGAGATACAACATTTAGGCAAAGACAAAACGTTAGATAAACTTTACGAACAGTATTGGTTCCCCGAAATGTCGAAGTGTGTGCGTAAGTTTATTGACTCATGTATTGTTTGCAAAGCTTCTAAAGGCCCATCGGGAGCCCAGCCCGTGCAGTTGCACCCGATACCAAAGGTCGCTGTACCGTGGCACACAATTCACATAGACTTTACGGGAAAGCTTAGCGGGAAGAGTGATCGTAAAGAGTACTGCTCTGTAATTATTGACGGTTTTACCAAGTATGTTTTATTGGAGCATACTTCTTCTCTAGATGCAAAGAGTGCAGTTCAAGCGCTACAAAAAGCAGTCTGTCTTTTCGGAGCACCAAAGCGCATAATTGCTGACCAAGGTCGTTGCTATGTTAGTTCTGATTTTAAAGACTATTGTACTGAACATAAAATACAACTACACTTTATTGCAACAGGCTCAAGTAGGGCTAACGGCCAAGTCGAACGAGTTATGCGTACTCTCAAAAGCTTGCTAACTATAGTTGAAAATGATCCTAACAAAACGTGGCGCGATGAGTTAGGAAACATCCAGCTCGCTATTAACAGCACAAAGTCTACCGTGACCAAATACTCACCCACGGAACTTATGTTTGGAATCCGTGCGCAAACGTTAGGAATGTCCAGGTTAAACTCAGATGATGGTAAAGAACAAGACCGTGTAGATCTTGACACCGTACGGGAAGATGCATCAAATAATATTCAGAAGGCGGCTAAATCTGAGGTAGATAGGTTTAATCGTGGTCGGGCAATAGTAAAACCATTTTCTGAAGGTGAGTTTGTGTTCATAAAAAATAGCGATTGAAATCAAACCAAATTAGATAGGAAGTTTAGAGGTCCATTTGTAATAACTGCGGTACTAGATAACGATAGATACGAACTCAAAAGCTTGACTGGTTCAAATCGAATCTATAAATATGCACACGAGAACTTGCGCTCAGTACCTCGGGGTCACGATGGCTTGCTAGAAGTAAGTTCATACATGCTAAACGATGAGGCCGAGACGGCGCCAGAAGATGAATGTTTAGAAACGAATTGCGATAGTAGAGCATCGCCAAATAGATGCGATACCTTGACCGCGGGCTTAGACACTATTTCCAACGACTCTCGTACCATCACAGCCGGTTCAGACACTCTCAGTGTACACTCAGACCCCGAGACATGGGATATTCAACATGAAGTCGAAGTTTATACAGAACAAGATAGTCCGCAATTATAGGTATGTACTTGCTTAGTGGATCTCATGTAAATGTATCTTCGTGCATTTATCTTGGAGGTGTTGATCCTGGTCGCCCAGTGTCGTGCCGGGCCATACCCTTATAGGGTTGGTTGAAAGGACACACTGTTGCCCGATCCAGATGTTTAGTTGTCTATCCTGGTCGACCAGTGTCGTGCCGGGCCATACCCTTATGGGGTTGGTTGAAAGGACACACTGTAACCCGATCCAGATGATTAGTGGTCTATCCTGGTCCTGCAGTGTCGTGCCGGGCCATACCCAACAGGGTTGGTTGAAAGGACACATTGTTGCCGATCCAGATGTTTCTGTGGTTTATCCTGGCTGGCGAGTATCGTACTGGGCCAGGCCCAATAGGGTTGATTGAAAGGAGATACTCGCCCGGCCCAGAAGTGTGGTGTCCATTGACTCGTATAAGGAATACTCTGGTTCGTTGAAATACGGCATCTAAGATGTTATTGTAGTGATGTTAATGATGGTGTTATCATTTTAACGGCAGAGCAAAGCTCATCTTATGCAGAATGGTCGAGCGGGTGTCTTGGTGATTGAAATTGTTTGTTTCAGGGGTATACGCAAATGAACGCCCGAGGACGGTCGTATGTCAGTCCGGCCGTGACGGCGCTTCATCAAAATACCACAGACAAGATAGCGACAACTGACGTTTACAACTATGTCAGTGTCGCTGTCTAGCGGAGCGTTACGTCGATGGTAGCGAGGCAGCGGAACGGTCACTCACTTTGAAACGGGTGGCCGCCAGCGCACCACGTTTGTAACGAATCGCTTGTAATCGACCTCATCAAGGTGTTATATGTCGAAATTGATTCTGTACCAGAGAGGGAACATTGTGATTAGTCTGTTGGCGTGTATATTTCTCAGTTTATTGATTTTATTAGTGAAGTTGAATAAAACTGATTTATTGGTTATGAAAATATAGTGTTCGAATTTCATTCCTCGCCCACACGCCCATTGCTCCTTGGAGCTCAGGATGAGTTCTGATGAAGGCCTCCCCGCGCTCTCAGATATTTTAAAGTTTGTTGTTCCTTATTCTTTTGTTTATGTACTTTTTTCTTTTGTATTTTTTTTTTTGTTTTAGTTATGGCTTCGCACGGTTTGTGCATATAGCCAGTGTCAAGTATTTTATTTAAAGTATTTTTTAATTTCACATTAAAAAAATCACAGCAATGATAGGTATAGCAATCGTGGTCAAGTAGTCAAGTCAATTATTTACATTGTCAGTCACGATTCAGTAAAGTAGTGGATGCTTTACTGAAACTTCCTGGGAGTTTTGGAAAAAATGCGAAATGACGTTTTTTGAGTTTATATCATTTGCCCACACTCGTGCACGTTAACGAACACTTAATGGTTAATATTCCACCAATATTACACATTAACACTCGAAGAAACACAAGTTTGAGCTAATAATACAAAACCAACGTCTCACTATCGGATTCCCGCCAAAACTCCCTTTTGTATTTGGCAGAAGCTATTTTCACGCAGTAGCACAGATAAAAAAAAGAATGAAGTTAAATAGTAATAATAATAATATCATAGCCAAAAAACCACTACGTAACCCCATGAATAGGAACTTTAAAATTGTATTATCTGATAATAACTTCATTCAGCGCTAGGAGTATTTTGTTCTGTGGACTATAGTACCGCTACCGACTGACACCAGTGGTGCCAGATTAGGCAGATTATCGCTATTTAGGCTATATCAAGGGGCAAAAAATACAATCGACCACAAGTAGCCATTCAAGCTACCTAGAAAACAAAAACGGGCGATTTAGGATAAGTACTTCAACATTACCCCAAGTATGGATTTAGTAATTTCTTGATAAGTATAAATAAATGCTTGTAACTAAACTTAATATTATAAATGCACGTCAACCTTTCGTTCCTCATGTTTTTTCCGTACTGCTTGCTTTCTTCTAGTTAGGCACATCCACTATTTATAGGAGTGAGATATGCATAATATTGCATAGACAAACGCGTATGAAAACGAGAAAACAATCTTTCTACTATTCTACTGCCCGCCAAAATTAAGTGACACCTCGCTGGGATGCAATTGCCTAGAGCCCTAGAGCGCGGTGGTGCCCCGCAATGAGATGTCACGAATCCAGTGAGTCAATTTGATATGTCCGGGTGATATCTCATTGTCTTTTTTCGCGTTTTCTCTTTATTTGGCCTAAAAACATAGGCTACTTAGCTCAAGATGTAAGGCGAAATTGGGCTACTTGTCAAAATAAATATTTAGGCTACTTGATACCTAGGCAAAATAAGGCTAATTGAGTTTGCTGATATGGCAACCCTGTCACAGACGCGATAGATATTAGATCTATTATATCGATACGTCGTCTGATCTGACACGTCTCCCGTAAACTCCCGTTGGTTTTGTTTGTAGTTTTTAGTTTGTAGGTAGGTAAGTACTTTGTTTTGTATCACTTTTTCTGGCCTGATTCTAAAGAAACACATTATAACTATGCAGTTTGTCACTAAAATTAGTATTCTGCTATGGCGATAAATTCATAAACAATCTGTGCACACTTGATTTAGTTTTTTTAATATCTTACACAATTCAATATAAAACTAGGTAGGTAATCCACATTGTTCAATACATTCACACCATTATTATATCACATCGAACTTTGAGCAGGAAAATAAACCCCAAAGAACTGAATCACACACTGGGAGGCTCGAGACGTTGCTAAGCGCGGTCGAATCTCGCCATATAACAACAATACATAAAGCCCATTTCGCAATGACTCGTTCCCTGCACACTTTCGGTCAAACGATTGTTCGTGTGCATCGCGCACACACTTATTTCACAACATGACGTCACTAGGCTGAACACTGAACAGCCTTTGAGATACATCTGTGGTCCCGGGCTCCTATTCATAGTCGACGAGGCGGCGGCAGCACGGGCGCCCGTCTAGCCGTGGGCGCCCGTCAAGCCGTGGGTGCCCGTGAAGCCGTGGCCGCCCTTCAAACGGTGGGCGGCGGCGGCGGCTTGACGGGCGCCAGCGCCGTGTACAGCTTGGAGATAGCCGAGTGCACGGTGCGCTCCAGGGCTTCGTCCTCGGGGCACATTACCTCCTGGAGTGAGGGGGATTTGAGACGTAATACTTCGTTAAGCGCTTTCTAAACGAGGGCATAATGATGCCGACATACACACAAGCCATAATGATAAATGCGAAGCCGGCGCGGGTCGGTGTCGTCGTTGTCAGCGTCGATATGGTCAACGTTTACGTCAGCGTTAAAAATGTGAAATTATATTACGATTCCATAATAAATAGCTAGTAGAAGGAAGAAACGTACCATATTCAGCAAGTCAATGTCCGCGCGTTTGTTGTCCACGGTGACATATAGCTTCTCTCCCTTGAACATCTTGGGAACAGAATCTTCGCCGAACATCTCTTGCAGCATCTCTATGACACACTCCTGTAACATAGTCTTTTATGAAATACGTTTTCGGTACAGTGAGCCGATCAAGATAAGCCCAAACTCCACTGAACTACCGTCAGTCATCGAAGAGTGGCGTCGTCTACCTCCCGCCTCCATCGTCAGGAGACAGATATTTATGGCGGCAAAGTTCCGGGGGACATAGCGACCGTTACTCGCCATCTCGTGAACGACCCGCGCAGGGAGTAGCAGGGAGTAGTGGTAGGTGGTAGGTAGTAGACTAGGGGCCGGCGAGGCGGCGTACCTTGAAGTGCATCCGGTCGAGCTTGGGCGCGAGCGGCAGGTGGCGCGGCGCCGGGAGCGCCGACGCCGCCAGGATGCCGCCCACCAGCGCGTCCGCGTACATGTCCGACACCGGCGACGCCGCCCACTGGCGACCGGGGACAGATATCGAGATGTACTAAATATCGGTATTGTCTATGGAAATACCGATATTGGTATCGATACTTACTAAATTAATTGGTATTTTTAGCAGTATTATTCGTCTTTTCCCAGTAATTATGGTATCGGTACTTTTAGATATTTTGCTATAAATACCGATATTTTCTAGACAGCGATGCTATGTTGTCAGAAGTCATCCAGTTTCATTCTATAACAATTTAGACCTTCAACAATTTTGGTTGATTTATCGGTACTAAGTACCGGAACCGATACCCATTAAAAAAAAATCGATTTATGTTATTTTTTTTTTTTTTTTTTTTTTTTTTATTCGGTTCACAAATTGAATGTAACACTGTTAGCACATAGAATTAAAATAAAAACCAGACATTCAGTGTTCATCCTAAAAACAGTGAACACAGCTTGCAATTTTGACAAGACAGTGTTGATCTTTGCAGGTACATAATAGTTATACCTGTGTACATTATGTACCTAATCAAAGTGAAACAGAATATAGATGAAAAATAAATCAGGAAACAAAAATAAGTAAAGGAATTTAACAAATAATAAGGGTCTGTCAATTCACCATAACTTTCTTCACTTTAGCCTTTGTTGAGGCCAAAGAACCATCAAAGATATCCAAAGAGGAGCGGATTGCGTTATAACTCGATAGCATTCGATATAGAGGTGAGTGTTGCCTTATATTAGTGCGGCATCGCGGCAATTTGAAGGTCTTTCGGTTAATCAATCGACTGCCGAGACGTGGAACCTCTATGTCTATGCTCACAAGAAAATCTGGGCACAAAACTAAGCCGTGAATCAGTTTGTACAGAAACATGACATCAGATATTTTTCGTCGTACATTTAGTGCATTGAGTTTGTAATAGGCTAATCTAGCCTCATACGATTGTAACATTTTACATTTGTTCATCGCATACGTCAGCTGATACAAAAATCTTTTTTGGATACGCTCAAGTCTGTCACTATGCACAGCATAGCCAGGTGACCACACAGAGCCGTTATACTCCAGAGTACTTCTCACCAGACTATTATACAACGGAAGTAATACGTTAGGGTCTTTGAACATTTTAATTTGTCTACAAATAAAACCAGAAAGTTGGGATGCTTTTTTAACTATGTTGTCAATATGAAATCGAAAATTTAAAGAACTATCAACCGTAACTCCCAAATCCTTAATGGTCGAAACTTCGATAAGAGGTGTGTTGTTTAAATTGTAAGTGCAACTTATGGGATTTCTTTTTTTTTGAAAATTTTATATGCGAGCACTTTTCTATATTCAAAATCATCTTGTTTTGGCAACACCACGAAAAAACTTTATCAATCTCATTTTGGAAAAAAATTACATCATTCTCAGTTCTTATGCGCACATATAATTTTAAGTCGTCAGCATAGATTTTGAAAGGACAATTTATCTTAGCAGTTAAATCTATATATATAAAAGCCAAAACTGACTGACTGACTGACTGACTGACTGACGATCAACGCACAGCTGAAACTACTGGGTCTAGAACCATGAAATTTTGCACAAATACTCCTTATGTGACGTAGGCGTGCACTAAGAAAGGATTTTTGAAAATTCAACCCCTAAGGGGGTGAAAAGGGGTTGCAAAGTTTGTATGGAGCAACGTGTTTTCTTGGCCTGATCCACTTCAAACTTGGCAATTATATTCTTTAAAAGATTTAATGAAACACGTTTTTCATCTTTTTTTAATATTCAACCCCTAAAGGGGTAAAAAGGGGATGCAAAATATTTTACATCCGATTTAGTTATACATTGAAATTTTACACAAATATTTCTTAAGTGACGTAGGTGTGCACTAAGAAAGGATGTTTGAAAATTCAACCCCTAAGGGGGTGAAAAGGGGTTGCAAAGTTTGTATGGAGCAACGTGTTTTCTTGGTTTGATCAACTTCAAACTTGGCAGTTATATTCTTTAAACGATTTAATTAAACACGTGGTTCATAGTTTTTGAATATTCAACCCCTTAAGGGATAAAAGGGGGCCACAAAGTATTTTTCGTCATTTTTATTTCGAAATAATTTTTTTTCACAAATATTTCGTAGTGACGTAGGTGTGCACTAAGAAAGGATTTTTTTAAAGTTTAACCACTAAGGGGGTAAAAAGGGGTTGCAAAATTTGTATACAACAACGTGTTTTCTTGGTCTGATCAACTACAAACTTCGAATAAAATTCTTTAAAAATTAATTTAGCACCTGTTTCCGCGTGTTTTAACATCAATCCCTAAAATCTACGCAGGAAAATGGTAGATTTTGGTAGAAGATGATAGATTTAGGTAGGAAATGGTAGATTGTTCTAGGGATTGGTAGATTTAAGTAGGAAATGGTAATATCGGTAGGAAATGGCCGATTTTAGTAGGAAATGGTAGATTTTTGGTAAAAATGGTAGATTTCGGAAGGAAATAGTAGCTTTTGGTAGAAAATGGTAGTATTAGAAAGAAATGGTAGATTTCGGTAATAGCGGTACATTTTGGTAATAAATGGTAGCTTTTGGTAGAAAATAGTAAATACAGAAAGAAAATGGTAGATTTTCGTTTAAATGGTAGATTTATATAGAAAATGGTAGATTTTGGTAGGAAATGGTAGATTGTTGTAGGAAATGGTAGACTGTTGTAGGGGTTGAGTAGATTTCGGTAGGAAATGGTAGAAAATAGAAGATTCAGAAAGAAAAGGTAGGTTGTCGTAGAAAATTGTAGATTTCAGTAGGAAATGGTAGATTATGGTAGAAAATTGTACATTTTGGTAGAAAATGGTAGATTTTAGTATGAAATGGTAGCCTTTGATAGATTCTGGTAGCCTGATAGATTTTAGTAAATGGAAGCTTTTGATAGATTATGATAAAAAATTGTACATGATAGGAAATGTAGGAAATGGTCGATTTTGGGAGAAAATGGTAGAATTTGTTATAAAATGGTAGATTTTTTTGTATAAAAAGGTTATTTTGGTAGAAGATGGTAGATGTCGTATGTTGGATATGGGATGGCGATGTTGATGTCGAAGTCGAGGTCGATGTCTTGAATTACTTACGGACCAACCGCTGATTGTAGAAACCTGAAACTTGGAGGGTGTGTTCTTTGTATGACGTAGACATCCGATAAGAAAGGATTTTCCGAAATTCTACCTCTAAGAGGGTGAAAAAGGGAGCAAAGTTTGTATGGGACAACGTGATTCGCCTTGGTCAAATCTACTTCAAACTTGGCATAATTATATTATTTGAAAGATTTACATGTAGGTATTTCATCGTTTTTTAATATACAACCCCTAAAATTATAAAAAAGGGTACAAAATATTGTCATCAGATTTAATTCGAAATCCGTATTAACACGGAACATAGACAGGGTAGAACTTTGACATGTTTGAATATTTTTTGGATTATTTGAATACTTCTTAGGAACTTTCTCAACCCCATCCATACTGTGCGTCAATCAACTGTTCATCCATACTTGAAAGTAACTATTTTTGTTTCTTCGTTACCTTTTCACGGCTAAACGGCTGAACCGATTTCGATGAAATTTGGTATAGAGATAGATTGTACTTTCGAGACGGACATAGAATACTTTTATCGCGATATAATATAGTCCGCGCGGACGAAGTCGCGGGCAACAGCTAGTCATTGATAAATATCAAAAAGAACAACGGACCTATGTGTGAGCCCTGAGGTACGCCTGTGGGTATCGATCGTAATCTTGACGTGTATCCGCGGATCATGACCAATTGTGATCTATTTAACAAATACGACTCACACCATCTCAACAAAGACCCATGTATACCCATTGCAGAGATCTTCTTTAAAAGAACTCTTCATCTTCATCTTCTCTTATTAAAAACAATAAGTACCTATACATAAATATATCGGTATTTCCGTACCGAAAGTAACGGCTGTATCAGTATAAGTATAAACGCCAGCTCCACGGTGCTGGAGCGAGAGAGAGCCCGCTAGAAGGAGACGGCGCGGGCTCACCTCCAGCGTGATGCAGCCGCCGTCGAGCGCCAGCTCCACGGTGCTGGAGCGAGAGAGAGCCCGCTAGAAGGAGACGGCGCGGGCTCACCTCCAGCGTGATGCAGCCGCCGTCGAGCGCCAGCTCCACGGTGCTGGAGCGAGAGAGAGCCCGCTAGAAGGAGACGGCGCGGGCTCACCTCCAGCGTGATGCAGCCGCCGTCGAGCGCCAGCTCCACGGTGCTGGAGCGAGAGAGAGCCCGCTAGAAGGAGACGGCGCGGGCTCACCTCCAGCGTGATGCAGCCGCCGTCGAGCGCTAGCTCCACGGTGCTGGAGCGAGAGAGAGCCCGCTAGAAGGAGACGGCGCGGGCTCACCTCCAGCGTGATGCAGCCGCCGTCGAGCGCCAGCTCCACGGTGCTGGAGCGAGAGAGAGCCCGCTAGAAGGAGACGGCGCGGGCTCACCTCCAGCGTGATGCAGCCGCCGTCGAGCGCCAGCTCCACGGTGCTGGAGCGAGAGAGAGCCCGCTAGAAGGAGACGGCGCGGGCTCACCTCCAGCGTGATGCAGCCGCCGTCGAGCGCCAGCTCCACGGTGCTGGAGCGAGAGAGAGCCCGCTAGAAGGAGACGGCGCGGGCTCACCTCCAGCGTGATGCAGCCGCCGTCGAGCGCCAGCTCCACGCAGCCGTACAGCTTCCAGCGGGTCTCGGAGAGGAAGTCGATGTGTCCCGCCAGCTGCATGACCACGTGCCGCAGCAGCGCCGCCGAGCCGCCGTAGTGGATCGACTGCCGCTGCGTCACCTCCGACTGCGACAGCTCCGTGTACTCTGGGGAGTCGTATGACGAACGTTATGAAATAACGGAAATATTGGGTAAATAGAATGAACGAAATTATCGAGTAAATCGAATAAACAGAATCAATGGGTACGAATGAACGAAAATAACCAATGAAATAAAAAAATACATTTTAGAAATAATGTATCAGTAGGTAGATAGCGAAGAGCGATAAAGGTATTGGCTCACTGTTGAGGTCGGAGGGAGCCAGGATGTGGTAGTTGAAGTTCCTCTTCACCAGTATGCCCTGCAGGTTCATGCCGGGCGTCAGCGGCTCCATCGCCAGGGAGCCCATCACCTGCGGCACAGAGATCACCATTTCAATCTATTATTTAAACCCAAAAACCAAAAACCCCGTAGCCGTGGAAATAGACGAAACAGAGATAGGTGTTTGTGGCATCGTAGCTCCCAAACTGACGGGCCGATTAGGATGCGGGTGGCTCGGTACCTTGGCGGTCTTGTCGCCGCGGAAGGTGAGCGCCAGCCGCTGCGTGTTCCGCGGCGTGTGCACGGCGACGCGGCCGCGGTGCTCGCGCTGCAGCGCCGCCTTCAGCCGGGACATCTCGTTCTGCTCGCCGTGCACCAGCACCTGCCCGGCCACTCCTCCTCGTTACACGCGTCGCCTGTCCGTCGCCACTGTGACTCGTCGCCGGGCCGGGGCACTGACCACGTGCGGCGGCTTGAGGATGTTGATGAACTCGCTGGTCTGCTGATAGTCCGTGTGCGCGGAGAAGGAGATGTAGTCCACGGACATCTTCAGCGGCAGCTTCTGCCCCGACATGGTGCTGATCTCGTCCGGCTCCGACAGGATCGTCTTGGCCAGCGTGCCCTCCACGCAGTACCCTGGGGATTATCCATACTGGCATTATAGAGCTCCGAGTCATCATCGTCGCCTTTTTCCATCGGTGAAATAAAAACTGTGAATAACTACTTAACTTCAGTTCTTTCTCCGAAACATGGTGAGTGACAGGCTATTGAGAACGAGTCAATTTGATATAATTTATGTAACACTGCGGTTAGAACTGCAGATTGCAGCTAGTGACCTATAAAGTGCTGTCAATCTTAATGCATACCATCAATACAACCCGTAAATAAGTAAGAAAATAGATTCGTAGTGATGTTCAAAGGATAGCCATGGTCGGTTTAGAATGAGGAAAGGAAACAGATGAACATACATACACACAAACATAGCAAACAGTCAACCAAATCACCCTCTATTGGCTTCGCTTTAGTGGGATAAAAATGTCATCAAACCTGCAATAATGACTCCGTTCTTGGGGTCGGTACACCACGACTCGAACAGCTCCCGCGACAGCCCCGACTGCATCATGCCCGGCGACGCCATGATCACGCACGGCCCGATGTCCTCGAAGTGGTCTATTCCCTAGAGCCGAAGGAAAGGGGTAGTTAACTTCCACCCATGATCCCCTGTGGCCAGTTAGTTGGCCGCTTTGCTACCCAATGTAGACGGAGATAGCTATAGGTGGCTGGTATAGGTAGTCTCTTTCTCACAAGAAAGATACCGTCGACCGGTAGATGTGTAGTACATTGTTTTTGCTAAGAGATGGCGCTATTAGGTAGTAATCTATTTTTACTTTGAAATCGGATATGTGCTGAAACACAGCTTTATCCATCTCATTTCCAAACATCTAATACAACTAACAGATGTCGCTAGCAGTATGATACCTTCAAGTTGGATATGTGCCGGAACACGAAGGGGTTGTTGATCGCGATCTGCCGCCGGATGCGGTCGTTCATCGCGTTCACGTACGTCTGGTACACCGCCATGCACTTCTTGGCGAGAGACGACGCGTAGTAGATGGGTATGTCTTGCAGTTCCGGGTGCAGCGACCAGTACTCGTCTGTTGGACATACAATTTGTTACATGAAATGGAATGTTCGTTACGATCTACTTATGGCATAGTCTTGCATGTAAAATGCAAGCGTTATGAGTATGTGTCTGTCTTTTAAATAAATGAGGAAGAGAATGGCTGGCTGCAAGCAGTGATCCTGTTCACTAGTGACTACGTTTACGAGAGACAGCAAGAGATACAAGCTACGATTTGAGTTACAATTTGATCCCTACATTTGTGGCAGTAAAATGTTTTGTTTCTAGTCTTTCTTAGAGGTGAATAATCATGGGCACAAAAATAAATGTGTGGGCCTGTAATACCATACGGCAATTTATGGCCGTGAGAATGAAAAGTATCGTGCAGACACTGTTGAGCTGACGTGCAGCTTCATGCTGCCGTATAGCGACGTCCGTACCCAGTATGAGCAGCAGCTCCTGCGCGCGGCCCAGCGCGAACACGGGGATGAGGCAGCGGCCGCCGCGCTGCACGATCTCCGACACCAGCCCCGTGAACCGCGCCTCGCGCTCCTCGCGCTTCTCGTGGATGTGGGTCCCGTACGTCGACTCCTGTTACACAGCGGCAGAGCGGACGTGTAGCGTCATGCTGCCGTATAGCGACGTCCGTACCCAGTATGAGCAGCAGCTCCTGCGCGCGGCCCAGCGCGAACACGGGGATGAGGCAGCGGCCGCCGCGCTGCACGATCTCCGACACCAGCCCCGTGAACCGCGCCTCGCGCTCCTCGCGCTTCTCGTGGATGTGGGTCCCGTACGTCGACTCCTGTTACACAGCGGCAGAGCGGACGTGTAGCGTCATGCTGCCGTATAGCGACGTCCGTACCCAGTATGAGCAGCAGCTCCTGCGCGCGGCCCAGCGCGAACACGGGGATGAGGCAGCGGCCGCCGCGCTGCACGATCTCCGACACCAGCCCCGTGAACCGCGCCTCGCGCTCCTCGCGCTTCTCGTGGATGTGGGTCCCGTACGTCGACTCCTGTTACACAGCGGCAGAGCGTTCACCTCAGGTCAAGGGTGACAGGTCTACACAGAATGTGCAATACTTACGGTGATGAGTACGTCCGGATTGACAGTGGGAATCTCTGCGGCCATCAAATGCCGGTCCTCTTGCCTTGAGAAGTCGCCAGTGTACAAGACCTGACAACGATTTTGTTTGATAAGCAACATAAAACACAGATATATGGCATATTATTTGGCATACTTTGAATGTGTGCATATAATTGCAACTGCACAGACCATCTTGCTCTAGTGAATGAGCATTATTGAGTAACAGCAATGGAAAAATTTACTTCCGTGCACACAAGTTGTTGTAATAGACAGACCTTAACGCCAGCAATCTCGATCATAAACATGGCCGCCCCCAGCACATGTCCCGCGTTGTAGGCCCAGAAGCGTACGCCCCGAACGTCCTTCTCTTCGTGAAAGTTGATGGTCTCAATCCGGTCCATGGAGCCCTCCAGGTCCGACTCTGTGTATAGCATCTGTTCCGTGGATATGTTGCTGTGAGGAAGTGATAAAATATGGAATATGCCAAATTAAATTTCACTCAAATGCCCGTTTTTACTATTGATTAATTAATTAGACCGGTCCCGAGCAACACAAACACACACACACACACACCCTCTCTCTCACACACCCTCACACACACACGCACGCACCCTAACACAGCTGCGCATGTAAAATGCTTATAATATATGCCAATATTATTATTATCATTTTTAATTTTTTCTTTATGCTATAACTAGTTACCCGCCCGGCTTCGCTCGGGTGGTGTATTTTCGTTAATATTTCCATACGATTTATTATTTTATTTCTAAAATTTATTTTGTACTAGCCTTGTTCTCACATTAACAAACGCAACTAGAAATCAATTATATAAATTTTGGGGTGTTATGTACTCAAGTGAGGGTACTTAGAAAAACCAGTCTGGAGTCGTCTACCTGGCCAGTGAGATCGCGCTCCGAGGTTTTTCCCGAATTACGTGAGTTTATAATAGTGGCGACGAGAAAAAACGGTGTTACAGTGGATATAAACAATTAGTGTTCATTATTAAACAAAAATACTTATACAAAAATAATTCACGATGGGTATTAAATTTAATGAGTTTGATATTGCACATGGGTGTTGGCAAAATTATATCGAACGCTTCAGTTATTGTCTTGAAGCAAGCGAGATCGAGGAAGACGCGAAGAAAAAGGCGAATTTACTTGCAGTATGTGGCCCTGAGTTGTATGATTTGGTTAGTTCGTTAATGGCCCCAAGGAAAATAAGTGAGGTTACTTTTAGTTTCATTGTACAAACTTTGAATAATCATTTTCATCCAAAGCCCAACGAAATCGTAGAATCATTTAAATTCCACACCAGGAACCAAGGGGAGGGGGAGATGATGAGAGATTATATTGCGCAGTTGCGGAAACTAAGTATAAACTGCCATTTTACAGATTTGAATCGCACGTTGAGGGATAGATTGGTATGTGGGATTTTGGATAAAGATATTCAAAAGAAACTGTTACAACAGAGTCAGTTAACTTTCGAACAGGCTTGTGAGATTGTATTGTCCAATGAAACTGCTAATTTGGATGCAACTGTCATCATACAACATGCACAGAGCTCAACTAGCTCAGCGCAAGAAATGGTGGTGCCTATGGAGATCAATAAGGTTATTGGTAACAAGATGCCTACTCAGGAGGATAGGTCGAGTTGTTTCCGTTGTGGCAAACAACATAAAGGCGAATGTAAGTTCCGTTGGAGCAAGTGCCATCATTGTGGGAAGACAGGACACATTGAAGCAAAATGTTATGCAAAAATGAAGCAGGGGCGGCAGAGGCCACCCTCCGAATGTAATGGGTTGTATGAGGTGGGCATTAACAGCATTAGACAAGATAAGGTGGATCCGTTCCTGATTAAAGTGTTCCTAAACGGTATGGAAATACTGATGGAAGTGGATTCAGGTTGCCCGTACACCATAGTGAATGAGACAACGGCCAGGCTCATATGGGGAGGTAGATTACCTCGGTTAGAAACAACAGATGTTGCGTTAAAGTCATACACTGATGGTAAATTAACATTGCTAGGGCAGGGGCTAGTAGAGGTGAAATATAAAAACATAAATAAAAAAATGAAGATATTAATAACAAGAGGTAACGGCACAACCTTGTTAGGTCGGAATTGGTTTTCTGAGTTAGGAGTTAGTATACAGGGTGTTAATAACGTACAAGTAAGAGTGAACCCCAGTGAAAAGGCTCGGATAACACAACTAGCTGATAGATACAATCAGGTGTTTGAGCCAGGCTTAGGCAGATATACTGGCCCAGTGGTGAATATCACACCAAATGAAGGAGCAGTGCCAAAATTTGTCAAGAGCAGACCTATTCCATTTGCTATCAGAGAACGAGTTTTTAAAGAAATAGATAGGTTGGTAAAGGAAGATGTACTTGAACCGACCACACACTCAGAATGGGCAACTCCAATAGTACCAGTTTTAAAACCAAATGGTAGTGTACGGTTGTGTGGGGATTACCGATCCACAGTAAATGCAGCTACAAATACAGATACCTACCCATTACCTACTCTCAATGAAGCTTTTGTGGAGCTACAGGGTGGTGTTATATTCTCAAAAATAGATTTAGAACAAGCGTATACTCAGGTAGTTGTTGATGATAAGACAGCAAAGTTGCTTACATTGAATACACCAAAAGGATTATATAAAGTGAAACGCTTGGCATTTGGTGTTAAAGCTTGTCCAGGTATTTTCCAGAGATTAATGGCATCTTTGCTCGCTGGCATACCAGGAATAGCTATCCTGTTAGACGATGTAGTAATATGTGGTAGTGACATTGATACGCACAATACACGGTTGGGAATGGTGCTGCAGAGATTACAGGAAGCTGGCCTCAAAGTAAACAAGGATAAGTGTGCTTTTGGAGTGCCTACAGTCAAGTTTTTGGGATTTGTTATAGATGAGTCTGGAATACATCCAGCTAAAGACAAAATTGACTCAATTGAGAAGACCCCAGCGCCTGGGAATATAAAGGAATTACAAGCGTTTTTAGGACTACTTAATTTTTATGACAGATTTTTGCCTCATAAAGCTAATACAGCTGAACCTTTATATAGATTGCTGGAGAAAGGATCTGAATGGAAATGGAATAGAGAGCATCAGATAGCTTTTAATAAATTAAAAACAATGTTATCTAGTAAAGACACATTAGTGCATTATGATGGCAACAGGAAGTTAATAATATCATGTGATGCCTCACAGTATGGATTGGGAGCCGTGCTCGAACATGAAATGGATGATGGATCCGTAAGGCCAATAATGTTTGCATCAAGGACTATGAACGTTCATGAACGAAATTATGCCCAGATTGACAAAGAAGCGGCAGCAATAATTTTTGCTTTAAAAAAGTTTCACCAATATATCAGCGGACGGAAAGTAACCATCAAAACAGACCATAGACCTTTGTTGGGGATATTTGGACCAGGGAAGCCGATTCCAAATATTATATCTCCCAGGATGCTCAGATGGGCACTATTATTGAATTCTTACGATTATGAAATTCAGTATGTCGAAGGGAAAAAATTGGGAAATGCAGATGCATTGAGCCGTTGGCCATCAAAAGAATCAACAGAAGAAGAAAAGTTTTCGGGAGTTCTATTGATAGAAGAGACACCTATAGAGCTGGAGCTCACAGCTACAGAAGTAGCAAGGTTCACTAAGAAAGATCCGATATTGAGTAAAATCTTATACTGGACAAGGAATGGATGGCCCACAAAGGTGGAAAAAGAATACAAGATGTATTGGATGAAGAGAGAAGAAATGTCAGTTCATAGTAACTGTATACTATGGGGTAACCGGGTAGTGGTACCAGAAAAGATGCACACACATGTATTAGAAGAGTTACATCGGAACCATGATGGAATAGTGATTACTAAAGCGTTAGCGAGAAGTTATTTTTGGTGGCCTTCCATGGATAAAAGCATAGAAGAAATTATAAAAAATTGTACCAGCTGTGCAGAAAACAGGAACATGCCTGCTCAGGTCAGTCATCACTGGATCAGACCAGATAAAGCTTGATCAAGGCTACACATTGATTATGCCGGACCATTCCAAGGAAAAACTTTTTTTATTCTTATAGACTCATATTCGAAATGGCCAGAAGTTAAAATAGTTCATGATCTGAGTAGCGCCACATTGATTAAGGTTCTTAGAGAGATTTTTGCTGAACAAGGCTTACCAGACTGTATTGTGAGCGATAATGGAAGGAGTTTCATTTCAGAAGAATTTAGGGGATACTTAAAGAGTGTTGGCATTAGACAGGTATTGGTGGCACCCTACCATCCAGCGTCAAATGGGCAAGCGGAACGCACAGTACAGACAGTTAAAAATAAATTGAAAAAGAAGACATCAGAGCCTTGGCATATCCGGTTACCAACGATGCTTTATGGACTGCGGACCACACCTAACTGTGTAAATGAAAAAACACCGGCTGAACTTCTCAATAACCGTCAATTTAGAACCAAATTCCACTACCTGAACCCATTGTCTTATAAGACTAATGAAAAATTGAACGAGTTTGAGAAGAATTAAAGAATTAAAGTACGTTCTTTTAATATTGGTCAGTCGGTATATGTCCGTAATTATAGTAAAGGACCTTGTTGGTTAAAGGGCACAGTAGAGAGAAGAGTGGGGGTTTGCAGATACTTGGTGCGATGGAATGGAAGACTTTTGATGAGACACATCAACCAGATGCACAACAGCGGGTTGGCAGATAAAGAAAATGATCCAAAGGACCTAATACAGCCTAATACAGCGGGAATGGCTAAGGACAGTAGTGAGGATGGAAATCATTTGGAAATTCCCTCACCGAGGAAATGGGCAGACATCATTGGAGTACCAGGGCCACAAGACATTGTAATACCTAACACAGGGGAGATAATGAGAAACAAGCGGGCTTTGTCATTCTCACCACCGTCATCCAATTCTAAGAAAATCAGATCAGGTATCATTATGGACTCAGAAGATGAAGATATAGAGTCCGGAGAAGAATAGATAGCAACCCCATATAATAGTAAAAATACCCATAGTTATAAGCAACAAATAAAAAAGTATAGTAAGTAGTATAAGCAATTAGAATCAGTGGAAGACTAAGTGAAGGAAGTGAGAAGGATAGGAACATGTCTCGAGGGGAAGGCATGTTATGTACTCAAGTGAGGGTACTTAGAAAAACCAGTCTGGAGTCGTCTACCTGGCCAGTGAGATCGCGCTCCGAGGTTTTTCCCGAATTACGTGAGTTTATAATAAGGGGTCAGTCATTACAAAGTTATGTTGCGTAGGTATATACATTTCCGCGGTTCATTTTAGTATAAGTAGATCAACAGACTTTCCTTTGTTTGTTATTATTGTATTTTCATACCATACTTTATGCTCTCTATGTAAATTTTAGTCTAAGTATATAAAGTAAAACCGTAATTAGATGTAAGACCTTTTAATATGCATAAACATGTATATCTTTTTTAAGATCTGTGGATTTTGTGAATTAAATAAATCAATAAATAAATAAATAACTTGGCAGCAATTAAAATTGGTATTTTTATACATATTGATTGTAAATGTAGGCGTCAATTGAGACTGTGCGGTGTCAAGTGTTATTAAAAACAGGTAAGTATGTATGTATACTTCGGAAAATAAATTTACAAAGATAGCAAACAATAAAATTGTATACATTTCTAAATGGATTCAGGGAATATGTACAGGGTTTGTTTTGTATTATATTAAATCTAAAAATAATTTTATACTTTATAGGCTAGCATAGCAGCACACAGCAACTGCCAGCGATAGGGAAATAATTAATCTAGCTAGACTCACCTGACTTTGATATAATCGGACACAAGCCACCTGTAGATAGCCTTGGTGGCGTGAGTCATGAACACTCTGCCCTTGAAGGATGTCTTTGTGAGAAACCACGGCAAGGCTCCACTATGGTCCAGGTGAAAACTGTGGGAATAAAACTGAACTTTAATGTGGGCCATGCGCTGACTAGAAGGAGAGGAGTTCAGTTATATTATATGGAAAATCTGGAGAACACATTCATAATTTTTTTTTAAAGTGGCGGCATCTTTTTGTGTTTGTTAGCATCTCTCCCAGCGGGAGCGGTTTTTAAATTTCTAGCCCCTGTTATTGTTACTTGCTTACTGTGAAATGAGGAGCAGGTCCACTTCGTCTGCCTCTATCAAGTCCACAAACGGTAGCGCATCCATCCCTGACAGCCCGGGATGTATCCCACAGTCCAACTGTAAAACAACCATATTGTTATCAACATCGGTGATGTGTGTGTAATGTAGTTATGCGGGGCTTATGGCTTTCCACACATCGTATTGCTACACCATTTAAACTTTAAACCATTCACATTGGCTCCTTTACCACTACTTACGGCTACTGGATTGTGAACATACCATGATTAACTTCCCTTTGAACTCCAGCATGATGCAAGACCGACCTACTTCTTGGCCCGCGCCTCTGAAACAGTTACAAAATTAACACAAAAACATTTTTTTTAACGGAGCTCAATGACAGGGCTTGCTAGAGTCGACAGTGCGATAGTAAGCTTGAAACAAATTCCTGCGACACCCAAACTCTAATTTCTAACTGTTTGTTACTCTACAACGCAATAGATACATTTATTCTAAGATGTTTTACCTGCCTATAATGAAATTTACAGCACCTTGAGAGATTCGTTTTATTTATGTTTTTTGGCAGACAGGTACCCTAATAATACCTACACATCATCCTATACCCACACTACAGGTTCTAAGTTCCAGACTCATACATCAGGTGACTTGTCATCACCTGAATGCTGCTGACAATCAAAATATTTACTCACAATGGTCGTATCGTAAGCTGATCGCTTTCTTCCATAGGAACCGGGTCGGTTCCCTTCCTCGGATTAGTAGTCATGATGCACTAGTTGTAGGGCATCAATTTGATTTCCACTTCAGCTATCTCTGAATTATGGCACCTATAACGTAAAATCTGTTTCAAGTTTCAATTCAATGAGATAACAAATAAAAACTCAACAACCGGCTGGTTGAGGTTATAAAAATGTAGCCAACCAAACCAAGGCAGGAGTTTTGGCGGGAATCCGATAGTGAGACGTTGTTGGTTTTGTATTATTAGCTCAAACTTGTGTTTCTTCGAGTGTTAATGTGTAATATTGGTGGAATATTAACCATTAAGTGTTCGTTAACGTGCACGAGTGTAGGCGAATGATATAGACTCAAAAAGCGTGTCATTTCGCATTTTTTCCAAAACTCCCAAGATGTTTCAGTAAAGGATCCACTACTTTACTGAATCGTGACTTTGACGATGTAAATAATTGACTTGACTACTTGACCACGATTGCTATATTGCTGTGACTTTTTAATGTTAAATTAAGAAATACTTATTATCCCGTCGAGTGAGGGGCGGACTACCGCAGCCCGTTATTGCAACACCTACGTCGGCTGTGGGGCGGGCTAACGCAGCCCGTTATTGGCGCGTCCAAAACAAAATGCTCATTTTTCGACAATGACAATGACAAACGGTTCCAGCAAAGTTCTATTGAATCTATGGATAATGTACCTTTCATTTCATTGGCTTTTTGTTGTGATTGGTCAACTAGGAAGAATGAGTGAACGCAAAGAAATTCACGGCGAAGAAAAATTGTGATTTAGTCGGCCATTTTGGGCCATCACGGCACTTTGTGTTGTGACGCGTTTCGTAAAATAAATCATAAAAACGGCATCAGTAAAGCAATGCTAAGTAATGTTATATCAAATTACTGGTAAAAGAGTGTAGTTTATTTATATTTCATTTGTTTTTGAAATAGTGAAGTGTTTGTATGTGAAAAAAGTATCGAACTTTTGACACGGCAAAAAGTCATTGTAAAAAAAATGGGGTAGGAGTCTATTTTTGAATTTTTTACAGTTCCATTGTTTTTTTCAAATAATTCTTATGAAAGTGTTTCAGTGAGCAGATAATAGATGTAAAAACTTCTTATAATCAATATTTACGATCGTTTAGTGGTAAAAAATGAACCTAACAGGTTTCAACTAAAAATTAGTGAAAAAAATGGCTGCGTGGTGTTTTCGTTACGTAAACAAATAGTTATTGTGATGTGATAACTCGATCTAGGAATCTGTGATTTATGTGGATTATGTGCGTAAATATACACACTAGTGAAATATAGTATTAGATATGGTGTGTAATAACTGAAAGTGAATAAATTCAGTAACTAAAGTGCATGTGTTGGGGAATTTATGTAAACAACAAACAACTGGCATCATTTATATATCAAGTAAGTGTTTATTTGATACAACAATTATATAATCGGATAGGTAATTTCATGGCCAAGACAAGAGTGTACGATTTATATCGCTAACTCATAGGGTTTTCACGTAATAATTCATTTTGTCCGAACGAAACCCAAAAACTGCATTGCCACTGCATTGCCTCTGCAGACTCGGAAACGCGGCTAGTGTAGCCCGCCCCACAGTCAAGTTATAAGAAAATACTTGACACTGGCTATATGCACAAACCGTGCGAAGCCATTACTAAAACAAAAAAAAAAAAAAAAAAAAACCAAGGCAACCAACAATATGTTACAATATGTAACTTTTTTTTTTATACACTTGACTTCGCACGGTTTATGCATTTAGCCAGTGTAATTTATACCTAGGTACCTACCTACCTAAAGTTTCGATTGTGGTTAGGTATTCTGGCATGTAACGAGTCTAGTACCAGTAAAGGTGTATAAAATAGTACCGTTATATTATAGTATTCGTGTGAGTATAAAGTTTATTTTTTTTATATTTTCTCCAGAATATCTTAAAAAATCACGTTATCCATTGCCTGCCGGACACTTTTTACAGAGTCTACCCCCTGCCAGTGCCAGACACCCCTAAACTTTAATATTTTTTAACATACTTTTGTTAAAGTACAAAAGCTGAATTTTATGTACGTTACTTGGGGAGCTATAAAAATATGTTGAGACCTCAATAGCCAGACAATTTTAATGGTTTTTACATCTTGCTAAACAAGTAGACACATTGAAAGCCCGCTGTAGGTGCGAGCGCGAGGTAGTAAGTAACAAAATTTTCAAAAATCCTTTCTTACTGCACGCCTAAGTCTCAAGAATATTTGCGCAAAATTTCATGGTTCTAGACGCAGCGGTTTCAGCTGAGCGTTGATCGATCAGCCAGTCAGTCAGTTCTTCGTTTTATATTGTAGAGATAGATAGTAATTATGGAACCCTTACGCGAGTCCGACTCGCACACTGCCAGTTTTTATGTATGCTCTTGGAATGTAAAAATCCATAAGTTATTATTATATTATCTTCTCCAACTTCAACTTAAACTTTTTGGTTTATGGCTTCTGCGGGGAATATCTTCTCCTTCTGTGGTCAATTTGACTTGACATTACTATGACATTGATATCGTCTTGCAAGTTGGCAGTTGGCATTTGAATTTTGGCTAGACTGTTAAAATAAAAAACATGCATGCACGTACACGTATGTACATTCAACATTGTGATACTACATACGTTCGTAGCCGTATAATTAATTATATTTTTATGGTTACGAATGTGCAATGTTGTTGTATTGTCCTATTTACATTACATAATAATTCACAGGATACAAGAGAATACTTTAATTCATGGTAAAAGCAGAACAGACTCAGACAGTCTTTTGCCCCGCCTATAATATTTATTTCTTTAATGTATCGTGCCGTAATTATTATGCGCTATAAATTAGTAAATTCTGATATTTCAGGTTATTTATATAAATTAAATGAGAATGCCACAACCGATACTGTTCGATGAAGATTCTGAAGAGGAAGTAGCCATAAAAACTGAGAACGCCTACGCTAAGAAGTACGATACATGGCGAGAGAAAGAGGAGATACACAAATGTATGTTTTATATAAAATCTAAGTGGATCATAACATCACTTTTTAATTATATACCTACTCTGCTGTGGATTATTCAATTTTCTTTATTCAATAAGTCAGAATTTGACACAGTATCCATTGTCCACAGTGGAACAGAAGTACGGAACTAAAGCTCTCAACTCGGACGCGTCTATATCGTCAGACAGTGAAGTTGACGATGACGAGCCACCAGAAGTCTCGGAGGAAGTCGAGGAACAGTTCCTCAAGACCTTGTCCCTGTTGAAGACCAAGGACCCCAGGATATATGACCCCGGTTACAAGTTTTTTGAGGAAAAGCAGAGGGAAGAAGGTATAGAGTTGTCCTTGTCTTTTAGAAGATCTCTATCGTTGAAACCGTCATTTTTAAGTTATTATGTATACCTAGTACCTACCTTATTGGAGCAGATACCCATAGCATAGGTTGTCTGTGACTTAGCCTATGTGTAACAAAGAAAAGTAGTCTCAGCATAATAATTACCGGATCTGAAGTACCTACTTAACAAATTTCAACACAATCCATTCAGCCAATCTAAAAAACACATCTATAAAAAAGCCGCAGTATAACATAGGTAGTCAAACTGTAGGGTTAATAATATTAGTAACTGTAGTAATAAAATTAACGACATCATGTTAATTATTGCAGTAAAAGAGGAAAAGAGGAAAACCTTAACGTTCGTGGACAGTGATGAAGATGATGATGAAGATGGCAATATATTCAGCATTGAGAAGAAAGCTGAGATCGCTGAAGAGAAAGAAGTGCCGGCGGAAGACATATGCAGCTCAAATAAAGTCCAAAAAGTATGTAAGGAAGATCTCCTCTTAGCTACAAAAAAGCCCTAGGTTAACAAAATTTATCCATTATTTGAATGGACTAATGTATTATTTCCCACACTCCTGAGATACTACAATAAAGATACCCACTAAGTGGATTCTCATCACGGTTGGAAGGTTTTGTGGCTGACTATGCAAGGGAGGGACGGCGAGATGAAGTGTGTTTGTTTCTGAACTGTGATCTAATTCTATGCTATGCTTGAACACATTTACAGGATGGAAAACTGAAAGACTACCTCACTGGCAAGGTGGAGCATATAGATGACCCGGTGGAAAAAGACCTGGCGCCGCTGAAGGCTCTCTGGTCAGATCCCAACCTGAATGACGGGGAAGCTTTCTTACGAGACTACATCTTGAATAAGAGGTGAGACGTCCAGGCCATATGTATAACACCATTGTTTAATTATTAGAATTATTGCGACTTTCGAAACAAATGTGAAAAACATTATCAGTGAGCGAAAGGTTCTCTGCCACAGTTTCTTTTGTGTTGGTAAACTGCACTTTTGTCTCTAGCTGTACTTACAATATTTTTGGCATGTGGGACGAATAAGGACAAATGTTATTGTGCGGGACGAATAAAAACTTTTTAATGGCGTGGCCAGAAAAACCGGGACGAATATGGCATAAATCATCTAATTACAACTGAAACATAGATAAATAATGCAGCTTGTTAATATTAATAGATTCAGAGCCATCATATCGACCCATATGAGGACCATGTCAATGAAAACTCAACATGTGCTGAGGTTCACACAATTGTAGAGGGATTTTATTTATTTAATAAAACCTATACTTTATAGGATAGCATTCACCAGTATCTCACCCTGATGTGTTTGGAGAAGGTAAATATGATCGCTCAGCCTACATGGGACTGGCTCTCTAGCAACGGTACTGGAACACCCTGATAGTTTGGCATATTTTCCACTGGATACCTTAGTCATTAGTGTAGAAAGGAAACTCTAGAATCTAGCCTGCAACCTCCCTATTGATGAATACCCCCCATTTAGGTATCTAGAGGAGGGTGATGCTGGAGACAAGCTCAGAGATGACGATGACCTGGAGGCCGACGAGAGGATGGTGGAGGAGCAGGGCAAGTTCGAGAGGGCTTACAACTTCCGGTTCGAGGAGCCAGATCAGGAATATGTGAGCAGTGCCTTATTTTTTTTGTAATTGTACTATATGTGCCCCCCGCGGTTTCATCCGTGTTGGATATTAGCTGGTGGAACCGTTGATTTTTATAGGAATAATCTAAAATATCTATAAACCAAATTGGATCAAAATCCGTTCAGCTGGTGAGGCGTGAAGATAGGATAAACACAAACACACACACAAACTCTGACATTTATAATATTAGATAGATGGTATAACTCTTTATTGACAGCAAAATGTAGAGAACGCAGAAAGGTCAAACTTACAATAAGTACAATGTGCGGTCTTATCGCTTAGTAGGATTATAATACAGTTCCCCACTCAGAGTTTTTTATCTGTTTTTACACACCATGCTTGTGAAAGTGTTAATTGGAATCCACTCTCCCACAGCTGAAACGGTTTCCTCGCACGATGAGCTCTATCCGTCCCAAAGACGACAAGCGGTCCCGCAAGCGCGCCGAGACCCGCGCCCGGAAGGACGAGGAGAAGCGCCGCAAGATGGAGGAGATCGGGCGGCTGAAGGCGCTCAAGCTGAAGGAGATCCAGGAGAAGATCGCCAGGATCAAGGAGGTCACGGGGAACGAGGAGCTGGCGTTCAAGGAAGAAGACATAGAAGGTGACTTCGACCCGGAGCAGCACGACAGGCGCATGAAGGCGATCTTCGACGAGGAGTTCTACGGAGACGCTGATGCAGAGAAGCCGGTGTTCCCGGACCTGGACGAAGAGTTGGAGATAGGTACGATATTAACTAGTTCAAAACGGGTCTAATTCGCGCACAAACAAATATCAAAATATATAATTCTGACATACCTCGACGTTTCGGCCGAGTTACATCGACCGTGGTCACGAGAAGACTCAGGTAGGATGCTATCTATGTAGGACGATAGACTGATAGGTAGTATTAGGTAGGATGCCACCATCGTGACGGTGTTGTTTGTGGAAAGAGTTCCTGTAGTCTTTACTAGGTGTCCAGACAGATGTCCTATCAAAAGTGTATGAGTGAAATAATTATAATAATATGTTTTCTATATTTTTCATGAATTTTTTCCATGTTATAATAGTTACTGCCATTCGGAGCGGCAAAGATCATGAAAATTGGTCCACCCGTTCTCGAGTTATAAATGGTGTAACAACACAACATTGAGATTTTTAGTTAAAATGCTTATTATACGCCAAATAGGGTAACTAACAGCATATATTTTTTTTAATACCCAAGTCTGCTAAAAAGTAAATGAAAAAGGACAACAAACTGCATTAAAACTGGAGTAGTCGTTTTGGAGAAACATAGCAACATGGATTTGCACAAACAAACAACCTCTGACCCCAAACACATATTATACTGTCTCCGTTCCGTTGTGGGTAAAAAAACACATAAGGTAGGTTAGGGTACGGTTAAATATTACCCTAAAAATATTTATGGTAATATTTAAAATTGGTAATATTTATTTAATAAAAACAGAAGTTAAATAAATTAAAAACTACATAATATAAAGTACATCGAGCAGAGGTGGTGAGTAGGATACAAGATCACTGTAGGATTCACTTAGATGCTTGGATCAATAGTAATGATTGATGAAAGTTTAAATGACTTTGAATTTATTGTGATTAACATTTGACGGCAGTCTTTCTAAATTTCCAGAGAACTGGGACAACTACGACCCCGGCGCCGCCGAGGTGCATCAAGAGGAAGTACATTGCGAGGATGCCGAGTTTAATGTGAGTGTTGTCAGTCGCCACTGCTTACTGGTGAAAGGGAGACCGTCTCCATTTTTCAGATCCTTTTTCAAACTCAATCCATAAATCAATTGAGTTCTTAAAATTCCCCAATCAGAAAACATGTTAACTACCTTTATATTTTGTTTCTCTTTGTTCCCTTTGTTAATGAGATTTAATCGTTCGACTTGAAGTGCGAGGTCATTGCCTCCTTACTACAATTAATGCTTTGTTTTTGATAGCCTTATTACGTACCCTTATTACTGGATCTGGTGGTGCAGTAAAATGCCCACTTGGGGCCCAACGAAGAAATATTTTAGAATTGAATTTGATGACCCATTTCTTAACTACAGATGGATGCCGACTACGACCCGAAGCGCGCCCGAGCGAGCCTGCTCCAAGAGATCCAGAGTACGCTGGGCAAGAAGCGGCGCAACCGCAAGAAGAAATCCAAACTGGCCCGAGTGCTCGCCGCGGACAAGCCCGCCTTCCTCCCGGCGGAGGAGAGGAGCTACGCCCAGTACATGGAGGAGTATTACGGGATGGACTGCGAGGACGTGGTGGGGGGGATGCCCACCAGGTTCAAGTATAGGGAGGTCGTGCCCAACGACTACGGACTGACGGTTGAAGAGGTAACCGGCTGTTCTTTCTGTTTTGCCATCTGTGAACTGAAGCGAAGTCGTGTTTGGTCCACCGTTTATAACTCGAAGAATGACGGGACCGATTATTATTATGTACTGGCTGCGCCCCGCGGTTTCACCCGCGTTACGACTAATAGTTATTTGAAAGATTCGTGCATATTGCATATTATTTATTGGACATCAAAACTAAACTATAATAATTTTAACCAGAAATAAGGTTGAGTTATAATACAATGATGTGATATTTTGGTATTTCTGAAGGATAGTAAACTCGAGCCATTTTTCTTGGCTGTGTTTGGATGCATCATAAATCTAGTAATATTATTGGTCGAAGGAATGTAAGAAACAAAAGCTCCCAAGTCGACCCGTTGCAGATCCTCCTGGCGGAGGACAGGGAGCTGACGCAGTGGGTGCCGCTGAAGCGGCTCGTGCGGCTCCGCCCCGACAGCGTGCAGAGGGGCGAAGTCGCCGCCTACAGGCAGAAGGCGGCCGACGCGGACCTCAAGCGCAGGGTGCTGCCTAGCCTGTTCGAAGACCTACCGGAGTGAGTGGCGTTCCATAGAGGCTTTGGACAACTGTTCATGATCACCATCCTACTAATATTATAAACACAGTTTGTGAGTGTGTTTGTATGTTTGCTACTTCTTCACGCTCAAACGCCTGGACCGCTTTTGATGGTATAATAATAACTAACACCCTGGAATTACACGTAGGCTACTTTTTATTTCGAAAAGTAGTAAAAGAATATGCGCCACAGTACAGGCGAGCCAGCCGGCCTACTCTATATTGTAGATTTATTTTATAGTCTACAATTCTAGTGAGAGAATGTCTACCTGCCATTTAGAGTTCAAATCCCAGCGGGCATGTCCCAATGTGTTAACGTAAAGTATACGTGCGCAATGCGAAATCTTTGGGCAATTTAAAGGTTAAATACAAAAATGGTTTTAATAATGTACCTGTTATGTATTGATATCAAATAGTTAGGCTATTGATATTTAAATAATGACTTATGTGGGTAGATACAGATTGTTAGCAAGTGTTTATGCAATTATATCAGTTTGTTTCTTGACTCTAAATATGGCGTATTCTTTAGTACCTACAACAAAGCAGTCTCACAAGTATGTATTGCAATTGTAACAAGCCCACTTTGATTTGTTTCAGGGAGCCGGAGCTAGTTGTTCCCAAAGAAGCCAAGAAGAAGAAAAAGAAGAAGGACAAAAACAAAAAAGCAGAGGATACAGTGGACGATACAGAAGAAAATGAAGCTAGAGATCAGAGTAGCGCAGAAAGTAAAGAACCTAAAGGTATAAATAAGAAGAAAGAGAAACGTCAAGATCTCGACAACGAAAATGTAGAAGGTAATGGACTTAGTAGCATTGCAATTGAAACTGATGACAACACGAAAAAGAAAAAGAAAAAGAAAAACAAACATGTTGATGATACTAACAACATAGAAGAATCAAATAAACAGGATAAAACAAGTACCATAGCAGGTGGGGAAGTAAATCCAGAGCTAAATGGTGATATGGTTAAAGGCAAAAAGAAGAAAAAGAAACCCCTCTTTGGCTTTGCAGTGGAGAGTGTGGCGAGTGTAACTCCCAGCCAAGAGAGCGCGGCATCTGCACAGCTGAAGAGGAAACATGCTGACAACATGCAGGACTCATATGTTGCCAACAAAAAGCAGAGAAACAATAGTAAGAGAAGTTCTAGTAACAACATGCCAGGAAAGAAAAGTAAAGAATTTAAAAAGAACTTCGGCGCAAACGCTAAGTTTAACAATAAACGGAATAACGATAATTCATCCGATAATCCTCTAAGTAAACTATCTGATGAGAGATTGAAGGCGTATGGTCTAAATCCCAAGAAATACAGGAGTTTCTTGAAGTATAAAAAGTTTTAAATATTTGTAACACCTAGTGTATGTTATAAAAATATTAGGTATATAATTAATATAGGTATTTTCGAATGGAAAAAAACGGGCAGTTAGGCAGGTCCAACTTCGACAAACAGGTCGCCCGAAGAATCCAACTCGGATGGATAGCGTTTGGAAAGTTACGTGAAATATTCTCATCCAAAATTACAGTGCTTGAAGACATCTTCAACCAGTGATGTTACCAGTGATGACGTATAGAACGGAGACGTGGACCTTAATTGCTGGCCTTTTGGAGAACCTCAGAGTCACACAGCGAGCAATGGAGAGAGCTATGCTCAGAGTTTCTATGCGTGATAAAATCCAGAACGTGAATATTCGCCAAAGGGCATAAGTTTACGACATAGCTCTCAGGGTTTGTAAGCCGAAGTGGTAATGGGTACGCCACATCGCTCGTAGAGCTGATAACCGATGGGGAAGAAAGGTTGTAGAGTAGCGACACGGACTGGAAGACGCAGCGTATACTATAGGCCTCCCACTAGATGGGCCGACTACAAGAGAGCCGCAGGCAACCGGTGGATGCGGTGGCAAATTGTCGTTCCGTGTGATGGTCTAAGGGGGAGGCCTACGTCGAGCAAAATTGAAAAGTATAGGCTGATGGTGGTACAAAAATCAAACCATGCCGCCGCTACGCAAAAATGTTCAACGCACTGAGCCGTCATGACAACAAAATAGAGTTTAATTTCGTTTGTGGTATGGGGTAACTTTTCCGTTGCGGTGCCCGCGCTGCACAGCGCTTTTTTTATTTTCCCCCAATATTTTTAACAATTGCTACAGACCTATTAGGTTAAATAGCTAATAAGCGAGGATAATAAAATAAAGATTACTGAGGTTAACTTAAAAAATGCTCTAAAACAGTATAATATTTGACGCCGATTTCACGCCGGTCCCAAAATCGGCGGCGGCGGCGTGGAAAATTTACCGGCGGCGGCGGCGCGCCGGCGCGGCGCACACGTCTAGTATGCATGCTGTGTTCGTACATAAGGTCGTTCAATTAACAATGTTTAATTTTTGTAATTTATTTTTTTACCTTAAATACAACTGTTGTAACGACTAGTTTACGAACCAAATAAAAAAAAAAATAATAATAATAAAAAAAAAAAATAGAAAGTTAAAATTTATGAAGAAATATTAAACAAATACATACTTTACATATGTTTTTTTATTTTATTCAGCCTTAATAATGAATACTTAGTATATCTATATCTTTGAGAGATCAACCAACTCAATGAAAATAGAGACAGTGCAGTGCAACTGCAGAAGTGCAGGCTATCAGTTAGTGGTACTCGTTTTGAGTCCTATAACCCCATTTAGACTCAGCTCCCGGTTCCTGCTCTTCCCGCTGCCGGCAATAATTTCCTCAAGAGAAGTGTGTATTCACATTCTGCCCTAAGTACCTACCACTTCGCTTTCACTTTCCCTGGGCAGCACGTGTCAAGTAACAGTGGCAGGGGCATGAGAAGTATCGTGTTTACATCCTCATCCTGCTTACTGGCTGCTGAGTGTAAATTAGGTAATAGTACTAAGGATAGAGCTCAGTGATAAACAATGAGAAACCTCACAAATATGACAACGGTTCTCATAAGACCAATTTTGCTACACAGTGCCTCCTCACACGTAACGAGAAGCATGAAAACAGCATTTGGGTCTTGGACAGCGGCTGTACGTCTCACATGACATATCAACGAGACTTATTTACGACCTTAGAGAGAACGTCCAGCAAACTAAACTTTGCAACTGAAGAACACACTGCGTATTTAAAACGTTGCGGAATACAGCGAAGGCTCACCGCACCCTATACCCCAAACCAAAACGGAATTGCAGAGAGGAAGAATCGTACCCTCGTAGAAAAAGCGAGAGCCATGATGATCGACGCACATACGCCATTGAAATTCTGGGGCGAAGCTGTATTTACAGCCAATTACCTATCAAACAGGAGTATAAACAGCGCCATTCAGAATAAAACACCATTCGAACTATGGGTTGGCAGAAAGCCGTGTGTCAATCATTTGTACGTTTTCGGTAGCAAGACTTTTGTCCTGAAGAAAGGCGTCAACGGTCACAAATTTGCACCAAAAGCCATTCCAGGTATGTTTGCGGGGTATTCTGAAACCAGTAAAGCATTCAGAATCTTTCTACCCTCGAAAAACACTACAATTACTTCGAAAGACACACGAGTGGCAAAGAAAATGTTCTACGATGAACAGAACAAAAATGAACTCTCCAGACTATTCAACAGAGATCAGAGTTCAATTGAATCACATAAACAAACGTCACAACTAACGCCACGCCAGCAAGTGGATATTACGTTTGACAATGATGAAGGAGATACAACAACAACAAACGGTCTTATCGCTTAGTAAGATTAGAATACAGTTTCCCACTCAGAGTTTTTTATCTGTTTTTACACACCATGCTTGTGAAAGTGTTAATTGGAATCCACTCTCCCACAGCTGAAACGGTTTCCTCGCACGATGAGCTCTATCCGTCCCAAAGACGACAAGCGGTCCCGCAAGCGCGCCGAGACCCGCGCCCGGAAGGACGAGGAGAAGCGCCGCAAGATGGAGGAGATCGGGCGGCTGAAGGCGCTCAAACTGAAAGAGCATCTAAAATTGCAAATAAGGATGTAGGTGCTGCGGTGTGGATCCCTAAATACAGAATTATTATTAGCGATAAGTGTCCGTCGGTATCCTCAGTATTCACAGGGGAAGCAGTAGCCATCCTAGAAGCCATACAATATATAAGTGCGCATAGAATAGATAAATCTATTATTTTTACCGATTCAAAGAGCTGCCTCCAAGCTATTATAACAAATCAGTTTAGGTGTAAATCTAGATTTCCCATTATTTTAAAAATTAAGGAAGCTCTTTATTATTGCCATCATCTCGGTTTAAACATAGCTCTGGCCTGGATTCCTGGTCATGTAGGTATCCTAGGAAATGAGAATGCTGACTCATGTGCCAAACAAGCTGCTGTACATGGTAGCAGAAATCATTTCCACATTTACTCTCACGATCTTACATCTGTTTGCCAGCTACACATGAATATCTCCTGGAATTCCCTGTGGCAGGATTCCAGAAAAGAGAAAGGCAAATTTTATGGACTGCTTCAACCTTCTATTCCCCCAAAACCTTGGTTTTTTAAATACAAAAATAATAATAAGCTGGCTACTTCAGTCATTTGTCGCTTGCGGTTGGGTCATGCTTGCACTCCAGTGTTTCTTTCAAAAATTAGAGTTCGAGATCACTCGCTATGCGAATGTGGATTAGACGAGGGAACGACAGACCATCTTTTCTTCAACTGTTCGAGGCTACACTGTTCCTTATATGACATGCTACCTCTTGAAATTCCCCGTCCTACTAATTTCGCAAATCTTTTAACCTATACCTTTACCCCTTTTGTAAAAATCCTAGCTAACTTCATCAAAGTTAACAAAATTAAATTGTAAATTTTCTCAGATCTATGTTTTATACCTCCAATTATGTATTAATTGTTACATTTATACATGTAAATATATATCCTACTATCCTACTAATATTATAAACGCGAAAGTTTGTCTGTATGGATGGATGTTTGTTACTCTTTCACGCAAAAACTACTGAATGGATTTTGATGAAACTTCACAATAATATAGCTTATACATCAGAATAACACATAGGCTACAATTCATAAAGATATATCGTATATTATCCAAACGCGGGTGAAACCGCGGGGCGCAGCTAGTCTTTAATATGTTTAACCCGTACTTGTGCTGTCTTGCATGATGTCTGTGTTGTCCTATTGGTTACAGGTACCTACATCTAAACTCAGATGGAAATTATCACAATATAAACTACCGAGCATTTGAATATTACCGTGTATCCTCCACTCTATCCACGCGACACTGGCAAAATTGTGGCAACCCCGCAGAAGCCATAAACAAAAAGTTGAAGTTGAAGTTGAAGTTCCTAGATCCTATCATCATAGGTGGGTTTCTTGCAAAGAGTAAAGTAATTATACGGGAAGTTGTTTGTTTTGCATAATGCCTAAGTATAAGTACCTACCTGAGTTTTGGCGGGAATCCGATAGTGAGACGTTGTTGGTTTTGTATTATTAGCTCAAACTTGTGTTTCTTCGAGTGTTAATGTGTAATATTGGTGGAATATTAACCATTAAGTGTTCGTTAACGTGCACGAGTGTGGGCGAATGATATAAACTCAAAAAGCGTGTCATTTCGCATTTTTTCTAAAACTCCCAGGAAGTTTCAGTAAAGCATCCACTACTTTACTGAATCGTGACTTTGACGATGTAAATAATTGACTTGACTACTTGACCACGATTGCTATAACATTGCTGTGACTTTCTTAATGTGATAAGAAATACTTAAAATAAAATACTTGACACTGGCTATATGCACAAACCGTGCGAAGCCATAACTAAAACAAAAAAAAAAAAAAAGTACCTACCTGCTACTTAGTTTGACAATTAATTTGAACAATTTGAAGTTTGAAGTGTCAAAATACAAATGACAATGACTTTGCGTTCAGTTTTTTCCTATTTTATCTATGGTTTCGTCTGTTTTAGCCTAAATGGGCATATGTTTCAAGTACACGTGAATATTTACGTTATATGTCATAGACAATGGGTCGACTTAACTGTAACTAGATCGTAAGTTGATTATACCGAGATGAAGTTGTAAATTTATGGGAGCAGAATACGAATTCTCAGTCTAGTCATAATCCAATCTCATTTTGCTCAACTTTCGTTCAACTTATTGTGTAATTACGAGAATTGACACTCTGGTTAAAAAATGTATGCTCTAAAATACCATCGCCAGCTGCTGCAATAAAAAGACAGCAATTCAATTTCATCAATATATTTCTCGAGTCACAGAACTTACATCTAACTTACATTGGACAAAGTTACTTTACGTAACCATACACACACTACGTCGCCCTAATTGGTCACATAGACCAATATGGTGCCACGTATTAGACCATTCTATCATATTTAGGGCGGTACAGTCAGTGAAAAAAGTCGCAGCACATGCCCAACTTTCAATTTAGTATTCTGTCCAAACTTTTAGTTATTGCGTGCGTAAAGCGAAATCGTCAGCTAGTCATGTCCGGTGACTTCGGTCGCCGACTGTACAGCACACACAAGACTAATAGTTTTAAAGTGCATTAATTTGGTTCCATAGATACAATACTCGCGATAAAACAGTGGATAAAACCGGCGAAAAAAGATGTACTCCTAATCCAACCATTGATTAATCAAAGATCAAATGCAAGTTAATTTTCGTCTGGCCCCTGCAACCAATGGGTGGTTGGCATCTTTATCTAATAAAATATTGTAACGCGCGAATAAAAAAGATATAAGCATGGCAATCAATTTTGTATACTGTCTATCTCTTGACACAATATGAGGAAGACACTATGCGAAGACGCCATGTTGATATTCTTTATTGGCACGTGTTTTAAAGCATATAAATTGATTTCTATCTTTATTAACATCTCAGCTATAAACATCTTTTGAAATGGAGTGCACACTGCAAATTTTATTGGTGCGAGTCTATCTAATTTGAAAGTTCATAGTTAACATTGGCTGGATTACTATTGTTAAACTATAACTAAAGCGGTGTACACACCATCCATCCGAGCTGCTTGGTCCCAGTTCAGACATCAGTTAGATGCATGGTGCGTAGCCTGTCAGCGAAGATCTTTAGTCTTTACCCAGCAATAGTTCAAAAACATAGGTCGGTTTAGACAACAGTCGCGACATTGTCCATCGGGACAATGCGAGGGTGATCTGAAGGTATAGTCGCTTTAGACGAAATGTCGCGCCAACTTTTGGCCGGCACTGGGCCAACATGGGACCATGGAACTGGTCAGTAGTTGAAGTGGTCTCCGTTCGCGTCCTCGGGCTGATACTTCTCATCCTCGAGAGGTTCTTGTTTGATTTGCACGTCGAGGGGCGGGATCCGGAACTCCGGGTAGTCTGCAAATTAAAACTGTTGGAGCGCCAAACTATTTTTCCTGCTAGATTATTGCTGTCTCTCGCTTACTTTATGAACACAAGAGACGGCAGTAGCTTTGGGAACATTCAAGTTTAACTTGGTGGTATGACACCAATACACCTACTAATAAATGAAAAAGTGGTCCTGTAGCTTTCTCGATTTAATAACTGAACCGATTTAGTTGTAATTTTGCACAGGGATAATGCAAAAAGTACGTAAACATTTTTTAACATTTTTAAATCCGCGATTATAGTAAAAGTTACGCATACTAAATAAATAGTACTGACCGTCCGTAGGTTCCTCCTTGACCTTGATCTCGGGTTTGAGTTTGTGCTCTTTCCGCTCCTTGTCCCGGCGCGAGCGCTTCTTGGAGCGGGAGCGGGAGCGGCGGCGGCGCTCCGAGCGCGAGCGGGAGCGGCGGCGGCGGCGACTGCCACACAACATCATTGGAGATTTATTTATGTAGGTAATACTAGCATAAGTTGTTCTGCCATTTTCCTATAGGCATAGCTATAAAGCATCGTTTGGCTAGACAGAACAAATTGTATGGATATGACCTCGTTCGGAATACTTTTATTCTTTGAACCGAGAAATAGTAAAGTGTTCTGTGCCAGCCCTCGGTCTAGCGTACTGTGGACCGCCGGCGGATCGAAATCGGGCAGTTCAATGTAATATTGCCTCTGTTTCGATCCACCTTAGGTACAAATTGGCTTGCACTGAATGAGATTTTATGATTATTGTTCAGCAGTAGGTATCTATACGTTTTGGGAGTGCATATTCTTGTAGGTAGGTAGTATTATTTATTCTCTGTCAGTAATCGATACTCACCTCTCTCCCTTGTCGTCCTCTTCATTCTTCCTGCCGTCCTTGTCCCGCTCAGCCCTGTCTGGCCGCTCGGGGCGCTCGGGGCGCTCGGGCCGCTCCGGCCGCTCCGGCCGCTCCCCCCGCTCGGGCCGCTCGGCGCGGTCTGCCCGCTCCGGTCTCTCGCCCCTCTCCGCGCGTCTCCGGGAGCGAGAGTTCGAGCGGCGCCGGGAGCGCGAGCGAGAGCGACGCCGCGCCGCATTGCCACCTCCTGCGAGTTGCACTCTTTAGAACATAGATCACAATCATAACCTATGGATAGGTACATCGTTTCGGTTATTGGAAGGACAACTAAAAAAAAACATGTACTCTGAAAAATTTACACAAATATTGTGACACAAGGGGGAGAAGTGCAGGTTAGCTGCCAAGGTTTTTAGAATCATAGGGATCGAGATTTTTCAATCACAATAAGGATCAAGTTTTAAGAATCATCGGAACGAAGTACAACACAATCATTCCGATCAATTTTTAGACATCATTTGGATCAAGTTTTTCCTATGATCAGGGTCAAGTAATTAGTGAAGCAAGTAAGCAGGGGCTGGGGAGACTAACCGCGCTCGTGTCTCGGCCGCTCGTCCCGGGAGCGCTGCTCGAGGCGGTACCGCTCCCGCTCCCGCTCGTTGTCCTCGCGGCCCGAGTGCTTGATGTTGACGTCCGCGCCGCCGCGCCGCGTGCCGCCCAGCCCGCCGCCTGCGGGGGCTACACGCTCTACACACGCTCACACACTCCGCGCCGCCGCGCCGCGTGCCGCCCAGCCCGCCGCCTGCGGGGGCTACACGCTCTACACACGCTCACACACTCCGCGCCGCCGCGCCGCGTGCCGCCCAGCCCGCCGCCTGCGGGGGCTACACGCTCTACACACGCTCACACACTCCGCGCCGCCGCGCCGCGTGCCGCCCAGCCCGCCGCCTGCGGGGGCTACACGCTCTACACACGCTCACACACTCCGCGCCGCCGCGCCGCGTGCCGCCCAGCCCGCCGCCTGCGGGGGCTACACGCTCTACACACGCTCACACACTCCGCGCCGCCGCGCCGCGTGCCGCCCAGCCCGCCGCCTGCGGGGGCTACACGCTCTACACACGCTCACACACTCCGCGCCGCCGCGCCGCGTGCCGCCCAGCCCGCCGCCTGCGGGGGCTACACGCTCTACACACGCTCACACACTCCGCGCCGCCGCGCCGCGTGCCGCCCAGCCCGCCGCCTGCGGGGGCTACACGCTCTACACACGCTCACACACTCCGCGCCGCCGCGCCGCGTGCCGCCCAGCCCGCCGCCTGCGGGGGCTACACGCTCTACACACGCTCACACACTCCGCGCCGCCGCGCCGCGTGCCGCCCAGCCCGCCGCCTGCGGGGGCTACACGCTCTACACACGCTCACACACTCCGCGCCGCCGCGCCGCGTGCCGCCCAGCCCGCCGCCTGCGGGGGCTACACGCTCTACACACGCTCACACACTCCGCGCCGCCGCGCCGCGTGCCGCCCAGCCCGCCGCCTGCGGGGGCTACACGCTCTACACACGCTCACACACTCCGCGCCGCCGCGCCGCGTGCCGCCCAGCCCGCCGCCTGCGGGGGCTACACGCTCTACACACGCTCACACACTCCGCGCCGCCGCGCCGCGTGCCGCCCAGCCCGCCGCCTGCGGGGGCTACACGCTCTACACACGCTCACACACTCCGCGCCGCCGCGCCGCGTGCCGCCCAGCCCGCCGCCTGCGGGGGCTACACGCTCTACACACGCTCACACACTCCGCGCCGCCGCGCCGCGTGCCGCCCAGCCCGCCGCCTGCGGGGGCTACACGCTCTACACACGCTCACACACTCCGCGCCGCGTGCCGCCCAGCCCGCCGCCTGCGGGGGCTACACGCTCTACACACGCTCACACACTCCGCGCCGCCGCGCCGCGTGCCGCCCAGCCCGCCGCCTGCGGGGGCTACACGCTCTACACACGCTCACACACTCCGCGCCGCCGCGCCGCGTGCCGCCCAGCCCGCCGCCTGCGGGGGCTACACGCTCTACATAGGCTCACACACACAGTAACCTCTCTCCTCAGCGACGAGATCACCACACGATCTTACCGCACAAGCATAACATCAAGAATAAAGCATAAGATAAGTTATGTAAATTAGAATATATTAAAACAATAACCTACCTAAATATAAACAAATATTGATTTGAAACTACCTTTTTACACCAATTAAAAACACATCTCACCGTAAAATGCTATCTCAAAACAAGAATTCTTGGACGATAAATCTAAATATTAAAAGTACTTCACTTTCTTTTTCGCCTACCTTTTGTGTAATATCTGTTAATGAATCTGTACCGCCAGTAGTGCCAACCAGAATTCCATGTTGTAAGTTTTTAAACTGCATTATCCATACTAATATTATAAATGTGAAAGTAACTCTGTTTATTTGTTTGTGTGTTTGTTTGTTACCTTTTCACGGCTAAACGGCTGAACCGATTTCGATGAAATTTGGTATAGGGGTAGATTAGACCTATGAGACGGACATAGGCTATCTTTTGTCTCAAAAAATAATCTCGAAGGGGATGAAATAGGGGTTGAAAGTTTGTATGGGGAATCCATAATTCCTCAAGTTAGGGATCTGAAAATTCTTATTTAGGCTTTTGGTAAGATATAAATAAATACGGGTTTTAGCTTTTTTGCAAAATCATCTCTAAAGAAGGAAAAGCAAGGGGGTTGAAATTATGAGGTATTCTTTAGATGCACCCCCTACGGACCACAATAAACGGCTGTACGGATCGTAAATTAATTTGGCAAGTAATTAAAGAGGGAGAGTGCATTGGGAGTAGAGGGGGGAGGGGAGGGGGAGAGTGGGGGGAAAGGGGGAGTAGATGTTAGTGAGGAGAGAAGTGGGTAGAGTGGGGAGAAAGAGAGAGGAGAGCGGGGAGAAAGAGGGGAGAGTGGGGAGAAAGAGGGGAGAGTGGGGGAAGAGGGGAGAGTGGCGGGAGAAAGAGAGAAGAGTGGGATGAGAAAGAGGGTAGAGTGTGGAGAAAGAGAGGGGAGAGTGGGGATAAAGAGGGTAGAGTGGGGGGAGAAAGAGGGGAGAGTGGGGGGAGAAAAAGGGGAGAGTGGGGGGAGAAAGAGGGGAGAGTGTGGGGAGAAAGAGGGGAGAGAGGGGTGATAAAGAGGGGAGAGTGGGGGAGAAAGAGGGGAGAGTGGGGAGAAAGAGAGGGGAGAGTGGGGAGAGTGGGGAGAAAGAGGGTAGAATGGGGAAGAAAGAGGGGAGCGTGGGGTAAGAGGGGAGAGTGGGGGAGAAAGAAGGGAGAGTGGGTAAGAAAGAGGGTAGAGTGGGGAGAAAGAGAGGGGAGAGCGGGGAGTAAGAGGGTAGAGTGGGGGAAGAAAGAGTGGAGAGTGGGGGGAGAAAGAGGGGAGAGTGGGAGAAAAGAGAGGAGAGTGGGGGTAGGAGAGGAGTGGGGAAAAATGGGAGAGGGGGGGAGAGGGGGGAGAGAAATTAAGTGCGATATATATAGAAATAGAGGGAAGGGTGTGAGCGAAAAAGGGAAAGGGAGAGATATAGACGGAGAGGGTGAGGGAAATAAATATAATGGATGAGATGGACAGGGAGAGAGAAGGCTAGAGATTGAGAGTGGAGAGGGATATTAATGATAGAAAGATAGGGAAAGATATAGAGATATAAGGAGAGTGAAAGAGATAGAGGTAGAGGAAGAGAGATAGAAAGAGCAAAAGAGGGAGAAAGATAGAAAGAGAGCTAGAGAGGGAGAAAGATACAGGAAAAGGGAGAGAGAAAGAGACAGATATATTCTTAGCTAGCTGTTCCCAGCGACATCAATTGATTTTCTAAACAGTTTACATTTTATATAAAAATGCAAATGAAGTTGCGGGTATCAGCTAGTATAATATACATGTTGAAACAGAACAATAAATGAATATGAATATGAAACATGGACACTGAGGATATGAACATAGACAGATACTTATACATATAATTATACATGGTCATGGACGGAGGATCACCATGACCGTGGGCATGCATTCACATAAACACAGACAACCATTCTCATGAATACGGAATACCTGGCTACGCTTCGCGATATCACCTGCAGATGGCAACTATCCTGTATTATTGCAGAATCCTACAGAATCCACACCATCAAAATCCGTTCAGTGATAATGGAACTGAGTTGCAACGGCAACATAAACTTGCATACTTACATTCTTTATACTCATATAATTTCGCATTTGTAATATTAGTATGATAGGAAGTAGGGATTATTCAGGTTATTAAGCCGACTTGTAGGATTGGTAACCGACCTGTAAGGTTAATTCATTACAATTATCCACATATTCAATTAAAAAAGGCATTAAAGATCACCCACCATTGTCAATGTATGAAATCATTCATCAACCAATCCACTACTAAACGCAGTGGCTGTTCGAGTACGCTTGCTTGCATCACATTTGGTCCGTAGTCTCCGTAGAGGAAATGTGTACGTTCCACGTGTTCTTACCGAGTCGCCTGGGCAGCCACCCCTTGACGGTCCTGGCTCGCTCCACGTCCACCAGCACTCGCTTGCCGTCGATCTTCTTACCGTCGGCGTGCTTGTACGCGGCTGGAACGCGAGGGAGGGGGTCAGTAGGGGGAGGGGGGCGCCTTTTGTGCGAGCCGTGCATAGAACCGAGCAGTCGTGCCACCTCCCTCGTCATTGACTTCGACTAGAAAACGCTGTACTTTCCTATATTTTTATGTTGAGAGACATATTATCGATTTTACACGATTCGACCAAGACCGTCTTGGGGACGAAATACTACTTATAGTTTATTTTTTAATTAAAGGATATTATAGGATGCGACTCGCACAAAAGACATGTAATATTATCCTATAGACTTTTGCGTTATCGAAAGCTATTTTTAGTAATGCACTATAGTTACTAATTCTCTACTAATCATATCCTAATAATAATTAGTATATAATTTGTAGACAATTAATGACATTTTAACTGTTTAAATCTAAGAAAACTACTCATAAAGATGGTGTAAATTAAAAACGATATAAATAATGTATTTAAGTTGATATAAACTTTAATTACACATAAATCAATGTACATTTTGATTGATGGTGAAATAATTTATGTTTTAATTAGTGCACAATTATTTAATTTGCTCATTGTACACTTGAATAAATTGAAATTCTAGCTCCCTATTGATTATATCCCTATTATTCTAGCTTTCCGTCGTATATATTATAATACAATTTTTACTTGCCAACTGAGAATTGATTAATAGCTCAAGATTAAAATATCCAATATCAAAATTAAATCCCTAATTAAAATTAACCCGATCGTCAACAATACGACTAATTTTACAACTAAATTTAAAAATATTACTCAACTGAAGTGGCCGACCCACTTCTGTCCAGTAAATGCAACAGTAAATACAAAACTCGCCGTGAGGTACATATACACTGAATATTGTTTATGTTTTTAACTTGTATGTTGGCGTCTTACCACATACAAACCTATAATATATACGAAGCCACTGTCGTTTGTGGTACGCTCATAACGGCGGGTTTCTGAGTGGAAAAGAAAAAACCCTTATTAATAACCAACATAATATGGAGGTCTAGCTCATGTGGCCCCACCGGGCAAGCAGATCACAGCAACTGTCTCCCGGGGCTCAAGCTGCCGGACCTTGGCTTTGCTCAGCCCTAGCTCAATATTAAGGTAAGGTCGATATGAAAATGCTCTCTCTGTTATTGCTGACCGGATACTTAGCATGTCTGAATTTGAGAGGTGAGAAGATAGATAAGGCCGAGCAAAGTCAAGAGTTGTCTGCAGATTCCACCGTCAGCTAAATAACTGCTAACTGCCATCTGTCATGTGTGAGTACCCTGTACTGGATAGTATTGGGTGCTATCACATATCCGCAGTACTACAACCTGTTTGCCTAGTAGGGCCACGCTCTGTAGCTTATATTTAGGGCGGCAAGGCGCCGTGTTGATACTTTTACGGAATAATTTAAATGACTGTAAATTTTAATGAGAATAAAATTTTGTATTAAATCAGACCAAAGATTCGGTCCTCATATTTCGTCCGTGAAGGGCGATTTTCCATATGCCGCCAACGGGACGATATCGGCGTGATAGCAGTGAATGCTTATTGTAGTTACATAAATTTAGAAACAACTTGCCGCTGAACGACTAGAAAATTTCACCAATTTCAGAACATGGTACATCTATGTATATTGCTTCGGACTAACCACAGACAGCGGTTGACGATTGAAGGATCTATAATTATTATTCATAGATAACTTTTGAATATTATTTCGAGATCCACACTCTGGTGGCATTGTGTGAGAAAAGTTTCGACTGCTATCGTGGCAGTGTCGTGCCGTCGGCGGTAATGGAAGAGCGCTCGTAGTGTAAAGTTGGTGTCTGACTCACAATGCATATCCCGCTCGTGTTCGTACTCGATGAATGCGTACCCACGGGGCTTGTCATTCTCCTTGTTGAATACCATGTGTATCTGGAAAATAATGGTATTGCAATGAAATTTTAGCAGTAGTTATCTTTTAGTAACATTTTTTTTATTGATGTTTGATTGTTATAATTTGATTGACATATTTAATTTATGTCAAAGATCCTTGGGCAGCTTGACACTAGAAGCAGCACTACCTCATAAGCATTCATCATGATGACGTCACATTAGCCTGCACATTTCCCATCATCATCATCGCTTTCATATTACATCCATTTCTCGGCCTTGCACCAATGACTTTTCATAAGTTATGTGCCGATTTCTATTACCCCGTGCTTCAGAGACCACATTGAGCTGTTGCCCGGTCGTTATCAAATGGATAGCATTTGTAAGCCATGTCAGAGGCCCTTAGGTGGCCTGACGAAGAGGCTACCATAACCTGACACTAGAGGCTACCATAACCACATATATGACAGACAACACAAAGTCATCATCATCAGCTATAGAAGTTCCCATTGAGGAAGAAGTCTATTAATTTACATTTCCACAAATGGGATCATTATTTCTCACATTAACATGATCTAGATCTTTACTGAAGCATTCTCCAATGTCGCTATAACTATCAATGTGGCACTCCTATAAGAACGTAATAAAAAAAAATAGCACAAGCGCATTAATAAAAAAGTTACCTTACCTTTTTAATAGTTCCATAACCTTCAAACTCTCTCCTGAGCTTGGATTCAGATGTGTCATAGTTCTGTAAATAAGTATTACTTGAAATTAGGAATGTGGAACGGTCGATAAGTACCGCCATTATTTAAAAACCTTTGTTTCCACACAAACTGCTGTTCTGTACTGGAAGCGGATGAGGCACTGGATTCACACAGGCTAATTTAATACTAAGACTCACAGGTGAAAGGCGACACAGCTAGTCGTCAATAAATAGGTTATTGCACTAATGCTACAAATAAATTTGGTACTGAAATCAAAATGAGCTCATACATCATCAGTCTTCCGATACCCACTGAGGAGTTCCTGTCCCTATCAGCAGATGGTTAAATTAAGGTTGGCCAGATTATTTTGGCTTTAATTTGGTGGCAAAATATAATACAAGGAGGTTGCAACGTAAAATAATATTGGATAACTCACAATTCTAGCAACAAACAATGTTTTGAAAGGGTCCATTGTAGCTTTCGGGTTGGTTGTGGGGTCCCATAGTGCTATCTCTTGCTCTAGCTTGTACGCTGTCTGCTCAGCTCGCTCGCGACGTTTGCGCTCGAGCCGCTCCTCCCTCGTCTCCCCTCGGGTCGGTGGAGGTGTCTCTGATGGGTGCTGGAGAATCAACAAATAAAATATAGTGATGTTCTATTTTCCTGCTCAGATTGTTATCAGGTACACTGATTTAGTTTAGTTTTCAACATAAATCCCGGTTAATACTGCAACTAAACGCATTTTGAACAAACTATAGTGTATTGTATAGGTACCTAGGTATTCATATACCGCAGACTTCACACTATGTTAGCGAATCGATGAGATCGCAAAAATAGCCCATTGAAAATTTATGTGAGATTTGTGTATTTCAGTTTGTTTTTGAAGACAGGTGTACAAACATTCGGCATAGAATTTCATTAAACAGTGGGATTTAGATCATTTAGTACTAACCTCAAAAACGTTGAGAAAAGCGCCGACTCCATCATAGCCTTTCTGTTTCTTCTCATGTGGGAGTTTCGCTGCTGGCGGCAGGTAGGGCATAGGATCCCTAGGTGCGAACAACGCCAGCAAATTTGGTGGTAGAAATTGCGTCATGATTGGTTTATTGAGGCACTAACTACCTAATTACAATATCAAAAATTATACATTTCATTTCACAAATGCGATGGCAAGCGTCCTGTTTTTAATTCCAGGTGGCTGACATTGTCTTTTTGACAGTTTTGACGGCCACTTCACCTATGTTTGGCGCCCACAGTGCAGCCAACACAAGAAAAAAATATACTAACGATGCGTTCAGATATTATTGTTCTTTTACAAAGAGATTTGAGATTGATGTCGTTATCGTTATTTAAGGTAACATAGCAACCTGTTTTGAGAGATGAAATGGACCAAAACTGCCTTTTGTACGAATTTATTTTCCTAAAAAAAATCTTCAATTGGGGCCAATGTTTATAAGTTTTTATATAGTTCTCGTTGTTTAGCTTTTATAAAATGCCTATTTCATACAATCGTGGAAATGTAAGTATATCGTAACTCCACTTGTTCATTTGAATGTGAAATTACAAGATTATGTAAATTAATAGTCATGTCCTTTCTAAAGTATTGATCCATCGAACTTATTTTTTATAATAATCGCGTTTCGTGTTTGGCATGTGTCTGAAAGTCTATGTAATTTCAAGTTTTCACAAGTGCGAAAAATTGCATTTCGCACCAGAGGACGCTCTGCTCAGTCTCTTGATGTTGGAGCTCCGCATCAGCCAGGACCAGACCCAGGAGCTAGTGGGGATGGTCGGATGTTTTTACAAATCAGGCCAGCTATAGCGGACCCAAGAGCCGCACTTGCTCAGCGTTCGCATAGCACTTTATCTGGGTAAGTCCTTAATAATATTTAAGGCGGGGCTAATTAATGTCATCTGCACCTTCCTCCCTACCTAATAAGAATGTGTGCATGAAAGTAAATACTAACTACTTACTTCTTACCTATATAGGTAGGTATTATACCTACCTGCATAGAATGCCTATTCCTGAATGTAAGTACGAACCAACTACTTCGTTAGTCATAAACGCCACTTTTTCAGGAACGATTACATACCAAAAGATGACGGAAAAGATGATTCGGTGAATTTACAGGCGGTTGGAGAAGGAAAGGTGCAACTTTCACGAACTCCACAGGAAAAAGATCGACTGCCTGATAGAATAAGTCTAGACAGGTAATAATCTCACATGATATACTTACCTACTAAGTAGGTACCTACTTCTTAAACTTTCGCGAACTGAATACATGTTAATTAGTATTTAAACGGGTCTAATTCTAATTTGTGCGCGAATTAGACCCGTTTAAATACTAATTAACAGGTACCTACTTATTAGGTGCCTATGTACCTACCTACAAACGAACGTAAATAGGTAGGTATATTGAAATGTTAAAATTTTGGTTATATTGATATTTTTTGTGGTTACAGAAGAGGGTTGTCGTCCATTCCTCATATTGTGGGAGAACCAGGGTTGAGGCTTTTATCACTACAGCACAACCTGATCAACAGTTTGTCAGGACTATCACCTTTAGACTTGGGAAAACTAGTGTTTTTAGATGTTTATGATAACCAGATAGACAAAATTACATGTCTGGAAAGGCTTTTTAGCTTAAGAGTGCTTTTAATGGGGAAAAACAGGTATACAATATCCAGTTACCTACGGCACAGTATTATATTATTTAAAAAATATTTCTGTGACAATAGACTACTAATAATAATTTATGTTTGTATTTTTCCAGAATAAAACGAATAGAGGGCCTTTCAAATTTGTTAAAACTAGAAGTCTTAGATTTACACGGTAATAGAATAGGAAAAGTATGTGGTTTATCTAATTTAAGCGAACTGAAAGTGCTCAATTTAGCCGGTAATCAGATCAAGTGTATTGGACAAACAGACCTTCAAGGCTTGTCATCTTTGAGAGAGCTAAATCTGAAGAGAAATAGGTTGAGAAAATTGCTTGGTTTTCAACATACGCCGAAACTCCAAAAACTGTACCTCGGTAATAACGATTTGCAGAGGTAAGTAAGCGGTAAGATGACATCAGATGACATGAAAAAAGTTTGTTGAAGCTAATTGATATAAAAATTTCAGTGTCGAAGATGTATCATCGTTAGCCGAAGCTGTAACACTCGTCGATATATCCTTAGATGGGAATCCAGTAGCCTTAGGTGGTGATTGTACACCTTTCTTAGTATCGTACCTGCCAAATTTACTGACTTTGACCAATATGCATGTGACCGATCAGGTAAGGCTAGTCCGAGGACTTCGATGATCAAGCATAGGCTTGACATTTATCAATCTACGCTACCTATAAAAAATAATCGATACCTACTCAATACTTTGAAGGTTCGACGAGCAGCAATGGCTTGGCGAAGTAATAAAGAGGCGGCTCATGCTGCCTACTGTGCACTCGGGGGAACTGCTCAACAGGAAGCGAGACGTGATCAGATAATTAACAATGCTCGCACTAATTGGGAACTACTAAGGTTTAAGCTTACACTGTATGTGTTCAAATATCTCTTTGCATAGTTAATAGCTATCTCTTAACTTTTTTTGATTTTAAGGTCTGAAAACAAATGCTTTGTTAACCCACCAAGTCCGACAAAAAATGTTGATATCGAAAAAGACGTACCGATTGAGGCAGTAGCACCAACAGTCCCTCAAACAGAGGCCACATTAACTGTTGAGAGCGCGAAGTTTCCAGATTCAGTGATATTGCTACAGCAAACGGAAACAGAAGATTCGGATTGTAAAAATAACAACAGTGATACTAATACTAAAGCTGTTACTGAAAGTATTACAAAACCTTCACAAATGAGAAAGCTGCAAAGGAGTGCGACCACACGAAAAGCTCCCGAAAGACGAGTTAACTTCTCAGACCGAAGTGCGTCTCAAGATACAGACGCTTCTCATTCTACATCTACTAGTAGCGATCTGAGGTTGCCACCAATACTTATACCCATCATTTCTTCTTTAGAGAATGTGAAACTACCAGATGGAAATGAGCCAATTTTAAAGCGGTGGGAAAGTATTTCAAGCGTAGAGCCTATCGTCGACTCTTCATTTAGCTCATTGCCTTCGTCCAGTGACAGTGAGGAAGAGAGAAATAAAAAACCAGTACGACGCACACCAACAGCATTTCGACGACGGGAAAATTTTGGTTCAATGCGCTCCAAATCTGTCTGTGATCCCGAAAGCAGGAGAATTAAGGGTAAAAATTCTGATAATAGTGAAGTTGCTAGTAACATATCCGGTAGCACCAACGTTGGTTCTGTGGCCACCTCTTCAACATCTGGCAGCGATCACAATAGCAAAGTACTAAGGCGAGAAGGCTCTTTAAACAGTAGACCAGGCAGTAGCAGAATAAGAAGTGCTACTGTGTCGCGAAGGAATGAACGAGCGTCATCTGCTAGTCGAGTATCTACAGCGAGAGTTAAATCCGGGAAAAGCCTGGCTAGCTTTAAATCTTCGGAACCAGTGCCGAAACCTATAGCTATGCCCGTCTCAAAAGATAGGGAACAAGGTTTGACATTATTTTCACTTTAATATTGTGTGGCTCTGTAATGAATTAATGACCGATTCTTATTTTTAGGGGTTGATTATTTAGTGGAAGTATCCGACGGCGTAGTAAGTGCCTGGGGAGCTGGCGCAGTGCGTCGCCTTGCGCGCGATTGGGATTGGGATAGAGCACGAACGGTAACACGTGCAGCTTTTCATTACGTGCACTTTAATGCTGTAGCGCAATCTTTACCGGAACTCAAAGCCAAGTAAGTACTTTGACCTGATAAGCATATAAAGGGTAATGTTATCCAATGCAAATTGGAATCTGGGGGCACGGCAGTGCCCCCGCCAAGTCGAGCAAAACAATAGGCACGGCCGTACTATCCTTTTTTCGAAGCGATTCGGGCCATTTTAGACCCCCTGTAACTTCGTTATGGATAAAACTAGAAGCCTACATTTTTAGTGACCAAGAGGGCATCACGTCTACAGATAATAATGCAAATTACATTACATTTGAACCAGTAGTTTAAGAATTATTACAAGTCAAAGTTGCTTAATTTTGTTGCCCACTGACTGACTCACTGACTCACCGATCATCAAAATTCTAAGCTACTTCTAGCCGTCCCACAAGTTTCAAATTTTGAATATAGCTATTTTTTAGCCTATAAACCAAGGAAAAATTCTAACATTCCATATTTTTCATCCCGTTTTCTAGATATATAATCTGCATAAATAACTTTGTATTCCCATATAAATTCCATTAAATTGTATGTGATTACAAAGTTACTTTTACAGTTCATAATTAGACTTCATTTAAATTCAATGAAATGGGTAACAGGGGTTAAAAATGAAAAATGGCTTCGAGAAATTCGACGGTTGAGCGCTTTTTAAAAACTTCCACGATAGGTACCTACTACACCTACCGCAGATAGAGAGATACAAATTTCTACCTACACTTTTAACCTACCTACATTAAATAACCTACCTACACTTTTATAGGTTGAACAAATTCGTTACCTAGGTACATTAAAATAGGTACTTAGGTACCTTATACTTAATAATATGCATCTGTGGAGACGCAAAGACACTCGTTCATAATAATCTATGAGCATGACCTATGTTCGCAAGGGGCCCCGGCCGCGCAGGCGCGCGGCGCGCGTTTTTGCGTGTTTCGCAAAAAAAACTAAATAAATAAAGAAAACCTACAAAAAGAAATGAGATCCCATCAAAAACATTACATGTACAAAAATGCACAAGACTCGCAACGCAGTTTATCTGCCGTAAAAAGTTGTGATATCGAATGTAAACCAAGTCGGTTAATTTAATACCTACCTTCTTATTTATTTCATTAGTAAATAGAGTGTCTTGGCGATTGTACACGGCAGCATAATCTACTAGGTAACCTAAATAATATAGTCTTCCGTGTAGGTAGGTATACTTTCAAACAAATACAAGCACAAAGCGCTATGTAGATTTATGTTGAAGTGTGCAATTGCCAAGTCACTCTATTTACTACTATTATGTTTTGCTCTACTTGGCGGGGGCACTGCCGTGCCCCCAGATTCCTAGTATTATAACAAAATATTTAATTCCCAATATTATTATTCCTCACAGGTAACAATTAACTGTGATACTTATCTCTTAGGTTTCCTAACGTTTCACACATATCAGTGAGAGCTACGGGTCTGCAGTGGTTGGGACAACTTCACGCGCTAGCAGAGCTGCGAGGTCTGACTGGACTTTCCGTTCAGCCTGAAGGCAATCCAATACATGCAAAAATTTGGAGAGAATATGCGATCTATCGACTCGCTCATTGGGGCTTAAAGGATATTAATGATGATCCGGTAAGCATAAAGTTTGATTACAAATATAGGATATGAATAGATAGGTAGGTAGGTACACCATCAAAAATTCTAAAGAAACGTACTTAATAGGATGTGTATTGCGTATTGAAGATAAATAATGTTATTTCTAAAGCAGGTGACGGATGACGAGATCAAATCTGCTAACCAGACTTTTGGCGGCTTGAGTGATTTGGTCCTCCGCGCACTCCCAGATGCTCCATTGCAGCCTCTCTTGTCGAGGCTGGGTAGGAGTGGCAATAGTTCCGTGAGCGCTAAAGCATGGCTGCGGGCTGCAGACCCAGCTCTAAGGGACGTTATTGCAAAAGAGGCACTACAATATAAAAAAGGGCATGTGTCGCAGGTTAGTCCATATTTAAAACTTGACTCATTATTTTTAACTTTCATAAATTTCTATCCAATTAATAATAAACAATTTTTTGATATTCTAATCACTGCAATCTATTACCTTAAGGCCTAACAATGTAGGTAAAAGTGGAAACGGAACAATCAATGAGTATGAATAAGTAAGTAGGTATACTATAAATGTCTAGGGACTGCAACTAATTTTTCTAGGAGGACATGAGTTGGCGTTTGCGAGGTCGAGGCCAGCTGTCACACGCGATCGAACTCGCATGCGGCGCGGCGCAACGACTGAGAGCACTTGAACTTCAGTGGCCAACAATATTAGTCGAAATGATAGAAGACATTCTTAGAGACTTCACAGACATGGAATCACATGTTAAGGAACAAATGCGTTTGCTGATGGATTCCTTATAAAGATTTACTAGAAATATCGTACTCCTACTTTAAAATGTTGTCTATTTTACAGTGGTTGTTCTATTTTATGTAAGGTAATTGTGTGTAGGTATAAGCTGCTACTACTTCATACATTATATATAAAAATATTTACTGTAGGTACTTAGTAAGATGTTACACCTAGGTACTTCATTTAAATCTGAACGGTTATGCTATAAACACTTTTGTAGTTTTTTTAATACTTATTACTAGAACTTAAGACTTATTAGCAAAAAACACCTAAAATTAGGATCACAGTAGTATCTAGACGTATCTATTGTAAAAATAACAAAATAAATAATGATTTAGAGATACATAATTAAGAGAAAATAGTTTGTTGTTAAACTTAGAAACTACGAAATAATTAACTGCTCAAAAACTTTTATTAGTCGGCACTTAGATGGTACTATCAACATACAAAATTACCATTAGTTTTGAATCTTCCTTGGTTATAGTCGACTACGCAATTTTTTTTAAATCATCGCGCTTATAAATCATGGACATCAGTACCTATGTAATCACAATAATGTAAGTTTTGAATCTAAAACATCTATCTGATTGTGCTTAACCTACCATGTACCTAAAATTAAATAAATTAAAGTTGAGACTGTAAATTGTTTTCACTTCTCAATTATTATTCATGCTCGAAAACTGTGCCTATCTATAAATGTTAGTAAAGGTGGCAGGACAAGCAAAATAATGTGAGTAAGTAATTTAAACTAATGATCAGCTGTATATACCCGCCGGCAATACATTTTACTAACATAAATAAAGAAAAACCGGGTGGCATAAGCCGTGCGAAGCCAAAGCAATATAATTTTGATATGGAGACCATTGAAGAGTTATTTTATCTAGAGCTATCTATCCCTGAGAAATCGATTCAGGGTCATGCTTACCATCAAAACATCGAACATTTGGTAAAGCATCAAAAAGATAAAAATGTATTGAATAAATAAATAAACGAAATAAAATATTAATGAACGCACCCGGCTACTACGACACCTCTCGAGGATTCATAGATTGGCCAACCTAAAGAAACTAAATAAGTTTGATTTTACTCCTTTTCCTTTAGTTTAGGCTTCTCACTGTTTGTGCATTTAGCCAGTATCAAGCAGTATTGAAATACTTGAGTTATAGATATAAAAATACCTGCTTAAAATACAGATTGAAATAGTTTTACGATACCATAATACCGATACTTTAGTGTGTCGGAATGGGTACTGATACTAAAATACGGCTAAAATATCAACAAATAAACCAAATTGTTGAAAGTCAGTTAAGGTTTAAAACTAGATGACTTCTGGCAACATCGTATTGCTATTTAGACAATTTCCGTATTTTCTGTCAAAAATATCGATACCTTATCGGTATATTATTCAAAAGACAATACCGGTATGTAAAAAATATCGGTATTAGTTCCTGGCTCAGATTACGCATGCCCCAGGCATCAAGCATAGCAATGAGTATTATAAATATCGATATGTAGGCATTTGTGCTGCATTGCTGCAGCAAGAATCTGCAGTGTACCGAACACTCGCTCCACCTTGCAGAACCTCTCCTGACACACGATACCTCTATCGTGTTAGGGCTCATTATGACGTTCTCAATTAATCAGTTTTAAGTGGTAATCAGGGTCTGATGATGACGGACTAGAAAACTAAGAAAGTAGAAATTGCACCTATGCTTGCTATGGCATGTCAGTTTAGGGTGACCGAGTCGAGATCAAACATACCAACCATTCAAACATAATAATTTATTTGGTATAATATTAAAGGTAATATGAAACATTGAACGAATGAACATATTTATAAACATACTTACAGATTGGAGTCGACTTTATTGTATACAGCGCGGCACTATACAAAATAATAGTAGGTAAGTACTTTTTACGAAACTTAAATAAATATATAACTGCATGTACTACGTACAGTACAACTCTATACTTACATACAATATAATAAAGTCGAACAACAAGAGCGCATCGTAGGCGGTCGTGTCGCCTGGCGACGAGTCGGTCGCCTGGTCGGTCGCCTGGTCGCGAGCGACCGGCGCGGGCACTTGTACGATGCACACGGACGCGGCTAAGTACTAATTGTCCATCGTAGTGAGTAATACTACAGCAAATAAAATATAAAAATGGGGTATTAAATGATTCTGAAAGTCGAAACTGAAATGTACAAATAGGCGATCACAAAACGGCCTCGAGGCGGGCGCGGCCGCCGCTCGCTCCGCGGCGCGGCCCCGGGGCGGCTCACGACTTCTTCCTGCAACGCACAACGAGAGCCGCGTGAGTGGGCGGACGCGGGCGGGCGGCGGCGCCTCGCGCGACACTCACTGCTCGTGGTTGTCGGTGTCGGAGTCGTCCAGCTCGGGCTTGGTGCGGCGCTTCTCGTACACGAGGATGATGGCGCACAGGATGAGCACCTCGGCGCAGATGCCGAGGAAGGGCCACAGCGCCGCGTACATGTCCTTGACGCGCAGCACCGTGGAGAAGGGCACGCCCCCCTCGGGCACGCACGTGTACACGCCGGCGTCGGCGCGCTCCGCCGCGTCCAGCGTCAGCTCCCCGCCGGGCACGCCCCCGCTGGCCGCCAGCTTGGCGCGCCCGTTGAGCGCCGTGGCCACGTCGGTGCCGTTCTCGCCCTCGGGCCCGAAGGTCCACGCGACGGGCACGTACGGCTTGCCGATGAGTTTGCACGTCAGCTTCAGCTTCTGCCCCTCCACCACGTTGGAGTTGTGCGGCAGGCGGGCGTTGGGGCGCGCGTGCACCCGCCACTGCCCGCCGACGGAGTCTCCGTTGACGATGCACGAGTAGTTGCCGTAGTCGTCCTCCGTGGCGCGCTTGCTCAGCCGGAACACGGCGCCGTCCTTCTCCAGCACGTACCGGTCCTTCAGGTCGGGCAGCGCCTCCACTAGCGTGCCGTTCTTCTTCCTGCGGGGAGGCGGGGAGGCGGGGGTCAGTGGGCGTGTGTGCGGTCGAGGCGAGCTATCGACTCGTTGGACGATCGAGCTTAATCTGTGCAGCTACTGGACGTTGCCGCGCAGGTCGCAAAACCAAGGTCCAAAGTTGCAAACAGACTGTCGGCTCGCCGAATCGACTGATCCACTGGCGATTTTTGCCGCGGACTTGGAATTTCAAGCATACACAAAGAGCCCGCGAGCAAATCCGCCGGTTTCTAGGTCCGCGCACTTTGACGGTCTCACCACAAAAGATTTAAACCAGCGTTGAACAGATGAGTCTACATAGTCTCCACAAATCGACGTCTAACCCCCGCTTTTTCTAAGGCAATAACAAATTTCACAAGTAAAATAATGAGTAATGCCAGGATTCAGTGACAACGCGAGTGATAGACGTCTATTTTGTAAACGAAATGCTAGAAACATCTGCTAACTCTGTAAACTTTTGTAGTAAGACGGTTAAGTGCTCCATTGGCGGTTTCGACCTTCGGCTCGCGAGTTCGTTGGTGCACCGACGGTTTTGCTCGCAAATGGATCATCCTCTAAAGGAGACGCACCAGGAGAAGTTGGCGCTGATGCCGCTCGGCGAGGTGCAGTTGAGCGTGAAGTAGTTCCTCACGTCGTACACGACGATATCCGCGTAGTCCTCGAACACATCGGAGGCCGGCGGCTCGGTGTCCGGGGCCACGCTCGCGTCGGCTGTAACACATAGCATACGTCGTCGGTCACCCGAGTCCGAGCGGGCGACGGCGGCCGTGGCGCAGCAGACCAGCTGCCGCGCGCACTGCTGCCCCGCCGCAGAACTCCACATCATGTCTCTAGTATTCTACTGCCGTGATTTGTAGCTAGGCGCTATTTTATTACGTAATGATCCATGATAATGTACTATCTCTTTGGTCCTATCGGAGTTATAATATGGCCCCTTTGACAGCACGCTGACAAATAGTGTGGTATTACAGGAGTGCCGACCGCGCACGCGGCGCCGCGCCGCCGCCGCCGCTGCTTAGGTAAGGTACCACAAGCACTAACACGTATGTACCCGTAACCTACTTTTATCTGTAGGTAGATGCGTGGTCCCGAGATAAGGGTTTTATTATCACTAAATAGCGGCGGTGACGCAAACGACGCGCAACCGCTGCACGGTAATTAAAAGATTTAAGGATTGCCTTTATTATTTAATTGTTTTCAACATCAATACAGCGGAGTGTGATGTTGTAGGAAGCGAAGCAACAGATCGGAGATGACTTGCTCGCCCACGCTAGTTAGGGTTCAGCTCACTCCCAAAGGCCGCAGCCGCGACCACAACACACACACAATCACACACACGTGGTGCAGATTGTCGATTCTCGCCATCTCCCTGTATAGTGTATACACTATAATCATAATTATATGTACAGACAATCAATCGTATGTTAACTTAGTAAACAAACACAATGTGCACCGCGCTGAGACAGTTAAGCTATTATATTCAAAGTAAGCAGTAAGTCGAAAGAAGTTTCCGCACACAGGCCACTCAGATAATCATGCGAACAAAATTGTACAAGTACAAAAACTAGAACCCGCCTAAGTACCTATAACAACCTAAGGGCGTCCCTTGATAGCCGGCGACGCCGAGGGAGACCCAGAAAGCGCTGGATGCATTCCACGAGCGTTGGTCAGACAGAGGTAGCGGATGATCGAGATTCGTAGAAGGAAATTGGGGAGAATTTTCCCATGTCGCCGGCGGAGACGGAGGTGGCGGCGACCACTGGGAATATACCTACGAGACCTTTTTCCAGAATTGGGACAGTATAAATGTAACTAAGAAAAAATCTGTCCATAATCCCAACTAGCAATGAAACGTTTGAGCCCGTTTTAGGTAAATCTCCCCTCAAAAAGGCCTCACTTCTTGTGCCCTTCAGTAGGTAATGTATGACTGTTTAGAAGATACCTACCATAAATGTATAGGTACCTGAAATACCAGGGTAGCATAGAGCACAAGATCTCTCTCACCTCTTGTTGTGTTGAAGTTTAAACGCTGATAGAGAGCTCTTTGAAGAGATACGAGTAGGTACAATACAAAAACTTGAGCACATGGTTTTCTTATTTGCAAAACTTTCTGAGTGTCCCGCGCAAAGATAGTGTTTCAGATACCTCGACATTTATGTTAGAGGGGATTTCCAACCTCATAGTCTCCCTTTGAGGCTTTACTTACAACCAAAATTGTTAGGTAAATAGGTACCTTCGAGTACATAAACAAGGAGACAAAACATGGCCACATAATAGTACAGGATGGTAACATTATGATCCCATCGGTACCGGCAAACCCCCCCGTCTAACACCACCTTTACTATACGCATACGTTGCCATTATATTTATTGCATCCATGACCATATTGGGTAATGATGATTGACTAGGATCCATCTCAGCAATTATATCTACCATCAAAAATAATGTGGAGGTCACAGAAACATTTGACAAAGAATGAACGACATAGGTAGGTGTGCTAGGTATATACTTAGCTCTATCTAAATACATTTATTACATTTACTTCCTGCAAATTAATTTTCGAAAGCCTATCTACGAGAGCGCAAACATACATAGGTACCTACATGAAATTAACTAATAGTTACTTGAAATGAGTGACAACGAAGGATTCTCAATGCTCCGTGTAGAGCGCCGAGCGCGGCGGCGGAGAAAACGCGCCGCAAACGTATTGTTGAGAGCCGACGAGAACACGAGAACCGAGAACACGCGCGCAAGGCGGCAGGCGCGACCGGTGCGTTAGCTGGGCGGGCGGACTGCCTACTCGGTCTACGCTACATGTAGGTACAAATACGAACGGTTTCACGTAAACAAGGGGATTTGAAGAGGGGTTTATAAAATAGGATTTTGCGAAAAGGATGCTGTTACGCGGGAACATCCTTCGGAAAAGCCTAGGGACGATGAGCACGATTATGTCGACAACAATATGAAACGCAAGTCCGAGATCGACATCGTCGCGCGACACAATATCGTGCGCACTCTCCGCCCCGACCGCCGCTTCTCGAGGCCAATCGATCTAAATGCACGTCGGCCGTCAATAATACGTTTACGGTTCAGCACGAGATCCGGACGCCCAGATCGGGCGCACTCGTGGCCGCCGCCGCCGCCACTCGACGAGAACGGACGAAACAGAAAGAAAATAGCACTAATGAACTACGAGAATCGAACTACAGACGGAAGAGCGGACGCTGCCGGTGGCGTGCGGCATGCGGTAGCGGCGCGGCGGTACCGGGGGCGGGGGCGGGGGCGGGCAGCACCAGCACGCGCACGCGCGCGGCGCCCGGCTCGCGGCTGCAGGTGTAGAGGCCGGCGTGCGCGGCGCGGGCGGCGGCCGCCGTCAGGCGCACCGTGACGCGGCCGCCGCGCGGCGCCTCCACGCCGGGCCGCATGTCGGCCGGCGGCGCGGCGCCGTCCCGCCGCCACTCGGCGCGCTGCTCCACGCGCAGCGGGCACTCCACGGCGAGCGGCGCGCCCGCCGCCACGCGCACCTCCGTCGCCTCCGCTGTGTCTGCGCACGTCACGCACGTCACGCACGCGAGCCGTAACCGGCGCGTCGCTGCGGCCGAAACGACGCCGCAGCGAGACTACGAATTCTTTTAAAGTCCGATTTTAGCCGTGGTCGGGTGCGAGCCGAGCGCCGAAACCTCGCCGGTATCTCGATCCATGGCCTAGGTACCTAGACCCAGTATTACTGCGCTCGTCTGACTCCTACTGATATCATTGAACATCCAACCCACACTGACCATTTTAATATGTCTCGGAGGCCTCTTGACAGACCAGGGGTATAATAGTCAGTTCCAACCCCGAAAGAATACAATATTGGCAGATTTCATAAAACTATAATGCTATGGAATACACTGACTTACTTCTTGACTAACTGTAAGTGAGACTCAAAGCCTATAATTATTTAAAATAAATATAGGTACTGAAATATTTTATTTAGTAAGAAAGCTGTAAATGTAGTTTGTAGCTGAAATATAAAGAAAACAGCCTACGATAAAGGCGGACTCAGTTATGCTACATTCGATCTGTAGCCTTGAATACAGTCATCCACTGAACATTTTGTGAGGACATGTTTTAAGACATCTTCCGTATGAAGCACTCATTAGAATGCCTTACGAGGAGAGCTCAGATGTTAAGCCTGAAGCACACAGTGCGATTGGTTTATTGTGACAGCAAACACAACACGGCGCAGTGTTTGCTCACACGGCTGATAAGGGGCTTCTCATAAACACAATTACAGGATGGAATTAAAAACAATCATTTAACACAATCTCAACACTTTCTAGGCATTATGAAAGATTATTTCACTATTAACGTATCTCAGTATCATAAGAAATGCCATTGTCTATTAATTATATACACAAGATTAATTTAATGCAAACAAGATTAAACAAATGTGTTAAGTAGGTATACATTTCGATATGTACTCTAAGTTCTCTCTATTTAAGTATATTAACAACATTGCGCCTGGACTGGTCCATATGGACCATGTAACTATTAAACATCTATTGCGTCTAGCATTGGTAACTGAAAGAATTCAGATTGTAATCTCATTGCACATTGATTTAGGAAGGAATTTGGCTTTTACTTTTACTTTGGACATTTATTAATTTATTATGAAGAGTATTAATATGTTATAGTATTCATGACATGTTATTTAAAGTCGCCACAATTAAGCTGTAACAAACATCTGTGTATAGGAAGTTGCGTTTAAAATATTGGTTGAAAATTAAACATAAAAATTTTACATTTCAAAGTTGCTGGTAACATTTAACATTCAAAAACAACACCTATGTATGTCACATCTGTTTATGTCAAACCAGCAGTTGCTGTTTCTCTTAGATGATGCATGTTTGAGAATAAGTTTATAAATCAAAATAGTCATTTAGGTTCCTAAAAATTACACTGTGGATATACTACCTAGATAGTAAGTTTTTGTAATCATTCATTTGCCACAAGTACCTAGCTTATGCATAAATGTATGCCATAACAGAAGACAATGCCCAGTAAGACCGCAATGAGCCACTATAACAGTTATAGGTCACTAGGTTAACAATCGATTGACTTGAAAACCTGCAGAAATACATGAGCAAGTAGGTATTCCTATCAACACAATATTATTATCAACTATTAAAATATCTAATCCCCTTGTCGCCTTGTCGATAACACCATTTTCATGATAATCTACCAATCAAGGTGTATATGATCGTAGCAGCAAAGTTAAATACTAAAACCTAAGAGAAATAAGAACAAGGATAGCATGGAATGACGTCATGCTTATGAGGAGTTGCTTGCGACGGTCGTATAGATTGCATGGCGCAGTAGGGACGTACGTACACGGAACGGGTCGGGCGGGGCTGCAATTCTGTCTGCTATCTACTGCTGCACATCATTCAACAGCCAACTGATACTCGTAAACCAATGAAACCGAATTAATTAATTAAAACCAATCTACTTACTTTGTGCGAACGAGGGATGTCCGAGAGCTATAAATAGCAGGGCCAGAGCCACCATGTACGACCGCATGGTGACTAGATTCACCTTACCACTATACGCTAAAATTAATAGAGCGCCCAATAACTTTTACAGAGAGAGATTTATTTTTAAAACGACTGATTCGATGAGGCGAAAGAAAGAACAATGATCGAACTGCGCTATGAAAAGAAAAATGGCTGACTGACACAGCCTGTCTGACAGCTGAACTCCAGGGTTGCCCGATATCACCAAGCTCAATTCCTTTAATCTTACCTGCAAATTAGCCTAAATGAAATAGCTTATAAAAATTATTATAAAAATAAAATATTAATAAAAAGTTATAATAATTATTTTTGGACTAGCAACCTAATTCACCTAGCATTTTGAACGAATAAAGAAGATAAGTAAATCTCTTACCTACAAAGTGGTTGCAATACCTAAAGGAAAGCATAAAAAGCATGCAACATAGAAAACCTGAGGCAAGAACGATAGGTCGACGTCTGGACATATTGGTCCGTATTAATAAATCAAACTTAGCTCTGAGAGCTATCTTCAGTGTGCACTTGCTCTTTAGTTCTAATTAATATATACATACATCTTAAGTTGTAGATTAAGAACAGAAACTTACATGATCTCTGGCAAATGAATAAATGATACTCAGCGGTTAAGTGCTATCCGATTATGATACAATTGACACATACAAGACAGTATCTAGTGGCCAGTGCTACATCTCAATATCCATTTATTAAATAGCAACGATTTCAAGATGTAGATTACATTTTGAGTGTGGATCAGCTGGTAGCGCACTTGGTAGCGCTATTGAGTTTCATTTATTAATACGGTCCATTGTCTAGGCTACTCTGGCAGCGATTGGATTTTTTGGTCACCATTTGACCCCACATTGTAGCCTAAATGACGATAATCCGCCTAATCTGGCTCTACTGCTCCACGCCTTCACTGACTGACCCAGCCCAGAAGCAAGCAAAACTCATGACAGCAGCTGTTGTCAAAGTCAATGGCAGTATGGCACTGACTGTAAGCATTAGTCGACACTTTGACCACAGCATACCTACTTAGGTATGCACAAATTAAGCGAAGACAAATCGAAAATCTCATCCTACGATCTTTTATCGACCCACGGACCCACCAGTGCCATTTCCGCTACAAACGGTGGAAATTCAAGCCACTTATTCAAATAATACATGGTAGCATTCCTTCCGTTCTCTCAACTCCAAAGTATTTCTTTGATCGGTCTAACCTAAGTAGTTTATAAGGAAGGAAGTAGAACGTAGTTTATTCAATGGGGTATAACTATAGGTATCAATAATTTTGGTGGATTTATTACGGAATTATATAGGGAAACTTAGGGAGATTGTTCTACAAAGCGCTCCGGGCGAGCGCGCTGGTTTCTGATCAGACAAAAATACGTAATGCGCCTTTGCGAACGACGTAACAGTTGGCGACGAAGGCGCACAACTGGCGCGGGCGGCAGGCAAGAGGCGGCAGCGCATGCGCACCCTGATCGCTTGGTGTATCAAGGGCCCTTCTAAAATAAAATAACCAAATAACATTCAGGTTTATTGAATAATAAAACGGGGACGCCGCGGCGTCACGCACAAAGTTTACGCTACAAGTTAATAAATATAATAATTAAACGCGCAAAATTAACTGCCGACGCGACCGTAAACTAGTATTTACACAAATATCTATACTTAATGATTATTAATCTAATTACATACGACTACAATAAATAAAGATAGATACACGACCTATCGTAGACTACGAGATTATAACACGGGTTCTTTGGAATCTCATACCGGTAGATGTTATGTCGGAGTGGCGGCGACTGACAACGAATTCCAAACGTTCACTCCGGAGTCCGGACGGCCGACTACGGCGCGAATCTCTGTACCTATAATAATTATAGTGTTATCATACATAGTATGTAGATAACTAATTGAACTGTTACAGCAAAAATTGTTATTTTAATAGGTAGACAAGACTGCCACCTCGTCCAGTTACGGAACATTGTTGTTTGTCGTATGAGGATATCAGCCTCTACTGTCAGAGTCTGTCAGGCCGCCCTAGAACCTCTGACGTGACTTAACGACTACCAGTCGATAATAATCGAGACCGACGGCTTTACGTGCCTTCTGAAGCACGGAGCTATGGAGATCCGCACATAACTTATGAAAAGTCATCGGTGCGGGACCGAGGACAGAACCCGGTGTCGACGGATTCTGAAGCACACAAGTTACCCCTGGGCCACCATCTCTCTCACGCTAACCCCGTTCCTTCAATGCTTTCCAGCACCTAAGTACTTTCATAAGTATCTACAGAGTTCGGTGTATTTATAGGTGTCTAGTAGACTGGTTAGTGTTCAAAAATATCAATGTACCTACTTACAAACATGGCTTACAATGTTATGCTTAGGTATATATAATAGAATAGAATAAGTAGAAGCTACACCCGAGATAACGGAAGTGTCCTACGAGAGAGCCAGTCGGTTTCGAGCCCGTAGATAGCCGGCCTGGCTCCCTGGGAGTGCACGCTACACATACGTACGTTGAAACCGCAATCCGCGCGGACTAACGTTTATTAAACAAACCATTCTTATAGAAATGCTTTTTCAAAAGCGACAAATACGCACTACCACTAGGTATACAGAGCACAGATTTTTGATTAGAAGGTAAGGTTTTAATTGCGTCAGCGTAATGTAGCTAATCCTCCCTTTCTGTACGTCGGCGCGTGCCGCCGTCGGTTCTATCAGCGACGACTCTTACCTAAGGAAGTTACATTCATAGATAAAAAGTAGCTAGAACAGAGAGGCTGGTCGCGGGACCTCTATAAAGTAACAACGAACGGCGGCCGGTCTGCCGCAGGTAGCTCGTGCCGCGCCGCAAGCCGCCTACGCCCAGATCTGAAAAGTAAAACGACAATTTACATAAAATATGCAACGTTTCACTTAGTAATTAGCAACAAAGTCGGTGGATTCGTGTTATAACGTGGACACTGACCCGCAGCGTGGCGTCCCAGGAGGCGGTGGCGAGCGCCGTGCCGTCGGGCGAGCGCTGCACGCGCGACACGCGGTGCTCGTGTCCGCACAGCACGCAGACGCGGGCCGCCCGCAGCGCGTCCCAGGCGCACGCCGTGTAGTCCGAGTAGCCGGCGAACAGCAGCCGGCCCGACACCGACCACTCCACCGAGTTGACGCCGAAGATGACGCTGTCGCGGCCGTAGCGCGCCACCTCGCGGTCGGCGCGGAGGTCGAACAGCCGGCACGCGGAGTCGTCGGCGCCCGAGGCCAGCGAGTCGCCGGACGGGTGGAAGCGCACGCTGGTCACGTCCGAGTCGTGCGCGTCGAACGCCTGCACGGCCTGGCCCGTGCGCATGTCCCACACGAGCACGGAGCGGTCGCAGGCGCCCGACACGAACGTGTCGCCCATGTCGGAGGGCGCCAGGTCCAGCGCCATCACGTCGGCGGTGTGCGCCTGGAAGGACTGCAGCAGCTGGCCCGACTCCACGTCCCACAGCGCGCACGTGCCGTCGCCGCTGCCCGTGAGGATCTGCCGGTCCGTGTTGGGGAACAGGCAGCACGACATGTAGGACGTGTGCGTGGCCACCGTGCGCTTGCGCGCCGCCGGCTCCTCCTCCGCGCCGCCGCTAGAGCCCAGCGGGAACACCGTCACCTTGTTGTCCAGCCCCCTGCGCAACACAATTAACATTAAATCAATTTGTAAAAAAAAAAGGGTTGTGAAGCGCCGGTCTCGATTGACAGCTGGTACTGAGGATATTATGTGTGTTCCCTCATTCCCAGCCTTTGGAATTAACACTGAATGTAAAAATAATACTTTTTTAACTGTGATACAAAAATTTTCTTCTAACTATTATTTGTAATATTCTATAACAATGAAATAGGGGGTTATAAATTATTGGTATTGCATTTATCATTATTTAGCAAATACTGACCCAGCAGCGAGCATGTTTCCGGAGGGTGCGTAGGCACAGGCCATGACCCAGGTGCTGGCCATGGAGATGGTGGCCTCCTTGGTGGCCGTGAATGCATCCCACACTATCACTTTGCCATCCTGAAATATGTGCTCGTCGTGACAATACAAACATAATGCTTTCTGTTGGTTTTTGTTATTTTATATTCGCACTATCTCTAATGGAATGATGATCAACAACAGCTACATCGAAAGTAAAATAAGAGTGAAATGTCTACCGATAGCTAGTTTTCCTAAAAAATATGTCCCATTTGTATTGTTTGTAAGAATAGGCTCATGTGACGGAAAAATGGTCAGCGCGGCCCTTTTTTAATCCTTGTCCAAATAAATATCTGTATATTTGTGACTGTATCAGTACCTGTAGATCACCTTTTGTTTTATTGAAATTGGTAATTCCATTAGGACGATATCGTAAAGTAAAAATTATAGAACATTTGTTACCGGTAGAGTTATTAAATCATATTTGTGGAAGAACTTTTATACTAACCAGTTTTATTAGGATAGATTCTCAGACTTTGAACCCAATGGGCTATATTACGCAGATTTACCTGAGATGAGGACACAATGTGGCGCTTGTCGGGCGACCAGTCGGAGCACAACACCTTAGCCTGGTGGCCCTTCAGCACACGCCGCAGTTTCAGGTTGGGAAACGAGATCGGCTCCAGCCGCTCCGCCAAGCATGTCACTGCAACCCCATCAACCCATCACACAGATACTTCAATCACATTCTGTTCAGTATCTTGTATAAAGCAGAAAGGTAAACCTAATAATGATGATATTATTGCAGTATATTATACTACATTATAGATATATATATCAAGCTTAGACTCTAGGCAAAATTAAAGATCACAACAGTTATATTGTCTGAGTATATTTTATGGCGAAACCGTATTTTAACATCGTACAGTTTCTGAGACTAGAGCAAACATACATGTATGTATTGTATACAGATAGATGTAGCAGGTTTAAATTTATATTTATCTAGGAAATTAGGAATAGCCATTATGTATGCCGAGTGCTGCATACGTTATGGCATAGTAGCTTGTAATAACCAAAATCCTGTAGATACTTAGAGACCTTAGAGCTACCCGAGCCAAACTAGGGCGGGTCGCTTGTATAGAGTCAACAAAATAATGGTAGCGCATCGGGGACGGGCGGCACTCACGGGACACATCGTTTAGTTTCTGGCGCTCTTCCTCGAGCTTCTGCTTGAGCGCCTCGACCTCTCGCAGCAGCGACTCCAGGGTCTCCTCGGGCGGCGCCGCCACCGCCGTGTCGGCTGCCATCGCTCACCCGCACGGCATGCCACCCGCTAGCACCGCCAAGCCTCTATTCACCGCCGCTAGCTGGCGGGACGTTCATGTCTCACTGCTTATTCTTGGACTGTTTCATTAGTTTTGAATACAGAAATTGCCTTTGGAAAACCAAGAATCGATAATACACTAACGTACTCGTAGGTATTATAGGTACCTACTGTTAGGTATCTACCTACCTACCTGCTGTGATCAATCAACTGTCCTCAGTCCTGTCACTTCTGTCAGTTGTCAAATGATAGTAATGGCACAGATGGCTTAAAATATGACTTTATAGTTTTGCTTCGCACACTTTGTGCATTTAGCTATAATAATTTGCCTTTTCATTATTTTCTGTAATGTTATTACCTATAGTCTCAGATTAATCATCTAATAGATATGACATTTAACTCAAGATCCGGGGAAGAAAAGAGACAAGTGTATACAAATAGACAAAGGAGGGAACAATGAAATTAAAACAGTACCTATTTTTTGGATAACATAATAATAACGCGACTACGTGCTTGACTGATTTACAATAACATACAAAATTCACTTATTATATTCACAAAGGAGGAAGTAGGCAAGTACGATGATGTTTTGTCTTTGTCGACGTATGCACAAATTTTTTGCTTTGCTGCAGAAGCAACCCAATCTTGACATTTTAGAATGTCGCACGAATTATTGGAGTACAACCTAAATAGCGTGAATTTATCCAATTTATCGGGGTTGTAGCCCGAAGTGAGTCCCTTTCGGGTATAATAATTATGTTTTGGCAAGACTATTTTCTGATACTAGGTTTATGTACTTTATGGTATGTACGTGTATTGCAGTACCTAATGTCACAGAATAGGTACTTTATAATGTAATGTGTGTGAGTTTTGGCGGGAATCCGATAGTGAGACGTTGTTGGTTTTATATTATTAGCTCAAACTTGTGTTTCTTCGAGTGTTAATGTGTAATATTGGTGGAATATTAACCATTAAGTGTTCGTTAACGTGCACGAGTGTAGGCGAATGATATAAACTCAAAAAACGTGTCATTTCGCATTTTTACCAAAACTCCCAGGAAGTTTCAGTAAAGCATCCACTACTTTACTGAATCGTGACTTTGACGATGTAAATAATTGACTTGACTACTTGACCACGATTGCTATAACATTGCTGTGTCTTTTTAATGTGAAATTAAGAAATACTTAAAATAAAATACTTGACACTGGCTATATGCACAAACCGTGCGAAGCCATAACTAAAACAAAAAAAAAAAATGTAATGTGTATTGTCTGTCATGTTTGACATACTGTCATACTACACTACTGTCGTTTTTTTTGTTTTAGTTATGGCTTCGCACGGTTTGTGCATATAGCCAGTGTCAAGTATTTTATTATTGTTTCTTATCACATTATGAAAGTCACAGCAATATAGCAATCGTAGTCAAGTAGTCAAATCAATTATTTACATCGTCAAAGTCACGATTCAGTAAAGTAGTGGATGCTTTACTGAAACTTCCTGGGAGTTTTGGAAAAAACGCGAAATGACACGCTTTTTGAGTTTATATCATTCGCCCATACTCGTGCACGTTTACGAACACTTAATGATTAATATTCCACCAATATTACACATTAACACTCGAATAAACACAAGTTTGAGAAAATAATATAAAACCAACAACGTCTCACTATCGGATTCCCGCCAAAACTCCTACTGTCGTTGTATATAGTTAGTGTATGTATGATCTATGGTCGTTGTCCGTTATTTTGATTTATGTTTTTGTTTACCTTTATCATCTTGGTTCTTGATCGATTTTAATTCAAATCCTTTTAATAAATAATACGCAATGAATCGTCCTCTTCACGTTGAGGTAGTTCAGAAGCGACAAAGTCGCGCCTGCAAGGATCGCATAAAAGAGTCAGTCCACCAGTTTCTCACCAATTTCTCAACCCTAACTCCCGGCGCTAGCATTCTGTCGAGCAAGCTGGAGGAGCAGCCGGAGCTGTGCGAGCACGTGGAAGCCATCACGTTCTGTGACGTGGAGCACGAAGAGGACGTGGCGCCGGCCGACGTCGAACTCGTGTACCACGTATACAAGCTGGACGAGTTCGGCTCCGAGACCGACACCATGGGTGAGGCCGGCGAGGAGTTCGCCGCCGCCGACGTGTGGGCCCTGCCGGCGCGCGAGTTCCACGGCCTGTGGGAGAGCCTCGTGTACGACTCTACACTCAAGCGTGACACGGTGCGGCTGGTGGAGTGCGCGCTGGAGTTCGCGGAGCGCGGCGTCGACCCGCACGTCGTCGGCTGGAACCGAGTGGTGCTGCTGCACGGCCCGCCCGGCACCGGCAAGACGAGTCTCTGCCGCGCGCTGGCGCAGAAACTCGCAGTGCGCTTCGACGAACGGTTCCCGCGAGCGCGCCTCGTCGAGATCAACGCGCACGGCCTCTTCTCCAAGTGGTTCGCCGAGAGCGGCAAGCTAGTGGCGCGGCTGTTCGAGCGAGTGCACGAGGTGGCGGCCGACCGGCGGCTGCTGGCCTGCGTGCTGGTGGACGAGGTGGAGTCCCTGGCGCACGCGCGCCGCGCCGCCTTAGCCGGCCTCGAGCCGTCCGACTCCATCCGCGCCGTCAACGCGCTGCTCACGCAGCTGGACCGGCTGCGGCGGCACCCCAACGTGCTCGTGCTGACCACGTCCAACGTGACCGGCGCCATCGACGTGGCGTTCGCGGACCGCGCCGACATCAAGCGGCGCGTGGGGCCGCCGTCGGCGCGCGCCGCCTACGAGATCCTGCGCGGGTGCTGCGGCGAGCTGATGGAGCGCGGGGCGGTGGCGCCGCGCGAGTGCCTGTTCACGCTGCCCGTGCTCGGGGGGTCGCGGTTCGCCGAGAGCGAGCCGGCGGCGGCGTCGCTGCGGCTGTGGGAGGTGGCGCGCACGGCGGCGGCGGCGCAGGTGGCGGGGCGGGCGCTGCGTCGCCTGCCCTTCCTGGCGCGCGCGCTGCAGGCGCCCGGCGCGCCGCCGCCGCTGCTGGCGTTCGTGGCGGCGCTGGACATGGCGCTGCGGGACTATCTCAGCGACGCCGAGGCATTCCGCGACGATGACGCCCCCGCCCCCGCATCAGCGCCCACAAACGGACACTAGGCCCGGCTAGTTCCATTTCGAGACGAGTCTTGAATCAACTGTGATACTTTACTCTATTGCATGTATGCATTCGACTACCTGGTGGACGATTACATCATAACCCTTAGAGATAAGAAAGATGTTATGTTTATTTCAGGATTGAGTTTAAGTGAATATGAGTGAAATACACTGCTTTAAATGCTGTTAAGTCTTCTAAAATTTAGTTTTATTTTACCAAATTGTGATTCTTGATGCATGTATAATGATTATAGGAAGTTTACACAGCAAGGCAAACTGAAAAGTAGAAAATACAATGTAGACAACACAAAGTAGGCAATGTTTCTATTCATTGACATCAATAAGAGCATGTGTGTAGCTCTGGCACCTTTGTACAGATTTCGTACTTACCTGTTTATTAATAGTTGGTAATAATCAGGCTTTACTGTGTGGATATCATGGATCATGGATAGATGGATATTTAAATTAATTTATTTTGTTGTTTTTTTAATTGCTTTACTATCAGGTCCAGTTGCATTTCAGTTTTACATTAATTAAATAACTATATTATCTACAAAGTGAATAATTTAAAAAACTATGTAGGTATATGTATTACTAGAGCACCTCGCGGTTTCACCCGCGTTAACTACTATCCCGCGGGAACCATTAATTTTTACGGGATTAAAGGTAGCCTATGTGTACCGGGGATAGCATAGCTTCCTAACAGTGAGAGAATTTTTCAAATTGGTTCAGTAGTTTCGGAGCCTATTCAATACAACCAAACAAACAAAGTTTTCCTCCTTATAATATTAGTACAGATATACCTACTAGTCTATTACCAAGCACACACAGCATGACCATATTAAGGGCTTACAATGCTAAGCTCTAACAAAATCAAAGTAAAGATGTGGAAAACAGAAACAATATACCTACGAATAATGAAGTAAACATATACAGTCAGGGAATGAAACATACAAAAAACAAAGTTTTTTTTTTAATAGTTGATAGCAATTTAATTAGATTATTTATTGAATAAGTTCTATATAAGCCGAAGCAGTCGTATAGGTCACCGCCCCAGGATCCACAGCATGTTGAGGCCGGCGGGCCCGAGGTGCAGGCGGCGCAGCGCCGGCGGCTCGCGGCGCGCCACCGCCGCCAGGAACAGCAGCAGCGAGTGCAGCAGGTTGTTGCGGCCGCGGCACACCTGCGGCACACGGCGGGCGTCAGTCGCGCCGGTCGGCCTCCGCCCCGCCCCGCCCTGCCCCGCCCCCGCCCCGCACTCACCTCCACGACGTCCTCGCCCAGCACCAGCACGTAGTGCGGCGGCGTCCGCTCGGCGCGGTGCAGCACGAGCGCGTGCGGCGCGCGCGGCGGCGGCGCCGGCGCGGCCGACACGTGCGCCGCGCTGAAGGCGCCGCCGGCGCCGCCGCCGCCCGGCACCACGCCGTCCATGTAGGTCGCGAACAGGTGCAGCGCCAGCTCGGCGTCCGTCGGCCGCGCCGCGTCCCAGTCGGCGCCGCCGCCGTCCCAGCGGTAGCCGCTCAGGCAGCCGCCGCGCGCCAGCTCGCGGATGCGCGCCACCAGGTACTGCTGGTCGGGGAAGGGACGCAGGAAGGGCAGCAGCGCCTGCAGCCGGTCCCGTAGCGGGGGCGCGGCGGCGGCGCCCAGCGCGGCCAGGCGCGCCGCCGCCGCCGTGCCCAGGCGCGCCTCGTGCCCCGCCGCCGCCAGCGCCGCGTCGCACGCGTCCATCTCCCGCACCAGCCGCTCCAGCACCGTCGCGTGCAGCCACTGCGGGCCGGAGGGGGGCGGTCAGGAGGGGTCAGGGGGCGCGGGGGGTGCGCGCGCTCGGACGGCGGTCACTCACGCGGCGCAGGTTGAGATTGAACTGCGTGAGACGCTGCGGGTCGACGTTCAGGCGGCGCCACAGGTTCGCGCCGGCGGCCACGCCCGCCGCCTCGTCGGGCGCCGCGCCGTCCGCGCCGGTGTGCAGCGCCGCCAGCTGGTGCGCCGGCGCCGTCGCGGCCGCGTACACCGGCCACGTGACGGCGCCGGAGCCGGCACCGTGGGCGCCCTCCGCTCGCTCCAGCCTCCTGCGCGGAAGTAGGCTATGTATCACCGTTCTCGGAAGACGCAGTATGACGCGCGTCGTCTCGCCCTTTCTCACTCGAGGTATTCGTGGAGCGCGCGCCGGTCGGCGATGAACTCGTCGCGCACGTCGCGCTCGGCGGCCGGCGGGGAGGGCGGCGCGGCGCGCGCCCGGCCCCCGGCGCGCCAGCTGCGCGGCGGCGACAGCGACGCGGGCACCTCCGCTACGCCCGCGGGCTCCGCGGGAGCCGCCGCCGGCTCTTCCGCGATCCGGAACGAAGAATCTGGAACGATCATCGCTCGTCAGTCGTCGCCCCGCCTCCTCCCCGCGGCGGGTGTCGGCGGCGCACCTAGGTCCTCGTCGCGGAGGCCGAGCAGGCGTTGCTGTGCCCGCGTGAGCGTCTGCGGCGGCGCCCGGCGCGGCACCAGGGCTACGCCCAGGACCAGCAGCGCGGCCCCCAGGAGCCCGCAGCAACACGCCTCCACATAGTGCAGCGCCGACGTGTACCCGGGGCACTTGCACCATCTACATAATAAACATTATGTATATTTTTCCTTTGACAACCACTTTTTGCCCAGAATGCCTATATGCCAACTGTATGCACTCAGAGAAATCACAAGATGTGTAAACCTGCTAATGTATTTTTTTTTTTTAATTTGGTTCACCAACAGGCTACTACATTGAAGTCTTACAACTAGTTATATTTATAATTAAAGATATATGTACTAACCCAATAACAGGCAAACACAACATGACAATATTTTTTTTTTTTTTTTTTTTTTATTTTTTTTTTATTCGGTTCACAAATTGAATGTAACACCATTAGCACATAGAATTAAAATAAAAACCAGACATTCAGTGTTCATCCTAAAAACAGTGAACACAGCTTGCAATTTTGACATGACAGTGTTGAATCTTTGCAGGTACATAATAGTTGTACCTGTGTACATTAATCAAAGTGAAACAGAATATAAATGAAAAATAAATCAGGAAACAAAAATAAGTAAAGGAATTTAACAAATAATAAGGATCCGTCAATTCACCAGAATAATATAACTTTCTTCACTTTAGCCTTTGTTGAGGCCAAAGAACCATCAAAGATATCCAAAGAGGAGCGGATTGCGTTATAACTCGATAGCATTCGATATAGAGGTGAGTGTTGCCTTATATTAGTGCGGCATCGCGGCAATTTGAAGGTCTTTCGGTTAATCATATTATGGACTTATCATATTATGGACTTATCTACAACTAAAGAACATCAGCAAATAATAAAATAAACTAAATAATATTAGCAAAGTTAAGGATAATTATTATTATGAATAAAAAATAAATTTTTCATGTATTGACTGAACTTTATTTGTTTGTAACTAAATGGCGATCATTATATCTCATCATTATGACTCATGTAGTTTCATTGCTGTAATATGATACCCTAAAGTGTCCATTTTCTCACAGGAACTTTATTTCCTGAGGAAAAACAGCGTTTAGCAGTCAAGGGTAAAGTGTCTATGTATTGGTAAAAAAAAAATTGGAATGGATTGGTAGTTCTGGAGATTAAATTTAACAAAATAGGTAAACACCTAAGAAATTTACATTCATCTTGATTCACTTGTCACCAAATTCACAAACTAAAATAAATAAAAAATTACAAATTAAGTTTGTCTTGTGAAACAATGTTTCTTAGGCAGACAAAGATGAATTAAAACTAATTATATTTCTAACACACTATGTATTTAAAGTTGATTTTAATACTCAACTTAGGTTAGTCTGAATTTTGCTAATTAGGTATGTTGTGCACAAATTACATACTTAGTCCATTATCAAGGTGTTTGATGCAAGTTTAAGCTTTTACCAGTTGTGTTGTGGAAATTATAAGGCCGATAGCATAGTGCTATTATGCCTTTGATGATTATCAATTGAGTGGATGTGAATAGCACAGTTTATTAATTGTCTGAGGCTGTTTAGGTTTAGTATAGAAACAATGTTATATGTACTTACAAATCATAGGTTAGAAGTAAAAATAGGGTGCCATTGATGAAAATCCACTTGATGGAGGCAGATCGCTGTTTATTGGCGTAGTTTAGATCAATAGTGCGACGCACTAAGCTCGAATTTGGGCTCAGTGACCTGTAACAGAGAAATTTTCATGAATTTATTGGTAGGTGGATAGCTAGAATAGATATTCTAGCCTAGTTCGATAGGCTGAATTATTTAAATATAAATTACATTTTAGCAACCGAATCTCGCTATTCCTAAACTGAATCTCATCCAGTTATAATTTCATTGTTTGCAAGAATAAATCACTCCGAATTAAATAAAAACAAATAACACGAACGATCGAAGTACGAATCCCGCCAAACCAAAATAAAACCAAAGATAACTCAACCTCAACTCAACCAATCCAACCAAATAAATAAATATGTCAAAGTCAAAACCAACCAACAACCAAATAAATACTTTTTTTTGTCTTGATTTCGCATGGTTTTTGCATTTAGCTGTGTCAACCAGAAACCAATATCAATATTTTGAAAATATTAGTATTGTGTATGGAAATAGCGATTGCATTAAATAGTATGGAAACTTGGTAAAATATCGGTACTTTTATCGGTATTAAGTATATTGATTATTCGGTGCTGGAAACCGAAAGAAGAAAATAGGTAGGTATACCTACCTAATAATATTATCTAGGTTGATATTTTTACAATTTACAACTTTCAGGTAGTTATGGCCAACTTACACAACTTACAACAGCTAAAACTTCTATGCAAAGTTGTGAAGTTGCCTCACTGAAACTCAACATGTAGGGCCTCTCCTATTTATACCTAGGACTATTTCTCAAAAAACCGGCCAAGTGCGAGTCGGACTCGCGCACGAAGTCTTCCGTACCATTATTATCTATTACAAACAGCAAAAAAATACGCTTGTTGTATGAGAGTGCCCTTAATATTTATTTTATTGTTTCTTAGTATGTGTTGTTTTAGCGGCATCCGAAATGCCATCATCAGTGAAAGTTTCCAACTTTGTAGCTATCACGGTTCATGAGATACAGCCTAGAGACAGACAGACGGACGGACAGCGGAGTCTATAATGTGTAAAACACAATATGATAGGTACATACTCACATTTCTTATTTCTTTTCTTCCCAAGAGCGGGGAACACTAACTCGGGGGGTTCTACTACTTATTAGCAAAAGTCTATATGTTTCAGGACTATCAGGATGTGTAGGTATGTATGTAATTAACTACAAGAAAAACCAAACAATATAAGTATAAACATTTTATTGTTAACAAAAAGCATACCTAGTATTATCCTATGATCACAGTAAACCAGCATTACATCTAAATCATCAATTATTAATCATTACTTGTTCTCCTCGTCAAGTCCCTAACTACCAACTGCCACCAGGGCGCCCCGGCAACCGGGCCTTGAACCTTGAACCGAACTTGTTCCAAACGGTTGCAAATACTCCTAATGTTGGGACAAGAAATTAATTATATTCACTTATAAATTTATTATATTATTCCTCTATCTAAAACAAAATTTAGGAATGGAATGATATGTGGATAAATATAGGTAGGTACTTTTGTACGTTTTTATTTATTATTTTGAGTATGTATATTTTCATAGCCACTTTAGTACTAAGTATAGTCTATTCCTTCCCTTTCCCTATTCTCATTTCCACTTTCACGTCGTGAAGCGTGAAGCATGATATGAGACTGATAGCCCAGCCGGGAGAGTCAGTCGGTCAGAATGTGAAGCAGCCTCGAGCGAGGTCGCTACACTCAGTTATTGTTCTACGGTATACAGCAGTTTTTCTATCTATCTATATTACTAACGCGTAGATTGGACGACATTTTGAACAAATCGATGTAAAGTTCGTGATGGGAACCGTGCGCGGTGGCTACACGTCGAACAGGTGCAGATCGACGCCCCAGCCGGTGGCGGCCACCCAGCGGGGCAGCGCCGCCAGCAGCCGCGCGTGCTCCGGGGCCAGCTTGTGCGGCCCGAACAGCGCGTGCCCCGCCGCCGACACCTGCGCCAGCGGCGTCGGCGCGGCGCCCGCGGCGTGCCGCAGCACCAGCCGCAGCCGCCAGGGCGCGGCGCCGCGCGCGCCGTGCAGCGCGAAGAAGTACACGCGGCGCCGCCCCCAGCGCGGGCCCTCCAGCGGCGCCTCCACGGCCGAGCTCCACGCCACGCGCGCGCCCTCGCCCGGCGACACGATCGCCACGATGTGCGCCGGCCCTGCGCACACGGGAGCGGTCAGCGGCGCGGGGCGGGGCGGCGCGGGGCGGGGCGGGGCGGGCGCGCTCACCCTGCAGGTCCAGCGTGAGCTCGTGCGCGGAGGCGTTGAGGCGGCCGGCGGTGAGGTTGGCGCGCAGCACGGGCAGCGGCGGCGCGGGCGCGGGCGCGGCGTGCGAGCGCGCCACCAGCGACAGCACGGGCAGGTAGTAGGGCGCGCCGCAGTACAGCCAGCGCGCGCACTGCGCCGCGGACACGGGGCGCGCCGCGCGCAGCTCGGCCGCTGCGGGCGGGGGCGGGGGGCGGGTCACTCGCGGCGCTCCGCCTCGCCTAGGCTCGGAGCGCCGCGGCCCGGGGGCGTACCGTACTCATCCACGGAGTGCGGGGTGTTGTCGTCCAGCGCGGGGATCCAGTAGAACACGTCCGTCTCGGGCGGCGCGTGCGGCGCGTGGCGCGTGCGCCGCGTGTGGAACACCATGAGCCGCTGCGGCGCCTCGGCCGAGTAGGGCGCCCCCAGCGCCGTGGTGCTGGCCAGCGCCGCCGCCGCGGCGCACGTCGCCGCCATGCAGTACACCTGTTCGAGATCATGGAACGCGAGCTCACAGCATTTGTTACTCTTTCGTGGTATTTAAATATAATATTTTGTACGATTTTTACGATTCCTACCAGAACGTTTACCCGGCGAGCCGCCGCCACCAGCGGCAGCAGCCAGCCGCAGGCGGTGAGCACTAGCAGCGCCACCAGCAGCGCCACCAGCGCGTCGGCCGGCACCGCGCCCGCGCCCGCTCGCCCCGCCATCGGCACCAGCGTGCGCAGCGAACCCAGCGCGAGGTACCACGTCTGCAGCACCGGCACCGCCGCGCCCGCCGCCCACGCCACCGCGCGTCCGCTCCCGCGCGCCTTCCCCGCCGCCAGCTCCGCCGCCGCCGGCCCCGCCGCCCACAGCAGCGGCAGGAACCCCGAGCGCAGCCCCGCCGCCGCGCACGCCGCCAGCGCCGCCCCCGCCAGCGCCGCGCCCGCGCCGTGCAGCGCCCGCGCCGCCCACCAGCCGCGCACCGGCACCGCCGGCCGGTGCAGCCGCGCCAGCGCGCCCCACGCGCCCGCCAGCGCTGCGGACACGAGGCCGTCAGTGTCGCCGCGCCGCCACCGCGCCACCGCGTCGCCGCCACTCACCCGGCAGCGCGTACAGCGGCCCCAGCAGCCAGCCGCGCGAGTAGAACGTGAGCCGCGCGCCCGCCGCGCACATGGCCAGCGCCACCGCCACCGCCGCCGCCGCGCCCGCCGCGCCCGCGCCCAGCGTGGCCGCCGCCGCGTGCGCCACCACCCGCAGCCACGCGCCGTACGACATGTACACTGCAACACGCACCAGTCAGCCCCCGCCCCACCCGCCCCGCCCCGCCCCGCCCCGCCCCGCCCGCGCCGGCACTCACGCTCGCGCTGCGCCCGGCGCGCCGTCACGTGCAGGTCGAGCGCCACCAGCGCCAGCGCCGCGCCGGCCACGCCCAGCGCCAGCGGCGCCCGCGCCGTCACCACCCACAGCCCCAGCACGTCGAAGAACACCGGCTGCCGCGACGCCAGCTCCACCTCCGACTCCAGCCGCGCGCTCGCCAGCATGCCTGCGGGCGCACGCGCCGGTTAGCCGGGGCGGGGCGGGGCGCGGCGGGGCGGGGCGGGGCGGCACGGACCGAGGGCGAGCGCCAGCACGTTGTCCCCGGTGCGCTGTAGCGCGGCGCGCGGCACGCGGGCGGCGGTGTCGAGGCGCGTGTGGTACACGTGGCCGTTGGCACTCCACGCCAGGTCCACGCCCGACAGGCGGCCGAAGTCGCGGAAGATGCGGAAGTCCGTGTCGGCCGGGATGAGGCCGCTCTGGAACATCTCCTGCGCCAGCGACGACGCGAACGGATGCGGCACCGCGCCCGCGTACACCTGCAACCGTCGCGGGAGTGGTCACCGAGGCTCGGGCGCCGCCCCCGCCGGCGACGGAGCCCCCGCGCTCACCTCCACGATCCAGGGGTCGTGCGGCCCCGCCTGGAACATGACCTCGCGGCCGCCCGCGCCGCACGCCTCGATGTTGATGAACGCGCGGATCGCCTTCGCCCACCTGCCGACACACGAGCGGTGAGCGCGCGCCGCCCGCGCGGGGGCGGGGCGGGGGCGGCGGCGCCGCGTACTTGTGGCTAGTGATGAAGCCGTGCGAGGCCTGCATGATGTTCTCCTCGGCGCCGTTGAACAGGAACACGGCGTCGTGGCGCAGCGGGCGGCGCGCCGCCGCCAGCGCGCGCAGCGTCTCCAGCAGCACGGCGCAGCCCGCGCCGTCGTCGCTGGCGCCTGCGGGAGCGAGGGGGCGGGGCGTCGACCGAGTAGCCGGGAGATATTTCTCGACGTCGTATCTTATTATGCCCTTTTAAGGTTCAAATTATCTCCACACCGAATTTGTATCGAAAGTCGAACTGTCATAGGTTTTTTAATATTTCTAGTATATCGGCGCCAGGAGGCGGCCGGGCTGTAACCGACGGACTTTAGATTCAATTAACGCGTGTCTTAATGTGTTGTATCGTACCGATTGTTATCGATTGTTCGCGCCGCGTTAATTAACAGCGCGGCCCGCAATGCGCGCGCGCCGCCCTCGGTGCTAATCACAGCTCACGGACCGCTGGATGATGCCACGCTAACTAATAGCACCAGCTCCTCGTTAAGAGTGCTTGAATAATTTCGTGCGTTGGAATTTTCGTAACCATCATCGGAACGGAACCAAATGCCAATTGTCCTGACCCATATAAGTAGGTATTTTCATTCAGCTAATTGACTTTATTGTTTAGATGAAGTCGGGCTCACGCATCCGTTTACGGAGATATTGGGTAGGTTAAACAGGTAGGTACACAAAAACGTGCCAACTATTTGTCCATTATATACCCTTGGAAATGGTGATCTTCCAGCAGGGCTAAGAAGCTGGTGCGAAATTTTTGGGAAATGTTCCCATCCATCCTACATCCTACCTCGTTTTCGTCGAGAGGCTGAAGTAACTAGTGCACCCGCACTCACCGGGGCTGTCGGGCACGGTGTCGATGTGGCAGTTGAGCAGCAGCGCGGAGCGGTGCGGCGCGCGCCCGCCCACGCCGGACACGCGCGCCACCACGCTGGACACGTCGCGGTACACGTTGTTCATGCCTGCACACACGGCCGGGTCAGCACTGCCCGGGGCGGCCGGGCGGGGCGGGGCGGGGCGGGGCGGCTCACCGTCCAGGAAGGTCAGCGGGAAGGCGCCGGAAGCCGTGTGCACGTCCAGCTCCACGCGGTTGTGGGGCGAGGCGTCGCGCGCGATGCGCTTCACGGCTTCCACGATCACGCCCACAGCCAGCACCTCGTTCTCGTAGCTGCCTGCCACCTGCAGACGCGTCGAATAATGTTTATATTTTTTTACAGGAACTACAAGGAAGCACAGGAGGTTATAATAAAAAAAAAATATTGCCACCGATGTAATAGTGGTTTTGACAAGCGAGCTAGTCATATAGATTAGCATGGACGAGTTAACTCTGAAACTGTCAAACTTTTCCAGCTTATAATATTAGAAGAAATAAAAATGAACATTGATAGTAAAAGAAAAAATTTAAGAGATTATAAAAACGTAAATAAGATGATCCGGCTCACCCGAGGTCCGATGGAGGTGAGGTTGAGCAAGTGTTCATAGGCAATGTCAGCGATGAAGCGGTCTGGTGGCGCAGTGCGCGTCAGCGGCTCCGGCAGCGCCAGGTCCACCAGCGCCACGGCGCCGAGCGCCGCCACCGATGCCGCCAGCCCCGCCACCACCCACCACACCGACAGTGGAGGCCGCGTCACTATATTTTCTTTCACATACTTCTCAGACTCGAACTTCTATAACAAAATGCTCTTGTGCAGTCTCAAGCAAGTCTTGTGTAACAGAGGCTTGACCTGGATCATGTTCTTTAGACTACAAGTACTGAGGAAAAAAAGTAAAGTATTCATAGAAATTTACCTTTTCACTGCAAATATTTTAGGAGCAAAACTTACCCACCATGCTATTCATTATAATTATTATTGCTGAGCATTTCTCTTTTTTTTTTGCCACAGTTTCAAAAAATCGATAAAAATAAAATATTACATTAATTGCCTTTTTTTAATGAATTTAGATACTTTATTTCATTAATTTCTGGATTTTTATATCAAAAATCGTATTTTATTAAGATTTTTTGTGAGAAATTGACTAAAAACTAAATGAAGGTAGTCTGAACGTTCTTATTTTGTTACCTATTATTTGTCAAAAAACACCTAAATGTCTAAATTATATGTAGAAAATGATATAATTTCTTGAATTTCACTATGTATTTAATAACATAACTGCAAAGAAATACCAATAAAAGTAATAGATCATTTCCTAATCAGGCCTTGAAAGTTTTTTTTGTTACCAGTGTCATGAAAAATACTGAAAGTTTTTATTATTTGACAAATACCCATAACTGAAACATTCGACTTACTTTGTCTTAAAATGATGGTCATCCTTGAATTCCATTAAAAATTATATTATTTTATATCACACAGAAATTGATTAAAATCTAAAATAAGACTGTGAGATTTATGGGACAGTTACAAAAAAGGAGTCATTGGTAACAAAATAAAAATATAAGGCTGAGTCTAGGAATGGCGATTACATTAGGAGTACAAACTGTTAAACAATTTCAACAGCTTGTAGAACATTTTTAGGAACTAAGTTGAGATTTAAGTAATCATATAAATTTCTTCCTTCTTCTATCACTTTTTTCTGCTTTTTCTCTTTGTATTTTGTTATCATTTCTGTAATTTTCGATTTAAAAAAAAACGTACACATAGACTGTTTTTTCCTTTTTTACTAAAGTTGTTTCAGCTTTTTTGAGGTTGATGTTAACTTTTCCCTATGTATTATTTTTGTTGCAGGAGTAGTTATACCATTTTCTTGCGATGTTCGATGCAAACACAGCTTTAGAATTCCTTCTTTGTTACTTTCATTTTCCTTATATTCGTTACCACGCCAAAGTTACAAAAAAAATGGTAACGAACCACATGTTGAAAATTTTGAAAATATTATTGTGATGGTTAAAATAGAAGTTACGCCTATATTCAATACTGCATAATTCTTTAAAAATAGTTAAATTTTATGATACGACGAAAAAAGTGGTACCTAATATTGGCAAATTTCCTTGAAAAAGCAGTAACAAATTCCGGAATGACATTCAATTTGGAAACTAGACATTTTGTTTTACAACAATAATTTGAACGAAAAATGTCAAACAAATCATTATGGCGGCATTAATGGCACCTCGAATGATGCCAAATTCAAAGAATATTACTAAACGGTAGTTTTTTAGCGTAAACACTTCTAAAATGGGTAACAAAATGCGACTTTCATTTTTGGAACTTTTTCTGGGACGAGCTTAAAATCTATTTTTATGCGTTATAGTTCAAAGAAATCATTAAAAAGCAACGTAATTTGGACCTTCTTACTCTGCAAAACGGCTTAAAATCTAAATCATTACATGGTTTTTTGAACTTTGTCAAAATAATCGACTTTGAAATATTGGATTGTAGAATGGGACATATATTTATATTATATTGTGCATTTTATATAAGTACATACATACATTGCGCATTTTGATGGTTTACATTTAGTTGATTTTTTAATAAAATATCATGTAGTTATGGTTTGTTTTAATACTTTCTGTTAAATTTATTAATGAACATGCTCATAAAAAAACAGTAAGAGTAGTTTATTAAACAACACTAAAGTTATTCGCCTACAAACTCCTGGGACAGCCCACAAATGTGTATTGGCAAAAAAAAAGAAGTGCTCTGCTAACCATGACTACAAGTGGTTTTCTGAATAACACTAGTTGTAATACTAAAACGGGTTAAAAAAATATATACTTGTGGGTACAATGGAGTCAAGTCAAGTATGCAGCACTATGAAAAAAAAATACGTTTGATATCTTTTTATGTAGGTACCTACCTACCTAAGTAAGTATACATCTTAGGTAGGTACTTCTCATAATTTTTTACTCACCATAACCATCGCTCTGGATACTTGTTTGAATATGTTCCAAGCAGTCAGCTGCACTAATTACATTAATTTCTTGAATTTCAAATTATAAATTATGAAAAAAATTATGTTACCTATCTTACTGCAGACCTGAATAAAATAATAAATACATAAGTAAGCAGAACCAAACCTACTGAGTTATACTTAGTGATTAACGAATTAATTGAGAACAGTATGTTATCAGAAAACACAAGAGATTAAATTTTTAACGCGTAAGTAGGTAGGTATACCTATCTACCTACCACACGGAAGTTGGATTGAAGACTAAAAACTAAAAACAAAAAACAGAACAGCTGTCGGTCTGTCAGTCCTGTCACCTAGACACTAAGTGTCAAGTGACAAGAAGTACAAGCAAGCACAGCATCAGCTCCGTAGCTGATAATAAATCCCTACTCGTTCTCTGTGGTTCTCTGCCCTCGTTAGTTTTTTTTACTGACTGTACCTACCGAAATACCATGGAGCCATGGACCTAGTAGTATCAAGCGGGCTCCAGACTTAATATACCCATTTGCCCTATTTTAAATAATTATTTATTTGTGTTCTGATTATGAGCCTTAGCTATGTTTAGGTGAGCAAGAAGTAATTAAGTTCTGTTGTAAAAATCATCTTTATTGTTGTTAAATCAGAACAAATCTTAAAAACAGAAAAATTTTAACATACCGCAATTTTAGTTCAGTTTTCTAGATAATAGAAACTGTTTATCACCACTGGCTAAATTAACAAACCCGGGGGTGAGCTGTTATAGATAGATAATTATTCAGGTTTGTTTTTCGTATTGCAGGGTTATTAAATTTTACAATTAAAACGAAAGAAAATGTAGATATTTCAATTTACTATCTAAAATAATTATTTACAAGAGCTGCTCTAGCACTGGTATCTTGGGCATCCTCCATGATATTTTGAAAATCTTCAATAGCATCTGCTATTGGCAGCTCTACTTCTGCAGGAACTTCCTCTAAGTTGTAATTCCTACAAATATTGTGTAGCACTGCAGTGGCAATTATTACTGCATGGACCTTAGGCAGTGACAAACGCATTGTTAGTGCCACAACAGGGAAGCGCCGCTTCCACACACCAAATGTCCTAAAAGAAAAGTTTATTATTTAACCTTGATACAATAATTTGTATAGGTACCTATTCAAACCAAATTGGTACTTTGTAGGTATATTATTATATTATTCTTCAACTACATAAGTATACATACCTCTCTATAATATTTCTGGTTTTAATGTGTGCTTCATTATACCGTTGTTCAGCATTTGTAACAGGATTCAAAAGAGGTGTTAATAAATAGGAGCTGTTTGGATAAGCACTGTCACCAAGCATCCAACGGTTACCAAACTGTCCTGCTTCACATTGCACTGTAAACATGGATATATTTAAGTACCATTACATCATTCAATAGGTATAACCAAAGCAAATAAAATTTTAACTAATAGTACCTCTAAGAAGGGAGTTGTTGAAAATTGTGGCATCATGAATGTGTTGAACCTGGCCAACGAGCTACCATATTCATGAACTTCAAATCAGCATCGCAAATGGCTTGGACATTTAGGGAAAAGCAACCCTTGCAATTTCTAAATTCTTCACCTATTATATTACCTAAAAGAAATAAAATTAATGTAAGTAGGTAGGTATTTTTTCAGAAACTACCCAATAATTAAAGACATATAGAAAGACCCTAAAATCCATAAAATATGGAGTTGTGCAAGATCCAGATTGCAAAACTTGAAGGTCAAAATTGGGTACAATGGAAGTATCGGATGTCTGCACTTTTAAGAGGCATGGACGGTCTGATAGATATTGTAGAAGGAAAAACAAAGATGCCGGAAAAACCTGTAAGTGGGGCTGGTGATGCAGCTGCTGCAGCTTTGGCACTTTACGAAGAGAATACCAAGAAATTCAAGAGGCTGGATAGTACGGCGTTATTGCTAATAACGAACAATATTGCTGATGATGCATTAGACAAGGTCTTGAGATTTTCGACGTCCAAGGAAGTCTGGGATGAACTACATCGATTATACGAAGGCGTAAGTGAAGATCGTCTGTATGATTTATGTTTGGAGTTCTTCAGATATCGGAAGGAACCAGTTGATGATATGGCTACACATATTTCGAAGTTGAAAAATGTCTGGTGCAGATTACGGCAGGAATTAATGAAAGAGGAAGAAGGTAAAGAACTTCCGGAAGTTTTATTGATTTGCAAGATCCTGGATACACTACCAGAGTGTTATTTTTCATTTAAATCTAGCTGGTTGTTAATGTCGAAGAAAGATCGGAAAATAGACAATATTACGAGTCAGTTGTGTGCACATGAAAAGGCGCTTAGCAACAGTAAAGATGGTGAATCTGGTTGTGATGCCCTAGCTGTGAAAACAGGAAAGATATTTACAAAGAAGGGTGATGATAACGTAACTCCAAGGACAAGGAAACAGGTTCGATGCTACAACTGTAAAGAAGTTGGTCACATCAAGAAAGATTGTCCTAAGAGGAGTGTATCTCGTCAAATTGTTGAAGATAGCAATGGAGTTAACATGGTGTTACTGTCAGTGAACTCGGCTGAATCTGGCACTGATCGTGAGAACTGGTATGTGGACAATGGTGCTACAAATCATGTTACGATGCGGGCAGATTTGTTTAATGATTTTAAACATTTTGAAGTGGATCACACTGTAACAACAGCTGATGGAAATGTGATTAAAGCTATTGGGCAAGGATCACTAACTATTGAAGCTATGGTTAACAAGAAGATTGTTAAGTCAACATTGAGAGATGTATGGTACGTGCCCCAGATAAGTAAAAATTTGTTTTCGGTACTGTCGGCACAAGATAGAAATCCGGGAAGCGTGTTTGAGTCGCGTGTCACTACATGTTCAATGAAAATTGATGGAAAAATTACAGTAATGGGTAATAGAGAAAGGTATGGATGTCTGTACAAGCTGAAATGTAAGATCGTACCACCACCTAAAGGAACTGTAAATTTGGTGAAGAAAGTGGATACGTTGCAACTCTACCACGAGCGGATGGGTCATCAGAATAAAAGGTATATAAAGAGTCTAATCGAGAGGGAATTCGGTATAAAAACGAAGGAAAGTGGAGAATTATGCGAAGGCTGTGTATTTGGAAAGTCGCACAGATTGAAGTTTGGTGTACGAGAAAAAGCCACTCAGCCTGGAGAACGCATACACACGGATGTGTGTGGTCCATTCCCTCTGTCTGTATCCAAATATCGCTACTTTGTACTGTTCAAAGATGAATTCACGCGTTACAGATTTGTGTACTTTCTAAGAAATAAGTCAGAGGTACGAGTACATGAGAAGCTCAAAGACATGTTAGCGTCAGCTAAGGTTACTGGTCATACAGTTAAAGAGTTATTGAGTGATAATGGCGGAGAATTTGACAATCAAAGAGTACGGAAAGTATTGACGGATCAGGGTATAAAGCAAAGATTAGTGATGCCGTACACACCGGAACAAAACGGGTGTAGTGAAAGGGAGAATCGCACAATTGTTGAGACAGCGAGAGCTTTGATGCACGCAAATGATGAATTACCTCAGATATTGTGGGCTGAGTTGGTGAATACAGCTGCTTATATTTTAAACAGGACAGGACCAACTACAGTGGAGCACAAATCGCCATATGAGCTTTGGGTTGGTAAGAAACCACAAATAAAGCACTTGAGGATAATTGGGTCGTCGTGTTACGCGCATGTACCAAAGCAGAGCAGGAAGAAGCTGCAGAAAAAGGCAGTGAAGTGTATCCTTGTTGGGTATGACAATGATGACGGATACAGGCTCTGGAATAAAAATAATAACTCGTTGGTGCGATCAAGGGATTTAACCTTCGACGAGAAGCCTTTGGGTGCGGATGCTCCGGTTAAAGCTTCTACAGAAGCGGAAATTGAAATTCCTGTGGAATTGCCTAAGATGCATGGTAAAGCATTGATACCAGAGAGACAACCTCAGATTGCTCAGAGTGCAGAAAATATAGATAACGGTGGAACAATGGACAGGAGTGTTATTCATGAAAATGTCAATGAAGGTGTTGGTACTGAAATTATTGGGGACACGGAGTTCATTGATAGAGAAGATGAAAACAGAGAGTTCAGAGAGTTTCTGGGTAGAGAAGATGTTCCCGTTGATGATCTTGATGCATTTGACGATGCTGTGAGTGACGGTTTAGAACAGAGTTTTGAGTTAGGGGGGGAAATCAGAGAAGATTGTGAAGCTAATAACAGCGGTGTTTCAGAACAAGAGATTATGGAACAAAGCGGCAGAATCCTAAGAGATAGGTCATTACTTCACCCACCAGAAAAACTCAAGGACTATGTTCTGAACATGGCCAGCAGCGGTTACAAAGAACCAAGCAGTTATAGAGAGGCCATGAAAAGCTCTGATAGAGAACTTTGGAAGAAAGCAATGCAATGCGAAACGGATTCGTTAAAGGAAAATAAGACTAGGATCTTAGTGTCTCTTCCTAAGAATAGGAAGGCTTTTACCTTGTAAGTGGATTTACAAAGTAAAACTGAACTCCGATGGTTCAGTTGAAAAACATAAAGCCAGATGAGTAATTAGAGGCTTTAGGCAAAGGAAAGGTCTTCATTGAGAGAAGATATTAAGGTTGCATATTATTATGTGCAATGTGCGACCTTTTTACTATGTTTAGAAAAATAAATACTAGTGTCAAATGTTATGTCGGTAGAAATAAAACAACAATGAGTTCGTTGAAATTCTGCTTGTATTGTAATATTGTAATAATTCCTAATGCATAAAACTGCAATGTTAACAACAATTGGTGCAGTGGTGAAACTCCATGATTCCTGAAAAATAAGCATTATTAAGTACCTACAATATAATAATCTTGATGTTGGAAGTTGGAAAGAAGATTAATTTCATAATATTTGTTAGTAGGTAAGTACCTAGGCACAAAACTATTGTTTACCTTGTGGAGGTTACACGGACAAACGGCATCAACTGCGCTAATAGCGAGTGCACTGCGGGTTTAGTTAACCTAAATCTAAATGTGAAATCCGCATCATCGAGACTCTGCATGTAGTTCACCCTTCTTATTCTTCGTGAAGAATCAATCAATTTTATGTTATTTGTAAATCAAACTGTTGAATGTTTATAGTTATTTGATGATAAACGTATTTATTTTTATTTTAAATAACTTGTATTATTGTGTTAGCTGTGTACGAAGGTACCCCACGTCTGGGGTGCCTTCGTACGTTTTTCATTTTTTAGTAAATCGGTCATTACTCAGTCAATTATGCTGTATCGATACTAATCCACACTACATTTTATAGCCAGATATGTGTGTAACATACCGGCATTGAAATGAGTTTGAAATAGCTGTTAGTTTTTTTTTTACAAGGCCTAATGTAAAAACTGTACGAAGCCACCCTGTTTTCCCCTATACTTTGATAAAAATAGTCAATATAAATTTGGCTATTTAGTTACATAATAGGATAATACATACATACATATACGCACATACAAACACCCTTATGTCGGTGTGCGAATGTTGGATGTCTGTCCATGCATTCGCATACGGACATGCGCAATACCATACACACACCTACTGACGTCAGTCATAATGTAAATTAATGTGAGATTTGTAAAATGTAAAACCATTATTGGCTATAAGTTAGAATGATAAGTTATGCTCATTGTTAATTAAGAGCTGTGGTTTTTGTTTTGAATAAATAAATAAATAAAAGAAGCGCGTCGTATTTCTTCATCATGGTCACTATCAGTATCCCAATCGGATAACAGAGCCAGGTCTTCCAAATCACTATCACTATCAATAATCTCACAAGAATTCATTGTTAGTGCAATTTTCTTTTACACAATTTCGTAGAAAATGTTTACTCCGGAACTTTAGAGATTGCAATCTCCGATCGTTTACACCTATCCGACGAAGTGTCAAAATGGAAAGATCGGTTATTGACCCGACCAAACTGTCATTTTCGAACGGAGGACAATCGAGATCCGACCTCCCAAAGATAGATTGATTTTAGCGATGGCAAACTCAATCCACGGATCGGTTATTGGCACTTTTGCCCCTAAAAATGGATTGTGATATCAATCCCTTATTATTTATTGATTTTTTTTTTATATTATTATCCTTGATTGATTATTAATTTCGGCCGATAGGCTACCTATTTCTTGTGTCAAAAAATAATCTCGAAGGGGATGAAATAGGGATTGAAAGTTTGTATGGGCAATCCATAATTCCTCAACTTAGGTACCTATCTGAAAATTCATATTAGGCTTTTGGTAAGAAATAAATAAATACGGGTTTCAGCTTTTTTGCAACATCACTCCAAAAGGGGGCAAATTATGAGGTATATTCTTGAGATGCACCCCCTACGGACTACAATAAATGGCTGAACGGATCATAATAATATAGATATTTAAATAAAGATATAATATAGATATCATATAATATATCATATGCGCATTAATGGACATCGTAAGGCGGTAAGTATCTGAAATGAATTTTAGAGGCTTTCAAATTTGTTACAATACTGAACCCTAAAATATCGTCGGCAAATTCAAAGAGCGCGGCGCACTTTGCGGCAGAAATAATTCAATGCCAGTGACCGGCGTAACGTGACGTCATCCGTATCATGTTAGGGTTGTAATATTTAGTTATTTTGTCAATTTGAGTGAAAAAATCGATTATCGATTTCAGGTTTTAGTACCCTGGCAAATGATTCATCACCTGGAAGGAAAATACCTATTTTATTTTCGTCTTTTTTTTTATTTTGGCTTTGCAATGTTTGTATTTTATTTTTCAAATTTTGCCAATGGATAGCGGACCGAATTGGAAGATAATGACACTGATTGACATAAAATTCTGACAGTTCAACCAATAAATTACAGTCAACATGCTTTCTTTTTTTATTTTAGTTATGGCTTCGCATGGTTAGTGCATTTAGCCCGTATCAAATACTATATTAATTAAGTAGGTATTTCTTATTTTCACAATTGGAAAGTCATAGCATTAACAATCCTCGTGCGCACACTCGTGCATGTTAACGAACACTCAAGGGCTAATATTCACAATAATTATGACAAACATACACAAATTGTGCGAAGCCATATTTAAAACAAAACAAAAAATATATTGTACTATGAAAAAATGTCAATGTCATTTTCTTTAGCGAAAGATTATACTCTATATACATACTGTGTGAGCAGACAAAACTAAAAAAAAAAGTTTGGCAGAGGAGTTGACGTTTGCTTGTCTTGACGGCTTTGATACAAATTAGAATGAACAAAAGTTCATATGGAAAAAGTTCATTCATATTTTCATTCTAAAATTTTTGCTTTCACACAACACATACAACAGTGAAAATAAATATTTTGTTGAACCCTTCCTCTTTATTATCGAAATTGTGCAATATTTATGCAAGACATATAAAATGTCGAAGTGGATTGGGTACGCGGTGTCAGTAAATTGTGGTGATCCATTAGGTTGCTATCAAGGCACAATTTTGGAAGCAGATGGTAATACTGTTACTCTCACAAAAGCCTTCAGAAATGGCTTTCCTTATCCTAAATCTCAAGTGACGCTGAAGTAAGTTACATTTCGTTGTTTACCCATCGTAGTGAGCACTACTATTTATCACTTACTAATATACGTTAAATTTTGTGGGTTATGTTAGTGCAGCGGATATAAAGGACTTGAAAATAATCGAGAGTAAAGCAGAGCCAGCTGAACTGACGCACAGTACGGTCGCCGTCTCCAAAAACAAGAAAAGCAATAGAGCAACAGTCTGTGAGAACTTGCAGGCCAACCAAACCAACACTGGTATGTACTGGTAGCAAATCAAAAATACCAATTTGTACCGAGGTACGGTCTTCGTTATTATGGTTACCCTGAAGGGTCAATTCACACCGAGGTGGTAATGAAAGGCAGCACAGTGGCTCACAGTTTTACTATGCACAATAATGGTTGAAATTTTTCTATGCATCAAATGCAAGCACAGTAGAACTGCACTGTTGGCCACTGCCACCTTGGTGTGAATTGACCCTTACTATGCGAATTGGCTATTTACATAGCGATGGTGGCACAGCCGCTCAATGTCAATTTATATTCTTAATTTCCGAGCTGTTTGCTTCTATTAACTACTTTAAGCAGACCTTGCGAAATGCTGTTGGTATATTGCCAGGACCTCAAATAGAAAAGATCTTAGCCTCCATATTGACACAAAATGATGCTCCATTATTAAAAATAATAAGCTTGGTTGCACAACTCATCGGACATCATTGTTGATGTGGTACTGCGCCAGGTTTAGAGGTTTACTTCAGTAGATTCATGTATCTAGAAGCCTTTCAATAGTTCTAGGTAAATGTGTAATGCCGATAATGCTGACCCAGATGCTTAGGGCATTGCACTGGACAGACATTTTATGGTTATTTCAACATCATCTGATGTGACCTTAGTGGTGTAATAATAACAGTCTGCTTGACAACTAATTGCCAACCCTTTTGATACATTAAAATAAGCTTAGTAATAGGCAACTTAGTTGCAGGCAGCCAGCCAGTGGCGAGTGTGGGGAGCGGCAGCACCAAGCCGCGCGCTGCCGCCGCCGCTGTCGCCGCCCCCGGCGCTCCGCCGCGCAGCAAGCCCGTGGACATCCAGGGCGCGCGCCCCGCCAAGAACAACAACAACAACAACCATGCAGGTTAGAGTGCCCTCTATTATGGGCTATTGCCTATCCGGGATTCGACACAGATATACAACAGTGGTTTATTCAATAAAATATGGTGAATAGCCCAATGTCACTATGATCAACATCTCCCTTCTAACAGCTATTTTCATAGTTACTTCACTAAGATTATTTTTATAATATGAGTCTTATATATTTTCAGGTAGCTTCAACGCGGGCTCTACGCCGAAGGGGCGAGGCGGAGGCGGGGGCGGGGGCGCGGGCGGCGGCGCCGGCGGCGGGCACGACAAGGCGCGGCGCCGCAACGAGGCGTGCTTCGGCGACGCCGCCTCGCCCGCGCTCGACGACGACTTCGACTTCGAGGGCAACCTCGCGCTCTTCGACAAGCGCGGGCTGTGGGAGCAGATGCGCAGCGCCAAGCCGGACCTGCTGCGCTCCGCCGACGACGGCGCCAAGTACCGGCACGACCAGAACGTGCTGGGCTCCGCCGTGGCGCCGCGCCGCGCGCTCGCCGCGCCCGACGAGCTGCGCGGCGAGCTGGACTACGTGACGGACGAGGGCGCCGCCGTGGCCAGCGTGGTGCCGCGCCTGCGCCGCCACCTGTGGGACGGGCTACAGCGCCTCGGCCTGCTCGACTTCTCGTACACGCTGCTCGCGCGCGCCGCCGCCGACGTGGCGCTGCGCCTCGTGGGCGGCGGCCGGCGCCTCGAGCCGCGCAACGCGCACCAGGCGCCCGTGGCGGTGGCGCTGGTGGGCGCGCACCGCGCCGGCGCCGCGGGGCTGGCGGCGGCGCGGCTGCTGGCGTCGCACGGCGCGCGGGCCGTGGCGCTGCGCCCCGCCGCCGCCGCGCCCGCCTGCGCGCCGCTGCAGCGCGAGCTGGCGGCGGCGGCGCTGGGCGACGTGGAGCTGGCGGACGGCACGGAGCGCCTGCCGAGCCCCGACCTTGTGCTGCTGGCGCTGTACGACCCGCAGCTGGACGACCCGCAGGAGCAGTACGCGTGAGTGCCGCCCGCCGCCGCCGCCCGCCGCCCGCGCGGCGGGGCGCGCGGGCTCACGTGTCGTGTCGTGTCGTTGCAGGGCGATCCTGCAGTGGGCGCGGAGTGCGCGCGCCGTGGTGGTGGCGCTGGAGCCGCCGCCGCGCGGCTGGGACGGCGTGTGCGCGCGCGCCTCGGTGGTGGCGCTGGCGCCGTGCGCGCTGCCCGCCTCGCTGGGTGAGTGGCGGTGGCGCGGTGGCCGCGGTGGCGCGGTGGCGCACGTGGGCTGACGCGGTGCTTGTTCCAGGGCGGGTGTACCTGGCGGACGTGGCGCCCCCGGTGCGGCTGTTCTCGGAGTGGCGGCTCACGTACCGCCCCCCGTTCGGCGCGGCGCCGCTGCTGGCGCTGCACCCGGCCGACGAGTGACGCGCCGCCCCCCGCGAACGCTATCGTAGCCCGCGCACGTAAATGTCATATACGAATGTAATAATAATGTTGGGTAAATAACTGAACTGTCCCGTTGTGATTATACTATTTTGTAATAACTGAGAAGCCGCCTGGACCGTCCCCGTCCGTGTGAGAACTATATTTTTGTAAAGTGATACTCGGGGAACGCTTCCTTTGATGGGCGCCCGCGCCCGAGCCGAGCACTCGTGGGGGGCGCCCGAAGAGAATGTGATCAGTGCATTACAATAGCCGTACCTTATCGAGTCTGAATCATTCCTGCATCCCGATTCACCGACGATACTTACCGTTTTCGGGAGCTTTTGCTGCAGTGCGGTGAGGAACTATCGAAGTAATGACGATTACTATTTTCGGGACTGAAATAATGTAGGAAACAGCAGCTGCTTTCGACTGATGCTCATGCAATAAGGACTATTTTTATTATTGTCGGTGAAAGGGTGTACATTAAAGATGCATAGAGTTTTAAACTTTATAGATAGTTCGTGTAATCCATGAATCCATGCTTATGCTGTGAACACATTAATTGATTCGTCAACTTCAGTTTACACGGGACGATTTCGTACGGCATTAGTAGCACAGCTCATCTGTAATAGCATTTAAATCTGTTGACTGTTTGACGGCGACTTTACTCTATGTTAATATTTAGTAAGTTATTCGAGTGATCCATGTCGTGCGATTATCTATTTTTAAGTATGACTTGACCTGTGAAATTATATTTTATAAATTACCATAGAATCACTCATTTGTAAAACGCATCGAGATAATACGCGTAGTGCACAGCGCTCGGTGTATTAAAAATAATTTTGATCGAATAATAAAATGTGAACAACATTGGGGGACTTTTACTGCACGCCAGAAATGAAACGAGTCATCACAGAGTCCATCAATTTATTACGTAAAAGTAGATTCTCAAAAACACATTCCACATAGTTCGGAAAACAGAACATGATTACGTTACGGCTATACAACGATACTGACAGTCACTATATACAGGCGCCGGCGGCCCCGCGCCGGCCGGTACACTCCCACCTTAATGACAAAATATACAAAGTAGTGCTCACTGTGCACAGTACTGCCCGTGCGCGCGCCGCCCCCCCCCCCCCCCCCCCCCACTGCCCCGGGAACAACCCTCCACTCAAGAACATTCACTAAATTCTTCTAATATATGTAGGTACTATGTACACACATTGAAGTATTCCGATTGTGATTACAGCGACTGTTTTAATGTTAATTTGTGACAAGAATTAGTGCAGGATGCAGGTTCCCTCGAGCGCGGCGGGTGCGACACGCGTCACACACGAACAGATATTCAATACAAATAAATTATGTTTTATAATTAAACTCGAAATTGTGACGACGATAAACAGTGCAGATATGTAGACGATATACAAGAAACCTGCCCGGACGCGCTCCGCGGCGGCGCCGTCCCGCCGGCCGCGGCGGCGCCGCCGCGGAGCGCGTCACGCGACAAAAATATCTAAAAATACATAGACATCGATTTAATGAAACTACGACGAATCGCCGCCGGCTGCGTTCGTCGGCTGACTGTGTTATCGCGCTATTTTCGACTGGATTCATATTTAATACCTACACCCGACTATCTATTCGATATTTCCCGCAGATTAAAATTTGTATATTAAAACATGTTTAAAAATATTTTGGATAATATATATCGCGCGTAACAGTCTTTGTTCGTAGTGATGACGTCCCGCGCGGCCCCGGCCGGCGCCGGCGGACCCGCGCCGAGGGGAGGGACGTCGCGGAGTCGGATCATCCTACGCGGTGTAAACGGTACCAAATAGGTAAATTCGTGTAAAAAATATGCTAGATCGGTATAAAAATTGTGTTCGGAAAAGGGTCCTACAAAATAGAAGCTCCCGGCGTGTACCTATTTCGATTTATTCTTATTTTTAACATTTCATTCGATCGATCGATCGCAGCACAAACCGACGGCGACCGACCGACTCGAGAGAGCGCCCGCCGACTGTCGGCGCGAGCACCCGCCGGGACACGGATGCCGAGGCGTGCCCGAATACGAATTACAAAACTAATAATACTAACGGTCGGCGCCGCAGCGGCGGCCGCGTTCACGGAATCCGTCGCGTCTATCTCGTGCGCATCGCTCCGTCCCTCGGTTTACAAAAATATGAAAAGTAGACTAAACACCGATACAACTATTGCACTCGTGCGAACGTCGGAATAGATCAGCGGTATATTTGAATATCCTATCTACGCGCCGCGGCGGCGGCGGCGGCGGGCGGAGGCCGCGCGCGCGTCACAGCTCGCGGTCCGCCTCCTTGCCGTTGCGCAGCGGCGCGGCGGCGGCGGCGGCGGGCGCGGCGCGGCCCATGAGCGCGTGCGTGGCGTCCCGCAGGCGCTCCAGCTCGGCCTGGATGCGCTGCGTGATGGCGCGCCGCGTCTCCTCGGCGCTGGCGTTGTCGCGCCGCAACCTGCGAGAGGGCGCGCGTGAGCCGCGGGCCGGCGCGGCGGCGCGCGCCGACGCCCGCGGCACTCACCGGTCCAGCAGGTGGTGGATCTGTATGGGCTCGCCCACGTTGCACAGCACGTGGTTCCGGAAGCGCAGCAGGTAGGGCTCCCGGTTGGGCAGCACGCGGTCCAGGCCCTCGTGCCACACGGGCACTATGAGCGGCGGCGCGGCGCTCTCCGCCACGAGGCGGCCCACGCCCCACTTGTACCGCAGCCGCTCCTTGTCCACGTTGACGCGGCCCTCGGGGAAGATGTGCACCCAGTCGCCGCAGGACAGCCGCTCTATGCAGAAGTCCATCGCCGGCTGCGGGGGGGGCGGAGAGTCAGCCAGGGTAGGACCTTTCCCCCGGACTAATTCCCAATCTCGAGTAGAAAAACGTTACCCGTGAATCGGCCAATCGAACGTTTCAAACCGAATGCAAATCCCTCCAGTAGTTTCTGAGATTCAGCGCGCAATGAAAGCTCTAGGAATATAATAATAGTTGCTTAAGAATATTTCTAGATGGCGTACCAAATCTTTACTCTGATGCTAAATTGTATGATCACGTTTACACTCGCAAGAGGGGGGATTCAAGTGATATTTCACGGGGGTGACGGAAGGGGGGCGTGTGGGACTTGAACCCACTAAAACCCCCCCGTGAGCCGTCGATCCGCCTGGAGTGGGGCGAGATACCTGGTAGACGCCGGCGCCGCGCACGACGGGCACGCACTTGCCGAGCGCGAAGAAGTACGAGTGCAGCGCCGACGTGAAGCAGATGTCGTGCGCCGCCAGCGACCAGCGCATGCGGCCGCCGCGCGCCAGCGTCGCCACGTCCAGCACGCCTGCAACACGCGCCGGCTGCTAGCGGACACTAGACACACGCAGCACTAGACGCTAGCGCCACATCATACGTCTATCGAAACACTCGACGAGCGCGGAAACGTTTCATAAACGCGTCGCTATAAACGCTGTACGATCTTCATAGTGATCACTGGACAAATGCGGCATCTCGAAGTAGACTCCACGATTTGTAATTCACGAGAAAATTATGATTTTCACGAGTTTCTGCTCTGTCTACTGGAGTTACAGTATTCGATTTTGAATTTTTCAGGGAATCAAATAACAACCGATGGCCGTCCCAAGATCGAGTATATGAATAATCGATGAGTTTGAGCCGATGCATAATAGAATAGGAAAAGCAAAGCCGCAGATGTAGTGAAGCGTCAAGTCGGACGGAATGCCGATGTTTCCAGAGCGTAGGATACCGAGTCTGCGGTCGGCTGCGCGTACATAATGCATTCGTTATAATACTCGCAATGCTCCGCACGCCGGCCGGTGCCGCCGCCGTCTCTTAGCGGGAGCTTCAGTAGGTATCGGACGCACATCGGTCATTACATCTAGAGAGGATCGTAAAGCTATAGGATGCGTATAAAACAAAAGCTTATAAATATAAAAATATAGCATCTGCGGTAGTGAATTCATTACGTCCTCGTGCCACCGTTCCCAACCTACATTCGGGCCGCGTTGATTGCTTGTGCAAACAACTAAAGACATCATGAGTTGACCTCTCTAATAATTCAGGTGAATTAAAAAGTTTGTTATGATCAGAACATAGAGGAAACAAATGCAACAAGAGATGCACAGGTTCACTGAGAAGACGCAACTCGGTAACAAAATATTAGTATGTAGGTATAATACCTACCTATTTAATTTGAATTAAACCCCGTCGCTTGCACGGCGGCTAATTGCCTATGTTTAGCCTGATTGCTCGACAAGTAGATATAAATTATAATAACTTGTGCATGAGGTAAAGCGAGGTTTAATTCACTTTGATATCAATTATTATGAAGCAAAGTCTAGGTAGGTACGTACATCTACATGTTAACTTTATTATTGCAAATCTCTATCCCTCCCTACTATAGGCTACATTTTAATCTAAATTTAAGACCTAATATTAAGTGGGTAGGTACATATAAATCACGTTAAGGTTACAGATCGCGCGGCGAGAGTTTGGCTTTGACCTTCGGGTGGAGGGGATTACTGCGCATGGTGTAGGCGCATGCGGAGCTCTGATTGGATTGCTCTGATTGTGTGCGTGACAGTATCCATGCGCAGTAATCCCCTCCACCCGAAGGTCAAAGCCAAACTCTAGCCGCGCGATCTGTATAAGTTATCCTAATTCGGGATTAACGCTAATCGCTAACACTAATCACCGTTCCAAATAGCCATATCGTCATCATTAGCATGGCTAAGAATAGGCACGTGTAGCGTCGACGAATCGTCGTGTAATGCTGAGACCGCGCTATCAGCGGTTATCAAGCCAAGCAACGTTGCAATTTCGTAAGTGATATCAAAAACAACTTTTAGTCTTTGTTTGTTAACAAACGATTGATACAAAGGGTTTATTGTGAAAATCCACACCAGGCTCTCCCCAAATGTTTAAAAAGTTCCCTCACTTCCCCTACTACAAATTCAAATGCCAGTTGTTGGTGGGGATTATGACAAACCTTATCTTAACCTTATTCCACTTCGAAATGATCAAGGCAAAGAAGTGTTAAACAACGAAATGGAATTAACAAGAAACAGCGATGTTGGCCAATTCAGTTCAATAAAGGCAATATTTAGGCTGTCTAGTGTAGGTTTATTGAGGTCAATGTCAGGCTGGACGCGCCGCCGCGCCGCCCGCCGCCGTGGGTGCGGGCGACACCGGCTACCGATCGACCGTAATAACTGTCCGCAAACGACCTACTTAATTATGGATATTCAAGGAAAAACACCTGTCTCAGTCTTTAGCATGCAATTTTTCATATACTTAATATTATTATCGACGAAGTTTGCTAGTCGAAAACAAAGAAAATATAGTAGAACTACAATAGGGAAACCAGATACAACACGCGGTCTTATCGTTTAGAGCAATTTCCACTATACCATTGAGGTCTTTACTTTCTCGAGTCGAAACGATAACCCTACGAGCCCCTTGGAGGGCATACAGGTACAATAAATAGGTATCTTCTAGACAAGCATGCCCTATCCTCGACTACATCGTCTCTTAACACCAGGCGAGATAGTGCGTCAGATGCAAGCCTTATTAGTCTCACCCCAGCCAGACAGAATCCGGAGCGCGGCGTCGAGCCTCGTTTCGAGTCAGTGCGCCGTCCTAGCTAGGGAGGTCTCACCCCAGAGGCCGGGGTCGTCGAAGCAGGAGTGGTGGTTGGAGACGGTGAGCAGCGGCACGCCCGCCGGCCGCCGCATCGCCGCCGTCAGCACCTCGCGGTTGTACACTGTCGTCTTGTTCAGGAACTCTGCAATGCCACACTACCATTGCATCGAGCTTTGCACAAAACAATATCTTTCTAAGTATACATTTAATTGTTTCCTTTGTTGTTGTGAGCAAAATGTTACTGCGAGAATGAATAGGTACCTATTTTTACCTATAACTGTTTACAAAGTAATTAATATATTAAAGAGGTCAAAAGCAAAAGCGTTGTAACTTTTAACTAAAATATTTTTGCATATTAAAATGTATGTTAAGTCTTATAATATCCTTTAGCAGTATGTAGTAGGTATTTAACATTTCAATGAAGGTATGTACAATAGTAGTAAGTATATAATTGTCAGTTGAACCTCACCTTTGCACTAATATTATGTGCTTTGTAATGCTTATGTTACTAATCCTACTTCTTACTAATATTATAAAGACTAATAATATTACTAATAGTATGTCTATCTGTATCTGTCTTCATGACTAAACAGCCAACCAATTTAGATAAATTTCGACATGGAGATAGTTAGAGCCCTGGGGATGGACATAGCATACTTTTAGCACAATAAATAGGTACGGGGAAGAAGTTACGGACAATAGCTTGCTAAATTCTTTAAAAAATAATAAAGTAGATACCTACCAAACTGAAGATAAAATGTTCAAAATGATAAGCAAACTATGTAATCAGATAAGAAATTTACAAACTTCTACGTACCACACTCAAATGTCAAGTGTGGAGTCTACAACCTCTCACAGACTCTGCAGAAAACATTAATGATTTAACTCTTGCCTGGTGTTGCAATACGGAGACTGACAACAATGAGCAGAGCCACTGGTCCATGTCTCCGGCAGCAGCAAACCATATGTTAACTTTACGTTAAGACAAGCCCTGAAGTATCCCATTTATTCCATCTTATGTTACACAGCTGATTTACACTTTTTGTGATATTAAATTTGTAAGTTATTGAGGTAGGTCACATATTTTAAATAGGAGACTAGAGAAACCAAGGATCAAAGAAGGTTGCTTTCCATATTGCCATCACCCGAGCCTTGTCCGTACGGGCCAGCTGTTAAATGATAAACACTGACAAGGCAGACAAAACTTGTGAAATATGTTAATCAATCTGTAAGTATATCAGTTGAGACCTTAGGCAGCCATAAATATGTATGTCAGTGGAACTCCTATTGGGAACATACTCGGATAGCTCGGAAGCCTCATTTTCTACAATGTGCAGTCAACTCAGTCAAATGCCCCACTCTCTTATGTAACCATATTACTTATGTAAATGGTATTTTAAGTTAATTTCATGACTTGCCTGTGCACTGTTAAGTAGTGAGTCTAAAACTATTTATTATACTAGAGTTGTCGATGTTTGGGCATCATATAGATGGATATAATATGTTGTTTGCGTATATTATTATTTAAAAGTAAACATAGCAGCATAGGCTGCTTTGTTCACAAGACAATGGATATAACAATTTCTGCTTTGGTAATCGGATTGAGGATTAATGTGTGGATCTGACCAGAGTAGGCATCGACCTCATGCAGGCGCATCCTGGAGCCGCCGATACAGTCGCGACTTGTTATCTACTAGTGACCTCATACTTGTGTTCAAGTATAACTTTCATTTCGGACGACACGCGTCGCGGTACCGCACGCTAAGCAGGCGGCAGGTTCCAGTAAAGCTGAAGTAAGGAAACCAGTTTTGATTACGAGTTAGTTGAACCCGCTAATTATTCGCACTAACCGTGGTACAAAGCCTACTCTTTGTTGTGGTTTTCTGAATGCACGGGGAGTGTCCGGGGCGCAAGGCGTGGGCGGGAGCACGTACCGATAACGATCTTGCTGAAGAGGCCGACCACTGCCAGCGTGATGGAGCTGGCGCACGACCAGAGCCTCCCCGGGCTCCGCAGGCGCGGGATGATCCACCCGATGTCGTAGCCCATACTCGCGGACTCGCGCACCACCACTACACTATAATTAATACGAAGACATCCTTGCTGTGGTCACTTTTAGTAAACAAATAACATTAAATAATAACGAGAATTCAATATATTTGTGCGTGCGACCTCCTTTGTGCGTGCGTACGTAATGAAAAAAAAATTGATAGGAAGTGCTGCCAGCGTATCTACTCTGTCTTTACAAAACATTTAATTATTTTATTAGCAACTTAGGTGAATATCCGGAGCACGATATAGTGAAAATAATTAATATTATTATACTGTTAGAGCGCGAGTGAATTCAGTGAGCTAGACGAGAAAAACGAATCTAAAATCTCCAATGATGCCAAAGCATATTATGAACTAACAATAATATAGAAGAAAATAATGTTGTTGAGATAAATAAATATTAATAACTGAAACGAAAAATTACAGTAATTTTTGAGGGGAAAAATATCTGACTTGGCTTCAAAACGTTATGTGGGTTGAAAATTACGGTTTTGGTAAAGGGACTATAATTATCTATCTAGATACCCAGACACGATGCCCGTCTCCTCAATTTAAAACCTTTCAATAACTCAATTTGATGGGCAACCTGTCCAGTTAGACATCGTTCGTTCGATTAGCATAATTATACTGAACTCTGTAAATTCAACATTCCATAAACATCGTTATTTCCAAATCCAATTTTATTGTAATTAAAATTTGTAGTTTTCAATAAGTCATCCCATTTTAAAAGACAAAGTGATTTTGTTTCATATCGCAGTTTTGAAACGGTTTAATAGCAAATAATTTAATGGTAACCGTCCCTTTTTAGATAGACTGGCAGCACTGGAAATGTAAGAACATGACTTTGTCAATTTTGACAAATAGTCTCAACTTGTATGACATTTAGCTTTCATTATATGTCTGGCATTTTATTTTTGTTTTGGTTTCGCATGATTTGTACATAAAATATAGCGAGCGTAGCAAAGAAGACTATTTTTACCTGACTGCCAAGCCAACAGATGGTTATGTATTTAGTATTAATTTTTCAGTTTGGTTTGTAAGTATATTCTAATAATATAGTAGGTGCTATAATAATTCCACCTCAGGTATGTATAGGTACTAAGTACCTAGATTAGTTAGTCTTACCTAAGTATACCTAGTTAGGTACTTTTTCTATGCTTATAGGTACATTGTTGCTAACTACCAACTGGCTGGGAATCACAATTTCGACTACCTACATACTTACTTAAGAATTTAAAAAAATCGCAAAAAAACCTGTGGGGAGAATGTTTATGTAAGTCTTTATTGTAAATAGATATACATAGGTATAAGCTTAATCGTAGTAGGAAAGTGAATAGTAATACTAGACAAGTAATTATAATTTGTAATGTAGGATAATAAAAGTTAATAGGTACCTACTTTATAAAAATATACTTACTTATACATTCTACATTCTCCTGAACCATGATGTTTCCAAGTTTAAAAATGCTTTCCACCGCTAAATACAGGCACTACACCTCTATAACCGTAGCTATAGCCTTAACAGAATAAGTTATTATTAAGCAACTATAAATAGACATTAGGAAATTTGTGACCACCGTCTATTGTAGGTACCTATACATTAAATCTTATAAGTACTTAGGTACATAAATACCTAATAAGTTAAGTTTGACCTTTCTGTGTTTTGTACATTTTGGTGTCAATAAAGAGTTAATTATCTAGGTACCTATCTATCTATATACCTGCCTATACCTACTTATACACCTAATAAATTACAGATTAGTCTCAGGTGGTATAGTGGTAATACCTACTAATTAACATACCATCAATAATTTTATTCTCTAAAACCAATGTAGTTAGATCCTACACACGTACCTAAAGTATGAACCTATGTAGGCTTTATACTATATACTACCTATAAATTAAGTTTGTGTTAACCCAGCCTAATTTCTATTATTTGGCAAGCCAGCCACATGGACGGTAGATACTAGTATACCTACCTAAAGATCCAGTAGTCTCTGGGTAGCATACTGCTGGCACATAATATACAGACCTGCCTAAACACTGTATCCGTAGCAAACATTCCCCACGTGAAAACTACAAAGCGATTATACTTATTTCTAACTACTCTCTACTTTTAAATAAGCTTAATATAACATAGTAGGTACCTATGCATACTCAATGTTTCTAGGAAGTCTATTCTTGGACCAAATTGCACAGCACAGAACCCGATGATCTTCACAGTAAACATTATATTCATAGCAATAGATGCACAGCGTCGCGTTTGCTCGTCGCTATAACTCTCACTTCAACACTTTGGTAAATGGACGACGCGACGACGCGACGCGACGCGACCGCAGATAAGCGTAAGCACCGAGGAAAGGTTTGTAACAGTTTCAATCACTCAACACTAGACTGCGATATAACGGTCAGAACCTCGCGCCGTGGTGGTCCGGCCCTTGGTCGATCAGATCGAATTCGTACTCCAGGGCGGCGTGGCAGGGACGGTGCAGGCAGGGCGCCGGCGCGCGCTTCACGAACAGGTTCCGCTCGTACTCCGCGTCGGGTGTGGATGCCGCGCCGGGCTGGGCCGCCGCCCGCGAGTGCCCTGGAGCCGCCAGCGTCGCGGCGCAGCCGGTCAGTAGCAGTAGCAGCTTGAGGGACATCATTGCGGTGCCAGATCAGACCGTCGACTGCGCCCGCGACGCGGGCGCTCTTCATTTATAACTGTCCGCGCGTCTCATACACTCACATGCAGTTTTAGTTATTTGATTTACTTGAACTCGGACGTAACTTATTTCCTGCCGTACCTACAGTTTATTGTAGTACCTACTAGAAGATGCGTGCAGTTTTTATTCGCTTCCATGTCGGTAGGACTTGTTCCATAACTTGATCTCCGTTCGTTGAGATTTCAGAATAATTTGTAGCACGTGTAGGTATACCTACTACTTACCTAGGTGGCCGATTATATACCTGCCTACCTAATTCCGCGGAGGCTGTCAGTGATTCTGACGTCAGTGGTCGTGTTATGCAAAGCGCGGAATTTCCTAAGTTTCGTATTGGTAGCAACATCAGATTACTCACTCTGGAAATCTTTCCAGGTTGTACGAGGAATATACGAGTATATTTTGGCTTCGCACATTCTGTTGATGTGCAATGCCAAAATCCCGCGCGACCGCAAGGTTGAGTGTGAGGTATTGACAATATTATCATGACTACTTACGATCGGAACTTGATGTCTCATCTCAGATACGAGGACACTCATTACTCAGATCTCAGACGTCTATTCGTTTGATGGTTCTCTACCTATAGGTACACCTACACATGCTTGTGTGCCTGTCGGGGGTTGTGTGTGACTTGTGAGGGATGTTCGTTCATTGTTCAGTGTTCAACTGTTATTATAGAACTTTTCTATAAAGATTCTGAACATACTCATGGCTAACCTTTGTGCTCTATGTATTGCGCAACCATTGAAGTAACAGTATAATAGGTACTCTACTCGCAGTACAATAATATAGTTCACTATGCGTGATACATAATTTGTAAAAGCGTGGCACAAACAACAATACCACTTTCATTTCCTCAGCTTTCGACGGCGTCTTCAGTTCTTCTGTATTGTCGTATATTTTCGGTGTCACGATGTAATTTTTTACCGAATTAGGTACAGCTTTTGTCTCGCCCAGGCTGCTATTATGTTAAAAGCTCGGTAAAACCCGAGACCTACATTGAACGGCAGGACGTCCATCACACAAGCTCACAAAAGCTTTACGAGTGTCGGTTTCCTGGCAAGTCCGGAGATGGTTACGCCACGCGAGCAGTTGTGTGCGGCAGTGTACCTGGCGACAATGATTGCTGCCTAACCTGTGGCGCGGAATGTACTGATGTACTGGGAAACCCCACCAGCAGCCGACAGCTGTTGTGCGCTCAGTGCGGCCGATAACATCGCTCCCCTACTTCGGGTGAGGTCGAGGGCTCGCCGCGCAGAGGCTGCTCGAACTACATTCGAGACACGGTGTCCTTCGTGTATGATTGTTATTTACCTATTACTACTTTACCTATTACGGTATCTCAGTAACCTGTCATATTTTTCTACTCCTTCTATTAATAGAAGGATAACGGAAACTACGTAGGTTTCTACGCAGGTGTAGCCAAAGGGTCAAGTTCTACGTATGCTTGATAAGATAATAACATTGTCATCATATTTCTACGAAAGATTGCACGCAATATTATCAAACCTACACTCGCCGTCAATCATTCGAGCGATTATTACCCCAACCCCGTGGTAGGGGCAGCTCACATAATCCACGTGGCTCGAAACACTTTGTATGTCGCGCATGTGTGCGGAGTGGCAACAGTAGAAACCCCAGGCCTTGGCTGCGTATTCACCGGGCGTGTGGTAACTGCAACACTCACTCTTATCTATTGGCATTGTACGAACTGCGGGCCGGTGTGTGCGCCGCGGGCAAGGGTGACCTCTGATGTAACGCGCTCTGAGTAACGCATGGGCACTGAGCTGGGTGCCGCTTCCGCGAAAACATCAACAAAGGCAGGCGCTGGTGCACTTTACTGCGCGGGATTTCCATGTGGACATAATGAGCTATTAATTTGTGATGGCTGTGCTGTCTAAGCTGGACATAATGCAGCTTTTCCTGTTTTTTGCTTACATATTAGATCAGTCTGCGTCCATCTGTGATAATAAAGACTGAGGTTTCCACTTGCGGTTTGCCGCATGACCTAACATCGTTAGGCTAACAATGAAGCCTTCTGAAGAAAAGGTGCCTGATAATATAGCTCGCCTACTCACTATCCCCCAACTACTTAACGGAACTTATTACATAATGGGAAAATTCGCGAACAGAACCATAACCATGCACGTATTCACGTAACTTACCTGCACAAGTATGGCTTTTGTCTAACAGGAAAATGGAAAAGCCCATGTTGCGCAATATAGTAATGTTTTTCATGAATACTGACCTACTTACACATACATACCTACGTATGTATATGCAGGTGATTCGTTCTTTTAGGGTTCCGTGCCCAAAGGTAAAACGGGACCCTATTACTAAGACTCCGCTGTCCGTCCGTCATTATGACATCACGCATCGCGATATCGGTACTCCACGGGTATATGAAGTCGCGGGCGAAAGTTAGTCTTACGTAGTTAGAGTAGGTATTATGGCAGACTCGAAGAGACTTTTTCGTTGACTGTACAAAGTAACATTCAAAGGTGAGTTGTTTTATCATCAGTGGTGGTCGAGGCGAGGATGGTTTTTAATTATTGAATGGAAATAAATTAAGGATAAATCTTGTTTGGGGTTTCCCTAATGGTCCCAGTAAAGTTGATCACGCAACCAACTTACAGATTAGACAGACCATAGCGTAGATATAGCAATCTCTGAGCTGGTAGCGGTTACGTAGGTAATAATAGTACTAGGTAATCTGCATTTAACACAGGTCTTTCTTTCAGATATACAATAGTTGAAACAATAATCATTTTCAGGTCGTTCTTATTGACACAGCTGGTGAAACAGGCACACATAAAAATGGCATTGAGATGTTCACTTCACAAGCAATCACTAATTAGTTCCACACAATCCCATGTAATGACAGGCTTCCAGAGGCGCGCCTCCACCGAAGTTCTTTCTGTTTTCCCTTGTCCCTACGGCCCAGCGGAATCACGCTCAGCTGTTCATCACTATATGCTGCGTTATGGGACACAACTCCCCGCATTAGTGCTTCCCGCGCAGTCGGTGGTAGTCCCCGCGCCGGGGGCGGGTAGTACAGCTGGGCCAGCACGGCCTGCTCGGCCTGCCCGCACACAGCGCACACCAGACAAACCAACGCGATTAATGTGGATGTGGACATTCCCGCGACCGTGCTCCAGCCTAGCGTTACAAATCTACAATGAGACGGAGCGCGCGTCGCTTGTGATAGTTGTGATATACCGGGCACCGGGGAATTACTACAACCCGCGTCGTAATAAACAAGAAACAAATAATAATCGCATCATGATCACGCCTGAGGATCTTGACCCCTGGCTAGGATGATGTCTAGGGTATCAGGAACTACCAGGACCACTTGGCTCTACAAACTCTAAACTCGGAGTTAAACGACTATAAGCTTGACTACTCATTATTACGCGTATAATATGTAATAGGACCATGTAACATGGTGAATGTAATATTGAGTGAGCTTCTATGGGCATGTAACTCCTGGAGTAGCTTGCTCCGTAGTGACCGCATCGTCATCGTCACTTTGCTTACCATCAGGTCAGACTGCGGTCAAATACCTTTCCAAAGTCCATCCACGTCATGCACCAATAAAAAATGACTTCCAGTCAGATGTGGTAATTTTATCATTCCCAATAATTATTAATTATTCTTTTTTTTCTGAAAACGTAGCCCCATACTAGGCTAGGATTTCTCCTGTGTCTTGGGTACCGCTTACAGAAATACAGATCAAATGTTTGTTCCGGGCGGGAACCGAACCCGCGACGCCCAGCCACTACGCCAAACGCGTCGTCAATAATCCATACTAATATTATAAATCTGAAAGTAACTCTGTTTATCTGTTTATCTGTCTGTTTGTCTGTTTGTTTGTTACCTTTTCACGGCTAAACGGCTGAACCGATTTCGATGAAATTTGGTATAGGGGTAGATTGGACCTATGTGACGGACATAGGCTATCTTTTGTCTCAAAAAATAATCTCGAAGGGGATGAAATAGGGGTTGAAAGTTTGTATGGGGAATCCATAATTCCTCAAGTTACGGATCTGAAAATTCTTATTTAGGCTTTTGGTAAGAAATAAATAAATACGGGTTTCAGCTTTTTTGCAAAATCATCCCTAAAGGGGGAAAAGCAAGGAGGTTGAAATTATGAGGTATTCTTTAGATGCACCCCCTACGGACCACAATAAACGGCTAAACGGATCGTAATTTAAATTGGAAAGTAATTAAGGGGGGAGAGTGCGATGGGAGGAGGGGGAGAAAGGGGGAAAGTGGGGGAAAGGGGAGAGTGGGGGGAAAGGGGATAGTGGGGGGAAAGGGGGAGTAGATGGTAGAGTGGGGGGAAGAGTGGGGGGAGAAAGAGGGGAGAGTGGGGGGAGAAAGCGGACAGAGTGGGAGAAAAGGAAGGGAGAGTGGGGGGAGAAAGAGGGGAGAGTGGGGGGAGAAAGCGGACAGAGTGGGGGGAAAAGGAAGGGAGAGTGGGGGGAGAAAGAGGGGAGAGTGGGGTGAGAAAAAGGTTAGAGGGGGGGAGAAAGAGGGGAGAGTGGGGTGAGAAAGAGGGGAGAGTGGGGTGAGAAAGAGAGTAGAGTGGGGAGAAAGAGAGGGGAGAGTGGGGGGATAAAGAGGGGTGAGTGGGGGGAGAAAGAGGGGAGAGTGGGGTGAGAAAGAGGGGAGAGTGGGGTGAGAAAGAGGGGAGAGTGGGGGGATAAAGAGGGGTGAGTGGGGGGAGAAAGAGGGGAGAGTGGGGTGAGAAAAAGGGTAGAGTGGGGAGATAGAGAGGGGAGAGTGGGGTATGAGGGTAGAGGGGAGAGTGGGGGGAGAAAGAGGGAAGAGTGGGGGGGAAGAGGGGAGAGTGGGGGGAGAAAGAAGGGAGAGTGGGGTGGGAAAGAGAGTAGAGTGGGGAGAAAGAGAGGGGAGAGTGGGTGAGAAAGAGGGGAGAGTGGGGTGAGAAAGAGTGTAGAGTGAATAGAAAGAGATGAGAAAGTGGGGGGAGAAAGAGGGGAGAGTGGGGGAGAAAAGGGGAGAGTGGGGGGAGAAAGAGGGTAGAGTGGGGGAGAAAGAGGGTAGAGTGGGGGGAGAAAGAGTAGAGAGTGGGAGTGAAAGCGGGGAGAGTGGGGCTAGAAGGAGGGGAGAGTGGGGGGAAATAGGTGAGAGAGATTGAGTGCGAAATATATAGAAATAGAGGGAGAGGGAGTGAGCGAAGGAGGGAAAGGAAGAGATATAGATGGAGAGGGTGAGGGAAATAAATATAATGGATGAGATGGACAGGGAGAGGGAATGCAAGAGATTGAGAGTGGAGAAGGATATTAATGATAGAAAGATAGGGAAAGATATACGTAGATATATAGGGAGAGGGAAAGAGATGGAGGTAGAGGAAGAGAGATAGAAAGAGCGAAAGAGGGAGAAAGATAGAAAAAGAGCTAGAGAGGGAGAAAGATAGAGGAAAAGGGAGAGAGAAAGAGACAGATATATTCTTACCTATAACTGTTTCCCGCGACATCAATTGATTTTCTAAACAGTTTACATCCATACTAATATTATAAATCTGAAAGTAACTCTGTTTATCTGTTTATCTGTCTGTTTGTCTGTTTGTTTGTTACCTTTTCACGGCTAAACGGCTGAACCGATTTCGATGAAATTTGGTATAGGGGTAGATTGGACCTATGAGACGGACATAGGCTATCTTTTGTCTCAAAAAACAATCTCGAAGGGGATGAAATAGGGGTTGAAAGTTTGTATGGGGAATCCATAATTCTTCAAGTTAGGGATCTGAAAATTCTTATTTAGGCCTTTGGTAAGAAATAAATAAATACGGGTTTCCGCATTTTTGCTAAATCATCCCTAAAGGGGGAAAAGCAGTGGGGCTTAAATTATGAGGTATTCTTTAGATGCACCCCCAACGGACCATAATAAACGGCTGAACGGATCGTAATTTAAAGGGGGAGAGTGCGATGGGAGGAGAGGGGGAGAGTGCGGGGGAGGGGAGGGGGAGAGTGGGGGGAAAGGGGGAGAGTGGGGAAAAAGGGGAGAGTGGGGGGAAAGGGGGAGAGTGGGGAAAAAGGGGAGAGTGGGGGGAAAAGGGGAGTAGATGGTAGAGTGGGGGGAAAGAGAGGGGAGCGTGAGGGTAGAAAGAGGGGAGAGTGGGGTGAGAAAGAAGGGAGAGTGGGGTGAGAAAGAGGGCAGAGTGGGGTGATAAAGAGGGGAGAGTGGGGTGAGAAGGAGGGGAGAGTGGGGTGAGAAAGGGAAGAGGGGTAGAAAGAGGGGAAAGTGGGGGAGAAAGAGGGGAGAGTGGGGGGAGAAAAAGGGGAGAGTGGGGGAGAAAGAAGGGAGAGTGGTAGACAAAAAGAGGAGAATGGGGGAGAAAGAGGGAGGGGAGAGTGGGGGGAGAAATAGGGGTGAGTGGGGTGAGAAATAGAGTTGAGTGGGGAGAAAGAGAGGGGAGAGTGGAAGGAGAAAGAGGGGAGAGTGGGGGTAGAATGACGGGAGAGTGGGGGGAAATAGGGGAGAGTGGGGGGAGAAAGAAAGATTGAGTGCGAAATATATAGAAATAGAGGGAGAGGGAGTGAGCGAAGGAGGGACAGGGAGAGATATAGACTGAGAGGGTGAGGGAAATAAATATAATGGATGAGATGGACAGGGAGAGAGAAGGCGAGAGATTGAGAGTGGAGAGGGATATTAATGATAGAAAGATAGGGAAAGATATAGAGATATAAGGAGAGGGAAAGAGATAGAGGTAGAGGAAGAGAGATAGAAATAGCGAAAGAAGGAGAAAGATAGAAAGAGAGCCAGAGAGGGAGAAAGACATAGGAAAAGGGAGAGAGAAAGAGACAGATATATTCTTACCTAGCTGTTACCCGCGACATCAATTGATTTTTACAGTTTACATTTTATATAAAAATGCGAACGAAGTTGCGGGTATCAGCTAGTTTTATATAAAAATGCGAACGAAGTTGCGGGTATCAGCTAGTAAATAATAATTGATGAAAGATAATACCTATAATGGGCTGTAAAATAGACAAAATTATTTTCAAACATTACTTATTTGTAGTAAGTTCGTTTTTAAGTAGGTACTTAATGCGATGTACCTACCTACCAACGAAAATTATAAATTTTTTTATTGGATAGTAGATTGAGATCCATTTCAAAATTGCAGCGTTTACAGATGAAGCTGATTTCTATCTCAGCTCAGTGACCGCCAGCTATTTAGGGTCATAACATAACATGACGATAATCTCTACATAGCTACTACATAGGACATCCTGAGATATATTATTATGCTTGTGTCGAGCCACTAATGAGCACAAATGGAACAACTTAGGTTTTTAATTTCGAGTAGGTACCTACTAAATGGTCCAGGGAAGAACCTGTTATCTAAACGTGTGACCCATTACTAAAAGAAAATAAAGTTGTAGTAAAGCATGTACGAAATGATAATTTCGAACAGTTTTGCAACGACTCCGTGGCGCAACGGTAGCGCGTCTGACTCCAGATCAGAAGGTTGCGTGTTCAAATCACGTCGGGGTCAATTGGCATTATTTTTTTGAAGATTTTTTTTTCTATTTTTATTTTGAGAAATATAAAATGTTTTAACTATTTTCTCACAAACATCACCGTACATTATTCGGTTTCAGATCAAAGCCCCCGTTGAAATAATAACATAGAACTTTACTAACAAGAAGAAAATTACAAATTTGAATAACCTTTATAGTTAATTTTTTTTTTTATTAAATTACATCATCAACAAAATAACAAACAGGTTTTCATTTATTTTTAACAAAAATTGGAGATGCCGGGGATCGAACCCGGGGCCTTTCACATGCAAAGCGAACGCTCTACCACTGAGCTACATCCCCTGACAATCACTGAGCTGAAAATACCGAGTAAATACAAAACAAATCATAACATTATAGCTCGAGTTCAATCTATAGAGAGGTAGTATTTTTAGGTGACTGTCGAAGAAAGGTTAGGTAAATTATTATGTTCAAACTTTTTTTTTATTAGCCTAATTAACTTTTTTATTTCAACAAATCATTTGGTAATGGTTCAAACTAGGTGGTGCCCGCGACTTCGTCTGCGCAGGATTAGTATTTAAAGCAGCTTATAATTATTAGCGTGACGTAGAAAAGAACTAACGTTATAACATTCACTATTTTGGCTATAATGGCTTACACATAAGATATAGATATATACTGTGGCGGGCTTTTTGTAGAATTACATATTATTATGTATAGCTCTAGCGGTTTTGGCAGCGCACGCCTGAATAGCGCGCAGATGGTAGATTTTTCCTACTTACTTGACACTTATCGTCATATTTTAGACAATTCACACAATAGCTGTATAAATTGTAGCCTATGTGTTATTCTGATGTATAAGCTATATTATTGTAAAGTTTCATTAAAATCCATTCAGTAGTTTTTACGTGAAAGAGTAACAAATATCCATCCATCCATCCATCCATACTTACAAACTTTCGCGTTTATAATATTAGTAAGATTATTGGGTGTATCAGCAGAATCTACGATAGTTGATGGTCTACGTACGGTAAAGCGAACTACTCGTATAGCGTAAATATCTACAGTATGTAATATATATAGATGTTTGGTTCGAATGTCCAAAGATATTACGATTATATTATTACGAGTATTATATTATATGATTAGATAATATTATTATTATTTTGTAGGTGTATATAAATATGCACGTTCAGTTCAACTATTATAATATCTTACTTATTTGAACTATTCGAGTAAGTCCCCTACTCGATTTTGGTTGTAGGATGCATTGTCATTTAAAAATGAATTTAATGAGGTCGCTGGAAATATTTCTTCCAGCGTCCCCATAAGAAATTGTTCGTGGGGACACTGAGTTTTGATATTTTACCTGTGGGGAATTCGGGGAAAATAGCCCCAACATCTCCATTGGAGCGTGGTGACGTTACAAATATACGCTACTTTCTGATCACCCTAGTTTTAATCAGATTCAGAAATTTCTGAACGTACACGTAGCACACTACTTATGAGGTACTATTGGTATTCGATTACACATAGTGCTAAAGTGTAGGTGACATAATGCAGGCCTATTGTGTTTCTACGTCTGTAAACCATGACATTGGGTGGTCAAAAAGCGGGAAATAATAAAACAGGTCGATCGGTGGTACAGTTTATATTCATAATAGACTAAATATTATTAATTCTACAAAAATACAAGTAGGTACATAATTAAATATTTTAATTACTTACTCTATTACGTTTGGCGAGCTTAGGTTGTTTTTGAGATCAATCGAAAATTTTAATAGGTACCTACACTAAGACTTACCCACAAAATTAATAAAAATAAACCAGCACCAAGTGATTAACCCCCAGTTTCTGAAACGTCAGCCAACTTTGACTTTAGGTTAATTCTATTACCATCCTTGTTATTTGTTTATTGTCAGATAGAGTCAACGATAGTTTTAACCTATTGTCAAAGGCAACAAACGTTCCAGAAACTGGGGGTAAGTATCATAAATATTTATCAAATCAAACCGAATCAAACATCTATGTAAAACTATCGAGGCTACCGCCAGGTTCGGAATACACCCATTCGAGAAGAACTGGCAAGAAACTCGAGGGCGAATTTTGAATTATTTCATATTCTTACAACAATGTTATCTAAAATTAAGTTATAAAGAAGGTAGTCGCCTTGTAAATTAGTTATTAATTGCTTAATTCAAACTACACCAGCAACCAGGTTTTAATGGCGGCTTGTCACCAACTACCGTTACAAATCCGCACGAACATAATTGTTCAAATGCAGAAGGAACAGATACAAAGCGACTTCTTACGATTACCCGTCACCTCTCCCACACCCGATGTCACTCGACAAAGCGACTTGCTAAGTAGTTAATCGAGTATAACCGAGCACCCACCGCTTGCCTCTGGACGTGTCACTCGGCCTCCATAATGAACTCCGTCATCATCAGCTCCATGGTGGGTGCGATGCCGCGCTGGTGGCAGCCCTGCTTGAAGCACTCGGCCACGCGCAGGATGCGCCAGCAGTGGTCGGCCTCCGCATCCATCTGCTGCTCGCACCCGTGTATCATCTCCACCATCTGTTGCGATAGCGCCTCACCTGCGGCAGACACGTTTCATGTGCTAACCGGCATGCAGTACCGGATTTACAAATTTCCCAAGTACCTATAGGATGTCGAATTATTGCCCGCAGGTGGTAATTGAATGTACAACGAAAGGAAAGAGGGAAAATTCATCGAAAAGATATCTTGTGGACTTCGTCTTACAGAAATCTTTTAGAATTCTTAAAGTCGGTTTTAAAATTTGCACCCATAAAATCTGCCGCCCTAGACTCAAGCCTGCTGGTAAATCCGCCTCTGCCGGCAAGCACACAATCGGTAGTAGGTACAAGGATTGCAAAATTGATCCCTTATAAATAACATACGACTGATGCGGCCTGATAGAGATAATTTCATAGAGAGAAAAAACAACAATAAGACCGAGAGAGCTGAGTATCGTGAATATAGTTACCATTGGGGAAGGAATGTATGAACTTGCGCGTGTTCTCGTGGTGCATGCGGCTGGAGTCGGTCAGCAGGTTGAAGTGGCGGCTCATGCAGAGGAGGGCGCAGCCCAGCTCGCGCGTGTCGAACTTGAAGCCTTCACGCCAGAAGTGGAAGAACTCGCCCATCTGCGCCTCAGACAGGTGGGCCTGCGGAGCGGAGGACATTGGACAGTTTGTCACCAGTTCTCATTTCTAGAAATTATACATACATTCGTACTTGCGGATACATTGCGTGAAGTAAGCACTATTGGCGTATCTACTGTAATTTTCCGGGGGACTGTATTACCCCCGAAAAGCAATGGCCGAAAAGGTCGAAGCATAATAAGTACATGTTAAGAGAGCTACACGAAGCACGAGCGTAGCGAACGCAATAAGTTAATACTGTTTCAAATGCACAAGTAGTTCGATAGCAAAGCACAGCGAGGGCATACAATTCTTACTATTTCTACCAGTTTGGCAAATGAAACACAATTTCAATCCAACCAAATTTGTAAGCGTAGCGAGCGCAACTAGTTTTAACTGTAACATTCAGGTGTTGAATATTATAATAACAATTTTTAAAATGTACACGTGGTAAGCAATTCAATACCGTGAGATTTCTTTAGCTACTAGCTGAGCCTGTCGGCACCGCGGCTGTTGGTTGCACCTGATGGTAGTGATACTCACCTCTTCCCGGCACTGCTCGAGCGCCTGCCCGAAGCCTAGAGTGACGGCTTTCATGACGTTGACGTCGGCGCCGGCGTAGAGCGCGAAACACACCAGCAACACTGAGACGCTTCCGTACATCATGCCGCTTTGAGATGAAGATACCGGCTGAGCCTCACGCGGCGGCTTTATACCCCCGCAGCGGAAGGTAATCACCACCTCGCTAATGGTGCTATACCTCTAATGCTAGATATTAGAAACAAAATGAAGGTTGACATATCGCGCCTGTTGTTTTAATGGATTGTCAGTCTGTCTGTATGCATTGTTATGTGTATTTTTATTCCAAATCAGCCAGACGATGCTTACAACATTAGTGTTTGTAAATTTTTGCTAAAAACATTGGAACGCTTTGGAACGCCTTATAAAACTTCATAGCAATGCATTGGGGCAGGAACTCCAGTTTGTGCTATAAGAATTATTATTGTAACATCAATAGAAAATTCCTAGTGCCAGCTTGACACCTTTTGATCAGACAACATTAATTCAACTGGAACAATAGGTAAACCCGAATGATATGTGACTGTAGCCACACTGCTCGTTATTCTGCGACAGAACAAACAATGTAACTGTGCAAATTGCACCTCGGGTAGATACGGTTTACGGTTATTTAATTGCATATTTTTTCATAGTCAAACACTAGGCGTGTCACAGCACGCCACGCTTATTTATAGCCTTGCAAAGGAAATAGATAATGAGGTTCTAGACTTAGTAGGTAGGAGTTACATGAAACGGGCTGGCACGCTGAGCTGACTAGGATTAAATCAAATCGATGTACCTACTTACCCCTGCCTACGTAGGTACTATTCTACCTAGGTACCCTTTACTTCGACCAAAATTATACACAGTATGACATAATCTGCGGTTAACTACGTGTCTTATAAAGTGTTATTTACTACGAGTACATACTGACACGCCTTTTTCAGGACAGGCACAGAGTACATCTGTTCACAAGCCCCACAGACGAAATATTATCGGTCAAGTCGGTATATTATCGGTAAGATATGGTTAATAATAATTTTCGCAGGGTTAAACCCATGCCCCTCGTTATATCGGTAATCGTCCCGCGTCCATTCGACAAAGACGCATTATGTAGCTTCCGATATTTCTCAATAGCATTATACCATTACACCGCCTCAGTGAGGATAAGTTTTAAGCACAATGCTTGTTGACATTTAAGTAGGCGAAATCCTTGAATTGATCCTAATAATTTAAGTCTGAAGCAATCAAAAACCAGTAAGTAAATTTGTAAAAATTGTGGTGCCATACATTTCATTGTATAGGTACCTCTACCTACTTTCGATTTGCCGCTGCCCGGACGCGTGAAAGCGACGCCGCGTTATAATTTTATATCATTTCTGTTCGCTTGCAGTTCATTTGCGAAGTTCGTTATCAATTCATTGACAAATAGATCCATATTTTATCACCTTTATTATGCGGACTGTGATGCATTCCCATAATTTGTCCAATTATAAATGGGCAACCTTTTTCTGACTTTTTATGAATGTTCGAGGGCCAGACTCCGTGAGCCGGCGAAGGTTTCAGTAAATCAGATTACAGTTTATTTTAACTGTTCTTGTTGTGGTGCAAATTGCAGGTTAATTTGCGATCCATCGCATAGGAGCATCGCGTATTTCTGTGGGTAACCGTGCAGTTGTACAGACGTTTTAGTTAACTAACAATAATCTATGATACATCCTTTTATGTTTATTTGTGAAATTATTTATTTACACAATCCAGATAGTAAGTTAATCGATTACGAAATTATCTGTAAATTTCGTGAACTATTATAATTATTATTATAAATTAACTATTATATTACAGCTGAAATATTATGTAGCATGAAAGCGTTAGTAATAACAGCGTTAGAGTAGCAGGGATGTATGTTTTTGGTAAAAGAAAACATTTTGAGGAAGCTCACCTATCTCAAAATTATTTGAGAGTTATTTATCCACCAATCCGGGCCCCCGTGGTGGATTAATACTTTATCCCTCCTAACGAAATTGAGGCGAGACCCGTGCTGTGCCTCACAAAACTGTCGAGATCCGTGATCATCAGTGAGCGGATAGGGGTGGATGATAATGACGTGCTAAGAATGATTATTCCGTGATGATTAATGATGTACTAGGAACGAAACCCGAATGAAATTGAATTGAATAGCGTACCACGAATTTTTTTTTTTAGGTATTGAAATAGCAATTATGCCTTTTATAATTTAGTTGGAATTTACGCAATAGGCCCGCGTGTGCAGGTGTCAGACCGCAGTGCATCGGCCGGGTGTAATCACAGTGATCCGTGCCGTCCCGGGCCGGGTAATTGCGTGCGTGTGAGAGCGCACGCCTCCACTCCTGAGGTAATTGTGCTGCGGCAGGATGAGCACAAGCAGGATCCAAAGCAATCATGAGAAGCAACTCATAAATCACGGCGGAGCCGATTCGGACGCTAGAGGTGCCACTTGTATGAAGTGCGCGTCGTCTGTCGTCGGTGGGGTGTCGGCAGCTCGGCATAAACCTGAAACCTAGTAGGTCGGCAACGTAATCGATCTATTGCACGATCGAGCGAGATTTACGAGCAGCTACCCGCATTGTAATTGCGCTAGGAGATTTTGCAGCGCGATCGCGTGCGGTGCGGCCGCGTGACGCGGGCTCTGTTCCGACGTTCACGGGCGTTCTTAGAACTAGTTGGGATAGTCCGCGGGAGTTGCGGGACGCGCAGAATCTTACCTGTATCTGTTCAAATAACCAAACGTTTTCCATACGTTATATAATTAATTTTCTTATCAATTAAATGTAATAACACGTCACGCATTATCAAATATCTAGGTATACGACAAGGCATACATACGATCATACTGCGTGCATGTGTATGGTGTTTGACATAGCTTGTCCTATTGTATTCTACAGGAGGTTCTGAACTACCGTCCATGTCCATCCATCGTCCATCGTCTATTAAAATTGCATTGGAAATAAGAATTGTAGGTTAGGTACGTGAGACACGACGATAAGATGTCGTAGTTACTATAGTATCTACTACGCGAGAGCATAATATTATGAGGCAAATGAGATCAGACGGGTTCCTTCCCAGATCAAATGCTGTCCTTTTGCACGCGGCTGGGGAATTATGTTGTAGTACGAAGCTAATTATTATAATAAAACGGCTTTGTATCTGGTTTTTGTACTGTATCGCGAGATTTTTATTGCGTGTGGGACGGACAGGTTCCGTGTGTCTATGAGAGGACACGATATCACATTCCAGGCTTTTTGCACGCAGAGTGCAGACGGGAGGCAGTGCTAGCTGTCCGCTTGATGTGTAATCTTGTAGATTTTCTTTAGTGTAGAAAATAATTAATGTAGCTAGGTAGTGTTCATTATTTTTATAAAGCGCTCTCTCGTAGGAAGTCTGTGTACATAGACCGATATAGGTACTTTATGAGGGAAGGGACTAGGCCCAATCGCCCAGTCGAATTAGCTCAAAAAAGATGCCATTTTGCAACTAAAATATTTTAAAATAAAAGTTTATTCAATAACCAAAAAATAGCCCTTAAATTCCAGGGCGGATGTCGCAACGAATAAATTACCACGCAAAACAAACGTTTGAGTGCCAGAGACCTCCCTCAACGAATTCTAGAAGGAAAACTGCTTATAATCCTAATTCGCGCTGGGCTACAAAATTTAAATAACCCGCCAAAACCGCCTCTTTACTGCGCACGCCACCTACCGCGTGCGGGAAGAAAGTAAGCGACAAGTGCGAACGAGCACTTTTTTGTTTGGGTGCAGGCCTGGATTCTGCGTCCCTTTGGCCATCTATACTGTTTTATACTTTTATATTCTGTGCTGCCAAGATTTCTGGCTACCAGCACTTGCAAGTTGCAACACCGTCCGTTCCGTTCCCGCCATTGCGCGCTGACGCCGCGCTGCCGCGCCGCACTATTTTCTTCAAAATTAACAAAGTATAGGTAGGTTACCTACAGTAAAACCCCAACAAAAGTGGAACAGTGTTAATATACTGTGTAGCGACAAACGTATACGATGATAATCCCAGGTCTGGGAACTGCTGGAGCAGCCGAGCTGGATCGACGTCGCAGCCGGGTGAGTCCGGCCCAAAATTTTATTTTTGTAGACAACTAGACAAAATGTGCAATAGCAGGTTCATTAAGTAGGTAACTACCTAGTAACTACTGAACTATCGGAGCTACAATTATACCTATACCTACCTAGATAGGTATCAGAAAGTTTTTATGCGATGGTTTTACCATTATCTGCCGAAAACTTTGTAAGTACTTAACAAGTTTTTTTTAAATCAGATATGAAAGGATCTAAGAGATAATTTCTAGTAGAACAAGATCATATTAGCTTACTATCGATTTTGCACGCGAATTTTCTTTAATAGGTATATCCCGCCGTGCAGTCGTTGGCTCACTACCTAGGTAGGTATTGATTGTTTGTAGGTATACCTACAATAAAAATAATTCTACATCTTCAATAAACCCAAGGAAGTTTAAACACTTCAACATTATAGGTAAGATAAGTAGTTAAGTACCTATTAGTAATTAGCAATGCAGTATTCAGTACCTAAGTAGGTACCTACGACCATCTGCATAGTTATTTAACATTACGTTTTAGTAATTACAAAACACATAAAACGAATAATCCGCCGTGCTTTGGTGCAAAATTAAAGATGCTAAAATATGCGGCGATAAAATGTGATTACATTCATTTGGCGGGAGAACAGCGATCGCCATTTTTATTTTATTGAAAAACTCGAATATTTGATGTTGTCGACGCGTAAGGCTGTATTTATGGTAGAAATAAGGCGAAAGTTTGTGAGTGTGTATGTATGCTTGTTACTTCTTTAGGCTTCAACGGCTGGACCTATTTTGATGAAATTTGGTATATTTTCATGGTGGTAGCTACTAGCTTACACCCTGGATTAACATAGACTAGGTACTTTTTTATTTCGAAAACAGCGGGTGACACCCCGGGGCGCTAGCTGATGTCAGTTAGCTGATGTCAGTTAGCTGATGTCAGTTAGCTGATGTCAGTTAGCTGATGTCAGTTAGCTGATGTCCTCTTTTTTTAGGGTTCCGTACCCATTGGGTAAAACAGGCACCCTATTACAAAAGCTTCACTGTCCACCCGTCCGTTCGTCTGTTCGTCTGTCACCGGGCTGTATCGCATGAACCGTGATAGTTAGACAATTGCAATTTTCACATAACATTATGATGTATTTCTGTCGCCGCTATAACAACAAATACTAAAAAACAATAAAATAAATGTTTAAGGGGGCTCCCATACAGCAAACGTGTTTTTTTTGCCGTTTTTGTAGATAATGGTACGGAACCGTTCGTGCGTGAGTCCGACTCGCACTTGGCTGGTTTATTGGTTTTACTTTTCTCAGCTGTAATATATTTTTTTTATTCCAAAATAGGTATAGTTACCACACCAAGCATTACCACCTAACAAATGCATTTACAGACACTAAATTATCGGGTTACGAGGGACGAAATTGGGTATCTCTCTCATATATTATTGTCGTTAATATGACGTCCACATCAGATAATATTTCTGCATCCCGGCTGTCCTTGTGTCGGCGTCCTTTGTCAATAAAATGTATCGAACAGGATTGACGTCGCCGAACTACCTGGGTGGTCCGACCTGCATTACTGTGGTGCCAATAGTTTGTTCGCTTGTAGTAAGCTATCAAGAGTCCTTGTAGCGTTCACGACGACGACTACACAGTCGAATCGTTGTCGTTGTTGTAGAGAGTCGATATTATGACGGTAATAATAAAGCTGTTTGGTATTCAGACTTTATCCGCAGATATGGAGACACTCGGTGGCACTTTATTAATACTGTCATTATTTAGTTGGTTATCTTTAGTAGTTTTCTAAAACTTACACGTCATGTTGCGGGAAACATTTACCTACAGTCATTAATGGCCACCAGAAAGCTTTTTCTTTTTGTAGCCAAATAACGTCGGTGTATCTTCGCTTGACTCATTAAAATATTTGCGGAATAGTTTGTGTACTAACTGCGGCCTAAGCTGTGTGTCCGCGAAGGGTTGCCAGTAATTAGTAGTGATTATAGCGAAGCGTCGCTTTGATGCCGCCGACATATCGCGCCGGTCCCGCAGCCTGCGCGTGCGCCGTGTGGGATCCACATGCGGCCTATTTATTGCCTCCTGTGCGGACTCTACATTTCTATGCATTTTAGTTGCACATTATCAGCATTTTGCACATAATATATGTACCAATACAAGTTTAAAAGGTTTCTGATTAATAGGTACACTTAACTGGCTGTTGCGTAAGCTGCTTGAGTGCTTTTATGGTTCGGTTTTTTATTATGCATGGGCAAATAAAATCGTCGTAGCGGATGCGACCGGGCGAAGCTATTTTCACTCCCTGGAAACAAATAAATGTCAGAGGCCCTTGGACGGCTTAAAAACTTAATCATACCTAGAGGTTATAACAAACAACAAAATAATTTTATTTTTAAGCATATTATGTTATATATTCAATCAAGATCGTTTTAAAACAATGCAAAGCCCTTCTCACATTAGAACTTTTTCTGTTGTGGCTCATCCCCAGCCATAGATAAATCCCCAAACCTATAGCCAGAGAGGCCGTCATTAACGCCTGCCGTCAAGTCGCGAGCTCGCCTGCCAGTAGTTCAGACACATTTTAATATGATGAATGCGCCGGCGCAGCTCGTAACTTCAAAAACTGACTGTTTCACTTCAGCTGAAAGACTGTCGGTAGTGGGCAACGAACTAACTAAAGATTCTTAACAATAACCTCTCCATCTTCTTTAATAGCTCCACATTGTATTTACTTGTGCAGTCTGCCTTTAAAATTCTGTAGGTAGGTACACGACTTTGCTCTTTCCTATTTCCTGTATACATGGAATGCACAGGGGATATTTTAAATTTCAACTTACTTGCATTGCATTTAAGTTATGCGACATATTTCATTTAATCTTGTAATATTTGAGATTACCATTGAAATTTTGATTGCTTTAAAATATTTTTGCGATAGGTGTAATAGTTGGAACATTTTTCATGTGCTCTATTCACTTCTTTACTAGGTTGGTTCCAGCGCGTAGCATAAACTATCCGCTTGAAAGCTCTCACGGACAATTTCAATGAAACGTATAATTATTCTGACATTCACTTTTGTCGTAACTCGCATGTAGACTTTACAGCCATTATTGCGAACCACAGAAATATATAACGATCAATAAATAAACCTTTAGCCATCAACAAAGAGAAAGATGAATAAATGTTCTGACAAAGGAGATATAGGGAAGAAATATGCGTTACCTATTTTGTAGCTTGGGCCGTAGACGGAGAGCCTGAATCCTAACGAACTCTTACGACGCTGTCCTGACTCGCAGCTGCCGGTAGTGGTGCCGTCGGAACAAAAACTGAGGTATTTAGCTCTTATACTAGACGATACATGATTTATTGACGTTCATGTAATGGAAAATTATATTATTGATCGTCCGCTTTGTTTATTTTACGGCACGACCACCAACAAGATGAGGAGAAAAAATGCCTTTCACAGGTTGTTCGACGTTCTTTGAAATGAAGTCGCCTTGAACTCTTACTGATAAGAAGCGCCAAATTCGTCTTCCCTCAAATGTTTTGTCAGTACAATTTTGTAGCACTTTGGCATCCCTTGTCATACTATTAGTTCTTGATTACGTAATAGTTTATGGAGTCCAGCCTAGTTACAAGCGCTGCATCCAATTTGTATGATAGCAGGCTGGCGCGCTCGTCCGTCCCGTCGACGCTATCTACTCCGGTGCGTTACCAATTTAGCATCCTGCGCTAATTTTCCCGCAAAAAGCCGCCGTCGAACCCGAGCGGCGGCCATAGCGTCCGTTGCTGGCATAATTGCACAATCGGGATCCAGATAATTGCTTCTCGGAAGGAGAGGTAAACGGTTAAGGTGCCTGGGTCCCTCGTCTCGGCCAGAGGAAGCGCCTTATCGTGAGGCATGTGGGGTCAAATTGCAATGTCTTTGTAAGTTCTCGGCGCGGCGTTGGCTTGGGAACGTCGTCAAAGTCTGGAGATTACAGAGTTCGTGAATTTCTGAGTGAAGAGATCGTTGCCGAGTCCAAATAAACACCATTCAGGATGAAATTTTTCTTACCAGACAAGTTGTTTTCAGCTGTGAGGTACAACAGATCAACCACTAAAGAATTAATATTTTGCATGGCTATAGACAATTAGACACTAGCGAAGTACGGAAATAAATCTTGAAACTTATTTTGAATGCACTGAGGGAGTCACTTATACAAGTAATCCAGTAGCCTGTTTTAATAAAACTATGATAAAAACGTTGACATAGGTAATATGGCGTTGCGAGTGATTACCGGATGTATTAGATATAATGACTTCTAAAGAAGAATGCTTAGAAGCAGTCGGCATTCACTTTCAAAAGGTGCAAGCCACACCGCCACCGTCTCACATTCCTCTCCCATGCCCGCACTTACGCCGTTTCACCAAAATTAACACAGCATTTCGCATTTCTTTACCTTTTTGCGTCTTTAATTTCTGCGGTAATTGTGACCAGTTGTGAGGGATGTATCGATTGATAGCAGTGCCGTGCTCGGGTGTAGAGATTGTTAGGCCGCCTAAAGTCTCTAACATGACTTAACGACTGCTGTGACCGTGCCACTCAAATGTTATGCCACTAACGAAACAGTCACTATCTTAGTTTGTACGTTTGGCGATAGTTTATCATGCCTCAGTCCAACAGAGTGTCCAACAGATTTACTAGGCTGATGCCTACGAGCATTATTTGTTTGTAAGTTGATGATTTCCAGAATAGTTTCCAATCAAAAATAATAATTTCCCAAAATACACCTATTAATATTTCCTAAGGAATTCAGTGAAAATATTTGTATAATATTTATTTGAAGACATGATTGGTTATATTCCGCCGCGATAGGTTGTAAAATAAATCGATCGTAGATAAGCGACGGCGTGTGATCAATAAACTGTCAAAGCTACAATATCTTATTTATACTAGGGTTGGCACTGCCGTACACTTTACGTCTTCAATTAATAATATAATATATTCATTTAAGAATTTGTACTTTCACAATAGAACAGGCACTCTAAATAATCAACACAGAATGAATGGCTGTGAATGTTTATAATGCATAGAGCAGATATGATTGTAAAATAAATATGTAGAGTCCCCGTGGCAGCCCTGCCGGTAGAGTTATTACGAGCAATCTCAACCAGAATCTAGATAATTTAAATATATCGGCGCATTCCGCTCCCGCATACATAAAGTTAGACCGCAAGATTACTTGCTAGTTATTATAAACCTTTATGGACCCTCATTCGTCCTGCCATCATACTTGTGATGGTAGAGTCATGACTTCCTAGAGACAGATCGCTTCAATTAGACGGACGGAGGTAAGTAGTCGCTTGCGTGCATCTCCGCATTATACTCTATTGATTTAAATTAATAAACCCTTGTTTAAAATATTGCAATTATAGATGTAGCCTAAGCGGAGTTACTTGGCATAGGCAGAAATTGCGCCCTTAGTCTGTCTTCTATAAAATTGGGGACTGCCATAAAAGGTACTATTAGTAGTCTCTAGTGCCCGTAGAGTTAGTTTGAGGGGCTGATGAGGAGGATAATGTACAGTTTAGAATTGGTCATATGAATAATATGATATTTACGTTGAGTGAAATCACGTACCCATACCGTCTATATTTTTATCGCCTAAGTACTAATAGGTGATGCCAAAAATAGTTCATTGAGATGCCATGTAGGTACTTAGTTCTGAAAATTTGGATAGGCTATAAAGAGCCTCAACTTTTTGCCAACGCCCCGATGTTCCTGTGTAGTCAGTGCGACGCTGATACAATAAGGCTTTTTAGGTGTTACATCATCACCATACTTCCTCGTTCCCCAGAGCCTCCAAACGACAATAAGGCAAGTAATTAGGCTAACAAAGGCCCAGAGGCCGGACCGGCGCGGGCGCCCGCCCCTCCGCCCGAGCAGCCAATCGCAGCCGACACACACCCGGAAATCTACGGATTAAACCTTGCCAAATGAGTAAGCGAATCTGCATTACGTCAGTCGGCAAGAATCGAGTCTGTCTAGTTTCACCATCAGTGTAACAGACGGTTTAATTTTTAATCTCAGGTTATAAATACTATCGTGACGACCGTCGATTTACTTTGAAGATGTTTAGTGACCAGCTTTGAAACGTCATGCGATTGCCCTACGCTAGACACAGTGCCTTTCAAAACGAAACTATAAATTCGCTAATCAACCGTATAATAATTGTGGTGTGTTCGGGCCTTTTTACGTACCACGAGATCCAATAAAATTGGCGTGAATCACGAGTTTGTGAGTGGTATTTAGATGGCATCGATTCGAATGGCGTTGTTATTTCACTCGATCATCCGTTGCTTCATCGCTCATGGTAACTATATCGGGGAATGGAAAAGATGAAGCATCCAGTCTTTCTGCTTCTAATTCGCACAGAAGCGCTTAAATCAGATGCTTGAGTTCCTTTCCAATTAAAAACAACTTTATTAAAATGTGGCTATAACGATGTGATTTGAATAATCGAGCTATTTAAAATTTTTTAACGCGCATTTCGCCTACGGTTTAATTATGGTTGGCTAATTTATAACGGCTGATGGAGGTCATGACAGTAAAGTTCGTGGTAAAGTAGCAAAACACCCATTTCCACAGAAATAGATAAAGATAGGACGGCGTTGCTCGTTAGTTTATTGGCATTTCACATGTAGGTACCTACTTTCGGACATACCAAGGTATTGCTACTAAATGTAGGCACGAGCACCCCGCCTCGTTATAATATACCGTAGTAGATCCACTGTATGTGCCCATTTCCAATAGTTGGACAATTCTGGTACCGAGAAATAATAAACCAGAGAAGCTTTAGTCTGCTTAATTTTTGTACTTATCATAAACGTACGCAGTGGAGACTCAGCATTGGGATTTTTTGCAGAATCAATGGGTAAGAATAGGTTTGTGGTCCGGAATATGTACACATACTTTAATTTCTGGTAACGTGAGGACCCCGATCCAAAGTCATCCAGATGACAATTAAGAACCCCGACCTATTCGCCCACCGAATTAATGTATTGCCAACACTGATTTATTTCCCGGAAATTAAATAATCACTTTGCAATATTCATTTCCCTCGCGTGTTCCCACGCACAAATCGCGTCAGAGATCAGTATGCGGGGGAACGTCCCGTCTGCGGGCAGCCTTATTTATCCGCCATTTATCAAAAGTTGCCACTGCCGTGGATTAATTGCCGCCATTTCTAGATAGCTTGCTACTCGCTTCATACTTGCTGCTGCCGGCGGCCTCGGGCATCGCAACTAGGAAGTGAATAAGCGTATTCGTTGCAGTCTTATTTCAAGTTCTTCAAAGTTGCGCTTTATTCGTTTAATCAACTATAAAAGCTCCAGATTTGTGTCTTTAAATGTGCATACATTATTAGGTGTAAAATTTATAGGTTGTTAGTGTTTGAAACATCGATTTGATTTTACTCCAAAATTAAAAAGGATTATACTGACGCGGTGGCGGAGACTGTATGTAGGTCTCCAAATAATAAATGAAGTAAATTGTCTATGTTTAGAAGAATCCCAGACGATAATACCACTCATCTAATAGTTGTGGCCAGTCGTACTGTCTGACATTGAGGCTGCTTGAAAATTAATTATTCAGACACAACATTTAGTTTTGCAGTGAGCCTACTCTGTACGATCATATCTGCTTCCTGCGTCGTTCGTAACCTGCAGACCGCACTCCGAGCAGTGCTTGTGTGTGCGCTCATTACTGCAGAATACTGCATCATAGAGGATTATGCATAATTGCACGCCAGGCATGTAATATGCCTTTAATCCTGTTGTCATAAAAACAAGTATTAATGCACTAAGGCCAAGTGGGAACAATTTTAATGGCAAGCTATTAGTTGGTCGGCGTGTGAGTACCAGCTCGTGCAACTAATGAGGCGAGGAATAAGACGACTTTCGACTTTGTTCATTCTTCATTCAGTTGTGAAGGATTCTAAGTTTAATGTCGATTGTGATGTTAGATATTAGGTACACGTTTGTTGGCAAGTACAAAGCAAACGCATAATAGCGACATGCTAAAACAGAATCCTGGCATTGCAAAATGTATTATCAGGTTCAAGAAGACAATAGCGACGTGTTGTTTAATCACAATCTCGGTGGAGAGTCCGACAGGTCCAAGACATGAAGCTGCGTGCACTTGTGCCGGTCTGAACAGCCACAGGTTAGATTCAGAGGTTCATCTTGGATGTTCTTCACTTTGAACTCTGAAAATCTTATGATAATGCCGAACAGAATTGCCGCCTCGATAACAGGCTGCCAGAATACTCTCCGGTATGCCGTGAGTAGCTTTACTGGTGGATCAATGCAGCGCTATCTTCCGAAATGATTGCACCCCCTTTTCTTAGAGGCAATATAATCAGGATATGGTTATCCTGCTTAGCGTTTACGCAACTTGTAAGGTTTGCGCGACCAAAACATCCGCTCGGAATCACGCAAAACCCCCTCAACACGAACGCAAGCATGACGAACGTCAGCTTCATAAACATAATTTAAGTACCTATAAGAAAAGTGTAGGAGTTTTGGCGGGAATGCGATAGTGAGACGTTGTTGCGTGTCACTTCCCATTTTTTCTAAAACTCCCAGGAAGTTTCAGTAAAGCATCCACCACTTTACTCGTCTTTGACTATGTAAATAATTGACTTGATTACTTGACCACGAGGATTGCTTTAACTTTCCTATTGTGATAATAAAAAACTTAAATATTTTAATACTTGACACTGGCTAAATGCACAAACCGTGCGAAATCATAACTAAAAGAAAAAAATGAGAAGTTTAAAATGCACCTTACCCTTCTGCCGAGTTCTGCCTTCCATAGCTTGTTGTGCCTTGTCGCCGTTCATTATCGCCAACATTACACGCAGTGCCGGCCCTCATATTAATAACTGTTCATTTCCTATGCAGTACTGCGGTACAACACTGTAATGTGTTGTAGAATGTAGATCCCTGAAGAGATACCGGCTATCTCGATCGGGTCACGGACGCGTTTAGGATGTTGCCGGAAGTAATACTATTAACTTTAACTTTGGCTATAAGTTTTATCACGATCTAAAATAAAGCTTGTAGGTGCCGACATGCAAAAGCTGTATCGTTATGGAAATGAGATGGTGAAGGTATCTCATGACCGTGATAGTTAGTTTGAAGTTTTCACAGATGATGTATTTCTGTTGCCGCTATATCAATAAATACTAAAAACTGGAATAAACGTGATTTTTTTGCTGTTTTTCTAAATAATGCTACGGAACCCTTCGTGCGTGAGTCCTACTCGCACTTGGCTGGTTTTTGTATGTTCATCAAAGACACGCACAAATTATTTATCTTCTAATTGTGAATTTCCATAAAGATCCTTCGTTATTTTGTCTCTTGTAACCCGAGCCGACGCCGCCTCGCCGTCCAGAGGTAACCCGGCGTGACAGCGCGGCTCCGGTTACCGGGCGGGTCGGGTTACCGGCGCGCTCGCGGGTCGCCGGCGACACCGGTGAGTATGAGTATGAGCGACGGCGGCGGGCGCGGAGATGGTGACTGGTATTTATTATGGAAATTTCACTTATTTATTTATCTATTTCGTAATTATTTTGGAACCAAAATTATAAGGTATGTTTTTTTAATATTATTATGTCCGAGGGATGAGACGAACAGGTCTGAGTCTGACAGATGCGCCACGTCTCTCATAACTATTGAATGGCTACTATATTAGTGGCTCTATCTTTATGATGTATACTTACTCACATATTGTTCAAACATACTCGCGTAACTTGTAGTAATTTTTCTGTATTAGGCAATGAACAACGGTACAATACAATACCAGCTCGCTGTACGAGTACGGGTTACCCGTTGTAGTAACTAACATAATTTAGCTTCGTGCATTACTTTTACCAAGAAATCGTTTTAGGCTTTCTTCTGTATATTTATGGAACATAATCATGCCAAATCCAAATTCAAAGTAGAATTTTTATAACATTTCAATAGAGTCCATTATTATCATTACATTATTTAAATTGCGTTTGACTTATCACAGTTGTTCTATGTGAGCCGGATGTACGTTTGGATGACTTATTTCATGGGTCGCAGGGCGTTCGCCGCGGGGGCCACGGGCGCCGGCGCCGGTCCCGGCGCGCATCTGTTATCAGCCTATAATCACCTCGTAATCGCCTCCACTAGACCTTTTACGACAGCCACCGGGTTCCTGCGCTCTCAGGAATCAGATCAGGGCGCGCTCGTATGTAGCGATATTTACGACTTCAAACTGTTCATGGGCATTCCTCTGATTGAGATTGCAGAGATACCTAAGGCTCTTTGATTAATGGCCTAGTAGATTAATGACAGCTCTCGCGAAACGTTGCCGGTTTATCAAATGTAATGGGTCGTTAAATATCGAACGAGGTGCTAAATCAATTCTTAACAGTCTTCAAGTGAGCCGAGTGAGTGTAATACAATGGCATCGACAATGGCCGATCGGAAGCGCGGCCACAGTGTAGGCGGTAGTGAGTGCGCACTCGCGGCCGTTGCGCGCCTTGCGCCTGCGCCGCCGTGGGAGCGCTGTAATTTTACTTTTATCTCGAGCTTTTTACCGCAAAAAGCTCGGAGCAGGTTGTGGCGGTGCGCCTGCGCGGCGATCGGCAGTGCGCGCCGGTTGCTCGCTCTCGTCCGACGTCTGCGCAAGCGCGTGTCTCACGCCGCTGCCGCCCTATTGGCCGATTCAAAAACCGAACCGCCGAATTGTATCGCGAGTGTTCATGCGACACGTGCGAGTGTGTGCAGTTTTCCCGGAAGGATGTGTGTGTATGTGCAGTGGTCGCCAGTGAGTGGAACACGGGGATGTGCCTTGTACTCGTTCAAATGAGGGTGCAGCAGGGCTGCGCTGGCGGCGCGGGCGGCTCGCGGCGCTCCTGCAGCGGATGACGAGATATATCTTGGTGCGTTGACCGGGAGCAGTTCGACGCCCCACGACTATTTGTGTTGCGAACGGTAACTATCCGATCACAATTATTTACCAATACGCGTCGCATGCGCAGCCACCGACGGTTCAAGGCCGACGGATCGCCGAAAGTGATTCAATCGACGGCCACCTTTATTCATGTATTCGTCTCGAGTCCAAAGTGAAGTCGCATCGCATCACAAGCGCGATACCAACCTCCCGTCGAAGAATCCACTCGTCAAACCTGACTGACGCGCGAGTGTGATCCGATCAGAGGAAGGGCTCTGGGAACAAGGGTGGTTCACCTTGCCATGTCAACTTAAAGACATGTCACGTTACGTGGTATACTCGTAGAATTATGTTGTGACGAATAAATCACATTAGTTTTATAGCTTCTCAACTAATATTAAGATCCAATTTGAATTTCAATGTCATTCAAAAGATACACGCCTCGCAAGTCTTCTCATGTACTACAATTCCTCGGTAAACATCTACAAAAATTCTCCACAGTACTACAAGAGTCCGTAAGCCGTAAGCTTATTCAATTCTTATTGCCGTACATTACATTCCGGCGATTCCCCATCATTCAAGGCGCAAGTTCCACGCGGTGCAGTGCATACAGTGCCCGTACACAGTACGCATGGCAGCACACTTGTAATGCTAGTAGTACCGATAAACACCTCAACAATCCCAGCGAGGAACGAATGTCTTCCACGTGCGCGCTGAATGCCAAGCGCGGCCTAATGGTTTGCAGCTCGTATGTTACAGCCTAGGTTTATTGTTTCTGGGAACAAGGCTGCCTTGTTTAATATGGGTAACGGTATATGCATATTGATTCCAGCACGGGTACGAAGGAGTATCTAAGTATCTATTGTTCGTTCAGAGGATTATTAGAATGTCTTTATATTCTTTATCTTTCGTGTCGCTGTTTAAACAGGGACCGATTAATTAAAGCTCAGTTTAGGGAGGCTTTAAAGCTAGGACCCCAGACGACTAGAACCTTGGGATTTTGACAGGTTTCCGGTCAATTAAAGCTGCAGCTTTTTGATGATGCAATCTTTTACAAACTATTATTACGAGAAGTCAATTAAAGTTTTCCTTATCAACCCGGAAAAACAATAACCCGGAAGAAGTTCAGAGCCGGTTCAGTACCCAGTCTACTGAGGCGTTTACCAGCACATGTTGTTGGCAGAGCTCATAACTCATCCAAACACGCTGCAGGTGCCACTCCCCTAGTGATTAATGCCTCTAAACGCCCGTGGGTGGCGTGCCGGCTCTAAATACTCTGCAGCCGTTATAAAATAACAAATAAATAGCTCTCTTACTCGGCAGTTCATTTAAGAAAGATTTGAACACGGAAGACATCGTCAGCGACTTCTCCGTACCACTCCGGAGCACACCTCAGCAGACAGGGCTCATAAGTCATCCTAGCACGAGCACTGGCCACTCCCCTTCCGTTACTCTGCTGAATGCCTCCAGCGCCCGTGGGTGGTGTAGCTCTTAATAACCCTGCTAATAGAATAGAGGCAATGCCCTGGTCGGGAGTCATTAGAGAACAAATACCTGATACATCTGTTAATGACGACTTCATTTGTTTAATGAAGCGAAACAAGAATACAAAGATGATTGTAAAGTGATGCGATAGGACACGTCAATTTCTTACAGAGGACGCACACACTCGGCTAGTAGTTCTGCTTATCGATTTATAGAACAGTGGAATGTTGACTTGAATGTACAGTACAGTAGAGTGGTTGTAGTAGGAAACAGTAGTACTTAGTACTTAAAGATACATTTAAGAATTGCACTATTCTCAAGTTACATACACTAAATATACCAAAAATAACTAACTTTCAAATTTGATAGAATAGAATATAAGTTATCTAATATAGTAGAAGATTTATAGAACATAATATATAGAAAACTACACTTATTGTATAAATACTAGCTGCGCCTCGCGGTTGTTACCCGCTGTTTTTTTAATAAAAAGCAGCCTATGTGTTAATCCAGGGTAGTAGCTAGCGTGAAGAACTAAGAAACACACAAACACACAATCTTGCACATTTATTAAGTAAGATAAGATGATTATTTCCTTTACGGTACATTGTAATAAATAGCTTCCTTCAAATTGTGCGAATTTACAGTACTGAAAGGTTTCCTTATAGGGATTAGCGGCTCAATCCTAGTATCGCTAGTGTGATGGGTTCGGATGAGGAACACTACGTTTACCATTAGAGCTGTACGATCGGTAATCAGTATTCCATGATGATCGGTAATCATCAGCCTACGAGCAGTGATCAGCCGCGATCAGGAACGGGCAGCGCCTGGCGCAGGTAGGGAAGCGCCTCCGTTGATTACAGGCGGTCGACTGCCTAGTTAATGCAGTTTTTGTAGCCCCGAGATAGTGAAAAAAGTTTGCTATGGTGGCACTGGTCAATCGGAGATTGATAAACCGATCGCGCGGGAGCCGGTGGCGCCGTCTAATACTAGAGGATTTAAAACAATGTCGGCAGCTGTGGCGTTTATCAGCGTTTAATGGAAAAATGTTAGAGTAGAACAGATTTACAGTAAAACTTACCGTACCTATCACCAAAAAGTTTTTCAGCAGCTTCGTAATTGGAGTTGGAACTAGTTTTAGCAAATTTTTAAGGAACAAAATCTTACCTACAGCATTTTGAATTCTTGACCCATTTAGGGCTTGGGTGAGAGGGTACGGCTTTTATGCAGCTGCATTAAAGCCGTTGAAATCTTGTCTTGTGCTTGTGGGTCCAAATTTTCTTGACTGTTTTACATTTCTATATTATGTTGCTGTTTAATGTCTAGCTATTCTAACATATCTAGTGTTAGCTAAGCTTTTTTCAAGAATACCTTGTTGAATGTTATTTTATATAGTCTTTGATAGAATTAATACGATCGGTGCACGCTCCATCGCTTCCTAACGTACCATCCAAATGCGTCGGTTCCAATCATGAAGCAGTTATTGAACTAAAGGCATTTTCTCCGTTCAGTTGTAATTGGGCAGTAACTCGCGTTGTTTCCTATCGACCGGAACTAATGCTAACGTTTACAAATCACTGTTGTCCGTATGGAGGTATCAAAGCTCGCTGCACATGAACAAGTCTGTCAGCCCGAATTACTACACGTCACATTTGTCCGATGGACTTTTCATGTTCTCGATTAGGAGTTAATTCTAAAGATTATATTTAATTGGGGTCATGTTTTAAAAGATCAGGTAACTGCACTATACCTATGTATAGAGTTCACAAAACCGGTGAAAGTCCATCGAAAAAATAATGTGTAAGAACGAGCTTTCGCTTCGTTTCGAAGTTGTATTTCTAGATTATTTTAGGTTGGGCTTCAATATAATATTATAAACAGGAAAGATTTGTTTGTTTGTTTGCATTGAATAGGCTCCGAAACTGCTGAATTGATTTGAAAAATCATTTCACTGTTGGGAAGCTACACTATCCCCGGGTGACATAGGCTACTTTTTATACCGTAAAAATTAACGGTGCCCCCGATAGTAGTTAAAGCGAGTGAAACCGCGAGGCGTTTCTAGTATTAAGTATTACATTATAGTGCCATGCGCTATTTTAAGTGGCTTCATTTCAAGTCAAGCCGATCCGACAGGCAGTTCTGATCGTGTGTACAGAGCTTTACCTACAGATTTACGAATCAAAAATGCCAGCTTACATAACCGGTCATAGATGCGTGGAACTCTTGATTTCTACATCTTGCAATACACCTATGCATAAAATGGTCTACCCCTGATGATTTTTTGCTTGTACAAAAACAGTTTTGTCATATAACAACTAACATTTACCGGAATGTTTCTAATAAGGACGTCTTCATCACGATGTTATAAGGTCATTTCAATTAAGCTCCAAAGAGTCGTCGCGTCGACTGCGCCTGCGCAATTGTGAAATTCGTAAAGCTTCCCATCGGCTGATTGGGCAGCAGCTTTGTGATGATAATAATTGCTTGCCAATCACAGTGAAGTGGATAATTGCTTTATTCGATTTGTGCAAATTAATCGCGCCTTTTCTTATTATATTGACTAAATTTCATCGTGAATTTGTGCTTTTATTGATAAAATCCATTGTTTCTTTGTAGCTTCGGCTAGACGTATATCTTTTAATTTTAAAGATAACAGTGGGTCTGTAGGCTTTTTGATTAATTTTATAATCACGTTTTCACAATAATTTTCAGATAATTCGGTTTGGAGTACGACTATGACTGCCTATTTGTTTGTTTGTTTGAGTCTCTATAGATCTTGCTGCGTGGGTACAGTGTCATTTTTTTATATCTCTATTAATATTTTTTCTATTTTTAATAGACACAAAATTTAAAAGACATTTTCATCTGTTAAAATGTGTCCAAGCTAGGGTTGTTGTGTAATATAATGGGTGACGTCACAAGGAAAGGTGCAAGGTCGGCGCACGCGCAGGTGTCCCGAGCCTGACGCGCGCCTACGAGTTACGAACTTTGTAGCTTGGATGGAGGAGTATGTAGTCACATAATAAAAAAATAAAGTCTTCAGAAAGAATCATGACTGTATGTATATCACTAATAACATAATATACATTATAAACTGCCTCAGTTTATAGTTCTAGTGGATTAAAATTTGTGTACACAAGCTTAAACCTATCTACTGGTTTCCAAACATGCACGAAAGTCTTATTTTACAACTTATAATTCTCCAATTATCGGCAGTTTTGTCCAAATTTCTGCTGAAGTAGGTAATTGAATCACTTATGCCTGATTTCTGAACCCCTAGTTAAGTTTTACCAGCCGATAAGTGTATTGCTGTCTTTGTCATTTGTTTAGTGCCAGATAGAGACAACTATATGCTTATCGGTTGGTCAAAGTTAACTGAGGGTGCAGAAACCGTGCATTAGTCAGAGCTCTACATATATTTATTTTGTACAGGTCGTGACCAGTTTTTGTACAAACCATAAATTAGACATGCCGGGAATTCGCTGCGTAGTAGTTATACCGACCAGAAATCACACGCTTATGCAGAAAATTGAAAAAAAAAACAAGAAGGTTGCAATTTTTAATGACGGTTGGGTACTTGAATGTTTTCCTTCAACAACGGAACACAGGTCATGATGCCACATCCTGACTTGCCATCTTGTTTGCTGACACACGCCGCTAATGCGTCGACAAACGAACTTTGAGCCGGCCACAGCCCGCGGTCCTGTCCAGCCACTCGCCCTGTTTGCGCAGCGCACGTACTCGTACTATTGACTCTCCCGCTCTCGGTGACCAACCAGCCGGAAAGACTTGTGGCGTAATTGGATGAGAACTTCATTTGTTTATTTTGGTATTTAAATAGGCCTGGGCTTGAACGCTTTCTCGTTTCGTTTTAATTTCAATTGTTTGGTTTTAGGATTAAGGATCTAGTTGTCTACGTTAGGATATACGTCAACATGGGACTAGTGATGACTAGTCGAAATGTGTTTTGTTTTCGTTATTGAAATTTGAATTCTGCCACCAGATAGGACGCACGATAGTGTAAGGGCTTGTGAATAAAACGTAAGACGTTCGCCATATTAATTGTTTATTTCTATTTCTTTCTATCCTATCACATTTGTTTTATCTATCTCTGTCATTCTGTTTCATCTTTACTTCCTCTTTCATTCATGCTATATTTTAAATCTATACATCTCTTTCACACAGTTTCCTTACGTTCCACTTCTTCGTTTTATCCGTTTACTCTTCTAACTCGTTCAATATACAATTTTCCTTCTCATTCTTACATCGTCTTCTAGCCTAATCGCTATGTTTAAGTTTAATGCTTACATGCCCTTTGAAATTTACAATTGTATGACTGAAGGGAACTACAATTGTAGATTTCACTAATGCTTACATGTTCTTTTGGTACTTACAGTTTTAAACAATATTGGTTATTTACTTAAGCTTACAATAGGTATATATTACTTCCCAAAAAATAATAAAAACTGAATGTAATCTACTTTCATACTCTCAAAGTTACTTAGGTATTTTTACAATAATTATGCTGTTACTACTTTTATTGAACTTACTTACATAATTACATTTATTAGGTAGGTATGTACTACAACGTTTTGCTTTTATTTATTACAATCTTGTTCTTACTTTACAAATTGTTTTACTTATTAAGTCTTTACCTGTATGAACTTATTTAATATTAAATGTCAGAAAGCTAGCTTTACATTGTGATCTTTTGATTGTAATAAAGTTTATTCCTAATTAACAATTTATTTGTTTTATTTTATGTTCCATAATATTTTATCATTTAAATTTTACTAGTTTTCGATCAATTTTTGTTTTCTTATACTTTGATAACAATGTTAGCCTGTAGGTAGGATTTTAACTTAAGATTATAAAGAATATTAACTATACCTATTTTCTGAAACTGCTTCTTAGTGTGAAAAATAAATTATACTATAGGTACTATTTTACTATTGAACCTTAATTTACTTGACTTTAAACTAAGATTACTTACATTAATTAATTATATAATGATATTTAGTATGTTTTAATTGTTTACATAGAATGCTTACCATGAATATGAGTGGGCTTTGCAATTCTTATTAAACCTTAATAAATGGTTTTAAACTTATGTTTTAAAACTAACTTATTTTACTTACATATTAATAACTTTACCTATGAGTGTCCATAAATGACATAGCCAAAATATAAAGAAATAGTTAATAATATTGTTTATAGTTGGGTAATTTAATTACACGTCCTTTTTGGGTTGTGTAGTATCTTCTGTCTTGGTTTGGAGTGTTATCGCTGTTATCATCATTATTATCATCTGGTTGGTTGTTACTATCATTATCCATGGGGTCATCTTCTTGATCACTACATACTTGATTGTAATGGTTATCTGAAATTGCTGGAAAAGAATCTAATTTGTGAGGTGACATTATTGGTTTCAAAAATTGTACATGTACTATTTTCTTCACTGTTGGCTTGTTAACATCTTGAATCTCGTAACAAACCGAACCAACTTTTCTTATTATTTTAAATGGACCTTTATATCTTGGGGTTAGTTTTGTGTCTGTTGGTTTGTGCCAATCATATAAAACATAATCATCTGCTTGAAATGTGTCTTGAATTCGTCTTAAATCAAATCTGGCTTTATTATACTCATGTACTTCGTTGATATTTAGTAATGCTTGTTTTCTTGCTTCTGATAAAAAATCTAGTTGATGGCTTCGTTCCATATCTTCAATAATTGTTCCAAACTTTATTTCATTGGGTGGTATTCTTGGTTGAAATCCAAATAATAGATAAAAGGGTGAATACTTTGTTGTCTTCTGCACTGAAGTGTTTATAGCTAACACTGCTTTTGGTAATAATTTGTCCCATTCTTGTTTGTTTTCTAATGCATACTTTGTAAGTGTTGACATTATTGTTGCATTTGCCCTTTCGACTAATCCATTGCTTTGCGGTGTGTATGGTGTTGTTGTTATACTTTCAATACCATACTTTGAGAAAAAGTTCTGTGTTACTTGACTTGTAAAACATGGAGCACTATCTGATATGTATGTCAAAGGTGGACCATACACATAAATTATATCATTTTCAATAGTCTCAATAACATCTTGTGCTGAGAGAGAACATGTTGGCTTTGCAAATATATATCTTGTGGCATGATCTATGTGTACAAGTATGTATGTATTTCCTGACGTTGTTTGTGGTAATGCTACTATGTGGTCTGATGATATTACTTGCATTGGAGTTTCTGGTATTGGTCGTTGTCCCATTTCACCATATGCAAATTTTGTACGTCTATTTATCTTTGCACAAGTTATACATGCCTTTGTATAACTTTTTATGTCTTGTCTCATTGTTTTCCACCAGTATTTACTTTTAACTTTGTTTAATGTTGTTTCATATTCTAAATGTCCATTTTCATCATGTGCTATTTTAATTATACTTGATCGTAAGCTTTGTGGGACTACAATTTTTTCTTCATTTTGCAACTGTCCTTTGTTTATATGTATCAATATATTGTCTTGCATTTTGAATGATTCATTGATCTGCTTCAAGTGCTGTGAATTTGGTTCTTGTTGTAATTTTTTACATATTTGCTGAACAAATGGGTCTTTGCTTTGAGCTAGTTTCAACTTTTCTGTATTGCTACTTATTACCATAAGACATACTTCATTTAATGGGTACCTTGATAGATGGTCTGCTATCTGATTTTGACTTCCTGGTCTGTGTATAGGTGTAAACTCAAATGGAGCTAAATCTATGACATATCTTGCGAATTTTCTGTTAAACTTTGCTTTGTTTATTATATATGCTGTTGAGTAACTATCTGTTATTAATGTGAACTTGTTACCAAGTAAATACATTCTGAACTTGTGAACGATTGCCCAATGTACCGCTGTTACTTCTAGTTCATTTATGTGGTATCGGTTTTCCGCATCTTTTAAACTTCTGCTTGCATATTCTATGACCTTCTTCTCACCGTCTTGTATTTGTAATAAACATGCACCCAAACCTTTATGACTGCTGTCTGTCTCAACAATTGTTTCTGAATCTTGTTGAAAATTTGACAAAATTGGTGTAGATGTTATACATTTTTTTAAACTATTGAATGACTGTAACTGTTCAGTTGTGAGTTCTATTTTCTTATTTTTACCTTCTTGTTTACATTTATTCATTTTTGACTTGTCCTTTTTCAAAATGTTTTGTAATGGCTTTGCTATAGAAGCATAGTTTTTAATGTACTTTCTGAAAGTTCCTGAAAATCCTAAAAATGAACGTACTTCTGACAATGTTTTCAATGTTTCATACTGTTTAACTGCTACTGTACGCTTTGGATCAGTGCGTTCTTGTTGAAATCCAATTAATCTTCCAAATAATGGTATTTCTGTGTCGATGAATGTACATTTTTCTTTGTTTAATTTAATTTTTTTCTCTCTTGTTAAATCAAATATTTTTTTCAATATTATCAATAATTTGTCGATGGAGTCTGCTCCTCCAGAAATATCATCGAAATATACTCTTACACCTTCATTATATAGGTTACCATAGGTGGTGTTTACAACTTTTGACATGATTGCTGGTCCTCCGACTAAACCAAACATTACTCTCAGAAATTCTATATGATAATCTTGTGTTATAACTGCAGTCTTGAAAACATCTTCTTGTTTTATACATATGTTGTGATATGCATGATAAATATCTAATTTAAACTTCAATTTAAATTGTGATATTGTTTGTATGATATCGTCCATTCTTTCTATAGGTTGAATATCCAAAATGGTAATCGGGTTTATTGTCTTTGAGTAGTCTACTACTGGTCTGTATGGAGTAGTTTCATGGAACGGTTGTTGTACTACAAACATTGGTGCTGCATATGGGGAACTTGATAATTGACATATTTTCTGTTCTAACCATTTTTCAACTGTTTCTTTCAAATATTGACGTTCTGGTTGTGGTAATCTATATGGTTTACAACTTATTGGTTTGTCATGTTTCAATTTTATTTCCAACTCAAAATCTGGAAATTTACCTATATCATTTTCATCATTTTTGAAAATATCTTGATATTCTGTGACTAATTGTTCTACTTTTCTTATGTCATTTTCATTAATTGTTGGTGCAATTACTTTCTCTCTGATACAACATGAAACTGATTTTCCTGTTCTTATTATGCTTGGGAAATATTCTGTATGTGTCGGTGTAATTATGCATATTTTACCATCGGGTTCATGTATAATGCGAGCATATACTGCTAATTGCCAATCTTTTCCTAAGATCATTGGTACCGGTAGGTTTTCACATATTGCTACTTGTGGCATAATATAATCTATTTTTCCTATCTGCAATCTTGCTGACATCCATCCTAATGGAGTTAAATCATTTCCTGCAACTTTATAATTTCCTTTTTGCCATGGGTATACTTGTGTATCATCTGGTAATATACTTTTATCAATAATTGTGATCACTGAGCCTGAATCTGGTAGTCCCTGAACTTCCATTGTTTCATTTATTGTTACTGGAATCAATGTTACGTTTGGTATCTCTGGTTGTATGCAATGAACTTGATTTTTACTACTGTTATCTCTATTTTCAAAGTTTGCTGAAGGTTTGTTGCATGTATTTTTGCCTTCCTTGCCGAATTCTACTTGCTTTTGATCGCTTCTTATATTGTTTGTTGATGTTGAAGCTGTGAGTTGCACTTTGCAATTATATGAAACATGGCCTTTTTGTTTGCAACGATAACATGTTTGTTCTTGTTCGTTATGTTTCTCTGGGTTAAATTTTGGAATAAATCTACTACAATATGTACTTTGTTTCTCTTGTGAGTTATTATTCTTGACATTGTCACTTACTTGTCTGTTGTTGCTCGTGATGAATGATACTTTCCTGATCTGATCTAGTGCTGACGCATGATTGAGTAGCTGGTCTACTGACTTACAGCAGTGCGTTGCCAATGGAACGGCCCATTGTCGATCTATAATGCCTTCTAAAATAAGGGAAACTTTATCTTGTTCTGGAATCATAGTTGGCGACTTTTCAAACAGTGCATTTTTATTATAAATATATTCAGACAAGGTTTGTTGCATGTTTATCCTGTCCGCAGCGCCATGTAAGGGCTTGTGAATAAAACGTAAGACGTTCGCCATATTAATTGTTTATTTCTATTTCTTTCTATCCTATCACATTTGTTTTATCTATCTCTGTCATTCTGTTTCATCTTTACTTCCTCTTTCATTCATGCTATATTTTAAATCTATACATCTCTTTCACACAGTTTCCTTACGTTCCACTTCTTCGTTTTATCCGTTTACTCTTCTAACTCGTTCAATATACAATTTTCCTTCTCATTCTTACATCGTCTTCTAGCCTAATCGCTATGTTTAAGTTTAATGCTTACAATAGAATCGTTGTCAAACGCCTAATGTATTAATAATGCTTGACGATGACATACAATTCGACACTACCTATCAATACAAAGTATTTATAGTTAAAATATTACAACAAATTAAATTAAGTAACAACATTATTGCCTTATCAACATTTCTGTACAAAAAGCTTCAAATCTTAAATGACTACGCATACCACTAGAGACCTCTACGAATGCTCTTTTTCGTAATTTGTTATGCCCTCATAATATTATAAGCTACCACAACTAAACACAGGTGAATTTTTCGTCTCGATAACTTTTGGGTTTGATTCTTTGGGAAATTTTTTATTCCGGCATTCCGTGTACTACAGTTCCCAGAATCAGCTAGGTTATGTTATTCAGTTTCTCAGCTGACTTCTCCGTCGCCTTCTTTTTGAGCAGCGGTTTCCTGCCGATCTTCTCTGCCTCGGTCACAGTGTCGGGCAACTCGCACTTGGCTGTCTCGGGCATAAGCAGTGTCAGCGCTCCAGACAGCAGAGACAGCACTCCGAATAGGAACGTTGGTAGGCCAGACCACACGGACATCTGGCAAAGGAATATATTAACATTTCGAAGAATCGAAGCGGGAAAGATTTAGCCAAACATTTTTTTTCTAACCCTACATTATTCAGAACCTGGGTTGAGTACTAGAGAAAACCTTCAACACGTACGTCTGTTGATCTGTATACTCACCAGAAGAGGTGTCTGCGGCGCCAGTAGCGAGCCGACGCGGCCGATAGCGGAACAAATGGCGTGCATGGAGTTACGCGTGTACGTGGGGAACAGCTCCGACGTATACATGTACACGATGTTGTACGAGAACGTCGCCAGCATCTCGAACGCCATGAACAGGGTCAGCCCGATCCACGCGTAGCCTGCAAGGGAGATAACTCAATTGATTAATACTTCAGAGTGAAGAAGAAAGAAGATAGAAGAAGAATAAACGCAATCACCTTGAATGGCTTCATGATACTACTGCAGGTTTGCTCACCTTTAGGTATGAAGGGTTGCGATATACAAAATAGACCACCGATACAGAATGAAAAAATTAACGGAAACTTTCTCTTGTACTTCGACAGCGCCACCCAGTAGAATACATTAGCTGGAATGTCCATGAGCATTAGCAGCGCAAAGTTGATGTACTTGTTCCCGTCGATGAAGACCGAGCTGATCATCATCCCGTAGTTGATCAGCGTGATGGTGAACCACCACACCATGCACACCAGAAACCTCTCCATCATAATCTTCGACTTGAAAGTCTTGAGCAGCACCTTCTTATCACTTAAATCATTCTTGGTCTCTTCATCGATGTAATCCAGCTTGTTAAGCATAGACTTGTCGATATTTACGTGGTTTCGTTTAGCTATTTTCTCTATTAGTTTGATAGCTTGGTCTCTCTTCCCCTTGCTGTAGAGCCACCGGATGCTTTCGTCCAAGAAGAATGAGTAGGTGACGATGAGAAGGGTAGGGGCGTAGATAACCCTGAGGAAGTGCCTCCAGTAGGGGACGGCCCAGGCGATGAAGGGCATGATGATGAGTCCGGCGGTGAAACAGTTCAGGAGGATCATTTGGAAGAGGACGGTGTGCTTCTTTGCAATGATTTCAATACCTGAAAAATAAAGAACTAGATCATCAAATTAACCCATCCAAATTGTAATTAATTTCAGGTTAGATTGATTACTATTTTGCGATGCATTCACTGACACTTTGTTTACAGGTTTCAATACTGACGTCTCCAAATTATTTATAGAACATTCTTGCCAACATTGTCAATTATATGCGTTAGTTATAACGTGAAAAGGATGATTTAAATAGAAACCTTCAAATTAATGAGATCGTAAGGTAACAGCTATGACAACTCGTAACATTTATCTGTCAGTCAAAACTTCGCATTGTGAAATGAACTGCGCTCGTCACCGTGAGAGCACGTTCCTTACTTAGCATGAACATGGGTGAGAGTGCGTCTCCGACGGCAGCCTCCAGTCCTTCCAGCACGATATAAGCCCAGAAAGAAGCAGCAAAGCTCTTCGTGAGGCCAAGAACAGCTCCCAGGGTGCCGGCGATCACGGCTGCCGTCTTCCGACCGAACCTAAAAGTTGGAAAGACTTTTGTGCAACACTGTCCATGTTAACCATAAGTGCTTTGCTAATCACATTCATCAATGTGGTTCACCAAACCATAATATAATGTAACACCAGCTACTAATTTACCGAGGAGTGCTGTTCCAACCTCGTCAGTGAGGGAGCCGTGACCAGCTGGTGGGTCTACGAATTAATTAAAACTGTCCACGATTGCGCAGCATCGCACAAAAAGCCGCACTAATTTAGTGCACTAATCATTCAAAGGCCTTCATTAGTGGTGTAGATACAACTTAATGATTAACTGGGTCTGGTGTGATCAACGGATAAGTTAAACTGAGTGATTAACGATTTATAGCGCTAATGACTTAATTCGCTTAAGGTTTTTGTTGATTTGTTCGTCTAGTGGATTTCAGGTTGCACGGGTGAATCTATTACAGGTTTTAACTTGAAGCACACTCCTATGAATTATCTGAGCCAGGTACACGGCCGAATAGTTGCACTTTTGTTGCTTTTATGCAGGGGGATTGTTTATTTGTCAGACTATCTTACCTGTTTTGGTCAGGACTAGGTCCACTTAATGGATTATGGCCTAATCCTCCTCACCCGTGAGACTCGTGCTCAGCAGTGGGGCGAAATGGGAAGTGATGATGATGACCTTTCTAAAATAAAGGTTGTATAATTGGGCAAACTCGAAATGGCTATACTTGGCTATCTTGGTAAGATACCTGATTCTTCTGGCTTCTTTGAAGACTAATTGTACTGACCTGTCGGAGATCTGCCCCTGGGCCAGCTGCCCCAGCATATTCCCGAAGCTGTGCACAGTGCCCACTAGTGCCAGCTTCCACTCCTCACCACCCAAGTTGAACTGAAAGCAAACGACATAATACTTACATTCAAATCTATAAGCTTATTATATACTGTATGTGCGATATTGAGTACTGGATTGACTGAGCAAACAAAGCTGCAATCGATTGCAGATTTTTTTTTCCATAATGCTTCGTTTTCTTTCGTGTCGGAACTTATAAAGATTGTACACTGCGATCTGCTGTTTTGTTAAAATGTAGTGGTATGAAACGTAAACGTAACGCACCGGACGTGCTTAGAATTATTACTGAGATTTATTATTTCAGTGCATCTCGGGGATGCGTTTGTCTTGTACCACGTGCATCGCCAAATTAATATAACATTTGAACAAAACATTTCTTGATCAAGTCTTTACTTTACCACTATACCCATAGAAAGCTACATAACTCAGGACATTATTAATATTTCTTATGAAAACACATGTAGAGTCAAGTGTTTCCGCTCGCCGGCTATACAGTATACATTCGCTAGAGTTCGCCTCCACTCCGCCTCTACCATAAACATTCTAACTACAAACTAGTTTGAAGTACCATTCAACTCGCAAGAACCGTGCTGCATCGGGCATACGCTTTTATGGAGGAAATGAAAACATCGTTAATGTTGTAACATGCTGTATGATTCTGTGCCTTGCAGCCTCGCGGGTGTCGAGGCGGCCGCTGGTATGCTGAGTACGGATCTATTGGCAGGGTATCGGTCTCTAGGGCCGCAGCAAAAACAGTGCTCCGAGGGAATTGATTCGTTCAGGTGGGATGCTAATGACATCTCTAGTCTCCACACTGTAGTTACTGCAATATAACGAGACAATACTACAAAATGTTACTTGGTACTAAGAAGGGAAGTAGTTATTTCGAAGTGTTTTGTATTAAATTATTCCGTGACACGATTTTCTTTGCAGGTGTGAGTTTCTATTTATTTGGAACAGAGATTTCACTTCCAATCAATCATTAACGTAGTCTTAACATTAATTAATTTGTTCTATTTATCCGAACACGGCATGACATTCGAGTTTGTAGATCGATAGTGGTACAGTACAATATAAATAGAGTGACCGCAAACTGGTGTGACGAGCGCACACGTGCACAAACATGCAAATGAGCCCCCGGGGCGCCCGCGGCGCATGCCGAGTCTAGGTCTGCCGGCCATTTAGGCATGTCCGTTATGGATTTAGGCGATATCGGCTTTTGTCTTGAGTAAAAAGTGGTCGAACAACTTCGATTTGACGAAAACATGTTGTAAGCGATGTTCCATCAGTGGCCTTATGCAGTGTAGGCCCTGCTTATTTTTTTATTTATTGCCTGTTACGAGCATTTTGTCCATGGTTTCACCTAAGCGATGGCTTGCAAGGAAGCTTGCTTGACTAGGAGACCTGCACAAACGAGTATCACACAGGGTAAAGTATGCAACCGAATTTGTTATTCAGAACCGTGGCAGTACCTCTGCGGGCGCGCTGCAACGCTAATGATATTAAAACCACGCCTGGTTGCAGTGCCGTTGGCAAGCCGACCAAGGCAGACATTGGTGCAACTCAAAATCATAAACATTTAACACCTGAGATCATCTTCCTTTCTGCAGTCTTCAATGAGACTCTACATGGCGTTTCATAACGGTGTGTTTTCGTAACTGCCACGAATTTCCTGGAGATAGCACCAAAGCATTTGACTACAGACATGGTACATGAAGGTTATTTGTGGGGGCGGAGTGCACCTACCTCCGCGACGAAGCTATCGGGCACTTGGTACACCCACTCTCGGCAGGCGACCAGCGCGCTGGCGTTGAAGCGGCTGCAGGTGGTGTCCAGCGGCGGGTGGTACTGCACCTCCTTCACGTCCTCCGTGCCCGTCACCCACGGTGCCAGGAACGGGGTGCTGTCGTTATCGCACGCGGGGACCTTGCATCTGCGGACAGGCAAGCAGTTAGGGAAGAGCCTAGTGCTGCACTTACTTGCGGCAGTACGACTCTTGTTTCTCGTTCTAGCAAACGATGTCTCGGTGCGAGAGAAAGGCAAAGCTAATGAAAATCTATGGAAAATGCGATTCCGTACCGGCAAGAAGCCAGAAATTCGTCAAAAGTTATCACTTCTCCTAGTTATCTTCGTATTGTAATGTTTCTCATATACGAGTGCATAATTTAATTAATACATTATTTAATATGTAGGTACAAGCCTTCATTTATGGTGGAAACACGTTTCAAGATAAGGAGCAAGTAACCGCGGAATAAGTATTTTGCAACTCAATTTATTGTAATTTGGAAAATACATGCGTTCTTAACTATATAGCCGCATTTCTCTGGCTAAAACTGTCACCACGATGCGATATTTCAACTCAAACAGCCTACATATCTCGGACACGTGCACTTAAAACCTCAACACTACATAAAAAGAAAAATATCGATACGCCATCATCACCAATGAAGTCTCTAACACTATGACTTCTCAGTTGTCATGCGACAGAAGTACCTTCAGTCCAGTACTGACCTGTAGCCCACGTCCTCGACTGCGAACACGTAGTTGACGTTGTACATGGAGTTGGTGGCGTAGACCAGGGACAGCATCATCATGGTGACCACCTGGTGTCTGCCGAAGGCGCCCAGCTTGCCCAAGACTTCGTCCAGATGGAAGGTCTTATCTTCACCGTTCAGCTCTGACATGATTCCCTTTTGAACAACGCCTTTCTAAACTGTTGTTGTATTTAGGCACTGGATGCTACTAACGTAGTTTCTTACATCAGTGAATTACTGTCCGGCAGTGGGTTATAAATATTTTCTGTGTTTCGTTCCTGTTTTAAGCGGTCGTCCCGAACTAGACAATTAGCATTATCAATCAATGTTTCCTGTTATTATGTTCATCACTCTCTAATTACTTCCACTATTCCTCCTGAAGTGTCGGCTCGGGTCCATTGCTCACTAATTAATGTTGTATGTCGGTCGCACATTACAATACTCGTATATTGCTAGTACTTTAGTTTAATGAACTAAGTAGAAACGTTGGCTCCTCACGGCCTGCTTTTGTTGAGTGTCATTTAATTAATATTCACGCTGAAAACCAATTTACCCTCCAGATTATCGTTTCAATGTCGTTATGTTGCGATAAAACAATGTTATTGTCTCCCGTGCTCTGAATGGAACAGTTTTATGCGTTTTATTTATTTGAAAATAACCAGTTTATCCTACTTTAAGACATTTGTTCAAAGTGTAATCTGACGGCAACAGCTGCCCCTAAATATGTCCGCGAGCTCACTGCGACAGGCAAACATTTTTCAACGTTAACACTTAAATATTTAATGTTGACTTACCCAATGATAAAAACTGAATATCTATGCCATTTCACATAATACTTATGCAAATTATAAAATGTACCTACTGAATTTAGTGTTGGTTAATTTGCATCAAAAACTTTTGAGACGAACGCGCGCTTCGTATCGTCTTATCACTGCATGATGTTGATATTTTTATGTGCCAAGATAGTTTGCGTTCTTAGTAAATTCTTGAGCGATTTGAAGTCACGATGATTTATCAGAACTTTCACTATTTTCCACTTTCATTTTCACTCGCATACATTCTATTACACATTGTAGACTACGCATTAACTTAACCAACGTCACTATTTAACGACAGATAAGTAATATTTAGGTATCGCCACCTGTTACACGATCTGTAATGCCAGCGCCGAGGCCTGAATGACCAGATCCAATCTGTTACTTAAGTGGAAGATTAGCATGAGAGTTTAGGTTGACACTCGTTCATTGCTAGATAGGTCGCTAGTGGGATGAAATGCTTTCAAACTCAATAATGTATCCTTGGTTAGTGAACGCTTGAAGCGCGTTGTAGCTGTACATTCGCCGATTTTGATAGAAAGTGTATATGAAAACTGTCAAAATTGGCGACTTTGATAGCGATAGCGCGGCTCTATACTTCAATTAAATTTTGATATCAATGTGTACTTGTGAATAAGACCTGTTTTTGTATCATTATGTGTAGGCACTAATGTAGACGAGTGTCGCAAGTCTCGCAACAGGCTAATGAAGATGTCCAGCTAGTGGTATTAGTAACTCTGCGGTCCAGCCGCCTTCATTAGTCAGATTGCGCCACTAATGCCTCGCTGATGGCGGCATGATTGATCTCTCGTAATGCGGACACTTCGTCATTAAGTCATAACTAATAGTGCAAGAGAATTATAACGGATTGATATTTTGGTTGGTCGATTTGTTCACTGAAATAAATTGCTTGTTCAATGAGTTTGTCTTATTATCTATATATATAAAAGCCAAAACTGACTGACTGATTGACTGACTGACTGACTGACTGACTGACTGACTGATCGATCAACGCACAGCCGAAACCGCTGGGTCTAGAACCATGAAATTTTGCACAAATATTCCTTATGTGACGTAGGCGAGCAATAAGAAAGGATTTTTGAAAATTCAACCCCTAAAGGGGTGAAAAGGGGTTACAAAGTTTGTATGGAGCAACGTGTTTTCTTAGTCCGATCAACTTCAAACTTGGCATTTATATTCTTTAAAAGATTTAATTAAACACGTATTTCATCGTTTTTGAATATTCAACCCCTAAATTGAGAATAAGGGGTTGCAACATATTTTCATCCGATTTAGTTCATAATTTAAATTTGGCTCAATTATGCCATAAGTGACATAGGAGTGCACTTCAATATGATTTTTAAATTCAACCCCTAAAGGGGTGAAAAGGGGTTGTAATGTTTGTGTGTCACAACGTGTTTTCTTTGTCTAATCTGCTTCAAACTTGGCTTTTACATTATTTAAAAGATTTATTTAAATATTTCATAGTTTTTTAATATTCAACCCCTAAAATAATAAAGAGGGGTTGCAAAATATTTTTCATCAGATTTTGTTCGAAACTGAAATTTTGCACAAATATTCCTTAAAAGACGTAGGTGTGCACTAAGTTTCTTTTTTTTTTAATTCAACCCCTAAGTGGGTGAAAAGGGGTTTCAAAGTTTGGATGGAACAACGTGTTTTATCGGTTTGATCAACTACAAACTTGGCATCTATATCCTTTAAAGATTTTAAACACGTGTTTTATCTGGTTTTAATAATGAACTAAATAAATGAATCCTAAATTGTAGGTAGAAAGTGGTAGATTTTGTAGAAAATGATTAATTTAAAGTAGGAAATGGTAGTTTTTAGTAGGAAATGGTAGATTATTGGTAATAATGGTAGATTTTTGGTAATAGTGGTAGATTTTGGAAGGAATTGTAGCTTTTGGTAGATAATAGTGAATTTGGAATTAAAATGGTAGATTTTGGTTAAAATGCTAATTATTGGTAGAAATGATAAATTTGGTAGCTTTTGATGAAAACGGTAAATTTTGGAAAAAAAGGAAGCTTTGGTTAAAAATGGTACTTTTTGGTAGAAAATGGTAGATTCTGATTGGAAATGGTAGGTTCTGGTAGGAAATGGTAGCTTTTGGTAGAAAATAATACATTTAGTAAGAAAATAATAGATTTAGAAACAAAATTTTAGATTGTGGTAGAAAATTTTAGATTTTAGTAGGTAGATAATGGTAGCTTATGGGTAGAACATGGTATTTTGGTAGAAAATGGTAGATTTTGTTAGGAAATGGTAAATTTTGTATGAAATGTTAGATTTTGGTATAAAATGCTAGATTTTTATATAAGATAGTAATTTTGATAGAAGATGGTGGATGTCGTACGAGCATGTTGGATATCGCATATCGGATGTCGATGTCGAACACGAGGTCATGGTCTATTTTTAGTTAAGTATTTGGAATTATGGTAAAATATATAGTCCGCGCGGACGAAGTCGCGGGCAACAGCTAGTATTATATAAAAGCAAGAACTGACTGACTGACTGACTGACTGATCGATCAACGCACAGCCGAAACCACTGGGTCTAGAACCATGAAATTGTGCACAAATATTCCTTATGTGACGTAGGCGAGCAATAAGAAAGGATTTTTGAAAATTCCACCCCTAAAGGGGTGAAAAGGGGTTACAAAGTTTGTATGGAGCAACGTGTTTTCTTGGTCCGATCAACTTCAAACTTGGCATTTATATTCTTTAAAACATTTAATTAAACACGTATTTCATCGTTTTCTAATATTGAACCCCTAAAGTGGGAAAAAGGGGCTAAACATATTTTCATCCGATTTAGTTCATAATTGAAATTTGGCTCAATTATGCCATAAAGTGGCATAGGAGTGCACTAAAATGTGGTGTTTAAAATTAAACCCCTAAAGGGGTGAAAAGGGGTTGTAATGTTTTTGTGTAACAATGAGTTTTCTTTGTCTGATCAGCTTCAAACTTGGCATTTATATTATTAAGATTTAATTAAACACGTGTTTCATCATTTTTTAATATTCAACCCCTAAAATAATAAAAGGGGTTGCAGAATATTTTTCATCAGATTTAGTTCAAAACTGAAATTTTGCACACATTCGTAGATGACACTAGGAGACGTAGGTGTGCACTAAGAACCTGACTATATATTTTTTTAATTTAACCCCTAAGTGGGTGAAAAGGGGTTGCAAAGTTTGGATGGAACAACGTGTTTTATTGGTTTGATCAATTTCAAACGTAGTATCTATGTTCTTTAAAAGGTAGGAAGTGGTAGATTTTGGTAGAAAATGATAAATTAAAGGTAGAAAATGGTCGATTTTTGGTAGGAAATGGTAGATTTTTGGTAATAATGGTAGATTTTGGAAGGAATGGTAGCTTTTGGTAGATATTAGTGAATTTGAAATTAAAATGGTAGATTATGGTAAAATGGTAGATTACGGTTAAAATGGTAGATTTAATTTAGGAAATGGTAGTTTTTTGTAGGAAATGGTAGAATCTGGTAGGAAATGGTAGCTTTTGGTAGAAAATAGCACATTTAGAAAGAAAATAATAGATTTACAAAAAAAATTTAGATTGTGGTAGAAAAATTTAGACTTTAGTAGAAAATGGTAGCTTTTGGTAGAACATGGTATTTTCGTAGAAAATGGGAGATTTTGGTAGGAAATGGTAGATTTTTGTATGAAATGTTAGATTTTGGTATAAAATGCCAGGTTTTTGTATAAAATGGTAATTTTGATAGAAGATGGTGGATGTCGTACGAGAATGTTGGATATCGCATATGCGGATATATCGCGGATGTCGATGTCGAACTCGAGGTCATGGTCTATTTTTAGTTATTTGGAATTATGGTAAAGTATATAGTCTGCGCGGATGAAGTCGCGGGCAACAGCTAGTATATATATAAAAGCCAAAACTGACTGACTGATTGACTGACTGACTGACTGACTGATCGATCAACGCACAGCCGAAACCACTGGGTCTAGAACCATGAAATTTTGCACAAATATTCCTTATGTGACGTAGGCGAGCAATAAGAAAGGATTTCTGAAAATTCAACCCCTAAAGGGGTGAAAAGGGGTTGCAAAGTTTGTATGGAGCAACGTGTTTTCTTGGTCCGATCAACTTCAAACTTGGCATTTATTTTCTTTAAAACATTTAACTAAACACGTGTTTCATCGTTTTCTAATATTCAACCCCTAAAGTGATAAAAAGGGGTTGCAAGATATTTTCATCAGATTTAGTTCAAATTGAAATTTGGCTCAATTATGCCATAAGTGACATAGGAGTGCACTAAAATGTGAATTTTAAAATTTAACCCCTAAGGGGTGAAAAGGGGTTGTATTGTTTGTGTGTAACAACGTGTTTTCTTTGTCTGATCAGCTTCAAACTTGACATTTACATTATTTAAAAGATTTATTTAAATACACTCATAGTTTTTTAACATTAAACCCCTTAAATGATAAAGAGGGGTTGCAAAATATTTTTCATCGGATTTAGTTCAAAACTGAAATTTTGTACAAATATTCCTTAAGAGACGTAGGTGTGCACTAAGAATATAATATTTTTTTAATTTAACCCCTAAGTGGGTGAAAAGGGGTTGCAAAGTTCGAATGGAACAACGTGTTTTATTGGTTTGATCAATTTTAAACATAGCATCTATGTTCTTTAAAAGGTAGGAAGTGGTAGGTTTTGGTAGAAAATGATAAATTAAAGGTAGGAAATGGTAGATTTTTGGTAGGAAATGGTAGGTTTTTGGTAATAATGGTAGATTTTGGTAGATATTCGTGAATTTGAAATTAAAATGGTAGTTTTTGGCTAAAATGGTAGATTATGTTAAAATGGTAGATTATTGTAAAATGGTAGATTACGGTTAAAATGTTAGATTTAATTTAGGAAATGGTAGTTTTTTGTAGGAAATTGTTGATTCTGGTAGGAAAAGCTAACTTTTGGTAGAAAATAGCACATTTAGAAAGAAAATAATAGATTAAGAAACAAAATTTTAGATAGAAGTTCTTAAACTTTCGCGAACTGAATACATGTTAATTAGTATTAAACGGGTCAAATTCGCGCGAAAGAGTGAAGGAGCACATCGCAGCAGTAAAGAACCGTCAGGTGAACGAGTCAGCCATAGCCGAGCACTTGCTTGATTCAGGACCAAACCATTGGATCGAATTACATGATCCGAAGATCCTTTCCACTGATCGTCATTTCTATCCTAGAATTGTTCGTGAAGCGATTGAAATCAAAAAGTACCGGAATTTCAATCGGGAAGATGGGTTTAGGTTGTCTGGTTCATGGAATCCAGTTATTAGCAAGTGTGTACGGCGCAACTTATGTTCAAGTGGGACTTCGGATACTGTTAGTGTTGTATGTCGTGATTATGTTTTGCAAGATCAAACGCGGGTAGTTGGAAACAACACCTGCCGCTCCGGACGGTGATACGCATTCACCAGTCTTCTCGTGACCACGGCCGATGTAACTCGGTCGAAACGGCGAGGTATGTCAAAATTATATATTTTGATATTAGTTTGTGCGCGAATTAGACCCGTTTAATACTTTTTAGATTGTGGTAGAAAATGGTAGTTTTTGGTAGCACATGGTATTTTGGTAGAAAATTGTAGATTTTGGTAGGCAATGGTAGATTTTTGTACGAAATGTTACATTTTGGTATAAAATGCCAGGTTTTTGTATAAAATGGTAATTTTGATAGAAGATGGTGGATGTCGTACCTACGAGAATGTTGGATATCGCATATCGGATGTCGATGTCGAACTCGAGGTCATGGTCTATTTTTAGTTATTTGGAATTATGGTAAAGTATACAGTCCGCGCGGACGAAGTCGCGGGCAACAGCTAGTAATATAATAAACGTAAGTTATTTTCGACAATTAATATTATCCTAGTTTTTTTACATTTATTTATTATTTACAAATTTTTAAGCGAACTATAATTCCTTGCCAAAGTGATGACAAATATTTTAATTTCAAAACTCGGCTTTTGATGCTTTACATTATAATCATAATCGTTAGCAATTATAAAATAGGTAGCAGAAACACAGATATTTTAAAGGCATTCAGAGTCTATAAATAACAGGCGACAACTCGAGCTAATTTGCTATCAATTTGAATGTCTTAGCGGATAAAAATTCCCACCCACCAAACATTTACGCTTATGATATAGGCGTGAAACACATGAGCGTGGGCGCCGCGCGCCGCCGCGCGGCCTGTCTGACGCGCCTAATCAAACGCGCTCTTGTATCATTGTTAGCCAACTTATAAATGTAAATAGCAGTTTTACTGATACTTGGTACCTACTCGAGTATCTGCAGTAGAATTACCTTACAATTGTACGGCTAGGTAGTACAACTATACCTATAACTACCTTGTCAGAGAGACAAACAGACTTACTTCCGCTTTTATAATAATAGTGGCATGAATTCTCAATGAAATGTTAGGTAACAGTCGCAATTATAACAGATATACCAAACTCAATAATTACATAGCACAATAACACATATAGGTAATGTTAGCGGACAAACAAAGCTCTGTTATAACATCAGCAAAGTACACAGATAACATTTCCGAACAGGTTCCGTCAAGATAGCTCGTATCTCTGAGACGAGTAGCCCGAGTCTAAATAAATGTTTGAACAGAAATACGTATTTTGTGTATAATTCTTCAATATTATTACTATTTCAAGATTAACTAACAGATTCCGGTAGGAATCGTCTTTCTGTCCTACTCAAGGCTACTCAAGAGTCGAAGAACAAGTACTTTGTATTTTGCAATCTTTTGTATCAAACAGCACCTGATTTGTAGTTATTGACATGTATATCAAACGCTTCCTATATCCCCGCATCGGCTCCAATAGGTTTATCCGTGTAATGGAAACTCTCAACGCTTCGTACTAAACCGACCTGTCGGATGCAGTGTTCTTACATCACCGTAGTCGTGAGGTATCCGTGAATGAACCAGCAGCTGGCTAGACCGTGTGGGTACGCAGGTTGTAGTAGTAGCGAGTGCAAGTGTGGCCCGCGGCGCTCGCTGCACTAGCGACCAAGCGAGGGGTCACGCGGTGACCCCGCGGCCTTGCTGTGGGCGCACGTCTCTACGATAGATATGTTGGAGCTGTAGATATCCTCGATTTGCTACAGACTACCAGAGTAACTAAAGGAGAAGGCTCACTTGGTGGTGAACGTCAGGTGTTCCCAGAGTTAATTATCAACCAATGCTTGGCATTCTTGCGCCTCACTGCTCTCGTCGCCCAAACATTGGTTCCAAGCCTCATATGTCCAGTAATTATCCTGGACACAGTGTTCTTTAAACTGAAACACAACGTTTGCACAATACATGCTTAGCGAATAACTAATGTATCTGGAAGTGGTACTTTCCCAGGCCAATTCCTGCGGAAGGCCTACGTTTATATTTTTTTGATTTGTCAACCTAGAATCCTGTACGAAGCGTACGATTTCGTCAGGTGATTTACAAGTCGTCTATGGTTGATGAGCGTTACGCCATCAACATTTGGAACTGTCAAGTGGTCGTCATGAACGGTCTCATAACCACATTAAGGTGGAGCACGTTTTGTCTGCGGGCTTATTGTCGTTCAATCTACATCACATACTTAGACCTGGTGCAGGCAGACAGCGAAACTGTTGATGACCTTAAATGATATACAATGAATAGCATAATATCATTTATTGACAAAACTTTGATTATAGATTACAATAGAATAAGAAATATGTACTACAATTACGTGATATGTACGAACTAACTAGACTGCGATGCACACAGTTATCCCCACTCTAAAGTCGAGCTCGATCTTCATCGCTACCAGCCACTGAATAAAGTTAAACCTGACAAGTTCATAAACAAACTCACGATACCTAGCAATGGTAATATTCGGTACATAGTAATGATGATTAGCGCACATTACCCGCCGCGCCGCGACCGCAGCGTCGCCGACGCGGACGCACCACCGTGAAATACGCTTGCTTTTACCACAGTCTTACTAATAGTGATTATTGTGACTTGAACGCGGATTTCTGGAACGTTAGTTAACTTTGATAACAGCAAAGTCATTGGTGTCCTTGACTTTTGTATAGTGCCAGCACTACCGTGGACTAACCTTGCATAATGCCATAATTCGGTGCTTTTCATACCTAAAAGATTTAAAGCTTACGCTTATCTGCATTTAACTTTTTATCTTCACTTTTGTTAACGTTCAACATACTTCAATCGAGAGCGGCAATATCATAGAGTAAATGTAAAATATCAAAGAGTAATGATAGCCTGCAGTTCCTGCAAACCTTTTGCGACCTCACAGTAAACAAACAGTACAACCAAGTACCATTGAACTTGATGTATCAGTAAACATCGAGCACCGTTCCTACTGCCGCACCTGTGTCGCACGCAAACATCACGACTCGGTGCGAAGGTGTGAAGAGCGGAAAATTGGACGGAGTCTGCAGAGTTACAGTATAACGAATAGTTGCGATGGTGACTTGCGAACAATTGAGGAAATTGTAGAATAAGTAGAGTTCATATTAACTAGCTAAAAACGGGTCTAATTCGCGCACAAACAAATATCAAAATTATGTTTCCTGTTCGCGAAAGTAGTGTTCAATTGTGTGCCATGTTGGTTTTTGAACAATCACAGAATATTGAAATGATTTTCTCAAATAATTATAAAGATCAATTCTATCTCTCACTTCCTCACTACTGCGTTCAAGGAGATATCCACCAAACAGGCCCGTTAGTGTGTTGTAAAGAAAATATTAAATTTGGTAAATTGATACAAATACGTCGGAGTGCATCAATAAGATAACGGTCTCATATTAAATGGCATCCACCAAGTAGCATTTGAAAATGTACGTACATACTATCTTAACGATCCAACTTAAATTCCTATTAATAAAACTGCCTATCTTCCATCTAATTAGTGTAAACAAAACGCGAGAAATCACCTTCATGGATTTTAATCTCGAACTAAACGCCAACTCACCGCCCTTCTCTACCCTCGACACTTCACTACCTATTGCATTCCCTGCGCTTCGACTCGCATACAGCCGCCTTGCTTCGCACTGACTATCGACCAAGCTGTGATACCATCTCGATGCGGCCACACGCCTTGCGTTACAGTCCTCGACAAAAGTTTAGCCCTCCGTAACGTTCACCCTTATAGCTAACGAATAAAGCTCAGCTATGTAGAAACTTGCGACGGTGACTGCACGGCCGCTGACTTGCAGTTTTGATCTCATTAAAAGTTCCGGTAGCGGGCAGAAGTTGCGTCGAATGGTTCTGAAATAGGTTTGTGAGAAAAGATTAATTGATTTCTTGAATTTTAGGAGGACGATAAAAAGCACAACGATAACAATTATCTGTGACTAATTGTTGATAGGAAATCACACCTCTAGAATTTATGGCATGGTTTTATGATTTGGACTTAGTATCTGATTTATAAAGTGCCAGATTTTGGCGATTTATTGCTTCCGTGGAGTTAACGTGTCTAGTGGTGATAGATGTGTGGTAATTGATCCATGAGCTATGATGCTAACCTCACGGAAATTGCCGTTTTCTCATTTCGTAGTCACGTTTAATCGTAAAAACATTGTTTTAACGATGGGCTACTATTATTTGACGTTGATGTACTTTGTAGAAAACAACAAACTGCTTTCTAACTTTGATTGATGGCAGAATCGAATAAAATACATCGCAAAAAGTACTGAATAAAACTTTAAAAGAACCGGTAGATAAATCAGTGGTTTCTCGCTTCAATTTGTATTTATGAGGCATTCGCGTAACATGATTCTACTGTATATATGTTGTTCGATAAAACATCTTTGAATGGAATCTCCGCTGGCACTGGTGTTCATTGTAAGCGATGCTGCCACAGTGTACGCGGCAGTGGGCCGCGCGCCGCGATGACCGCGGCGCATCCATCAGCGTCGTGTCGCTCGCCGCGCACAATGCCTGCTGGTGACACCTCCACACAGAACATTGAGTTGCTATGACATGCTACAAAAGCGATGCTCTCTGAGATGGAAATGCTGCGAATTGTACAGTCGACAACAAATGTTTTAGAACATCTTAATATCATAATGCTTTATATCACAAGTTTGGACTTTTGTCGTCGGCTATACGTTTTTGTGATCTTTTATAATGTACCTTAAATTTAAACCTACATTAGAATTAGGTTTAAATTGCGATTTAGACAATGTACTTAGTCAGGTCATAAGTATTGTCACACAGTAAAAACTTTTCTTTTAGAATGCTGGCCACAAAAAAGTTTATTGAATTCGAATTTAGAATTGTTCATGAAAATAAAAATGTATACTTTTTAGAATTTTACTCATTTTTAAATATGGAGTGGACGCTTAAAGAAGACCGTGTTGCAGTTATTGCGTTGCATCGTTGCGGTTACGCGCCAATTCAAATTTTTGACATACTGAAAAATTTGAATATAACCAAGAGATTAGTTTATCGTACCATCAAACGATACAATGAAGACTCTAGTGTAGATGACAGGTCAAGAAGTGGTCGCCCTCGGTCTGTTAGGACTCCAGCAGTGATAAAAGCTGTGAAGGCGCGAATTCAAAGAAATCCCAAACGTAAGCAGAAACTGTTGGCCCTTCAGATGGGATTAAGCAGAACCACGGTGAAAAGGGTGTTAAATGAAGACTTAGGGCTTCGGGCATATCGAAGAAAAACAGGACATCATTTGAATGCTCGTCTAATGGACCTGAGACTGAAGAGATGCCGCGCTTTGTTGAAGCGGTACGCGGGAAAAAAATATCGGGAAATTCTTTTTTCGGATGAAAAAATTTTTACCGTAGAAGAGAGCTACAACAAACAAAATGATAAGGTGTACGCACACAGTAGTGAAGAAGCGAGCAACCATATTCCGCGTGTCCAACGAGGTCATTTTCCATCCTCGCTCATGGTATGGTTGGGAGTGTCTTATTGGGGCTTAACAGAGGTACATTTTTGTGAGAAAGGTGTAAAAACGAATGCAGTTGTGTATCAAAATACAGTCCTGACGAACCTTGTGGAACCTGTTTCTCATACCATGTTTAATAACAGGCACTGGGTATTCCAACAAGATTCGGCGCCAGCTCATAGAGCGAAGAGCACACAAGACTGGCTGGCGGCGCGTGAAATCGACTTCATCCGGCACGAAGACTGGCCCTCCTCCAGTCCAGATTTGAATCCGCTAGATTACAAGATATGGCAACACTTGGAGGAAAAGGCGTGCTCAAAGCCTCATCCCAATTTGGAGTCACTCAAGACATCCTTGATTAAGGCAGCCGCCGATATTGACATGGACCTCGTTCGTGCTGCGATAGACGACTGGCCGCGCAGATTGAAGGCCTGTATTCAAAATCACGGAGGTCATTTTGAATAAACTTTAGTGTCATAAGAATCTATGTTTTGTTAAGTTCATTTTGGTATATACTCGTAAATGGTTACATAATGAATAAACTTGTTTCAATTATTTTATATAAAACATGTGACAGAATTTATGACCTGACTAGGTATTGTTTAATCCCATCCGCATGAAGTTCAAGAAACACTCAACTGATGCAATAAAATTGTAATTTCGAGCCCAGGAAATAAGATTCTAAATTCTTGTAATATAAGGTTTTAATTTGCTAACGTTTTCTGTTACAGGTAGTACGGATGGATCCTACAGTGTGGCCAGTAACCAAAAAGTGCCTCAAAAAGACCGCGATTAAAACATGTATTAGATGTAAGAGATACTACCTGAAATTATTGCTAGCATAATATCACCTCTGACCCACAAAAAGCTTGATACTCGATAAAAAATAGCTTGAAACGTGGAGAAAGCTCAATTTACATTACACCAGATAAACATGACCCTTACATTCCAACGAAGTCAGTACAGAAAGCGACATGTCCGGTGCCTTATCAACTTGGGCGCGACCGTGTTGCCATGCGTGATCAGCGCCTCTATTGTCGGGCTAACGGGTCACGACAGGTCCCACTCACCTTTACCTTTGGGGGTCCGTCACACCACACGGGACCCTTGACCTGTATCTCCATTTCTATTTGAAATCACTCAAGATTTCTGAACTTTTGGAAATCAATCGACACTAAAACCTATTGAAGAAGACGTCATTATTATTTTTGGTAATAAAGAAGTGACTTGTATGTACAACTATAGGAACATGACTATGTGCAAAAGTATTCTAATATCAATGATCTTAAAATGTTTGCTGAAAAGATAATGTACGGAACTTTTGTAACGGAAGTGGAAATGCATGAAGTTGCACTGTTTGAGCATTAATCGGTGAGCCATGTTGAGCGTCAATTTTGTTCGATGAGATTTCAAATCGTCTTCACAACATAGCCCGTGTTTAAGTCATTTTGACATCTAAACTATTGTATTAAGGTTTGGAGTCTAATGAATAAGAGCTTTATAATTCTACCGCCTCTACAGGCGAGAAATTTTAATGAGTCAACATTAATTGATATTTTGACGGTAGTTAAAGAGTTACAAACTCGCGTCGTAACATAACAATACCGGACCTTTTGTTAAACTTTTAAACATTTTTGAGAGTATCTCTTTACGTCTAATACTATAAAATAACATTCATTTCCTAAAAAGTGCCAATAATAAGTTAAATGAGTCTGTCAACGTTAAACGAAAGAAAATAAAGGAAAAAAAAAACGAAAAGTGAGTGATTGCAAAACGCAGAAACAAATACAGGCAGTGTAAAAAAAAAAACAATAACCCATCCCTAGTGTCAGTTTTAAAGTTGGAACGCTAGTGTTGTGGTGTGCGCAGTGATGTGAGGATGAAGCGCAGTAAGTCGTACACGTGGCTGTCGACGCTGCTGAAGCCGCGCCAGGAGCCCGAGGCGCCGGAGGAGGAGTGGGGCGCAGTGCCCTGGATCCGGCCCGGCGACGCGCAGCAGAATGACAGGTCAGTCAGTCTTTGACATATTTATTCTTCTGTGCCCTGACGTATTATGAACTCTTGATCCCAGTCAGTTTACGCCGTAAACTGAACTGCCTGGCTATTTCGTATAGCCTCTTAATGCCAGCCAATAACGTCACGTGACAGTCAAATCTACTTTTGACCTAATAACAGGCTGGCAAGTTCGCATTATAGAACTTAAATTTGACATAATGTAGGTAGGTCATAATACGAAAAATGACAAAACCTGAAATGAACTGGTTTGGTTCAAAATTCAACTATTAGTGACTGGATGACAACTAGTTTACCAACCTGTTTAAGGTAGTATGGATTGGACGTTTTAAAATCATAGGGATGTATTAAATAACACTTTCAAAGGTTGCTGTCTTGCTCTTTTCCGTAATAAATAAAAATGCTGGTTATTCCATTGCTAAAATTACCTCATAATCAGACGCCCCTCAAGCATGAAAACTGCTAATATCTAATATCTCTTGATATCATTACTAAATAATTTATCAATGAACTCAAGCAAAATAATCTTAGGTGTAGTAGAGAAAGAATCGAATTTCAAATGACCTCTAATACAACATTTAATGACAAGGATCCTCTCCGCAAACGCGTCTTTTTACCAAATATTAGTTTGTAGCTACTCTGTCCATGGAAGTCTCTATCGGCCGAAATTAATAAATCAATCCAATCCAAATTTTGCTATCTGGGATTGATATCACAATCCATTTTTAGGGTTAAACGTGCCAATAACCGATCCGTGGATTGGTTTATAAAGGCACGCAGATTGGAAATTGATCGAACGATAGGCAGCAATCCAAGATCGATTTCAATCTTGGATAGGAGATACAATATTAATTTCGGCTGTATATCGGTATCGATATCGGTATTCTGTTCCACAGCCTCGTGCCTTGTACGGGCAAGTCACTGTTACGGAGCTTTCCGTAAAGCTACACAGTTGCTTTGTACGGCTTCTGATATAGGTTTGTCGAGACGTTGTATTATCTCTGTAGGTCGCTTTCTATTACAACTATCGCTTACTTCTCTGAAGAGAGAAAACTCTCCCTCAATACCACGAACTGAACGGCTTAGAAATATTGAATAACAATTTAATTTAGCACTTAATATTTAAACTTAACTTACGATTCATTGGCTGCTATTGGAAAAGAGCCTTTCAAATATGACATAGTAATTACTTCCAATGTGTAACTCTTGCAAATAACTTTCTATATTTTTACGCATAAGCAGAAGGAGTAGAAGCGCGGTTCATCAATCACACAATCAAAATGGAAACCCATTGTTCACACCTCCATAGAGCAGAAACTAATAATATGCCAGCGTAAATTTTACTCAATCTCCGTGGTTATTACGCATGCACTCTCATTTCCATAGACAATACAATAGGTAGGGTGATATAATGCCGTGGGAGAAATACCACAGGTGGGAACAGAAGGGGAAGGTCACGGCTTTGCTTTGATCTTGATTCCGAAGCTGTAATTGGTTTTGTGGTGGAATATCGAATAAGATAATAGGAATTAAAATAACGGAAATGATTTTGTCAAAAGTTTATTTCTAAGGGATCTTCTTTCTAGGATCACTGCAGCATAGACTGTAGGGTTTCGTTAGACCACCATTTTGTTGATGCCTCTAGAACTACAGTTTGGTTGTGCATCAATCAAACAGATTTATTGTATGTGCTCCAAATCCATATACAAGGCGTGTTGTAAAAGCAATAACTGAACAGTGCAGGGCGCAGTGCAATAATAGTAACTCGACCGCGTAAACCACACCGGACTCATTTCATTCACTGCCGGCCGACCGTGCCCGCGGACGCAAGGAACAAGCTTTTGAAACTACATTTGAGTGTCTTTAGAAATACTTTAATTGTACATACTCCATGCCTCATAACAGCGAAGGAAAACATTCGCCATAACTGATATGTTCAAAAAAATCTGCGTCCATTAATTAGACCTGGAGCGTGATGCGTATGGCTCGTTCCATGAGAAATGATAAGCCCCAGCGGTTGGAACTTTATAAGAGATGTTGACAATGCTTATTGCCGCTATCTTGGAGCTGCTTTTCATTTAAGTGATACTCTGCATTTGATCGCGGTAAAAACACGAAGTGGAGCGTTAATAATTCATTGCATTTCGATGTATATTTTTCTTCTATTTGCCTGAATTCAGCGTCTGAAACGATATCAGATAAAACCAGATGAGTTACATTCGGAGTTTATTAAAGAGTTAAATCAATGTCAAATATCTTAACCTCTTACGACAAACTAATAACCAATGCATAGAGTTTCCGAAAAAGGATTAAACCGCTGATCGCCGATGCTTCAGGTATTATGGACCTATGCTCAAACCCGTATATATCCCTAATCCCTCTAAAATATTTAACATCGTTACAGCTTTTGATCTACACCGCTGTAGCCAACAGGCTTACTTTCAATTTAGTTTAGTGTTGCACGAATTGAATAGCGCGACCGCAGCCGGCGACCGCAGCGAGTCTGCTCCGGTAGAATGTCGCTGGGATCGATCAGTCGGTGCACTGTCCGAATGAAAGCTAAACAATGAGGGCTGGTAAAGTGGTGATGGTGACCGCGGGACGGGCTGCTGGCCACTGGAACGGTCGCTGGAGTCGACAGTCTAGCTGTGTGGGAACTTCTGACGAAAACAGCTATTCTTGATGTATTGCTTAGGCTGTCTATACAGAGCATAATATCTAACTTGAGGTAGATATAGATTCTACTGTAAGATGCAAAGCAAGTAGGCTTTTTAGCGCTGCTTTTCCTTAATTTTGAAGTACATTTGACATTGTTTGGAGTAGTCACTAAACTTATCCGTAATGTTATGTTTTGTAGTGTTCATCACGAATGCCGATACGTAAGTACGTATTTATGTTGGCCTTACACTTAATATCCTGCCTTCGCTTAGTAGTTCTGAAAGAAAATGAAAGCAATTTAGATTTATTCATGGGCTATTCCATTTCTGCAAAGTTACAGTCTACGCGTGAAAATATGCTCCTTAAATCACGGCTACAAAATTTCCCCCATATTTTGTGGAAATTCTCGCGTTTCATGCACTTACCCACCGTAAGTGGCATTTACCATACGGTTCATAAAAACTGAGCTACTTCCATCGCGTGCAACACATTGTAGACTCTAAACTGTTGATATTAGGTCGCTATTTGGTTAGAGTGGTGGTTAAAAAATTCTCAAGGGATGACATTATTCAAATAAATGGGTTTTGACAGTTTTATTCTTTAATATTGTCGGATATTGCCACCCTGTGACGATAGGGTTGGCAGGACATACTTTTTGTAATTTTTCCGTATGGAAAGACCTCAACGCGCTCTTTAATTGATAGGAAAAGGTTAAACATACTCGTACATAGTGTACATAATTATTATTATACATACTACATTAATATAATTTGATGTATTTCAAAGTAATTGTTAATATTTATATTTTAGAAGATATAATAGTTATGTGTCGATATAAATAATTTAGGGATTCATTTTTATGGGATTTCATATTCGAATCATTCTATTTATCTAGGTAAAGTTCATTGTTGAATATGATGCCATTTTGATATCGATATAAGTATACTTATAATTCATAATATTATTTTTAACACATTTTTTTTCTACTATCACTTATAACAGCAGCAGCCCTGCCGGCGCCAAAGCAGTAAATTTCTCCGAATAGAGTAGGTAACATTATAGAGTTCTCGCCACTATTTTATGGATTTATGTAGTAATGTGACTCTTATATATTTAAACTCTACTTTATGGTGTCGCGACCGGCTCGTGCCGTGTCGCCTGCAGCGATAAGTTACAAGAAATTTAAAAAATGTAGAGTCAATGGCAAATGAAAAAGAAAAACCTGAATCTGTCCATTTAAATAAGTTTACGATAGTTAGTTCCAAAATAAAATTAGCATATGTTACTCTTGGTAACATCAGCTTTCTGCCAGTGAAAGTCTCTTCAAAATCGGTCCAGCCGCTTCGGAGATTCAACAGTCAGAATAAACAGATTAAAGTTTTTAAGCACCGGCATAGTATTTTACTTTCATAGTTACATGCATAATTAGTAAAGATTTACCATACAAATATACACTCCAATATTAGTTGTTTAAATTAAAGATAGATTGACGATAGATAAATTCAAAGAACGCGGGTGGGCCCTAGTCTGAATTACCTATTTCAACCTTAGTTGCGGAATCCATTCGAACCAAGCCATTTAAATACTAGGAATGCTAGCAATGCCTATGTGTAGGTATTTAGCGCTGGCACTAACTAGGCATTGCTAATAATGGCATTGCGTATAAAAACTGATGCAGGCAAACTTGCTTTCACAGAAGGCATTAGGTTGTAGTGTAATATAGTAAGAGGCATCGCACAGTGCGGGTTATCACCATTATGAGTACTACGTTCCAACTGCTGGGAAACGCATAAAATTTACAAGTACGAGTTACAACCAACATCAGACTGCTGCGCTTGGTGGCGCGGGTTCGGTTCCTGCGATGGTCTGGGTGTGATATGTATGTGAAATTATATGTCTGTATACCTACGGTACCCACGATACAGGAGTAATTCCAGTGCAAAGCTACTTTAAAAAAAAAAGAAAGAAGAAAAGGATGGTGTAACCTGACCCAGTCCCGGTATCCGTAGATTAGTGCACAGTGGATAGTGTTCGTGGGAGAATGCTATCGGCGACCGCCGTTAGGTATTTAGTCGAACAGGTTTGTGGTGGTGCACCGAGCCGTGGGTTTATGTCTCTAACGGTCCGATTCAGCAATTGGTTAGACTAACTAATTGCTAGAGTTCAATTTTCTTTAGATTGGAAAAGGTCGATGGTTTAATTGTTTTCAAATACTTTTTCAACCACGTTCGTTACACCCCCATGAGTAACTTGTTGGGGATTATGATTCACAATGCAATGCGTTTTCGATGTTATCGTTTTAATACAGGAACTTTCAGGGAACTTTAATAATACGAACCTGAAGATCGATTTTTGATCAACTATGCATATTACTAATCCTTGTTTTCTTACGCATTTTTATGTATTGTCTTTGGATGGTTGATAAACATCGACGAAGCAAGCAAATTTTTAAAAACCCAGCAGATTACCGCCTTACAAATTTGGTTATGGGGCGATCTCACAGTCTTATGTAGCACATTCTCCGTCGCTTAGTCGAATTAAGGGAATATTTCGTGGAATGGTGCTTGCTCCTCGTCAGAATGCGTGACGTCACGCCCGGGGGAGAGACAGTGACGGTCGTAAAGCACGCGCGGGTGACACCAGCGTTACTTGCTGCTAGTGTAGGAGCCGCCACGTGAGATATTACAAGTATACAAGTATACGAATATTGTATATACGTAGACAATTGTAAAAGGCTTTGTGGATGTTCCGTTTAATTTGGTTTTCTTGGCAAAAGTCAACGTTCAAACAAAAAAAATAAAAATGAGTTCACTCGGTTGTGAACTACGATGTCATAGACAGGCACACATATTTATTACACACGTTAAGCTCTGTTTACGTGGGATTTATCGTGTGTGTTCTAGTGACGTTTCGAAACTTAGTAGGTAAGTACCATGCACTTGGTCATAATAATAATATGTCTTGATGCTTGATAAAATAAAATATCTACCAGTTATATTTACTCCGATTATTGGAATTTTGTAAATTATTTAGCATACAGAATATCTAACGGAAACGCAATTTAGTCTGGTGTGTACTAATGAATAAAGCAAGCGTGATATTTGGGTTATTTGGCCCCACTAGCGGCGGCCGCTAACCATCGTGATTACGGACAATGCCGATAATGACCGAGTGCGCTTGCGCCACGCCGGATCTAGTGCCAGCCGGCCAAACAATATGAATAAATAATGTAAGTATTAAGAATTTCCCTATTGAAGTCGTTAGACAAGGGAAATGTTGTCATAGTATGTAGCAAATGGAATTTGCTGCTGTAAAGATGATGGCACTTGGAAGTAATTAATTTAACTTGAGATAAATGCTTAAGATAGGTGACAACATCATCACTATCATCATTGACAACTGAATCACTATAAAATAATTACGTTACTTGAGGAGCTAGCAAAAATTCAAACCAATCCTATTTGTAAACAACAAGAAATTGCATCACAAACAAGGATCACAATCACCTCGCTAAACATTTAACAATCCGATAAAATGTAACGGTGTTACTGGGACATTCCGTGCAGCAGGCTCCTTGTCTACTCGCCCGTTTGTCAACGTGGGCCATAACTCGGGCGGCGTCGGGATGAGCCCGTAACTGTAACTCTACGCACACCGCTGCTGCGGGGCCAGGACAACAGCGGTTTTTAGGTCATCAATATTTCCTAAATCGTTTCCGCTTGACGAAGGTAGACTTGGTCTGCTACAGAACAAACCAAGTAGTCCTTTCTAAAAATCTAAATAGCAACATGCACAGCAGCTCTCAAACAACAAATAGAAACAATGACAATATATAGAATCTCAAAATAAATACCACGCAAACTATAGTACACTCCGCTGCTTAGAAGTTTGCATATTATTGAAACGCGTGGTGACACCTGAGCTGATGATAGAGACACAAGGCAAACAACGAGATTTTTCTGTGACTAACAGTAGACTGTTTGGTGCCTTAAAACTGAAGCCATTCAGTCACATTATACTTAAAAGCTTTCGTAATAGATAAACATTAAATGGATTGAATACAAAGAACAGTTTAATTCATTTGATGTGATGTGTGCAATCGTAGCCGAATTGGGTTAATCTCCACTCGGACGGCGGTAGTGCGAAACATTTAAGCACACAATCTCAATTAAACTGTAATTAAGTACAACTCTGCGATCAATCACGCGAACGTCGAGGTTCATTAGAGACTGGGGAACAACTTTTAATTAAGGTATTGGTATTAACTACTGTATATTGGTAGAACCTCGTGGCTCTCCGTGTACGTAGAGACAGCGTATCGCAAGTACGCGTTATTTTTACTTGAAATTCACATTATAATACTTACCACTTACTATAATTGGCACATACAGAAGCAATGGTTATAACGTTATTGTTCCTATACTGACGAATAAAAAACCGATACTGAAAGACGGTGTCGACGTAGTGTTTTCGCGTTATCTTCTCTAACTGGTATTTCCTTGCTTGTGATGGTTCAGCTCTGAATCAAGACTTACTCGCAGAAGAGAAAAGTGAATAGTTTTGTTGTGAGATTACTCGGCTTGTAAGTTTTTTAAATTTTGTTATAATCCCACTTCAGGGACTTGTGAGCCTGGTGGCCGTAGCGAGTATAGTGATGCCGCAGTCTAGAGATATTGAATAATTAGTTAGGCTGTGGTAATTCTTTAGCTTTTGTCACTCGCCGTTTCCCCGGCCCCGCAGGCCCGCGCCCTTGGCAGATTACCGCGTTGAGCGTACCTCGTATAAAGCGCTGCGTTTCGCGACTCCATCCAGATTGATGGGCAGGCCGCTCCAAATTCCATCTGTTACCGCCTTTTTAAGCGCGAGGGGTCAGAGTTGATTCTTTCTTTAAGATAATATCGTCATTTTATACTAGCTTCGTTTCGCTGTGTCATACGCGGATAAGAATCTAATATCTATGCTTCTTAAATCAAACTTCGTCACAATCAGTTCGGCTGTTACAAGACTAAAACAAAATGCAAAGTAACCTTCGATCAATAATGTACAAAATAACATATTTTTTTTGTTAAAATATTATTCGTTAAAAATATAAAGTTTTTGTTAATATTATTATAAAAAAAATATAAATGACATCTATTCTAGCAATTCTAGGGATAAGTTATGTGACTTCCAGGTAATTTTCCTAACGCCTGAATTCATAAAAAAAATCCTTAGAAAATATCTATCTACTCTACGGTCTCGATAACAACCTACTCTAGCCAAATTTACGTCTTCTTCCAAACCGTTGCTCGGTAATAGACTTTAAAAGTGGCTAACTTAAAAATTTGATAATAACCACCTACAGTGCGGATTACCCTCGTTTTACGTCAAGTAGGGTCAGAATAGGGAGGGTCGGTGAAAAATATTGTGAACATTAATTATTGGTCTACCTATTTGACATTTGAATTCTACTACTATTGGATCGCGGGTTATAAAAATCGGTGGTCTGGCTAGAAGTGTGAAATTGAAAAGTACACTAAATCTAGAATTCGTTGATTCGATAATCTTACTCTTGCTTGTGTGCGTTGGGTTAGGTAGCAGATCAGCCAAAGTTACTACAATGTAAGTCATGTGTGCATAAGTCGGTAATTATTGTGTTATCGAAAAAAAAACATGATATTATAAATAGATAACTTTCGTGGTTATATAGCGTTAATTTTATAGTGCAGCGATTATGTATATCATGAATGTTTTATTTTAAACTAGTGTCATTTCATGCAGGACCCACATGAAACATGGCAAAAAGTTAAAGTAAATAAATGATAATTAACTCTCTCAGCTCTACATAGAGCAGTAATAACTCTAACACTCAGCAGATGTTTGGTTACTCTACCAGCTGGTAGAGTATGAATGGAGTTAGTGTATCGTACTTTCATTCGCATCAAGACATTCCGCCCACGGGAAACTACGTCGTTTGACGTCATACGTAGTTTACTTATAGACCTCCTATTTGGCGAGCACAGACACCGACTCCGTGGCGCAACGGTAGCGCGTCTGACTCCAGATCAGAAGGTTGCGTGTTCAAATCACGTCGGGGTCAATTTATGAAAGTTATAGGGTAACCTATAACTTTTATAAAACTTCTATTATGTTATTAAACTAACAATTGTTTGTACTTTTTGTTATACTTTTGAACTAAAGCTCGAAAATTACAATGTAAAGTTTCAAACTTATTAGCTCCAAGAGAAATTACAATGTCGTCGAACGAGCATTCCGTGGGTAAAACTAAGGGGTGAAAGGGGGTAATCTTTGGAACTCTATATAATCTATTGAAGGTTTACACTTTAGACAGCTGTTTCAACATGAATAGAACTAGTTTTTGATACTTATGTTATCAATAGAAGAGATGATAGATTTTGTAACTCGAGGCCAATTCTGACACAGTACGGCTGCGCGATAACATGTGCGCCCAATCCAATTCGTCCTCACCAATGTTTTTCGTAAATTATGGACAGGTTTCCATCGCTCCGTGCCTCGCCCGTCGGTCCAGGCTATCGCCAAGCCCTCGAGCGGCCTGATTAACTTTGACACTAGAAGCTAGCACTAATTTATCCGACCAACAAATAACAAAACAGAAAAGATGTAGTCCCGTTGTCCCCGAAGACCGTGTCCTCAAGAGGCCATGTATATGATCAGGCAGGTGCGAATAATCACACGGCCGAGTGGCCACCGCACCGCACGACTACCTGTTCCCACGTACACTGTACAGGCCGCCGCAGAATAACTGGTAGTGCGGGCCACGGTCCAGGGCGCTCATCACTCATCACTATGGGAATACAGTCAGCTAAGGCTGGCGGTGAGATGCAGCTTTGAATTGGACTGACCTAGGGTTGCTGCAAACTGGGGCGAGACAGAGAATGCTAGCGCGACCGTAGTTTAATTATGTTTTAATTGGGCCACTAGCGCCATCTATTCACAATATAAAATAAAGTTTTCAGTGCCGTAAGTAACCGCCTGTGAAGCATTCTACCCGCGAGTGTCAGTGAGTCGTTAGCACTGCGTTTCGAATGAGCTTCTATTTGCCTTTAACATTACTCGGTTACATCACTACTCTCTGTGATATTTACCGAACGACAAGCTGCTAATACTTATATGCCGTTTACTACAACCACAAAATGCATGTTCAGATCAGCCCAGTAGCGGGCGGTGGCGGTTGCGACATTGAGAAAGAAAAGACAGATAACAGATATTACCATCTACACTAATATTATAAAGAGGAAAACTTTGTTTGTTTGGTTGTAATGAATAGGCTCCGAAACTACTGAACCGATTTGAATAATTCTTTCACTGTTGGGAAGCTATGGTATCCCCGGGTGACATAGACTACCTTTTATCCCGTAAAAATTAATAGTTCCCGCGGGATAGTAGGTAACACGAGGGAAACCGCGAGGTGCTTTTAGTGTAAAATAAACCAGGTGAAAACCAGGTGAACGCAGCCGCCATGTTGATGAGTGACGCTGGCGACGTTTTGACAGCTTATTCTACGTGCAAATATTGGGTCGGATTCAGTCCGAATTTTAATCTTAGTTGAATCATATCGACGTATGCATACTGCATAGTTTTCTTGTCAGCCTTAGTTCGGTCCCGCCTGAATACCATTTTTCCTGGTTTACCATTCCAGTTCGCGTTTGGCGCAATGGCTCCAAGCCAACAGCGCTACTCACTGATTGCTCCGTGGCCCACAAACATCCAGTGTGGGCCACCATTAGCGTATTACACCACTATCCGTCGTTCTGCGGCTTCGCTCGTCTCGAGACGTAAGACAATAGCCGACTCCATTCTGCAGATGACTCTCGACTCCTGGAGATTAAGTGCCTCGTTTCGGAGGTGCTTGCATTCTGCGTCGCAGTTTTTCTCGTGTATACTTTGTCCCGATCACAGCACAGCAGACGGACCAAAGTACGTCACAATATAATTATAGTAATAAAATATTTCTTATTTATTTATTTACATTTAGAACGGCCTAGGCCAATTACATTATTTAGTTAATACAAATTATTTCATGCCAAACATTTTACGAGGAGTACTTTTCACCGTATTGTATAAAATGTTTTTTTATTGCCCGAAAATATATAATTTCAGACCTGCATACATAATATAATTTACCAAAATTGGTCGAGTGCTTGGTTCTATAATAAATCCATACATATAAGTCGTTTAACTTGTTCAGAAATAATAATTATAATAGGTCTACCCGGCTACGGCCGTGCGATTCATGTCTAGTGTCTACTCTGGTGTCCAATGTAATGGGCTGCAAGAAAATGCTAATTACAATACGCCGTGTTTTGTTCCAAACGTAGAAATAGTATTTCTCTTTCTTCGTGTTATTTATGAACTAATTTGCCAAGTTGCCTCTCAAAACAGCATTCGTATCGAAACAAGTTTTATAATAATTCTCGTTTGCGCCCCGTAGTAAGAAATCTTAAAAATGCTATACTTACATACGACCGGCCAAGTCCTTGTATCGCAGAATAGCGCATAGTAAATAAGTAATTCTTTAGCTTGTGGTACAAGTATGTCGTTGCCTTATCCGGCGATAAATATGTTGTCATAATTCGACCCGTGCTTTAGTTCCATGGTTTTGTCGTAGAACGTGTGAACGACGCGTTAAGAATATAAAGTACGTTTTAAATAGTTATACTTGCAATGGTTTTATGTTTTTAAAACGGTGACAACTTTATCTGCGAAATATATGTTATTTTTAAATTTATTCAGTGATATTGGAGATTTTAATAATTCAAGAAATATACATATTTATGTAGAGGCCATCTCAGTGATGCCAGAGCGATACCTGAAACTACCACAAACTTATAAAAATGTGCCTTTTAAACACTAGTCCACCCAAATGCTTATTTTGCAAGTTTCGTTTAAAACAAAAAAAATCAATGTGTGCCTTTGATGTGACACTACGAAAAATTTAATTTGTGGAAGCTTACGGGTAAGCTTAACAAGTATTTCATAAAAAAACATACCTGTTTCGTATTGGCCTACCAGACTAAAATATTTAACGCCATAAAACCATCACAACTCAGAAGTTCACAATATTATGGGCACGATATTCGTACAATTATCTATACTGGTGTAACTCGCACGCAAGGCCCGCACCAATCGAGGTCCAATCAAAAGTTTATGACCCCTCGAGCGTCTCGTAACGGTCGCATCACCATTCGTGCAATATTTATTATTACTGGCAGGTATTTTTTACTTCACTCACTAGCTTTCGTCTTTTTTCTAGTAGTTAGCAGTGCCTTACTGAACGAGTTTAATCGGATGGTTGTAGTGGACGGATAGATCTCGAGTGCGTAGAATAGCGCAGTCTGGTGTCAAAGTTTGTGAGGCCGAAAGAGCTCTGATATGGCACGGAGAAGCTTAGGTGTTATGCCACTAAACGACCTCCCATCTAAATGTATGCCGCTGGAAACGCAGCTGATCCAGTGGCCGCTGACACGACTGTAGTGGTAAATTGTTTGTATTAAATCGTCGAGCGTTTAGTACGCGAATTTAGTGCCTCGTTTAATTTGAGCGCATGAACTTGCCTAACAAACAGTGCGGCGGTCACAGCCTACCGATGCAAGCTTGTGAGTCTCGGGTAAACGTCACACATGCAAATTTAGCAGTTACCTACGAGCTCTTGAACTTGGACATAACTCGCGTCCCACACGGGTGGTTTGCTGCAACCGCCCACGCACCCCGGCCTGTCCTCCTTACCGCAACGTGTACTCTTTACACACTGTTGCTTACTCTGTGGTTCACTCCAAATCGTTGCATAAAGTCTACAGCGCCGACGTCCAGACGACCGTCCGTAGTAGGCACCGGGCGTCGTCGCGTGTCGTGTCGTAACTGAAGCCGATCCGATTTATGATCATCCTAGATTAGTAGTGATAATCGCCGACGGTTGTAGAGCTGTTCGATGTTTTGCCTTTCCCCGGAATATGCTTGTGCCGGTTTGAGGATTCCTAGTGCGGATAAACCACTGCACTCAATGTAACCAAGCTAGAGCGCGACGTATAATAGGTACTACAACACGATTAGTTTGTAAAAGGATAATCTTTTTCGAGAAGACATCCCTGGATTGCTTAGAAAGAGTACGATTTTGCATCTAGAGTAGAGAATCATGAACTATAGAGTATGGTATCGGACGCAGTGGGTAAAGTCCGGTCCCCGGTCGCCGATAACAAGCAAAAACCCACATAATAGCTGTCGAACCGGTGGTGCGGTGGTGCCGAGAGTCGAGTAGGTACATGACGTGTACGCGAAGCCTTAATTTATTTCGTTACGTTGTAAAAACTATTTCACTCGGATTAAGTTGTACTATTTTATTACTTACTGTAGTTTTATTTGTGATTTCTTTATTGGTTTACCGATTGGAACTTCGATCAAAACTGGAATTTATATCTTTCGGCAGTTTCTCATATCAATTATAAGCACTTATCCGGAATTACTGGTGGTTAGCTTTAATTGAAATAAAACTCACCAGTTGTAGTTTGATTGCAGGCAGGCAGCTAAATTGAATTTTGTACGCCCACTTTTTTAATATACTTACTTAGTGGATAGTTGAGAAACCGGTTGCGAACTACAATATATGTTATACCAATATAGCGGTACTAAGTGTACATCTAAATACATACATGACCTTAATACACCGTCGATATACAATACGTTTCTTCATATAGATAATACATTTTTTTATCCATTCAAAATACAACTGAATAAAATATATAAGCAGCAGGAACCCCTATTATTTATGTAGAGGTCTACAGCGACCACCACAACGACTTACCATTCAACGGTTGGCATTATTGCACTTTAAAGCGGCTATCGCTCCCATCGCTCGCTCACACCGCTCACTTCGCTCACTTCGCTCATTAGGCGACGTGTGGAGACCAGGCTTTATATGCCGCTCGTTTACTCGATTTATTTGAAACTGTACGATATATTAGTTGAAAAAGCTAACTGTTCCATACAAAGTTGTGGATTGGTACTTATTCTAGTAGTGCAAGAGCTTATTAACCTTCTAAGGAGTTATAAGAGGTCTCCAACCTTGTGAGACGACTTAACAGTCCGGGCTACTTATATGCAACCACTTAAAAATATGCATAGTATAACCTGACTTTAGGCACAAGTATTATCCATACATATAAAGTAGGTTACATAATTGGCTTTTGTCTTTTACTGTTTTATTATAGGTACTAGCGATTCCCCGCGGTTCCACACGCTAATTACATGCAGTCGTTCAACTATTGCACCGTAGAGGCAACGAACACAAACTTTAGAAATAATGTGTGATATGAGTACTTTAATTCAGAACATGTTTTCTATCCGGTTTCTGCAAATAAGTTCCTCGTGCCAGACCGCTGTCAGCTTAGCGGCTGGAGTTATCCTCCATAAGCTACCTCGACAAGGTGGGCAGTACGTGTAAGCCGATTGGAATCTTATTAGTCCATGCGAGGCGTCAGAAACGCGACGTCATTTCAATTTAGTTTGAAAAGCAATGTCTTTATTTGTTTAAATTATTTTAATGAAAGTTAAGTTTAGGTTATAGTAGCTACGCCTCGCGGTTTTACCCGCGTTTGGATAATATGCTATATATCTTTATGTGTTATTTTGATATGTAAGCTACATTATTGTGAAGTTTCATCAAAATCCTTGCAGTAGTTATTGCGTGAAAGAGCAACAAACATAGGTACATACATACTTAGTAAGAATTTGTTGGTCGAATGAGTTAGTGCTAGCTTCTATAGAGCAGAGTTTGCTAGGCCACCGTATTTGCCGTGGCATAACGACAGCTATCAATAGACGACGGAACAGAGTACCCTCCGATGCACGCAGAGCGATGCCAATCTGCCTAAAGGATTCTCTCGTTCATAGTATGAAACCCCGATGTACGCTATATCAAAAGTACAGCGCTTCAATGCACGTTGTTTCGAAAGTACTTACTAACGTAATTTATTTAAGAGTCTAAAGCGGTAATTCTGACGCAATTATAAGAAAAAATAAATTGAGCTGGAAAACACACTTGTGCAACACATATATCTACGATATTGTAAGTATATTATATAGTGCAAAGTTCAATGATGTTTTGCTAATATTGACGTGCACGTTTCATTACATTACATGTAACATTTTAATAAAAAAAAGCTACCTTTATCGACTAATATCCGCGGTCGTGGCAAGCTTCATTATCGGAGATTGCCTTGTGTACCGTCCCCCTAATTTAGTCTTCTTCGCGTTTTTATTGGAACTTAATAAGTGTAATCTGGCCTTAATGTAAAGAGCGTGAAAGTGTTTTTACGCGGGCGATTCTGAACTTTGTAAGTAATGCACCATGATGCCGCATACGTTGCCTCGCGGGTTTGCTTACAATTGGTTTTACCTTGAGCATTTTTTGTATGAAACTAAGCTGCGCTGAATTATCCAGGATATACAGTAGCCTTTTCTGATTGAAGTTTATTAATGCGAATGTATTATCATCCCAGTAACACGCACGAGGATTGCTAGATAAGTTAGTTTTTACTATAATTAGGTAAGTATATTTCCAGACAAGTAAACCTCGAGTGACAATTGTTCACTTTATTCGAAAGAAAATATAATATTCCCTCGTATTGAGACACTCGACGGATTGAAATACGTAGTTGGAACTGCTAACGTGTTATCCCCACACTTTCACAGACTAATGCAGAACCACCCAGCCGTGGATTTCATTAAGATTGCGCGCGCGCATCGCTTCGCCCCGCCCACTCCAACCTGAACGAACACGTGACTCGTGGAAAAGCAAAGTTTTATCTTGATAAATTCAACAAATTACTTAAGTTAATCGAACATTTGCAAAAAATAGAGTTGAAAGAAAATAGGACAGCAACGTTATTTATTGTATAAACAGTAATGAAATTTGACTCTACTCCTAGATATGAGCGCGCGTTGAACTCTTTTCAATAGTTAAGATTTCTTTGAGTAAGCGATTATATAGTTGCGTCAAATAACATAATTTTTTTATAATTATTTTTTTGCTATCGAGATATCTATCTCATATAATTGTTTTGCCTTTTTGAACGATACTATTGTCAAAATTATTATTTCAGAGGGCAAGAGCTTGAACTTACCTGTGAACTTACTGTGAAATAAGAACAAACTGTAAGTAACCATAACTTAAACCAATCCCAACGCCTCTGAAGTAAGTAAATTAAATAGTAATCCATCACATTTAATAAAACTTCTGCCTTCAAAATCTTACGTCCTATAAACAGATTATCACAGAACCTATAGTCACGAAAGTGGAAATCTAGAACTTATTGCTGGTAAACAAGGTGTAGTTCCCCGTGTCATGGCATTAGACCATAAATATCCCCAGGTCATAAAGCCGTATCATAAAGCTCGCGCAGTTCATAAGGGCCGGCGCACACGGACAGTAAAACGTTATGGGTGTAACACGTGTCGCCAGTGTGAACGGGCCTTTGGGAAGTGTTGACTGTGCGTTATTGCTTTATATTGAAGCGGTAAATAATTTTTATCGCATTTGTTGCTACACTATTTTTAGTGGTGATGATGGGCTACATGGTTTTTCGGTTGCATAAGCAATATAAGCATTGGATAAGTAACGTAGGTAAGTACAACATATCTCAAAGGCCTCTGACTTATCAATCAAAAACGGTTCAAAATTATGTCTGACGTACAAAGTCTTGGAAATCAGCACGTGAAGTCATTGGTGCAAGGCCAAGGATCGAACCCAGTGTCGCTACCTCACAAAGCGCACAAGTTACATTCTGCCACCATCTCTAGTCGTCTTGGTGACTGTACAAGGTGCGAGGTCGAATTTACACATTCCTTGACTCACCCCAACCGTCAGAGATTAAAAAACTGATGTGCTATTAGATATTCCACCATTGTACGCGGAGCTACGCGGTCTACAGTACACAGGTACAAGTACCCGAAGAGTATCCGCCCTCATTCGTCCTCCTTCGACTTCATTCGTATTCCATCCACGGGTCCACCTGACAATAATTGCGTGTTTATGACCCGCGTATAATATACGGCTTTTTGGCCGACTTAACTCGAATGGTATTTAAATTCCTTGCTGCGTTTTATTGTAGTTATTTTCAATGTGTTTTGTAGTAAAGTAGTAACTAATGAAATAACTTGATAGTTAACAAAACCTAGGTAATGTCTATGTGAATTATGATTCTCTTTGTTAACGAGAATTAGCTGTTTGACTTGTAAAAGTTCGATTTAATTGCCTATTTACAATAAATGCGTTGACTTTGACTTTGACTTTGCCTTCTAACAGTGAGAGGTGGTTAGTGTCATGTAGATTTTTGTCTGATTTGAATCGAGTCACAAATTCACATTCACATTCAAAACTGAATTGGGCTTTTCGTTATAGTTCCTCGTACATCAAATTATATTGCTAATGCAGGAATTTGCTAAACTGAACCACAAAAGTAAACCTTCCCTCAATCTTCCACCTGAAAATCTTGGCTTTAGTTACAAACAATATAAATATCTATATTCCTAGTTCAGTAGCACAGGAAACGCTTCAATAAACTTTCACCACATCAAAGTAAATATTCCGAGAACACTGCTTATGTAAACAAAAGGGCAAAAAGTCTGATCTCGAGACGCACGGTAAACGTTGTCGCTTCTCAGGCAGTGCCATCGTGCCATTAGCATTGCCGATGGTATCATAACGCACGAAATGACAGGAAGCACGGTAATGATGGTAATGACGTTAGCCGAGAGGCGCTTGCTGCGTGATGGTCTTGTAGTGGCGACTATTTACACAATCCAATTTGTACCGAGATTCTCCGTGAAGTAATACCTAGTTTTAATCGCTCCATAATTACTATAACTCGGATCTCGTTGTCTGAACGTTTTATCGTGAATCTTGTTTTTAATACGCAGAACTTTATCTGACGACGCACTGTAATTATAACAAATTTAATTAAACTTCCACTCATTTTGGTAACGAAATAAAATAGGGAACTATTCAGCAGTATCAATATATCAAACAATCAATCACCTCCTTTCTTTTTGATTTGTGAATAAATTTCAATGGTTTGCTCTTTCGATATTTATAGTTTTAGCGTTTCTACATAGATAGCAACAACGTATAGGTAACCTACTGTTTAGACATGTATTATTTTTCGGTAACTACAAATTGTACCGAAGAGATAAAGAGATAAGTATCAGTGTCCTACATTTCGGTATTTTGTGGCTTTGTGTCACTGACATAATGGGCATACTATGCTATTCTGCGCGGTCACTCACCGAGACACTTTTGTGCGGACTTTGTCCACGTACAACAATAAGGAGATGTTATTACCAAATCACGAGTTTTGGGTCCAATTTCAAGTGCGGTAATAACATTATGTTCCGCGTACCTTCTTACAACACGAACGAAGTGATCGTGTGCAGAGTTCAGAACTGTAAAACTTGCTCTTGGCAGATTTCGTGCAGACGAGGGATGTTTTTTTGCAATAACGATAATATTTTGTATTTTGCGTTGTTTATAGCAATGAAGAGCTTTCTTACATTTTAGTTAAACGTTTGTTAGCGACATTGTGCGTGTGGTCTGTCGCAATGTTTCACGTCATATTAATATAGCTTGCCATACAGTTTAGGACTTCCAATGGGCCAATGTGTAGTCTCAATATCCTAATCTTGAGGTTAAGCAACGTTGGACGCGCGTTTTATCAATAAAACTAAATTGTTTTAATGATATTGTTTCACATGATTAAGAAACAGCTGTCATGAAGGTAATTAGTAGCATGACACTTGAGAATACTTTTTCAAACCCCATGCAGCCCAAGGTTAGCTATTACTCAGAGCGAAGTGTTCTCCGTAAAGTTTAACGAACAAAACAAGTTCAAAACTTGACAAGTGACATGTCACGTTAACTTTAGGCGGTGGCACGTAACACTGAGATACCTACATTTGTATTTTCGTATTATATCATCACGTAAGATCGTGAGAACTGACCCTAAGTGACACACAGACGTCTGGGTATATACCGATACAATCTGCTACGTGGGCGTAACGAGGATTTGATTTCAGCATTGGGGCTGTGGGGTCAAAATGGCCAAAAAGATTATGCTACCACTATTTTTGGCCCATAACTTTTAACAAATCTTTTATATTTCCAATTGTTACTAACCTATAATCTTTTTAGTTTAACAACGATTAAAACCCTAGGGCTGAGGCTAAACGAGCGTAATTTTGTGAGTCGTGAGTCGCAGAATTTCGTTCGCAGAAATTCTGTCTGAAAGGAATTCTGTTGGGATGCCGGACGAGCGCATTTTATTCAGTTACTATCGAACGTCAAAAATGTACCTGACTGACGCTTTGCCCGGCCCGCGTCGGCCCCCTCGCCCCCCGCAAACTCAATTCGGTCCGATAATGCGTGTGAGTCGGCAGACAACTCATTTTGCGTCGCCGTGTGAATGAAACAGGACTTTTGTATGAAACCGAACGCAGCAGAATTTCTGCGGACGAAATTCTGCGACTCACGACTCACAAAATTACGCTCGTTTCGCCTCAGCCTAAAGTAAACAGACAGAGAACAAAAAACTCTCCTCATAATAATTTAACTGCCATAAATGAATTGAATTGAACTATAACGGGGCGATTTTTAAGACTTGTTTACTTAACGAAGCAATCCATTTCGAAATAATAAAACTGGCCCCTTTTGGCCCTGGCTCCGCCCCCGGGCCGGTGCGTGCTGTATGTACGCTGGTTCTGATAATTACAGGGCTGCGTCTCCGAGAGCTTTTTGTGGGTTCCCGATATTATCTCCGTAGTAGTTCCCTTACACTCGCTGTACGTGCCGCGGTATTATTTATTACCGTGATGCTTGTTTCAAAATTTCCAGTTTATATGAACAACGGTTTTTTTTGCTGACTTATCTACAAATGTATCTGATTTCTGTCGTGATGAGCGGTGTTTTGTTTTTGATTTTTTGTGATTTTTTTTTTCTAAACCCGCTTATTGGTGATGAATTAAAACAAATCTGTGATAGAATGACACAAATAACGGTAACTGTATGGTTAAAAGTATCTAGTATTTAACGGTATAAATTCGACCGGGTATTGCCAAGTCACTCTATATACTAAAGAAATAAATAAGTAGGTAGGTATTAAATTAACCGACTTGGTTTACATTTGATATCACAACTTTTTACGGCAGATAAACTGCGTTGCGAGACTTGTGCATTTTTGTACATGTAATGTTTTTGATGGGTAACACTTTTCATCTCCGGATAAAATCGCAAGACGTATACTTTGTATCTGAAAAACTTATTACTTTACGTATACTATAATGCGAGTACTACACACTGCAAAACTATGGTCACTACAGAGACAGACGTCATGACATGAATAATTAGTTCTTCAGAGTCATATAACTAACTACAAAAACATTCTCGATCCAAGCTCGGCTGCTCCGGGTCCTTCCGCTCCGCTGCACCCTCACGCATCAGCCGAGCTGATCTGACAGCCAGGCGACACCGCCATAATTACGAGCCGGCCGCTTTTTGACGGACAAATAAAGAAACTAGAAATTAAAGCATTTTGACACCAACGCGGAGAGATGTTTTAATCAATTTTAGGGGTGTGATAAACATCTGAGATACATTAATTTACTCGTTTTGGTTTGTACAAATTGTTTGATGAAGATAAGAGCGTTCGTTTGTTGAAACCGACCGCTGTACGAACTTTTGTAGAGTTTTACGTGTCTAGAGAGTAAAGGAGGCCCAAGCTAGAGGAATTCTCTGGAGGCACGTGTATCAATAGAGTAGAGACTAGAACTCTATGTTGCCAAATTCGATAAAAACATTGAGGTGCAGGACTAGATTTACCTCGAACAAACGGACTTTGCATCGTATTTTGCTATAATGACTTATTTTCAAACCCATCTCACAATGATTAAAACTTTGATTTGAAAGAAGAGCAAAACTATTACAAGCACAGCTTCCATTTGAACTTTTCACTTTATTGTTGAATACTTACTGTGCACGTAGTTTTAGTGTAGATCAACCCTTTTCCATCCATCCTTGGCGCCATCTATAGCCTAGTCGCTGGGTGTACGTACATAATTTTAACGATAATCTCGCCTTACATAGCCCGTAAGTAAACTACACGCGTTGCTGCAACTAGCGTACCAACCGCAAGTTTGTTAGCACTATCATTACCGAGCGATAACTCCGTATCAACACGCCGGCCGGCTTGGGCAAAAAGCAGCGCGCGGCGGCGTGAGGCGCGGTCGTGCTCGCGCTACGTGCCGGTATGGCCGGCTCTCTACAAATAACATTCATTACTGTAACGTAGTAAAAGCTAAGTACTAGGAGAGATGTGCAAATTGCACGGACGTGATAAGTAATTTTTCTCGATTGTTTATAAGCAGCTTGTTACGGGACCGTACAAATTGATCGGCTTTGTGCGTTATATAAACACAGTTCTAAACTTTTCCGATTCTGATAAAAAACCGGTCAAGTGCGAGTCGGACTCGCGCATGAAGGGTTCCGTACCATTAGCTATAAAAACGGCAAAAAAATGGTAGGCTCCAGTACGGGAGCCCCCCCCCCCCCCTTAAATAGTAATTTTATTCCGTTTTGTTGTTATAGCGGCTACCGAAATACATCATCAGTGAGAATTTCAACTGTTTAGCTATCATGGTTCATTAGATACAGTCCCATACAGCTTGGTGACACACGGAGAGACAGACAGACAGACAGACGGATGGACAACAGAATCTTAGTAATAGGGTCCCGTTTTACCCTGTGGTTACGGAACCGTAAAAAGAAAATAATCCTCTTCACAAAGACAGAATTGGGCAGTATGGCGCCGTGCTGGGCCGGTGATACCTTTCGAATAACAATGTAGGTGTTTCCAATAGGTTCTTTTATTTACCAATAAACTATCAAATCCGATATCTTGAACACATAAGCTCAACATGTCCTCCACGCTCATCCAACACCCATCCCAACCCACGTGTAGAGATAAACCGTTTAGTTTATTGCACCTACAAACGGTGTAGAAGTCGCCTAACCGAAACTTTTTTATGTCATTTTAATTTTCACAATTTGATGACAAAAACGTCTCGTTAGTTTTGATCGTCACCAAACATAGTATTTTTTGTGAGTAGCAAAATAGTGCCCATCCAGAACTTTGCACTGCAAAATGCGCTCCTGCACTGCGCTCGTCACTTTGAGACATTGGTTCTTTAAGTCTCTAAGCCGGAAACAGTGCTTTACAAACCGGAGCACAGTGATGTTTGCACACTACTGCGCGTTTGATGAATATCTGGCCAAAGTGTGGTCCTCCTCCCGACGGATCCTTGTAGAAGAAGCTTACCAATACAAGATGTGTGAAAGTACAGTCACGACCATACACTCCGTAGTGAAAAAACGGACTACGCGTCTTGTGGTCGTGTCATTTGCCTCATACATATTAATAACCTTAATAAACCTTTCAACTAATGCATGGTATCTCCAACACCTGTCGCTGCACATTACCGTCCCTCCACCACGGTCCATGAGAACATTCCTAACCCCATGGCACTAAAACATCACCACAGACATCTCTATCTACAGTATTGGAAGCCATTCTTTACCATCTCGACTCTACGGCTATCAATAACCTATGTTCCAACTCATTATTGTAATCAATACCTATTTAAAACTATTAATAACAGGTATAGGAAAGTACACTTTAACTGTTTCGAATATGGTTCTGAATTGAAATGGAAAGGTGGAAAGTTTTGAAGCCAACAGACGTATCTAAATGTGTACTGTTTGGTGGATAAGTAATTTACTGGCTCGATAGTCAGTTAACTCTGGGATGGTGCATTTATTACCGTGAATACTTTCTCTCGATATGTTTGAAGTGCACCTGAAGTGTGGCTATTAGATCAGCGAGATCGTCACGGACCTCTATATTAAAACAAATATTTTGTTAATGTAACAGTTAAGTTCTTTTAACATCCCGTGTGACAGAGAAGGCCTTTATTGGTAAAGAATGGAGTAATTTACATTTTTCAAATTTCCATGCAACATTTATTACACGTAAAACTAGCTGCGACACGCGGCTTCACACGCGTTGACTACGAAATTATTCTGATAAGCTGATGTTTGTGTCAAAAAGTATCCCAATGTGTAATTCTAGTAGGTATATCGAAATACATTCTTCAAATTCAGCGCTGAGTGGTAACTACAGACAAAATTTCGTATCTTATTCGATTTTATCAGCCCGGCCGGGGCGCCCGGCAGCGTCTATGTCATTCTGAGGCCTATTAACTAAAGGCCCGCTTTGCCCTACTTACTGACAAGTAAAGTAAAAGATATCCTCGACATTAACGATGCCCCATTAGCACGGGAGAAAGCCCACTGCTCCCTACACTGTGGCGCCGTCCGAGACGACCACGGACTCCGGTGCATTAGTGAGACCATAACTTAAGAGGTTTTATTTAACTCTATTTGAATAATTGAACGTGTGGCTGCTTAATTGGGGTAATTTGGGATATCGTTGTAATTAGTTTGTTTTTGGAAATTGTTAGACTTGCTGGTAGCCCCATGTTTTAATAGAGAGCACGGTTTATGAGAGTATTTTTAGAAGATTTTTTACGGTTAGTGAAATGTAGCCACTCTCAAATAATTTATGAACTAACCTAGTACAGTCAACGACAATATTATTATGTCCAGACTATACATTTCGTATTTTACGCTAAAGTGCTCAGCATGTGTAAAACAAATTAGAATTAGAACATGTTCAGTGACTTTTGTCAACGGCTGCCCAAAAGTAAGTGACCGCGTATCAGTAGATTAGTCGAAATTAATGGCTTTACTCGCAGGTATAAAATAACGAAACTTCACAAGCGATAATCCTGCATCTCCCAAAAGGCCGAATAATTAAAATACCTTTGATAATTACAATGGCCTCTCCGCTATCGGCCGCTAATAGAGAGGCCATGGCCGACGGCCGCGCGACTAATGGTTCAGTGGGCTTCACTCGGGCGGGACTAACTCCGGGCTATCCACTGGTTAATTGGCGCGTCGTAAAATAACCATAAAGGTCAATCTATATCGCCAATAAAATTGAAGTGCGGTCTGTCTAATTACAATAGAAATGTTATATTTTCATGCACTCCTATCGAATACGTGTATTAATTCTTAAATATCAGTTGTCGAAATAAGTCATATTTAACCAACATGCCCAAAGTAAAATTATATTCAAAAGAGTCATAATTCATAAATCTTGGTAAATTATTGTGATCATTCACGTCGACTCATAAAATAAACTTCATTCACTTTGCGGCTTTAGTTAGATCGTATATCATAAAATTGTGTTTTTCAATATATACGACGCATTAAAACACTAATTAGTTTTACCACATAAATCAGTTTTTATATATCAGCAGAGTATGTAATGGAAAATTTTTATAATGTAACTGTTATACGAAGTCTGAAGTCGATGTACATTTCTAACTTCTAATTTAGCGCGTATGCTATTAAAACTTTTTCCAATAAAGATGAACCAAAGCAAAATAAGTGAACGAAGTTACGGGGAACCAGCTAGTTGTTAGGGATTATTACGGACAGTGGTACAATACGGTTGAAAAGTTGTATTTTATACCTGTAACTAATGCTCTGACATTACACTATGTATTTTACGACCATTTTTATACCTGACTGTAACTAATTTAACCGACTCTACAATGTCAGCTAGAACTTGAAATCCATAAAAAATAATTAATTCCTGGATTAATACAGTTTTAAAGTTTTGTAATCCAGTTGATCTGTAACATGTAAGGCTTATTGAAATAAAAAATGTAAAGTATAGGTGCTTAATACTTTCATACATTTTATAGAGAAGCTTATTTTACCCCCAACTCTACATTCACTAGTAATTCCATTTTAGTAGTAGGTACCTACTTTCAGTAGAGTTTAAAACCGTTATTGTTTTATTTGATATAAATCCTCATATCGAGCAGAGCCGTGGCCAAAGTGATTCAGTAATCGACTGCCGACGAAACAACCATTTCAATTAATTGTGGCTATAAAACTTAATGTTTCTCAGAATGGACCATGTCTAAGAGCTGCATCATCTTCAGCATTATTCAAAGTACATTTGAATGGCCTCTTATCTATCTAAGATATTATGATATCGGATATAAGAAATGCTTATTGAATTTACTAGATTTGGATCGTAAACAAGTAACATAAAGGTATGTATTAATCGCATTTTTAAGCCGGATTTACATGGGTAGCTTAAACGACATAGTAGCATACAATAGAGACCTTAACTTTCTTACGAATACCAATGGTAGGTTTAATAGAGTAGTGCTAAAATTCTAAATAGTAAGTAAGTACCAGGTACAAGTACTAATGGTACAAGTACAAGTACTAAATAGTAAGTACCAGGGGCAAGTCGCCCTGCGACTGGTCGTCCCACCTCACCGCTCGGCCACTTGACCCGTGTGATGTAACTATACAGTTAGTAGAGTTCAACCTCTAGGTTTATTTTACAGATGTAAATATGTTCTATTCAATCTCACCACAATAAGCTTACCTATTTTAATTATAATCAGTATTCGGAAATACCAGCGGTTCCCAAACTAATTGCTCCGTTGATATTCATAGTGCGAATGTTGAGCATCTGTCCCGAGCCCGACCGACACGCTGCCGCGCCATATTGAAACTCCACGTGACTTGCGAACTATGCGACCAAGGAGTTTTGGTACTTTCAGGGTTTTTATTCTTTATCTACACTAATATTATAAAGAGGAAAACTTTGTTTGTTTGGTTGTAATGAGTAGGCTCCGAAACTACTGAACCGATTTGAAAAATTCTTTCACTGTTGGGAAGCTATGCTATCCCCGGTACACATAGGCTACCTTTTATCCCGTAAAAATTAATGGTTCCCGCGGGATAGTAGCTAACGCGGGTAAAACCTCGAGGTGCTTCTAGTCTAACAGATAAAATTAACACGGTATGGTTTTGTGTGGAAAATATTTATTGGCTGCAAACAAGATGTTTCGGTAATGTTAATCGCAGCAAGTGACGAGCAACTTTACCAGATCTATCTGGTTATGTAAAGAGGTTGAGTAAGTTAAACCAAACATTATGTAGCCTGCAAAATATGGAATGTGTTATTATTCAAGTTTTTAACTATAGGTACTACAGCTACGGTACTTACTGAGTTATCTTCAACATACAAGACCCCACATTGCTCTGAGTAATGCTGAGGCTTTTTTATTGATAATGGATGATGGTGGTTCTGTTTTTGGGGTATTTAAGTAATATTCTAAGTTTTCATTGCCGCCGCCGCTCACTGTTTCTAACTTTATGTATAGGATCAAGAACGTTTTCTTCCGTTGCCAAACTTTGGCAGCACGTTCCAAATTCGTAGCTTCGAATTCAAAACTCGTGCTGCCGTTGCCATGACGACGAAATGTCTCCATCTTAGCTTTCGTCGCTTCACATTTGCAGTTTCACAAACCCCTATTTTTTGGGCCATATGGTTTATATTGGCGACTTTGTGATTGAAACATAATTTAATTACTTGCTGTATTGGTAATCGTTGAAGGGAATTGTCTTAAAATTCATAAGGTCAGTAAAATGCGAAAGCTTGTGCCTTTTTGTGACGAGTCCTTCACGGGTGGCGCTACTCGGTACCGCTTGGTACAAAAACCTGACTTACCATCCGCGGTAGTATGGACAGATAGAGACACGAGATAACGAATATTTGTGTCCACAGTAAAAACTGTAATTGCTGCTTTTTTAAAATTTACTATGTATTAAGGCACCTAGGTGTGACTGTGAATATTTGTGTGATTGTATTTCATTCGTTTATATCCAATTAGCCAATGGCAAAGTATAAAAGTACACAATACATAAAAAAATTGCAAGTAGGTTACTTATTCTTCGACTCCATAATGGCTCGACGGTATGTTCGTCCCAATCTATATCCTCCCGACTGCTCCAATGCTGACTGCCACAGTGCCTGCGCCTGCAGCCCGCCTTTTGCGTGTCTTCGCCGAGACAGGAGAGATAAGCTAAGTAGGTGGTTGGCCCCCGGGCGGGGAGCCCCTTTGTCTTCGCGACAATCTCGGCGTGTTCGTTACATTTTATACGATAGGGACGAACATTGGACGAGACTTTGTGAAACTGTGTAGAGTTACGCAGGAGTTTTTATTTTTTTTATTTTACTGACTACCGATATTTATTTTTATATTGTAAAGGCTAACAATTGATCAGAATCTCACCGATGGTGATGAGGATGATTATATAGGTATCAGCCGTTTTGTATGTAGAACATTTACGTGTTATACAGAATACTCTTGGAAATCTGGTTTAACTTGGACGATGTTAGGCCTATTACCGACTTATATTAGACTCCTCTAGTCTTTTAAGACGTAGAAACGTTGGATATCATATACCTATCAAAGGTTTCACCAGTCATCTTTAGGAGATGATCAATTGAATCTGTCTGAAACTTTCCAGTGCGTCCACCATAAAACGAGTAGGTATTGATTCCCGCAGGCGGGGCCGGGCGCGGCATGATGTATGGCGCGCTCCGACGCGCTGTCGCGGCACGATGGATCGCTTTAAAAAGGGGAACTTAATGGTTTCCCTCTATTTTCTGTTTCTAATATACGAATTGAGTTTTGGACATACTTGACAGGGGATGTAGGAAAACAATGCACAGTACAAGTCGTATACAGAGTAGCAAAGCTGTGAGACCCAGATTTTTGATGGACGGCCAGCCGTTAGAAAGGACGAGTCGAGTGTTGATTGAGTTATGCAGGATACGTAGTATAGGATGCCCACTGTCCAGAAGCTTGATGAAAAGCGATTTGTAGAGCTTGAGATGACTTGAAGACTGGCTCAGTGGCGTCTTGGATTCCGACCCTAAGAACTATTAGGTAATCGTTAGCCAGTGCGCTTATAATGAAATGTTTGCGCGAAATGAACTTTGCGGGATCACCATCCATTGCCATCATTATTTATGGACCTGCTGTCGCGTCAATCAGTTGTAAAGACTATAATCCAGGAAAATAATGTGAAGAAAAACAAGGTGATACCGTATAATCCGGCTTTTTATCCAACAATAGTAACGTTTAAAAAACCCACGCGTCCCGAATCTAAAACCGGAGCCGCATCGCCAACCCCCAAACATTAATTCGGAAACAAAGACGCGGTATCGTTGCAGATGACGTCAGCACGTGACGGGCCTGCCAACGGTGCCAACCCGGCGGCCGGACGGGGGGCCGTTATAGCTGGATTAAGACGCGATCGGATTTGAAAGTTTTCAGAATTTCCGGATATCGGGGGTTTGGAAACGTGAGGTGGCAATACCGGCTTATCTCGGGAGAAGGTGGGATTTTTTTCGCTAGTTAATCGGTCTTTTGCATGTGATTACAATGTATTAACATTATTATCTCGTTCTAAAAATTGAACTTAAATTTTTTTTTTTTTATTTATTTATTTTTTTTTATTTTTTTTATAAAAACGTAGTCCCACACTAGGACCGCTCCTGTATCGTGGGCACCGCCCACAGACACATAATCTCACATACACATCACACCCAGACCACAATTATTGAGAAAATCGTGGTGTTGAATTTTCATTTTAAATTTAGGAATGGTGATAGATAATATACTAGAGTTTAGAAAAAAATGCGAGTAAATATCATAAAATCATCAGGTAACAAATAAATAAAGGAAGGATTGATTATGAAAAGGGTACTAAGTAAGTAATGAAATAGCAGCACCCCTGTTGATACTGAAGTAAGAGGTCGCAATGACCTCATACCATCAGATAACAAACTTCCATCTTTACCATAAGTAAATTACATAATAAAGAATACAACTTCTTATCAAAAACAAAACATCAGAACATTAGTCAACGCTCAAATGGAAATAAGAAAGCTATTCGCAGACAGTTTACTTTTAGATCTACTTCCAATTCCTTAACCACAGAATCCGTTTATCCCAAATGCGGACAATCCTACCCTTTCCTAGCTTAAATCCCTATACCATAAATCCGCGTTTACGGACCGTTATGCGTCCACCGGCCGCCGCCGCGTGGCTCGCCTACTTTCTGTACCTATCTATACTTACAGTATACACACTAGCTTCTGTCTGTAACTGCGAGGCTGGCATTTTATACCCATTGTAAGACATCTTCCTACTAAATTAATTAATTTTTGAAGAAAAAAATTATCTGCGATAACTTTGCAACTTATGCTACCAAAACGCTGAAAACTAAATTTACGTTACGTCCAATCCTTTTCCGATTTAAACAAGCAAACCAAATGGCTAATGTTTAATTAAATGGTTTTACAAAATCAACTGCAGTTTAGCGATTTGCGAGTCCGGGATATTTTAGTGGATAGTTTCGATTGTTCAAACATCTCGCTGATTTACGATATAATTATCTCTCGCGTGAATCCGAGTGCGTTCTTTCAAGTTTACACCGCCGCACGATAAGTACGACACGAGTGTGACAAAGTCAGCGAAGAACGCAGCAGCAAGTCAGTCGACTCTGAGCAATCGAAAAAAATCGGATGGTACAGTCGGGGACCGAGATGTTTATAGACTCTATTGTAATTTTGCACCGAATGTGAGTCTATCGATTGTTGAAACATTTCAAACTTGTTCCATCGCTACGCGAGAAAATTCAATATACATACACAGTGTTACCACAAAAGATTAGACCAGAGTTAAACAGATGTTTATACAATTTCGTTCCACGAAATCGATGTCTATCACTCGCGTTTTCTTAGTCAATCCTGGCATTTCTAATTATTTTACTTGTAAATTTGTTATCGAGTTAGAAAAAGCGAGCGTTGGACGTCGATTTATGGAGAAAATATTTAGTATCATCTGTTCAACTCTGGTTTAAATCTTTAGTGGTAAGACTGACAACGTTTAGTTATAATAATTATCTATTTGTTGGCCCGGGTGAGGCACTGGTACGGTGGCCTGTTCGGCAGTCCAGGCACGAACGGCGCGACACAGGGTAGTCTACTTCTTGAATATTGCTGTATCGTACTGTGGAGTGTTTTGATTTTATGTAGGTTTTTATGACTATTTATGAATACCTTGATATTATTCAACTTTTAACGGCGTATGATTTTGCTTTGTTACTTTTCGAGGCAGTTTTATGACTTATTTGGGTTGTTTAGAATAAGTTACGGACTTTAAATAAGTTTAAAAGGCACTTCAAAAACATCAAAGCCCATAACGATGGACAAAAGCTTTGCAACAATAACTAGAGCCACACCTATTACAAAGCAACACAATCGTGTCGGGTCAGAGGTCAGATCTGTCTCGAATCTACACGCAGTTATGGTCTTTCATTTGAACTTGCTACGTAGCTAAAAAAATACGAACTTACTTAGGATTAGGATGCATTCGAGCATTGCCGCAGCTCGTCGCACCAACCATGGCAAAACTCTTGAAGCAACGAAGGTTTAGTGAACCTTATTATGGAAGAGGGAATTCTGTTGTATTAAAAACATTACCTACCGTGGGCATTCGGGTAAGTAAATAGATGAACCTAAAGAAGACAAATTGCTCGGACTTATTTGAATAATGAACGATTAAAGCTTAATAACAAAGGGCTTGTAAGTTTTACTACGGGCCTTTTGTGGCGCTTATTGAATTTTTAATAGTCAACATATTACACACTCTTCCACGCAATTCTTTGAAAATTTAAAGCTATTGAGCTCGCCTGCGATGCGAGCGGCTTCATTCCAGTTATTATCGCTTCTTAACTAAAAGATAATAAACATAAAGTCGAACGTAAGTATAGCCATGAACACTTTTAGTGAAATGATATTCGGTCATTTATATCGACGTTTTATAGTGGGCTTTGTTCATTAATCGGCTGAAGTATTGATTTGAGCGTACAAAGGTGTTATAAATTTATTTGTAACAACAATTTTATGGTTGTATTCCGTAATTGATATTCTATGTGATAATTTAAAAACTATGTTTAAAAACCATAAATTTTCTTGAGTAGAGATACTCGTAACTAGATTAGGAATATTTTATTTCTAATTAATGAAGGAAGCTTGCATAAAAGGCAACCTACAGTAGACTGAATAAGACAACATAATAATTATGATAACATTACAAACGTCATCATCGTCGTTTGGACATCTAGTAATTAACTAGATCTAATTCTCGCAAATACTAATATCAAAATCTGTCGTTTTGACCCGTTTAAATCAAGTTAATATGTATTCTAATCGCAAAAGCTGAACTCCAGCAATTGTCTCGTGGAAGGTTTTGTAATTTTCGTTTAAGTTATTTGGGTGTTCCTCAAGGGGGTCAACCCAAACGAGGTAAATTAAATAATCAAAATCCGAAAACCCATTGAATATGTTTTATGAATATGTTTTTTTTCTACACACAGAAGCGATAAACATTTATGCGCAATGATTACGGAGGATATACTTAACGAGAATAAAAACAATAATTGCCTTTCGCAAATATATAAATTGACAAGTAACAACAAACGCCTGCAGACTAATGTTTGTCGTTAAATTCTCGTGCGATCGGAGATAAACACTTTTAAATTAATTGTGCGCTCCTCTAATAAAATAAATCCAACGTGGAGAAGATGCGGTGTCGCTCTTAGACGCCTGTTAATAATAATTAATTGCTTTCCGATAGGCATTTTAAAAGCCCATGACAAAATCTAAATAGAAATAAAACTGTAGATAGTCATCGTGTAATTTATAGAAACGATTATTAAGTTGTGCTATTTATAAGCAACACATGTTTCTCTCGACACGGTGAGATAGAAAGATAGTCATGGGAAAGAACTTACTCGTCCAAATAGAAACGTTTTAAAATATCGAGAAACACGAATGCTAGACACACGCCAGATTCAGCGGACGACCGACAAGCCCGTTCATATGCATCAAGACTTGGAGACCCGCAGCCAACCGGTCCCTTCAGAACGCTAATTGACGGACGACAGACGCACCGACAGAACAACGTAACAACTTATAAACCAGACCGTGAATCAAATGAAATGCACCCAATAACTGTAACGTTGAATTCAATTTGCACTACCACAGTACTCTCCAGTACCTACTACCGCAGAATTCACTAAAGCTTCCGAGTGTGTGTGCTGTAAAAGAAAGCCACGTGAACCTGTTACAAAAAGCTAAAGCACATTGATCTGTTGTAGTATCGTAATAAAATTCATTTTATTGAGCGATCGGTCAGCCGTTGTCACGTTTTATATCATTGAAATACCGGGGTCCGTTGTAGTGCCGCAAGGGAGCAGATTTGGTCCGCTACTCAATCTTTTATACGTCTTTATGTGTTCGGGTCAGGGTTTATAGTTAAGTGGAGTGGGCGTGGCGCTTGTGCTGTTTAGTTGTTATGTATCGGTGCAACAGGCTGGAATGCCCGGTGCATGGAACCTGTCTTTTCACTGAGATATGCACTTAAAGTTTGCTTTATAAAATTCACGTCTGGGACGCTTTTACTCACGCGGCGTGTCTTGCTTATCAGTCAATGCTACCTTACATTATTTCTCGATCTGGAAGTACCTTAAGTTCAATATAATTTGGTTTTAATGCGCTATATGTATGAAATGTTTATATAACTGGACAATAAGTTAAGCTAAAGCTTTCTACGACCCCAAAATTTGGAGATCATATCTAAACATATCATAATTCATAACTGGCGTGGGACGTGCTTATTAAGTATATAGAAGAGATACAAAGTACGATCTCGTATTATAACTAAAGTGAAAGGGGTTGCTTACAAAGGCATGTTCACTGTATAAAGATAATATCTAAATCTAACATTTGTATAGATTTAAGATGACAGGAATACTTTAACAAACGAAGTACAGTATACTATGTCTTTACCACAACAAATGTATTCTTCTAAGTAGAATGACAAAATGAGCTACTCACTCAGTTCGACGCGAAATACTCCGAATGTGAAAAAATAATTGCTCACTCACATTATTTGTTCTGTTTGCTTAATATCCAGTACAGTTCAAATATAAAAAAAAATTACAAAATGTAAATAAGTTAGTTATTTCCATTTCCATCAACCTTTATGTCACGTTCTGTCATCTCCATTAGGCATCTGTCTCGCTGGCCGCTATTTCGCACCTCGCTAATGTCGTTTGTCGCCGCTAACGATCGGTCGCGGTTATCGTTGCAACGGTTAACGACCGGTGTCGGTCAACTCTCAATTTACTTTGGTGATTGAAATGTTATGAGCCGCAGCGCAGCGCTCGAGTATAAATTATTGTGAGGCTTTTTGCGTTTGTCCGTTTGCTGTGCATCCGTTTTGACATATTTTGCGTCATGCAAGACATTCAACTTTTTCATGATTTTGAAAAAGTAAACGTCTGGCGCATCTTGAGTCATTATGTCGCAGTAACTAATCCTATCTCTATTATATCCCTCATCCTCGAGTTCCTTCAGGGCTCTAACAATTGCATTCTCACGAGAAATCATCGACGTGCACAAAATGTCATTGCTCTAAGAATAGTCATATTTTCAATGTAAATGTTGTTCGAGCACCAATTAATCTTCTCACCATGAAGTCCCATTTCCCAAAGCCGTACACAAAGTTTAATATAAATATTATGCTGCCTAATTTAATTTTCCGAAACAAAGCGCCGCTGTCAGAGGCTCACACAACCCTGGCCTGAACTCTCCCTCGTGGCCACTTCACTACATTACTAATTCAACGAGCGAGCCCACCGAATTAAAATTGCCTTTTGGCATCCTCTTGACCACACCCCTGTACAGAAAAATGAACTTTACCAGCTTTCGGTAATTCAATCTAGGGCCGGTTTTCCCGTGAAGCAATTCTCGGCGCTTGGGATGTTTTGGAATAAGTTTGAGGGTATCTAGATGGTCCGCGAAGTGTTTTTTTAATCCGTAATGGCCGGTGCCGCAGGGTACTGATAACGTACGGTATGAAATATTGGACTTGTGGAAATATTTGGGAAAACGCCTCGCTGCTGTGGAGAGAGCTCAAGGAAGACGTATAAAATAAGCAAATATTGAATAAAAGAGTATACTAAGATGTAAGTATACGTACTAAATATCTTTTCGTAAAAAGCAAGGACCGAGATGGTGGGCAGACCATCAGCCCGTTGGTCAGACGACCGTGTAACTGCATTCGGAAAGCCAGGACATACGTTTTGCACAGGACCGGAATAAATGGCGTGGAGGAGGAGTTGGCCTATATCCAACAAGGGGGTTCACACGGGCTGAAATAATGATGTGAATCATGATGAAAAATCAAGGCGGCACTCACAGTTATCACAGAAACCCGCCGCGTAGTCTAGAAATAATCGGTACCTAGTACCTTCTCATTTCATAGGGAACATCACGAATAGAGCTTGGTTCAGAGTAGGCCTGCTGCGCAAGGTATAGAGCATTTAGCAGTTCATAGTTAAAGGTGGCATGTAAGGTGTGGTTTCCCATAAAAAAAAACAGTACCGGCGGATTTATTATGTACTCTCAGACTGAAGCCTATTCCATACCGGTCGCGCCCGCCTGAAACCCCGCGTCCAGGCGTATTTAATTAATAGCATCCGAGCACGGGACGGGCCGGGCCCGACACGATCCGCACCCGCGCCGCCTGCTGTGACCTATCGGCTTCGATGCTCACAATTCTGAGCTTTACTATTGATACTAGTTCCTGTATCTCTATACAGTAAAGACGGCTAAATAAATATTAAGTATAATTTACTTTTGGAACGAATTACTGATGGAAATATTTTTCCACATTTTTATACCGATTTTAGCCGAGTGGTTGATCCACAGATAAAACGTAAGTGAATTGCCTCAATCTGACATGTATGGTCGTAAACACAAAGGCACACGCTATGAATAAAAACGTGCCTGCTGAAACGTTCTACAAGCTTGATACTGAATATAACAAACTTTCTGCTAGTGCCGGCAGGTTGGGTAGTCAACCAGTTGACACTAAAAGTACCGGCAAATTTAGTAGCTTTTATATTTATCTTAAGAAATGGGAACGATGGGTAACAGTACTGAGACCGCGGTCCTAGTTTCGAAGCGGTACCAGTCGCCTGTCTCCTCGGGATCAATGGGTTATCATACACAAACATAGGGATACTTTTACAGAAACTTCTCTGTAGTCAAGAGATTCTATAACCCTCCTACAGATGCCCCTAATATAAAGTCTTTGCAGTTACCCCAAACGAAACTAGATGGCGTTGAATACCCTAAAACACCCAAACGGTTGGTCACGGCGTTAGATGGCTGCGAATATAAGAAAATGTTGTGCTACCTCAAATGGTCTCACTCCACCTGGGATCCTGACAAGAGTCGACATTTTCATCGTTTAAAATGTATGTAGACAAGTGCATCATCGGCATCCAATTCAACCGCCAGTGGTACATGCACAATTGCACATACGTCTTATACAGTCTTATGCATTCCTAAATACCATCATAACACGATAGTGGGTCTCGCCCTTTAGATCATATCTGGTGGCTGGCTAATTGGTGTCCAGGGTGCTGTGTCCTCGGTCAACAACCATGTATTACATTTATAGGAGAATCACGTGTGGAACGACCCTTTGTGTGATAATCATAAACGTCAATTTTCCACTGTGAAATTAGGCAGTGTAGAAATAAATTGGCGATTTAATTTATTCATTTTAAATGAACCCAATGATATTATTATGACACAGATAATTATATCAATAAGAATCAGAATCAGAATCAGAATCAGAATATTTTTTATTGTATAAAATTAACTTTACAGATTTTGTTTATAAATCTGTATCAAAAAGGCACATTTTTATGCTTTTATTTCCTTTAACGTTGACTAAATTAGTTTGCACAAAAGATTTAAACTCTTTCCCGAAATTGAATCAAATCAAACTCGATTGCTCCCCAACGACCGACAGTCCTATTTGGACCAACCCAATGGTAATTTACAAACTTATGTAACCATGTTGAAAACAAATTGTATTTCTTATCACCACGAGTTAAGACTTTGTATTCTTTGGGAGGGGTTTTGCTGTATGAAAGAGTAAAGTGGTTAATTCTTTCAGTCCACTAGGAAAACTGCATCGTTTGTGTTTGGAACACGTCTAGTTTGGGACCCATCACAGGCAGTGGAAAGTATTTAGGATATTTTGAAAATATTCGGTGCTTTTAAAGTGGATTTTAATCAGTATGTATTCTAGACGATGGAACCTTAAAAGAAATTATGTAGCTGCCTTTCTGTCTATGCTTTTCTTAACGGTAATCGTGATTCATATCTGGCATTTATGAAGTTAAAATCAACTTTCTAAGTTGATTTTAACTTAGTTTTTCTAACTTAGTTAATACCATACCCATTTCAGGTCTACCAATTAAATTGTATAAAAATGAGCAAATTCTTCACCATGTAAAATTACTGGCTGGGACAATGAGAGTCTCCCCAGCACATTACTCGTATCGGCGAGTAATGGCCGCGACTGGAGCGATTGTATTCAAATGTATCGGAGGCGTGGTGCGAAGATACTCTCTAGTTCCGAAACAGATTAGGATAGGATTAGGATTATTACTCGTAGTTCTATGTGGATATACCACGCCATTAGAGTGAACTCGAACTCAACTAAAACTCAAACCTGAATGGTCTACAGATTTTTTAGTGTTAGGAAAAGAAATGCATTTTGGTGAAAATCTTTAAATTACCAGGTCATGACAGTTCCAGTTTTTTTACAGTATTTTAGGGTTGAAGGATTATGGGAACTGCAACTACTGAAAATCACTACCTACCCATTTTATGCGTGTGATTTTTGAGCGGTTGGAAATCATTTATTTACAACTCAATTTTATTTATACGTATTCATTTCCATTACTTTGAATTACCATTCGAGTGGTGAATAGTTTTCTATGTTTAAATTATTACGAACTCTAGTACCTCCTTTATGGTTAGTCCACACTCCGATACTCGTTTTCCATTTGAATAGAGGGCGGCAATCTCACATTCGCTATTGTGTCGCGGGGTGCGATTGTTGGAGCTCGAGATATGAGCGGAGGGAACTCAATTATTCTCCACTGAAAAAAGCGTTCTTACTTTGTGACTTTATATTTATGTATTACGTAAATTTAATCCATAGGAAAATAATTAAACAAACTAATGAACTAATGAAACTTGTCATTACAATGCAAATAATCTAATTGAATCTCATGAATTGGCAAATCAACATGGCTTAACGCTCCGTCTCCTTGTTGCAGGTGAGGTGTAACTCTATTACCTAATGAATGCAAAGTGGCAATCTTGCCGGGTGCCGGCACGACATGCAAATCCGATCGCAGCTCCCACCGCCACCGCCACCGCCCGCCCGGCTGAACGGAACATTAGTTCGATAGCTTGGGCGCATACGGAGCTGATTTGTGGAAGGTCAGTCACTTGGGAACGTTCCTACTAACAGAGTACACTTTATTGTCTGTTTGTTTATGCTCTCATGGGCCTGTTAGGTGACACGATTTCAGTACTCTCCATTGACTTAATATCCGAAAACAAGGAAATTACAGTCCGCCGCAGGGTACAGTTAGTAGTAAAATATAAGATGTCACTGTAATTGTGATATTTGTGAAACTTGCACAAAATAAGTTCGGAACTATTTTGAAAGATATATGTAAGAGAGAACAATGAGTAAAGAAAATAAGGCCTATAATACTTAACAGTAAGTGAAGAAGGAAGGCATTAAGAATTAAGTCAATCCCAAAGCCATAGTTTTCATAAGTAGAGGAAAAGAAGACAGCTCTACGTTCTCGGCTGCAGAAGCAACCCGTGTGGTTCCACCAGTGTTTTATTAGAGGGGCACCGGGTAAGGGTGCGATAATCCGGCGAGATCCGCGAGATTCGTGCCTCATTGTGCACCGTCTGGTGGGCACAGAATCAGCGAACAACACTTTTTGGAAGTGAACTTTTAAAATCTCTCACCTTCAAAATCTCATTATTTTTTTTACCTCGATATTTGGTTCCAACGAAAATTGTCAGATCCCATTTCAGGTGTAGGATTTTTTTTGATGAGTTAATATGAACGTTTTATGAGGTTTATCTGCAAGGTCTATTAAGCTGGCAGATAAGTTATAAATGAGAGTCTCTAACCACCCTTATCCAAAATAAAAACAGCTCAAAGTTACTTTAGGTAGCATAATGAAGCCAGGTTTCTGTTGCCAATTTTACTCCCAACCGTCAATTCAGTAACGTTTGAACAGCTTAGCTGTTGAAATTTAATGTAACTATTGCCCCTTCCATCTGCTCTTATTTTCAGCGGTTGTAAAAGTTATCAATCGGCCGGGATCTGCATCGGAACTGCACTTAAACGTAACGACACGCCTCGAGGCCCGCGCCCCGTCTCCCCACTATCCTCAGCTAAACTCTTAACGCCCGAGGTTGCGGGCCTTACTACAATGGCTCCATTTAAAGCCATTTAAACGTTTGGCTAGATTTTGCGTTAATAGAAGAAGTCCTACGTAAACATATATATAGGTAACGAACAATTTTTCAGTACCAATCAATTACATTTACGTTATAAACTACTAGAAGTCTCACGAAAGCTACCTGTCTATACCATGGGATTCGAATCCTACTTATATACTCGTATTATAAACTCTGTGTGTGTTTGTCCTCTCTTCACACCTTAACAGATGAACGGGTTTTCATGAAATTTTATACACAGATACTAGCTTCTGGAATAGATAAAATAGGGTACTTTGAATCCAGTAAAAAATTACGGTTCCTGTGGGATAATAGCAAACGCGAGTGAAACCGCGGGGCGCTGCTTGTATTTTAAATTCGTTAAGATCCAGCGAGAACCTCGGCTTGTAAGCATGTTTATTGTTTAAATTAATTAAATAGATATAATTTGTGTAGTTTCTGTTAGTGATGGTGTAATTTGCTATGTAAGATTTTTGTATTTGCGGTATGTATACCCACTACCTTGTAATCATATTTTTTTCTCCGGCTTACCACAGCTTCCTTCTGTAAGGCGAATGCGTGTAACTATTCTGTTGTAAATAATTTAATCAAGTAATTATAATATTAATCAACACAACGTAGTGGCAGTGTATTATAAATGACCGATTTCAATCAGGTTTTATTAAAATTGATTGCAGTAAAGATACGCAATCGCCGCAAGAGCGGGAGAGCGCTAAAACGGTGCAAAATGTTATACTTATTGAATCTGCTTTCCATCGAAATGTAAGATTAACTTTAATGAAGGCACAGATAAGTGCTTTCATAAAATTAATTTCATAGCCAAGCTTTTCTAGTAGCCCTTTAAAATTCAGATTTAACATTTTAAGGTCAATAACTTGATTTTAATCTACGATTAGGTATAGAAACTAGATAGGAACTGCTTACGAGAAAGAGAGAGAGAAAACTAAACATTTTCCTTATTGGCACAGATAATAATTAGAAAGAAAAAAATAATTGCTTTGATGTAAGGGAAGTTGTTGTAACTGATTCCACATAGATGTCGCCACCAATCTCATTATACGACATGGATAGCATATCGCTCTGCTGGCTTGCCTTTAACGGGCAGACTAGTTGATAAATTGATATAGCAAGCTTATGAATTAGATCGACTAAGTATGTGATGATTATATCAGTCGATAGCACAATGTAGAGTTATACTATTCATTGGCTGCAACCCGCAGTTCCACGCGTGGTTTTCTAGTTTTCTAGCAGCTAAACTTGGATATTTCGTCCTTTAGGTGCAAAATACTCTATTTTCCAAACATCTAACAACGAAAACAACAAAATCCGTTCAGCTGAAATTTTACATGATTGAAAGTTATGAAATGCCTCCCCCTTAGACCGCCATCTAAGGGGGAGGCATATATTCAGCAGTGTACGTCTTCAGGCCACTGATGAGGATGATAATGATGATGAAAGTTTGGATCATTGGTTCTTTTTATTCGAAAAGTTGGAGCAGAGGATGGTAAAGCACGAGCCATCTAATCATGGAAATTAGTGCTGTAAGTACGTGCTGACGGTGGCGGCAACCTAGGTGCAAGTTGGAGATGAGCTGATGCGTGAGGTAGCAGGTTCGACCCTCGCGCAGTTTACATATTTGTGTGAAGCACAGGGTCCACAAGTAAATTGTCCTCATTGATCCTCATTTTCTAGATACAGGGAGTTCTAGAGATGTCAGGACAAGTATATCTTACTTAATATTATAAAGCCGAAAGTTTGCGAGTGTGTATGTATGTTTGTTACCTCTTCACGCTTAAACGGCTGGACCGATTTCGATGAAATTTGGTATACGGGTAGATTGGACCTATGAGACGGACATAGGCTATCTTTTGTCTCAAAAATAATCTCGAAGGGGATGAAATAGGGGTTGAAAGTTTGTATGGGTAATTAATAATTCTTCAAGTTAGGAATCTGAAAATGTATATTTAGGCTTTTGGTAGAAGATAAAGAAATACGGGTTTCAGCTTTTGTCCAAAATCATCCCTAAAGGGGGTAAAGTAAGGGGTTGAAATTATGAGGTATATTTTTAGATGCACCCCTTACGGACCACAATAAACGGCTGAACGGATCGTTATTTAAAGGGGGAGAGTGCGATGGGAGGAGAGGGAGGAGGGGGAGGTGGAGAGTGGGGGAAAGGGGGAGTAGATGGTAGAGTGGGGGGAGAAGAGGGTAGAGTGGGGAGAAAGACGGGCAGAGCGGGAAAAAAGAGGGGAGAGTGGGGAGAAAGAGCGGGGAGAGTGGGGGAGAAAGTGAGGAGAGTTAAGGGAGAAAGAGAGGAGAGTGGGGTAAGAAAGAGGGGAGAGTGGGGGAGAAAGAGGGTAGAGTGGGGAGAACGAGAGGGGAGAGCGGGGAGAAAGAGGGGAGAGTGGGAGGAGAAAGAGGGGAGTGTGGGGGGAGAAAGAGGGAAAAAGAGGGGAGAGTGGGGAGAAAGAGCGGGGAGAGTGGGGGAGAAAGTGGGGAGAGTGAAGGGAGAAAGAGAGGAGAGTAGGGTAAGAAAGAGGGGAGAGTGGGGGAGAAAGAGGGGAGAGTGGGGAGAACGAGAGGGGAGAGCGGGGAGAAAGAGGGGAGAGTGGGAGGAGAAAGAGGGGAGTGTGGGGGGAGAAAGAGGGAAAAAGAGGGGAGAGTGGGGAGAAAGAGCGGGGAGAGTGGGGGAGAAAGTGGGGAGAGTGAAGGGAGAAAGAGAGGAGAGTAGGGTAAGAAAGAGGGGAGAGTGGGGGAGAAAGAGGGGAGAGTGGGGAGAACGAGAGGGGAGAGCGGGGAGAAAGAGGGGAGAGTGGGAGGAGAAAGAGGGGAGTGTGGGGGGAGAAAGAGGGAAAAAGAGGAGGGAGTGGCGGGAGAGGGGGGAGAAAGAGGGTAGAGTGGGTAGAAAGAGAGGGGATAGTGGGGAGAAAGAGGGTAGGGTGGGAAGAGAAAGAGAGGAGAGTGGTGGGGAGAAAGTGGGAGAGTGGGAAGAGGGGAGAGTGGGGGGAGATAATTTGGTTCGCTGATAGGTTATCTTCCAACTTAGGACATAGGCTACGAACATATTATTAAGTCATCATCATAATCATCGCCGTTTTCCATCAATGCGATAAAACCCCCAATGTGCGTAAAATTTTGTACGTAGATAGGTTATCCCGCAACTTACGACTTAGGCTTTAATTCATCATCGTCATCGTCATCGTTTTGCATCAGTGCAATAAAAACTGTGAAAAACTACCCCATTGGCTTGAAATTTGGTATTTTGATAACTTATATACCAACTTACACAATACACAGTGGGCTAAACTGTGAAATAGTACCTTAGTTTGCACGAAATGTTGTATGCAGATAGTTTAGTGTAGGTTTTATAATGTGAAACGCGGGTGAAACCGCGGGGAGCAGCTAGTTTATGATAAACCTACGTGATCGTACCGCGTTATGTTGATAATGTTGTAAATATGTTGAACTCCGTTATTTTGTGTAATGGAATATAATATAATTGTTGCTCTTTCTCGTTATTTATAATCATGAAGCACTAGAATCCCGCCACACCAGTCCGTGCGTGAACAACGGTGGCTGGTGCGCGTTGGTCGCCGTCACTCCTGCCTCGCTACTGTATGGACAAACCTGTCTGACCGCGTATTTTGATATGTTTATTTCGTGTCAGATATTGCGGCTCGATCAACAGATTTATGAATAGGCAAGATAAGTATAGGTACAGTTAGCGACAAAGGTCAGTATATATCTTCAAAACATACTTATAATAGTTGATTGAATTGAAAAATATCTTCAGGTCTAGGAACGTTCTAGTTGTACCGATTCTCATAGAAAACTTCTCGTTTCTGAGTGGAAAGGCAATAAGTTATAAGTAAAATGTTAATCCGTAGGCAATTCTGGTCACCGATGCCATTCCAAAGCCTCACAATTCCGTAAACTTGGCAAATATTCTATGGGTTCCATTGAATTGGCGCTCAATATTCAATAACTTTATCACACAATAGTCCAATATAAAATCAGTACGGTCTGTGTCTGTTACTAGAGCCGGCGCGGTTGTATGCAAATGTGTGAGATAGCATCAGGACAGATAGGCGATGCGCGCGCGCATGACCGTCGTATAGTGCCATCGTGGGAATGCTGGGTTGGCGGAGTATGGGTGTCTGGTTGTCAGTTATATCGTACGTTTTGAAGCAACTTATCCTAAGAAACAGTTCTACCAAGGATATAAGTACCTATTATTTAGGGGACAAAATATAAAACAAAAATAAATAGATCTTGTTATCACCTAGTTGGTTTGTCTCTCGACTGTACTTTCGAGCAGTGCAATGGCATGTAGCCATAGAAATATCTTCTTTGAAATGATTGTACATAGTTTTGCCATTAGTATTAATGCATTATATCCGTCCGTTCTTGATTCCACATAGGTGCATTATCATTGCTCGGGAGAAATTTCACTTCAGCATTAGGATTACTTTTTGATATTTTACTCTTGCGAAATTAATCTAAAAACCTCTCCCGGTGTCAAAAACCACTATAATCATATTTCTGTCTTTATATAAGAGTATACGATGCCTATCCTAGACATAGTCGCAAGAGTGGGAAGCTAGCTGTCACTACTGCCAGACTTAACTGACAATTCAAATGACAGATGACGTTGCCTACCAGTCTCGGGTATAAAGCTGTGTGAAGCTGCCCACGCGCAGTTTAGCTGTGAACTTAATCTGACTGTGACATAAGCTTGATTTTACTATGATTATAGTCGCTTTATATCGTATCGTATCGTATAGTTTTGGATATGTTTTAGCTGTAGGTACATTGCGAATATGTCAGGTGGTTAGAAAACAAGTGCCGTGATTGTCTGATCGGTCACGTACGATTTTCTAAAATGTATATTGCTCCTTTTTAATATCTACGATAACTCAGCATAACAATTAATCAATTAGAGGAGAAAAATACTTGAAACATGGAAAAAAACTGTATTTAGATTTACCTGAAACCTACATTATCGGATCCAAGCTGCGAAATGACAAGCACCATTATTATTACACCATGTTTATATTAGCTGAATATAACCATAAGAAACCGCGAAGCTTTAATCAAGTGTTGTAGTCACTCTACAAAGTCTACAAGCTCTATCAGTTTCTCTACCCATAAGTACTAGGACCCGGTAGAGTCTAAGATTCTGCGCCTTAATTGGCGTGTGTAATCTCATCGCTCTACATTCACATGGCGCGCGACTGGCGCGTTACTTGTTCCACTACCAGTTACTTGCATTGGTATTTGATTAGTTACTGGTTTACTGCAAATAGGTTCACATATTGCATAAGTGTACAATTTAAATTATGATCCTATTTGCACAAAATGCTACATTGTAGCTAGTGAAATTACCAACCGCATGTTTAACGACGCACTGGACTTTGCAATTCAGAGTTGAGTAGCACTGCAATGCAATTGCAATGGGTATTGGGCAGGTGTGCGATGGGCTACCGAATACGCAAATAAATAAATACACTTCACGATCACGTACCGTGTCCGGTGCAATGCCCCGAACATCCTGAGTCGGCATTACCCGTGTGGCGCATTTACCTAAACTATCGAAAGGCCTCTTGCCTTCAGTGCACATTTCGGTAGCGCGGCAACCGGGTGCCTCATCAACATTCATTTAACATTTTAACATTAAGCCTTTAAACAATAAATGTACTTCTTTTAACTTAAACAATCTTTTGAACATTAACATCACCGCAACCTCGCACCGTACCCGACATATTTTTTGGTCCTTCGAGAAGTCCTCGCGCGTCGTGAATTTATAAAACGGGTTCCGTCGGGTGAAGTGAACAGTGAACTAGTGAAACAAACTACTTGTGTGAGTGCAGTGTAAGGTTTGTAGTGATAACATTGGAGGAACATCATCAGCAAAGGCTGAGTACCAACATAATCAGCAAAGGCTGAGCAACAACATCATCAGCAGAGGCTGAGCAACAACAGCATCAGCCAAAGCTGAGTAACAACAGCGGTCGCCGGTTGAGGAGCAACAGGACTGTCAAGTAACATATTTCCATTTATACTTTTAACATTATCAATATCAATGAGGAACATGGCGGAGCTCATTGAGATGCAAAGTGTGATCTACGAGAATATCGTAAAAATCGCAGTCAACATTAGGAAGGATGGTGCGGATAGGAAAACGGCAGATTATTTGAAGCGGCGGATGAACAATCTAGAGGATTATTGGAAAGAGTATCTGTTGAATCATGAACGTATTAACATGGAAGTAAGTAGAACTGATCCTTACTATACAGAACAGCAGTACGAACAAACAGCTAAGGTGTATGAAGAAGTTAAGGCCTTGATCAATCAGCAGTACCAGCTTCCGCTTATGAAAGCGGGGAACTTATCAGTGGGAGAACAATCGGCAGGTAAGCCACGAACACCGGGGTCAGCTAGTAAGAGACAGGAGGAAATCTTCGAGGATGCGGGACCTAGTTCCCGGATGCAGCTGAGTGAACGCGTACCTGTAAAACAGCAAGGTACCAACAGTAGAGCGGATGATTTATTACGGCGGCAGCATACCAATTTTAAAGCTTTTGAGCGGACCACATCATACATCGACGTGGAGTCTATCTCGGATAAGTGGGAGTTTGAAGACGTCCTGAAAACATTGCAGTCTCGTTGGAGTGCAATCGATAACCTTCATTGGGAAATCGAGAGCGAGTTGGATGGCGACAACGAGACCTACAACAACATGTACGACAGGTACGATAAGAAATTCCGTAGTTTGAAGAAAGAGATTAACACCAAGATGTGGTCAGTTGCGCACAGAGAGAAGTCCACACCGGGTCTTGAGATTCCCAGCTTTAATGGAAACTACAACCAGTGGGTATCGTTTAAGGACCTATTCACTGAGGTAATCCACAACAATCCATCTTTATCAAACGGACAAAAGATGCAGCATCTCAAGAGTAAGGTTCGAGGAGAAGCTGAGAAGCTTATACAACATTTGCAGATCAGTACGGACAACTACTTGGTATGTTGGGACATTCTGACCCACCGTTATGATAACAAAAGGTTAATATTCACGTCACACATGAACATTCTGCTAGCCCTACCAACTATGCAACAACAATCCCTGCCACATCTTAAAAGAATCCATGACACCACGCTGGAATGTCTTAATGCCATCAAAAATTTAGGAGTCGATATAAAGTCGTGGGACCCAATGGTTGTCCATATGTTGAGTCAAAAGTTAGACTCTGACTCATACTCAGAATACGTAGGATCAACCAAAAACTCAAAGGAACTGCCAATTCTCAAGGACTTTATGGAGTTTTTAGAAACAAAATTCACAACCTTAGAAACAACAGCACGCCGAAAACAAGATAGTATGCCACAAATACCTACAAATCAAACTAATTATCCGCAGCCATCATCTAACATAAGAAAACCTAATTTTAACTCATACAATAAAGCCAACAATTACAACAATCGAAGCCACGAACATAATTCAGTTGCGAAATCAATGCAAGTGTCTAATATCAAGTGCCCTCTTTGCAATAACCAACATGGCATTTACAATTGCAAAACATACCTACTATACAATGATGACCAGAAACTTAAAACAGCAAACAAATTGAAACTTTGCACTAATTGCTTGTTTAGTCACAACGGCAATCCATGCACGTCAACATTTAAATGCCGAAAATGCCTAGCTCCGCATAACACCATCCTGCACGAGGCTATGACAAAGTTTGTAAATAGGTCATATCCATCCACTAGCGCTCCTAATGTTAGAAGACAACAAACAAGACACGATGAACCAATAACAGGAACTACCAACGCGTCACAGGACACAAGCTCTGAAATATTACTTGCGACTGCCCTGTTAGAAGTAAAGGATGCAAACGGAGTTTATCATAACATGCGAGCGTTGGTGGACCAAGGTTCTCAAATTTCCATAATAACAGAAAGAGCGGCTCAGCTATTAGGTATAAAGAGGCAAAGATGCAAAGGCGTCATCTTTGGAGTAGGACAGACAGAGAACAACAGCAAAGGAATAATAACAATAGAGTGTGCTTCAAGGTATAATGACTTTAAGTTCGTCTCAGAAGTCCTTATAATGAGCGATCTTATCAAAAGTCTGCCCAACAAGACATTTTCTAAACCAACATGGCCCTACTTAAATAACATCAACCTAGCTGATCCAGAATTTTACAACAGTCGGCCGGTAGACTTGCTGCTTGGAGCTGACGTATACACTAACATCATCTTAGGGGGAATAATTAAAGGAGATAAACCGCAGCAACCTATGGCCCAACAAACACAATTAGGGTGGTTGCTATGCGGTAGCGTAAAAACATTCCAATGCAATGTGATCCTAAATAATACAAAGGAGCTAGAACAGTTTTGGCAAATAGAGGAAATCAACGAACCTTCTAACCTATCAGTAGAAGATCAGGAGTGTGTAGATTATTACTCAACAACAACAAAACGAACCAAGGATGGAAGGTATGAAGTGAGGATACCATTGAAGGAGGAGTTAAAACATAAGTTAGGATCATCGAAACCAATGGCCATAGCGCAGTTAAAAAATTTAGAACGTAGATTCGAAAGGCAAACAGCCCTAGCTCAAAAATATAAAGATTTTATGAATGAATACGCCGCATTAAATCATATGAAACCGGAGAATAACATTAATAACAATAACATTACACTTGAGTGCTTCTTGCCTCACCATGCAGTGTTTAGAGAGTCAACATCATCGAGTTTGAGAGTAGTATTTAATGCAGCATCCCCTACGTCATCAAAATTTAGTCTTAATGATGTGATGAACAAAGGGCCTAACCTACAAAAGGACTTACAATCACTACTACTACAGTGGAGGCAATTCCCTTACGCTTTTACAGCGGACATAGAAAAAATTTACCGTCAAATCGCCATCAACAATATTGATCGACACCTACAAAAGATCGTTTGGCGTGAGTCACCCACACTGCCAATACAAACTTTCCAACTAGCCACAGTAACATATGGAACAAAAGCAGCCCCATTTTTAGCAATCATGACATTGAAGCAACTAGCATCAGATGAACGGTGTCGGTATCCAGAAGCCGCCGCTATCCTGGAAGGGTCATTTTACATGGATGACCTTCTACACGGTTGCTATAACTTAAAACATGGTGAACAATTGATTGAAGATTTAATGCAGTTATTGAAATCAGGCGGATTCAATCTACGAAAGTGGTCGACGAACAAACAGGAGCTACTAACAAAAATTCAACAATTAAAAGATGACACTGTATATACCTTTAAAAATGAAGACACTACTAAAACATTAGGGCTATGCTGGAATTCAAAAGAAGACAATTTTACGTTCAAGTGTAATTTTTCCAAACCAACATCAAAACTTACTAAACGGAGCTTACTATCTGAAATGTCAAAACAATTTGATCCTTTGGGGTGGATGAACCCTTTGTCAACAAAATTAAAAATAATATTTCAAAAGCTATGGAAAAAGGAACTTAAATGGGATGATCAGGTGCCAGACGATATCTACAACGAATGGTCGAAGCTAATGATAGACATTGAGAACATTAACCATTGTGTAATAACGAGATGGATACAATGTCAGGAGGACGACGTCATCGAACTACATGGGTTTTGTGATGCGTCGATCGTCGCTTATGCCTGTGTGGTGTATGCGAGAACAAAGGGTCAACAAAAAACAGTGATAGTAGCTGCTAAATCAAAACTAGTGCCCCACAAGAAGTCGTTAACATTACCACGTCTTGAGCTTTGTGGGGCCCACTTGCTATCAAGACTTATCAACAAAATAAAACAGAGTATGAACTGCAAAATGGAAATCTACGGCTGGTGCGACTCTACTGCAGTGCTGGGGTGGCTACAAGGAGAATCGTCTCGTTGGAAGCCATTTGTAGCAAATAGGGTGTACAACATCAAACAAGTTATGGCAGCTGAATGCTGGCGGTATGTGAAGAGTGTTGACAATCCCGCGGACTCAGCAAGCAGAGGGTTAACAGCGACGCAATTATCCCAACATTCGTTATGGTGGAATGGACCATCATGGCTACCAACGTATGACGTAAAGACGGAACAAACACGAATTACCTATAAAACAGAGGAAGAATCAAGACCTATAAAACAAGTTAACATTATTCAACAGAACAGTAACAATATTATAATAGATGAATTATTACAAAAACATAACACAATTACAAAAATAACTCGAGTGTTAGCATGGATACTGAGGACATTGACACCTAGTTCACTACGTAAACAATTACCAAGCTACCTAACAATACAAGAATTGCGCAAAGCTAAGTCAGCTATAATAAAACACGTTCAACGAACTGAATTAAAGACTGATATTGAAAAATTGATGAAACATGATAGCGTGGCAACAAGCAGTAGGTTATTAAACCTAAACCCCTTCCTCGATAAGGAAGGATTTCTAAGAGTGTCAGGAAGGCTCCGAAACGCGATCATAAGTGACGAGATGAAATATCCCAAGATAATTCCGAACAAGTGTCGTCTAGCCGAGTTGCTGATAGAAGAAGCACATCAGCTAACATTTCATGGAGGACCCCGACTGACCTTGGCAACCCTTAGACAACAATATTGGATACCTAGTGGGTACAGCACAACGAAAAGGCAGTTAAGAAATTGTGTGACATGCAGAAAGTACGAGGCTAAAAAGCAGTATCAACTGATGGGTGATCTTCCGACGTCTCGAATTAACCCGGCTGCTCCATTCTATCATACTGGAGTGGACTACACTGGCTTCGTGGACGTTAAAGCGAACAGGGGCAGGAGCGCAAGAACAGTGAAAGGTTACGTGGCCGTCTTCATATGCATGGTCACGAAGGCCGTACATTTGGAGTTGGTGTCTGACCTTACCAGCTCCGCATTTTTAGCAGCATTGAGAAGAATGTCAGCCAGAAGAGCTACTCCTAGACACCTATACAGCGATTGTGGTACCAATTTTGTGAAAGCTAACAGAATGCTGCAGGAAGAACATCAACAACTAAAACAAATTTTCAATGATAGCTTTCTGGCAGAAGTAGCAGAGATGGACATAGAATGGCACTTTAACGCACCATCTTGGCCTAGCGCTGGCGGTCTGTGGGAGCGGGCAGTACAGAGTTTCAAACACCAATTTAGAAAGGTGGTTGGTGAACAAAAACTGACGTTTGAAGAATTCTCTACGATCCTAGCACAATTGGAAGCCTGTCTGAACACCAGACCGTTATGTTCCCTGACAGAAAGTATAGAAGACCTAGACTATTTGTCACCTGCGAGCTTCTTAACAGGAAGAGTCGGTTTAACTACCATAGAAACAAAGGAGGACGCTAGAACAAGATGGCACTTGACTAACAACATTTTTAAACAGATATGGAAGAAGTGGAAAAGCGAATATTTAACACAGTTAACAGCGAGAGAAAAGTGGTTGAAACCCCAAAGAAATTTACAAACAGGAGACATGGTAGTAGTACACGAAGACAACATTCCAGCTGGAAAGTGGGTCATGGGTAGAGTGGAAGACGTCTTTCCAGGCAACGATGGATACGTGAGAGTTGTTTCAGTGAGAACAAAGAATGGCATTTTGAAAAGACCTGTAGTTAAGCTCTCGGTATTACCAATCGAAACAGCTGATCATCAAAACACGCCCATAATCAACTCGAATCAACCAGCTAGGACAACACAAAACAACAAACAAACAAAAACAAAGTCACGTGGAGGTTTGTCGTATATTATTATGGCATTCGTTCTATTTTTAACAATGTGTGGCCGGGCAAGTTGTGCTAATTATAACATAACGGAGATTAGAAACGATCAATCCCTTTACTTCGATCCCATTTCGAAAGTAAGTCTGATCAAAGATTCGTGGACACTAGTAGTTTTTTACAACATGTCCCCGTACTGGGAAGGATTACAAGCATTTGAAAAGGTCATAACATCTTTAGATAGAACATGCAAAACAATAGGTAGCGGGCCGTGTAACATGATCGTACCGCAGCTGATCCACGAGTACAACGAACTTAAATACTATAATGAACTTTTGATGACGCAACAATTAAATGAACACTCCAGACAGCGACGTGGCCTTATCAATGGAATTGGCTACCTTGCAAATTCCCTGTTCGGAGTATTGGATGAACAATTCGCAGAAAAGTACCGCCAAGATATAGATTTAATACATCATAACGAGAAACATTTAGCCCAGTTATGGAAAAATCAGACATCGATTGTAGAATCAGAAAATAATTTACTAAAAAGAACAGAAGAGATGATGTCTAAACAACATAAAATTATTAACAAACACTTAAATAACCTAGATAAAATGTCTAACAGACTGCAACAAGAAATTAACAACATAACTATACTTCAAGAATTCACATTAACTGCATTAACAGCCACCAATTTACTACATAACTTGAAGAGAACTCAAGACGTGCTGTTAGATATTCTAACTAACATACATCACGGACAGTTCAACATACATCTTCTTACCCCGGCACAACTCCAGAGAGAATTAAATATAATCTCTGCTCACTTATCCCAAGATACGACATTACCTATTGAACAACAGAACATCAAAGCGCTTTATCCATTATTGCACATAAAGGCAAGAATAACAGAGCAGTACTTTATCTTCCAAATAAAGTTCCCACTGATCAGCAGAGATAACTTTAAACTATACAGAATACTATCCGTCCCTCATCAGATAGGTAACTCTATGATGGAACTTATCCCATCGGCAGAGTATGTAGCAACAGATTTGAAAAAGGATTTTTATCTAACCCTAACCACTGAAGATATTTCCCAGTGTACAAAACAAGAAGGAATGCTCATGTGCAGTTTGAAGAAGCCGATTTATCACCTCAATAAAGATAATAACTTTTGTGAGATCGACCATAGTACAGAGAAATGCAAGGTCAAAAGGTCCAGATGTGAGAATAGCTGGATACCACTAACAAGTCCGTCCCTATATTTGTACCAGTGCTGCGACAACTGCGCCGTTAAGATAATATGTGGCGATAAGATTAACATGGAAAATCTGAAGAAAGCTGGAATGATTTCCTTAGAACCAGGTTGCATGTTGAAGAGCCCAGATTTCATAATACACCTTCCGCAAGACAATCAAGATAAAATCCAGATCAACTCTAACATTTACGTACCTGAATTAGATCAGATTAACATCCTTATAAACACCTCTCTGCCGTTTGTCGATATCCAAACCACAACAGATCCCGTTGACATTGAACAGGATTTGAAGAAGCTAGACAGTCATATCAAGGAGATGAAAGATAATCAAATGGAGGTAGATGCTTCGCCATTATCATTTCACGACATCCACCAATATGTGGTGAGCTATATCCTCGTCGGTGCGGGAGCGGTGGCGGCTAGCGCGGCGCTGTGGCGGTGGCAGCGGCGACGCGCACGGCGCCGCGCACCCATCTCTCCAGACGTCGAGCTGCAGCCTACGGCTAGTGTTAGTGAGCCTAGTGCTAGTGCGGGTCCAAGTCGCCCAAGTGAGGCTGGTCGTCAGCAAAGTGCTCCAAAAAACATTTATGGTGTAATAAACAGAGGTGTTATGCACAGAGCGTGCTCTCCTTTACCGCGAAGAACTCTTGGAACATTAAGATTCTAGCGTGAACTTTTAGTAACTTTTATATAATTTTAGACACTGAATACTAACACTTTAATTTTAACTATTGATGGCATCATCTTATAAAATCATTTCGCAAACATATACACATCTTCACCAACTACTTAACTCAACAGTGTATATCACAGCATCCCCATCTTTGGTGCCCCGGAATATGTCCGGTGCAATGCCCCGAACATCCTGAGTCGGCATTACCCGTGTGGCGCATTTACCTAAACTATCGAAAGGCCTCTTGCCTTCAGTGCACATTTCGGTAGCGCGGCAACCGGGTGCCTCATCAACATTCATTTAACATTTTAACATTAAGCCTTTAAACAATAAATGTACTTCTTTTAACTTAAACAATCTTTTGAACATTAACATCACCGCAACCTCGCACCGTACCCGACATACCGATTCTGGATTCATGTTATCCCACAGGAACCGTTAACTGTTACGCGATAAAAAGTATCCTATGTTATATTACAGGACCATAAAGTATTGATGTGCCAAATATCATCAAATTCTGTTAACGTAATGCGTCGTTAAGGAGTTCAACACAGAAATGCACACACTCCCGCATTTATAATATTGGACGGATTTAGGATCTGCATTCAACGCGATTATTTCCTAGTAATATTAAACAGACGGTTTATTTATTTTCCCCGTTTCCCCATCCTCACGGTTCCCACGTCTCCCGATAGATCTGTGTACATCTGCGCGCCCTAGCCGACTTTGGGCGGCAGTCGGCGGACCGCCGCCGCGCAGTCTGCCCGCCCGACGCCGCCGCCGCCCGCCCTACAAGCGGTTACGTGTTTATTCACTTGTTACGTGCGTATCGGAAACTTTCAGACTTTGTATGAGTGAAATTGATATTATATAGTTTTTAGTTGTATATGAGGGCATTCAATTTGTAGTGGTATATAATGTGGTTTTGTAAGAATTTGTAAGATAGTAAAGTGACGTGAATTTTTGTATGGTTCTTTTAACAAACTAAGAGTAAAGCCAAGTGTTGTAGTCTTCCAAATTAACAAGTTATTTATTAAACAACTTTAAAAAAGAGCGGTTCTCAGAGCGACTGATTGTTTTAACACTAGGGTAATAGTGTTCAGTGTGATGTGTACGTCTGCAATTGCCTGATAAGAGTTATAAAGGTAAGCTTTGATAATTTTTTAAACTTGCAAGATAATATTTCACTGTTCCCTTTTTTTCATATTTAATGTTGTAGTTGAGTCATCAAAATATATTTTGTAACAGTTATTATAGATCTTATAGCGACTGTAATACTATAAACATTAAACGGGCCAAAAGTGTGTAAGGTCAATGACATTTTTAAGATGAGATAATATCTATATTAAGAATAATTAAGAATCACTATAATTACCATGATACATCCGTTCGAGAAACTCGAACATTCGATGGTGAGTTTTTTTTAAAACAGCTTAAATTCTAATACAATTAGAGATGTTGGAATACATTTATTATTATGGTAGTCACTAATAAGCCGTTAGCGGGTTGCACTATTTAAAGATAAAATAATTATCATTGCAAAATTGGGCAAAGCCTTAAATAAAAACAGTGAATACAATATAAATACACCACGTATTGTGCTGAGTGCATAGCTTAATCGGTGTTTCCACAAACGATCAGCCAACCCAAGCCTCTGACGCCGACCAGTCCGGTTGCAGAAAAAGTCCCGATCGCAGATAAGGCTCGGCCACACTAACGAAGTAACTGTCGCGCTAAGTGCCACTTGCCACTTCTGTAGCGACTTGACCGACTCCGGATTCCCGTCGCTTGTTTGTTTTTTTGAGCAATTAACTAAATGGACTGAGATAGGATAGGACAGCCTCCTTTTAAGGCGGCTGGGAACTGACGGGTGTGGTTGCGCTACCGTTATTATAAAACTGTTTAATAATGTTTCTTTTTTTTTTTTTTTTTTTTATTTCACTACAGAGCTCTTGGGCGGCCTAATAAACTCTGACATTAGTGGCCGGTACAACCTCATTCGACAAAAAACTAGACACAACGGAAAGATTGCGGTTCAAAATAGAAATATGTAAAAAAAGCTATTTAAGGTTTGAGCAATAGGGGCTTTCGATTTTTGAGCCATTATACCCCGAGATGAGGAATTTTGGTTCAAACATCGTGGTGAGACGTGTAATGAACTTGGGAGAGATTAAGAGTATTTTCTAAACGGTTTCCTTTAAAAAACAAGGGGCTTATCGTGTAGCTACAAACTATAAACATAGTTTCAAATCCGACTGCATTACATAGCGGCCGGTCGGACGCAGTAGCCGCGGCTGGATAACGCACTGTCCCAAAATAGCCGCCGCACCGGTAACCAGCGCAGTAAACACACGCCTAAATCTGTCGCGCGCAGAGACACGCACCATGCTGCGCTGTGCTCGTACCAGTGTGTGGTCAAGTAGCTGGAGCCAGCAGAATAATCACATTTATTTTATTGTAACAGCTGTAGAAAACTTACGAAGGTTTACGAAATCTCCGTTGTTATTATTCCTTTGTGTCTATCTATATTTCAACCATTGTGAGCTGAGTCTGTTTTAGTTGGATCTTCGTGGTGACAATTACGTGACACAGGCCGCTTGGATATGGTTCGTGTCTCTGTCACTAGTCTAGGTTTTTAGGTTTGTGACGTTGTGTAAACCCACTTCTCTTCTTTTTGCATCTGGGGTAGCTTTTTAACAGGCTATTTAATTTCTTGTAGTAGTAGATTGGCACAAAATAACACAACGTATGTGCAGTATAATTATTTAAAAGGTACTTACCTATTTTTCCTCATTCTTACTCATACTCCTACTCTAAAGTTAAGAAAGAAAATATTACCAAAAATCTGAAATGCAATAGTTTATGATATTTTATCCAGGACTAGGGAGACTATGGCCCAAACTTTTCTTACGAAAGAAAGAGATACCAGTTTGCTGTACCTAAACCTAATAATTATCAGAATACAAAATATTATTAAAACTTGAATACAACTAATTAACTTTTATATTATTTTTAGGCAATATATTAATAAACCCCTATTTTTATACCGTTAAAAATATTATAGATAAACAGTAAAAATCACAATTAAAATTAAATCATAGTATAATTACTTTAATGAAATATTCATATTCGACATAACATAACAGTTTAATTATATTATTATATTAAGGTGCACTCGCACCCCCACTGGATTCATACAAACGCAGCACTCAACACACGTGGTCTCCGGACACATGCCGTTAAAATAACTACATAATTTGACTTGCCATATTCCAGACTGTGAACATAACTCGTTAGAGTTTTGTACTGTTATTATATTCTGTGGTCGATTGAAGCTATATTCGCCGGTTGGGAATGTTTGTATATCGTCTCGGATCACTCTTAGATATTGCAAGTTTTGCTTGGTTCAATTAAAACACATGTACGAGTACTTACGTCATAATAAGACGTAATGGTTTGGATGCACTTGCGTGTACAGAAACTCATTCTCCGTAGCTCCTTTCTTTACTACAGATTATATAAAACCGATTCCAAATCAACAACTGATGATAAAGCTTGGAATGAAATGAAGGCAGTTCATTGGGACAATTCTAGTGATTCTTTACCTATGATATAATTAATCGATGATAAACTTTATTTAGACTCATATATCACACTACCATACAAATATCCGATTAAAAACATCGATTCAACAAAATTAACGACAATCGATTATATCTATGAAACTCGAGCGAGACCCATCTTTTATTTACGAAGTTTATCGGAATTCTCTAACAAATATGAAGCGATTTGTTTACATCTTTCAAATACTGTATCTGTTTTGGAATTAATTGACCAGTATCGATAACATCGCAAATCTGCTCGTCATAAACATAGATAGTTATAAAAGGTTCACCATTTAATTGCGCCTGGCTATTGTAGAACCATAGCGTCCATTAAAATCTATAGTAAACACTGATGAACAAGGCTAGAGTTTCTTTTTTGATCTGTTTCATCTATATGTAGGCATGTCAGAGGTTTTAGAACGGCCTGACAAACTCTGACATCAGAGGACACCACTATCACACCACTATCACAACTATCACGATTCACAGTTGCTGTTTTGGCTAGAGGTAGGTACATTGAAAATATGTAACCCTAACTACTGACTCGACTTGAAATTTCTATGGAATCACCTGTGAAATATGACCTGACAAACAGAAAAAAAACATCAATATCAATGCATAAAAATTGGCGGAGCAAACTCGTAACAATCATGCAAAAAAGCTGACAGTAGAATTTAAGAACCTCCTTCTTTTTTGAAGTCTGTTAACAGTATAGCAACTATTGTTAAGGCATGCAATACGAGTTCCCCGGAAAACTGCGAACACGCTATTTCCGCTTTTCCGCGGTAAGTGGGCGGCCACGGAGCGGCGCATTCCATCAAGTGCCTGCTACATTTCTTTATGCTAATGCAGGCGCCCTCTAGCGGCCGCTTTGTTAGGCGCTAGTGATGGGACGTGGGAAGCGGGATACAATTCAACGGGTAATTTTCTATTTATCAACTAGGTATTAGACCACTCGGGACAATAGTTAGGTAGGATAACGGTCAACGCGGGTGAAATTACGTGTCACAGTTATATATTAAAAAAAAACTAGTGTATAATATTTTCGAATATAAACTTATATAAAAAATTTAATTATATAATTTGAATAAGTACTACCCAAAACACCGGATCCTATGCAGCTGTGGACTCGAATCGGGACACACCGCCAACTCTTCCCCGCGCCAGACTTCCCACTACCACCAGCACCGCGTAAACTCGTCCCAACACTATCCGCCTCTATTCCGGAGACCCCCGCTCGATATTCTATTAAGATAGCGCCCGCTCGGGTTTTATTGTGACTCGCGCCATATTTTCATCATGAGAAAAATCTGTCAACGTAAGATAATATGTGGCTGGGGGTAGAAAGGGGTAGAGGCGGCGCTTTCAAGAGTGTACTACTAAAATGTTTGGGATGTCGTCTCAGTTAAGAGACATATATCGTCATCATCATCGTCATCTACACCGTTTTCCATCAGTGCGATAAACACTGTGAAAATCTACCTAATTCAGTTCCTCACTATCCCAGATGTCAACTATATCATTGATGACACAATAATAATTATGTACATTATTATACATACCTTTCAAATAGTTATAGGTATTATTTATTTTTAACGCGGGTGAAACCACAGGGCGCAGCTAGTTATATATCCTACCTAATTAACTAGCGTTTTGTTCTACCTGGATATCAGAAGGTTATATAAGGGCCTTTACCCACTTTACCCTATACCTAACCTGAAATTTTCATCGTCGATTCTAAATTTCCTTGACTCTATCCCTGGAAAATCGCGCTCCCTTTTCGCCTGTCGCGAAAATATGAATATTATTCAAAGTGATTTGTCACAAATTGAAAGGAAAGCAGTTACCTACTAGTTCGCCGCACACCGCCCGCCCTACGTGCCGCCATATGTAACGTGTTATTTGATAGACTCGGGCGTTGCCTTGCATAAATAGATACTCAAATCGGAAGTAAAGAAAAATAGACTTCATATTAAAAAAATATTTTTGTGAATGTTGATAATATTTTTTCGTCATCTCATCTCTTTTGTAGCACGACACATGTACCTACTCGTATAGGCTGAAATCGGGACACGTATTTTAATCTAAATCTTTTACCGATTTCCATCATTGAGGTTATCTATTTACAGAGATTTATATTTTATACTAGCGCGCCCCGCGGTTTCGCCCGCGTTTAGATAATATACGATAGGTATATCTTTATGAATTGTAGCCTATGTGTTATTCTGATGTATAAGCTATATTATTGTACAGTTTCATTAAAATGCATTGAGTAGTTTTTACGTGAAAGAGTAACAAACATCCATCCCTACTTATAAACTTCCGCGTTTATAATATTAGTACGAAGTAGGATATTATATCATTTCTACGGTATTATACGGTCTACGACGTGCACGCTCACCTATTTAACGTAACCTACTCACTCGTGCCTTCAAGACGCCTAGATATTTCTAATTATCGGTTAACATCGACCCCGGCAAAGAGTTCCATTCCTTTACCCGTTGTGTTGTTGTGTTGTGTTACTGTATATTTCCTGCTATAGTTGAACATCCTACCATTTAAGTTTTTAATCTAAGGTACCAAGTTACTTCCTGCGCTAGCCTAGGCGATCACGAATTAACCATTAGTTGCGCCTGGCTGTAAATCTGCAGTTGTTACCCCGCGCTTGTGTAAGTGCTGCTTAATGTTTTACTTATTGCACCCGCTCGTTATTGTCGGTACGTGAAAATAGAGCGCAGTTTACTGTCGACTGAAAACTGAGTGCCAGTATCCTAATGTTATGCCTGCCGTGGAATCTAATTCATCTGGACGCACATAACTAGTATAACTACCTGTTCCGCGTTCTTCCCTATTTATAGTGGATGGCTTCTAGACGTCGATGAAAGTCGCTAAGCATGCTTTTCAGTTAGCTGCCGCCGTACTATACTAAATTTGTATGTTTGAGCGTATAGCAGTTATAAACTTTGTTCTATATTTACAATCTAAATCTTATAATTTCCATCTTATATAGATACAAATAGTTCAAAGACCTAGATGACTCCTTAGCTTGCAATTTACAAAAGCGTTCAACGCACCCTGCGCAACGTAATCTTGCCTGAACTTCTTGTAAGACCATAGCAGCTAAAAGCTGTCTAATCTCAGCGTACATTGGTCGAAACGTCACCACGAAAGACGAACGAAGTGAACAAATTGTTTTCTCCTTGTTTCCAGGTAAGCTCGGCACTCCGCACACGTCGCGGTAATTAATTCCGGCGGCTCCGCGCGGTCCCAAGTTATGCGCGGACATGAGCACAGCGAGGGTCGGACGAACCCTACTGACAATCGGATATATACGGAACTGACAACTACGAGTACAAGTATTTTTTCATTTATCTTCTTGGTTGACGTTCATCTGTTTTGGGGGAAAACAGCCTGGTCGACGGCGATCAGCACCTCCTACAAGAGAAGCGATGGAACATTATGTTAAGCCGTCAGGTATTAAATATTATTCCTGGCTTAAAAAAATATTAAAGGAAGCATTAAATCAGATTGCGAGCAAAAATTAAAAAGTCCAACTAAAAAACAACAAAAAATGACGCCTTAAAATGCAGTCGAAAGCAATAGCATTTCATTTCAATTTCAGATTGCTGACCCATTTCTATGTATCTTCGTTCGTCTTCGACGTTTATGCTTTTATAATGTTCATAAAAACTGTGTACCATGTCCTAACTAAAGGTTTTCAAATGCACAACACGCACGGAGCTAAATAACTGAACCTAGTTGGTAGATACCAGCTCGCGATTGTGCGGAACATTTCGCTCGCAGGTAATAGGCAATTTGTTTGTGCCTTGTTACAACCACCTTTGTTATAATTGAATCGGTGAAGCTATCGCGTTGTAGAGACTAATTGGAGAATTGAGGAGTTGGTACAAGTGGAAACACCTACCGGGAAAAGACCACGCAATGTATAAGTAGGTTCTATTTACTTCACTATCAGTCAATACACATAAAATAATTAACAAAAACAAGTAAATTCAATCATTCATCAGCAAAGTGCAAATAATGAATTCAATAAGTGCACTGCGACGCGATAAGGGCCCGCGCACACTCGCGGGCTGTCGCGCGAGGGACCGCCGCCGTGCGACAGAGGGCGACACCAGACACCGGGTTGGATGTTTATGTTTTTGTCTGGGGGAGCTATGTGCGTGGGATGGGTGAAAGTATTATACAGGCGAATTTAATTAAAAATATCTTCTTTGTAAGTAAAAATATTCCAGGGTTGTAAAACTCATAAAATAGATTATTGTACCTATGCACTTACTTATAGTAAAAAAAAAAACTAATTAATAAGTTACATTTTGTAAAGGTATTTAGTTTCATATTTCGCAAAAAGATATCAATAGCATACTCGCTGTGTCATCAATTTAGTTGTAGCCTCCAACTACGTCAACCCTATCGATATTTGAATAATAATACTATTTTCAATCTTTTTTTTTTATAATAAAATGTGTATATCGAGAACTTAAAAAAAATATAGATAAAAAAAAATGTAGTTAGTCAAGGTCAGCTGACTCCATTGCTCCCCTGTCCGCGCGCCACGCGCGGCGTAGTAAGCCGCCAAATGAATGAATGAGGGGCGCTGGACAGGGGGTTGATTCTACTCCTGTGGACTAACTAATAGGTTTTGATACTTTACATTTTATATTTAAAATGTTTGGTGGATTTGTTAAAACTCTGTTGATTTACCATTGCAATAAAATAACATCTATAAAACTAGAGACTGGTTATAAAATAGGGAAATTGCTCTGTTTAGATAACTACCTAAGTAGGTAATATAAAAATAGTGTTTATATTTACGACGGATTTTGTTGCAGTAGGCTTACAAAGTGCAATAAGTATGGAAATATTTTATAATGTCGGTGAGATAAAGAACCCATAGAATATTATGGGATGTAATCAATAAAATTTACTACTTCCTTATAATATTAAGCGATAATACTGTATTTTTATTCGTCAAAATTAATCATAATGTAGAATTACCTTCTTGAAGTTTAGGCCAATTAGTTTACCTATATTGGGGTGCAAGATTTCATTTTACGATTCGTTTGTGGTTTGATAACTACTACAGAAACTGTTACTAATTATATTACTTGTTACCATAAATAAAATACGTCTTCATAATAAAACTATAAAAATCAAATAAAACTCGAATGATTCGAACAACTTGCATCATAAAATAATTAGGTAGCGAACCACAGGACATAAAGGATTGAAGACATTATAAACTTTTAGCGTCGCATCTATCATTTCGAGTAATGGGTAATTATAAAGCTGTATAAATGCAAAAAGACATGTCCTGATCAAGGATCAAGATTAATAAAACTGCGATAGAAATTTTACGAGGGCTCCCTCAGTGCACGAGGCAAGGTTAGGTTAGTTCGCAACGTGGCCGCCGAGCTGCGCCACCTCTCGCGCCAAATATTCAAAAATCTAATTATTTCGTTTTCACATGTTTGTGCAGTCTGATAATATAGAAATTGCTGGAAGAAAGTGTAATTTTGATTAGGAAAGTGCAGTGCGTTCAGTTTTATGGTTTGTGCAGTGATTTCAATGGTTTACAGACCAATTATATTAATAGTTCGTATATTTTGAATAGATGTCTCAAATATTTATGTGGTCTATGAAAATCTAATTGAAACAATAATTAATTATACATAAGTATGTGCAGTCTCTAGATAAATCGACTTGAAATGCAACTTGTTGATGAAATAATTTTCCTATATTATAAGCATTTTCACAACTTTCCCATAGATACGTCAATATTTTGTGAAATAAAACCATAAAATATGGTCGTGTGTGAGTGCAAGTGTTTACAAACAGCGCTGCATCGATTTCACATAAACAGCGAGGACGGTGTGACAGTGGCAGGCGGTAGCGGGAGCGAGTGCGGGGGCGGGCGGCAACTGACAAATGATAGCGGAGAAAGTTAATTTTGTTAGTAGTGGTATTATGGGTTAGAAACATTAATGCGTTAGAAACAGCACTTCGTTAGTATTTCATGACTGAATACAGTTATTATATATTTTTTAAAAGTTATAATTGTAATACTATCATAATGAGATTAAGATAGTATTATAAAGACAAACATTTTCATGATTTTAATGATATTAACTAAGACTGAATTATTATGTACCTAACCAATTAGAATCAATACATAATTACTCAAAAAAAATTCAGACAAAAACATGAAACCTAACCAACAAATGTTTCAAAAAACTAAAATTACAATGGTGAATATAATTGCTGTGCAAAAGCACTATATGTACTAAGTATGTTGGTTGAATTGTTTAAAACGACTTAAATAACACTGTCATGATAGTAACGACCATTTCACACGTCATAACTCAAAACAAGTTCCAAAAGGTTAATCAACTGTAATATTGCATAGTATCACGGTCACGTCACGTCACTTCACGTCACGTCACGCATGGCTCGACACCTGCGAGTGACACTACTGTCACTGTGCACACACCCGCACGCACACAGTCGCGCACAGACCCGCCGGCGCCTGTGTGGGACTTTACGGTGACTCACCGAGCGTATGGTTTGCTATTAATGAACAGATAGGCGCTTTCTCACTAAGGTATTTGTAGTTTTAGCTAGTCCGTACATATTGTGAAAAGTACAAGTAAATTACGTATGATGTACATGAGATGAACATAATGTAAAAAATCGCACACTGCACAACCTATTAATGTACTTTGAACAACTTAGGAAAAATGAAAATTGATCATTAACTTATATTTTTCTTTCAAAGGTGAAAAGCTCTTTAGTGATGCGTATTTTGTAATAATTTTACTCATACAAAACGATGCAGACTGTCTCTTAAATACTCTAAATTAGGGGATCTCACCCCTTCTCATCCCATTCAAACAATTGTAATCTTTAAACGTTCGCAAAATGATCCTTTTTTAAATGGCACACAAGTTGTTTTGTTCCTTTCTGTTGGTTAATAAAAGAAAATGCGAAAAAGAGAGTGTAGTGCGTTAAAACGTTTTTGTTACGTGTTTACTGTGACGTAGGTAAAGGGTACATCTAGAAGTGTTTATTTCGTCCGTATTGCATAAGTGTACGCGTGCCCTTATCTTGTTATTTAGATGCGGTATTTTTTTTTGTTCGAATAATTTCAATGCTCGCTGAAACATTTATAGATTGTTTTTGTCCGTTGTTCAATTTTAATTTACGTCTATTATACAGCATTTCTATAGCCTTAACTAGTGGCAGCCTGGGCCAATATCCATCATGATAGTAAAGCCTTAAATATTTCAATTATTACCCTATACAATTATTTTATCATATTAACATAGCCATGCCTATCTAACTGTGAGCTCCTCCAACCAATAACTAGTAATCAAGCTGAGCCCCGCGATGCCGATGCTATGCTATAGTGCGCTATAAATCACTAGCAGTAGGGGTGCCGATGTAGGGGCGGGTTCCACGGGGTAGTGGCCACTTTTGATAAGCTGCAATGGAAATTTGGAAGGTCAGTGTATAAGCTGGTGAGTAGACGGTAAGAGGCGGTTCGTTTTCCGCTGAAAGAAATCAAAATATGCCACAAGATGAACGGATTAAAAAAAAATGATTTTTTTAGTGGAGTTTACCTGAAGCGGCGGCAGCGGCGATGGATAAAAAATTATAATAGAACCAAAACATTCATAGACCTGAACCAAGTAATAAACACAATGGCGTCTCCACGGATTTCCCAGTTCTTACCCTTAAGCTGCGCGAGAGAGACAGCATGATGCACTGGAGGGGTGCAGTGTAGCAACAAACACTCAGCCGGAATTGATACAATAAATTATCATTATCTTGGAAAATGACATAATAATATTGGGGAAATTAGTTTTGGGGTTGGTACTAACTATGATGAGGAAGTTTGAGAAAACTGCGATTTAAGGCGCAAACAACGCCTATTACGCTTGAGTTTAACAGATTGAAGTAGGTATGCATAAAAACAATTTAATTAGTACCTAACAGGTTTTTTTAAAACTGATTGAAAAAAAAAACATGGTTTACAACTTATTCACTTGCCTATACTTACTCCCAGTTTCTAGAACGTTTGTTAGCTTTGACAGTAGATTAAAACTATCGTTGTCTCTATCTGACACTAAGCAAATGACAAGGACGGCAATATAATTAATCTGCAGTCAAAGTTGGTTGACGTTTCAGAAACCGGGTGTTAGACTGATGACAGATCCATATTTTTTTCGATTGCGCATTACACACACTGTGGCGCAGTGTACCTACTATCTCTACACTAGAATACTCATACACACGCACTCCAAATGTAGGTAAAATCTTGTTTCCCGTAACACGTCACTACCACTTTTTTTCCAAAAGAATGCCAATAAAGTCTAGCTAGAGTAGGTAAACATTTCTAAATCCATGGCACTTATCTCTTATTTCTCTTATTTCCCGGCTTTATATGGTGCACTTTTCCTGCATTTTGGGGCACCCTCCTTGCTGAGTAATTGTATAATTCAATTTAGGCTAAACGGTTTCATTTATTTTTTCACTGTGAATATTGTGATTTACATGAGTTATGATATTTTGCGAATCGCTATTAGAACGTTCCTCGTGATTGATGATTTGGTTGTAGAAGTATTATGATTAATTGAAAAAAGGCGCAGAAATGTTACTACATGAGTCTGTTGTCCATTACAGTTATGTTTTTTAATAGTTTTTAATAATCAAACCTTCACGAATTGGCAAATCATAATAATTATACTTACCTAATTTCAAGAGCAGAGCATCTAGTTATAACATCTATTGACTAACTCTCCTCTCTTAATAAAAAATGTTGACACTGCCAAACCAGTTAACCAATAGCAGGGTATATATTTGCAAATTAATTAGTTACACCTGAACGCGCCCGCGGCCCACGGGGTGCAACCCTGCGTGCAAATAAACCGCCCACTGCTCGTCCAGAGCGGCATATAGACTAGATTACTTTATTGAGATGGGCTGATGAAAGATATATAACCACGATAATATCTTTGAAGAGAAGTGGGTTAATGCTAATGTATATTTATTTCTCAGAAATGCATCGTCTATTACAAAAATATAGATGGGTAGTTCTATTGGTCAGAAATAGCAAAATAGCAGTTGGTTGAAGAACCGGCGCGACATCCCTTATCTACAAAGTTATGAAAAGACAAGTGCCCTAATGTTTATAGCGAAGCCCGTAATAATGACTCATAAATACTAAACACCGCCATTCCACCCACTGTCGGCATAATCTGACCATTACCAAGTCTCATCTCACGAACAGCATGACGTCACTACGTGCGCGGAGATCTTGAATTTCACCTTAAAGCGCTTTTATTTAAGGGTGCAAGATTTATTACTTCACTGATCCATAGTGTGCACCTAGCATTATAAGTTTGGATGTTTCACGTATCTCTTTCACGCGTAGTTCGTCAGAGTGGGAGGGAAACAAACTTGGCGATTCGGAAAATCCTGATCGTGTAATCCGTAGATTTGAAAGGGGAACTACCTATAATAATGGTATTTCGTGAAGGGTGTTGGGACTCCGTGTTGATACATTTGGCTGTATGATACAACTTTGTTGCCTGGACAATAAAGCGTAATTTCCTCTGAACGCCTCAAGATTTTCATAACTGGCAATTCAGTGCGTTCTTCATGAGTCTTATCACAGTCTGTGCAAGAGACGTTTTACTTTGTTCTAAAAGATTTCAGTTTGTAATAAACTTGTGGACTATTCTAGCTATTATCAATCATTGTTCGCGAATTTAATAACATTCAGGATTTTGAAGGATGCTTCCGTTGAGAGGTTGTGAAAGTTTTGCACTTTGAGATATTGGAGGGCTTGTTGCCATTTACCAGACGTATAATTATTTAACTATTATAATTAAGCTTACTCCAGTTATGTTATTTATTCAACTGAATTTGCTATCTAAACGTCTGATTCCAACTCGGTCGCAAGGTACAGTAAATAATTATTTCGCGTGACTGAAACTGAAATATTACTTGTACCTGCTCAAGTAAAATCAATAAGTTGCATTTCCGAACTTTTCCTGTTAGTTTGAAATAGACAGCAATAGTGAGGGTTGAAAATGAGCACGTTAATTAATTACAGGTGTAAATCAAAACTTCTACTAGTAAACTAAACTTAAACCATGCCACGGCTTAAAAAGCATCTAAAGCCGAATTTAATAGAACAGTCTCAGTGAAATGAAGTAGGTACTTTGAATGAAAAGAAGTGAAGTACTGTAGAGAAGGTAAAGATGACGGAGCACTGGTCCTGGCTGACAGGCACGGAGGCGGCCGAGTACACGTACAGCCCGCCGAGCCGGCCGAGCAGGCCGCCGCACCGGCCGCTGGTGAAGCTGGCTACCAGCGCCCACCTGCACACCATCGCAAGGTCAGTACCGGAACTACGTAGTGATCTTTGATGTTTGCGTGAAAGTATTTTTTGATATTTTCGTGAAAGTATTTTTGATGTTTTCGTAAAAGTATTTTTGATGTTGTAGTGAAAATATCTTTTGATCATCTCATCAGTGCTAGGTGAGTACCAGATAGGTAGGTACGTCGCGAAAGTATGTCCAAGCGTAGAGGTATCTTCTAGCGGGAGAGTAGGTAGTAGTATCTTCTAGTAAAGGTTTCCAATCATAGGATTATTTTTTTTGTCAGGAACAAAATAGCCTTCAAAAATCTAATAAAACTTAACTTAGAAGTAGTTAAGTACACATAATTTATGTTTAGTAAACCACTCGAAATATTATACCGTTCCTAAAATGCTGGCAATATTGCAAATTTAGTACCACATTAAAATTTGAGATATTCCTATCATCCCGTAAAAAAAGTGTACCTACTGAATTTTGAATTGATCTCAAAGTGGCTATAATATGGCGTCTAAAAATCCTTTTTTGAGTGCCGCCAATGAAACGTTTTCATTTCCCAAACCGAATTTAGTCATAATAAGATTACAAATGGCAACATTGTGTACCCGCCCCGTGACGATTTCCAATGACCTCATGAATTCAGCGTTCTTTATTAACAAGTCTATTTCACAGCATTAGTATTCACGACGTTGTTTTCGTGAAAAATGGTTGAATTCCCCAAGGAGTCCATTTTTTTCCTCAACCCAAGTTATACTACCACGTCTGAAACTTTAAAACTGTTTAAAAGCAGTCTTATCCCGTTGGAATAGATACCAGTATTTTGATTTAATGTTTTTAAGGGCTGCAAGGTTAAGTTTGGCGGAGAGCTTCTTGTTTTGACTTTTGATACTTAAGGTTCTTTACGTCAAGTTGTACGTGATACGTATTCCTATCGTAACAACGATCATTTCTCTTTGTCACGGCTGTAAAGGAAACTCCTAATGATATTCGGAAGCCAAGTTTTATTTGCGGTTCGGAAGCTTTCTCTTCTATGGGGGATTAACGGTTTTGAGTGTAAATGTAAGTTGGTGCAGACTGCACAGACAGGTTGATTGATTATTGCAGTTTTCTTTGTGGATTTTATTAAAATTTGACGTAAGAAAGAAACACTGTTGGTAGGTACCTATTCCTACTTCGATATTTTCTATTGTGGTTGTATATTTTTAGAATAATTTAATTTTAATGATTTTTACTCAAGTACGTAGGTACTTCACTTAAGTTTCGTTTACTGTAAAAATGGAAAATAGGCAAAAATTTCGATTGGTTTTAAGTAAGTTTCAGTTTTGTAGCGAAAAAACGAAAAACAATTGCTACTCCGAACTATAAAATAAAGGGGATACAAAAAAGAAAACAAGTAAAAGACATATGGGTTGCCAGCTTTACCCATTCGAATCACGTAGTGTTGCCAGGGGAGACATAAATATTTTCCCGAAAAATCGCGACTCTCCGCTTTGTATGTAAATTTTTATATTTTTTCCATCAAATAAAATAGCAACGCATGTTGTTTAGTTTTATTGTTTAGGATTAAAGTATCTCCTGAGCGCTCAGGTGCCTTGTAAACAGATATGTACGTGATTGAAATTCTGATTTGAATTTAACATTATGCGAGATGTCGGCAAGTTGCCAGCCGAGGTCCTGTTTTAGCTTTGCAATATGGTATGCTTTCAATAAAACTAAACTAAATTTCAAGGCTTGCCCTGCAAGCCTTGCACTTATGAACTACATACACTTAGAAAAGATTTCGATAAATAATGCCACACTAAGGAAGCCTTTCACGTTAGCGACATTGTACCACGCCTGCATTCTATTTATAAAACATATCAACCGCAGGAATTATCAAAATTGTTCTTCATGCGACTCCTAGGTGAGCTGGGACCCTTGCTCATTAATTACTTGAGGTATGGTTCCACTGCCAGCTAGTTGACAAGACAGATTGATCATCACGTTTTTGTTATTTGCGACAACGAACACAATTTATGTTGTTCGTTCGAAAATAATATTTTAGGTCGTACAATATTCTATCTGCTTTGGACTAAAGTTTTAACTAATAAATTAAATTGCTGGATTGTGGCACACAATTTTATTAGCATCGTCTCTTTTTTACATTTTCTTAATGCTAGAAACACTTTGTATACATAGGTATATAGGTACTTAATATAATGAATTAATCTAACGTCTGGTATTAATAGTCCTGTCATTCAAATTCAAGTACTGGTTCAGGTTTGCCAACCGAAGTTATGCGAGGATCTGAGGAAACATCCAAAATGGAAATCTTACTTAAATTTACATCACACCTTATTATATCTTGTGCCACGTAAATAAATGGACACCAAAACAAGTAATTCTATAAACTAACGCATTGTAGCAAGTGCCAAGAAGAGATGGGAAGCGATGAGAGGGTGTTTAGCGGGTCATAGTTGCAGGTTATATTATGTTCAATAAGAACACAATAAACTGTTCCATAAAATTTGCTATATGTTTTTGACCATAGTACTTAGCCAATATGTTTATTGCCCATATATAGCTACGTTTCCAGCTCGCATAACTTTAGTGGACACCTATAGTTCAGCGTATTCTGGCGTGTCCTAGTATTTCTCCATGACGGCCTCGATCATGGTGACCTCGGGCGCGATGCCCTCCTTCTTGGAGTCACGTTTGAAGCAGGCGGCCACCTTCACCACGCGGGAACAGTCGTCGACGATGTCATCGTACTGCTTCTCACAGTTGTGGATCAACTCGACCATCTTGGCTGACAGAACTTGACCTGTACGGCAGAGATTGGATGTTTGTTTGTGCAATATGGTAATATCAACCCTGGTTTTAAAGTTTAAGGCTGTCGAAGGGCTTGACTGAACCTACTATCAATCTACAATATACGCTGTTCCAACTGCTCAACATGCCTGGAGAATATCCTCACAAAACTTATGAAAGTAATTCATTGGTGCGAAGCCAGGACTGAAACAAGGGAAGTCAAGAGCGCAGTTCACCACTCTGGCATCAGTGCTTTAACTAATAATGAGACGAAAGATGCTAAAGCGCTTACAGCGATATAAGATATTCTTTAGCATCAGGAGTGCTATTAGAACAACGAAATACTGATAAAAAATTAAATAACAATCTAATGGGTGTAACGTTAACGCAATCTTAGCAAACACCAACGTTTTAGTTTTACATACGAGTATGATGTACAAACTGAAATAAACAAAAATCTCGAATATTCCTATTTTTGATGAGATTCTGACGACGTTAGATTGAACTGAGATAAAAATACAGTTAACTCCTTACTTACCGTTAGGGAAGCTCTTGACATAGTCGTGCATGTTGACGTGATGTATCCTGGAGTCCTCCTGCAGCAGACTGAACTTGTTGGACATGCAAATGATGGCGCAGCCCAGCTCGCGGTGCACCACCTCGAAGTCCTCAGCCCAGAAGTGCTTGAACTCTTCCATGATCTCCACAGAGAGACCGGACTGTTGGAGTAAGAGATGGTGGGATACGTGGCTACATCGGCTTCACACAATACGAGGATAATAGTTACTTACTAAACCATAGTTTAAAATATAACTTTTAAGACTGTGACAAATAGAACGAAAAAAACTAAGTATTGGCGATAATTTTCGTTTATTCTTGTATTGTCATCAGTTTTGAACAGGTGCTAAATTTCTAATAATTCAGACGTCTGAAAAAGAGTAAAATATGAAAAGATTATATTGCATGCTACTATACGGGGCAGCTACTAAAAGCTATAGTACAAAAAAGTCTCACCTCTTCTCTGCACTCCTCCAAAGCCTTCCCGAAATGCGCGGTGACGTGACTCATTACCTCCGCAGACCCTGCGACCAGGCCCGCGACTGACACCAGGACTGCGGCTACCAGGCAGTACTTCATCTTCATGAGATTCCTCTACTATTGCCGCCGTTCTGGGAGCTCACTCTATTATATCTTCACTAAACTTTTTTCTAAGCCATAATTTTATATCATTAGAATACCACTTTTTGTTTGCATCTGGATCGTCTCTTACGCCATTTGCAATAGAGCATCAAATGGTCTGAGGGGAAATGTTACTAATTTGGTTCCAAAATTAACTGTGTTCGATGGGATTGTGCTTTAATATAGAAAGCATAAAATTCAAAGTGCCTTAGCATGCTGTAATGAGACAGTATTGTGACAATATTGTGAATTATATAGCCTTAAACTTATGTAGGTACTTGTACATGATTATGTTCTTGCCAAGTCATGTGACAAGTAGTGGTTTAGTTAATAGAAGCTTTTGTAACCGTTAATTTTGTTGAAATTGGTCAAGGGTTTGCAGCAATTCAACCTATTGTACCTACTTTAAAACTATATGTAGAGGCCTTCTCTATAGACATCTAACATAAAGGTGATGAAATGTTAGATAAAATAAACCTTATTTCAGAATATAATCACGGCTTCTTTTAAATTTAAATTTCAACATAATATTTAATCTTGTACGTATGTATAGTAGATACAAAATATTTATATTTCAGTAGGTAATACTTGTAATTACATTTTACTTGACTATAGCACGAGCAATAGGCCATAGTGTGTATTTCAAACTGATCCGTCGACAAGAAAAATGCTTGCTGTAATTGAACTTACATACAATACCTATTAACGGCAAGCTGATTGGTAACATCAAAACGATGATGAGCTAAGACAGCAGGAAAAACAAACACTCATTACACAACCGACAATCAAAACATTAATCCTAGAGTAAACTGAACTAAATACACATGTATGTATATACAGAGCGACGCCAAGCGGTTCTTTGGTCTAAACTCATTGTGACATAGATAAAAAATATACCTAGCTAGTCCGTCCATTGTACTTTATTATGTAGTGTTTAATTCTGACCTCGTTAATACCTAGTGTTTCCTTTTTATTTTGGTATACAAAAAAGCATTTCTATTCTATTCTAGTCTAGTTACCGTCACCGCGTCGTCTGTGTGCCCGTTCTGTAGTTAAAAGGTCACATTTCCTCTCGGGAAAATACAAACCTTTTCCTGAGATAAAACTTAGCCTATAGGTAGCACAGATTCCTATTAGTGAAAGAGTTTACAAATACAGCAGTAGGTATAGGTAACTGTTGTTCTAGAGATTACTTACAAAGTCGCAAACAAACTTTACCTAGCGTGGCGAAAACTACGTCACATATAACGACACTGATAAATGAATATCATTCTTACGTTCCAACAATTATCACCGAATAAAAGTGACTTATAAGGTTGTTATTGCAATGAAATCCTTCCGAACTGCCACCACTAACCTGTAACCGTTTATTCTCAGTGAGCATGACACCATTTGTAGAGAAAATCATGAGGCAACCAATAATTAAATGAGCCATAAGTGACAATTAGAATGCATGCAACGTAAAGTGCGAATGATATAAAAGACTAGAAGCGTAGGCGGTCATTCATTAGCAGAACATCTAGTATTCTTCGTGTTGATGGTAATTTAACATCTGTCGTGATCAGTCAACCAACTAATCAAGAAGGCGATCGTAATAAAGCTAAATTTCACAATGATAATACTAATAAAACTGTCGCTGTTTCTGCTTGTAAGCGTGATCTCAAAAGTGGAACTGTCACAAGATGTGATGAAGAGTATGTCCATCAACTTTGCGAAGCCGTTGGAAGCTTGCAAAAAGGAGGTGAGTTTAACGTTTTTGCAACAATTCGTATTAAGATATTAATAAAGTGTCACGACCACATACTTAGAGCCTGACTTGGCACGGAGTCTCTGTATCAAACAAATGAAATAGCGAGAACCATAATCCCAAACAAAACCACCAAAGCTCGGAGCCATCAAACCTACTTGTTATACATAAACATTAGCCAAATTGTATTCAATCAAATTTACCAATATTGCCCCAGCTGGATCTCCCAGAATCCGTGACCAAAGAGTTTGCGAACTTCTGGAAGGAAGGTTACGAGTTGGCAGACCGCCAGACCGGCTGCGCCATCATGTGCATGTCCACGAAGCTAGAACTCTTGGACCAGGACTACAAGCTGCACCACGGGAATGCGCAAGAGTTTGCAAAGAAACATGGGGCTGGTATGGTTTTCTTCAAAATATTTAAATACGTTCTGCTACAGATGTTTTTATAAGAAGCCTGAACTTTGAAAATCGAGCAACTCTGTTGACAGTAAAATCAAAGGTTTTTGGTGAAAAATTTATATGGGTGATAATTTGTTTATGTAGGTAACATGTGGCCCACAAAATAGTCTTCATATTATGTTTGATCCTTGACAACCCTCTCATCTAATTGCGAGGAGATAAACAAACTCTTGCTTCTAACGACACTGAACCGTTTTGTTGTTATAATAACGTTGCTTATCCTGCAGACGATGCCATGGCCAAACAACTAGTAGACACCATCCATGGCTGCACTGAGAACACCCCTGTGGAAGCTGACGCTTGCGCACTTGCCCTCAAAGTAGCACAATGTTTCAAGAACAAGATCCACGAACTCAACTGGGCTCCCAGCATGGAACTCATCATCGGAGAAGTTTTGGCCGAAGTTTAAGTCTTCCTAGGCAGTACCCTGGACCCTCTTTGCAAAATCAGCCATCTTGAACGATTATGTCTCGTTAGTGTAACAACCCCGCTATATTCAGCTGTCGATTAAATAGGTTATTACGATTAAATATTTGTTATATTATATAAAGTTGTTTATTTAATTTACCTACCTTTTGTTTCGTCGTTTATTATGAATTGCTAATTACCAGACTCTTGACTTGGAAGCCAATTGGCGATAATATAGGTTTATTGAATTGTAATAAAAAAAAGGTTAGGCTGAAAATATGTTGAGTATCTTCACGACGTTGAAAAACTTGTTTGTATTTTTTCTAGTGAAAAGTCTTGATAAATCCTATCTCACCCTACTAATCCTAAACTAAGAACCACGTTACGTTTTATATTGGCATGCAGAATTAATCTAGAAACGAATTAAAACTAATTAATTACACAAACAGTAATTAACAAAACACGATTTATTAATAACAAAGTAATCAATAATCCATCGCTTTCTTTATATCAAGTTGAATAACACAAACACACGAATGACACATTGAAATTATGGCTGTAATGATTTTGAAAACTTTATTTATGTTTGCTGTAGTTTTTGAGATTGAGGCTAATTTAGAAGCGATTAAAGTGTTGAGGATAATAAGTCACTCTATCGGCACACATGTGCTGGCTTGCCGGAAAGAGGTAAGCATAATCCATAAGTCCTATTCAAATTTTACTTTCCAATATATGTTTATATTTTGCTAGTTGTGTTGTGGTCGATGATTTTGATGTATCACAGTTTGAAACATAATAAATGACGTTAGAATTAAAAATATCGATCTATCAAACTCCATCCAGAGTTCTGACTCCCAGTAGTCCAGGAGCTCACATTCCAGATTTCCGCAGAACAAATTCAGCCAAGACATAATCAACGGGTTTCTGAACTACTGGAACGCTAGCATCGTCTTAGACGACCCCAACATGGGGTGTGTCATCAAGTGCACCCTCGATAAGCTGGGGTTGCTGGATGCAGGCGGCGAAGTCCTGAGGTTCAACGCTGAGGCCTTCGTCGTTGCTAGTGGATCTGGTAATTTAGGACGCATTTAAAAGTGTCCAATGTCCATGGCGCAGTCAGTGGTGAGCTGGCTGAAGAATGTAGAATCTAAAGAGTAGATACGGTCATAATACAGGACAAATATTTGTGTCAGTATCAGCTATTTCCTCTGGATCTGGAGGTTTGTGGAAGCCTTATCATCTCACTGAACTTTGTTGATATCAATTACGAGTTCTGGAAACTACGTTTTATTGGGACTGATATTTTGCGCAATAATTGCTTTTCTTATAACAATAGCGCAAAGATGTAACAGCCTCTGTATTTATAGGGCTCATGATGATCTTGCATGTTTGTAAAGGTAGGGTTTTGTGTAGGAGACAGGAGTAGTAGGCTTATAACTAGACCCTACCATACCATGACTAGATTATTTTTGACGCGACAATATTACAGCCACTGTAATGTATAGACGTCAAGATGATACCGCATCTTTATAACCCAAAGGTAGGGTTACGCTAGGCGTGTTAGGCTTATAATTAGAAACCCTACCGTGACTAGACTCAATGCAACAATGTACGACCCATAAATCATGGCAGGAAAAAAAACGATAAAACTTTGAGTGTCATACCACTCGACCTACTTCTAATAACCGCCAACATGGCGTAATTTAGTCATTCGTATTACTTTGTAGATTCCTGACAGTAAACACACGTCCTTATACCACTCTTTCATTGTATCCATCACCAACCTCCAGATCCAAATTACAAACTATTGAGACACCATGCTCACTAAATATAGGTAACTGCAACTTTGAATGACAATCCGTTTAAAAGTCACTGATATAACGACAACAGTACAATTTGCATAACATAATATATAAATTACTTTCAAATAATCTGCAGCTCATCACTGACTTTCCGCCCTCTTTATAGTTCCGCTGAGTGCCCAGACTACGAGATTATCAGATTAACGGATAGCCAACTCATCGAGACTACCGTATTTACATTTAAAGTCAGATGTTAAACAATTGATAGGTTACTTATAGCTCCTCAGTGAATCAATTATTAAACTTTGGTCACTTTGAAAGCGGTAAAGGCGAATGAAGAAATACCTATACCTCTTTTCTGTTTCTTTCTTCTAGATGAAAACACAAGTAAAGCTCTGGCAGAGCTGTTCCAGATGTGTAGACGTAGCACGCAAAGCACAGAGCCGTGCGAGCTGGCCCTCAACATTGCACGGTGTTTCCGTGCCGGCGTCTACATGCTGGAGTGGACTCCTAACCTTAAGGACCCCGTGCCGGACTTGATTGAAACCCCAATAAAGCCACCTTGCGGACACGTTTGATTTATTTCTTAACAGTTATGAAAACTACGCAGGAAGCACTTTTTCTTCACAAATCGATGTTACATTAATGGGAGATACGAGTATGTCAGTAAATATTCTAGATGTAGTTCGTAGGGCCCTGAAAACGGTGCGGTCGAAACATTGCAGTGACAGGATTAGTCAGCTAGACTGCCATGACGCAGTAAAATTTCCCAAGATGACACAGATATATAAATAACGCGTCACGATCACACACAAACCCCCTGTATCTAGGGAATTAGGAACTACTCGTATACGAGAACCATGGGCCTCATCATCATCCGCCTGAAGACGTCCACTGCTGAACATAGGCCTCCCCCTTAGACCGCCACACCGAACAAAAATTTGCCACTTGCATCTACCGGCTGCCTGCGACTCTTTGGATGTCGACTTGGACATGGATTGGAGCCATGGGCCTACAAACAACCAAACTCAAGCAAAATGTACTACGAGTATATAAACGTTTAACACTTTCCGCTGACGTAAATTAAAATTCTGCGAACGTCCTCACATAAAAGCGTACTTATCTACGTTTTAATTAGCCCGCCCTAATAACAGCGCTGTGTTTCAATCCAGTGAAGACTTGACAATTAAAAGCGATCTAAAGTGGCACGTATGGCGCGTTACTCACTTCAACCATGAATATCATAAAAAGGGTTTCTCGTGACCTGTTTTCCCATTTGTGGAACCGAACATGGACAGAAAACACGTGCTGGTTGCTGCTGTGATATTACTGGCAATTGTGGTAGATCTGGAAGCATCAGATGCCATGAAGTTCTTAGCTGTTGGATTTATGAGGGTACTAGATGAATGCAAGAAAGAGGTAAGTAAATATGTACTACTAATTTAGTTTTTGACAGGAAACATTATACCACTGAATCGGTATTTTTGCTACCCTAGCGTATGACAGCATAGTTTATCATAAACTACGATTGCTTAGTGATGATGGTAAAACACTTAGATTGGGACTAGCTCTCAAAGATGAACCTGTGACACCTCGAAAGAGACTTATTTATATATTTTCTGGTTATAGTTATAGCTAGCCAGATGAACACAATAGTAGTTTACCACCAACGCTAAGATTCATGACATAAGACATTTGTGAAGGCATCGTCATTAAACATCCTCTACCATGCTCTTCAATCTTTTCCAGTTGAACATGGACGATCATCTCTTCACTGACTTGTACCACTACTGGAAGCTTGACTACTCCTTGCTAAACCGGGACACCGGGTGTGCCATTATCTGCATGAGTAAGAAGTTGGAACTGCTCGACGAGGATGGAAATCTTCACCACGGGAACGCTAAGGAATTTGCGAAGAAAAATGGAGCTGGTAGTTCTACTATTTAACAATGTTGTGTATTAACATTGAAGTTATTTTTGCCCCCATATTTATGTTGGCTAAGCGATAGAGGTGTGCAGGTGTACCTATGTCACTAAAGTTTAAATTCTTCCGTTAAACCTGTTTTTCGTTGCCTCTTACATTACTTGCATGATATTAATGAAACTTACCTTCCAGCGGATGATCTCGCCGCCAAACTGATCACCATCATCCACGCGTGCGAAGCCAAGAGCGAGGGCATCGCCGACGACTGCTCCAGGGTCCTGGAGGTGGCCAAGTGCTTCCGGACAGACATCCACGAGCTGAACTGGGACCCTAAGGTGGATGTCATCATCACTGAAGTACTCACGGAGATATAAGCAGAGATTCGGCGAGCAATGGCGAGTAATGGCAAATGACAATAAAATCACATTACGACATGTGATTATTTCGTTTTATATTAAGCTAAAAATAAAAGTTTCGATAAGTAAATCGTTTTGTATTTTAAAAATCATACTTCAGTATCGTGCCAACTTTTAGGTAAGCTATTTTGAGTAACAGTGTGAGCTAATCGCGCCATAACTCAGGTAAAGTGCAGTGTGGACAGGACAATGTAGCCCTGATCTTTCAGGCTTAATTGCCTCCGATGTAAGATACCGCATGGACGACCACGGCGCGGTGCTTTCATGGCGGGGTTATAATAGTCCTGGTGATTTATATGATGTTGCTCTAATTTGAGATTGTAATCTGTACTAAAAAGATGTACATAGCTTTATTCCATCAAATATGAGTTGGTGGATTGATGGATGGTAAAGTAGATTTCCGGAAAGTAACGATATCTACGACAAACTATAAGATAACTAAATACCAAATTAATACCCCGGCACCTCTGGCTATTTGAAGACTACAACCAAACAACCATGAAACAGCTGTAGAAACCACTGAATAACTAATAGTTCAGCCTGACTGTTTTATCTATATCCTCGGCTCTAAACAGAGGAATACTGCCGTATCAAATAATTCAGCGATGGTAACAAAAACAAACAATGTAAGTTGCCGTTAAATCTTTCCCTCCACATACAGGCACCTGAGACCGACGTGATGGCATTTACCTCTATCGTAGTGGACGTAGTAAGGCTCGGGTAGTGGGGCTGTCTTTTAAATTTGCCTATAGTTTTCTGTGCTTTTTTAAGTCACTTGACGTTTTACCATTCGTTTATATGTCTATTGTGACAGTTAAGAACACAATTTTGACAAGAACTGAGACCGTACTCAAAATTGTTTTTGAATGATCTTTACCTGATCTTTGCCATTACAAAACCACTCGACTGCTGAATGTATTTGAATTATTGTAATGTAGTTTTCACCTGGAGCATACTGAGTTGTTACTTTGACACCACCTGCCCCTAGTTCCACCCCACATAACACCACTTGCAGCGCCTCTGCGTGCCTCCCCGCATGTGCCTCGTACGCTGTACTTTTCTATTTATTATCTTTACGGAAATCTGTTTCGGGGTCCGGAGCAGGTGCGTTTTATTTTATTTGCCTTATTTTCGGGTTTTTTTCTTGGAATGGTTTCCATTATTATTGCTACTTTGCTAGTGTTGAATTACAGACATCGTCGAGGGTCTCAAAAAATCAAGGATATTATTCATTTAGTTGTTTATACATTTTAATAGCAGGCAATGACAGAACTGACATATAAACGGGGTCCTGTTTTTTATAAAATCCGTGTGTAATGATTTGACTCACCTTAGCTAATAAGTATTAAGTGCAAGAATTACTTCAAGAAGGTAGGTATATAAAAAATTTTTTAATCGCAAGTTCCAAGATTTATTTCAAAAACCACTTTAACATCGTGCATGTAGCCTACATGTCAATCATGACCTCTTCCATAATGACGCGCATGGAGGGCGCCCACTTCAGGCCGTGGATCTTGACCCGGAAGCACTTGGTGGTCTCTAGTGCGCGTGCGCAGCGCTCCTCCACCCCTTCGTGCGCCTTCTCACACTCGTGCACTATTGTCACCAGCTGCTTGGCGAGCTCGTCATCTAGAACCAAGTTTTGGATGACAACACTAAAACTAGGCGGTTACAATTCGAACTAATAGTTCCAAATTTGCATTGACGATTTGCATTTATAGAGTGGTTCAACAGGTTGAGGCTCTAGTTAAAAATACAGAAGTCGAATTACACAAGCCGAATGATTACTTGTTCACTAGATTTGTAGGATCATAGTAGGTGAACCTAATTCCATATCCTTAGGCACAGGAACTCCTAGTTCGAAGTCAGGAGTTCAGGATCTAACTATATGATCGTCACGCGTACTTACTTATATATTACTGCAATTCCCTTTTACCCGCGTGTTCTCGTGGAAAATAGTGATGGTGGAGGTGCAATGTACCTATAGGGCGGCTTTCAATAGTCAGTGTCAAAGTACTATTCACTGTCAAAGTAGTTATGTTATATGTATCCTCACCAGCACCATGCGACTTGGCGAACTCATGAGCGTTGCCGTGGTGCATCGCGTCCCCATCCATGAGCTCAAGTTTGGCCGCCATGCATATGATGATGCAGCCCATCTCGCGGTTTACCAGTTCGTACTCTTCGTGCCAGAAGTTGTAAAAATCCTGCATGATGTGATCGCCGACATTTTCCTGAACATTGAACAATTTGCTGTGATTCAATAGGGAAGCAATCAATAGGGCAAAATCGTTAAAGTTATGCAATTTCTACAGCGGTATACACTCGGATCGTAATACGTATTAGCGCTTTAGAAGGTATGCGTTAAAACAGCTATCCCAGCTGGTATCGATAGCAGCCGTTATGCCATGTCAGAGGCCTTTGGGCGTACTGGAAAAATCTGAGAAAGAAACCACGCTACAGTATTCATAATACATCAATCGGACGATAGCCCTCTTTTCTTTTATGTCGGTGTTTCAATTATTGTGCCTTGAGAGGCTGTTCTGGTTGATACATCGTTGCGGCAAAATCAGTCAAATGCACAAATAAGTCAGACTAAACAAACCACAGATGAAGAAAGAAACAAGATTCAAAACCTCACCTGCTTCTTACACTCTTCTAAAACCCCGGCAAAGCTTTTGCTCATGCTGTGCAGCACTTCTTGAGAGCATTGTCCCTTGTCTATAACCAGGAACACCCCCAAAATGGCCACAAAACGGCAGAGAGTCTTCCAGCCCGACATCCTCGCAATTGTTCCGTGATAAGCACTGCACCACCTTATATGGCGTCTAGGTGGCGATCAGTGTCTAATTATTCGTAGTGTATGGACGGGTCGTTTTTAATTGTAGACCATTGAAATGATTTGCGTTTTTAAATTACAGAGAGTGTGGGGGCCTTGTCTTAGTGCATGATTATGTAGTCAATTTTAATTTCGACGTGGACTTTTCTGTAAACAAGTCGTGTTGTGTACCGCTATGACAAGGCGTTGAAGAAAAGTACAAATAGACTTACAGACTGGCAGTCAAAAGTGTCCCAAAAGACATATTATCGCGTCAGTTCAGGCGTTATAGCTCTCAGCGTAAGAACGTCATTATTTGCTGAAAACAAAGAACCTCTCGTGAACAGGCCATTTCTTCCATTTCCAAACTTAGCAAATCCGTAGTTTGACATAATTTAATAGGCACTCTTCAGCAGTAATAAACCAACACCACCAATTAATCCTCATAAGCATGACGTATGTGATGTGAGCGTCTTCAGCCCCGGTAGTCCTTATTGCTACGGCTATAAAGGTGGGTATGAAGTGTAATTGTGGTTAATTGCGCTCGGCGGAGCGACACGACAATGTATTTAGCGTGACATTAGCTTGGATAGCTTTGCGTGTCGCTGTTTGGAGGTAGCTGTTCGCGCAGTTAGTGACGACACGGTGGCTAATTTTGGCTCCAGTTTTGAAAAATAGTATGTACCGCTTAGTAGATATGCATACCATATGATGTGTTATATATCGTACGTCAGATTTCTTCTGTCTAAGTTTATTTTAGAATACGTTATCGCTTATATCTCATCTCATACGCTTAGTTCTGTTCTGTGCCGTTTTGGGTATAAGTAGAACTGAAGTCGGTGGTTGCTATATCACGGATTTTTCCTATCGTAAGTGACAACGAAGACCCCAGATACATGGACAAAACAGCGTTGTAAGCATGTGGATTCTTCGCCATTATATCTTGCGCGGGACATAATATGTCACGCGACCGACCACGTCTGATTTGATATCGTATCGCAATGAGCACGCGCTCACACGTCTGAGTACAGTGAGCCCGCGGATTATTCGCCATTAGATCTCACGCGGGACATTTGTCACGCCGATAAGCCAAGTCTGTGCTGCGCCAGGCTCAGCAAAATGCAACACTATGTTTTCAGCTCTATAAGACCGTGTAACGCTTCGCTAGATAAATATTGCAAAAGTTAAAGGATTTTAGTAAGAAGTGCTCTTTGAAGAACAAGTCTAGTGAAATAAGTGGAAAATAATAGCACTAATAATTGCGCTCATGTCTAATCTCAGCAAGAAAGAAATATTATATAGAATTATTATATTACTAGAAGCACCTCGCGGTTTCACCAGCGTTAACTACTATCCCGCAGGAACCATTAATTTTTACGGGATAAAAGGTAGCCTATGTGTACCGGGGATAGCATAGCTTCCCAACAGTGAAAGAATTTTTCAAATCAGTTCAGTAGTTTCGGAGCCTATTCATTACAACCAAACATACAAAGTTTTCCTCTTTATAATATTAGTGTAGATATCAAAATATGTAGTATGTATGTATGTATATCAAAGATACTGTATTTATTACGATGTTGTTCAAACACGCCCTAACCCGACCTCAACTGTGCTTTGTCTCTAGGTTATAGACGGTACACTCATACATTCGAAAAAAAATCCAAGACAATATAATATAACCCGCGTCTTCCTGAAATCCTGTTGAAAGTGTTAATCCTCTTATGAAAAGAAGGTTGTGGGTTTTCCCATGAACATCAAGCCATAAAAATGCCACTGGCATTTCCGTTTTATCTGGCATTTCAGTCTGCAATGGCAAATGCTGCGGTCTCCACTGCACCATCCAACACATCCGACCTTTGACGCTACCGAGTGCAGACTGATTTATAGCTAGTCGCGTTGCCTTACAGCAGACAGCTCTAATTGCGAAATTCGTCTGTTTACTTACATAGACAGATAACTCTTTTTTGACACCAAAATTTATAAAACTATTTCAGCAGTTTGTCTCATGTTATCTATGCAACTAGTTATTCTATGCTCATGCGTTTATTTATTGTTTCAGGTAAGGATGTTTCGAAGCTAGAAATTACATTCGTGAAGGTGCTACGTATAGAAGACTGTATTAAAGGAAGGTAAGACTCTTTCCAAGAAAGGTAAAGTAGATCATGGTTTAAGGATCTTATTGGAGTCACACTTAATCTGTTGCAACATACAAGCATAGCCCATATATAAACATGCCCTTAACCCACTATAGTCAAACAAACAAAATCTCAGCAGCTAAGTCCACAATCTTACCGTCCAAGCTTATCATTAGCAAAGCACATAAACCCCATAGACTTAACAACGCAACGAGCGTCCACCTGCGATCCCGTAATCCCAGCAATCGGCCGGGATAACGGGACACGGGCTAAACGGACGGGGGAAGGCGGGACTGATGCAGTTATCGCGCTGAGTGATCGTTGCCGATTTGTCCCGCTGACCCCAAGGGCTTCTTAAGATGGCAAGTTAAAGAGTTTGGAAGATTTTAGACTTGGCAATTAGTTTTAGTACCTAATTTATGCACATGGTAAAGTTGTCAATGCTTTTGGATAGTAAAGAAATAGGACAGAACATATTTCAACGGATAATGAAAGTGATTTAAAAATACATTATTCAATATTGCTTTTTCTCATACGCCTTCTAATTTTACTGGTACAAGCGAGATACTACCCCAATAAAAATCCTTTGTTTCGATCAAAATTTTTATACACAGCACACAGAGCTGAATAAGCTAGCAGAAATGTTCACTATCTCAGGTTTTCGTATCTTTAGTCTTGTCTGAAACTTACAAAGTCTACAAAAGGACAAAACAAGTGTCGTAAACTGTCTCGAGTGTTATCTGCAGAACATTTGGATCCCCGGACGGGTACTATTAGTTATACTGCGCCCGAGGGCCCCAATGGCCCCAGTGTCCGGCTAGGGGCCCATTCGCGATACACGGAGATTACCCTCTTAAATCTCAAGATGGGAGTCTTGGGTTAGAATTGATGTCTTTCAACTGGTTCTATTTTAAAGTTGGTAGGAGGCGAAATGCCGATGGCTAATCTGAATTCGGATACTGCACTATATCTAAAATGTGAGCAGTAGAGCGAGCAGGAACCTCTATCAAGAAAGTATTCTATACGTTAACTGTCAAATTTGTTTTAGATTTTATCAGAGCATTGCAATATCGACAAGATACGTACGCGAACGGTTACCTTGATGGATAGGTACGTTAACGATACAAACCGTTTAAGTTTTCGTGCTTGGCCCTATTGTAGGAGAACTGATGAAATCATAAACAAATTTGACAGTTAGCGTATAGAATACGTCCTCGATAGAGGGGCCTGCTCGCCCTACTGATGTGAAACTAAAGGTCGAAGGTAGACAATGGAGATCCACAGCGACTCAGTGAGTATTATAAAAGCTAGCAATAGAAAAGTGCAGTGCGAAAAATATCTGAATAATTCATAGACCATAATGCCCAATCCACCTATGTTTAAGAAACTTATAAAAAGTTACTTTAAACATGTATATAAATGCTCCAGCCCTTTGTTCGGGCGCCGAGCCTCACGAGTGCTAACAAAGTCGGCGATAACAAGTGATTTATGAACCAAATGCACGTTTAATTCACCTACGGAACCACTTTCAAGATTTATGGTGCTAACTTGGCCCTCGATTAGTGGGATATTTTTCAAAAGACTGAGGGCGGCTTGCACAACTAATCTTAAACGTGTTTAGAGAGCTCTTTAATGCATTTAAGCAATAAATATTGTTTAGCATCTTGCACAACAAAAATTAAGCTCATAAACATTTTTAGCAAGCTGTAAAAAAGTTAAATCGTTCCTATAGTTAAATGTTATTTGTAGTGGCTCTTACTTTATTCAATGGGGGATAAAAATCCCTGGGACCACACGTGACCACGACCTAAGAACCACGAGAACCATGGACCCACATAATATCTGGGGGCACGGCAGTGCCCCCGCCAAGTCGAGCAAAACAAAAGGCACGGCCGTACTATCCTTTTCTCGAAGCGATTCGGGCCATTTTCGACCCTCTGTAACTTCGTTATGGATAAAACTAGAAGCCTAAATTTTTAGTGACCAAGAGGGCATCACGTCTCCAGATAATAATCCAAATTACATCAAATTTGAACCAGTAGTTTAAGAATTATTGCAAGTCAAAGTTCCTTAATTTTGCTGCCCACTGACTGACTGACTGACTGACTGACTGACTGACTGACTGACTCACCGATCATCAAAATTCTAAGGTACTTCTAGCCGTCCCACAAGTTTCAAATTTTGAATATAGCTATTGTTTAGCCTATAAACCATGGAAAAATTCTGACATTCCATAATTTTCATCCCGTTTTCTAGATATATGATCTGCATAAATAACTTTGTATTCCCATATAAATCCTATTAAATTGTATGTGATTACAAAGTTACTTTTACAGTTCATAATTAGACTTCATTGAAATTGAATGAAATGGGTAACAGGGGTTAAAAATGAGAAATGGCTTCGAGAAATTCGACAGTTTAGCGCTTTTTAAAAACATCCACGATAGATAGAGAGATACAAATCCCTACACTATACCTACCTACACTTTTATAGGTCGAACAAATCGTTACCTAGGTACATTAAAATAGGTACCTAGGTACCTTATACCTAATACGCATCTGTGGAGACGCAAAGACAGTCGTTCATGATAATCTATGAGCATGACCTATGTCGCAAGGGGCCCCGGCCGCACAGTCGCGGGGCGCGCGTTGATGCGTGTTTTGCAAAAAAAACGAAATAAAGAAAGAAAACCTACAAAAAGAAATGAGATCCCATCAAAAACATTACATGTACAAAAATGCACAAGTCTCGCAACGCAGTTTATCTGCCGTAAAAAGTTGTGAGATCGAATGCAAACCAAGTCGGTTAATTTCAATACTTACCTATACCTATCTATGGGAGCAGTTATAACTTTATTTCTTTAGTAAATAGAGTGTCTTGGCGATTGTACACGGCAGCATAATCTACTAGGCAATCTAAATATAGTCTTCCGTATAGGTGTACTTTCAAACAAATACAAGCACATAGTGCTTAACATAGATTTATGTTGCCGTGTGCAATCGCCAAGACACTCTATTTACTAAAGAAATAAAGTTATAACTGCTCCCATAGATAGGTATAGGTAAGTATTGAAATTAACCGACTTGGTTTGCATTCGATCTCACAACTTTTTACGGCAGATAAACTGCGTTGCGAGACTTGTGCATTTTTGTACATGTAATGTTTTTGATGGGATTATATACTTACACGCAGACTCAGAGAAGAAAATTCCTATGGTTCACAGTTTCCACCAATATTGTCTCTATACGGGAATTGATCCTGCAACCTCACGCTTTGCACCGCTATACTTACCTCACGCAGTCGGCACATCACCACTAGCCATCGAAGTCTTCTGTCCAGTAGCGACATCTAGCGCTGCGATCCTACAACTCAAGTCTGACTCAATAAGCGAGCACAGTACTACGGCAGTATTACGGTAGTTCTGAAGTAAGGTGTAAGATGGCTCTTAATAAGCTAGCAAGCACTATGGTGCTCGATCATGGTAACACGCGGACGCGGGCGCGGGCGCGGTAGACGTGGCTTTGACCGCACGTGCGTTTTATTCGTGAACACGCTATAAGTTTGATATTTCTCTCCCGCGCCCGCGAGTTACCGTGATCGAGCACTATCCAATATCCATGCAACCCTACTAATACGTATATTAATAGTAGGTACTTAACTTACCCAACTGTTTGTTTGTTATCTTTTCACTAATAAATGGCTAAACGGATTGTCATGTTTGGAAAATTGATAGATTGGAACTTGGAGAATGACGTAAAGTTGATCCCATCAAAAACATTACATGTACAAAAATGCACAAGTCTCGCAACGCAGTTTATCTGCCGTAAAAAGTTGTGAGATCGAATGTAAACCAAGTCGGTTAATTGAATACCTACCTACTTATTTATTTCTTTAGCAAATAGAGTGACTTGGCAATTGCACACTTCAACATAAATCTACATAGCGCTACACGGAAGACTATATTATTTAGATTACCTAGTAGATTATGCTGCCGTGTACAATCGCCAAGACACTCTATTTGCTAAAGAAATAAATAAGTAGGTAGGTATTCAATTAACCGACTTGGTTTACATTCGATCTCACAACTTTTTACGGCAGATAAACTGCGTTGCGAGACTTGTGCATTTTTGTACATGTAATGTTTTTGATGGGATCTCATTTCTTTTTGTAGGTTTTCTTTCTTAATTTCGTTTTTTTTGCAAAACACGCATCAACGCGCGCCCCGCGCCTGTGCGGCCGGGGCCCCTTGCGACATAGGTCATGTTCATAGATTATCATGAACGAGTGTCTTTGCGTCTCCACAGATGCGTATCAGGTATAAGGTACCTAGGTACCTATTTTAATGTACCTAGGTAACGAATTTGTTCGACCTGTAAAAATGTAGGTAGGTATACTCGTAGTATAGGGGTTTGTATCTCTCTATCTATCGTGGAAGTTTTAAAAAGCGTTCAACTGTCGAATTTCTCGAAGCCATTTCTCATTTTTAACCCCTGCTACCCATTTCATTCAATTTCAATGAAGTCTAATTATGAACTGTAAAAATAACTTTGTAATCACATACAATTTAATAGGATTTATATGGGAATACAAAGTTATTTATGCAGATCATATATCTAGAAAACGGGATGAAAATTATGAAATGTCAGAATTTTTCCATGGTTTATAGGCTAAACAATAGCTATATTCAAAATTTGAAACTTGTGGGACGGCTAGAAGTACCTTAGAATTTTGATGATCGGTGAGTCAGTCAGTCAGTCAGTCAGTCAGTCAGTCAGTCAGTCAGTGGGCAGCAAAATTAAGGAACTTTGACTTGCAATAATTCTTAAACTACTGGTTCAAATTTGATGTAACTTGGATTATTATCTGTAGACGTGATGTTCTCTTGGTCACTAAAAATGTAGGCTTCTAGTTTTATCCATAACGAAGTTACAGGGGGTCGAAAATGGCCCGAATCGCTTCGAGAAAAGGATAGTACGGCCGTGCCTTTTGTTTTGCTCGACTTGGCGGGGGCACTGCCGTGCCCCCAGATAACTTTTATCGCGATAATGTAATCTGCGCGAAATCGCGAGCAACAATCTGCCCCTACCATTGTATCGCTTATTAGGTACAGTAAATATAGAAGCATAGTAATACAAGATCACGAAGACATTTATTTGTATTTTGATGCCATCTTGATGTCGTTGTCCACTTTAATTTCCGGAGTGTACTGAACCCGACACCCTACTTCCGTCCAGTGACGCAAAAATATGCGATGTACAAGTTACCTATCTGGGTTTGCATTGCGTTTGGAGACCGTTTGAAGGATTGAGTTTTGTCACAGCAAAACTCATATTAGTTGGTATAGGTATACCTATTGTCTGTACCTATACTTACATACAAAATTTGGAAAATGGCGAAACTCAATTTTTTTGACGACTCTTTAGTATGAGAGCTGGAACTTAATTTTTTACACTTATTTATAGATTTATGGAATGATACTGAAGTCTTCTATTTTGTGGCAATAATTACATAATAATATGATTAGTTGGATTTGGATTTATTAGCTGTTAGGTGTTTATAAAAAACTGGACCAAATTGCCATTTTATCAAACAACGCAAGGCGTTAAATTAAAACAGTTAAATAGCCGCAGACCAACCCTGGGACGGACGACGCTCGCCACGTCACGTCTCGTGTCTCGTCCATAGATAAATAATAGGTATTATTGCCACGTCACAAATTACATAATTAATATGACACGCAGTCCGCGTGATAAACTCCGCTATTCTAGACCCTAAGTTCAAGGCCCCAGTGCCTATACGACATCAGTCACCACTGATTGATCTGGTTTGCGAACACTGGAACCTGTCACACAGCTATTAATTCCTATGCAACTGCGAATAAAAATGAACCGTATCACTAATCTCTTAGCGTTAGTTTTCGAAGGTTGTGGTTATAATGCGGACACAACATGCACCGGGGTATCGACCGTTGTCTGTCAGTCGTTGTCTGTCTCACTCGGCCTGACACGACCACAGACTAGGTCGAAGGGATCCTACGTCGGCCTGGCAACTATAGAGTGGGACAAAAGCACTGCGTAGTAAGGTTTAGTTTCGTACGGCTCGGCTGGTTGCGCAACAGCAGACGGCCGCCTGCTCTCTGTCCTAGTCTGTGGACGCGACCGGGCTCGCGCGGACGTACGACGCGCGGTCCACGCCGCTCGCAAAACATGCCCATGTGCACGACTCGGCCGCGATGTGTTGGCGTGCAGTGTCCAAAATACAGAAGACTGTATGTGTAGTGATATTCTATTTCACTTTGTATTTGTTGTTTTCGTTCGCGATCACACCGGAGCCGCCGGTGACGTTCGTGAGCGAAGATATTCGCATTGGCAACAAGTACGCGCTGATGTTTCTCGTCGCACCCCCCACGCCGGTGTTTACGGACGCCGACGCCGCGAACGTGTTCGCCAAAAGACGATGCGGGAAATGCTTTATCACCAACAACAAAGGGTTTCTCCCGATGACTGAATACGACGCTGTTCTGGTTTACGGAAAGAGAAGTTTGTTGTCCGAGGCCGAGGCGGCCATGGAGCCGGGCAAGCGGTACCTCATCGAGACCACGGGGAGATGCATCAGAGACAAGCTGAGAGGATGTATGAGCGAGCCGAAGGTCACATCGTTTGGGACTCAGAAGAGTTACACGTTGTGCAGCCTCTGCGACCACTTGGCGGCGAAGAGCCTCGCTAGCGATCCCTGAACGATCAGACCGCGTCTGGCGTGTCGCCGTCTAGCACCGTGTCCTGCCAAAAAATAACTTTTTTATACAATTGTTGGAGCTCCGCAAATTATATTCGCTCACGTTTCACGCATTTAATGCAAACAGAAAAAACGCAGAGTAAATAGATAGCTAGGTGATAGGTAAATATTGTAATACTTTTTGCATAGATTTTAGGATAGATAGGAAAATATTAAAATGTTTTCAAACAGAAATAATATCCTATGAGGTAATTGTTCCGTTTTTAATGATCAACTAATACGGCGATAACGATATTCAATCATTAGTCATTAGTTCATTATTATTCAATTCTAAAGTTACCTACGAACCTCACGGAAATTACGACTAGGTAGGTACCTACTTATAATTATTATAAGATTATTTCCTGTACATACTTTTATCTAAGTTAAATTGCATTATGCATAACCGCTTGTTATTAGATAGGTATTTAGTACAAACGCCTTATCCTATTTTGTAATTGTTCGATTTTATCTATTGTGTCTGGAACATTATCTGTCCAGTCACAATAATATTAATTTATGCTTTGATTGCATTTTGATATTATTTAATCATTCGATGTTTTAGTATGCTAGATGAATCTCATGTTTTCATGACCATGCTGCATCCATTATAAGGTCCATAAAAAGTTAACTTTATGTAATGATTTTAAACTTTGCACTGACGTTGCTTAGTATGGCAGCTGATGGCCAAAATAATTACTCGTATCATCATGACATGAACCTATAAAATGACAAGGATTTCAATGCGACGCTAAATGGGAACGATAAGCAACCAAAATATATTATGCCAGTCAGCTTAATATTATTATGTTCCAAGCAAGCACACATTCTCATTCAACATGGCCTACTCAAGTACCCGCTCCACATTTTTTGTTGATAGCAGCGGACAAAAAATGGCACCACTGAGACTCCACTCAGTGCCACATGTCATGAATAAAGACACACGAGCGAGACTCGCTTAAGTTTTCAGCTGAAGCAGTTTACCCAGTGTATGTCGCAGATAGTACAACCGCCGACCTAGTTTCCCTTGTTCATAAAGACGAGTGAAATGCAAACATCGTAAGGATTGTTGGCATTTACTTTTTAGGTGTTTGCTACACGATTCACGCTTTTATTAGCTTAATTTACACTTTGATAACGTGTTAATAGATATATCACCGAAATTATTTCAGTTAATTACCATCCTCGACCTGAGAAAATCGTTATTTTGCCACATTTGATGTTTGCTAAGCCATGGCTGTCATCTGGTATTGTTAGTATTTGGTTTTTGTTTACGGTATTATAAATTGAGTAACAATTTCTGGGTCAACAGTGATTTATTTGAGTAACATGTACTGTCTACTTTTGTTCTAATAAAAGACATATCTGACAGATCTGAAACTTGTCTATAATATTGTTGACAGAGTACTGTACAAAAATATTCCAAATTGAGTGCCTGTTATAATTGTTACGCTTATAATAAAATTCTTGTAGTATAATAAATATTAAAGGTACAACATCGACAATAAAGTATTTAAACTATAATTTCATTGTCTTGAACTTTTATTTTCCGTAATAATATACAGAATAAAAATATGTATATCACATTACAAACGTATATAAAGATATATTATACATTTATATTGTCACCGTGGTTTTCCTAGGTCGAATTAGTATCGGAGGCGAGACGATAAAAGCAAACTTCATTGTTAATGTAGGTTCGCTTCTATCGTTGGCTCTATACTTGCAAAGTTACTAATATTATAATTTTGTATAATATACATATAAATAGGTAGGTAATATACATATATTATATTCAAAACAACTGGAAGTCTGAAAGGTGAACGTACTACTCGTGGCATTGATCAAAAGAATAACCACCTTAGATATTAAAAGAAGTTATATTAGATCAAGGATTGAAATAGGTAATTATCTGTTTTAGTAATCTACTAGTAGAAGAAAAAAGTTAATCATGATCTCAATTAACATCAATATCATACCCACTAGTAGCTCTACATAAATCCCACCATTGCTACAAACATTAAAATAATTCGATGTCAAACTATACCAATTATAACAAACATGTAATTGTGTATTAAATGTGCTATTTTTAACATGCTACTTTTTTATTTTAAACACCTTTAATTTTTATTACGGCCCATACTGTTTATAATATTATAAGTATTTACATACAAACCAGTTTATATGTAGGTACTATAGGTACCTACCTACTCAGCAGATAATAATATAAGGTATGTGAGAGTGGTCGCTTGTAGTGGTAATTAAGCCACATAACTGTAGGTAGGTAGGTAGTTAAATATTATTGCAAGTGTATTTAATTACATCCCACCACTTATTTAACTCACTGTGTGAGTGATGGATGAATGGACGCTTGTATAGAGTAGGTAAAATCTTTCCAGTTCATTTTAAATCAGGTGCTATTGTCATTTTAGCATCCTGCGACGTTCTAATAGCTTCTCCACTGAAACAATTTACCGATATAAAATCTTTATTCGTTACTAAATAAAATTATTACTTACTCGTTACCGACAAAAACAACGTATTATACCTATTTACTACAAAATAGTATTAGTGGTAATTGTATGACGTCATCAGTATATTATTATCCGGCGCCACATTGTTCAGTAGACCCTCGTGTACCTATACAGCCCCATTCCTATTCAACATAAACAACGCTAGTGATCAATGACGTCACCTCTCGCTTCAGTGAGCACATCGAGTGTCGGCTCTCCGACTATAAATAACCAAGGGCGAACCAAATGACGAAGTATATCCGAGAAAGGTGACCGGAATTTTTATTTGGCGAACGCGAAACTGTGCGAAACATGTGTTTTATGGACAAAAATAATTGCGTGTTCTGTCCATATTAACTGTTTTGACCATTTTGAATAGGTACTATGCCGTTAACCTCGTTTGTTATATTGGATTCAACTGAGATCCTGATAGCCTGAAACATTAATTAACAAAAAAAAATGCTAATGCAAATATCGTGCGCAGCCAAAATACAATGTGTCTGGTCACCGGTGTCGGAGACTTAAGGGGGGTTAAATATGGGGATTTTTATCGACAAATCACTATCTCGATTTTCTCTTCTCTTCTAAATACGATTTTTATTTTGTTAATATTGTTATGTTATTTTGTGAAAAAGATATTGAATAAAATGTATCATAAATTGATTGTCTTCATTATTAGCTTTCAAATGATACCTCTTTCGTCTTCCTAAGACGTCTACATCGATAGCAATGATTAAATCAGTGTAGGCGTCTGAGCTGCGAAGTAAAAAAAACAAAATGGCTGCCATTTTAGTATGGAGAGGCCAAGAGAAAATCGAGATAGTGATTTGTCGATAAAAATCCCCATATTTAACCCCCCTTAAGTCTCCGACACCGGTGACCAGACACATTGTATATTATAAAAATAAGATGACGAGGAATTTGTAGGCTGAGAAAAGATTTTGACGTACCTAAATAATACCTTGTATGTTATTCTAACTAAAGTGATTGAGCCATATTTTGAGCAGTAACAGGGAACTCCAGCAGTAGAATTGTATTTTAAAATTGAAAATTATCCCAGCCAAACAAACAATTCGAGTTGCGGACCGAAAATAACGTCCACGTTATTATTTTTAGTTCTTGTTCGTATACTTTCCGATTTACAAGTAGGTACCTACCTATCCAATATCCCTATACTCGCTACTCTACTACAATGACTTGGTTCACCTCGCGTCGCTACCTCAACTGGCATAGAATAACATAAGTTAGTATACCTCGTAAATTTTAATACAGACGGTAACTTGACCGCGTCTAATATAAAAACTACTTAGCTGTAACACGCGGCTTCATTCACGATTGTGTATTTTAAATTTCAGAGGACACAGAAGTTCTTAAACTTTCGCGAACTGAATACATGTTAATTAGAATGTAAACGGGTCCAACTCGCGCACAAACTAATATCAAAATACTTCCCTAATTTTGACTTATGTAACTTGGCCGAAGCATCGAGGTATGTCAAAATAATATAATTATGTATTTTGATTCAGAGGAAACGTTACAATAAAGCCCGGACCCGGTGGCCTACTCTACCCGCGCTCTATACCCGCGCCTACATTCGTTTTTTTGACAACAACTCGGATTCTACTTGTTGAATTTTTTAGCCTATCGTGTATATCGCTTTTCAAGTCAGATTGTGAGCTACCAAGCAGTAGAACCCATAATATTTTAAGTTCCTACACGCATAGGTACATACGCAACCTACCTACACTGTTTTCTAACAGTTGTCTAGTAAACATTTTTATGTTTTTACATACTGTTTGTTTATTACTGCTCACACCGACTGCAGTTAATTTAGTTGGTAACCAAATATTTCGGTAGTGATAGTGTAGGTTAGGATTATAAATCAAGTTGCAAAATAATAAGAAATTTCAAGGCTAGCTCAACAATGGCCTTTCAGGAAGTAAGACTTGCCTACTCTTTAATCGAGTTATGTGCATAGTTCCTACCACGCATGCTCAGGGAAATCTGATTCTCATGTGTTAGCAAAAAAGTCGGCTGCAATCCAGCAATATTAGCTAGGTTATGCGACTAATAGAATCCATATCTCAAGGTGACGGAGCAGTGCCGTGCTGCGCAAGATTTTGCAATGCAAAGTTTCTTGGAGACACTGCAACTGTGGAGGGCATGCGTGGCGCTCACTATCTTCACTTCAAATCTTCGGTGGTTGTGCAATAGTGTCTGTCCACCTGGCTAGCCTAACCTTTAAGTTGAAAATCTGGCACCATTTCCTTGTAAGAGTGTTTCAGTTGCATTTTTACTCTCAGACCGTATATCCCTTTCGACCACATCCGACCACAAGGGTGTTTGTACCTGGCAATATCATAGAAGAATTGTTGTACCTGGCAAGAATATAAATAGCCCATGAATATAGTTCACATTTGTGCGATCAGTACAAATATCCTAAATTTCCCAATGCTTCGTACGTTGCAACGAGGATGCGCGCGCCGGTGCGTGTGCGCAGGTATCGCTGACAGTGTTGGGCAAGCAGCGCGCGCAGCGGCACCTCAACATGGCGCTGATGAGAAGGTACTGTGGTGAAGTGATGGTGGTGTATATAGGCCGCCAGTCTGGTCTGCGGCGGCCAGCCAGACGATTCAGAACGCTTCGGAAGAAATCGCGTCGCAATTCGATAAGTAACTGAAATTTTAGAGCTATTCCGGACAATCTATTTGCGGGTTCGATCCATTTTCGATTACTGTCGTTTACGGTGCTTGAATCAAATGCAAAGCTTACGGAGAACAATATCAAAGTCATCAAACCGTATCGATAGTTAGCGAAAGGTTCGCAATCAACGTTTGCTACGCCAATTTCAAATAGAGCACCGCGTGATATTGATCGTAATCGAATTGTCTACAGAGCATTGTCTCGTAACAAGCAACCAGACATACAGACAGTATTATCCCGTTTAAGGCAATCATGGTTGAATAAGCCAATAAGTATCAGCATTTTGGTAACTAGCCGCGCGTTGCATCTTTGGTTGAAACGTCGCAGTGAGTAGATTAGCCACCTCTAGCTACTAATCCACCCTAATCTCTTTATATCACCTTGTTCTATTCTCAGAATCTAATCTATTATGTTCTAAATAATTAAACAATAATGAACACTACTTGGAGGCCCTTGAAGGGTTGTGATACGCTTTTCAATTTTGTCCTAGTGTCATTTCACTTGTAATCCAGGAGTTACTTGACCACGCTCCTGCTGCTCCAAGTCTCCACGTCGTCAGGGGACCTGTTCTCGAGAGCCACTAAGACGAAGGCGGACGAGCGGGATCTGAGGAACAGCGTGTTCGACTTCATCATCATCGGAGGCGGAACCGCGGGCTGCGTGCTAGCGAACAGGCTATCGGCCATCTCTGACTGGAAGGTACAGTAATGGATTTTTTGTCGCAATGACACATTTTAAGTGTAAGTATTTATGCGTCAGACACTCGTCTGATTAATAGTCCACCTAGTGTTACAAGAGGAAACAAAAGTTTGAGAAACAATGCAAAATTAATTATGTAAATCTTTCTCGTACGTCAATTATTCGGATTCCAACCAAAGCCTCAACGCAATACTTACTCAAAGTCATTAATTCATCTGTTATTGTAATTGTGAGCGTATACAATTCTCTGGTATATTTACACATCAACACCGATTCGTACTTGAGCCGCTGGAAGACCATGATCAGAAGCGCGCGCTTGCGTATGTACACCTTAGAACAACCTCTTTATTCTTAAAACGCGCGTTACCAAAGCGTGCGCTTCAAAACGCCTACCATATTAATTGAATGCTTGTTATTTTTCCTGCAACATTTTAATGAACAATGACAAGTTTTTTTTTAACTACTACCTACTAAGAATTCCATTTTGTTAGGTATTCAAATTGTTTTTGTACGATTATGCATCGCGGCATCGTTGTGTGAGTAAGGTATGTTCGTTCATCGCTTTTTTTTATAACAGAACACTTACGTTGGCACGAATTAATAGCCTAAATTTTATTTTGGTCCTTCCGTATGTGATTACTTTCGGGAATAGGCAATCTATTTAAGAACTGTCATAATTGATTTGGTTTGCCTTATTAGTGCATTTAGCGAAATTTATGTCAAATTTTAAAATGTGTCATTGTGTTCTTCACGTTGGTACCTCAACCTTGAACCCCCTCAGGTTCTCGTTCTCGAAGCAGGGGACGTGGAGAACCTCGACTACGACATCCCTGGTGTCCCATCTAAAGAGTACCGGCCGATCCTGTGGAACTACCGCACGGAGAGGAACGGGTACTCCTGCCTGTCGCGACCCAGTGGCAGCTGCGAGGTGCGGACGGGGAAGGTATGATGATGATGATTCAGTAATGGGAGGATCTATGGTTTGGATATGGTTCGAATTGGTTGCCGCTATGTACCTGCCTACTACATCATTTCCTAGGTGCTGATTTCGTAGAGAAAATTATAGTTTTACTAGTTGGTGCCCGCGACTTCGTCTGCGCAGAATTAGTATTTAGAGCAGCTTATAATTATTAGCGTGACGTAGAAAGGAACTAACGTTATGACATTCAAATCACGCATTTTTATGGTTCACTATTTTGGCTATAACGGCTTACACATAAGATATAGATATATACTGTGGCGGGCTTTTTTGTGGATCTATTTAAGATAAACATTTCCATCATACATTACATATCTATAGCTCTAGGGGTTTTGGCAGCGCACGCCTGAATAGCGCGCAGATGGTAGATTTTTTCCTACTTAGTTGACACTTATCGTCATATTTTAGACAATTCACACAATAACTGTATACATTGTAGTCTATGTGTTATTCTGATGTATAAGCTACATTATTGTAAAGTTTCATTAAAATCCATTCAGTCGTTTTTACGTGAAAGAGTAACAAACATCCATCCATCCATCCATCCATCCATCCATCCATACTTCAAACTTTCGCGTTTATAATATTAGTAAGAAGTAAGATTTTGGGACTTGTGTGATCATCAAACGTAACAGAAGTAAATCTACCTATTGTTGTTTGTTTGTCGAATGAGGTACGGATTCCCGTGTCAATTTAAGCGACCACAGACCACAAAATAATGAAAAATGTAAACTAAGTATGTTTTCAGTGATAAGTACATAATAATTATGAAAACGAAAAGGTAACTAACGTTCAAAGTTAACTAAAGTTGAAACTTTCTCATGTTGAGAATAGAGATCAAAAGACAATGTTCCTGACATTATTCCCTGTCTAATCATCGCTGACCCCAATTTATTCAATTCACGGCAAGTGACCAATCACGCCCTCTTCGCACGTGTAACGTTCCGCGGTAATTAGAGCCAGAAGGAGTTATGGCTATGTCCAACAACAGTGGACAATTGACATTGATAGATACTACCAAACTACCATGGTACATCCTACTTCCTACTAATATTATAAACGCGAAAGTTTGTATGTATGGATGGATGGATGTTTGTTACTCTTTCACGCAAAAACTACATAATGGATTTTGATGAAACTTCACAATAATATAGCTTACATATCAGAATAACACATAGGCTACAATTCATGAAGATTATTATAGTATATTATCCAAACGCGGGTGAAACCGCGGTTTCAGCTAGCTAGCTAGTTAACAATATACTACGCAAGGTATGGTACTCCGGACAAGATGATGACGTAGATCGTCTCTTTCTACGTCATCAACGTTCGTGTGATAACGTTACATAATTCCCAGATGTACGTTGAGTGCCGTAGAAAGAGAGAACTTACGTCATCATCTTCGCCAGTATCATACCGGGGTTTCTTGTACCATGGGTCTCGACAAACTAGCTGTGACCGCTGCATGACTGTAAATAAAAGCTGCAGCTGCTGATTATAAATATTACATGATGTTATTCCAAAATCTAAGCGACTCTAATTGAGGTGGAATTGCTTGCCTGTCAGTGTCCGATAAGAATGCAATATTTTAACAGCAAGCGGAACTGAAAGATAGACCACGGAACTACTTTAGTGAGAATTAATATAATTATGAACTAATCGACGGGAGAGACGGGAGAGTTTAAAAAACGCGATAGGGATGGGGTTAAAAAAATCGTAGGTATTTGTTCATAATTTTCTCCAAATAGTCTGTCTCGTTTGAAGGTGTTAGGTGGTTCCAGCGTGACCAATGACATGAAGTACACCCGAGGGTCCAAGTTTGACTACGACGGGTGGCACAGCAAGGGGGCGGTGGAATCCCTGGATTGGAAGTTTGAGAACCTGTTGGAGCATTTCAAACATTCTGAGGATAATGGTAAAAATGCCACACTAAGCTTTTAACAGAACAAAATTCTAATAGATTTTGTTCCCTTACAAAAATCAAAGTAGTTGCATGTTATCCATTTTAACCATAAACTTGGGAATTGTGTAGCAATCTGTGAAAAGTTGTATTATGTAGATACGTTACTGTTATTATTACAACATCAAATCAACATTTGCTTTTTGCTGGATTTGCGCCAGCGTCAATGTTTTCTTTGTCATTTTCACTATTAACACAACTCAAAATATCTTAAATAATATTTTCTCTTCTCTGAATACAAATAATATATTAATCTTCAAATCCGTTCAAGGTGACTATGACGTCCTCATGAACTCGCACTACCACGCGCGCGCTGGAGAGATGCACGTGCAGCGGTTCAAGCACGTGGACCGGTACATCGAGGTTTTCCAAAACGCCTTCTCAGAGATGGGCCTCCGGACCCTGGACATAAACACGAACGTGGCCGAGGCGCTAGTCAACCACCAGTTCACTATATCCAACAACACCCGACTCAGCACCAATTCCGCCTTCATCAAGCCCGTCAAGCACAGGAAGAATCTAGTCGTCGTTACGGGAGCGACCGTCACCAAGATAGTCATCGATAAACAAGAGAAGACAGTTGAAGGAGTACTCTATGAAATAGAGAAAGGAAAAGAAAGACCCGCGTATGCGAAACGAGAAATCATTTTAACCGCTGGCGCTGTGAACAATGTTAGATTACTGCACTTATCTGGTGTAGGACCAAAAGCAGACCTAAAGAAAAGCAACATAACTGCAATTTTAGATATACCTGTTGGGGAAAATTATCAAGATCAAGTCACTATAGGCGGTCTTTCGTTTAGCTTAAGTGATGTAGCACCTGTAACGGAAAGTGAAGTTATAAGGGATTTTAAAACCTGGTTTGAAAACCGTAGTGGACCGTTAGCTTCCCGAGGTATAAACCAAATATCGGCTTTTCTACAACTGTATGAACATGTAAATGCTCCCGATGTAGAATTAGCTTTAGAAGGAAATTTTATCAGAAGTGATAAATTTATGCTTACAAACATGAGTGTGCACGCAGCTGAAGATACCAATTTACCTTTGCCTTATTATAATTTAGTAAACATATACCCCATTTTACTAAGACCTAAAAGCAAAGGGAAGGTCTTGTTGAATAAAAGAAATCCAAAATATGGTCGACCGATTATCCAGGCCAATTTTCTTAAAGAATCAGAAGATTTGGACACTCTGGTGGACAGTATAGATATTGCATTGCAATTGCTTGACACGAAGGAAATGAAAAAGAATGAAATAAAATTTGCTCCATTAGATCTATTTCCCTGTGATAGGTTGAGTAATAGAGATCAATGGAATTGTGTAGCTCGACATTACACTAAAGCTATGAGTAATCCTATAGGTACGTGCCGTATGGGAGAAAATAGGACAGAATCAGTGGTAGATTACCAGCTTAGAGTGCACGGCGTTGAAGGTCTCAGAATCATAGACGCTTCAGTCATGCCGACGCACGTGCGCGGAGGTCTGCTCGCGCCGACAATGATGATTGCAGAAAAAGGTGCACAAATGATCATTAAAGACTGGAAGGAAAATAAAGGTCATTACTTTTCTAAAAGATGACACAGATTGTATAATAAAAGATATTGTTTTCAGTACCAAGTTGATTTTATTTTGTCACTTGCCATTTCAGCTATCATTATCACAGGGGCCGCAGTAGAGCCTCTAGTAATTTTGGGCATAATGGATGCGTCGACTACTCTTAAATTTGATACACCGTACAGTTTCAAATTGTTGTCTACAACGGATTCGGGATCCTCTGAGCTACCCATTTTACATGTACCAGCGTAGTTATGAAGAGGCGCAGAGAAGTACTTTATGATACATGACCACAACTCTTCTGACACCTTTTCGTGGTCTTTACAATCATTTTGAAGTATTGGCCTAGGATCAAATTCAATTCCAGCATTTTTAAATACATCCGTGTCAAATATTTTGACAATTTGTTGGATTCCATCCAGTAATTTCTGTTCATCTTTAGGGTCTTTGAGAAAATTTGGATATATCAGTGGTTTACCAAAAACAGGGTCTGTAGCGTTAAGGACTACTTGGCCTCTACTGCTAGGTGTAAGCAACGACACACATAGGTCTATTTTATCGTAATACATGTTGGAGTCATGACCTTTGAATGTAACTTCAACGTCAGCTGTATTAAGGATTTCCGATAACTTCGTTTCGATAAAAGCTATCACCTGAAAATTTGCAGACAAAGGTCCATTCCCTTTAGCATAATAACTCGAAATATCTTTCAGTTTTTCAGAAAATTTGGCTGTTGTTGCTGTTTTTGTTAGCGTTATAACAGGTAAGCAAACTGAGAGATGATCGTGAAAATTAGCTCCTACTGGTAAATCCGAATATACATGAATATTAAGATATTCTAAGTAATCTTTAGGGCCGAAACCAGAGAGCATCAGCAATCTGGGAGTGTTAATCGTTCCGGCACTCACAATTATTTCCTTATTAGCTTTCACTCTAATTATTGTACCGTTTTTCAAATACGTAACATCCACTGCCCTAACATCATCCCGAGGTCCGGTTATCCCTATCTTAGTTACTAGCGCTTCCGTTACTATATGTAAGTTAGGTCTTAATCTTCTAATAGGTTCTACATAAGCGGTGTATGTACTGACTCTTTCACCGTAATACGACATTGACTGTAGCCTCATGAAGCCTAATTGGTTTCTGCCATTAACGTCCGTGTAGTTGTAGCCGAGCTCGCTCAGAGCACTGAGGAGTATGTCCACATTATCGTCGACGTAAGGGTATCGGCCGATGTCGAGGGGTCCTTGCGTGGAATGGAAGAAGCTGTTCTTAGTGATGTCCTTGTCATAGTTGCCTTCGGAATACTTGAAGAAGGGGAGCACTTGGCTGTAGCTCCACCCATCGTTGCCAGCCAGCGCCCACTCGTCGTAATCCGCGTGACTGCCTCTGATGTACGCCAGGTCGTTGATGGAGGAGGTTCCTCCCAAGACCCTGCCTTGGACCACTTCGCAGCCTTTTTCAGCTCGATTTTGACAGAACCTGAAAGTTACAAATTAAATTGTCAATTACTAGGACAATGGTATTTGTATTGTGTGTTAGTACGGCTGATATAACTTACCCTTTTTTGGGTCTCATAGAGTACTGCCAGTCTATAGACGACCCCTTGAACTCGCTAGTGAGAGCTGGGATCAAAGCCATTTTGGGTTCTTCAGGCCCGGCTTCTATTAATAAAATCTGGAAAGGAATATTATTTAGGTAATTAAATAATTCGAATTAAAAACGAGTTATCATACAAAATATTTTTTTGTTAAGCTCATGTAAATGAGCCCAAACACCATCAATATACAGATAGTCACTGATGAGTTACGTCGCCTTTCCGTCTCTACCGTTAATTAGTATTGTCTGGTTTAAATGTAACTTAACAGGCATGCAGAATGCATATCGCGGAATTCAATACCTTCCATTTCCTGTTTTCTGACAGTCGGCTAGCCAGCACACAGCCCGCCGTCCCACCACCGACCACTATAAAGTCGTATTCGTCTATTTCCTCATCAGCGTGCCTCACCAGTTCCTTGTCAATGTTATGGCGAGGTTTCCAGTTCTTCGAAGGGCCGCCGACCTTCCGCTCCACGTCCTTACCGAAGTAATCAGGTTCAGGCCCTATGAGGCCGTACAGCGTTTGGACCAGGGAAATGAGAAGGATAGCAGTGGGTGCACATTATACTCTTCCATCACATATCTTACACAGCTCGTCGGTGATGTTCGCTGTCATTGCATCTTCCACTACCTTCCAATATCTGGTTTCTGCTTATATGACTGAATATGAGACGAGGATTTTCAATGATTTCTTCATTTCTGTTTCGAAACCGCACTTGATCCAGGTCACTGCATTCTCAATCACTCCACAACCTATCCATAGCTTAACATTTTACGCGTGCAATTTCCGTCTGCTTTTTTTTCGTCCTCAAATGATCTTCTTCAGTATTTGAAATAGTAAATTGGTCTGCGCACGCGCGGCGATACGGCTACAAGAAGTCCGTACCACAGACTATAGCGTCACATATCCAGGAATCTAGTTGTTTACATATCTTGTCGTGTTTACAGACATTGTTTGGTTCCAAGACGTCGTTGGCATCGGTGTCACGAACCTACGAGTAGAACCACGTAGGTCCGCACCCGCACAATAGGAGTCGGTTTATTTTGTTCACCTTTCGTGTTTACTTCTATTGTTTTCGTTGGAACTTAGATGAAACGAAAAACATCAATAGAGTACAGTTTTATAGCCTCTGGATGACGTTAACTGGGCTACAGTATATCTATAGGTACCTACAGTAGAACAGTTCTATCTACGGGAAACAACATAATTTTAATTGTAGGTACAAGAAAACTATTTACGCACAAGTCACACCAATAATTATTATTCATGCATACAGACGTATTTACCCGACTATCGAAGGAGGGTTATGTTTTTTCTGTTTTCGTTTACGTAAATGCATTATGCATACCATGAGCAGATAGTAAGTGAGTGCGTAATTTTAGATCGAAGTACAAATTTAATGATCTATGAATGCTTTACATTATGACCTAGTGAGTTGGGTCGCGTAATGTCATTGTATTTTCTGTATTTCGATTACATAATAATTATGGTAAAGTTAAAAATCCTACCAAATAAAGACTAGTAGTTCTTCTAACCTGATTGCTAACATTATAAAAATAGGCGCACAGCTCCATGTTTTCAAATTCGTTTCGAACTTAGATACCTAGTTATGTACTTTTCTTATATTTCTAGTACCTAGTTAAATTTTAAATTTTATACATCCAACGCTAAATTATTGTAAGTTGTACAAGTAATAAAAGAAATTATAAATTCATAAATACCTCTTGTTTAAATGTCTCGACAACACGTTGCTGTAAAGTTCTCTGATTTATCGCCTGAACATTGTGGACCTTAGTTTGTAAAAGATCTGTATAACTTCCGACTGACGACAAAATATTGTAAGATACAAGTATAACATCGCTGTGGTATGGTACCTACTATAATACAGTATACAAATATAGTCCTCGACGTCTATATTATTATGTAGGTAGGTACCTTTGGACGTACCTACGACCTAGTTAGGGTTTTCTTTTTATCTAAACATCTACCAGTATATTATTGTAATGATGTACCTACCAGTTTAGCCACAGATTACTAAATACTAAATGCGGTATATCGGAAAGAGAAGTTTCTTCGAAAGGCTAAAATAGCAATAATCATAGCGGAACAAATTGACAAATTGGGTAAAAAAATCTCGCATATTTTTAACTAGCTGCGGGTTGCGGATTCACCCACGCAATTCATTGGTGATGGTGCATTGATAGCTGGACGGCCTGATAAACTCTGTACACTAGAAACTAGCATCATCATCATCATCATCATCAGCCTGAAGACGTCCACTGCTGAACATAGGCCTCCCCCTTAGACCACCACACCGAACGACAATTTGCCAATTGCATCCACCGGTTGCTGTGACTCTTTTGATGTCATCGGCCCATCTAGTGGGAGGCCTACCTACACTGCGTCTTCCAGTCCGTGGTCGCTTAGCTTGAACCTCATAATACGACAAACAAATAACAATGTCTATTTTTCACAAGAACTCTGCGTTTATTATGTGCTTGAACATAACGCCCTATGGTGGGATTATTATAATGTAGTGTTCAAATGCGTAATATAATATGCGACTGTCAATATAAGTATTTATTGAAAAATACTGAATTAAAGAATTGTTTAGGATGGCTTACTTGTCAGGGTCAGTAGGCGATCAATACGCCTGCTGCCAAGTTACCATCACTTGATTAAAACGCCGCATTAAGTAATCACTTGATTATAGGGCAGTGAAATGAAGTTTAAAGGACGCGTATTCCGTGAAGGAAGGCATTAGATTGAGTAATACATTATGTCGGGGAAAATCGATTTATGTTTCATTTTTTATGAGTCGAACGTATTAGTTGTATAAGTTTTCCTGTCTTCTGCTTTTGATGTCGATGTTTTATTTCTAGTTTCTTCAGGTGGTCTTCATTGATCTATCGATCGTGGTGATACACTAGCCAGACGTGTTTAGAATTGTCATGGATTTATTTAAAGACACGGCTTCACCACTCTCGATAAACGAAGCGCAAAGTCGTGGGTAAGCTATGTATAATAGCTGCCACAGGAAATAGAAATAGAATTGCTACAATTACGTGCAGTTTTATGTTACCTCACGGCAGTGAAGTAAAAGAATAGAATAACACGAAATAAATTATAACTTGTAAGGTAATGCGTTCAAACAATCATATTTACCTACAATTATGAAGATTACTCTGTACTTCCTGCATCCTATCTGCCGGGTATAATGGCAGAGAACATTATTAGAAATGACATTAAATAATAAGAACTGCGGCTAAATTGTGTATTTAGACGGCCGCAGAGGCGTAGAACGGACTACGAAAGGTGAGGTTGCGGGCTCCATTCCCGCTGAGTGCAAATTTTAATATTGAGTACGTAATTATAGTTCGGCGTCCGATGAAGTTAGTGCGACCGATTGTTCGTTCGTATTTAAAGGATATAAATAGGGTCCAAAAATAATTGGAACCTGTAAAACAATATTAAGCCTTACACTTACTTCCTTCTTGCAAATATTATGATTGTGCCTTTCGTTTTATTAAACTCTATAAACCTACGTAATTACAAAATATTATCATCCGAACATTCGTATTTCCATTTCAAATTGTTAAGGCAGGCATTAGCAATAACCGCGCCCGCTGCGCCATAAGACCCGATTCCCATAATTAAATGTGCAATAACACCCTCCATAACTGCTATAACGATGCCAATTGGCGCAATGAACCCGTCGGAATTGTATTTAGAATCTACCGAACAATAGAGGGGTAGTAAAAACGATAACAAATGAAAATGCTGCATAAAATTAGTTTTAATTCCGTTCTGAAACGGTTGTTTAGTATAGCGCCATCTGTGGTCGGGACATCGAAACGTCGATCGTTTAGTTCCACGATCGTCCGCTCTGCGAGCGCGTCGTAAAATGTTATCGTACCGGTTTGTGTAAAATGCAAATACACGATGCCCATTGGAATTGGTATAAAATTTATTACCTCGATCTGCATACCGTTCAAAAATAAATAGGAAATTATTTTCCCAGCTTACAGATCAGTCTGTGTTCTAGATACAAGCTGCCAACAATTTGTATTGCCTACAATAAGCGTATTACCTGTCTACCTACTTACATTACTCTACATTGTACATACTGCAGTGTTCGATCTGGGGCTGAATGTGTGTATCTACACCTGTTTCATTTTGGTCACCGTGCTTACTGAAATGAACCAATACGTTTATACGGAAAGTAAAAACTGTTTCATCACATGCAAACTGTCATCAGTTACAGTACTGTATGTATTTGACTCTTTTAAATCTTGTATAAGTAAAATTTTGTAAACGCTAAAGAAGGTTCTCGTATAGTACTTATTTATTCATGTTATATAATCACAAGTTTATAATATGAATACACCTCTGGCTAGATTGGTCGATGCGTAGGTATGTCGAACTACTTGCTACATAATGTTTAATTGCACTGCGTGGTGCAAATGTTTCTAAGAGACGGCTGCATATTATGGAGTGACAAGGGCTTCATAAGCTTTTCAGGGTAACTTATCTACTTATAAAATAGACACATTTACTGTAAACATTTTCCGAAATAAGCTTTTTTAAAATAGGTACGCTTGTCGGCAGGTACCTACTGAATGCAATTAAAAATGCGTCCAAAACACAATGTACCTATCTACTGTTAGTCGTTGAGGAGTTCCGTCGTCTACCTTCCGTATCTATTATCAGCTCACTGCCACCATAATATTGTAACTGTCATCTAACATAGGGCATACAAAATTGGACTCAATTACACAATGGAACGGCGATAAAAAATCAGCAAGATTTGAATGACCTATACCTATTTACATACTTACATCCTTACGAAGGTTTCGTACTCCCGGGGATTTCGGGTGATTTTTGCATATCCCAGTACCTACATCCCGGGGCGGAAACTCGAATCTTTAAGAATATAAACGCTTGTTGAAAAGCGAAGATAACCTCGCTAAGCAATTTCCCGAATCGCTAGTGACACCAAGCGTTGTCACTTATACTGTCCAAAATTATTGTAGTTCTAAGGTGGTCACAGTATTGGATCGTACGAACTGGACACATGAGGTTGTATGTTCTGCCACTACATAATACCAGCTATGCATATAAACGGGCGCTGCGGGAGAGAACTCAGATAAACGCAAATTGTACTAGACATTATTTTGTAATGGATATTGAATACCAAGTAGTCGGTACAAATAGTTCTGGTAATATGAGAGGTCTGGCGGTGACTGCGAGATGGTAGGGAACTAATTTAATTGCTAGCTTTATGAGAGTTCTTATTAAGATAAGAAGCGAGAAGTATTAGATACGTTCAATTTAATCAAACAAAGGATTAATAATATCAAAGTCATGAGCAGAATATTCAATTAATCATGTCACAAGTTTATGAGGTAACGCCATCTATTGGCAGATTATCAAACTGTCAACGCATTTACAAACTGAAATCAGAACCTAGGCTAAGTTCATCTTAATTAACAAGTCGAGCTCATTACATTGTACCGAGCCGTAGAAAAGTATACAAGAAACTTATAACAAGAAATGAAAAGCTACTACAATAAAAAAAAATTCACAAAAAAAAGTCGTTTTGAAGTGATGGATACCTTACTTACAAGACTAACCCCCGGTTTCTAGAACGTTTGTTGGCTTTGACAGTAGATTAAAACTATCGTTGCCTCTATCTGACTATAAACAAATGACAAGGATGGCAATAGAATTAATCTGTTGTCAACGCTGACTGACGTTTCAGAAACTGGGGGTTATAGGCACAGATATGAACTGGTCTTGACACATAGTCATTAATACCTCACCTAGTTATACCAGCTACTCATAAAAACGAAGCACGCATTAACTTAACACCTAAGTACAGAAGCTTTAGCACCGAACTCGTCCTAGGCTGCTATGGAAAGCAGTCAAGTTACCGCAGAGTCACTTTCTATCGGTTACATTAGTCTCTGGTTCCGTGGAAACGCACAGTGGTGCGTTTTAATCTCATTTCTAATGTCACAAAATAAAATTGTGTATCATTAGTAACATACGATTTTTCTTTTAGATAATACATATCACTCGGCATAGTAGTTTATCGTGTAAAAGACAATTATATTATCAGTGAAAACCAAGTAGCCAATGTATAAACTACTGATTTCAATTACCAAAATATTATTAAGTATGTGTGTCTATCGTCGTAAATACAGTGCAATAATAATAAATTCAATGATTATTTTCCATAAACATGCACTTTATATAAAACCATCACAGTTTATACCATTAGAAAAGTGCTTAGTGATAACGAGAACTTGTTGTAACGGCTTGGATAGTACAATATTTATGCTCACATCATAGTAAAGTCGTTTACATTACTTTGTCATTAAACTTTTTGTCCGCGACGCGGGTGCCGGCACCCACAGTGCAGTTAATTGCGGAAATTAAGGTATCATTGCGGCGTAGTAGCGTGAAACTAGTGTAGCAAACATTATTAGACCTCTGTGCAGTGTTAAATTGGTTATTTGTTTATTTTACATGCGCGTAGTTATTTTTTTCCATTGAAATAGGTACAGAAAGTAGCCATATCATTACGTAGGTGTAGTATTACGTACTACGTAATATGGATTTTATGCGGCGAGTGAGGGTAAGGGTTTATTTTGTATCATAAAGGATATAATCATGTAGAAACTTGTTGAGATGCGTAAATAATGTCAGTATACTTAGATTTGGCTAACAATGAATGTGTAAAATGGACTTGAATATTACACGAAATATAACTCAAATATTGTCCAAACCTCTAAATAACCAAACTTTCCATTCGGTTCCACATTACAAAAACTCTGACAAACGAACATAAATCTCCATAGATATGCGTAATGGCGGCTAATTCTAGGGTCTCACGGACCCCGGGCGGTGTCTAAATTGGGGTCCGACAGGCAATGATAATACATAGTTGCTATCACACCGACAGGTAGGTACCCGAACTGGTTCCCGAGCTGACGAGCGCTTGGACAAATTGTATCGGTGGTGATACAGCTGAGGTTTTATTGCTCTAAATTGTGTCTTAGGGTAATGAAAACGAGCATTATCTAACTTATGCTAAGGTAGTAGTTAGTGCGTGGGCATAGCGCTTCAGTAATCTATCGACCTCCTTTTCTCGTCTATCAGTGGATTAAAAAAATCATCGGTACTTAGTGCACGAGCGTCCGTCTTTGAGTCCGTCCGTCCAACTACCCCGAAGAAAATCAACCGCCAAGACCTTATCGAGGTCTTCAGCGGTTCTTTGAGAGCAAATCCAGTTTTAGGCTGGAACTTTTACACCTTCCATGTAATTTCACGTAATTTTAGGTGATATTTAGATAGGTAGGTACAAAAATCTTTTACAACATAGATACACTATCATTTATTGTTACTTTGATGTCATCACATACATTTCGATGATCATCATAACAATACTCGACGATAGAACCGACTTTACAACCATAGAATTTAACAAAGGCGGATACACCAAATCTAATTCCAAATAACCCCTAATGAAATCTAAAGGTTACAGAATCACCATTACAGGCACGGTTGGAACGTACTCGTAATAAGAAAGCTATTAAAATTAAATTAATTTTCATTGAAAAAACAGTTATTACGTCAACGGTACAATATCTTTTGTGGGGTAAATCACGAGTGGCGACAACCATGGTGAATCTCTGATTAATGGTTACCAGTACCATTACGCAACCCGCCGTGCGTTTCTGAACTTTATCTATTAAGAGTTATGATCCAAATATCGACGGGAAAATTTGAATTCAACGGTTCTGTTACAAAATTCAGAAAATATTTTGAGTTCTATTGTCACTAAATTGAAAATTTATAAGAAGCTTGTCGTGCCCGTCTCCATAATTATATGGCACTGATATTATGATTAAATATTTAAAATTAGATGGGAATTGCCCCAGTGTTCATATTCTGCTCATGATAAGAGCCGCGCATATCTATAGTTGCAGTGCCATTAAATACTTTTGTTGCAAGATGTAGCGCGGCACTCCACCGTGCTTGCATTCCCAGAGATACGGTCTCTTACCCCCCGATTAGACTCAGCCCCTGCTCCTGCCGCTGCCGGCAATAATTCCCTCAAGGGAAGTGTGTATTCACATTCTGCCTTACTACTGCCACTCACTTCGCTTTCACTTGCGCTGGCAGCGCGAGAAGCTGTAGCAGGGGCATGCTCGTCCTACTCACTGCAGCTGCCGAGTGTAAATCAGTTATTACAGCAACAGAATCATTAATTTAACAATCCTATTATATTGTGCTCCTGCGGCCGGAACCTACGCGTGCATTCCGGCGATTCGCACGCGAGCACAAAACGGCGCAAAAGTCTGCGCACACGCAAGCGCGCCCCCGATACCATCGGGAATTGGACCCGCTCGCCTAATTAGCAGCCCGGGGGGATGCTACCGACCGTGTACGCCTTTATTTAGTCGGAGGGTTCGCGTGAGTGTACTGTGGGGGGATCTACACTACTGTTCACAGAACTACTAGTGACAATAAGTAGAAGCAGAATATCGAATCGAATAGTTGGCATAAGATTTTCCGTCATTGTATGCAGTGTCAAAACCATAATATAGCAACACTAATCAGTTCAAGATGTTTTCGTTATAGTATTGTTTGTTTGTTGAATGAAATAGTGCCAGCCTACGGTGTCAGAGTGCAAATGGCCACACAGGGCCTCAGACGTCACGAACGACGACTATTTAACAACCGGCGATAGCTAACAACTAGGACCACATAGTAGACGAGGTTATAAATTCTTCCACTGTACACGCCCCTGATGTAGGGTTATTGGGATTAAAGTTTCGTGTTGCGATTCTTACAAATAAAAGATAATTACCTGTTACTGCGCAACGACACGTGTGTTACATTCTGGAACCGCTTACCTTTTTGTATCGTTTCGAATATTATATGCAATTATAGTAAAACTCATATTTCAGGGTGCACACATATTTATTACATGAATTCAGTACTTACGTTAAGAGTATTTGCACATTCACCAACTAATCAATCACACGTCCTCTCTCGATGCCTGCTGTGACCAGAATACCTCGATCCGCCATGTTTTGTCTTTACCCTCAACCGCCCGTTACGTCAACTGACGTTTCGTCCGTTCAATCAAATTTTACCATAGAGTAAATTAATTATAAGTAATATTTGTTTCGAATCAATTTCTATCCAATCCAAAACCTAACACAATACTGAATTAAACGAGACAAAAGTTTCTAGTCTAGAAATAGCTTCATTTATTTACGCAAATTTTTGATATGAATGCTTTAAGAAAATGACGCACCTCGTCGCGAGCACGTCGGTTACTTTTATTTTAGAACTAGCTAGGTACGCCCCGCGGTTTCACCCGCGGTGATAAAACGGTTCCGCTAGTATTACATACTTTTAAGGTAGTCTAGTCATGCAAAGGTTACGACACGACGTCGCACCGTGGCACGTCGCGACGTCGTCTCACGATGCGACGTCGCGTCGTTCCGTGTGTGTGTGTTTTGTCTCTTATGTCAGTATTTTGCGCAACGTCCAACCTGTAAATCACTCAACATTTCCATACGTAATTGAAGAAGACACATCCGGCCTCTAATGGTTAATTTAGTAATTTCATACGTGCGGTGTGGTCCGGTTAGAGGCGTGATGATATGCCAAGACTGAATCAATTATACTTGGATATTAAATCATAGAGCGCGTAATATGGCGTGGGAATTAAAGCAACATGTAATTTATTGCTTGCAAAATGAGGTCTACAAATCAATCGCTGCATATTTTTATGGCAATAAATGTAAGCAGAAAAGGCAAATACAAATATACTTGTGCTGGACTGTTATATCATGGAATACGCTGAAACACGCCACACTCCGATAAATCAGATCAATGCTATGTAATTAATGTATGATCAATCATTTCAATATCAAAATAATGTATAAGTTGATTAAAAAAAAAACTCCTAAAACACAAGTAAATAGATTATTTAGTCTTTAACTTTAATTCAAATGCACTATTTTTATGTTATAGTAATTAAACGTCTACAATAAACATAATTAACTATACCAGTAAAATCATTATATGTAGCTAAAAATAGATACCTATACAATAACTTAGTAAAGCACTGGATGGATGATTATGACCTTTGTTTTTTTATACCATTTATTTGTATTAGGACGTTTTAGTTCTCATTTTAGTTGATCTGAGCATTGTTACTTATCATAGATCACTATCTCTCTGTGCCAAATTTGGCACAGGAATTTGATTTATCATCGGGTAAAGAACGTACTTAATCATAGGTACATTACAATCCTAGATACATTACATCCGACACCGTGACTTGCAGGACCAGCTTAGTATCATGGCAAGGTGAAGAGATCTAGATAACAGATCATCAGTTTCTTATTGCACTATCCCTGAACGAAAATGTTCACTTGCTTTTGGGTTCAAGTCTTGCAAGATAATTTTGACCAAGTTTCCGTCGTTTACAGTGCTATAATATCCTACTTAATATTATAAACGCGAAAGTTTGTTAGTATGGATGGATGGATGGATGTTTGTTACTCTTTCACGCAAAAACTACTCTAGTACGTAATGAATGGATTTAGATGAAACTTCACAATAATATAGCTTACATATCAGAATAACACATAGGCTATAATTCATAAAGATATATTATTTTATATTATCCAAACGCGGGTGAAACCGCGGGGCGCAGCTAGTTCTAATATACAGAGATCGGCTTATGCGTTTGTACCTACTGTGTACTACTGTGTAGCATTTAGGCCAATTTCATTATCTCAGGAATAATATCGAGGGGTGGGTGATAAAACCAAACAAGTGCAAATATTTTAGTTTTGATTTTTAAAGGCTCGGTAATCTAAATTATTCGCTCTTTTTAGTGGTGTAATCTATTAAGTCAATGTAATGTCTAACAAGAAGATATTATAACTGCGCAAATTATTGCAAACATTTTATTCAAAACTGTATGCTTAAAAAAGTTAATTGGAATGTGTCCAATTAGAATCCACTAGCCGAGAACAATCTCTACAGCGATCATAATTAAAATAATCAGCATTATCTTACGTTGTATGTAGTAGTATTTTATTCATTTACTGATAAGTACTGTAACTAATATAAATATTCTCGCCATTTATTTAACTCACATTTGAATCAGCGCGAGCGGCTCAATTAATATTTAAAAAAAATCATAGTTAATTAAATTACTTACTATCGGAAGCTTTAACTTTTTGTTGCGTCAACATTTATCATTCAGTTGTCAACGAGATTTAACCCATTGAATTGCAAATTGTAGGCGTCAGATTATACCGCGCTATGATACGTCAATGCAGAATAAATATTTGTATAATGTTCATGCTTAGACATAATGGTGCAAGTCATGAAACTGCACTAAGTAGGTATATTTACAAAACCAAGAAAAAAATATTACAAGAATTTGGGACACCGTCGATAGAGTCTGGTATGAATTGCTGTAATGCCGAATCTACAGGCCCTTTTCGCTATGTCTATTGTCACTTGCAGAAAACGTGTAACGTCATAACGTGCTGTAAACACAGATGTTTATCGCACGTTATTTTGTCACTAACGAACCGTCATCCGCCGTCTTACCACAAAAGAGTTAAACAGATGTTTCTAAAATTTCGTTCCACAAAATCGACGTCTATCACTCGCGTTGTCTTACTCAATCCTGGCATTCCTAACTATTTCACTTGTGATTTGTTATTGAGTTATAAAAAGCGAGGGTTAGACGTCGGTTTGTGGAGAAAATAATTAGACACATCTGTTCAACTCTTGTTTAAATCTTTTAAGAATAAGAATAACTTTATTGTTCCGAACTGTGTAGATACAATTTGGTGGTCTTAAATAATTTTAAAGTTTCAACAGTCTGTTCCTTTCGAACATACAATAATATTTCTATTTTGTGACCCAGGAGTCGATAGGTGGAACTAACCGTCAGAATCAGGGGACCGGTCGCTAGTAGCGAGTAAAGGTTCATTTGCATTGGAAGTTCCCCTACAAATTTGTACCTACACCTTAAATAAGATGGTCAATATATTTTTTAATATATTTCAAGAAGCTAGTGTGAAATGTGTAACGTATAACTTGATTTATAGTATACCTTGGTTAATGTCAGTAATTTAAATTCAACAGAAATGAACTGCAGCCTCCATGAGGAGCGGTGGACGGCTCTAATACGTCCACAGCCTATAAATTACGTCGTTACTGTTTACACCAGTAATGTATACTGACGAGTTTTTATCCTCACTAGCTTTTACAATCATACTCCATCAAATAAAGGCTATATTATATACATTGCTTCTTTCATTACAGGCAATGATTCGTTTACTGGTTCCAACGGGTCATTGTATCGCGTACATTGTCGGAATCCAGTTTTGTTTCTCGTAAAATCGAGTTTTTATACTATTTAACTAGCTATTATAACTAGATATTACAAGGCTCGTTTCGAAGGTATGCGTAAATGGTTATTTGTAGAAGGTTTTAATAATATTTTTTATCGTTTTGTCTTTTGAAAAGTTGTGAGAGTGTCAGAAGTAAGTTGTCATTTATTAATTGCGTTTTGCGTATTTAATTCGGGTATTTTTTGTTACAGGTAATGACCACACTGAAATATTATAAGAACGAATGGGTAATGTATAGAAATAATAATTTATTGATGTTGATAACTCAGAACCGGTCCTGCCAAAATCCAGTCTGCGACTGGCGTCAAACGTGCACAATGTAAAGAAACGAATTTATTGTGGACTCAGATCTTTTGTTTTATAATCTTAAATTATTGTAGTGGACATTAACATCAACGGTAAACAAGTGACGTGGTAGAATTATTAAAGCGCACAACTCCATAAGACGCTGCCGTGCCGTGCGGTACCATTATTCGAATAAAGTCAGCGACCAGTAAATGACGCTAATAGATTCGGACCGTCTCCGAGCTGTCATTATCTGCAATTTCACTGATGACCACCTACCGTTCACGAACATGGGATGGGATGCGTTTTTTGTTACCTTACATTCAAATGCACGCATAGGTAAGATTAGATTTTTATACCGATTAACATAATTAACTGTTGAGTTATACTTTTGTTCTTAACTAAAACATAAAGCATAAAGTAAAAATTTATAAACTCGTTGACCTAATTCGATCAGCCAACACTCTTAGATGGGTGAGTAGACACGAGATCTCAGTGCTTCCGTGCTTCGTCTCAAGTCTCTCGTGCGCAAGTCTGAGTATTTATGATTCCGATTGTTAGAAGTCGGTTCTCCATGCCAGTGGCTCATAAGTGGCTTGATAAGCACTGACACAGGGCGGCACTAACGCATGCTCTTGCCGTAAAGTAAATACCGAATACATCTGCGATAGTATCGACGCGCACCGCACCTATGTTATATTATCAACTCTCTAAAGATGAATTTAAAACTTCAACAAACGATTTGAGCCCCAGAGGCTCGGAACTTGCACAATGGAAGTTTTTCTCCCAAGCGTCCGTCCGTCGCGCACGCTCCGAACTTTTACTTATTGTGCAGTGGCGGAGATTGGGCCTAATCGTTCCTTTATTTCAATTCTTTTGTTGTCCAATCGAATTACATGTTGTGGTTATTGAAATCAAATCGATTGTAGAACACCGCTCCTAATGGAACGGGAACAATAAGAAGTAAACTTTTTAATATGCCATCCAAAAGTAAGAAATTAATAGGGAGGCGTTTTTATTATTTGATTAAATGGAAGTAATGTACGCACTGAGTCTACTATTTGTTTCTTAACTACGAATTCAAAAGAAAGAAAAAAACACGAAAAGAGAAGATAAAAAACGAGTTTTGAGCTTTCAATCTGAGATGTAGAATTTTAATTTGCACAAGCAAACTTCTGCCGTTTACTCCATCAAGTTTATACAAGCGAATAGGAAATGTACCAGCACAGATACCCCATAAACACCACCGTAAGCCAACCAGGCCCTTAGAAGTGCCTTCACGTCCCAGCTTTATTTTTTGTCACCAACAAGCATATAAGTCACTGATAAGGAGTACACATCTTCACGACTCGATGTACAGTTTACAACTGAACACTTAAGTACCTTACCACATTGGAGAATCGTCGAAGCTCTTTCAAGTATCAGTAGACTTCGAACTGTATGAATGCGACATGGTAATAAAATGCTACAGTGTCTCAAACTTGGATACCTTGAAAGTATTTGCTAATGAGAAGATAGTAGATAGACACAAATGGGTTTAAGTAGATTGATAAGAAGGCACGGACAGTACATACGCGTAACTTAGATAATAATATATTTCCAATGGGGTTACACGCTGTACTGTGCATAATAATACGCGTTTTGTTATTTACGCGATTCCTCATGAAACGAAATTAGTCTGTCGTTTTCTTAAAACTTAAAACTCTGAACCATTTATTGTAAGTAAGCAATAATATTGCACTTTCATAAGTCAAACGTTTATACGATAAATGAATTTAATGAGTAACTGATTCCGGCTTGTAATTGAAACAGAACGTTTCCGTTACATGCGCTATAATAAATTGAGATCCTCATTTTTTTGGATCAGTTAAAACCACAGCACTCCAAAATAGAAGGTCAATATACAACTGTCCGAGTGAAACTATTTAATTGTTTCCTGGGGGCATCGGCGCGGCCCTGGATGGGCGGGGCGGGGTTATAGCAGGTGATGAAACCCCGCGTGTTATGACTTAGTGGCCGCTATTTGTTACTTTGTTAAGTCAGCTTTTATTGTGCAAGTGGGTTACATACGTATGTCTCTACTTTGTATAGTATATACTCTTAGGGGTATTAGGTACTTAGAAAGATTTAATTTACAGGCCAGAAGTCCAGGTTGAGGAATAGCTTCAGATGCTCGGATGGAACCTGCGCGTAGTAGTCCTATGAGGTAACTGAACAATGAGCATAATTTAAAACCTACTATCCTAATAATTTAATGTAAGAAAAGTAATAGTTTCTCTGGAGTACGTTCGAACTCCCAATGTGCGATGAAGCGTTGTTCCAAGAATCGATGCTTCGGAGAATAACTCTACGGAAGACTGTCGTTACTATCTGAATGTATGAATGGACAACTGTCCACGGGAGAGAGTGAATTAGACTGTCTATGGCTGAACCGATCTTGACGAAATTTGATATGCATAAAGTGTGAACCCTCCGAAAGTTAATACGACAATTTTGATCATGCGACACTGTAGTCCGTGCGGATGCCGTCGCGGACGATAGCTGGTTAATAAATAAACCAAAATATGAACTAAGACGTGCCGGTCCGTAGACAACTGCTGAGGAGTCACGCATCATCAGGGATAGGAGAAAGCACCGCGGCCGCACCCTCGCCCTCTCAACCTTGAAGGAATTTCCGGAGGGCAGGAAGTCGGGCTTCCGAGGATATTGTAAGCAGTTTATTACCAAAACTTCTACTGTTGCTCACAATAGTTGTAATATTATTATAGCGTTTGGTTTCGTTTGATGCCAGTTGTTTGATGATTGATGCAAGTATTATTATGATTATTCATGTTTCTTATTAAGATAAGCATTGTGTTGTGTCCCAATAGGTAATTCAGTCAGTATTACAGCCGCAGTTAACGTCACGATTCGATATGGTGGTGGATGTCATTTTGCATTTTTGTTTCCAAACCTCCCAGAAAGTTTCAGTAAAGCGTCTAACAATCTACTGAGTGATTACCTTTATTTTCTTTAACTGTGGTCGTGACTATTCGTGACATCTTGGCGCCTTGTGCCTAGATATTATTTAAGTATTTTGTAATACATACCTACTTAAAATATTTTATAAACTGACCAAATGCACAAACCTTCCGAACAAAACATAAGAAGGTTGTTAGCACGTTTCTTGCGTATGTCCAAAATATCAGATTTACATCGATCATAACTAATCCTTATCGAAGGTCATTATTAAGCACAAGCCGAACCTCTAAATCAAACGGTAAAACATTGTTGCCGGAACTATTCTGTACACCAATAACATCGAATAAACTACAACGATGAGCCAACGAGCTAATTCCGACTCTATTTCTTGAACCTACAGTACCATTTTGGTTGAGGGAAGGACGGGCAAAAATAATTTTCGAGGTAGCGTTATAAATTCCTGGGTAGATAAGGTAAATTGAGCCGTAAATCAAAGGGTTAGAGTGGCAATTCGTGATGAGATGTTATCAATGCAGCGTGCGGCGCGTGCGCTGAGGATGCTACTTTTGATCTGAGCTCATCGAATAATACGTACAGTGATACACTTAATGATACAATAGTAAAACAATTGTATACAAAAATTGTATTCGACCCCAAAAATAAAACGCTTTGCAGTTAATTTTTTGCCAACATACTTTTAATTGAAACAGGGTGCGCGTTGATGTCTTTTGTACGCAAGCTTTCGTGACGTGCGGCAAGCGGTGGAACACTACATAGCACGGTATAACAATCTTGTACTATTAATTCTCCAATAATGTACTATTCATTATTATGATATTTTTTCGTACTCAAGTGAATTCTAGGCAATAAATTACAAAAAAAAACTTATCAATACTTATTATACCTCGAGTTTTGGCAGAAATTCGGAAAAGAGACGTGAATTATATATAATTTTTTTCGCTTAAGTACTAATTTTTTATGCAGTGTTAACGTGTAATAATGGTGAATATTAGTCATGCAGTATTCGTTAACGTGCAGGAGTGTGGGCAAATAATACTTACAAACCTAAAAACGTGTATTTTCATGCACTCTCCAAAACTGACAGGAAAATTCAGTACAGTCACTCTACTGAATCGTGACATTGGCTGACTTGATTAGGCCACTAACTACCACTAACCTAACCTAACCTTTTTCCTCCCCCCACCTCCTCGAGTCGGCGCCGCGCGCCACGACCCCACCTCCTCGAGCCTGCGCCAAGCGCCCGGGCCCCCCCTCCATGGGAGAAGAAGATATCTGAAAGAAGAAGAGTTAAAAGACACAAATGCAAACACAAGAAATGAATGATACATGAAAATAGACGGAAAAATGAAAAGAAAGAGGAAGAAAAATACGTGGGGATGAAATGATAATGGAAAGGATGAAGATGAAGATGATCAATAGATACATAGAGTAATAAATAAACATACTTATAAATACATAATGATCCGGTGTGAAGACCGCCGCAGAGCAAGCTTTGCGACAATCTTCACCCCGGCTACCGCGGCGCCCAGGGTTTTAGTTACGTCTGTTCCAGAGGGGACCAGACCAATAACAGGCAGCAACCACGTGAAGGATTACCCTGGACTTGCCTTGAGGATCATCACGACTTGCGCTCTCCCTCAAGACCGACGCCTCCGCACCCATCGCGGGATGGGTACGGAGGGCCCGGGTTTACGCGTCAGTGACGGATAAACCCAGACCCGCCCAACCTTTTTTTTTTTTTTTTTTTTGCCCGGGGAAATGCTTTACGCATACCACCCCGCCCGAGGGGAGCAGGGTGGTTATGTGGGACTCCCCCGCCCTTGAAGAGGGCGGGTATACCCACTAAAACCCCGGGGGTGTTCTCTCGCCGCATGTGGTGTGGCCGCGGGATCGCTGACGCACGCACCGCGACCACACCTGCGGATGCCCTGGGCTGGGCTCTCCTCGGAGGTGTTAGCCTCTATCTCCGCTTAATGCGCCCCAGAACACATCAGGGCGCATTTCAGCTCGGGACTTCTTAACTCGGGTGACGGACCCCCCGATCCGCCACCCGAAAGTCCCCATAATGGCGGCAGGTGGCGGGCACAGGCCAATAGCCCGCGGCCCGGTCTGCGGCGGCAGATTGGGAGGGAGAGAGTATCGTCCTCTCCTTCCCTCTCCGCTCTCTCCTTGGAAGGCTATGTAAAAAGAAGAATAGATCAAAAGACACAAATGAAAAGGATAAGAAATGGATGATCTGAATGAGACGAAAGAGAAAGAAAGAGGAAGAATAATACGTGAATGATCAATATATACACACAATAACAAATAAACATACACATATAAATAGATGATCCGGTATGAAGACCACCGCAAAGCAAGCTTTGCGACAATCTTCACACCGGCTACCGCGGCGCCCAGGGTTTTAGTTACGTCTGTTCCAGAGGGGACCAGACCAATAACAGGCAGCAACCACGTGAAGGATTACCCTGGACTTGCCTTGAGGATCATCACGACTTGCGCTCTCCCTCAAGACCGACGCCTCCGCACCCATCCGGGATGAGTACGGAGGGCCTGGGTTTATGCGTCCGTGACGGATAAACCCAGGCCCGCCCAGACCCGCCCAACCTTTTTTTTTTTTTTTTTTTTTTTTTTTTTTGCCCGGGGAAATGCTTTACGCATACCACCCCGCCCGAGGGGAGCAGGGTGGTTATGTGGGACTCCCCCGCCCTTGAAGAGGGCGGGTATACCCACTAAAACCCCGGGGGTGTTCTCTCGCCGCATGTGGTGTGGCCGCGGGATCGCTGACGCACGCACCGCGACCACACCTGCGGATGCCCTGGGCTGGGCTCTCCTCGGAGGTGTTAGCCTCTATCTCCGCTTAATGCGCCCCAGAACACATCAGGGCGCATTTCAGCTCGGGACTTCTTAACTCGGGTGACGGACCCCCCGATCCGCCACCCGAAAGTCCCCATAATGGCGGCAGGTGGCGGGCACAGGCCAATAGCCCGCGGCCCGGTCTGCGGCGGCAGATTGGGAGGGAGAGAGTATCGTCCTCTCCTTCCCTCTCCGCTCTCTCCTTGGAAGGCTATGTAAAAAGAAGAATAGATCAAAAGACACAAATGAAAAGGATAAGAAATGGATGATCTGAATGAGACGAAAGAGAAAGAAAGAGGAAGAATAATACGTGAATGATCAATATATACACACAATAACAAATAAACATACACATATAAATAGATGATCCGGTATGAAGACCACCGCAAAGCAAGCTTTGCGACAATCTTCACACCGGCTACCGCGGCGCCCAGGGTTTTAGTTACGTCTGTTCCAGAGGGGACCAGACCAATAACAGGCAGCAACCACGTGAAGGATTACCCTGGACTTGCCTTGAGGATCATCACGACTTGCGCTCTCCCTCAAGACCGACGCCTCCGCACCCATCCGGGATGAGTACGGAGGGCCTGGGTTTATGCGTCCGTGACGGATAAACCCAGGCCCGCCCAGACCCGCCCAACCTTTTTTTTTTTTTTTTTTTTTTTTTTTTTTTTTTTTTTTTTTTTTTTTTTTTTTGACCCGGGGAAATGCTTTACGCATACCACCCCGCCCCTCCCCCCCGAAGGGGAGGCGGGCGGGGTGGTTATGTGGGACTCCCCCGCCCTTGAAGAGGACGGGTATACCCACTAAAACCCCGGGATGTTCTCTCCTGCTGGCCATGCGAGCAGGGTCGCGGGACCGCTGTCGCATTTCTCCGCAACCCCGCCCTAGCCTCGTTCGCCCGAGGGCAAACCCGCCTCCGCGGAGAGACGCACTGGAACATACAGCGCGCCCCCCCCCCCCACCTCCTCGGGCCTAAGCGCCGAAGCGCCCGGGCCCCCCCCATCGACGTCCAGCTCCCGAACCTGACCACGATCCACCGTATGGCAGTTGTCCGGGAGCGGACTCCGCCTCGGGTCGGCTTGTGCCTTCCCCTCACCTCCTCGAGTCCGCACGACTGTGCTCGGACCCCCCCTCCTCGAGCCTGCGCCAAGCGCCCGGGCCCCCCCTCCACGTCCGACTCCCGAACCCAACCACGATCCACCGTATGGCAGCTGTCCGGGAGCGGACCCCCTCCTCGAGTCGGCGCCGCGCACCACGACCCCACCTCCTCGAGCCCGCACGACTGTGCTCGGGCCCCCCCTCCTCGAGCCTGCGCCAAAGCGCCCGGGCCCCACCTCCTCGAGTCGGCGCCGCGCGCCACGACCCCACCTCCTCGAGCCTGCGCCAAGCGCCCGGGCCCCCCCTCCATGGGAGAAGAAGATATCTGAAATAAGAAGAGTTAAAAGACACAAATGCAAACACAAGAAATGAATGATACATGAAAATAGACGGAAAAATGAAAAGAAAGAGGAAGAAAAATACGTGGGGATGAGATGGTAATGGAAAGGATGAAGATGAAGATGATCAATAGATACATAGAGTAATAAATAAACATACATATCAATACATAATGATCCGGTGTGAAGACCGCCGCAAAGCAAGCTTTGCGACAATCTTCACCCCGGCTACCGCGGCGCCCAGGGTTTTAGTTACGTCTGTTCCAGAGGGGACCAGACCAATAACAGGCAGCAACCACGTGAAGGATTACCCTGGACTTGCCTTGAGGATCATCACGACTTGCGCTCTCCCTCAAGACCGACGCCTCCGCACCCATCGCGGGATGGGTACGGAGGGCCCGGGTTTACGCGTCAGTGACGGATAAACCCAGACCCGCCCAGACCCGGCCAACCTTTTTTTTTTTTTTTTTTTTTTTTTTTTTTTTTTTTTTTTTTTTTTTTTTTTTTTTTTTTTTTTTTTTTTTTTTTTTTTGCCCGGGGAAATGCTTTACGCATACCACCCCGCCCGAGGGGAGCAGGGTGGTTATGTGGGACTCCCCCGCCCTTGAAGAGGGCGGGTATACCCACTAAAACCCGGGGGGGTGTTCTCTCGCCGCATGTGGTGTGGCCGCGGGATCGCTGACGCACGCACCGCGACCACACCTGCGGATGCCCTGGGCTGGGCTCTCCTCGGAGGTGTTAGCCTCTATCTCCGCTTAATGCGCCCCAGAACACATCAGGGCGCATTTCAGCTCGGGACTTCTTAACTCGGGTGACGGACCCCCCGATCCGCCACCCGAAAGTCCCCATAATGGCGGCAGGTGGCGGGCACAGGCCAATAGCCCGCGGCCCGGTCTGCGGCGGCAGATTGGGAGGGAGAGAGTATCGTCCTCTCCTTCCCTCTCCGCTCTCTCCTTGGAAGGCTATGTAAAAAGAAGAATAGATCAAAAGACACAAATGAAAAGGATAAGAAATGGATGATCTGAATGAGACGAAAGAGAAAGAAAGAGGAAGAATAATACGTGAATGATCAATATATACACACAATAACAAATAAACATACACATATAAATAGATGATCCGGTATGAAGACCACCGCAAAGCAAGCTTTGCGACAATCTTCACACCGGCTACCGCGGCGCCCAGGGTTTTAGTTACGTCTGTTCCAGAGGGGACCAGACCAATAACAGGCAGCAACCACGTGAAGGATTACCCTGGACTTGCCTTGAGGATCATCACGACTTGCGCTCTCCCTCAAGACCGACGCCTCCGCACCCATCCGGGATGAGTACGGAGGGCCTGGGTTTATGCGTCCGTGACGGATAAACCCAGGCCCGCCCAGACCCGCCCAACCTTTTTTTTTTTTTTTTTTTTTTTTTTTTTGCCCGGGGAAATGCTTTACGCATACCACCCCGCCCGAGGGGAGCAGGGTGGTTATGTGGGACTCCCCCGCCCTTGAAGAGGGCGGGTATACCCACTAAAACCCCGGGGGTGTTCTCTCGCCGCATGTGGTGTGGCCGCGGGATCGCTGACGCACGCACCGCGACCACACCTGCGGATGCCCTGGGCTGGGCTCTCCTCGGAGGTGTATCAAGCCTCTATCTCCGCTTAATGCGCCCCAGAACACATCAGGGCGCATTTCAGCTCGGGACTTCTTAACTCGGGTGACGGACCCCCCGATCCGCCACCCGAAAGTCCCCATAATGGCGGCAGGTGGCGGGCACAGGCCAATAGCCCGCGGCCCGGTCTGCGGCGGCGGATTGGGAGGGAGAGAGTATCGTCCTCTCCTTCCCTCTCCGCTCTCTCCTTGGAAGGCTATGTAAAAAGAAGAATAGATCAAAAGACACAAATGAAAAGGATAAGAAATGGATGATCTGAATGAGACGAAAGAGAAAGAAAGAGGAAGAATAATACGTGAATGATCAATATATACACACAATAACAAATAAACATACACATATAAATAGATGATCCGGTATGAAGACCACCGCAAAGCAAGCTTTGCGACAATCTTCACACCGGCTACCGCGGCGCCCAGGGTTTTAGTTACGTCTGTTCCAGAGGGGACCAGACCAATAACAGGCAGCAACCACGTGAAGGATTACCCTGGACTTGCCTTGAGGATCATCACGACTTGCGCTCTCCCTCAAGACCGACGCCTCCGCACCCATCCGGGATGAGTACGGAGGGCCTGGGTTTATGCGTCCGTGACGGATAAACCCAGGCCCGCCCGACCCGCCCAACCTAACCTAACCTAACCTAACCTAACCTAACTGATAAGAGTCGACGGTGCAACTCAAATTAAAATAAAAATATTTTAATACTTCACTCTGTCTAAATGGAAAGTATCCAAAACCTAAAAAAAATATACTTAAATTGCAATCGCGTGAGTTCGAGTGGCTCTAGTACCCCCGCGCTGGCTGCCGTGTAGTTATTACGGTGATTGCTGGTGGCAAATGGTACCGCCGCCGTTGTGGTCGGGCACCGAGGAGCACCCACTTTAGTTCTTGGAAACATTGTGGTGTCTCTTTTGATTTTTATGCGCCCTTAGTCCTTTAGGATATGAGGCATTTTAAGGTATCTTAATGATAGTTTCAGTTTCAATTATATAAATTGTCTTGTATGTAATCATAACATTTTTCATTCGGAAATTAGAAGCTGTAGAAGTAGACATTGTGGTATTCTTTAACTTGCAGACTTTAAATAGTATATTATGAGTTTGGATGTAAGTATGTTTTTCTATAATTCTTATGAAAAAATTGAATAATTATACAATAATGATACTGACGCTCACTTTTCATTAACTACTTTTAATCTTTACAAGGTTCTTGATCTGAGATCAAAATGCAAACGTCCAAACTCTCAGTTCATAAGAAAACTACAGACACAAATTAAGTGGAAGTATCCAAAATTAAATTACTCCATATTATCTCCAACATACCAGCGTAAATTAAAAGTAAATTATAGTTTACAATAAGCATGTGTAATGACAAACTTACAGCATAATTACACTGAACACTATCTAAACGGTCTTATACAACCTTTATTACAACAACTAAGATAAAACTAAATCCATTAGAAAGCATTCTCTAATTATCTACCTGATAAGGGGCACCACTCAACTCGATAATTAAAACTAGAAGTGCTTAATTGATTTATATTAATCAAAATAATTAATCTTCTGCATTCCGTAAGATGGTAAGCAGTAGCGGAGAATAATTAATGACCGTTTACACGGAGCGAGTTAGTGTGAGAGTTTGGATGCTCAGCTACAGGAACGCTGTTATGATGTAAACATTGTCAATATTGTACCGATGAAAATATCCCAAACATTTCAAGCAGATAGTGTGTAACTGGTTCAAATAAATACAAATCTTATAAGCTAACTACAAATACACAAGAAATTCATGAAAAACATAAATATTGCAATTCTACTTCACAAGTATTTATTATCGATGATGCAATAAAAACGGTAATTACAATCTCTTGCTTGTGCTCGTAAGTGCTGGCTAGTTTACACAATTCAAGCAGGCGTGCGACCGTGCGATGTGTTTCATTCTACCACTGTTAACAAAGTCCTTGCGTCATGTAACTGTCAATTCTGAGAAGGACATTCTGAGACTATGTCGAAATCCGTGTCAACGGCAGTATAATATAATCAAAACGTATCACTCACTCAGCTAAATTAGCCGTACCTACGTTATAATTTAATAGCACACCCAAATACTATATTACGAGTATAATACGTATCGCAAATGTTGACCATTTAGTGCCAGTATCTGAAGCAAGTAGCTGTCTACTGGATAGTCAGCAGCTGGTACTGTGTAAACAAGACACACCACTAACGGGTTACATTCAAATTACATTTTTAAATTTATCGGTGGCCAGTGACATAATTATATTTTTAAAATGCTTCTGATAAAATATCTGTGCTGATAGCAAGTGGATTGTAACGGAAGTTTAACATAATTATTACTGCTATTACGTGGGCTATAATTTGAATAATAATTCATGAATTACTAAAGTAGATTATTCGTTGTTTAGTGTAGATTTGCATAACACCTGCTTAAGACTCTATCATGTAATTTCATCAATGTATTGGAGACGCTCTTTTTTATTTCTGTAGAGTTGTTTTTCTTACCTTCAAAGTGTTAATGGGTTGTATTTTCATAAGCTTTTAAGTGAGAAGTAAGGAGTAAAGCACAAAGATAGTGATTCAAAATCAGCTCATCGCCATCATCATCATTATAATTATATTTTGACTAGGCTCCTACATTTATTTGGGGTTGCTAGGTAAAGGATAACTGGGGAGGGCACCTAAAACTCATTGTGAACCCGGTATTAGGTCCCAATAAATGGAGCAGAGATGTTTTCACCATCTCAATCCACACTAAACTTGATATCATAACCATGGGAAGACAATTTAGGCCCACGCCGACGCGAGGCGCCTAATCACGGAGGAAATGAACTCAAAATTGGTCTACATTGCGCTGAAACAAGTATTTGAAGGTCCAAGATCAAAGCCAACCCATCAATGTTAATTTAAAACTCATAAAAGCTATTTATTACTCGCCCATTACGAACCTCATTAATCGCAGTTCCTACATTCTTTGTGTCTATCAACTTTCCAGTTTTAATTAAAAATGAAAAGGCGTTATTTACAAGTCTTATTATGACGTTTCGTAATAGTGCAGTCACATTATTTTATTTGTCGGACAACTCGATTATTTTAATATTAAAACTAGTTAAAGGGATGGTTTATCTTCCATCTCTGTCTAATACGAGGAAAATCGTATGCTTGTCTCGCGTTCGGTGGCATCTCACTCGGTTGGCTAGTAGCTAAGTTGCTCGCGCCAGTAACGCATGCGCGGTCGCTTGAAGCGTTCGCGTTTGAATTTGGAGTGATTTTCGCGCGTTTATCCTCTGTGGCCAATGTTACAGTGATGGATGCGTTCTATGATCGAAATTTGAAAATTGTGGATATGTCAGTGTAGAGGCGTGGCTACGATGCCGGAGTCACGCTGCGTGCGCGCCGCGGCTCAGTGCGGTTCTTGTGCGTTTTTTGTGCGATGTAGAAAGTGAAGTCACAAAGGATTTCAGTGTTATTGTTTGGACCACGTGAGAGTTGCAGTTTATTGGCAATTAAGGTTCATTTATGGAAGATCATGAATAATATATCTTATAGTATAACTTGCGAAACCATAACATAGAATAGGCAATACCCAGCAGTAGTATCAAACCATCACTCAGTGAGGAAACATCCTCGAACTAACAAAGTGTACTTAATGATTTTCCACGTATAAGGCTTACGTCGTGAAAACGGACTAAACTGGGACCAATACTGTCTTTTCACTTGTGGTTTAAGACAGAAACTAGACACAATACTGTACTGTGATTTAATTTAGTATGACAACACATAGCATTGTAATACTGCAGTTTGTTTAAACCGATTCCCGACCATTCAAATATAACCGCAATAATTGCTACGAAATAGGCTCCATCACATCTGCATAATATAGATCGTAATCTCATCAATGGAGAAACTTATTTTCACTATTTGAACAAAACACAACAGTAACCCGTGAGAGAACGGCTGCACTTAATTAATATTAATAATTAACTTGACTATAGGTAATTGAGTATTAATTATATGGTTTGTTTACACTGAAATTTTTCTTGAGTCATTACAATGTTTTTTTAATTATTAATGAAAACTACTCGCCCTATAACACACAGGTGATAGTACGAGTAACCCTCTACCTTATAATACCTAAGTGAAAGTAACTCTTATAATTAGGTACAATAAAATCAACGAAAACAAATGTATTAAATAAAATAAAATGTATAAACCAAAACTGTCTAAACCTATTAAGTTGTAATAAATATATCTTATAAATCTAAAATGTAGCCGGCATATAAATGGTCATTAACACCTCTTGAAAAGTACTGAAAATTATCTGACATTTATAATTAGAATCAGAATACTTTCCTAGCTACTACGAGTATAACAATCACGACCAACCAAACTTTATAAAATGCTCAAAATAATTGTTGAAATACTTGAAATACCAACCAAAGAAACATTGAAACTTCTAATCTTTCTGATATTGGTAGCTTTTTATTACAAGCAAAAATTTATTTTATTTATTGATTTATTTCTTAAGAATCAACCATAACACCAACAAGTACCAATGGAATATCTGGAAAATTCTCCAATTCAAAAATAACACATTATTCCAAAAGTATTATTGACGTCGTTAAAATAAGCAGTTCTAAAAAAGGGGTTAACTAGTAATAAAAACAAGCCACCTGCAGCCGCCTGACGTAACAACCACATCTGCATACTTTTTATATACGACGAATGGCCGCCGCATTATGACCGCTATCTCACCTATATCTTTGCTTGAGAATACTGATCAAGTTTTTTATGATCACCAATTAAGCAAATGAAACGTGCGCCTCTCGAGAGCCAAATTTTAGGACCAATTCACACGGTGCTTCGCCGCCGCAGCAAAACGCACAACCGCACGAAGAACCGCATAGTGTAGGCTCGGTCGTTCTAACGTCAGTAAATTCTGAGCAGATTTCGTAGCTACGAGTTGTTTTGCAACTACGCCGCTGAGGCGGGCGGTGCTGTATGAGATACGCTTTAAATTAAGTTATGTGTATAAAGAAAACCTCAGTGCTTTTTGGTACGCACGCGAACAGCATACACAACAATTTAAACGACTACGGTGATGCAAATGAAGTATTACGAATGCGACCGTATATACAATTTATTTGAGTGTTCACTGCAGGACTGCCATACGCTAAGAAACTCCAATCTTAGCACTGTCTGCTGGTTGAAATATTGGTTAGCAATGATCCCGACCTTTCTCATGCAAATGTATCATCAAATATCATATATAATTATTACGTCAGAAACAAACTTATCTGAAAGGAGTTTAGACTGTTGACTCAAAACCAAGCTCATAACATTCCCAAACCCCAATTCTTGCTTCGTGGAAGTCCACCCTTCTGCAGAATCCTGTCTGACGTGATTTGAGTGTTAGTAGACCAAGCTCTTAAATTATATTTTGGGATAAAAAAAAACACTACTTGTGCTTTACCACGTCCCGGTTCAACCTCGCGCGACGTCTGAAAGTGCTGAATCAGCGTCTATTCGTGAGAGTAGATAAGCTGACGTCAAACAGACATGTAGAGTATAGAAGAGTACATAATATTACACGTATTGGTAGAGTAAAAGCAGAGGTTATTTAGATTACGTATGCATAGTAGTGTACATTTTAGTTCAAACGCTGAGAAATACGAATTTAATTGTATTAAAAAATCTATATAGGTACATATCGAAGAAGTCATTAATATGGTGGCAAGCGCCACGCCACAGTTCCAGAACCACTGTAAACTATGCCAAAATATGTTTCGTTGGAAATGAAAAGAAATCAAGCCACTGACGCCGCGTATCTATCTACCTACTGGGAACTAGAATTAATAGCCCATTATCAAATAGCTCACAACATGGTGAAACTGATGCATAGAAACTGTGTACTAAGCTGTGATAGCGGCATACTAACTACAATCTATTCTAGCACAAGCAATGTTCTACATACTGTGATCTAAACTGTGAAGTTGTCGGAAAATGCGCGAGCGCACGCTCCATTGTTGTGGAACTGTTGTCGGGTTGTTACATGGATTATATGAAAAACTAGCTGCTTCCCGCGGTTTTCCCCACGAAATTGTATTTTTTTACAAAAGTGCATTCCATTAGGCCGGAATAAAAATAAACAAAATACGAGTATATAATTATTACATATACTTCGATGTTTTGGCCGAGTTAGATTAACCGTGGTCTCGAAATGACTGGAGAATGCGGGTGTCACCGTGTAGACGTCTAGAGTGGCAAATATTGTTGTTAATAATATCTTTTCTGTTCGCGAAAGGATAAAAGATAAAAACAAACCTTGGGAATAGTGTAGCTATAGCTACATAATAGTGAAAGTCTTTTCAAAATCGAATCAGTAGTGCCGGATCTACAAACCTAGAAACTCACACACAAACTTAACCATAGATGTTGTAAATTCTGAGCTTACGGTACAAAGAAACGTCAAAATCTCAAGCTTTATAGTTGGTGTTGGACGAATCTGATGAATACATCTTGATAATGGAACAACGTTGCGTTCGATATATTTTAACGTTATAAATATGTTTTGAAAATCAATATAATGACGTATGTATGTATGCCACGGGCAAAGATGTTGATTAAGTATAATAAAATTTATAAGATCGACAATGAACCCATCAATTTCATTAACAATAATCTGCGCAAACATTCAAACTCCAATCTATATTACGGTGATAAAAATGTTAATCAAAGTATCTCAAAGAATCTCATTAAATAACAATTATGGAAAAACAGAAACCTCATAGCGGCGGTAGCTGCAGGTGCCGCGGGCGAATCCGGCAACCGGTGCTAACGGCTAACCTAACCTTTCGAAATTAGCCTAATTATCGACTTTACTCCCTTGTTATAGAGCTGCAACTTGCCCACCTACAGAATACACTGTATTCAGTCCTACATAGCAAAACTACGAGCGTAATAAAAAATGAAGTCAACATTATGAACTTTTATACTTTGCAATACAGTTGCGAACAGCTTGTATAATCAAAGGCTATAATGATAGCCCGGGGCTAGGTCCTGTATAAATTGTAGCCTGGACCCGAGCAGAGTCCAAATCACGCATGTATTGCTACTTTCGAGATATAATGCAAGAAGTTGATAGTTACTATTTGTGTTCACGCGATCTCAGGCTAATAAACATGTCGGATAGCTACGTGCGCCAATTTATGCGAAGCAGTTATTGGTTCTTTAAATAGGAAAATGTTGAAAAGCTGTGACAAATCACCTTTTTAATAATTCAGTATAACATCTACAGGGAAAACTTTGCCGTCGATTGTACTCGTAGTAAGTATAATTTCTCAAAACTCAATTATTTCAGCCATGTTCTGGCGTAGTATAATTGTGAAGCCATTTATAGTCAAAGTTAATAATATATTTGCATACATATGCATTACAATATGGCGGGTTGAAAATAAGCTTCATTTCGATTAGTTTCCACATGCCACTTACTTCAGTCATCCAGACGTTTATTAACTTCAAGTCGTAACATTGCATTTAGCTGTGTCTCTGTATAATTTGCAGTTTTACCACATTCAGATTGTTATAGTGAAAATAAAACGTACCTTACGGAATAGAGCCATATCCCAGTGTCCCGACCCGGTTCCGTACGGGTAGTACTAAGTATCGACACCAGATGACAGTATATCTACTGGTCTGCTGCGTAGCCTTCCTGGGACTCTATTCTCATTCGAACCCTCTTTTTATTATCATATCCTTTGACTACTATTTGCTTCGTATCCTCACTCGTTGTCTTCATTAAATCTCTCTTATATCCTCCATCTCTCCACTTGCTCGTGCCTTGACTCTGGTAAGCCACAATCCATCATTCAATTCCGATTTACGGGCACAGTTTTTATGGCTCCCTCCTGTCCACCGTCCACCATTACTGGGATAAAAAGTGTATTGAATCAGTGGGGAATGTCTCAGATCTAAGGCCAGTGGTCGAAGTGAGACGTTTTTCGCATTTTGCCGCCGCGCCGGAGGCGTCGTAATTTGTTGTTAACGGCAATACTGGTTTCTGTAACAGAGGTAGCTCTTAACTGGATGAGATAGTTTCATCTTTATGGTATTTGATGCGGAATTTCGAGTGATTCATCCGAACGCTTGCTCTAAAGTCTTTTGTAAAAACGTCTCGATGGCAGAACGTCTTAAACTTTTGCGAATTGAATTGTGTTGGTTTGTTTTTTATACCAATCTGTCATGAAGGTAGCTATGCACAAAGATCTCTAGATTCCTATCTTGTCCAGTTCTATGGACCTCATTGGGATGTCAGATGTGTCCGCATGTATTCCTTTAAGGGGTTTCCTCGATAGACGTGAGGCTGGTATCGCTTTTTGCTCACATTTATTGTTTGCAACTTATGGGAAACTCTATCTAGGCCTAAAACGTATTTCATAGGGAAGCAGATTTCTGGTGTTTGTTTATTTACTTAGGTAGGTACCTACGTTTATTATGAAATCACTTGGTCACCTTCTAAGTAAAAAGTTATTTTCGAACTATTATATTGATGGCCTACTGAAATCATAATGCCCTAGTAAGTAGTTAGGGTTCGGGTTCAACACTTGGAGAATTGGAACTAAAGTGTATATTTTAACTTTTTAAGGATGCAAAATCAAAGTATGTTTTTATATGTTAAAGAATAGCATTTGACGACTATGCCTTATACTGGTGATAAAATTGCTCAGCTTAGAATAAGAATGGGACTAGCTCGCAAGGACCACTGCCGGAACACCCCCTCAGGGGTTTGGCGATGACAGATTAGCAAGAGAAGTAGGCACTTTAGTACTCTACCCACAATTGTTTCCTTCAGAAGCTCAAGCTCAGGTACCTACCTACTGTGGTTATTGGTAACGACAATACGTCCCGTGTCGTGCGATCTAAAGACGAAACCAACTGCACTATCGTCTCCACGAAAAGTGCTAGAAGCAAACCACCCACCAACCATCACAATTTCAATAATTGCATCTACCTTTATACGCCTATCTATAACAAAAAAGCCCGTCATTCATACGCAGTGCTATCGATCTCTACGTGACTCAATCCCGGTTCATAATTCAATCATTCCTTTCAATTTCCATCGCAATGCTATACACAATCATAGTCGTACCACTCGATCTCTTGCGGTCTGCGCATTATTTATTAAGTTATGACGTATTGGAATTGGTGTGTAAATAACCAAATGGCTATTTTATTGCAATAAAACAGCTGGAATCCGCTTTCTACGATTTATAGATTCGATATAAGTAAACACTTTTTTTTGCAGAAAATATTTTTCTACTATTATTTAGTTAATGGATACAAACTCGAACTAATAGTTGATTAATCAAATAAGTGGGACCATAAAAAAGATGTAAATGGAACGGTTCTTTTTGTAATCAAAATAACATTTTTGTGTGTGAGTAACAAAGAATATTATATCGTTACGCCCATACACAAGGCATAAATCTTAAACAAAGATTAAATATCAAAACGAAGGCCTCGCTAAATTAAGCTACCGAAAGCCTTCTGTGGCGGTGAGACAATACAACAATAATTTATTTCCATAAAATTCAGTCAACTTCACAAAAACGTACCTGTCCCACTCTTTTCCTCTACAACTTATGTAGAGTAAACGAGATGGCCGCAGTTTTGTTTTGATGGTATTTTGCATGTGTACGCGCAGCTCCGTGTACAGGTTAATAAGGTGATTTAAGACGATAACGGTAGAAATTGTTGGAATTCTATTTGACAGTGTGTAAATTTCGTTCGTTAATCCGTCACGATTCGACTTAAACGTGTTTGTGGAAGTGTGGACAGGGTGTCGACGTTTTAACCGCTGTTTGTTTAATGCTACACCTTAATCAATATTCATTAGTAGCTATTATCATAATTTAAATGAAAGATAACTTAAAATCGAATCACTGGATACTGGGGTGGTTCACACCACAACTGTTTCGTACCGGGGTGCGAAACGCCCGGTGCTCATCTTGAATGAAATCTTTCGCGCCACGTTCTATCGGATACATGAAGCCAAGTGGTTCCATTTAAAACCTTTAAGCAACCCTAAAATGACAGTAAAGCAGTAGCAATAGGTAGAAACTAATCTGGAGAAGCATAACCAAAGGAAAATAATGAACGGAGCTAATTCCTCGATCGACGCTACCACCGTCCCATTCAACCTCTCATTAACCCGTGATGAACCAACATCGTTCCCAGAAACCTAACCGCATGACTAATCGGTTACCGATATCGGTTTAATTAAGTAATCGGTTACTTCGGTATCGGTCAAAGTACCCGAAATATGAATATCTGTAGTATAAAGTATCGGTACCGTTGCCCATTAAGAGAATCCAGTATTTTACAACCGGATTTTATTTCCGATCTGGTATTTGCTCATTAAAAATATCGCGAGATGTAAATTTTATGGAGTTGCGGTACCTAACGTTTATGTTTTCATTAGGTTTTTTTGTGTCAAACCTCTGAGATCGCGAACGTGTCGTTTTATTAATTCATTGAATGTCGTCGTGACCGTTCAAACAAAAGACACAAGTGGAACGCGACATTCGCAGTGTCCTTTATACAAGGTACCTACTTCTATACTTGTAGAATCTAAGATAATTTTACTACAACTTGCCTGCTCGACTTAATGCTTATTGCCTACGGACCTTAATTCCTATAGAAAACTAATTAAAGTTTGATAGTCGTAACTGTTGTTTTATACAAACACAAACCTTATAATATCTCGAATGCCATCATGTCGTAAAAAATAGAAAGCGACATTCTCCTAAGTGCAATTAGCCAGTAAGCCACGTAGCCGATGGGACGTTCGGAAACATAAACAAAATGAAATAAGATATAACCGCAAAGAGATGAGTGGTAGCCGAGATGACGACGTAATGATAGGGGTGCTGTCTGCCGTCTCGGGCATAAGCGCGGGGCTGTTGTCGACTCTACCTACATCAGGCTGGGTCTAGTTGAGAAACTGTACATTAAAAAACATATAAATTGTACAACAAAGTTTCTGATAAATATATCACACGGTTTTCCATAAATAAATCTTAATTATATTTAGAAGCAGCAACGAAACAAACAAACAAAATGTCGGCCACGGCGACCCGCCAAGTGAAGGCGTCGAACTCGGCCAACATACTCATGTGCAAGCAATGGTGGAAAGTGTGCTGGATGTACGGCGACCAGGAGAAGTACTACAGACAACTGTACGGGAAAAGGAGACTCAACAACATAAACACGACCTTCCTTAACTTCGACAACATGGACACCAAACGGCCGGGAGCTCAAATCACAGAACTGACCGACGAATTCTTCGAAGATACCAACATCGAACCAGCTCCGGACGAAAATAAAACATTCGGCGTCGAAACGGAACCAATATACGGCTTTGAATACCAAAACACGTGGCAAAAAGACCAAAGACGACAACCCATAAAGCAGAACTACGATGAATATATGAATACCACAGATTTAGATAAAATATTACTCAGTACTGATAGCATTAAGAGCATGATTGAAAACGGTCTACCTCTACGTAAGGAAGTGATAGATTCTAAGGAAGAATTGGTCCGAGACGGCGATACCGTCGGTAAAAACTCTAAGTTAGTTAGTAGAACAAAGAAAGGAGCGATAGTAACTGAAGACACTGAAATTTCGACGGATTTTAAGACCAATGCCAATCTAAAGTTCCAAAGGTCGACAGTGAAGACTGGTCCGAACAAGAGTAAGGAAGTGCTGCAGCCGTTGAAAGAGAACAGAGTACTCAGCGAGTGCTCGAGGAGTAAGTGCATGGGAGACCAGCTGACGACGACCACGACGACGCTGGTGACAGTGTCGCAGACTTCGGTGACTTCGTGTAATGAGTGAGTATTCATATCTTCTGTACTTGTTATAATTACGCAAAGGTATCTCAAACCTCAAAACCTCTTTCACATTCGTTGTTCAACACAGGAGGCCATAGAATCATGATGAAATATTAATTTCATCCTACTATTTATTTTAGTGTCCAGCTGGTTCAATTCAAAACAGTTTATAAAAGGTAGTAAGTACTTAATAAGAAACTTTCTGTCAGCATAAAGCCGTATTTTAAATTGATTGCTAGCACTCAAATAAAACACATGGGTTTAGGAATACAGTACATAGATGGGGAATACTTTGACCCTTCGACGTGTGTCCATAGTATTTTATGGTGGGATTAGAGGCGTTTTGCACCACGGCCGGGATGCACCGCGGTGAAAATAGACTCAGTATTTATTTCGTAAAGGTCGTTTCGCATCGCAAAAGGGATGTGATGTGGTGCGAAGGACCCAATTTAATAATGAGGTGTGTTGAAAAGGAACGATTTACAAACAAAAGTTAAAATCTTTACCGGTGGAAATGGTATTCTAAGTTGACACAGCACAGTAGCATAGAATACAAGAAGGCATCATATATTGTGTCATGTCCAAGTACAGTTATGTTTTCGGGCTATGTTATACCTACCAGAAGTACCAGGGTACCAGAAGACACAAGGAGGTCTCGTCTCTTCTTCCATCTAATACGACTGTTTAGTGACTTCTTTCTTAGCAAAATAAAGCGTTTTTGGGTAAGTTCTTAGCAAACATCATCTAACCATCTAACAAAGGGCTTTGGTAGTGCACGCGGTGCACGTCCAGGAATAGTGCGCATGCGCCATTGTTGCCAGCAATAATGACGTTACGCGGAATTTCGCAACGCTTGCGGTCGGAGCGTGGTCTGCGGCACGAGGAATCAGCGGTTTATCTCACATTCTTGGTCGAATATTATACCAAATCCGAATGATATAACCTGAAAAAATATCCCTTATACTTTAAAACACTCAAACGCGCCTTCTTCAGTATCTCAGGCTGTTTCCAATACTCCATAGTTTAGATTTAGATCCAATGAATGTTATGAATCCTATATACATACATTAATTTTCAACCAAAGAATTACTACCAATTAATTATGCTCCATGGAAAATAACAAGTTTCACATTAGCTTTCTATGATAATACGGCTCCAACCTTTCTACTCGTGTCAATTATTGTTTGTTATTTTATTATCATTACGTTAATCTTAATAGTAAATTAACTAACGCTTAGTAATAAAAACAAAAACAATAGCCTATTGCACGATTGACGGCACAACAGATAACGCTTGTACCCGTTACTTAATGTCTGTCAATAATGACAGTTTAAGTTTACTTTATTATGGCAACTGACATGAGCTTAATTAATTTCTTGGAACAAATCAATTAAAGTTTTGTTACCAACAAATAAGTTGGCAGCCTCGAAACTTAAAAAAAATATTTCTTTCACATCGCTGTTTCAACAATAAGGCACTTAAAATATTGCAGATGGGCATTTAAGAATACTGGAATTTTAAGTTTAACGTCTTTAGGTATTATGTTTTTATATGAAACCGAGAAAATGAAAAGCAAGATTTCAAGGACAAGCTCGCAATTATTTTATAGAAAGCTGCCAAAACAAGTTTTGCCGACCACCATAATAGCGTGATAAAATATAATCAGAGTAATAAAATTCCTAAAACGAAAAGTAAGAACTCAAGTTCTGAATAAGAAAAAAATTCGTCCTTATAATTTACTGACCACTCAGCGTCACTCCAATCAACAAAAGCAACGACCAGCCCAGTCATAAACATAACCTTCATTAAAAATACAGCTGACAGTGATGAACTTCATTATTGCCAATCAATAACAACGGAGATTGTTATCACTGAAGAATTTACAGCAGGAACAGCGTTAATTCAAAAAGTACAATTTATATCCAGCATACAATTTAATCCAGACAATTTAACCACAAGGCCTGAGAACTAAGCGCTTTTGCCGCCCGCGCCAAAAAATAAAAAACTTACAAAAGCAACATGGCGTCGAGCGAGCAGAGACAAGATTGTATCTCGTTTAAGCTACCGTTTACAGGTATTGGCGTTGTACGTACAGCCGCGATTGATCGATCGACTCTTCCTGATTTTATACTTTTATTTGCCGATGCAAGATAAGTTGACTGTGATATTTGCCGCATCGTAAAAAGTTGCGTCTGTAATTTTATGTAAGTAACGGTTGTCATCCGGCAACGTAGTAAATATCTTTTCGAATCCATACTTTTTAACGACGATGAAATCTGGTGCTCTTTTTAGTTTCTAAATGCCTTGTTATAATACTCGTAGAACGTGAAGTCAAAATAACTTTTTAAAATTGTTTTCTCGGCAGCAGCTGTCTATCGTCTCTTGGCAAATGAGATACCCTATTCAGCCTGTAATTCGAAGCGCGCAGAAAGATGCAATCTTCTGGCTGGATCCAATTTTCTAGTCTAGAGATTATTTCGAAAGTCAATCCAGTTTTCATAAAGATTAGTATTTTCCACCTAGATGACGACGGAATAAATGCCGTATATATGCCGTATAAACTGCAGGAGCGAACTAATGTAATCCGATTTTTATGATAGGGCTCATTATAATGTATGCAGATTAGTGTGTGGAATGACGCAATCGTCTTAATTGTATTTCATGCCTATTTTTATAACGCCTCTTAAAAGTATCGTTATAAAAGTTTGAAAGCCATAGAGCAAATAAATACTAAGCTAGAAAACGCTTAATCAACCAACGCGTACTCCATTATTTGCTAAATATTTAGTAAAAGTGTGATTCAGACGTATAAACATGTAAAATTGTTAACCCAAAATAACTGATTACATAGTGTACATATTATTTTAATATAAATTCGTAATAAAAACGTAGAATAAATCATCGATCCCTCACTGAGGCACCATGGGGGGCGAGAGGCGCACGCGTCTTATGCAACGCTCCGAGAGACTCCAACTCATTGGAGGAGAGTTATGATTATCTCGTGAATATGAATGAGAGATAACGTAGTGTTATGTATGAATAATAATGGGTTTAGTGTGGTATTTTAAAGACGCAACACGAATGGCATTTCAAAAAGAAAGTACCTACAGTCGTGTCTACTCTGTTTAGAAGTACGTTCAGTAGGGCGACCAGCTTTCTTTAACGTCCATGCGGGACATTTTTAGGTAGTCAGTGCTCGCTGTATGCGTGTGACGGATGCGCTGCTATAGCTTTCTTTACCCGTCAAAACCATTCCAAATGTTATATACAAGTACAAATTGAATAGTAGGAGCTAAGGGAGCAAGAAAATGTATAGCTGTTGCTCTCAGATTGTGTGTAGCAATCCAGGCCATGCGGGACGCATAAGACACATCCCCTGCCATCCCGGGACGGTCCCGCAGAATCCGGGACGGTTGGTCGCCCTAGAGGGCACAGTTAGTAACTAATATAACAGTACGATTACTTCGAATACTACCTAGTGCTCATTATGTCCGACGTTAGAAGATTACCGATTCCACGCCAGTCCATAAGTGGGTCCCCATAATGAGCTGCATGATATATTGCACTGGCTATTCCAATTAAAGCATGGTACGTAATGCCCATACATAATACGTATTTTATAGGACACCATAACCGCACAACAACGGTTATTCAATAAAAAATCGAGGACTACACAGTTTAACCACGATGAGAAACTTGTTTGGCACGCTAATAGATGGTCTATGAGACATTAAAACTGATTTGTCATGGTGACCTAGTGCTGTGCTGCGCTCGAATTTACAAGAGCTTACTGTATACTAACTAAGGTACACACCTCACAAGAATGTATACTAAATTAAACTTTCAACTCTGCCTACTCCCTACGCCTATAGTGTTCTCGCATACAAAACGCCATGCCGTTCCATGTTCCGAACTTAGTTTGGTCAAGCAAGTTAGTAAACATAGGAAGTAGCTCATTATCAATCTTGGTAATCTAAATTAATCTGCTGCATTAAGATTGGCCTACATTGTAGAGAAATCTCCACAGCTCATAAACGGTAGATAAACTGCGGAGAAGTCATCGCACGCACACTAACTCACACTTGTACACATACCTACACACAAACGCGTACCCACTAAAATAACTATGTAGGGTAACAATAAAAGAGTGCGAGGGAAGGAAAATTCCTTGCATGACGTTATTAGTTGATCTTATGGTGTTAGTAGCGTATGAAAATTTGGTGAAAACCAGACTTGAAGTGGAGTAACTAGCGTATACGTATAATATGTTCTACAGATTGACTACCTATTATGTACCTACAGGAACACACAACCTTTTTATTTTTCGGTGGCTATACCCCGCGGGTTCACCTCTACAGGCGAAAAGTTCTTCCCTTATGGTCTTCCAAGACCTAATTTTCTCTAATATCTTCATATCAAGTTGAGTACTACATACATCTTACTAACACAAACGATGATAGCATTATGACCAGTATATTCCTATGGTTGAAAGATGTCAGCATATTCTCACCTTCAGTTTTTACCCGGCTGCTTATATAGAAAGTTATGTTTTTAAATCCACCTAACTCGGTTTTGAATCTTGATGTGAGCATGGTGTAATATGGTCCCCATCGTGGATTATGGGCCCCGCGGTGGCCGTGTTCAGCATTGGGTGAATGTGATGATGGTGATGATGATGATGATGATAATTAAGTGAACCAACTCATCGAACTTGTTCTTTACAAAGTGTTATAAGTTATTAAACTATGCAATGTTATCAGCGTCTCGATTCGCAGCAAGCTGTGTGCGTGTGACCAAATATGAGGAGGCGGATGGTTATCGGTCTTTATCTATAGAGGGATCTCTGGTGTGGTTAGAAAGAATGCCCCTTTTGCGGCAGTGCCGACACAGTATTTAGATACTATAAGACATGGCTCTATAAGTGGCATAATGACATATAAGGTATAACTCAAATTTAAAGATACAGTTCTAAAATTGTGGGATTAAATTAAGAGATATCTGCGATGAAGTATCTTTTTTGGAACTGCTGTGCGATCAAGTATCTTTTCGAACTTCGGAAAAAGGAGTTAGTGACAGAAGATTTCCTAGATATGGCAGCTATTTAAGCAGGTAGCTGCAGTGTCCTACCATAAATTGATCGAAATCTGTAAACCTACTTAGACCTATTCCAGTTTGTTACAACGTCTAGGATTCTCGGAAAATCCTGTCCGACCCCACACGTCTTTAAATATGTATGTAAACCTCATATTTGTTTTCAGACTGTGTGTATGTGGTCTAAGTTCCACAGTTCCTGATTCTCTAGGAATCGTAGTTAGGAGTCAGGATATAAGCAATAGAAGCTTAATAGATACTTCATGTTTGATCTTAAAACATGAAGCATCTACTAGGCTGCTATTGCTACAGTTAGGTACTCTACTTTTGTATACTTTGGTATACTCGTAGATACAAGCACACCAGTTCAAAATTCACTTTACAGTCCACATTCACTGCAGAACCTCAAACTTCAGAATAATAGGACAAAATCCCTTACTGCGTATAATCGTGTATATCGCTCCCGTGCTCTCAAGCAATAAATATGCTCAAGCGCATGATTTAGCGCCTCGCGGCGAGAAAATTGGAAACGGGCATCGATTAATTGGTTCCACATAATATCATATACGGTCTTTCATAACGAAGTAACGCAGTTAAAGATCGCCATTTTGAAAAGGTTTCTGTGAAAATTTATCGGAATTGTTGAAATTTGCCTACATATTTGGACCAACAATGTCACAAGTCTGAAACCTCGTTCAATAAAGGTTACACGCTTTTTCTTTGCAGTTTGTCTTTTGGACCCTAAAAATACTATTATGTAGTAGCCTTGTTCGTAAAATGAACGTAATTTTAAATAACTAAATCTTCTAACAACTCCGACCGTCCAAAGTTATCGCCAACCGCCACTTTTAAAGCAACAGGTGTTTCGAAACCATCATAAAATTGTCTGTAACTAATCTGGTGGTCAGTTGTTGTCAAGGAGTCTCAAGAATAACAATAACAACGCTATCCAACAACCATCAAACACAACAATACTGATTGTAACTAGATATCATTTCTTCTCATACTTTGTCATCCATGCGCTGTGCATTCTAAGTATTTGTTCACACATTTTTCTATAGCTCCCGTCTTTATCTGGCGCTGCAAGTTGGAAAGAGAGGTGCTGTGTAAAATTTCTCAGTAGCGCGTAATGTTTGAGGAGCTCTCGAGATGACGTGAGTTTTCTAATTGTTGGCGGCGGGATGGGCAGGTGGGCTGGAGTAGGGGCTGTAATGTAAACAAACGGTAGCCGGTGTCGGTTTTTATCCCACTAGCTGTTCCTCACGGAATTCCCATTATCACGCATGAGTTTAACATTTTCCAGGGATAAAACATAACCTTTACACTCAGGAGTTAATGTAGTTTTCTGCTAGTGAAAGAATTTTCAGAATCGGATAAGTAATTCCGAAGATAACGTAATGTAAATTCACAAATTATTGGACCAAAATATCTTTAGAATGTAATTGTAATGGAAAACCACGGGTAATTAATTAGCTGCGCGTAAGGGCGTGGACCCACGGACGTGGAAGGTACATGCGCCTTGCAACAGAGTAGTTGCACGCTCATTATCGGCTAATGAGCACCGGGCATTATGTCTTAGATACATGAGAAAGGTTGCGCAAACTTCCAACGATAACTTAATGGTTGTTGTTCCACCAACACACGAAGATACAATTACAATATCAAATCACATCCTAGTTCTTAGCAAAAAGAAAAAAAACAATTTTCTGAGTGGAGACGCTTACTTTTAGAAGAATTATCACTGAACCAATAAACAACTCATGAACCAATGTCTCTGGTTGACGAGCGCAGTGCAGTGCCGCGCAAGATTATGCATGCAGTGCAAAGTCATGTGTGACATTGTAACTGTTATGGTCAGGAGTAACGCTCATCTCGTTCTTCAACGACGAAAGAAAATCATTTGAAAAGGATTTTCTTTCGTCGGACAGCCATAGTAATTTTTTTTATAGCAGTGCTTCCCAATCTCTGGTCACCGTAAGCCAACAGAGAAGCGTGCGGGCCCGTTTAGGAGGTAGCGTCCAGGCGATAATTAGTCGAAAGCAGCTTGTCCGAGGGTATATAGGGGAAGAAGTTGCGTACGGGAGCTTTTCATTGTTATACTAGCTGTTGCCTGCGAGTTCGTCCGCGTGAACTACAATTTATTGTGATAAAAAGTATCCTAAGTTCTTGTCCAATGTCTGATCGATCTCTATACGAAATTCCATCAGATCGGGTTAACCGTTGAGCCGTGAAAAGTTAACAAACAAACAAACAGAGTTACAGATTTAGTGTGAATTAGCTACTTTTTTATAAAATAGGTGGCAAAATAACATGCGGCCTCCGATGGTAAGGTTTTTTCCACTTTATGGTCACTGTCGCTAATGGACCTTTGAACACATCGAAAGTATACCGACAAATCTATCATACGTTCCTTAACTTCCTTTTTAACTTCCTTTTTAAGGCGGGCATTTCAGTGGTTATTCCCGTATGTTTCCACTAAAGTGGTTAACCGGGCCCAGAGGTTCCTCGGTCGTCCCGGACCCCTATTATTTTTACCTGTCCGACTTCGTTTAAAATGTGGTCTGGATACGAAACTATATATTTTATGGCAACCTGTCGTTCTTGTTATGATAAAGTGCCGTTATAGCCATGCACCTACAAAATTTTGAACCCAAGTTATACCACGTTTACATCGCGTCATGCTGATTGACGTCTCAATAATTATTTTTAGGAGTACTTCCTTGTACTATATTTCCCCTGATGGGAATATTTGCTTCACATAGCCCCACTCGCATAGCAGTAGCGTTTGCGTGTGGGACTTTACTTTCGTATTTGTCACTGCACCGTCCTCCATTTTTATAAGTTCATGGTTATGGCTAAAGCATTAGAGGAATCTCGTTTTCTTGTTCTCGACTTCCCGACCGAAAGAAAAATGGGAGTAGTTATTTGAACAAATGAAATTGTGTGCTGTATTACTGAGATAAAGACTAACTTTACATTTTGATTATTTTCCAATACGCAATAACGTTTTTATAATACTTGCATAAACGATGCGAAGCTAAACCACAAAAATAGTATCTTCCAAAGGTTCAGTGAAAGCTAATACCAGCGAACTTTCAACAGCAGGTAAATTAGACACTTATCTGAGCTAGCGTGGCTATGTTGGTACTGCTTGGTACTCTTGCTAATTGACGGTTTCGCATCGTTTGGTTGGTATTTCGAATTAATGGGACTATTGAATCTTGTATCGCGTAACGGTCGGTTTTAGCTAAAGGCTGTTGGAAAGCTAGGTTGGCTTTAAGGTGGGTTCATTAGGTTTTACATTTTATCGCTACTGAATTAGACAAAATTGGAAAAGTACCTTTAGCAATAAGCTTTTTAAGATTGGGATGCGATGTTTAAGGACACACAAATTTATTGGACAAATACTGGCCGTATTAGATAACAGAGTTACTATTTATTCAGAGCCACGATTCGGCGGAATTGCCTAAATTTTGACAAATTACCGTGATTAAATTCCACGGTCTACGTTTAGAGAAGTTTCTGTAGAGCCAAACTAGTTTTAGTTTCAAGTTAACTAAAACTGGTTTGGCCGATTCATAGTATTAGAGTTAAAATGTTACATGACGACTGCGCATCCTGCTACACACATTCCTGAAAAGAGAGTTGATGCATAACCACAGTGTTACACCACCAGTAAACACTCGCCTGTGTCGCATTTCCTAGTTACTAAAGTCTGATTATTACGAGTAAATTATCATGGATTATTCACTTTTAGTTCGAACGTTTCAACTAATTCGTGGTATTTGGAAATCTAAGTACACATTACGAGATTCTCCTCTAGTTGAAGCACGTATTACGTAGTATTAACTACCTGTATATAGTTGACTAGAAGCACCTCGCGGTTTAACCCGCGTTAACTACTATCCCGCGGGAACCATTAATTTTTACGGGATAAAAGGCAGCCTATGTCACCCGGGGATAGCATAGCTTCCCAACAGTGAAAGAATATTTCATATCGGTTCAGTAATTTCGGAGCCTATTCATTACAACCAACCAAACAAAGTTTTCTTCTTTATAATATTAGTGTAGATGTAAGCTGTCAAATACGGCCATGTATTGGTCGTGGATAAGTCGCATAAGGCCCCGATCCCGTGACTTGTATCCTCAAAACGTTATTTGAGAACGGGGAGATAATACTGATATATTTATTAGCTATCACTATGTGTATATTTTAAATATCGATATTGATATTAAGTTTTCATCATAGCCCATCAGTTGTTTATCAAGAGCTCTGCTTCTACCCGTAAAGCTAAGATGTAAAATGTAAACCAATGCACAATTCGGGTTATCAACTACCAAACAGAATAAACCGCATTGAGATCGATTCAGCAGTTTTTACGTGATACGATAGCAAACAGACAGACGCCCTTTCAAAAAAGTCTATATTACCCTAGAACCAATTGTAAACCTTTCTCCATGCACAGACATTTTGTCCTTTACTGGTTTTGAAATAATAATATTGAGCCTATAATAAAACCGTAAACTTAATAAGATCTAATTCTACCAACAGCCAACGTCTCGCGTCCATTAGCGACATGACCTGTCATTAGTTATGCATATTCGGACCTGTTTCGGACTAGACCATTGTTTTTATGGCTAGATGGACTAGATACACATTAATGAACGGTTTTTTGCTTCCCACCTGCGGGGAACCGCCTGTGCAGACCGACGTAGTCTAGTGAAGGGGGTGGTTTCCATGGAACATTTTAACTGTAGGCAATACTTATGTAGTTCTATCACTTGAATACTTGTGCGTTTTATGTAGGCAATTATCTTTTTGTATATAAATGTCAATGGTTTAACTATCGGGTCGAAAAGACTAAATACAAATTGCTGTTCTGCGCAAAATGGAGGCAACACAATATCTGTTTTTGCATCTGATTGATTAGGCTCTAGTAACACATAAACATCTATGGTTATGTGTTTACTTAATATGAATTTGAAGTTACTAAAATCTATTCTATTTTTTAGTTACGAAAAACTGTGTGTTAAACTATAGTCCGGTTAAAATCGGTAGGTTCAACTGTTTTTATAAGACCCACGATCCAATATACAGGATCGGGGGTTATATTATACATAAATTTTGACCTCAAATAGGATTCCTTGCAGCTATGGAATCAGGAACTACGAGAACCGCGCTCCCACAAAACCCAGTATAGAAAAGACTCTTTACATTATTTGAGGGTTTGAAGAAAACACCTAAATAATAGATTCAAGCGTACCAAGCGCCTCGAATGTTATGTCAAAGCTTGTCTCCACCAGTTCCAACGCCGACAAAGAAACTTTTAAGTGGGACATGCAAGCTGCAAGGCCTCATTGCGGTTTCCGAACGGTTATGAAGTTAAGTGCACATGCAAGCAACGGTGAAGGAAAATATCGAGAAAACCGGCGAGAAACATCAACCACAGTATCAATATCAGCTGGATTAATTATTTAAACGGGGTTTCTTGCAGACCTTTTGCCGTCCAAATGCAAACTATTCTTCAGAATTGACGTCAAACAAGTAAGCGACTCAACTGGTAGTAAGCGCTCCACCAGCTATGGACATTCCAAAACCCACGGGCATTGCCGGTGCTGTTCTGTCCTTACCTCCTTGAGCATCTTCTTGCTTTTCTTCGTGTTGGTGGTTCTTCTATTTAGAACTGGTTCCTTTTATCGAGGATCAGCTAGGCACGGCTTTGATACAGTCTAGGCGTTTCCATAATCATGATAAACAAGTGACTAACGACACTCAGGCCAATGTATATCGATCAAGTACTCTACTCGCATAGAGATTCGACAACGTAATCCAAGCTATTTGTCATAGTTTAAATCACCAATAAATATTAACATAATATGTTATTTAAAATACATATTAAACTATAGTGTGACAACCTAAAAGGGTAATCTAGCTACAAACTGTGAATGGTGAAGCGGTGCGGCGCACATTAGCATATTCAAACTCGCGTTAGCTCTGGAACCTGATACTCCGTTTCAAATTAGGCTCAAAACACATTTAAGTGCTAAATTAACTGCTTTAATTTTGTAGCTAGGGAACTGAAGCCTCCATTAGCAACTGATATATCATAACTCTTGTTTTTAATAGTAGCTTAGTCGGTGCAAGTACCTGTTTAGTATCTCTGATATTGAATAAGTATGCCCAAGTAACTTGCGATACCCGCTGCCAGACAAAACAGCTATAATTTATGAAACATTGTTATGAGTTATGAGTCTTAATTAATGAGCACTATCTTATTTGGATAGCTTGTAATTAATCCTGCAAATTAATGAGACAATTTTGTTGATAAATTATAGCTTTCTTTGGTTCATGGCTCTACTGGCGTCATGAGGTGCCAGGAATAATAACAATCAGAATATCAGCTTAGAGACTCTTTGGTATTCCAGTCTCAAGAGATATATAAATAAAAATAACACCGTAAGGACTACTGAAAATATAACATATGGTAAGGAATTGTTTGAACAGACTCTTTTCAGAGTGACACAGGTACGATATGAGGAAATTTAACACCGTACGTCCGTTACATGTATTCAAATAGACACGTACTGTTTTCCGGAACACAATGTTTGTCTCATCATTGAACTTCACGAATCAACAGGTTTGATTGGCCTTGCGCTTCACATTTACCCCGAGCGTAGCGTAGCCGGCACGATACCGTTGCGGCTGCGATACGATGCTATCTGTTCCGTGAACGATGCTAGTTTTACCTGTTTTTGGTAGGTTTTGAATCGTCAGACCCAAGTTCTATAACACGCAAAACGCGAAACTTACTAGCTGAGTTCGCAGGACGGTTTCCAAATCAAACTGATTCAGGATTCGCGTATATTCGAAGAAAAATAAACATAAAAATCCTGCTCATGTATATTTTTATAAGTGAGTTTGCATTTCTACCAACAGTTAGTTTACAGTGAAGTGTAACATCCTGTAAAATGGTGGTTACTATTTCCTCCGGTAACCACCATATTCTATCGAATCGATATGCATAGGTAAATCTATTGACGTGCTTCGGGCTCTTTGATTAAGCTTTGTAGTGACGGCGATTAGGTTAAAATAAATAAACTTCCAGCCTATGCTCACGCGCATCTCTTTGCACATGTTAGGCAATCAAGTAGTATTCAGTACGCTGGACACATCTGCTGGATTACCGTTAGGTAAATACGTTCTGTGTCTACAAAGTATAGCCTTAGGTCGACACGAATAAGACGGAGCTAGCGAGTTGTATGAAACAGTCCTACGGACGAAATTAATAATCAATCCAATCCAAATTTTGGTATCTGGGATTGATATCACAATCCATTTTTAGGGTAAAACATGCCAATAACCGATCCGTGGATTGGTTTATAAAGCCACGCAGATTGGAAATCGATCGAACGATAGGCAGCAATCCAAGATCGATTTCAATCTTGGATAGGAGATACATTATTAATTTCGGCTGTTAGTCTTTCGAAGAACGTGATATTCTTGTATTTTATTCTGTGCCTGTCAAAAACAAGGTTTATTTCACCTAGAACTCGCTAGCTTAGTCATCATCAGGTCCGTGTGACTGTTAAAACACGTTAAAATCATTCTTGAAAGGAAGGAGGCTGCTTTTTTGTTGGTAACCATCCAGGGTTTGTGGCTCAAAGCCTTACAGTGCATCCTTCACTGTACTCGACCATCCAAGACATTTGTTTTGGTTCGATTACTTCCGAAAGCGTGTCGATATCAGCGATATCTCCTTACCGCGACTTTACCACGACAATAAGGCTCATACTACATACTTACCACATAAGTTCAGACCGAAGGGCTCGTAATTATAAGTAGTACAAACCCTTATAAAGGGCATAATCGATAATTGCCCACTACTACTTGACGATAGAATTACCAAAAAAATCTTTAAGTACCCACTAATTTATCTAACTTGTTATTAATACTTCCTCAATGAAGTTAACATTTTCGGAATACTGGTTCAGCATAAACAAGCAATAAACGCACCCAAATAGGCTCTAATAAACGTTAAGCTTTGAAGTATTTTATTGAACGCGTTCAAATAACTAGCCAATAAGTTAGGATTGACAAGCAATTACATCAATAACCAAAATATTTGATAGGCTGATAAATGGAGCGATAACTGGGATATTTGTGTAAACGCACACCGACCAGCATTTTTATGTAAATGCGACTTCGAAAAATGAGTTCGGGCTAAGTTTATCTTGTTGGTATGTATTTTAAATGATTCCGAGGTTTTCGGGCTGTTATTTTTTCTTTGAAAGTCATATTTCTGAGTTATAAATTGGCAGCTCTCGTTGTTGGGGGTCGACGCTGCGGGGTGAGCGATTCCGTGTTTTAGAATATAGTTTTTTTGTAAAAACAAATGAGTTTATTTGATGACCGTCTTCTTTTGGGTGTTGGTGAAATGGAATAGAATATGATGATGGAAGCATGTCTGTCATATTCGAATGACTGCACTAATATGCTATCAGCGAGCTGTTCTTATTATAGAGACAGAAGCTATACAACGGAACTCCTCGGAACGGCTCCTCATATTGATCGGCAGTTATTCGTTGCCTGAAAAATATTTCTCTACAAAATTGACTTATATGTATACTTCTTGAAGGAATTATTTATGACTCTGCGGAATCTACCGATGGAAATACGATACAAGTTGTAAAACAATCTTATTTTGTTTCAGGTAAGTTGACCAACACATCTGTGGCTGAAAATTATCAAATTACATGCGTAAGTTTTAAATAATTAGATAAACGTGCGAGTTAGACATACTCGCAAAAACCAGTCCAATAAGCAAAAACTGCTGCCGCAATACTTTTCAGTATGCCGGTCGGCAAGGCTGGAGACTTAGCGGGGCATACTGTGATGGCTCGTGCGACCCACACCAAGCCATAAGCCTCTAATGCCATTCGTCCCAGTTATGAGTCAATCGTCTGTCCCAGAAATTTGTAGAAACTCGATCCATTGTTGGATCGGTCTTCCTCGACACGTAGCTACTTACCGATAGTGATAAAGTACATCAAAAATCTATAGTAGGACATTGTCCGTTATTCTTTTCCCTTATCAATTGTATAAATTAATAAGTATTTGATGTCAGTACAGTAAAAAACTAATTTTAGTTTTAATAACATATTATTTTAAGTTGATGTTTATTAAATTGAGAAGTTCCGTAATAAAGAAAAGCTTTCATACGTAATAATGATTGATGCGTATTCCCATCTCTAGGTACCGATTGTACGCGTAATTACACGAACATAATTGAAATAATAATGACGTTGGATATAATGGCTTTCACTCGGTCGGTTTTCGTTAATAATTTTACTTAATTAAAAAGAAAACGAAAGTAGAGTCTGCCGAGTCTTGCACTTTGCGGGATTATGTACGTAAAGGAATGGAAAAGATCCTTTATAAATAACGACTTAGCTGTAAATAAAGTACTGACGTGACTATTTGTTTATCTAACAACATTCATCGCAGAACTTAACGTCTTATCTTAAGCAAAGTGGCATTTAGTAAATGCAAGCTGTTACGTGCAGTGCAGCGGCGACAGACATGCGAATATTACCATTTACTTTTAAATGTATGAAACAAGCTTTCCTAAAATGTCAAAAGCGGTATGCCATATTAATTATGGAAAATGAGAAAACCGCAGAGCGCATCTACTTTATATCCATTGAGTGTTTAAACGCCTACACACATCGTAGGTTAATTTGAATCTGACCTTTTACTGAATTCCCTCACAGAACCTGTTGCTTTGAAGCCATTAGTCTAAAAACGCGATAACATCTTAAAATAGTGGACTAATTGAGTGACAAACAGAATGACAAATCGTTTAAAGAGTTTAATGTGGGCCATGGCCTGATAGCGTCACCGTTAACAGGCCGTATTGACATGTCGAGCGAAACGGCACAGTCTACCACTCGGAATTTGGAAAGAAAAATGAATAACTTTACCATCGTTCACTTCCACATGTTCAAGTTATCTCTCGTGATCTACTTGTAATATTACTATTACCGTGGGCTGTTACTTAATCGGTCAATTAAGCTTAGCGATGCTTATTCCGGGAGCGCGTCGAATGGATCAGCCGTCAGTAGACGCGACAGCCGTGAAGCAGGAGACAGTCATCGGGTTAATGATATGATAGATGATTATCTGGTTGAAATTATATAAGCCTAGAACCAGTAGAGCTTTCAGGTATTCGTGACAACGCACGAGCAAAACGCAATCGTTATCGAAAGTTAAACGTCATGCAACTGTTATTTATATGACTGTGTTAATGTGCTCTACATATTCGATGACAATAATTCGACATATATCGTACAAAAGCTATCAACATCACAACAAATTGAATTCACGCCGCGCCGTCTCTGATTCCTTTTTTTCGCAAAATATGGCAACCCGCATGACTCCGACTTTACGCTTAATCAGATCGGCTGGAATCGTTTCGCGGTTTGTGTAGGGGAACGGATGAAGCCCTCGGTGATATTATGGAAGCCTTTACGACAGGGTTTTATTTGCGACACTAAAACGCTTAATTCTCCCGATAATTATTTTTATTAATAAAAGATAAAGTTATTATGTGCGTCGGAGCTTAATGTCAACGTATTTGCGCGCCGCATTTTTGCTTTTATCTTTATTGCGGTCGATCTTCGTTATGTTTCGTTTTTAATTTATCGCGTGTTTCGATTATCTTCTGCTAGAAATGTCGGTGACGAGGATTTAGCTGAGCATTTATATAAAAAGGTAACAAAACCAAGACCGTAAAATACTGCGCTTTGTTGTAATATAAGTACTACAATGGCCTAATTCTTCCCGTGAGCATCGAAGTACGAATTTACACAATGAAACGCAGAAAAATAAAATAAATAACGTTCACTGATTAATGACACCTAAGTAAATCTAGAACTTATTATACTACAAATGACGTATCGCGAGTTACAACAGTCAGCCTGTCCACAGATTACAGGAGTATACTGAGCCTGGCTTCGAATAACATTCGCACAGCGCAGATTGCGTGGATCCAATAAATCGATCGATCGGTTGGTTATCACTTGTCGTACGTGTACGCGAATATGTAGCTTTCATGTTATAAAATGTCGTGTTGTAACAAAGACCGTAAACCCTTCGCTGATTGCATAAAACTAATAACAATTCCGTAATCTGTTCATAATTACTGGTCGTGCGCAGTAAATCCCGCGATTCAATAAACTGTCCTGTTTATCGGTGTCAGTCTGTTTCCCAATCTATTTTGCTGTAGAGAAGGTGTATCTCGTTGGACAATGTTTCGTAGCTAAACGTGCACACGTTTATCCCGCGCCCACTTGCGCGTAGGCGGTCTGTAGAGGCGCGACTATCTGTCGCACGCGATCACGACTGGACGCAGCGACGTGATGCATGTTGGCGGGTGTCAGCTGAATGGAGAAACTTGCGGTTTGTTGTAATGTTTTATGTGAAAGTTCTTATGCAAATTATTGAGGGCTGCGATTCAAACTTTCCTTTAGTGAGATTTACAAGCTTTCGTTAGGTTAGGTTTAAAGATTTTATACTACGCTAATCTGTATTATATATGCACCCTATTGTTTTATGTTTTAATTCGCATTGAACACGCTTACAAAACAAATCATTGAATTTTAAAATAAAACACCAGAAGGCAATATGTTTTTTTTTAATTTGCAACAGATCATGGCGTTGGTGACAAAAGCTGTGTTCCGTTGCTCACGTAATCCGAGTTTGTGATCTATATACAGTAGGGCTCAAAGGAATCAATAGTGGTTCAGTCGCAGCAGAACTACTGCCAGACGATCGCGCGATAAGCGTCTCGTCGCTACTCACACTAATGCGCGTCGTGCTTTATAGACTCTTCGGAGATAAACGCGGACTGTGTTGCCACCCTAATATTACGTTTCTTTCTTCGATTGGAAATAAAAATATTGAAAAGTCGAATCTTCAGCCTGTTGATAATAGCGAGTACATTTTTTTTAAATACTAATTTCTCTCTCTAGGGCCTAAAAATCTCGTGTACGTCCGCTGAGCTGAGCTAAATTATGACACACTGTTTGAGCATGATAGGTGTGAAAAAAGTATTTGCAACTGGGCTTGTAATCATTTGAATGAATTTTATGGTTATCTAATTTCATACGAGTTAGTCCCATGTTGGATGGAATTTATTAACAGTAAGTAATAAGTTGCTTTAATGTATTGGATTCATTTATTATTTCATTTGTAAAAATTAAGCTCTGCTGAACGAGGCGCCACTATACACACTGTCATTGAAAAGACGCTTTGGAGAAACAATTTTTTTTTTTTTTACTCTACATTTAGTAGTATAACATGGTTGATACTTATTGCTAGGTATAAGTATTTTGTTCCACTTATTTTCTGTTCCTGTTTTAAAAAGCCCGGGAGCATCTTTTGGTCCAAAATTACCTTAATCGACGACACAATGGCAAAACCTGATATTCCGGCGCGCACAAAAAATGGTGCATCGAATATCATCTTTCATGTTTTACGTGGGAGATGCGCAAAAAATATAAGTTCGTTAGGGAATTAAATAAGCATTTTTGGTATAGCAGAGATATAGCGATGGTTTTACAGTGCGCATTTGTAATTAACAAAAACTTAATAAAGATGGTTTCTTACATTTTATAGGTACCTATACATACTTCGTTACCTAAGAATACCTAAATGTTTGCATAATTTTGGCAGGAAAACCGCATACTACTGTATACTTTTCTCAAAAATAATACTTCAGTTGATTTATACATCTTACGTTTAGACAGTTAGGTAAGTTTGTGCAACAATCTGCGAGATCCACGTACAGATACGTTCTTTATTGTGAAGATGTACTGATAAAAAACTTTAAGCCTTATTAAATTTAAAAAGGTTTTTAAAATGTGAAGACGTAAGCATACAATACATACGTTAAGTAAAAAAGTTCTTTAATTTCTTTTGGTAATGTTATCTCTACTGCATTCATGATTGAATATTATTTTTATTTTAAGACATTTTGAGCTTTCAATGTTGGTATTGTGTGAGGTGGTATAATATAAAGGCTTGATCCAGTCATGTTCACATAGAAGGGGGAGAAACATTAAACTCGGGAACACGTGGCAGGTGGCTGCAAATCCATAATTATTACGCGCATTTTTACCAGCGCCGGCCACATATCTTCTCCCGGAGTACTTAAAAATGGTTTCGAAGGTGAATAATATTATTTTACCGTATTCGACACGGTTGTGATACGATACTTTTGGAAAGGACAGTCCACTGAGAATCGTGATAGCGTCAACACGTTGTTTAGTTAGCATACAAAGCTAAACCCGTGAACAAGCCAAGTCCTGATAAATAACCTCCAGTAATCTCTCAGTACAAGTTTGTTTTCTTTCAACACTTCCTCGTCGTCGTCGTCAATAGCAACGCTCGTTTCGTCAGTACCCTGCACCTGAACTAGTCGTCTACAAAATTCGAACACCATGAAAAAATACTTAATCAATGCGAGTTGATGCAGCATAGCTTAACCCTCCCTTAATAATAATAATTTTAATGACCATACGATTTTTAAGACCTCATTAACTGGAACTTCGCGGTGTAATTCTTTCACCATTTTTAAAGCGAAGTTAATTGCGCGGTGTCGTCACGCGTTTAATTTTAAAACATGGCCGAGTCTGTCCAGGATTTAGTCGCCGTGGGCAACGGCAGTTATGAATGTGACCAGGGTAGGGTCTGGTTGTTAACTATCCGGGAGGTCCCTTTAAATTATAACAACAAGAAGTACATTTAGCTGAGAGAATGTTGTGCCTTGATTACGCCACACCTTGTCATATGTCTAATCACCATGCAGTACCACGTCATAGTGTGCTAGCAAATAAAAAAAAGACTTATTTCTTTATCAATAGGTACCTACCTATTTTGCAGGAACCCAAAAAAAGTCGACGTTATTGTCTTCATTCAATTCGTGCTCTGCATCAGGGAATCTGACGTAGGCTGTCCATTCTCAGTTTGAGGTACTGACAGACGCACCACGCCTGTCTTAACCCGCATTTATATTATTCGAAATAAAACCTCGTGTTAAATAATTCATACAGAGACGCCTCTAGCATCACATCGCATCAGGCGTACTTGACGCCTACTCTATATTCAGGAACAGTTACCAAGCTACACATAGTTCTGGGACAATAAAAGGAAAGTCCTTTGTGACAATGACCGAAAGAACTCTAAGCGTAACGCTTATTTTAAGTCACAAAACATTTACTCTGTATGAAACGAGTACTTACTAAAATATTTACAACTTTTACCCAAAGGCACATTCTTGAATTCTGCTAAAATCAGTGGGTAATAGTGAGCTTTTAAGCCCAACTGCAGTGAATTGAGGGGGATTGAACTTCTCGTATGTCACTCTGAGACACAATATTTTGAATTGTTGACTAGCAGGTTTCTTAACAAAACATACGACTAGTTAAACCACAAAGAGATGAACATTTGTCCTGTGCCACAAGCGGCTAGCCTGGCGACCCTACAGTTACTGCAGTACTTGTTATATTGGTTTAGAGGTGCCGGAGGTAACTCTACCCAAACTTTCCCGGTTCACGGCTGTCTGTGTTCTGTCTAACGTTACGCGGCTGCACGCTCTACTAACCTGCGTTTTGTTTGTTTAATGTACGTAAAGTTACGAGCGACGGGTATTTTTGTATCAGCATTGTACTTGGTTCCAGCTGGTTTAGAAGAATAAATACTGAGCTGAATGAAGTGCAGGGTGCGTGCAATTTCCAAGGTACAGTCGCCCACAAAACCCTGTGAATATTTCCTAACTTCCATCTAATTTAGCGTAAGAGATGGTAACAACTTTTGTTCATCATGGTCATAGCTGAGCACCTGTTTTCTGGAGAATTTCTAAAACAGTTTGTAGAATCCGCGTAAGATGGATAATTGATAAATGTGAAAACTTGATAGCTTATAAAGGAAGGTACCCACTTATTTATAAATGTGAAACTCTAAAAAGCAATTAATATTAATAGCGAAAAGATAATACAACTAGTAAAAGCTGAGAACCGGCTGCATTACAGCCAACGGCGAAACAAGCTCGAGGAGGTAGTGTATCGGGACCCGCCATCTTGCCAAATCATATCATAAAATGTATTGATTGTTATTTCAAAATATTGAGTTTAACACCTATGCAGGCTTGCTACGTATGTGACTATGTTAACTGAAACTAATTTCAAAATTGAAGGCAAAACTCACTTGTAATTGTAACTATAAAGATTTTCAATATATTACAACTGTTAAAGCGTGTTTGAGGCAAAGTGTGTACGTTATATTTGTACTTATAAACATACCTTTGTATTACATACATCAACAGAAAGAAACTGAATAAAACCACTACGTATTTTTGAGGCACAAAATAGAATACTTTAATATTTAGTTATACATACTTCTTCGTATATTTTACCTTTTCTAATCAAATAGGCACTTACTTTCTAAATACATAAATAGGCACTACTTACACATGTACGATACCTACCTACCTATTAATTAGCATTATCAGTCTTCATAGTAATTAAAAATATAAAAATGTGCTCCAGTTTTCAAATCTCGAGAAATTCAGACCCTTACTTAAAAGTTAACATTCAAATAATAATAATGTTGTTAAGTAATTTTCTTTTTGAAGCTAAAGTTACTCTGTTTCCTCCCTTTTCACGGCTGTGGCTTTACAGCCGAACTGAACTATAGTAAAAGTTGATATGGAGATACTTAGTTTAAATCCTTACGAAAAACATAGGACACTTTTGCAATAGACCGTAATCCGCATTGACGAAGTCTCAGGCAAAAGCAAAGATTTTGAAATCGACATTCACTCGCGTTCAGTTCCGTTTCTTTAGGATGAGCATGTATGCCTGCATGACGGCGTACTTGAACGCGAACTTCTCATCATCTACTAATTTTTTCATGTCAGGAAGTAAACTCTTCAGGAACATCAGGTCAGGGTCATCTTCAGGCTTCGTGCTCTCGCTCACCACCTACAGACAACAAACAAATAATTGTCTTATTAAAAAAAAACACAAAATTTCAGTCCAATAATGAGAATGGCAAATTTCTATAGTTAGTTAATTAATTTTTTAACTGAGGCTTAGGAATTTTATTATTTTTGTTGTATGAGGTTGTGCTAGCCTCTATTGTATGAGGTTGTGCTAGTCTAGTGTCAGAGTTTATCAAGTCACCCAAGAGGCTCAGACGTGGCTGAACGACTGCTATCAGTCGATAACAACCGCTAGCGACGGCCTCCGCAGCACAGAGCGATGGGAAACCGCACATAACCTACGAAATATCATTTCAATTCTAAAGCGCCGAGCTAAAGTTGTATTTTAAAATTGTAGTTGGATTTTTAGGTATTAAAATGCTTGAATTCCATTTGCTATTGGTAACAGAAGAGTACCCGGGTGATGTGAGGGCCTGTATGCTGATAATCTATACTTCGCCATTCTCTCGCATCTCTTATCAATCACTTTGACGGGGAGGATGCACAAAGATAAATCATAAATAAGACATGTTACCTCTTTATGTTGTACACTCTCCTGCTTATTGCTTGAGCCTTGGTGGGACTCCTCGAAGGGGTTCACGAGAGAGTCGACGAAGGTCACGTAATCGGCTTCTACTTCTTCCTCGTCTACTTCTAGGGTGTCTACTTCTAAGTCGTCTACTTCTAGGGCGTCTTCTTCTTCAGTTTCTAGGCTCTCTAGTTTGAAATCTATGGACGCGCTCAAGTCGCTGATGGGGCTAAAACAATGATTGTGTCTTATACAAGTTATTTTTAGAAATCTTTGCTCTTTAAGGCGCGCAATCCAGAACTATAATACATAGATTGCACACTGCATTAGGTGCATTCCAGTGCCGTTTCACATTCGAGTGGCATTCCATAATGGATTCGTTCGCTGGGCTGAAATGCTACTGACTACTTACTACAAAATAAAGGCGCGGTCAGATATCGCGAGGCCTCACAATGTGTGGACGTACTACTCACTGTGAGCACTCGTACAGGCTGACAGCTGCGACGAACTGCGACGCACTGTTCGCGGCGCATGCCTCGCGATATCTGGACGGCCTGGACGCGCCTTTATAGGAAGTAGCATTTCAGTCCAGTGACCGAATCCAGCGCTTGAATGGGAAACGGCACTGGAATGAACCCAATGCAGGAGCCATCCATTCCAGTTCTGGATTGAACACGATGTGTTGTGTTTTGTTGGTCTGGTATAATGAGAACCATATAATAATATCATACTTATTATAATTGATTCCCTAGATTACTGGACTGAAAAGCGATCCAGGCATAAGGTACACACCACGTAGAACGGCATAGGCGAGACAAGCGGCATCATACGTCAGCTGGCTACGGCATGACCACATCACTCGCTTTACCCGCGCCCGTGCTGTGTGGTTTTGTGTCCAACACACTAACTAACGTCGATGAGTTAATAAACGCATGTAAAATACCCACATGCTCATGTTGCGCATCAGCTCCGGCAGCAGGAACCGCAGCGCGTCCGCGAACATGTATTTCCTCTTGCTGTAAGACTCCCCCCTCAGTTTGGCGCGACAAGTGGCCTTGAAGATCTTGATGTAGTAGTCGCGCATGTTGTTCCAGCGCCGGATTATGAAGCGCACTGAAAACCGATGTGAAAAAATGCCTTGTACCTACCCTTACGGCCGAAATTAATAATCAATCCCAATCCAAATTTTGCTATCTGGGATTGATATCACAATCCATTTTAGGGTCCAACCTGCCAATAACCGATCCGTGGATTGGTTTATGAAGGCACGCAGGTTGGAGATCGATCGAACGATAGGCAGTAATCCAAGATCGATTTTAATCTTGGATAGAAGATACAATATTAATTTCGGGCGTTAGAGTTACTAATAATATTCCCTACGAGCTTGTATCGCTAGAACCTACTATTAGTTATTCTGTGCTTGTACCCGGGTTGTCCCAAAATGTCTTATTTCTAGACACAGTACGTTTCTAATTGTTCAGTGTTCAGACTGGTTAAATGATTTAGATTTACTGTAGGTACGTACTAATTGCAGAAGTCATATTATCATTGAGACACTGTCCAGTGGCGCGCTCTAGCGGACGTCAATGCAGATTTCAATGACAGACGCCATTTTGTTTCTTAAATGTAAAAGCACATAAATTATTATCCCACCAAAAAAAATTGGAAAAAACTAGCCAAGTCTCGATGGAGCTGCTTGTTTATCTCTAAAAAGTAATGAAATCTACACAAAATCGTGCCAAGTCTAAGGTTCCTTATTGCGATTACTTTATTATTATGGTTAATGTTGTGTGACTTGGCCGTTGAAGGGATACAAGGGTACAAAACCAGGTGCTCCATGACACCATTGCACCAATCTGTCTCACTCTGAAGAAAATGAGTTTTGATAAAACGCAACCAAACATAATCATATACTAGGTACATAAGGAAAACTATAGATGAGATAGCGGTGAGTTACCAAAGATAATCTACGTAGGTACGTAAAAAACTTACTACCGAGAAGTCTTTCCGCCCGGTTTGAGTCCTTCCAGCCGTCGATAACTTCACTAGCTACCGCATTCCAAGCCGTTTCCTTCGCTTTCTGGATCTTGTGTTCCGGACACCTACCGTTCCAAATACATGGATGTTTTTTCACGGCCAAAATTAGCTTCTCCGGATTCGTTCCGTTCTTAATTTCCGTCAAAACCGACATTTTACTCATGACTGCGTCGCTTGAACGCGCACGCCGTACTGACGCGGGACGGAAAGGTCCGGAATCAGTTCAGAGCGGGACGGAAAACGTGTCGATGACGCTGATAAAACGATAATCTGGTATTGCACTTTATCCGTATTCCGTCAAGGTTGAAAATCGTTTGTATCAATCAATATCTCTAACGGGCGTATTCCGAAGCACTGGTAGAGTCAACGGAGTTTCCTTTTCCTGTCCAGAATCTTGGTACAGTGCTTGAAAGGGAAACATCATTTTTTCAAACTCAAACCATAATCAATTACTGTTTAATTTAATTTATCATACTTTATGTTTTTATGATTCTCTTTGTGTTTGACTTGTAAAAGTGTGATTTAATTGCCTATCTATATATATAAAAGCCAAAACTGACTGACTGATTGACTGACTGACTGACTGACTGATCGATCAACGCACAGCCGAAACCGCTGGGTCTAGAACCATGAAATTTTGCACAAATATTCCTTATGTGACGTAGGCGAGCAATAAGAAAGGATTTTTGAAAATTCAACCCCTAAAGGGGTGAAAAGGGGTTACAAAGTTTGTATGGAGCAACGTGTTTTCTTAGTCCGATCAACTTCAAACTTGGCATTTATATTCTTTAAAAGATTTAATTAAACACGTGTTTCATCGTTTTTGAATATTCAACCCCTAAATTGAGAATAAGGGGTTGCAACATATTTTCATCCGATTTAGTTCATAATTTAAATTTGGCTCAATTATGCCATAAGTGACATAGGAGTGCACTTCAATATGATTTTTAAATTCAACCCCTAAAGGGGTGAAAAGGGGTTGTAATGTTTGTGTGTCACAACGTGTTTTCTTTGTCTAATCTGCTTCAAACTTGGCTTTTACATTATTTAAAAGATTTATTTAAATATTTCATAGTTTTTTAATATTCAACCCCTAAAATAATAAAGAGGGGTTGCAAAATATTTTTCATCAGATTTTGTTCGAAACTGAAATTTTGCACAAATATTCCTTAAAAGACGTAGGTGTGCACTAAGTTTCTTTTTTTTTTTAATTCAACCCCTAAGTGGGTGAAAAGGGGTTTCAAAGTTTGGATGGAACAACGTGTTTTATCGGTTTGATCAACTACAAACTTGGCATCTATATTCTTTAAAGATTTTAAACACGTGTTTTATCTGGTTTTAATAATGAACTCCTAAATTGTAGGTAGAAAGTGGTAGATTTTGTAGAAAATGATTAATTTAAGGTAGGAAATGGTAGTTTTTAGTAGGAAATGGTAGATTATTGGTAATATAGGTAGATTTTTGGTAATAGTGGTAGATTTTGGAAGGAATTGTAGCTTTTGGTAGATAATAGTGAATTTGGAATTAAAATGGTAGATTTTGGTTAAAATGCTAATTTGGTAGAAATGATAAATTTGGTAGCTTTTGATGAAAACGGTAAATTTTGGAAAAAAGGAAGCTTTGGTTAAAAATGGTACTTTTTGGTAGAAAATGGTAGATTCTGGTTGGAAATGGTAGGTTCTGGTAGGAAATGGTAGCTTTTGGTAGAAAATAATACATTTAGTAAGAAAATAATAGATTTAGAAACAAAATTTTAGATTGTGGTAGAAAATTTTAGATTTTAGTAGGTAGATAATGGTAGCTTTTGGTAGAACATGGTATTTTGGTAGAAAATGGTAAATTTTGTATGAAATGTTAGATTTTGGTATAAAATGCTAGATTTTTATATATGACAGTAATTTTGATAGAAGATGGTGGATGTCGTACGAGCATGTTGGATATCGCATATCGGATGTCGATGTCGAACACGAGGTCATGGTCTATTTTTAGTTAAGTATTTGGAATTATGGTAAAATATATAGTCCGCGCGGACGAAGTCGCGGGCAACAGCTAGTTTACAATAAATGCTTTGACTGGCTTTGTCTTTGACTTTGGAGGTAAATCAGGTTATTAGTTACACGAAAAACGACAGTATGCTCGTAGATATAAGACCGAAAACCGGTTGGACGGTGTAGGTCTTTCTTCGGAAAATCAGAACGTTAGTATCCGGCTTTGTATAACTAACTCAAGAAGCGTAAGGTCCGGAGATCCGGAACCGTTCTCCGGGTTTAGTTATTATTCAAAAGTAAAATATTTCTAGCGTTGTTCTTCTCCACTGAATTGCCTATATTATTATAACTACAATTGTTTGTTCAATGTAATGAATAGATATTTAGTTAGATATGATTTATATAATAATGTATGTTTGTTTGTAATTTGTAATACCTATATATTTTTTCATTATTTTCATTCGCTCTTCTGAGATTATAATTTCTAAGAGAATTAGTTAAATTTGGACATTAGGTATGCCGTCGCCATAGTCATATGCCCCAATTTCCTGTAAGTTCAGCCCGACATAAACGTTAGTGAATGTGCTATGCTAATAATAAGAAATTAAGGTTGTAAGTAGTTAAAAGGTAACTTCAGTTTATTAAACGTGGTAGGTATAAGTAACATCTTTTTACCGGATACAGTTAGTAACTTGTCTTCATCGCAGTGCTTCATTACGTGCGTAGTATTCTCCGTGATTACAGAACTATATCAGGGTTGTCAAATGGTCAACTGCTCCTATTGCTATTCCACATAGGTACGTCACTTTTGCCGACCACATAGCGGGTGTATACAATGGTGCAAGGCATAAGCGGGCGCGGACAAAATATTTTAAAATAGCAGGTAAACTACATCGGTAGGATTGCGAAAAATTAGAGTTTCAGGATGATCCTATACATATAAATTCCATGTAAATTGGATTACCAATTTACATGGAATTTACTTTTTGGGAACAAATTGAATTCTTTGAAAATAGGTAAGTAGGTACCTAAATACCTATAATCTAGAAGACTTCTAGTTATAAACAACTTAGCTACCAACATAATTATCCAATAATCAAAATGGAAAAAGCATAGACTATCTGAGACAGTTTAGTCATGTGGCCACGCTCGAAAGATATAGGAAATACTTTTCAAATTTCTTTCGAGACGCTGTTCCCCCTCCACTTGGACCACAAAACGCTTCAGTTCATGCAGCAGGAAGCAGCAGTTTAATCACATTAAATAATTATTATTGTAACTACGTTAAAAGCTATAACGGAGGTTCTGTAATTACCGCGTTTTAACGTATATCACGTAGGCTGGCTAATTCTTGTACTGACCAGTTCAACCATGGGCATGCGGAGCGCGCGGAATGTTAGGTGGTTATTGTGTGCATTTTATACCTAATGGACTAACATTTAATCATTCATTATTTAACTGTTGTTTAGGATGTGATATAATTATGATACCTAATGTTGCGGCCTGTATGTGGCCTGATAGAGCATGTTAGAGGCCAAGGAAAAGATTTATGTTTACCACAAGCATGTTTAAGGCCAGGTTGTACTAAGGTGGTTAGGTATTTAAGCGTAACCTCCGTCCCCGCAAAAGCCTGAAACTCAGTGCCACATCGGCTTAAAAGCATTATAAAATAACTAGTTGATGCCCGCGACTTCGTCTGCGCAGGATTTTGAGCAGTTTAGCGTGGCGTAGAAAATAACTAACATTAGGACATTAAATTTATCACACATTTTTATGGTTTACTATTTTGACTATAATGGCTTATTTCCATCATACATTACATTTGTGTAACTCTAGCGGTTTTTGCAGCGCACGCCAGAATAGCTTGCAGATGGTAGATTTTTTCCTACTTACTTGACACTTATCGTCATATTTTGGTCATTTGACACAATATCTGTATAAATTGTAGCCTATGTGTTATTCTGATGTATAAGCTATATTATTATTATTGTAAAGTTTCATTAAAATCCATTCAGCAGTTTTTACGTGCAAGAGTAACAAACATCCTTTGGGGAACAGGGAGAGTGGGTGAAGCGTCCCGTGGTCCCTCGATTGCTTCGCTTCTTGTTAGAGATGAGGTGAAGTCAGCAGGTAGTAGGTATTATAATTGAAACGCTCCAGAAGGTATAACTATTGTTATATTGTCACATACGATGTTGTAACATGACACGTCACAACACAAGGTATATAGGCTTAACAGGTAATAAGAATCAGGAGGCTTAGGTTGGTGTTACAAATATAATATTGCCTCACGTGCGATGTCGTAGGGAAGAGAGTTCTATATCTGTGTGTGTGAATGAACATCGCGCGGGAGCCTAGCGATGTGGGTCGCGCGCCGGCAACTAGTGTTGTGGCGTCGATCCACAGATAACAATATAGTTAACTAAAACTAACACCTTATGAAATAAAGAAGGCGGTCGTGAAATATCACGATCGCCACAATCCATCCATCCATACTTACAAACTTTCGCGTTTATAATATTAGTAGGATAATAATAAAACGACAGTATATTATTGTTCATTCGGTGATACGTAAATGTAATGTCGAATCGAAATCGTAACATCGCGCGTCGCGCGGCGAAAAAAAATCAAATATTTCTAATAGGTACACGGGCAATGAAGACATTGCTATGGTATTTTTGACAGCGAACTCATTTTCCATTATTTCCGGTCTAGCAAACCCCAAGGTCGTTGCCACCAGAACTGTTATTAGGAACTATTCGATATGCCTAGTCGGATGGTTTAATTATTCAGAACCGCTTAGCGTGCTCAATTTTATGGTTGGAATTAACTTTATCAGTTTGATTGATGAAGAAGTAATTAATGGTGATTTGGTTGTTATTTTATATCTCTTTCTCAAATAATGTGTAAGTAATTTTAGCGTGGGCACATGGTGTAAACGGTTTACGGTTTAAACCTAAGAAAGTGTCGTGTTTTCTCCAAAACTAACAGAAGTTAAAGTCAGACATTTCGAGTAGGTAATTTATAATACAAGAAAATGAGATAATAATTCTGGCTGGTAGTTAGTACTTTAATGCATCTCACAGACGACTTTGTCGCACGTATATATATACAAAACTGTACCTGTCTGTATAAGGAAATTTTGTAAAACCAACTAAAATCTTACTAATATTATAAGCGCGAAAGTTTGTAAGTATGGATGGATGGATGGATTCTTGTTACTCTTTCACGTAAAAACTACTGAATGGATTTTAATGAAACTTTACAATAATATAGCTTATACATCAGAATAACACATAGGCTACAATTTATACAGCTATTGTGTGAATTGTCTAAAATATGACGATAAGTGTCAAGTAAGTAGGAAAAAATCTACCATCTGCGCGCTATTCAGGCGTGCGCTGCCAAAACCGCTAGAGCTATACATAATTATGTAATTAATGTATGATGGAAATGTTTATCTTAAATAGTTCTGCAAAAAAGCCCGCCACAGTATATATCTATATCTTATGTGTAAGCCAAAATAGTGAACCATAAAAATGTGAAATTTTAATGTGATAACGTTAGTTCTTTTCTACGTCACGCTAATAATTATAAGCTGCTCTAAATTATACTACTCCTGCGCAGACGAAGTCGCAGGCACCAACTAGTCTACTGTAAACATCAGATCATTTTGTCCGCTACTGTGTATTAAATTAATCAAAACTGAAAAATATGGTTCGTTGATAGGTTTGTCGACGTTCTGTGGCTTTGCTTTTAACCCTAATACATAAGGTATGTTTGACAACTACTTAAGTGAAGTGAAAATCAAACCTTATTGCCGACACGTTCCACATCGCTCAATTTCGGTTATGAATGTGATCCTTATATGTTTATACTAGCTGCGCCCCGCGGTTTCACCCGCGTTTGGATAATATACGATATATCTTTATGAATTGTAGCCTATGTGTTATTCTGATGTATAAGCTATATTATTGTGAAGTTTCATCAAAATCCATTCAGTAGTTTTTGCGTGAAAGAGTAACAAACATCCATCCATACAGACAAACTTTCGCGTTTATAATATTAGTAGGATTCCACTGGCTTTATACTATTGGCGATTGATCCCCCGTTTCCCCTAGTTAAATTTGACCAACCGATAAGCGCACTGCTGTCTTTATCATCTGTTTACTGACAGATAGAGACAACAATAGTGATCAGTTAGTCAAAGTTAACTAGGAATTAAAAAACCGGGCATGAAAATTTTATAAACAGCAGTAAGCCATATTTGATGACGTCACACTCAAGTCATTGTAGTTCACGCTGCGTACAAAGTAGTACGAGGGCTGAAGCTAGTGAGCTATCCTAACCCCCGGTTTCTAGAACGCTAGTTGGCTTTGACAGTAGATTAAAACTATCGTTGTCTCTATCTAACACTAAACAAATGACAAGGATGGCAATAGAATTAATCTGTTGTCAACGTTGACTGACGTTTCAGAAACTGGGGGTTAGTTATTCATTGCCCGCGGGTACTCACGTGGGAATCTCCGTCCAGGGGCTTTTACTAGTGCCTAGTCTGTGGCGAGAAACAATAACGGCAGGCACGTTATCTAAATGTTAAACAGCATGTTTGTTATAGTTTCGTAAGGTTTTTGTGGAGTTAACAATGACACAGTAATATTTTGAGATACGTAACGTATATTTGTGATACGTTCCACTGTGTAAAGCTGAATTTTGCAGTACTGTGCTGGTATAGCGGGAATGTTTGTATAAGTCAAATCTTGCAGATTAATATGGCCTCTGTTTGCGATTTATATGCAGGAAATTTTGCTTGCCTGCCTTGCCTGGCAAGTTTCAGGACAATATAGTAATGGTGACAACGCTGTTCTGATGATGGAGACAAAAGATACGCAATGGAAGCAGCGACTAATAGTACTCGTATATTGATAGTGCTTGCCCTCATTTTGATCAGTTTACAGTACCTACCTACTGAACACATTATTAAGGCTCATGCAAAAACCTTTTTTTTTTTTCATATACTTCTGCCCGTTGTGCATAAATGCTCGAAGCTTCTGCCCTATTCCAATTTGTCATAAAAATCACAGTCAACATTGCGACAGGCATGTACAGTGGAGAACAAATATTTGACCCCACAAACGTGACGCTTGAAGCTCGTTGCATATTCATGTCACGGGAGTGTAATGCAGAAGGTGTAATAATATTCAAGACGTTGATAGGTAGGTACTTTTAACATTTTAACAAAAGTTAAAATTTTAAAGTTAAAAGTTAATCACAAAAGATTTAAACCAGAGAAGAACTGATGTGTCTAAATATTTTCTATATCGTTTATAATATTCACAAACTTAGCTTTATCTACCTCAATAACAAATTCACAAGTAAAATAATTAGCTATGCCAGGGTTCAGTAAGAAAACGCGAGTGATAGACGTCGATTTAGTCGTACGAAATTTTTGAAACCTCGGTTTATCTCTGGTCTAATCTTTTGTGGTAAGAGCGATGAGGTCTAATAATTATGTCTTTCCCGGACGCATACAGAAATATTATAAGTTGGACGTGTGTAGATCTGTGTGTCTGTGGTACCATAGCTCCCAAACGGCTGCACCGATTAAAATTTAAGATTTTTTTGGTTTGAAAGCCGACTAATCGAGTGTTATCTATGATTCAAGAAAATCTGTTCAGCTCTGATCAGATCTGTTCTGTTAAATTAAGTAATTTAATTAAGTAGCTACAATGACGCAACGAGCGAGGATGGTTGGATGCGATGCAAAAACCTGTTTCGATGTTATTTCTGGAAAAAATAGGCTTGAGACATTGAATTGACTACGCTCTTAATTGATTTCGGTACCTTGAACAAATCTATCGAATTCCAATGACACCTCAACAATTGTCTGGATTTTGCCTCGCCTGTGCGCCACCATGTTTTAGTAAGTGGCTTTAATTCCGCACATGGCAGCTAACTTTACAGGTATACTCACGTCAAAGGTCAGTTACACCATAACATAACCATCATGGCATATATTAATAAGTAAAATAACTGTAGGAGGCTCCGCAAACTGAGCAACTTTAGTCATTAGAAAAAATTTGTCAACTGAGTTGAAGTAACTGACAACTATTTAAAAGTTGGCGTTAAAAGTTGTCAGTTGTAGCAACAACACCCAGTTTACGATTCCCGCTTGCCGCAACTGTAAGCTGTTGCGATCACCAAAACTTAAAAGTTTTACGTCAGCGCGGTTTCTCAAAATTGGGGTATCGTAAAAACAGCTAGTTGCGTGCGAGTCGCTGGCTGCGGCCACTTGCCACGTGTGCCGAGTGCCTAATAGTTATCACAATGCATGTAACCCGACCACGAGAATAACTTGAGAACGAGTTAATCGTCGTTAATCTACCGATGCCATTGTTACCGGTAAGTGATACCGTTTGTGTGATCACATGAGAACATCTGATTATGTATGATTTAGGGGGATTTTAATAATTGTGTTTGTGGGATTTTAGTTTAATATAATTGTAGGTGATAATACTAATTCTAATTATGAAAAATGTTAATGCGCAATAGTTCTACTATACAGATATCACTCATAAAACAGATCATGGATACTACTAAAAAGTCACATAACGAAGATTTCTCTAAGGTATATTTTTAGGTAACGAAGTGACGTTGTCGTTACGGTGGTAAACATATGGAAGCTGCCTACAAATAGGTACTTCGTACTTATTTACTGACTACTTATTTACTGGAAGACACTCAAATACGTTTTGCCCTCATGTAAACATTAAATAACTTCTTGATAAACAGAAATTAACGTATCTCGCATCGAACACATGCCCAATAGAGCGCGTTCAAAGGGTTTATAACCCTCGGGCGGCGTGCGATCGTAAATACCAATAGATGGGTCGATGGAACCGATTTTTAAGGTTCTGAGCACAGTAATTGGTGAAACCAGCTGTTGCCTGCGACTTCGTTCACAGTAATATTTTTTTATAATGCCGACTTTAGAAGACAGCTTCCCAAAGCGCGGTGCGTTGTTCTATTTACTTTGTGGTTTGCAGATTAGAGCAGTAGCTGTGATCATTATATATATCATTATCAAACGCAGACTTTATCCTCCCACTGCCGGGTAAAGGCCTCTCTTTTAGCATGGCGACAATCGGAGGGTTACTCCCAGAGTACTCAATTCTTTTGTTCTCAAAAGTTTTTAATACCATACATTCATTCCCAATCTACTCCACAGAATAAATATTATAAAAATTTGTTCGAACCGCGATTTGTATTTCTCGATCGCTCGACACAGGACACTGACCCATTCTAATCTATCCAATAGTGAAAAGCGTATTGCAGTAGTCAGTAGATTTTAGCTAATGCACAATTTTGAAAGTCATGTAATGTATTTATTGTTATTTTACTCGTGGTTAATACTCTATCTTGGCACGTCTTGAACTTTCACTGATGAAATAAAACCATTCCACGTAATTATTATACAGATTATTTTGAAAACTTATGTATCAAAAATTTGTATGAACCGTAACATAGCTTAAAGCTGGCTTTACACCACTGTTTCCTGTAACAATAATCCAGCCAACAGTATTATCTGGTGCTTAATTGGCAATATTATTGTCAAAACATCTGCTAAGAAAGGAATGATTTATATTCCTAGCCGAGTGGCATAACAACTTGCAGCTAGCTATAAAACGAATCGTAAACCCTCAGCTTGTGTTAATTCACTCGACGAGAAAGATTTAGCACCTCTGCCTATGATGTTTGGGTTATTGTATTACTAGCTGATAACCGCGACATAGTCCACGTTGCTTTTCCGACAGTTTTTTTTACTCAATAACTCTGCTTCCTTGGGTACTCGGTTTGATTTGAGACTAAGGTTTACCTAATAGTTATTATTGTCAGATTATTCATGCTTAACTTCAAAACAATAAAAACGCCATTCAAATCGGCTCAGACTTCTTAACAGGATGTAATAACAAACAGCCAGACGGCATTTTCATATAGTTACATTGTTGTTCGGTAGCTTATTTTAAGTCTCAGATTTTTTTGTATAATAAGCCAATTAACATACTTGCAACCTTTACCTCTAAAGCGCTTTTAGTATAGATTCCATGCACAGACATTTTGTCCTTTGCTGTAGATAATTAGGATAATATCGAGCATCTGACGTGTATCATCGATACGATTGATCGCATCGACATGATCCCAGATATGGTCGCTGCTCTGGCTCAGAGATCGCCAACCGCCGAGTCATTCCACAGGCCAGTTACAAATGATAGCAGAACTATACTATCCAATCAGAGCTATAGATGCTATTGAAACATCGATACTCGAGTGATGTACACTGCGATATCGATTGATTGCATCGATATGGCCCGATATGGGCTGATATGGCTGGGGTCTGAGGGACCGCCCGCGGTAGCATAGCCACGCCGCCGCGGCACGAAAGGGTTAAGAATGACTGATGATTGAATACCTAGAGATAGAGATCGGTTTTAGTGCTACATCAATTTATTTGACGAATTAGTTAGTAACTTGTTAAAGGAGGTATGTATTGATAAAATTCCATTGCTTTCATACAAGCTTCGGGATGACACCTTAATTTTATTTATTTCAACCTATGACTGTTGGTTTTGGTCAAGTCAAAGTCAATCTATCTCGTAAAACGAGCATTAATTTCCGATGAAGGATAACTTTGTTAAAATCTTGATGGTAAGCCATCTATCTCTTTAGCCATACCATTTTCGAGTCAAATATGCTTCGGAGGGACCTTAAACCGACGGTCCCAGTTGTAATCGATTGATAGCAGATGCTCTGGCAAAGTCTACGCCCAAACTTTAGCATTCGACATCCAAACAGCAGAACACATATCATCTACTCGGTAACTTTCCTGGTTTATCGGATCCAAAGCGCAAGCATGCAGGCGATCCAGGCCTATACTTAGCCTGTCAATCCCCCGTATCAGAGGTCAAACCAGAGTCCAGCTAAGATTTAAAAAAGCCGTCACTTTCTCTGACATCCCACTAGTCTCTAGACAGTAAACCCAGAGAAAACCAGCCCTCAACGAGGTCACGGCAAGGAAACCCCAATTAAAGTCAAGAGTCGAGATAATGCGCCGCTTCCGCGCCCAGATGAATATTTATGGCGATATTAAATACAGAAACTGGGTTACAAGTAGCACTAAAGGGAAGTCAAGTTCTGTTAATTATAACTGACTTATAAACTCCCTCGGCTAAACTTATAGCATAACTTCTACTGCAGTATGGTGTATAAGACACCATCTTTGAGATAAAGGCAAACAAAGTCATAGATGATGTCATCTTAGTGCACAGCGTTGAAGAAAAATAAGTGTATAATCTTATTGTTTCGTAACTTAACATAATATATTCAAAGCCAGTTAATCAATAACACGACACAAAACAATTACAAGCAGACAGCGGTATCCCATACTAATGCGCTCCAATAAATCATAGCGCATGCGTAATGTATCAATCAGCTGACAGCGCAACGAGGCCGTCACGAGCTCGATAACGCCGCGTGCGCCACGAGGGGATGTGGTGAAACCACAAGTACTTACGTTAGGATCGGTAGAGAGTGGAATTGCTTGATGAGGATACAAGTTCTGATGCCGGGACGCTCTCGATGGCAAAGTACCATTTGGTGGCCTTGGATGGTAAAGAGGAAAGAAGTTATTACCGTAATTTTACGAACTTTATTTTTACTTATCATAGCGTTTGGTGGAAGTACCATGCAAAGAACGCTGGTTTCTATCTTAATATCAGACATTGCTATTCAGCGTTGCAATGCAGTCAGCTTTCTAGTCACTTTGTCACTTTCCCCTCCTCAAATCAATTCTTGCCAAGTCCATTTTGTGCCAGCTCCTGTTGTCTAGTTGAAATATAGCATGCCTGTCTAAAGTTACAATATTATTTCGACACCGAGGGGGCTGATGTTAAAGACTGAAGGAATAACGCGACTTCTTGTGAATAACTGATGGTGTCTGGACTCATTTTGATCCGCTTGCATTGCAATCCGAATAAGATAGGTGCATATTTAAGCTATTTAAACAATCTCTACAGCTGTCGGAAACGTCTATCGCAACCAGTAATAGGTATTTTTGAGTGAGCATTTAAACTGTTCACCAGCCTTCAGCGCGCCCAGCGGGAGATCACCAGCCGATCTACGAAGGTTACTGAACTTAAGTTTTTCTTTATATGTTTGAGCAAAACTGGAGCGTTTCATTTACGTTAATAACACCTTTTTAAGGTTGTCGTTCGGATTTTTTGGTTCTTCTATATTGCTACTGTTTTTTAGACAATAAATACTACTACAAAGATACGAACGAGGCAATCGGCGCCCTTAACCACTAAGCGACGATTATTTCCAGGCACTATTTTGACAAAGCTAACGTTTTCTATTTCTCTTTCCAGACCAGTCTGCCGGAACTGCGTGGTGTCTCCCACCGGGTCATCGCCACCACCGCTCCACGAGCAGGCAGTGTCTCCGCCACCGCCGGCGCCGTCATCGCCGCACTCCCCTCGGCAGTCCCTCCCCTCTCCTCCCACCCACTCGCCACAACCCAGCAGAAGCGGCTCTTCCATTCCCAGCCAGTCAGCCAGCCAATCTGGATCCCCGCACCCGTACTCATACCAAAACTTTAGGCGGAGCCAGCCCGTCCCTGGACAGAGCTACCCCGAATTCAACCTGCTGCACAGCCACAGCGTCTCCCAGCTGAACCAAGGCTACCCTCAGGGGTCGTGTCCCACCGGGTCCTACCCCCAGTCCCCTCAGTCGGCCATGTCGCTGTCCCCCCATCCGGTTCCCCAGGGGAAGTTCCGGGGGTTCCTGGAGCACGCGGAGAGGCTGATGAAGCCGGCGGACCCTCACCGCCACTCGCAGAGCGATGATGACTCGGGGTGTGCGCTGGAGGAGTACACGTGGGTGCCGCCATGCTTACGGCCGGAACAGGTAAGCTTTGACTAATTATTATTAATTCAACTTATACTTACCCCTAAACGAGCACTTCTTAAATATATCTATTTTTGTGTACCTCGAAAACGGCTCTAACAAAGTCCTCTGTCCAGATCGGTAATCCAGTCAATGTCGACTAGAAATTATAAGTGGCACAAGTACCTCTAGTATGTCGCCATTCGTATAGTTTACGACTCCAAAATATTTATACTTACACATTCCAAAAACATTGCTATTCATAAAACTTCCTCCCAAATCACGCCGCTAGCCTAGGGCTCCACGTCTATGACTATTTGTGTCTGAATCCTTTATGAATCCAAACCGCTATCGGCGGAAAGTTAGGTACCTACATTCCCTTTGTGTCTCCTAGCCTTTGTTGAAAAGCCCCCTTCGGACTGTCCCTTATTGTATATTTTCGGACGTAGCGCTTTTTGTGCAGATGAGAGTGCGCGGATCACTGTTTAGCGAGGAGAAAACGCTTTGCTATTTTTTTTGGTCTTTGTTTGGATGGACAACGCGGATCTGTAACTGTGTGCAGACATTTCGATTCGGCCTCGCCTTTTAAATACCGTAGCTAATAGTTGATACGACCAGGCGTTACTTGCGTAAAAACGACAACGATTGGGCATAAAAACGCATAATTGTGTTACATTGTACGCAGTAATTAACAAAACAAAGTCATTTCACTGACAACAAAATATCATTGATGACTTTCGAAAATCGCCCTCTGGCGTGAAATAAAAAGAAACCGCCGACGCCTCATCTCTTTAGAGTTCAGGTGACACGACAGCAAAGAAAGACATCAAACGAAACTGGAATTAGCGAGATCGCAGAAGTGCCTCGACCGAGCTCGTAACCCTGTAATGCGGCCATATGTCGTTATTACGGGTCCCTTATTATTGTGTCATTAGCTCCGCAAGAAGCGTTGTTTAACATTTCATCGTGGACAACGGTAAGCGGGTTCTTGTTCCTAAGTTATTATGAGAAAGATGACGTGTTGAAAGGTTTTTTATGAGCCTGTCGCAGACATGTGTGAAGGTCCTATGTGTAGGAAAGGAGGTCAGTCGCAAACACATGTAATATTTTATTTTCTTTCGTATAATAGCTACCACTGTCACTATGGTTTTTAGGTACAGTCGGCCTTAGAGTAACTTCCAATTTTATCTTAAGCCTATCAGTATATTTTTTCGTAGAAAAAGAAATGTAAAATAACCATAATGATGAAAAATAATGCTCATCTACCTTCTGTTGATGACTGTACCTTAAAGAAAAAGTTGTTTACGTTTATTTATATCGACTAGTAAAGCTAATTATTACCTAAGGCTATGTTTTATATTCGCGCAAAAATTAAATAACTGAAAATATGAGCACTTTAATGATTAATGAGAAGAACCTGTTAATCGTCAACTTATTTATTTTTTACCATTCGCAAGCAACCGCTATTTACCACGGGCATATCATTACGGACACCGCCCCGGGGCGGTAAACAGTAACACGACCGCAGAATAACTAACAGTGTCACTGAATACCAAACTGCTTTGAATACCAAATTTCAAGTCGCCATTTATAATTACAGTAAAAAATAAAGTATAAAGCTAGCACACCTGAACGACCAATGCGACTGCGGCGCGAGCGGCAGAAGCTGTTCTAATATCGGTGCATTTTATCTAAGAGTTATTTCCATGCCGGACAGTCATAAGCAAGTAGAGCTGAAAGTGAAAATGTATGTTATAAAATGCTTATATGTGTAATTATTAGTATGTGCTCGTACGTATTCATAATTGGACACTTATGTCAACCGATCCAAGTCTGAGGTTGGCTCGTAGATATCGTTTTATGAGATTAGACCGCCCATTGTAGGTACCTATTTGCCTGTATATATACCTGTTTGCCCTTTCTGTGTTCTATACATTTTGGTGTCAAAAAAGAGCTATCTATTTATCCTTAAGTGTATACTAAATCAATGTGTATACTAAATCAGTGTCGTGCCTCGTAATCGCTCCCATACTAGCAGGATAATAATATGTGGTATCCTCGTACCGCAGTCGCGGTCATCGCACAGGTATCCCTAAGCCTGGCGGAGGGCATCGAGGCAAAAAATTAAAACTGGCTCCCTACGGCTCCCTCCCTTCTTATAGGCATTTCGGGACTTCGCAGCTCTTAATGGATGGTGAAATTGAGACGTAACGAAAGTTTATTTTTCTAATTGCGATCCCGATTTCGGTGGAGAATTCTGACAAAGTTCCATCGGCGTTTTTGTAACTTGAAGAAATTTACATTTGATTGACTCATAAATGTATTTAATTTTAATGAAAGATGCTTCTAAGTAAAACAGACGTACACTTCAATAATATAACTTTAATAAATGAATATAGAGATAACAATTGGAACGTATCACATTGTTGGAATGCATCACTACAACTCACACTTGCACAAGGTGTTGTCGAGCTTGTCGCTCCCGTGTTGGTCTGTATAGCCATCAACGTAGATGTCTTTCATAGAACACAGACACTGCAAAAGACGTATGAGACCGTATGTATGTGTATAGATACAACGATGGATCTGAATGTGAAATCAAAAATACCACAAAACATTTTATAGAGAAACGGAGCACAATCTCACTGATAGTAATTCTGTTATACCTTATAACATCTCTCGCAAATCAATTTATATTCCACTAAAGTAGTCAGAGTAACCACCCTATACTAAGTATAACTGAACGTTTAATAAAGGCACATGCCCATAGGCTAATGAAAATCGTGCGTGCCTCGCATCTCTAGCCAGAGTAATTACATAGCTACGCAGTGCCGTTCTATTACATATTCGACGCGCCATGAAATATGCCTGACTTACGTTAGGCCTTATTTATGACTGAATTAAGCCTATTCAGGTACAAAAAACAAGTTATGGGGGTTGATAAAATCATATCAGGTTACTTTAATACTCTGCAATCGCTGAATTTAGTTTGCGCGCGTAGAATTCCTCATGATTTCATAGTATACATTTCTTGAACAGTTTTAGAAACGTATTTTTAAAGCGCGTCGTTGATTGTCCAGCTCTTCTCTTTACTCAGATATATCAAGATTTATAGTGTCTTAAATACATTTAATGATTATTGTTAGATATTGTTATCTCAGAAAAGCCTTAATTATCGTTATTATTTTCCGTCCAAAATGTAAACCGTTTGATCACAGGATCCTGCTATCTGTCTTGACCAGGGCCGCGCGATATTTCTCCGAGTTAATCTGCGTTAGTAAAAGAAATAGAGGGTAGAAATATTAGGGGTAGGGAGGTATTAATAAAGACGGGTTCGTGCGAGGCGGACAAATGGCAGGAGTTATTTACGATCTGTGACCGCTAGCTCTATGAGAATAATAAGTCTTAATAATTGTATGTACTAGGTACATATCTTAAAGAACTAATATTTAGTTAAGTTATGTGTAAGTATAATATTCTAGCTGTGCCCTGAAGTGTTACCCGCTGTTTTTGGAATAAAAAGTAGCCTATGTGTTTATCCGTAGTGTAAGCTACCTCCTTGTAATTTCATCAAAAATTGTCCAGCCGTTTGTGTGTGAAGAAAAAACAAACATACAAACACACCTATAAACTTTCGCCTCTATAATATTAGTAGGATAAATACATAATTTCTTAGATCTTTGTCCATCACATCGCTCACTTGATTTGTTGCGCATGCTGAGTGGTACACCGTATCTATTTTTAAGGAAACCCACATTAAAGGTTGACTCTTCTGATTCCAGGTCCACCTGTACTTCTCAGCGCTGCCAGAAGACAAGGTCCCGTACGTGAACAGCGTAGGGGAGAAGTACCGCCTCAAACAGCTGCTGCAGCAGTTGCCGCCGCAGGACAATGAGGTACCTTCTAACACCGCTTCTAGAGTTCTGTTCTCCTGGTAATATGACAGAGGGAATTGCTCGTCGAGTGTAGCTTCGAGGTATTCTGGTGTAGTCTCTGAGAGTCAGTCTTGACCAACTGGTCACATAGCACCAGGTGATATTGTGATCAGACGTGAGCCAATAACTAATTTCCGATAGCAATTATAAATTACAACACAACATGACATAAAAAAAAAACAAACGCGACTTCGAATGTCTTAAAACCATTATAGAAGGGAAGGTAGGAGAGAACGGAAGAGAGGAAGAGGTAGACCTAGAAGGACATTGACGGATCATATAGTATACATGTCGTATAAGGAAATCAAAGCTATGGCCGAAGATAGGCACTAGAGATTACTCCACCGACAACAGCTAAGCTCTTAAACTCTAGTCTGCGGCATGACTATAACAATGGAAGATCTATTGTGTCTGGTACGGATCGGAGACACAAACGGAATAGGCGACAGGTTAAATAAGAAATAGGAGAACAATGGCCTGTAAACCTATTGTAAGGTGGTTCTCTCCCGATTCCAGGCGCGGTACTGCCACACCCTCTCCGACGAGGAGAGGAAGGAGCTGCGGGAGTTCAGCATCCAGAGGAAACGGGAGGCGCTTGGTAGGGGGCAGGTGCGACAGCTGCATGCGCCGGCGCCGTGCCAGCGGGTGAGTACAAGACAATTAATTACTAATACGACATCTTCAGATATTTGTATATCTGATCGAAGAACCACATAGCCTAGAAGACACTGACAAATGATATGTAACTAGAGGCCTTTGAATTGAGGTAATTAGGCACTACTGGTCATGATCTCGTAAACATCTGAACTAAGAGTAACTATTTTACCTGTGGTACGCTGAAATATTTGCCTTCTGCGGGAGTTTAGAGTCTTACGTTTCGAGGTCGGCTCATCGCTAACTATGTCTCGGAGGCTATGGGGGGCTGGGTAGTACTTCTCACAAGTCGTCAACATTTTGTGCTATGGACCAATTTCTCATTTCTAGTTTTCCTGTGGACAATCTTATTACTCTTGGTATAGCGGTACCGCTAGGGAATAACGATGATGCATTTATCTTTATGTCCTCTTTCAATTAAAACTACAACTTCCCGAAGCCTTCTTATTTCTCTAGTCACGTACAGACCATCTGTATCTTTATCCCCGGTTGGAGGAAGCTAATCAAGAACGATCGCACACGCAATAGAGACAGCTGATATTGTTTACCTTCATCATTATTATACGTATTGTATCTTGTTATAGGTTGGTTAATGCCTAAATACTTGATCTGGCTTGGTGGCTGAATATTACGAGTAGGTATAACATTATTTTTTAATGTTCTGACTTCATACGATTTTGTGCATTTAGCCAGAGTCAACATGATTATATTTTTAAACGATTTCAATTAGTAGAATCGTCCCAGACAGCCAGACCATCATGTCACAGTCACCCCCACAATTCAGTAAAGGGTGGTTGCTTTACTGAAACCCTCTGGGCAGTTTCGAAGAAATTACTGAATAAACTTGGTTCGTTAAACTATATAAGTATAATGAAAAAGAATCCGATACTTTCAAGGAAAAAGTCAAGTAATTAAAATTCATCCGTTCCTCGTAAATTATGTTGTTCGATTTGGTACCAAAATACACGTTTCCACTCTGCCTTCTTCACCCGTATCTGCAACTCTGCACCCTTTTCCCTCGTCGGTAACATTTTAATCCTGCTAACATAAATCATACGGAACCCCCGAACTGTCTGTTACAATTGATACTCGCTATTTTTTGCGGAACCCCAACATAAGGTTACTGTTTACTCAGTTATTTTACGACGTGTTCCGGAATAATAAATATGTAATTTTGTCGGTTTTGAATTTAAAAGATGCAGCATTTTTATTTAGCGAAATGTTACAGGAAAATAATAAACTGATTGGTCAGTTTTACTTTTTGTTCTATTTGTCATAAATGTCACTATTGTCTTATGTACAATGTGTAGGTGCCGAGAGACAAGACTGAGCTGGAATTAATTCGAAGCGGAATTAATCGAAGCAAACGCGTTTCACTTCTCAAAAATTCCCTTAATTTAAATACCAAGAAAACAGTCGTACAATTAAAACTTGTGCCATTACAAATTTGTTTAAAACCGGATATTTTAATTACATTTCACCCCCGAATTAAAATCCGTAATTAAGTCTAAACAGGAGCGCAGGTCGCGGGTTCGACTCCCGGAGGGTCATCGGAGACGTCTCAATTACTTAAACTTTGCATTTTTTCTTTAAATTTGATCACTCTTTTTAACTGCTTTGTTAATCTGACTTTGCTTATTGGACTCTGCGCCCCCTTTTTTTTTAATTGGATGGTGATATAAAACAACGTCAGTTTCACCATTGGCGAAAATTTAAGTATCTATTTAGATCTACGAAGTGCGCTGAGTATTATGTGCCTTAGATATAAGTAGATATTTTGTTTTTCAATTAAATAAGCTATGCATGAGTTTTCCCCGGATGTTCTAGACCGTAAAAAAATCCTTTTGTCAATTTCGTGACACAATAATTATTATGTGACCATTTCCAATATACGAGTATATTATAATAATTATGGTATGTCGCGTCGCGTATAAAACTAAATGAGGTATATAGCTTTACAATATAATTTTGGTACAAATACAAATACCTGCAATATGTTATCTGTAAACCTGCTCGAATTGTATACAAAAATATTGTTTTAAAAATAAATTGACCATTAACAGCTCTCTGGAATCATTTTCAAAGCTAACCTAGTTAACTACAGCATAAGTTTACTTTTATTAGATCAGGAATCAATAGGAAGTGGTTTAGGATGCCCGCCACGATGCCGGGTCGGGGATCCAACTGCAGACATAAAGTTTTGTCATAACATTATCTAATTTTTTTTGTTTGGTATCTGCGAGATACAATGAGAAATAACTAAAGTTCGTACTTGATTGGGGAATACGTTATTTATAATATATATTTTATTTTATAAATTCAGTGCCAATTCAACTATGTTTTAGAGATTAGTGCACGATAAGTTCCATGCAAGAATCAGCAAACACCAATAAAGTCTATTTATTATGTACACAAATTTAGTGTGTGACGTGTACATATCGTATTGCGCGTAAAAGCGTGGTACCAGTCGATAATTAGGCATAATTTAATCGACTGAGGTGATGGGTGACTCGTGAAAAATTATGTAAAAATACAAACATCGATATCTTTAGTAATATACACCGGTCCACACTGCGGCTTCTGGCGGCTGTATGCGGTCTTACAAATGCAATGAAAAACAACGTCTAAGTCGGAGACGCCCCCTGGCGGCAAGATAGATTGCGCTAGTTTCACTTTGAGGAAACTTAGCCACCGTGTTGTTGAAAATGAAAAGTTAAATTTAAAATTAATTTTTAGCTGTAAAAGTGTTTGAAACGCCTTGATTTTGAAAAACTAAAAGCTTAATTGATTGAAAGCAATACATAGGATATAAATTCGATCATAAAATCGAGTGTATAGCTATCGCAGAGTCGTTAAAAGCAGCTCCGTAGCGGGCACTAGCGTACTGAAGAATTTCAGATTCTTTGATGGGTGCCCGTGTCCAATGAAACACGATATTTTTGCCATGGAACTGAAAATGTTAGTAATTATTTCTACAAGTGGTTCCAAAATAATAAACTAGGTACCCAAGTCTTACTTCCCATATCGAACTAACGTAAAACAAATGAAAATATAATATAGTCTTTATTTACTTAGTGGCGACGCATTTTTTGTACAACTTCCACTTCTGGGGCAACTTCATTATCACAAAAGATTGCTAACTCTAATAACTTTAATGACTTTGACGTTTGACAATGGCAGCCCGCCGAGCTTATGAAAGAGTGCAGCCACAGAGGACAATTGGCGCGAGTGTTTCCACTACATTAATCGCTAATTGCCTGCCAGGGGCGAGGGGTGAGTCGGGGGTGATTTCACGGTGCCGTGGCTGGCAGAACTGTTATGAATACCTACTGCAGGCTTTATGAGTGGAATCTGAGGTTTGATGACTGACGGCCATTTACTTGGTGCCGCGGCTGTGCCGTGTTTAATGCGATGGTATTGCTTAGCCAACTGGAAAATTAATTAAAACTCTGCGTCCATAATTTAGTATATTATTATATTTTTTTAGAATAAACTGTAGGATGTTCCACAGAAAACAATTGTCATTTTAATACGTCTAATATAAACTTGGCTTATAACCTAAGTAGTACTAGGTACCTACCAAGTTTGGTTACCAAATCTTACACGTGACATTTTTTTCACATAGCATTATGAAGCTTTGAAACTTTATTAAACTCTGATTACAAAACAATAGAACATAGGTAGTTCCAGTAGTCTAGTTCTAGTAAGCATCCCGTTTTGGATTCATTTGATTTGTTTTCATTGGACCTACCATTTCTCTTGGCTAGAAGCAAGGCTTGTTAACTACCTAATGATGTATAGTTGTATTAAGACGCTATTATTAGCTTAGCCCAATATTATTGATTTATTAGCTCACTGAAACACTTGACTTATACACTGTATTTTTTCTAGCTTATAATTATTTGTAATTACAGCTTAACTTTTTGACAAAAAATCCACCCATTTTACGGAAGCTCCCTATATTCCCGCATTTAACCCCTTGTCCTTGTCAGCTCATTTATCGAAAATAAATGCTAGATTCCGTCTAATAGTAATTTCAACGAATTATACACACAAATACTAGTAAGTAGTTCCAGTAGTACTTTTCAATATTCTTAAAGGGCGTCTCTACTACGTGAATGAAGCGAGAACCAGCTCGCGTCCAACTCCCATTGTCTTAAATCACACGTGTGGGGGAGACAGTGCGTGGTTCACCGACTGTGTTAAAGTGGCATAAGGCACCTGTGCTATCTCACTCGTAGCCATGTGGTGACTGGAAAATGGTCTAACCTTCCTTAAGACTAGGGAGCTAAAGCTTTACAACCTAATTGATGATTCAATTTAGATTCTGGCTGATTATGTATGCTTGTGCTAGTTACAGCTGTTTCTTGTTGGACATTTCTGTGCTTACGGTTACTGTAGTAAAGTGTAGTATGTATGTCATTGGAGTTACTAGAATGGTAACTGGGGTACCCTGCTAGGGTTTTGTGGGTTTTTAAGCAGGGTTTAGTTTAGTATACGTCTTTTATCAGTTTGTCTATTGTTTTCGTTTAACAAGCATTGGAGGAGTTTAAACTAATATTTGTCTGGGAGATTTTTTATACTTTTTCTACAGAAGCGTGTTTTAACTCTACTGGTATAAGGATAAGGTATACATTTCACTGCACCAGCTGCTATCGCTGTAACGATCTGAGTCGATATTTCAGGCTAACGTGGCTTGTCCCGGTGCGGTTGCATCAGGTACGGTAATGGTCCATGCCGTCGCTGCGCTGTCTTTGTCAACGTTATAGTTTGTCAACACAACACGTTTGTCAACGCTATATATTATATGGAAATAAATAAATAAATAAAAACGTAAAGGACGGCGGATGTGGTAGCACTCCGCAGATTTACAGCCGAAATTAATATTGTATCTCCTATCCAAGATTGAAATCAATCTTGGATTGCTGCCTATCGTTCGATCGATTTCCAATCTGCGTGCCTTCATAAACCAATCCACGGATCGGTTATTGGCACTTTTGACCTTAAAATGGATTGTGATATCAATCCCAGATAGCAAAATTTGGATTGGATTGATTATTAATTAGTGGCCAAGGATAGGGAGATAGATTTTCTACTTAATACTTACATTTAGAGGATGTTGAAGTAAACTACTCAACAGCTAGTAATATTACTTATTATTTAATAGTAGTTTGGTGAACAGTAGACCTCGCGATTGCTTTCAAATTGCCTCAACTTCACCTATTATCGCGATGTAGGAATCGGTGAAAAATAGCGGGGAGGGCAATAAACTTCCCCCCATTTTGCCCTTTTCCTCCTAGTTTTAACAACTTTTTTTCACAATAACTTATTCAAAATTTTATGCTTAAGATTTCCCATCAAATATTTTAACTCTAGGCCAATAATTAACGCTACAGCAAACTTTCCCCCGTTTTGCCCCCATTTTCACCCTAAATGAAAATCGTATTAGACAAAAAAAATTACAAACATCAAAGAACCTGTACACCAAATCTCGTAAAAATCGGTTGAGAAATATGACCTGTAGTACAAGTAGTAGTATCCGGTGTAGTATCCGGACAAAAGCAAAATAGGCCACTCTTGAAATGGAGACCTTTGCTCACTTCGTTCGCTCAGTCAATGCGGTATCTCTCTACTATGGGAGGACTTATCGCTTGTCGGCCTTAATACGTACCTACTACCTCAGTATAATTCAAATTAATTTAACACAAAACATTGCTTTATCAAATACTAAGTAAATGTATAGTCAGCTTTTCGTTTATATTACTTACCTAGGCACTTAGATCATTAATTTGTATTCTGAAACGAATATTATAATAACTACGTACAGCAAACACTTAGAAACAATGATTAAGTATACCGAAAACCCACTCTCGCGACACGTGTCCAATCATTAATAAATAGTCAAACAGTTAAACACACATTCCCTCTCTCACGAAACAATAAAACAGCCCTTAAATCAGCACTTACCACCCACCGCTCACCACCACCCTTCGCGCAATAAATCTACGGGATCCCAATAAACAACTCGGTGCGCCATCTGTCGGCGACGGACGCTCATTACTCTCGACGATAAATCACAACTGTCAACATAGATGGCGCTAAAAGTAAAGTAATATATCTTGTTGAAAGTTTTTGGAAAAGTTGGCGTCGCCGACGATGGTGTTTACGAGGGTATCGGAGAAAGCAGGTGTTCCGTTCGAAAGCGTGACATTTTAGTCATAAAATTGTTTATTGGAAAAGTTGAAATACCATAACAATTTATACCTATCTAGGTACACAACTTTTAGAAAAATCTGAATGTCTCCTATTATGTATTGTATTACTTTTCTCAAATAATACAACCGCAATCACGATGAGTTAGCTGTGACCTTCCTTCCGCACTATGCCGCATCTCTCTTTATTTTGTGTGAGAAACACAAACAGGAGCGCGAAATAAAATTTTTGTAGGTGAATAATTATTATTTATTCAGCGTATCTTTTCAATCATAACATATAATTGTAATAAGCGCCCTCTGTAGATATTTTATCGGATTTTTAAGCTACAAAACTTCCGAGGCTGTATATATGGATAGTTCTACACACGGCCGCTAGAGGGCGTTACTATGCACCAAGCTTCTACCATTTCTTACGGATAGTGCCGGCCGGCAAACTACTTCAAATACTCACTAGATGTCGCTACCTTACCCAAATACCTCCAAAGACAGTTTTAAAAGTTTTATGAATCCATTATTATTTTACATTCGTAATAAAAGCCGCCGCAGGGAGGTGTGAAAATGATTTTTGTTCTTCTAGCTATACTTAGAATACCAGCGTGGGAACGGCCAGGTAGCGAGGGATTACAAAGATACAAAGCTATAAAAGTTACTACTTGTACGGTCATTGTGGTGTGATGCGGCGCTTGCATCACGCGGCAGGCGGGCCTGAGCTGAGATTAGATAAAGAAAGGCGTGGAAACAATGAAAAGCTTACGAATTAAACTTCACTACGCAGAGAAAATTTGGCTATACCTATAATAAATGATTGCATCGGTAGTACTGGTACTTAGCAATCTCTTTGATTCTAATATAAATAATCAAAATTAATTTTTATTTCTCTGTGCTTTGTTACTACGTGAAGCCGAGTCGCCGCCTACAAAAATAGGTCAAATTTAATGGGAATAGCTCGGCCGTTCGGACGACATTCCTTCGGCCGAGGTGACTCCCAACTCATTTAAGAATAACGCGTCACGGTCATACAACCCTACATAGACGATCCTTAGCTAGGATTCCTTACACTAGAAAAAGGAAAACTACAAAAATAATGGACCTACAAGCGCTCAGCCATACAATTCTTATCAGTTTCAAATAAAATTCCTGTAATGTTTTTCTATACAATTATTTACCCTGCTTGAGACTTAGGTGGGTTACTTTTGAAAGGCATCGGTGATTTCATCGTCATTCCATATTATTACTGTAAAAACGATGGTATTTTGGATTCTCCTAATCCTTCTACGCGTCTACCGGTATCAACATATTTTACCGCTTTTACCACACAAGACACAATATGGTTGTGTCCAATTCTACGTAGTAATTAAAAAATTAAATTAAATATCGGCCATTTTGGTGACATCAAATCTCTGATGACAGTCAAAACTTTACGCCGCGAAAGCCGATAGTATTCTTCAGTTTCTCCACCCGCGCTCTCCTGCACCCTACAACAAATTGAAACAGTAAATCGTATTGCTCACGTTAAAGCCACCCATTTACTCCAAACGTTCATTGACAACCCAAACAATGGTTCATTCCTCCGACTCCTTTGTTGTTTCCTCAATGGACAGACGGACAGGACAGGTTATATTTATTTGTATCGGGTTATAAAGGATCTTTACGACTTCACGGATGTCTGTGAGCGTGAGAAATCACGCCGCTGTTTACGGGTGATTGCTTCAAATACTGTCATGTCGGTCTGTCTAGACAATTTTTTAGTAGCTAGAAAAATATATTGTCTGACACTAAAATCTTAGCAACGTACTCAGCTTTATTCTTTTAATTAATTTAATTATAGGTAAAAGTTAACCTAAATAAACCCTTCTATCACTTCCAAAAAGCAGTTGATATATCGTAAATACTCGTATACCTATAAGACAAGTTATGTAACTCTAACATTATTTACACAGGAGGAATAGTTATATTATGAATGGCATTCCAAACAAACTCAGTAGGTACCACCCAGCTTGCGTTGTAACTCAACAGAATCCGGAGTTATGACATCACCATTCTAAATTGTGTAGTAAAGCTAAAAAGTGACTATTTCAGCATGAATGGACGTGCTGAAACGCATATCAATGCAGCGTCATGTGTGCTAAATATAGCGCGGCCGCCCCATTCATAAGTATCATCCTGGCCAACCTTGGCCGAGCCGAAGATGACGCTCCAACCAATGTTGAACGAAATAGTGGCCGAGATTAAAACGTGACGAAACGTGCTCTCATATCATATGGCCAATGTGACCAATGTCGGGCAAGTTTGTGGCAATTGTTATGATTATTGTTTTAAGAAGATGTTTATTTCTAGGTCTACTATATTATATGGACGCGTCATTTATCTTTAATTTAAATTCTAGAAAGCTGGGTAATTTTAACCTATCCTATTCTATACAGGCGAAAGTTTGGTAGTGGGTTTGTATGTTTGTTATTTCAGCGTTAGCCTAACACATTAATAACGCTGAATTAAAACAGGCGTCTTTTTATTCCGAAAACAGTAGTATGTCGCGAGGCGCAGTTAGTCCGGTAAGTATATATCTATATATATATATACCGGATATATATATATATATAGTCAGGGATATATATCATAGGAACATTAGGCCCCGCCATATGGAGTCGTCCCAGTCTCAATAAAAAACAATGACTCTTTAGAAAGCCTCCCCAAAAGTCACAAAAAAGGGGGCTCGTGTCCTCGGACGTTTAAAAAAAAAATCTTATTCAAATCGCGAGGGAGGCTTTTTGCCCTCCCGCGTCGCACCTGCCCTCTACAGACGGACCGAGCGAGGGACGAATAACGTTTTTTCAGTTACTTCTTATATAATTTACGTAAAGTACCTACAAACAAAGCTCGTTTCTGTACCCAGGTACATTCCTAAACCATTATTTCTCCCTAACTACAATACACAATGATAAAGTCATGCTTTTGTAATTTCAGGACCTAAATTATATATCTGTGTATACTTATGTAGTACATCTTAGGTCTGAAGAAGTTTATTTTACAAAAATAAGTGAGGCGAAGCAAAATTATACAAAGTTAAACAGCCTAAACATACTTTTTCTCTGTAAATTAAGTAAAAAGCAACCAAAAAAATATGGATAAAGCTTTATGTCAAGCTATTTCCAAAATAATCCCATCAAAGTGATGCCGCCGCTCGTCCCGAATTAGGGCCCATTTATGCATGCGGAGCGGCATTACTGCCCAGTTTCGACACAGTATTTTTAGGCGAATTAAACGCAGAGTGAAAGCAATAATATAACATTAATAATCGCCCAAGTGGGAGTCGGACTCCGTCTTATGGTTCCGTCCGTAGAACTAGAAAAACTGCAAAAAAATAAGTCTATTCTAAGGGCTTAAATATTTTTTAGAATTCGATGCTATAGTGGCAACAGAAATATCTACGTAATCTGTGAAATTTTCAACTGTCTAGCTATCACGGTTCAAGAGATACAGCCTGGTGACAGGCGGACAGACAGACAGACAGACGAACAACGGAGTCTTAAATAATAGGGTCCCGTTTTACTCTTTGGGTACGGAACCCTAAAAAGCGATATACTCATACGCTGTATTTTTATCTCAATCGTTTTCAATTTATTTATTGCCATTCTAAGTCCAAGTGTGGCTTGATGTACCTACTATTAGTACACGACTTGCGACAGATGACTTTCTACCTACCTCTCTCCACTTTACACACTGCGTAATCTACAATACGAGTATATGGCCGGCGCAGGGCTGCGGAATCAATTGGGAACTTAATTTTCATTACTAAAAGTGATAGACTATTTTCAGAAGGTTACTTTTATGCAACGAAATAAAAGTACGTATGAACCTAATGCGCTGTTTCTAAAGATATTACACTTAAAGAGTTATTTTTTACTTCGATATGCTATTTAATATGGTGCATTAGCTAGCTAAATAATCTGTCATGGTCCCTAACATTGGTATCTTTCTCGTATACTTATTACATGGTGGTAATATCAGTTTCTTTATTATATATTTTTCTTTTGAAAATTACATATTAATTCTTACCGCCAAAGTAGATAAGTAGATCGGAAAACTCTTTATTGAAACACCTCAGAACAAAGAAAATTTGAAGCTAGAACAGAGCTAAAGGAAACAGAAGGTACACCCCTAGCACAACCTGAAGCGCTCGCGTCTATTTAACCTCAGAACGAGCGCCCGCGCCGCTGTTTTTGCGCCGCGTTTTTATTTATACCGCGTCTACTAATATTATGCTTATGTTACCATTTTTTCCTAACACTTTATCTCCCTTCAGTGTTTGATGACTAAAAAAAACTTTTTTCTATCTCAGCATATGGTGCGGCGCGTGCTATAGCACATTGCGTTGGATTTTTTTCGCATCCGATTCGAAATTCAAATGTGGAAGCGCATGTGCGCGGGCGCAGATATGGTAGTTTTTGTTTTTTTTTTCTGTACCATAAAAGCGGCTCGCTGGCAGTCTGCCTGCCTGCCTTGAATTAAAAGGTAATAATCAAATGAAATAGTATTTTATTGATGTGCCTTTTTTATTTATATAAATCAATACACAATTGTTAATGTTAGATAGGTAACGTTGTTATTCATAAAACATGTTATTTGTTTTTTCAAAGACTGTACTGGCAGCTATTCTTATCTACTGGTTTGCTACAAAATATTTCATGTGCGCCGCAAATTTTCTAAAGAGTCTCAAAAACATGCTGATTTCATTTTCACAAATCGCCTGCCCGCATGCAGCAGTAGGGTAGCACTCACATTTAATCTTATTTTAATTTTATAGTTCAGGCAAAGTTTTTGTCCAACTTTTTATTTCTACCGTATGTCGCTACGCTCGGTGGTCTCGAGGCATATCTTGTGGCAACCCCAACAGGGTGCCGATTATATTAGGCACTTTCTTGAAGGGGTTTTTAATTTGTGGCTTAGCAGGATTAGCACTTTCTAATTTGATGGTGTTTATTATATTTATAACCCGTTGAAGGGGAGACGTAAATTATGTGTGTTTTTGTAGCCACCAAGGAGTAGAACTCATTTCGATATATCAACGCGGTTGCGGTGGCAGTATCGGCGATTTACGACGTATAACATGAATACAAGTATAATAATATCTTCTGAACCCGCCAAATATCGAAATAAATCAAACAAACGTGAGCATCTTTAAATTAACATTTATATTAAAATCTCTGAAATTTTTATCAACATCCATGGAACCGCTTTGGCGCCTATTCCAGACTTTCAGACAGACAGATAGACAGATAATAATACCTAAAACATTTTATAATTTACTGTGTGATTATCTACAGACAAACACCTCAATTTTATTATTGGCATTGATCTAAATTAGCCGCCAATCACCACTGTCGTAGCGTTTGAGGAGTGCTACGAATTGAATCTTTAAACATTTGTTTTAAAAAATGTACTTAATAGATAGGAAGTTGTTAATAAATTAATAATTCTAATGTTAATTTATTCCCCTCGTGAGTAGAGCGGGTCTTCAAAAAGGTTTTTTTCCAACACATTAGTAAGTACGAGTACGATACCTATAACAAACCATAATCGATTCAGTGACCGGCCTACACGCCTCCCCCTGCCGCCAGAGGGCGACACTTATTCGTTCATAATCAATTTAACGCATAAATAATGTATTTGTTTAGTGCCATGGCACCTGTCGCCTTTCCAGGTTATTATTAAACACTTATGATAAGCCTTCGGATGTAGTATTATTTATACATGCAGGATTTTATGATAGCTTTTAATAATTAATTTCAACCAAGCTGTGCCGCGCGGTTTCACCCGCGTTGTTTACTGTCCATCAGGAACCGTTAATTGCGCGTGCTACCACAACTAGTTCTTAAATAGAATTAGCCTCCTTGTAACATCAGCTACCTGCCAGTGAAAGTTTCGTCAAAATCGGTCCAGTCGTTTCGGAGATTAGTAGGAACAAACATACTGATAGATAAATTATTATTCCTCAGTGTGTAGAAGATAATAATACAGAGCCCTTATTTGGAACACCGTTCTGAACCACAGCAATTAAAATTCAATAAATATAGGTGTATCTATTAAACGTGGTTATTTGAAAATAATGAAAGCAATGTTAATAGTCCTTGAAAATAAAATATAAGAAACCAGTAGCTTTGGCTTCTAAAATGACATTAAAACTATTGATTACAAGATGTCTACTAAAGATAAAATTATGTATCCACACTTAATTGTCTATAAATTATAATCAAACAACATATTCAGGCAATAAAATCGATTCGGAATCGAATGAAGACGTCAATCGATGATCGAATTGGTGCCAAAAATGGGCGCGCCCACCCCGCGGGGACGCCGACCTCAAATCAATGACATAATAGCTAATTGGCATTTTACTGCACGTTAGTACAACACATGGTATGATCAACATTTTAGAATATCTAGATATCTGTAGCAATCAAATACCAAAAGTAAAACTAAGTATATGTATAAGTAAGTATAGTAAAGTATACCTATAATAAGATTAACCTATCTCTAAATGGTTGAATGATTTAAAAACGAAAGTAATTACATAGTTGTACATAGATACTCGTAGCTGTATATACCTATTCAAATTAAAGGAAGTAAGTTAATCAATTATTTAGAGGTCATTCTGTTCAGTTTAACTCTGGTACTGTGAATATCTCGAGTCACACAAACAATCAATTTCCAAGCCAATGAAAAAACATGGCGTCTTTTTTGAAACTTATCTGTTTATTTCGTCATTATCATATTAGCAGCATTATAGAATTAACTAAGTACTTGGGGCGTTTCGCACCACGGTGCGATTCACACCTTCTGTTCAGTGTAAATAATTGGAATATCGATCGGCATAACATAATGTGAGCTTGTACTACATAGGAATGGTGTGTGGCGAACGCCGATCTGGCGACTGTGGTGCATAGTATATATATACAGCAGCATATCACGGCTGTTTTACTTCCTACCTATATATATAGTGTTACGCCGACTTCCTCCTCGTTATAATGTACACTAATTTTGTAAAGAGAACTCACACCTCATCAGTCTCACCAACTCACCACTCCGACGGCCGACATTACATAACTAACCCTGAAACAACTACGATTATTATTTATTCTCCATTCGACATTATCTATTCTCCCTATCTCTATACTGCCGGGTTCATCGACCCACATAATATTAATATATGTTATAGAGTCCTATATACACGTACTATTTATATAAAGTGTCTTATTGTGTAAGACATAACGTATCATTTTGGCAGCCGCCGCGCTTGACTACAACACTGGATGACTATTTTTTATCTAGCCCTTGTAAATAACGCTGAAACGATGTGAGGGATGGGACCAAGAAGGAGTGTTCTTGATTCTTATCGATAGTTTGGAATCAATGAGCACGAGACACTAAAGCGTAGTTAGTAAGACAATTGGTCAACGAAGTTAAGCGTAAAATAATCAAATGGCTCCTAACAATTTCATATGTCAGCACAGAAAAGCTCTTGCAAAATGTGATATAATTTTTAATAACATTAAAAATTATATCTATTATTATTATTCTATTATTATTTTTTGTTTGTATAATGTATCTACCATCTAATAATACAATCTACTCTCACTGTATGAGTATATTTATGACTATTCTACGCTATAATGTTTATAACCCGTGTACTTAATGTAGTTTCTGTCCTATTTTTTATTTTATTTCGGTTTAAACAATAAATAACAATAATTCTTAGTTTTTAGGGAAGTTTATAGTACTGTCTTTTAAGAAACAGCTGCTATCTATAACTTCATTGAGGCAATTTATATACTTACCATACCTATTTGAAGTTATGATGTCTGTAATGTTTGGACTGCTTCCCTTTATATTACGTCTGCATTGTGTAGTACTACGTTGTTCCGTTATGATGATCGACAAGTCCCATCCCTAGGTCAACATAGACTGCATCACCGTCGGGTTCGCTTGGAGCCTGCCCAAGTGTCCAAGGCCTTGAACCGCGCCACAGCCTCAGGCAGCCTTGGCACCGCCGCGACATTACTTACCCGGCGGCAAGACCGTGCTGCTCGAGTGTCGCGGAGACATGGATAATAAGCCTTTTATTGTACGCGCATATCCAATTCTCAACGAGGACTGGTACTAAGTAACAGCTGATTAATTCAATTGGGCAAAATTGTAAGCATCTATGTACGTATACTTATACATATAAACAGTGACTGACAAAAAGTCTGTTACATGGAAACCGGCTAGATGACTTACAATAAACTACAGAACTAGCGGTGTGATTGTTTTAGAATCATATAAAAATTACTGATTCAATTAGCTGAAGATTTCTGTAATGATAAATCTGACGAGTATAAAAGTGGCAAAACAAAAACGTTTATAGGCGCACCAGTAGAGCTTCGATAGGAAACTATCTTATAAAATCGATAGAAACAAATAATATCGTGGACGAAGTCGCGGGTAACGGCTAGTTCCATTATTGCACATAATACTAAAATTAAGTGTGAAATGCGTCTAATAATACGCGGGCCGCTAAACAGGGCGTGCCGATTATTTTCGGCCCCGATGTCTCTGGCTGGCTGTCTAGACGTGACAACCCTGATGCATGCTTCGACACTTCGGATTTACGGCGCTCCGGACAATAATGCGATTTTAATATCTTTATTTTCGGAATTTATTCTTAGGTATTTTGGCATCGGCGAGCGAAGCTCTGGGGGTTTCTTTATGTTTTCGTTTCAATTTGGTTTGCCTTTCACAAAGCTTTAAATGAAAGCTGCTTGTATACAGTAACCACTTTAGTATTGCCGTAGAATGGTAAGTATCTGTGAAAGTAATTATTTACTCTACCTATTATCAAGGTCGAGTAGGTGGTATTTCTTTGTTGGAATGCGGAAACTATTGTGAGTGTAAGTTCAGATTGAAATTGATATAAGTATAAAAATATCTAGTTAAGCAGGTAGACTCGAAAAAGTTCTGAAAACCGAGTCTGCATATGAGTAAGTACCTACTATTTTCATAATTTCAGATCGCCAGTTTTATCCAATTTAGCAAAGCTTAGCAGTCAAGATATTTCTTCTTATTTATTTTTTCCTTCTTTAATAGCGTATCCACCTAATATTTAACTTTGAAAAATAACAGTCTCTGTACTACTCTACATTAACTTAATCATTTCCACATTAAAATCTAATTACAAACATCATACAATAAGTAGATCTAATCACCCCTTTTCAATTATGAACCCCACAAAAAGTGTCATTAAAATTAATTACCCTTGAAACTTCGCAAAAAATAAACAATTTCACATTTAACCCTTCAACCTGGCAACATCAAACGACATTTTGATTAAACAACTCATACATTATGGAGCGATAATAATCGTTTCACACGATTGTGGAGCAATTAATAAAGTGGTGGACAATTTATTTAGATTTCAATTGGACATGACAGGAAATGCATGTTTTTCTATCTAGGCTTTATATCATAAGACTGGGGCTTACAAGTTAAAATAAAATGTAGATATCTGGATTAATAAATTATAGTCTGATTGCGATAAAACTACTAAATAATTAAGGTCATTGGAACGCTTTAAACTTGTTACATGAACGAACAGTGTAACATTTTATACAGCCTATTTTATGAGTTTTTCAGACACGATTTCAAGTTTATCCTCTCACGAATCTATTCAATTACGTACCTACTTACATGAAGAAAATATTCTAATTAAACTACTAATACAAAAACATTAATAAATAAACGACAAAACTACAAAAATGTTAAATTTCTGTTAAAATACTTGTATTTTTAAACTTAACCTTTTTTGAGGTGATACTACTATGCGGCGGGTTAGCAATGCAGCTCACAAAAGCGGAATTTCGCCGTGAGACGCTTAAAAATTAATCTCGTACATTCTCAGTATAAGCAAGTATTTCTGTGTAGAGTCTGGCCAACGAAAGTAGACACCGAAAAACCCCGGCAAATTCAAAAAATATTAGTATGGCAACCCATAATTGCCACCATCTCGAAAATATTGGGGAATTTGTGTATTAGTGATGCCCAACCCTGATGCCGGTTCTCCCAAATTTTTGAAAACAACATTTTAATTTAGCCAATGCTTTTGTTTATTTTTACGATTCAGAATTAATAATAATCAATAAAGTACTATAAGATTGTTTAGTTTGTATTATTTATTCCATTAGTGGTCGTTTTAAGTTGTTATTTATACATTTTAGGTACATAAAAAACCATGCAATGCTAAACAACAATGAACTTAAAACTAAGTCGATAAAAGTAAAATAACACACTAAGAAGTGGGTTACAATAATTCGACATCAATAATTATTGCATCCTAAATTTACCCTGTCACGGAGCATAATGTTCAGTGGTGGAAACACTATAATGGCCATGTAAAAAGTTTCGAAAAAATTCGAGTGTCTACTTTCGTTGGCCAGACTCTAGATGAGACGTTTAGCCTATGGTTTAGCTAAGCGCCGCGGCACGCCGGCAAACCTGCAAATAAAACCATAAACACTGGCCACAGATGCGCTAGCAGTTGCCACGTAGCGCCCCCCTATAGACCGTTGCACAGTGGGCTTACAATCTATCACAACTGGGCACAAACGGAACCTTGCAACGGTGGTGGAATTTACGTTGTTTTTTCAACGAGTGTCTCTGAATCACATTATACACTTGTACATTGTGCTTGCCGCCGCACTGGCTAGTCTGGCTTTGGAGCGACTCTGAGGTATATTTGGAAAAAGTCTCAGTCGCCAAAAATTCCTGTCGTTTTTGACAGAATCACGGACCGATGTTTAGTTGTTGCTTATAGTAGGACAGACCTCTGGTGTCACAACCGAGACCATCATACCACACATAAATGATGAAAATAAATAAGATGGCGCAGACAATGCGGACACGCTAACAAAGTGATTCCAATTAGTATACCATGCTCCTCTAATAGGAACAATACAAGGTGGATTTAAACGAGCCTTCTGAAAATCACTAGCTCTCGGGCTGCCCCAAACAATTCCGCACATTTCCCTGAACCGTGTCTATTCCTTTAATAGCGCCACAGAATAGCCAGCAGTGCACGGAAGATCAAAGCGCGCAGACGGGATGCGCAGACGCAGCGCAGCCACAGAACAAACAGTAATACAAGTACGCAGTCTCGATGCCCCCCTCCTTGTCGTGCCCCCCTTGCTCGCCCCGCGTGGCGCCCCGGTGTTATTTTCGTGCTTTGCTAATGTGTGATTATTAGAAACGTGAATGATCGTAATTATAAATGGTATTTAATATGTAGAGTATGAGGGTTATTTATGTAGAGTATGAAGTTCAGTTTGAAATTCACTATAACACTGGGGATGTTTTACATTTATAGGTTCTCTAGACGCCCGACTACGGCGAAGCGAAAGGTAGCCTCTAAACATCACTATAAATCAATTTTGTCGATAAATGGTTTTAGTTTTTGCACTTTCTGTTTTTTATTTGCACTTTTTGTTCGTTTTAGTTTTGATTTGCATTTATAATTATAATTATCCTTCTAGATGGCATGCAACTTGTGCTAGTAGTAGCATAGTTGGGTTAGGCGCTGAATTCCTACCCAGCTTTCAAAATTAAACAGCCCATATATTTTCAATCCCGCCACTACGGGTATGTACTGTCCTGGTAGATGTAATTACCTTACCTACTTTTAATACGGTAGGTTAGTAAAAATGATTTTCAAGAAAATTCACAGTAGCTAAATATAAAACCTGTATAGATTAGGTAGGTATAGTGCTCTTTTGTGGAAATGTCAATGAAAATGTTCAAAATTTTATTAATGTATGAGTGATAAAGGCCAACGGCAGCCTTAGGGGCTCACTATAATACGACAGCTATTTTTAGACAGTAACAAAAGAAGGGTTACTTTGCATATTTCTAAAGAAATTGCAAAGGGTATAAATCTGCGTAGGCGTCTTAATTCAGCTATTGTATGAAATCGTTGTGCTAATATAAGAAACCATAACCATTATTATGCCATTAATGTTATTGGGAATGGAGCGGTTTTCACATAAGTAGGTATTTTTGTTGTTACAATGTAGTAATAGCAAAAGGTTATTTTGGACGTCATTGTTAGGCTTCATATTATGTGGACTTAAACTGAATTCAGTTCATTTCAGTGGAGCATCCTACCTGTCATAGGATCTATAGTTTAGGAGATGCTTATATCCCCAAAAATTATAAATCCTAGGATCGCGAACCCGAACCGCGGGAACCTCACGAGTAAGCATCTAACACGTGACGGATAAGGCATACGAATTATCGATAATTATGCTTTACTGTTACTCGCCCACACCATGCCTTGATTATTAAATGTGTGTTAGTTAACGTAAGCTCAAGGAATTATGTCAGATGATCATTAATTCCGTTTGGCCGATTTAGTTTTAGTTAGTTACAGATCTTAACGGTTGAAATACTAAATACTTGAACCTGTCATTATGTAGACCAAAAACATATTCAAGATAATAATAATAATGGTATATGTTCAATTTACATACAATTTCAATTTAAAGTCATAATCACAAATCTTTCATGGGCCTCAAGAAGGCAGGCTGCACCCTTAAAAGTTTACTGACTCTATTGTTACTATTGTCAAAAAACTAAACATACCATAGAATATTTAATAACTTTTGAAAGTTATAAAAGTACTGTAAAACTAAAAATATTCAGTTAGTACAACTAGATTATTTTATAATCTGAAATTAAATAACAGCTAAAAGTTATTTCATGGTATGTAGTCGGCCTATTGTCGGCTTCTCTATAAATATAAAACCTTGCAAAGGTTCTGCACTGTTTATTTTTAATATTACTAAATGTTTCACAGACGCGCTATATTCCGGACAAAAGCTATTACACCTATAATGCGAGAAATGCTACAAACGCTACTTATTTACAATTAATGATTTGAGTTTAACTTTGACTTTGGCTTTACATTCGAATATCTCATTTTTGTTCCACTTTTATTGAACCACGTAATACAATAACTTCAATGTGTATTTCTTCTAAAAATAACAATAACCCTGACCCACAGTGCCCTGTAACATAATAATTTACAAATAAACTACGGGATACTACAATGCAACCGTATTTATTTTCGAAACTAACTGGATCAGATAAACCGCTACACATTGCGATCGGCAAAAAACCGCCGACTGCTGCCGAGGTGACATCGCGACTACTAGCGACATCTGGCGCGCCTTGGCGAAATATGCATATGTCTTTTTGGCCAGATGACTTGACGTTTAGAACCACTATGCAATCACACGTTTACAAAATTCGACCTTATATTATATTTCTCACAGTAGAATATTTTAACCAAGAGATTCAAAAACCCCCCATTTTAAGAATTATGATTTCAACTTTTGGCTTCGTCGTTACGGTTGAATTTTCAGTGCAGGGGGTTTTTGTACAGTTTTTTCGGAAGAAGCATAATAGGCGTGACGACAGTATCAAAGAATGGTCGATTTAATCATTTTAGGCCAATCTACATACACAAATAATTTTAAACACTGGTTAAATTTTATCAAAAATCATCAGATTATTAAGATTTTCAATAAAATAAAACATTAAAATATTGCAATCGGCCATTTTGATCGAAACACCAATCACAGCGCATGACGTCACGCTTAGGTAAACTCCGCTGATACCACTGTATTTTGTTGTTGTGAATACTGTTTTGTTGTTTTTTTTTTATTATTTAACGTGTGATTTATCGACTTTAATCTACAATATAACAATGGAACCAAGCTTTGTAAGGCAAATAGCTCTAATTTGCCTAGGATTGATATATTAATGTTTGGCGATTTCCTCGCAACAAATAAAGAATTTTGCTCGTCTGAGTTCCGAAACTTGAAGACCTATTTGTAAGTCACTTCAAGAATCATCATTCTTCGTTTCTTAGCTATATAGGGTCGCTCAGTTGTGTCGGATGTTCGCGTTTTTCTGTATGATTGGCATACACATTTATGGGGCATACATTCTGGTTTCATACGTACTGGTGATACTGATCCCATCACATGATACTTCATATAAGTTTCCATGTCATTGTGCAACTCAAAGAAGAAAACGAATAAATTTGATAAAGATGATAGCCAAGACCAAAACAAACATAACCTCAATAAATTAGTTATTCCATAGCCTCATTAATTTAACTATTTCAAGTCAAACAAACAATTTAAGACCTATCATTCATTACATGATAACATATTCACATAAAAGTGGGTTTCACAGAACTTTCGCCGTGCGAGCTTTAACCACTTAACTCTTATTATTTTCTTGTTTGGAACATGAACAAACACATTGTTAGGTGTTCTTATTGATGTGTTTTTACACTGCGGTACTGCACACCACATAAAAACTTCGGAATTCATTTTTATCGCACTAATTATTTAAATATTTTGCTAAAATTCTACGTAACGTATAGAAATAATGACATGTTTACCTAAGCGTGACGTCAGAGCCGACGCCATCGCCATGACACCGGCGAGCTGTTTTGGCGCACTTATTTGAAAAAATATTAGATAAATGGTTTTAAACTTGGTAAACTCAAGTTTATTACCGAAATAAAGGTTTTTCCGTAAATAGTAAATATGTATCGCCATTATGGAAGAAGGTTTCAAAATCTTTCGCCACGCCTATTCATATGTTAAGGAGCGTATCAGGTATCGCAGCAGATGCGTATGCGTTTAATTCTGCGCACGCGCCTTGGTGACATCGAATTTCAAGCTTCGTTTAGTTTTACAGTTGTGATGTTTTTGTGTTTTTTTTATTATTTAGATCTCTTTTCTACGAGTAGTAATAGGTCTAAAATTTAGAGAGGTGGTGTAAGGGAACGCAAAACAGGTTTTTGGAAGGTTATTGAAGGGATCTGTAGCGAGCAATTGAAGAAGTCAACAAAAATAATTATAAGACCATCAATACATACAAATTGTTCAAAACTAAACCATAAAACCAAGAAACCAAAACCATTCTTATGCCTGCTACCTCTAAGGGTGGGTTGCGATCATAAAGTCTTCGTTGCGGAATAGATGCTGAATGTCTTTGAGTGTAAAGTGATCAGGATTATCTAGGCGAGTATGCTCTACCTTCTAACTAACGCATCGTCATTTACCATCAGGACTTTATATTTCACACAAAATACTTATTGAAATCATACAAATCAATGAAATCTGCCAATTATGATAAAAAACATTAGAGCCCCGGATTTTTTAATTGAAAGTAAGTATTGTATTTAACCCTTTGCTGAGCCGTTTATGATGTCCGTGACGCGTACGCGACACACCACACTAGCAGAGTTTTCCGAGTCACGCGAGGTTTTGACTGCATTTGCAAGGAACCCTTGAAAGCGATCACGAGCAATATCATTAAATATTCAGCACATAGCGTGTTCCAACTTGATGGCTCTAAAGATTTTATTTGACTAGAGATTTCATCCTGGCGGTCACAGGCACTCGTGTAAAGTTGCGGTCTCCTGAGATGGCACCGTCCTCGCCGAGGCATCAGCGGCGGCACGTGCAGGCACCATCTGCACGGCAGCTGCGTAACTGTACCGCTGCTCCGCACTCCTGGCTATACTGTGCCGCTGCGCCGGCGCCGCCAGGTGGGCTCACTTGAGACGCCGACTGCAAACTTGGAGCTTATTGTTTGGGTTGTTGGCTAATTTTTTCGGCACTGGAACTGACCTCTGTTGTTTGCTTTGTCGATTGTCAAACGGCGACGTCGGCTTGCCGTCGCAGTCTACATTTGTACGCCATTTCAGGTAATGGAATATGCGTTTTGCTTCACCTTATCTTAACCCCAGTCTTGTTGTTATGTTTAAATTCACGCGATGTCCGTCAAATTTTTTAATTTATGTAATTATTCGCACGTATCTCCCATCTTTCTGATCTATATCTGTGTTACGCAACGTGCATCACGCTACGCGGCGCTTCGGGCGAAACTTCTCGTATTTTCTTGGATGTGGTGGATGATTTTAGAGATTTATGTGAATCAGTATTGTAATTTTCGTGTTTTATTAAATAACAGTGCGTGTGCCCTTTTCCTTTTCTTGTGTTCCGCGGACATTTGCTAGGGGAATATCTGTTTGTATACACGTTTTGTTCCAGTTTTGTCTGATGATACAGTGAAGCTGCCTGGAGTACGACGGACGTTTTTATAATCACAGGAATCGATTTATTTAACCGTCACTCAATGAGCCAGCTTTCTTGGGATCCACTAAACGTTTGCAGTAAAAAAATCTTAATAAGGTGCATAAGTCGTAAAATCTATGTTCAAAACAAAACATTAATAAAGTATCTCCATTGCAAAGGTATTGCTGATTAGTAATTTGTTAACTCTTAATGAACTGCAACCAAAGGTATAGCGATTGGTACCTATAAGGAAAAATATGGAATAGGCCCTTAGTATTGAAACAGAAATAAATGAACCATATCTACAAGAAAACTAATCTCCACGACTCATAAACGACGTACAACAATCAGTAGAAAAAACAAAGAATTCAGCCCAATTTCACGAAAACGAAAGATATAACAAGCGAGCTCTCGCGCATTCGCAAATAACACGATTGCAGTAAGTTGGGCGGATTATTTCAACTCGGACTCAGCCGAATTAGCTTTAAATATTTAGGAATTCTTATCGCACGCTATTTCGATGTGGTAAACTGTTGTTTTGATACTGTTTGATGGACGTTCCTTCGGGCAACATTTGTTATTCGTATTATCTCGATGTTTTTAAAATTCATTGGGTTCTGCGATTCTTAGAATTGGACCCGGAACTTCTTGTTCATAGTTTTTGATTCTTTTGATTTTGCTGGCTTTTCTTATAGGTTTTTAAACTAATCTAGTTTTATTGCTAGAAAGTGTTATCGAACGTGTGTAAAAATGCGTGTGCAAATAACATTACAAATATTGTAAAAAAATTGTTTTTTCTGTTCTGTGAGATTTTTCATGATTTTCTGTGTAGCCGAGCAAGATTGCAGTTTTACAATCCAAGAGCAGTCAAATTCATAGTGCAGAGGTGAGCAATGGCCTTAAATTGTTTGGGCCATTGCTCATGTTCATCTCTGGTCTATGAATTCGAACGACTGTGATAACAACTCTCCTTTAGATATTTTCACATTTTTCAAGATGATTACTCCCAGCTCTACCATTATGGTTTTGCATACCTATTTCCCAATTTTCTCCAATAATCCGCAAATTATTATAACAACTTGTAAAAAGAAGATATTTTGCGTGAAGGTAACGATCGCAGGTGTACCAACCGTACCGTACAATTACAGGAGCACGCGCCGCATTCTATTTATGAAATTTGAACTTTGCGTTCGATAACCGTTGATTATGACTTTAGTTTTTTTTTATGTAGCCAGTGCTATTAATTTTTTTTTATTGCTTGTGGTACATGGCCATTGGATGCATTGCAAACAGCTTTGTAATAAGTAGGTTATAGTAGAGACAGCTGTGTGTTCATCTTGTTTCGCTTCTAATTTTGGCATCATAATTTTCAGTGAATGATATATTCTTGATCGTCCAAGTTTGTATTAAAATATTTTCAATAATTTCAAGGCCAAAGTGTATTTCTACAAAAAGGTTAAAAATCGAGCACTATCCTGAACTATCACGTACGCTAGTTCAAAAATAAAAAGTTTAAAACCACTCCTGCGCAGTTTTTTACAAGGAAATTGCTCACCACAATGGATCTACTTAAACTACATTAAAAGGCTGTTGCTCTTAATTTCCAAACCGCATTTAGGGGTCGCGATTAAAATAAATAAATAAAAAGTATATTTTCGAGGAGTCGTTGCCCCCAGCTCCACGACATCTGGTGGGCGCGCGCCGTTTTCAAATTTTATAAAAAGTGATTGCACCCCATAGTAACAACCTTACAAACTTAATCTTGCTACAGAATTGAGTGTGTTCGTTCTACATTGAACTTAATTCCTTGGGAGTAGGTTTTATGAAATTTTCTTATTTGGAATTAAAATGGGGTGGGTTTCGAAGCCTAAAAATTTTGAATTGGGACTTATTCTAATAGACATTAAATAGGTATATAATTAGATGTAGACTGAATGTTTATTCTTTTATTATTATAATCTATTGATAGTGATTTCGAAGTATTTCGAAATGCCTACCATTTTCGTTAAAGTAGGTACACCAGACTGTAAAAGTTTTGCACCTAAGTTTGCAAAGGAAACGTAAGAGCACCATTAAAACAGGATTCGAACCCGTTACTTTAGAATACGTTTCATATCTTTAGCAACGAAGCTATCCGCCGTCATATCCATGTTTTGCTTTACAGGCACCTTTGAATATTAACCCATGGGAACACATGCACGGGTTGTCCCTTACCAGCACAAAATTATAGTAGGTTCTTTAGGAAACAGCTTAAAATTGAGCTCTTTTTGCCATAACATATCCTCCAAATATGAAATTCCGAATTCCCCATACTTAAACTGTTTACCCCCTACCCCCCGCAACGTGGGGTCGAACTGTAACTAGGCCTCGCGGCACGGGCGTGCGTGCCCGCGGAGGCATTTGTCAAACCGGTGTAATCAGGCCTTAGCCGACATGTAGCCAGTACGGAATATATTGGCCAATTTATCAACACGTTTCATTTTGTGCCTAATTTTTACGTACAAATTTAGCATTGATTGATTGATAAAATGTCTTAATTTAAATTTTGAGATATAGGTTTTTAATTACTATACATAATCCCGTAATAAATTCCCGGTTAATGGTATCGCGCTTGATGGCCAACGACTTTGCGGTCTTACATGTGACATACTATGTTAATTCATTCTCACATTGAAAGCCGCTATAAAAAGAGCTTATTAAAATAAGGATCTTACCTTACAACAACTTGAAATATAACACCAACTTCTGTCGATACAACTTCAAGCAAGTGAACATTATGGGTGTTCTTACTAGAAGTTATTATTACTATTGCGAACGAGGTTGATACTGTCTAACTAAGTACATAACCAACACAGTCCTAACTTACTACACCGTTGCGCCATCAAAAAATCTGACTACTTCGCTCATAAATCCACTGAAAGCTGCGCTATAAACTGGCACCACGAGTATATCATTGATCGCAGGTTCTGGCGGCCACCCCCTGTTCACCCCGCGGAGTAACGCCATCGATTTCACATAAAAATTGCTGCACGCGACCGATGGTGCCATTAAAAGCCCGCGAGCTTAATCTTCGGCAGCGACTTTTTCACATATTACTTGCGTGAGGATTGAAAGCGTGATTGTTTATTTTTGGGGTGATTTTGGGGTTGATTAGGGATTGAGGACAGGCTTGACCTTTTTGGGTCAAATTGTAAAGTCCCTTATTAATTAGTGACAAAGTTTGTGCGTTAATGAAGTCGTTTTTCTCTATGTGTTACCAAATCTAAATTTTTTCTTCATCCTTGGCAAAGGCATCGATTCCTTTGTCAGATGTTAAATATCAGCTACAATAGTTGTTTATACAAACACTCGACTCACCCTCCATTAGCTCAAGCCCACGTCTCAGTAGACAAACATTGACCCTCGGTAAAATTTGGCAAACCCACTCGAGACCCCTGAATCAGCAATGACCGCCCCGGAACAATATTATCCACATCTAATTCTGTTTATATTTGTGCCTGCGGAAGTCGAGAGGCGAAAGCTGCCAGGTTTTTCTGCGAGCACACCCCAGGCCACGTGTCTCGAGATTGTGAATCTATTCTAAGAGGGCCCAATGCCGACCCCTGCGGCACACCTGCCCTTAGACGACAACGCGACCCATTACCAACAAGCCAAAACCAGCCTTATCTGTTTCTGTTAAGGCTTTGCGTAACTGAATGGGTCGACGGTAAGCGGAGAGCGCATATTTGGCAGGAAGAGGGAGTACATCGAGTATATTTTAGTTTAGAGCCCCTTATGGTTATGATGGAACAAACGATAGCGGCAAGGTGTGCGAGACGGGACACGCTTCTGGATGTTTTGATAATATTCCCATTATGAACTTTATCCGTATTTACACGAGGATAACGAGGGTGATGGTTTATGTTATCGTAATCAGTTGTTCATTATTATGAGGGCTGTAATTAACTCAACGATCTTCTTGAATCGATGATGTATACGTTATAATGTAATTGTTTTAGAACAGTTTACAACTTTGGGGCGGTGGTTTATACCCTGTTCTTTTTCAGTGAGAAACACCTGTGACCCAACAGTGTGAGAACGTGTAGCCTGATATAGCCTGATAATGATAATTTTCCTCTCGAAACATTGATTTTGTCTTGGCCCGCATAGACAGTGCATGAAAGATTTAGTTTCAATTACCAAATAGCACCGCCGGCGCGGGATCTGTTTGCCCCACAACCGGTACCTCGAACATTGCTGCAACTAGCACAAAAACTGACACCTGAATTATTTCTACACCGACACGTATTTCCCCTCAATAATTGACATCTTGCATTACTATTATTACCGTTAACCATCTGTTGGCACCACCACTAATTCCTAAATCATCGTTAATCTTTACATCCACCAGAATAAGGTTGAAAATTGGAATATCAGTGTCAGTGTTGGCGAATTCGAGTATGTAATCGAATGATACAGTTGCTGTTTCCCTTTCAATCGATTTTGCACCTTTTATATCAAAAACCAATTTTATAGATCCACCATCTGGCGGTAGGTGGTCGACCTTTTGTAAACTTGAGTTCGATTTGTGTCTAATGGTATTTTTTTCTTTTCAGGTAAGTGTTTGCAAGGTCTCGGCGAAATGAGGTGGAGGGTGAGTTTTGGCTACGTGATGCACGTGGCTATGTTTACTGCGGATTATGCGTACAATGCGAGGAAACCGAAATTGAAGCCTCAAAATCTCTTTGCTATCAATAGACAACTGCCGCTTCATCTAAATATATAGCATTAGAATACATTTGAAACCCAAGGAACTTTACATTTCCTTACTTATGACCTCTTTGTACTCGAGTCAGCCGCTAAGCTCTCAGTCATCCCCTCGTCTCTCGTCTGCAATGGCTGCAGTCTCCGGACCGTGACGCGGGGCAGGTGCAGCCGCAATCTCGGGTTAGATGCAATCGACTGTGAACACCAGGGGAGGGTTCGTGAACCTACTACCACTAATGCTACTGGGATTGCAATACAATAGAGCCCGTTGATTGATGCGTTGAACTAACTAAAAGCCAGACGCAAACTCACGATTGCATTTACCCGCATTGGGCATGATCCTCGGCCCTTCACCAATGGCGTTAGCGGATTTCAATCGCTCTGTGCTGTCGGTCCAGGTTGTTATCGATTGAGGCGGTGTGATAAACTCTGACACTAGAAGCTAGCACGGACCTCATACGACATACAATGAGCACGCAATATGTCTGTTCACTTTTATCATCGGCAATCAGCGTCTATGTGGCTATACCCAGTTCCCCTATGGATTTGATCGTGCTGTGTCGTGGCATAGTGACTCTGCCTTCGATCGCAGTCTCAGAATAACATGCCATGATGCGTGCAGTCTCATATCCCGGTTCCGTTTGAAACTTCGGAAGAGTTCGTTGATATGAATAGTAGCTGTTCGTGTTCCTAAAATTCAACTTAAATCCCTTATATCACAAAATAATTTAAATGAACCCGTGGTTAACATTGTAGTTGTATCGATAAGCCGTAGTACCACACGACTGAGCGTTCCATGACTCGCACGAGTTAGCTCTCACTGAAAACCTGAAAAACGGCGCGACGTTTGAACTCACTTCACCGGATGTTGGTTAATTAATTAACGTTGGTTTCTCGTGTCGACAGACATGGCAGCGATAAGCTTATTTAGAGGTTGCGATAGTAAAGTCTGGGTCTAGTAATAAGGTGTATAAATTAGACCATTTGGAGGACAAACGCGAAGGTCGTCAGCCTGGCGGGGCCCTGGGGTGATTACCTGCGACCTAGGTTTAGGCACGCGACCGCCGCGCCCATTTGTAATACTGATTAGGCTGCTTACAGGTAGACGACTTGGCAAATCAGTGGTAACCTGGTTTATATTGTACCTGCTCAAATTAGACTTTATGTTAAAGGAATTCCTCGAAGCTAATGTCTAATTTGATGTTTGTAGAATATATTATTGATACAGGATAGTTTGTATCCTGGGAAATGACGAATGAGATTGCTCTATAAATGTTTGAAATTAAATTTTTAACGCTAAATACTTCACCGATTTTCTGTGGTGATAATAGCGTCGCTACACTATGAAGCGTGACACGGGTAAAGTGATCACCGCAAATGATTCCCAAAGTCTTCCAGCTGTTAAAAGCCTAAAGAACAAGTGACGCACTTAACTTTTGGTAGGTAGCACAGCGGCAGCGTATAATTCGTGGTTCCTCGTGATGTATAAACCCTGAACAGTAATTTAGAGGTCGCCGTTGAAGCGACAACATTATATTAATGCCAATATAATAGCTAATTTATAGCGGTAATACTATGCCTTATCGTGTAAGGTGACTCGGTAGGTACGAAAAAACTTTGGAAAAGATACAATAAAGTACCCACATACCTGCAACGTAATAGAGAAGGTCCAAGGGTCTTTACAAATACGATATAATGGACCTCATTAATTTTAAAGCAAAATTAATGCAATTAAACTACCGTAAAAACAAGAATCGAAGTGTCGGATGAATATCACAATTTATTATTATTGCGGATTATTTTAGGGTGTTATCAGTTACAAATACAAACAGAAGATTCAGAGGTGCAGTCGACGAATCGTTAGCAAAATTATGTTGCGGTCATGGTGATATCAAACCAAGTGTGTGGCGCGTTCAGAGTCCGACTCGCAGCGGACCTGCTATGTTTGTCGATCATTAAATGATTCACACACTAAATGGATCAATCCATTATCTGTACCGATCTGATAAGCGATCGTTATATATTTGTTTTTTATTTATTTTTCCCGAGGATGGCGCATTCCGAGCGATCTTGACATGGAACAAGACAGAAATGTGCACACCTCATAATCTTTGGATATGGTAACTTTCAGCATACTATTAAGCTTTGTATCATTAGTTGATATAAAATAATGTGAATATCGTTGTCAAAATGTATTATTTAAAACAAAAAGAAATGTTATGAAACAACTTTTTAATGCACACAAATACTAATTATCAAAGAATGAAAAAAGTTAACATTCAATGGACGTCCGGCGGCCGTATTGTTAAACACCAATCTTTTCCAGCCAACCATTGGAAAGAGAGGATTGTAAGAACATAATTGGGAACGAAAAGGTTTTAAAAAAGTGTCTTTATAAGAGCTATCACCTCAAAAGGATAGCTACTCGTCCAAATTCACACACACTAACAACGAAAGCAGTAAACTTAACTTTTTATAAGCGCGTATATTACTCAAAATCATTGCAATAAAATCTAAATCTGCGCCTCCACACCGCAACCCCGAGCCCCGTTCCTGGCTCCGTGTGCCAACCTGTTCTGAGAACACAATACATCGGTTCTCGCTTAACACCGACTCGGAAAAAGGACAACAGTCGCGCCTAAATGTGGAGGCGCCACATTTACAGATGTAGACGGGCTGGACGCAACATGTTGGAGAATCTCTTTACTTATTCGGACCATTTATTTTAATACTGATTCACATTCTTAAGCTTGGAATATTTAAACCAAATATAACTGCAATAGCAGACACGTCATCTAATAAAAGTATCAATGAGTTATAGTCAAATATGGGGGAAATTGAATAGGAGACATCCCCGTAGAGTTCTTCGGTGCAACGAGTATCAGCTTCACTATCGGACGTTTTCCATCAACTGGAGTTTTTTTTTCCTGTGCTTGATTCAGCCATGAATCAGCACATGAATGGGAAACATCCTTTTTCATACTATAAACATAATCAAACCTAATTTATCACTTTTAATGCACTTACAATGTAGCTTATCTTCAAATATCATGTTATTGTGTAGAATTGTATATATAGGGTAGCTACTATATAGGGCCGGGTAGATATCGCCTTGGCCGGAAAATACTGGAGGCATGCCAACAGCAGCGCCACCTACCGGGTCCAATAGTTTTCAAACCATCCAGGATCCCGTTGAAATGTATACACAAAATATCATCAAAATCGGTCCAGCCATTCAGCAGGGTTATTCCCTTTCTTCCCACCAGCTGGAGGAGTAAGGTGGCAAATACACGAGCGTCAATACTCTATGCGTCTTACCACAAAAGTTTAGACCAGAGTTAAACAGATGTTTCTAAAATTTTGTTCGACAAAATCGACGTCTATCACCCGCATTTTCTTACTCAATCCTGGCATCCCTAATTATTTTGACTTATGAATTTGTTATCTGGGGGCACGGCAGTGCCCCCGCCAAGTCGAGCAAAACAAAAGGCACGGCCGTACTATCCTTTTCTCGAAGCGATTCGGGCCATTTTCGACCCCCTGTAACTTCGTTATGGATAAAACTAGAAGCCTAAATTTTTAGTGACCAAGAGGGCATCACGTCTACAGGTAATAATCCAAATTACATCAAATTTGAACCAGTAGTTTAAGAATTATTGCAAGTCAAAGTTCCTTAATTTTGCTGCCCACTGACTGACTGACTGACCGATCATCAAAATTCTAAGGTACTTCTAGCCGTCCCACAAGTTTGAAATTTTGAATATAGCTATTGTTTAGCCTATAAACTATGGAAAAATTCTGACATTCCATAATTTTCATCCCGTTTTCTAGATATATAATCTGCATAAATAACTTTGTATTCCCATATAAATCCCATTAAATTGTATGTGATTACAAAGTTACTTTTACAGTTCATAATTAGACTTCATTGAAATTGAATGAAACGGGTAGCAGGGGTTAAAAATTAGAAATAGCTTCGAGAAATTCGACAGTTGAGCGATTTTTAAAAACTTCCACTATAGGTACACCTACGGCAGATAGAGAGATACAAATCGCTATAATATATATCTACCTACACTTTTATAGGTCGAACAAATTCGTTACCTAGGTACATTAAAATAGGTACCTAGGTACCTTATACCTAATACGCATCTGTGGAGACGCAAAGACACTCGTTCATGATAATCTATGAGCATGACCTATGTCGCAAGGGGCCCCGGCCGCGCAGGCGCGGGGCGCGCGTTCATGCGTGTTTCGCAAAAAAACGAAATAAAGAAAGAAAACCTACAAAAAGAAATGAGATCCCATCAAAAACATTACATGTACAAAAATGCACAAGTCTCGCAACACAGTTAATCTGCCGTAAAAAGTTGTGAGATCGAATGTAAACCAAGTCGGTTAATTTCAATAGGTACCTACCTATACCTATCTATGGGAGCAGTTATACCTTTATTTCTTTAGTAAATAGAGTGTCTTGGCGATTGTACACGGCAGCATAATTTACTAGGCAATCTAAATATAGTCTTCCGTATAAGTGTACTTTCAAACAAATACAAGCACAAAGCGCTTAACATAGATTTATGTTGCCGTGTGCAATTGCCAAGTCACTTTATTTACTATAGAAATAAAGATATAACTGCTCCCATAGATAGGTATAGGTAGGTACCTATTGAAATTAACCGACTTGGTTTACATTCGATCTCACAACTTTTTACGGCAGATTAACTGTGTTGCGAGACTTGTGCATTTTTGTACATGTAATGTTTTTGATGGGATTGAGTTAAACAAGTGAGGGTTAGACGTCGATCTGTGGCGAAACAATTTAGACTCATCTGTTCAACTCTGGTTTAATTTCATTGTGGTAAGACCGTATGGTTCCACAAACGGTGTTCTCCGCGCCAGCCTTCGGCGATGACGTCGGCCGGCCGCTTGTGAGGCCGGGCACGCGCGCGGCTACCTGCCGAGTACTGCACATGGACATTTGCATGGGTTTCCGTTAAACCGAGGAAACACCACCGGAGCCGGCGACGCCGATGGATAACGATGGATAAGAACAACTATAATATCTATCTTGATGAATCGTCATAATTCTAAAACAAAGCCAAAAAGAAACCACGCAGACAAGATCCTTCACCTGGTACTGAACTTTGGGGTAAAATGAGACTCAGTCCACTAATAGTATACCCAGGTAACCACATCGCTACCTTTTCTCATTTCCAACCTACAATTCTGAATTTGGCTTTGAACCCTCGACCCAGGGAGTGGCATCTCACCCCACACCAACAACCCTCAAACTAAAGGACAACAAAACAAACAAAACTAGCAACAATCGTCCGTACAAAAGGGAAATAAAGTAGTTATTCAAGCCGTAGTTTCCTTTACGCGCGGTAGTCAAATACACGATCGCGAATTCCTGATATGTGGGAAACCAGAGTATTGTGTCGGAACCACGGAACCAAACGTACATCTCTCATTCTGTCTCGCGTCTGAAGTGTCTAATGTAGTATGTAATGTACATTCAATCGATCCTTCAAATTCCACCACCACAGTATTCACGATCTTGCCTCTGCGTAACATCCACTAGGTAACGCATAAGTTTTTGTGTAACACCTAATTACAGACCTATTCACCACAGAATGGACACTAAATCAATATTGTGTTTCTCTTGCCAGCTTGATGTCTGACTGGCGGGCTGCAGATCTCCCCTATTTCTTTTCACACGTGCCTCTTCGACTACTAATAAGCACCTTGGAAGACGGAAACATCATCACGCTTCCTTCTTTAAGAAAAAGAAGAAGAAATACCGTTCCGCCCACCTTAGTCTTTATCATATCTACGCAGTTCGTATCCAGTACAGTCTAGCCGACACTAACTCGAGCGACATCCTCGGCCCTGATTCATCCTACTACACCGCCACACGCGAGTACGTACGCCGGCACTCGCTAGCAGGAAGTGGGACAAATGGCTGATATCCTACCTGGAGATGACGACGCTCGGCCAACAAACTTGCCTGGATTGTATCTGACTTCTCACTGGAAATGTCCAGGAAACCAGGAACTGCGAGGATCTTGGTTTCGCAATGTAAATAGCAGTGGATCACGTAAATGTATTTCGAATCGATCACGCAACCTCTCGGAGCGAGGGTTCTTTACCAACATACGCTACGCGGGCTAATTAAGAAGACAATTTATTATTAAAACTAAGAGGTCTCTAATAAGTATGTTTTAACTACTAGATTCTTGATGGTAGTCTTATCAATTTAATATTGCACAACTGCTCTTTGCTCGTCACCTTGATAATATACAACACGGCCATTGCAGAAAAAAAACTGATTCAATTATGTATTTTTCTTTTTTCTTATCAAACTAAACTAAATAAAAAAGGCATTGGAACAACATTTTCAAACCTGAGCTCATATCAATCATAAAAATAACAATGTAATATCTAACAAGCCCCATCAACACACACAGTGGTTCCACACTCGATTGTCGCGGACAAAAAACTAAAAATAAAATAAGGATAATTTCTTAAGGCACTTATAACGCGCAGTCACACAAAACCTGTTAAATGGCGCCGAAAAAATAACATAATGTATTCAAGACCAACCCTTTGGCCGACCGAGCGTCATAATCTTTGCTTTATCTGAAAGCATCTTTGGTAAGCTTCCGCCAAAGTAATTTCAACTTTAAAGCTTCCTCGTATTCCTACAAATGGTTCCATCACACCGATGATTCGCTTCTGTCTTACTAAATCGATTTACATGAAGTTTGCATAATAATAATTATGTATTGCCATCAGATTTCGAGCGCTAATGTAATAGCATATTGATGTGAACAACACAAGTTAAATTGTCTAAAGAGATTAAATATTGTCAGGTGTAAATAAAGGCCAAATTACTTTCAACTCGTAATAATTTTTAATCAAAATTGGTACGTAAGTGCTGATTGAACCAACAGTGTTCACACCTGATCAAAATAAATTTAACGATAATATTGGGTATTCGAGACAAGTCTGCAATATCTTAATTTTTAATCTTTGGAGATGCTCAGTAATTAAATCATCGTAAAAATTATGACATAATCAAATTGTGTTATGAACTTACAACTTTTATAGCACATTTTTTTTCGTTTTGTTCACATAATGTCCGTGGATTGAAATAAACGCCAGAGGTTGTTTACGAGTATATGAACAGTACAGAATATGAACAGTTTGTTTGTTTATAAGTCGTAGATACGACCTTATAAATCACCGAATTATTTGTATTGTATTGAATGATGGTAATTTTGTTGCGTTTGATTATATTTATATAACTTTAATATTTTATCCAGACGAGAATGACCGCGTACAAACGTTAGTAAGTATCAAACAACCGATCGAAACCTTTATTCAGGACAGACCCGCAATTCAACCGGATAAATGGGATCAAAAATGTCAACCTGCTCCATTAGTTTTTCGGATTATGTAAATAAATTCAATATTTCCATCGCGATGACGCAGCGCTTGGACCATTGTATATAATACGGGTACATTTAGGAATGTCTACATCTACTTAATCTGTATCGGATCACACACATTTGAGCCTTTACAAATTTGTTGGTAATTTGTACTTAGGTATAATTATGTAACTAGCTCGTTGTCCTATCAATCCGTTCCATACAATGTGTATGAGAAAATGAATTAACTATCTTAAAAATGATGTAACTAACACGACTTTGTAATATATGTATTAGAAAGTTTAAAGTTAATATTGTATTTTAATGAGACTTAAATGCTTGACTGACAGTCTTAGAATTGTATATTTGAAATACAAATAAACAGTAGAATCGAGTATGCCTGATTAGCTATAGAATACTCATTTATTATCAGACTACAACAGCTACTTTCTAAACATTAACAAATATTTATCTATAGCAGATAGGAATCCCTCGTAAATGACTTTATTTCCGATCGCGCCACTGCGGGCCATACTTGACAAACATCCGATAAGATTCCGGCGCACGCGCTGCAAGGTGCACACTGGATTAACGTCGTTCGTGATTACAATGACAAATATTGGCTTCACGTATAAAATACAACCGTTTTTTGTTAGCTGATAGCGCGGAGGCAGGTGAATACCTGTTGGAGATGACGTACCAAGTTTTTGTTTTAATTAGTATTATCAATGTGTCAAACTGTTATAAAATATAATGTAAGGTTTAGTGATTCAAGATGTGTTTGCACCATACAACGACCGAATGGATTTGATAAAGTTGATCTCAAATGTTGACAGTTAAATAAAGTGTACTTACGTTATTGTTAAAGCAACCTGCTCACCGGTCAGACTATAATTACTCGGACACACAAGCCCGTAAAAGAGAAACCGCAATTTGTAGAAATCAATTGAAAAAGTTCTAAAATCTTTTTATTACAAATGTTTTCTTCCCACGTCCATTCGCAACAATATACAATTTCACCTAAACAAATAGAACGGACATGGCGTTGCGCCGCCGTGCCAAATATTTAACGGTAGATGAATTAGTAGGCTCGAGGTCCCGCAGACCCCCGGGGGGCTGGACAAAAACCTATTGTGTTTATGGCTTATTATTGAATTTACACCTCCAGTGTGGCACGACAGAAGAATAGCGCGGTGCGTGGCCGAATTTGCCAAAAAAAAATGGGAAGATAATCGGAACTGGCGCGGGCGCTCGCATTTTAGTACCGCCTTCCGGTGCTGAGACGTTGATGACGGTGACGGTTAGGTTGTCTCCGATTGTGAGCATCTCTTCTAACTTCTGTGTCCTAATCCTATAAGTCATCTCTACTAAGAGCACTGACAGCCAACGCAACGAATTTATATCTATCCCGTGTCATCCTTCCAAAACGGAAGGTCCACTATTTTATTCAGAACATTTTTCGTGGTTCAAACAAACAGGATTAAAAACATCGGTGTAATTTTGTAAATATCTAAAAGAACAACTTTTAAAATGCTATGCAGGTAGTCGGAATGTAGTCAAACTGTCACCACCGATCAGTAGCCAAACCGAGATGTCTTCAAATTTGTGAGGCACAATGCTAACGCTAAGGAGCTATTACCAAAAAGCTCCAGTTTATCTCTTTGTTCATTTGTATGAATAACGGGCCGTATTTTCAAGCAAGCGGCCAGGCCACAAAGGCGGCTCCTCAAATGTGAATCTCGTTCAGCGCATCGCCTCAACTTGACATAATTACACATAATGTCGCTCGAGCCCATTGAGATGTATCGTCACAATTTTCTGGCTATTTCACGATAACGACCGCGCCTAAGCCCCTGGCTGCCACACACCCGTGATGGATGCGCTGCGGCGTCACAAAGAGCCATTGACAGCCACCCGGGCCCAATTATAAATCCGAAATGTATGGAACAGTTTGTCCACCCGCGTTGTCGATCGGACCACTGTGCTAGCAAAAAATGTACTGAAGTCTCGCTTGGATCATTGAATGTTATAAAAAAAAGTTGAAAGCATAAGATTTATTGTATTTAGATTAATAGACATTTAACAAAAAGTTAATACATAGACGGTATAGACAAGCATTTAAATTCCAAAAGCACGATATGAAACTTTTGAGGTTACGGATTTAACCGAGCTGTTCTGGACTATCAAATACTTCAGGTGTCAGCCAACATATCATCAGCCCTCATTTGACTAACCAGCTCAGCTTGGCACGGCAGTATCAGCCCGCGGCAGGCTGGGGTAGGATCTAGACTAACTGAGCACCGTGAGACTGGGCGCGACCTCCTGCACCTTCGAGCCCCCCGGGCGGCACGTCTGCTCGTGCAGCATGCGGCAGTAGGCGCGCGTGAACACTAGCCCGCAGTGCTGGCAGGCGAACAGGCCGGAGCGATGCCGCTTCGAGTCCAACACGTGGCGGCACACGCAGCAGTTGCTGGAGGACAAACGTTGGTACGTCTCTAAAACACAGCTCTTAAAATGATGATTTAAAAAATTACAGTTTAAAAAGAAATATGACATCAAAGAACTTACTTCGGATTAGTGAAGTTATGATTTTTAATGTGATCGCTGAGCTGCGAGGGTCGGCTGAAGGCTAGGCCGCACATGTTGCACACGTAGCGAGGGATTGCGCTGGCCTCTTGAGTGACATTCAAGCGCGTCAGGTACGAGGCGCAGTCTATGGTTGGCACGTACGACAGGATCTGCCGGACCGACTCTGCCGACACGCGGAACAAGGCTAGAATGCCCAACGGATCCGTGTTGACTGCGATTGTCAAGCTCTTGTTATCGCCAGTATCGGCCACGGCGTCTACACTACCACGAGGTGTAGCAAGAGGCCGATCTCCTCCTATCCCCCCAATTATCTCTTCCTCTATCACAGTCCTGTACAAAGATTCCGTCACTTCAGTGGAGTGCTCCTTCGTCGGAATTTCATGGATTAGTTTATAGCAATCGCTCTTGCTCAATATTTTATCTAAGTAGTTTTTAACAATATCGCTTTTATTGACTTCTTCGAACATGATTTCGTCTATAGCACTCGTGATCTTAGTTGGACACCTAACTGAAGTTAGCGATTGTTGCTGTGTAGTGCCACATGAAACATTTTCGTGGCATGTGAAGTTGCATGAGGCATCACATTTATTGAGCGAACTAAATAAATCGTCTTTAACTTGTTTTTCGCCACATTTACAGGAGCAGCGTAGAATAGTCGCGCTTTTCTTAGGTCCGAAAATGTGCTTTCTTTTTAATTCACTTAAAAAAATGTTAAAAGACGTCATTATCGTGTCTAATTTATTTTCTATGATTGATAGACAATTTTCTTTTGGCTCGCTTTGAGATGGTTCTATCTTTTGCTTACTTTCTTCTATGTGGCTTGAATCTTTTTCAGGTTCAACATCAATGATTACTTGGTTCTTTTCTATTTCAGATTTTTCTACAGTTACTTCATTTTTGATAAAACTTGTATCAGTTTGTCGACTTTCTTTGTCCGCAATCAAGCAAACAGTTTGTTGAGAAGAATTTACAATTTGTTTGTTGGATTTGATAATTTCAGAGTTTTTTCTCGACGAGAGTTTAATTAGCTCGTCTAGCTTGTTTTCTATATCTGTCAAGAAATTTTTCTTAACATTATACATAGAACAATTTAAAAATTGTTTCATTTCTTTGCTATTGCCAGTGGCATCTTTATTATTTTCATACACATATATTTTTTTCGTAGTTTCGCCGCTGCCAAAGTCTAGACATTCTTTGCATGTAGCAAAATCATATGCAGGTTGCTGTGAAATATTCTTAAAGGCTCTATTGTGATGGTTAAACTTGGATTCCTTATATTTGTCCACAAGAATAACTTTGGGCTGATTCATCATTTGTTTTTGTCGATTTAACGTGATGAGCCGAGCTTGCGATGAAGTGGGAAAGCAAAATGTACTGTTACCGTACTGGTAAGGCTTTCCCTTCGAACGCACAGGCATACGAGGCTTAAGGATGTCTTCCAGAAGTAATGCATCGTTGGCACTATATAAATCTTTTATGAGATTCTCACAGTTATGAGATTGTTTCCCAGAGCATTTACTATTGTCACAATAATTATCAATGATATCTGGGATTACATCATCTGCTAAGACCAGTGGCGGTGTTTTGTTCGGTGTGATGTCGGCACGCCCATGCTTACTTTTTAACTCGTTTATGTAATTATTCCAGACTTCATGCTTCTGTTGTTTCTCTCGAGTTAGTACTAACTTCTTCACCAGTTGCTGCAGCTTAGAGTTTTGTTCCAATGTTCTGAAAATAAATTCTCTGTCGTAGATGTTAGTAGATGGCCGGCAGTATGTCGATTTCTCTGCTCGTTCGGTTTCATTCATTCTGATATTATGTGGTTCTGTTATAGTGTCTTTCTTTTTAACAAAATTATATTTTCTATCCACTGAACTTTCAAAGTATTCTCTAGAGCTACTACTCGACGTATTAACAGCTCTGTAATGGCAGCTACGTTGGGAGATATTCCCAAGGAATGGATCATCTTCCATGGCATTATCTCGACAGCCATGCATTATAACATTATACCACATGTGACTTATGCCATGCTACAAATCTCTTGGATATCGGTGGTTTGGTCACTTCGTACTAATAAATCGCTTTGTGTATGTCCTATATACGTTAATTATGTTCTGGAATCCCAGGTTGATCAGTAAATGCGTTATTCTTCTAAGATCGAAGGTGTATTAGTTAATTTCACTTGGCCCTTTGTTTCATTTGTGATGATAAATTATATGAACGAGGATAGGTACATCTCCGTATTTATATGTATTAATAAATAGTTGGTAGGTATCCTAAACAACACAGCTAATTTTGCAGCAACCAAAACAGTGAAGAGATTCAACCAATATGAACCTATAACATTTTTTAACTAGAATATGACATTTTGTTTTGACATACTTGTATATGACTTTGAGAGTAAAATACTACCACAGCCTTATAAAGCTCCTCTACTCGTATTTTTAATCTGAGCTCACTTTAGACTTTTCTAGCGTAGCACATTATTTTATATTCTCTTTGTATACTTTGGTACTATTTTGAAACACTGCTACCTACTTTAAACCAACATAAATATTGTTTTTATAATTACCATAATATGCCAAAACATGGATTGCATTGCAATATCTTCCGCGGCATTGCAATGCGCACGCATTTATTTCCGCTTATTGCATTTAGCAATACCGTTTACTCTAGGGCGCACGGACAATTTGCTAACTCTACAAGCCCAAGTGAATCGCTAATCATAAACATACAAACCCATAACCCCAAAATCACGGTCCCTGAGCTACGTTGCGTATAATCTGCAATAAACTTATGTAGTTTAATGCGCACCAAATATGTAAATGAAGACATTTCAGAGGTTAATATCGAGAAAACCAACACAACAATGTAACTGCACCAGCGTCCTCCGAGAGGTGTGTGGCCTCGCACAATGCGCCGAGCTCCGTGAGGACCACCCAAAACTGAGGAAAATGACCTCCGCTAACAACAAATGCGAAATATAGCTTTAAAGGTAGAAGGGCGTAAAACCCTTGTTTTAATCACGTAGGTACCCTACCTACGCACAGTGAAGAATATAAATGCCACTATGTGTTTTTTTAAGTTCTATCGGCTAAACTGGTTCTATCTTTACTTAGATACTGATTCCTTCAACAGGTTACAATGATGATGTATTTAATTTATGTGCTGCAAAAAAATTTACGACTTCGTTAGAAATATATAAAAAAACTGGTTTATATATTCTTCTAATCCTCATTAACGGTTTAATTTTTCCTTTAAAAGCTATTTTTACGACAATCCGTTTGCAGTAAAACTTAGACAGAAGTAGGTAGCTGGCATATATTTTATAACTCATTGATATTTTATTTTAAATCTAAATCAGCTGCATAATTATAGCCAATTTGTGTCAACTCATCAGTCAATCAAGTTCGTCAGTATTTCACCGACACTACTATTTGCTCGTACCCTTCGTTCACTACATTATCCTTTGGTTGTGCTTATGTGGTAGAGGCGCCTTAGCAATATATACGACTACCCATAATGTATTGTACAAAAGTTAAACAGTCTTACGGTAATCTGCGCTTTTTCAAACTAAATAATAAATTCACAAGTAGAATAATTAGGAATGCCAGGATTGAGTAAGAAAACGTGAGTAATAGACATCGATTTTGTGGAACGAAATTTAAGAAACTTCTGTTTAACTCTGGTCTAATCTTTTGTGGTAAGGCCGATAAGGTATCTACGATGTATTTAATTGTTGTGTATCGTCTTAGGGATGCTTGTATAGTGGTACGTATTCTTCGTGCTTCTAAGGCCATCTAAAATTAATTGATAGCAGTCGTCAAGTCAATAAATATTATTATCAGAGGCGGCCTGTCATACTGTGACAGCAGCTGATACCGGCACTAGTACCTCATACTTCGATCATTAAACCTCAATATCTGGATGACCGAGCTTTGCTCGGTACTTTTTATTTTTTTTTTATAAATAATTGTGTTTTGTGGAAATTATATTTAAATACGAATTACTAATAAAATGATGAAATATGAATAATATTTTTCGATCTTACCGATAGCATAATAAAAAAATATGAACTGGTTATTTAAAGAAAAAATTCTTAAAAAAACACGAAAACATGTCATGTTCTAAAAATGATTCCTAGCTAGATCGATTTATCGCCCCCGAAACCCCCTATATACTGAATTTCATGAAAATCGTTGGAGGCGATTCCGAGATTCCAATTATTAAGTCTGTATGTATATATAAAAGAATTGCTCAATTAAAGATATAAGATACGCAAAACAAACAAAAAGTGATATTTGTATTGTAACCGATTCCAAAACGCTACTAAAACAATTTACCCTGATATCAGCAACGTTTCATTATAAGTGATGCGTTCATAATAAGCTGTTTAGATAACACATCGACGTGGTATTTTTTTAGTTTCTTTTTTCTTCTTGTTTGCATTTTTATTCGTTTCTCTCTAGCGCCACGCCCCGGGCGCGTTCGCAGGTTGTCGCCGATTATGTAAATAGGTTATAATAGAATATTCATTAGAAAAGTCACCCTTAAACGTTAGGGTGCATCCACATTGCATTCGATCAACTTCGCTCGGCCGATCAATGACAAACAATTGAACATATTATGCAATTACGTGATAAGGTTGGTTAACTTTACGAGGCCTTTATTATAATCTAGAAACAGTAATATACCAATAGTCTTAAGAAATAATTCCAAATTCATAATACATTTTTGGTGTCAAACAGTTTTTAGAGATGAAGATTCAACGGCTCAAGATCGATAATATTATTCGATCGATCGTCGATATTATCGATGAACGGCAGTGTGATCTCAGCACTATCCAAGCTGCGCACCGCCTGACGTGCGTGCCGCGTGTCCGTCCGAACGTCGGCTCGTCATAATACCGTCGTGTTACAGCTCTTTATTTTATCTTCCCTTGTTTATGAATAATAAAAAAGAATCGACGATATTTTCTCCCAAAATCATCGTTCTGCTTTAGTGTTACTGTCACTCATAAAGTAGTTATTGTTATTAGGAAAACTGTGGTTCCGTACCTCATCTGCCGTAAGGTTTTACTGAGAGCGATAAACCATGGTTAAAGATGGAATGATTGATAGCAAGCGGAGAATGTTTTAGAGCTATGTTATTTCACTTTACCAATCAAAACAACCAATTCGAGTAATGATTCATAAGAATCCGTTTCTATAGCTTACAAATTATTGAGTCAAGTGGGGGCTCGACAACCGTACTCCCCTAACAGAACCTATACAATAATAATTGGATTGCTCCACTACGCATCAGAGTAAATCACTGGCAAATTACAAAGAACGCCCTTCAAAGGGTCACCTACAGGAACGGCCTTAGAATTTACCCTGAGGGGACTCTACGCTGTACATTTTTCCTACCTCAATATTTGATTGCGTTAACATCGCAATACTGCTAAGTATACATTGCGTGCCTGATTCCTTCCATAGAAGTAGGTTTAGAACTGAATTGCCAATGTATTTACTTTTGAACTCGTAGTCGACAGTGTCGCAAGCTGTAGCCAGGGCAAGATTCTAGACGGTACTATTAACCAAGGTGAAGGTCATATCCAGCTGTGTTCCTAAAGGAATGAATGCCACATTGCCAATCAGAGTGTATTGAGATAAATAATTGAATGGTAGGTAACGAATAAAAAATTGTACCTGAGGTATGACCGACTTTTGTAAATATCAATATTTGTAGAAGGTACTACTACTTTTCAAGTATTATCGAGAAAATCATTAGGATCTTCTGAATTGTAAACTAAGTCTTGGATTCAAAATATACATAGGTAGGTACCTACGGTTAGCAATATTAAGACGTGTTAACGTACATAGATTTAATCCGTCAAAACTCAAAAGCTTACGTGCTTCCAATTAAATTGACCAGTTCATTCGATTCACAATAGAACCTCTGTCATCGACGACAAGTAACCTGATGACGTCGTCCAAATATCATTTATCTCAGCATCGGTAGGTACTATCACAATCGCAGCCTCCTTAACAACATCATAACGGACTAATTCGTTAGAATGAGATGGAAGTAAACGCCCTTTGTAAACCTTCACCGTGCGAGAGAGAGGGGGGACTTCATTGTGTTCACATAATAGTTTGTCTACATGCTTGTTCGATTGTGCTTCAGTCGCACGAAAGTTTTTTTTATTTTATTTGATCTTATTATTCATAGGTAAGCATTATTGTAGCTCGGCCAGTTTTTGGGTACCGCTTGTTTGGAAATTAGGGTTCTTTAGCTGCGGGAACTAGTCGCCCTATCATTTATTACGCCAGATTTATTTTAATCGATGACTGTTATGGTCATCAAAATGATATACTTAATTTAGGCATTTCATAATACTAATTACTGTGAAGAGGCACATAGTTTCATTTTGTACTCCACTATATTGTGAGATAATATCATCCATACTTTGATTATTTAGGAGGATGTTACAACAATCAAATAAAATTATAGTAAAGACGCTGATTGTGAGCCATACTTATGTAACGATCCATTATAAAATTGTGTATAGGTATATATATATTTAAATTTCAATTGGCAAAATCAAACCCAAAAAACATTACAGACAAATTTTCTACGGGACCCACCAAAACTGTATTCACTCTACTATTTTTTTCACACTATGGTCTTATGTGAGGAATGCGAGTTTGTGGAGATTACTCCCTGTCGGCGGCGGACATTGTGCCACCCTCTGCTCCATTGATACCTCGGGGAATGCTTCTCCGATTTGTCTAATATTCTGTACGTTTTATTAATGGAGAGAAGCATTCAAGTATTTCAAGTCAATGGATTTCTCATGTCGTCGTTGAAACAGTCAAAGCGCTCTATGACTTTCATTTGCACCATTCACTTTTTATTGAAATGAGATATGAAATCGGGCATATGAAATTACTAGTGTCGCTTCACTATAATAATACACGTACCAATGTTTTATACAAATGAAAATGTTACAACCAGTACAAGTTCATCAAGTAAGTTCTTTTCACATAAGTTCTTGTATGAGGATTGTCAGATGCGTGAAATTTGACTTTTACTCTTCTTAAAGCTTACACTGACAGCTTCTTCTTCTTCGTTTATTCGTTTCTACTTTCCTGTATATTCCCTCAACAAATTCTAGCGTGTGAGTGCGTCCAGTGCATTGACTTCAACACATGTCATTTTATCTCCTATTCAAATACAATATAATATTGTTTCGGGCCGTGTCGTCAGACCGTGAGAATTGGCAGTGGGGCTCCGTTACCTCTTATCTGTGCTTGATAGCCACGGGTACGTCAGTGAGCCGGGCCTTTTGTTTCAACTCGTGAAGTTATGAAACACGTTGTTAGATTTGACGGCAATGTTTAAAATGTATGAGGGAAACATTTAGATTATTTTTACTAATTGGTACGGTAAAAAATGTTTATTGTTAAGCAATTGGTTAGGAAGTTTATACGACTTTTTGTGCCAGTGAATTTTGTGGTAATTGCGAAGTTTGGATTCCAGAATATTTCAAACGTCAGTGCTATGGTGTGGCCACTTCGTTGGTACACCTAAGGTCAATTAAGCTCTATTGTAAAATGTATTGCCACAGATACTAACAGGAATCGTCTTACTAACTTATTATTATTGCTAATATAGATTTTCATCTTGGTTTTCCGTGCATTTTGTCTGAACTCTGCGTACCTATATACGCATATGTGCGTGAGGTGCACGAGATACTTACAAGTAGAAGATTTATTTTAAGAATCCACCAAATAGCTTCGCAACAAGCAATCAAAAACTTATAAAACAATTAAAATGCCTTCCTAAAGGACGCTGCGCATGCGTCGGATGCCTTCGAAAATGAATCCGAAATTAAAAGTCCCGAACATGCAGAGTGTTTTAGGAGGATCGAAAAGGTAAAATAACTTAAGGTGGATACAATCAAAATGCCTCTTGTTCCACCACGCCTCCCGAGATATCGCCGAGCGGAAATTAGATTGAGGATTTTTATCTGAAAGTATTGTTTGTGTGAGCACTGAGCAGGTTAGATATATAATCATCAATGTAAACTGCATTGCAATCAGTTCAGTAGCTTTAACGTGATGCGTATACAAACAGATGATACCATTACTGCTTCATTACTGTTATTATTATGTGGTTGAACTGTGTTAAGATACCTTCAGAGGAATCTTTTATTTATGAATCATATGTTTTATCAAAGCTCGTGTGATATTTAAAATAACATCAATATTTTTGCATTGATACATTCCGGCATTGGATCGTTTTCTTCAAGCGCCGTACTTACCTCTCTCCAACATTTCAGTTCATCAAACAATCGTTGACCCAAACTTATCTTCAGCAATTTTGTCAAAACATTCTGCCGTTCAATTTCCACACACTTTATCTAAAAGATAAGACAAAATAAACAGAAAAGCAATCAATTAGTCAGCGGCTCGGGCCCAATCGGATTAGATGCCTTCGCCACAAAAAATAAACCAAGAAAGAAAAAAGGGTAGAAAAAGGTGATGGGCCTTCCACTTTTAATTATCGTTTACCGACGTATTGTTTTAGTAAAAAAGTAGAAAAAGTTTAAGGTCTGTATAAAGTTGTCGAAAGACGATAGGAGAGCAATCCATTCTGTGTAGAATGCAGGTTTGGAGTTTTTATACCTTCCGACTACTGCACAGTTAACACGAGAATGCAGAATTTCAGTATAATAAACTCAACAATATTTCGTCTTTTACGTTTTTTCAATAGGAACAGCATAGTGAACTAATATTTAACTCTAGGCCGATTCTATTTTACTGGTCAATATATTTCATTGGAAGTGTGTAAACCAACTGTCTACCTACAGTTAAGAAATAGTATAATGATCAAAAATTACAAAAGCAAAATCTTCATATTACTCCACTTATTCTAAGTAATGCGATATTATTTCTTACTCTCACGCTCGACGAAATAGGGCCCGATACCAATAAAATCGTGTCCCTAATCGTATCGTACCCTCTAACAGTACATCCCTATGGCATCGTATTTTTCCATCGACCGAGGTGGCACGATGCGTCTCTCGGACGGGCGGTGACGTGGTGGCGGCGGCGCGGCGGTGGCGCGGTGGCTTGATGGTGGCGTGGTGCGTGATGATTTCACGGAGCAGGGTTCCCACACGCGCAGTCATAGAGCGCCACTACAGCTTGACTACTTTAAGAGGTTTATGTAGCTAGTGCGACCAGGAAAACCCCTTTTCCTTAGATAGATCTGTTAGTAAAACAATAAAATTATTTGTCACAGGTTCAAACCACCAAGTTTCTGGCTGGTTCTTCTTGAGTGGTTCCTCCGTACGGTTTATAGACTTTTGGGTTTAAACATCGTGGTGATAGAATTAGCTAGGTAAAATGAGATCGTTTAGCTAAGCTGCTAAGGATGCCCTACAGGTTATTCACGGTGATTTTCCCCCATTTGAAAGTTCGTGTATAATAAAATTTGAATCTATGACTACCAGTTCTCTTCAACTCGGTCAAGCTGTACGGACCGCCCGGTCGGGTGGCCGGGTCCGATCGCGTTTTCTCGTCGCCTCCGACTGACGTCTGTGTTAGCAGCCAGCACGATAGATGTCGTTGCAGTGATCACTGCTAGCGATCAAGATGAGGGTTGCAGATAGTGGCTAAGTGCCTTTAGAGCTTATTTTGCAATGAAAATGCGTCGGTGTATAAGTTGAGATCAAGTGGAAATTCAACCTTAATTACTTACCTACCTTATAGGACTAACTAGAAATACGCTACTGCTACGAAGTGTACAAAATGTTATGTAAAAGAAAACCTTGGATATAGTTGTAATTCTGATATACGAGTATTCACGGTTTCTGTGAGATCATAGTCCACGTAGACAAAACCGCAGAGTTAGTAGATAGTAGTTATACTTTGGTCTCCCATAAACGCTATCGCCTGCTTACAAAGTCACGTCGTTCTCCGCGTCTCTATGTATTCGTACCATAGAAATGTACGCCGACATTAACGTCTAAAAGAGATCACAACAGTACATTTCTATAGTAAGCATCGTAACGCGGCGTACGGCGTGACGTCGTTTAGCGGGCGATCACGTTTATTAGAGACCACAGCCATTTAATGTAATAGATCCAACTTAAAGACTTGAGCACCTATAGAGATAAACATACGTGGTGTATTCAGTGGCCTACTCCACAATGGAGCCTCGGTAGAGTCGGCGAGCAAACACGCGTCTCGAGAGCCTGCGCGGAGCGCCCACTCCCACGCAGGACCCGCGGCAAACAGTGTGGACGCGGCTGTGCAACATGTAACCAGCCACCATTAACAGGGAAAACATTCTTCGAAGAAGAATAGGAAAGAGGCAGAAGTAATTGGTTTGAATAGGACAATCAAATAACTGATAAATAGATTAGGGTGCACTACACACTAATTTTATAGGATTCATAATTTTGTGTCTTTTTCTTGGTCTTTTATACCCGCTTGGCGATTTGTATGTCTCGTCATATTTGTACAAGTCGTTGAGGAAGAAATAAATTTTATTTGACTACGTAAGAAACTAGCAAAAAGATAGAATGAAAATAGCCCATTACAGTTAGTGTTGCCAAAAGGTTCTAGTGCTCAGTAGTAAAGCCCAATGCTAGGGAAGATCAAGGGCGTGAAAAATAAAAACTTACCTGTATTATGGTTCAAGCTGTTTAGATCTAATTTTTATCTCAGCAAAACTGTAGCTTCCGCATACCGTATAATTATATCTAGCTCGTTGACAGCTGTCAATCTGTCTTGTGAAATGAGAGCGGCGCGATTGCTGCTTGATCTCATGAGGAAAATTAGGTATACTAGTTATATTTTATAAACCTACGTAATATAATGTAAATACAACAATATTATCATTCTGGGTGAAATAATCTAGTTAAATTTCACTAGCTTTTAGAAACATTTTTTCACACTTTTTTTCAAAAACACCCCGCTGGTGTTGTTACGTCGCTGCATAAAGCCGTTCCAGTATAGAAGTTCGGTAAACACTATCAATAACACAGTGCTACGGAACAACAATAATGTTTTTGTTGTAAGTGAATGTTTCCTAACTTGGTTTCCATGACATTGTTATGGTCGAAGTCTTTGGATTTATTTGATAAATAAATAAACCATATATTTGTTCCAAATCACATTTTTAAATGTATTCCAACTCGACCTACACTTGCGATATTTGTAGGTTGATAGTGCGCATTTTCAACACAATACCCATAATATTATGTTCCTGTAACAAAGTAAGTACTTACTTTTTTTGATTGATTTAATACTAAAAAATAGCTAGCTTTTGTTTTATTATTAATTAATTTAATGTAACTTGTTTTAAGTAATAATCAAAAAATTGTAACAGAAAAAAAACCTTATGTATATTACAAAAAAAAACGAGCTCACAATAATCCATTCAAAAGCATTCCATAGTACCGCCTGCAGTGCTATGTAACTTTTATCAAACACAGAAACCGAGCAATGTTTAGTAAAAACCCGAATCGGACATACCGAGCGGCGTTAAAATAGCTGCCCAGGGGACCGCGGCAGGTATCCACAAAAAGCGCATAAAAACGCGCGCAGGCGCAAGTGCGCGCGTGACGTACGTTTCGCCCTGGTGTGGGAACCACACTGTTTTGTTTTTTTTTTTCTTTAAACCCAAATAAGGCTTTTGGAGGTAGGATTGCAGGGAAGTGACCGTCACTAGCTGACTAGTGAGCATTTTATCTTTGTTGGGAAAATATGGTCCAAAAATTTAGCTCAATGAAACCTATTGTCTAAAGAATGAGTTATCAAAAGTGTACCCATTTCAAGGCGTCGCTTTATGAAAAAGGTGGAAAGCCGTATCTGCACCTTCATGGTGAAATTTCAGTCGCGATGCCAAAGTGTTTTAATTCAATCAGTTCTGGAGGCGCAAGCTCTAACCAGGCCACAGAACATATTTTCCGAAATATGGGATTGTTAATGTAGAGTCAACGCTTCATATTATGTTATGTAGGTCAGTAATCAAATAAATAAATAAATGTAGGTAAACTCTACATGATCCACTCTACGATGGAGAGTTTGAGAGCTGAAATCTATTCCAGCGTACCCTTAAATTTCAAAGCGAGCGATATTTGTCTTATTGGAACACCCAATAATTTGCAAGGTGCGTTAATTATTTTAATAACAGTGGGTGGCGGAAAGTTTGCTGCAAAAGTTTCCATAATGCTTCTTTAATTCGCCGGCAAATCAAACACAATGTAGGTGGTCCCCCATCACCCTGCCACCAATATTTGTGCAGCGATACTTCACAAATTACCAGAACGTCGCACCTTCTCATTATTTTGCCGAAATCATGTCGTGTTTTTGCTATTTAATCATCGCATCCGATTTCTTAAATCTTATGGGCAAGCGAATAGGAAATATTTTAGATTGACAATAGTTGGACGACCACGGTAGTGTCGAAGTGCAGTCGGTGTCTTTCAAGTTGAAATCGTTTTGGAAACCAAGGGGCGGGACGAGATTGTTTGACCCGCGGCGCCGCGTGTGTTTTTCAACAAATTAGCGATGATTTGTTTCTGACTGGAGTAGTTGACGGAATAGCTTGTGGTAGTCGTGGTGATGATTGAGCTGTTAAAGGACCTCGTTTTTGTGAAGTGTGTGGTCCGTACTATTTTAATGCGGTTTATTTTTGGTTGTCTAGATATTTTTTATTATGAGACGAGCAAATCGGACTCTTTATTTGTAAGCCAATAACAATTGTTAAGAATATTGAATGATCCTGTAACTTAGTCTGCGTCTCATGGCGAGTAATTTAGCTGGAGCTATTGATTTTACTTCACAAATAGTGTAAGAATTTACTGGGGTTAACAATTTCTGTCGGATCGTCACAACGTCTGATGTTTCCCATAATTCAATGGCAGGCTGGGCGCTGGCCAACTTAATTTTGCAGAAAAGGATCGGATAACTGACATTACACAAGTCATGTAACAAACTATGCGAAAACGGCAGCCAGTCACCAACTAATATGCTTTAGGATCAACGGCCTTGGGTTAGTCCCGATGGTGCATACATACACGCTTACTTAAAAGTAATCTATTCACTCGTCACTTTAAGACTCTACCGTTTTTAACTATCGGGAAACAGCCTTCGACAAGGAGTTCCACTCCTTAGCAACACGGATGATTACTTTGAACGCTGAGAGTATAAGTTCTTAAACTTTCCCAAACAGAAAACATATTAACTAACTAAAAACAAGTCTAATTCGCGCACAAACAAATTATAAATGTAAAAGTTTGTGTGTTTGTTAGTTCTTCACGCTCAAACGGCTGTACCGATTTGCATGAAATTTGGTATGGAGGTAGCTACCACCCTGGACTAACACATAGGCTTTTTATCCATAAAACAGCGGGTAACAGCGCAGGTAGTAAAAATATATAATAATTTTATAGTATTCTTTAAACCTCAACTGAGGCGCTATAATACTCTGACAAAGGCCGACAGAATGTCATTTTTGGCAAACAGACAAAGAGGTCCCACAATTATAGAAACATCGATATGAACGAAATATTGAGGATATTCCACGACAGCCTGCGGCCATTCCATAGCAGTGTCCCGTGACGTCACCTCCGCTTCCGTCAGCTGATGTCTGTCTGTCTGTCACGTACTGGCACAATGTCAGTGAAAGTCGTAGCGTTAGTCATCATCGAGAACTATTGTATAGACTTCATCATAATAATAATCAAGACTTCATCATACCGGATCATAAATTCATAATCAATTCGAATTGGGGAGCGTAAACTTGCGAATTGACTGGCTTAGGCTTGTAAGGAAGCTAAGATTTTAGCGCAAATTCATAAATTCAGATACGACCAACCAGTATTATACTCTAAGTTCCGAGATGAGCGAGCTGTAGCCAGATGGAAAACGCGTATACATTGACGTTAAAAAAATATTCCTTCCTCAACTTGACTCCACTTACCTTGAAGAAAATACTTAATGGAAATTCAGTGACGTCAATCACGTCTGAATAGGGCTTCGGTAACTTTCTAGAACCGATTACTGTTGCGTTGAATTGGAAAATCCCATACGTTCATTCCAATTGTAACCTTGGACGTGGAATAAAGCAATAAAAATTTAATATATTTCATGGTTTTCTTTGCCTTCTATGAGGAAGTCAAACAAACCCATGAAATAGGTACATTGAGTATTTAAAATTACGAATATAATAGCATACTCAATTAAAGGAGTTATTTATATTAGAAGCAAGCGGCAACATGTTAATTAGTATTTAAACGGGTCTAATTCTAGAAGACTTCTCGTGACCACGGCCGATGTAACTTGGTCGAAACGTCGAGGTATGTCAAAATTATATATTTTGATATTAGTTTGTGCGCGAATTAGACCCGTTTAAATACTAATTAACATGTATTCAGTTCGCGAAAGTTTAAGAACTTCTATTACAAGCGGCAACAGTTTGATAAAGTGGCAACAACATCTCTATATAGACAGAAAAAATCATTCCTCGAACAGAGTAAGAAATCGCCACTAGCAGTCAACTTCAGATCACTAATTGGTTGTATAATCGCAGTCACTTACAAAGGAAACAAAGACACTTACGCGCTCAATTACTCCTGCTTATCCTAAAAGCAATCTCTTCCGAGTTGGGTCAGCGTCACATTACCTCAGTACTAATGATGGTGATCATGTATTAAGTTAGCTAGAGGTGCACACTGCACAGCCACCGGCGTCGTGCGTATAGCTGCGCACACGCACCGCTTGCTCATTCAACGCACACGCGTTTTATTCGGCGACTTCCACATAGTTGTGCGTCTGCGCGCCCAGACGAGAGCTGTGACTCACTCCGCAGAGGATGTTCCGACTCGGATTTAAATAATTAAGTCACTTTATCAAGTTGATTAGGTTTATGTAGTTTGGAACGTGAAGGAGAGGTGTCTTATTTTTACAGCCGTAACTATAGTTACTCTCTAGGTGTTCTTAAACTATTTGATAGCTCTTGATATTGAGCAATTAGCCATTTACACGATTTCCAGGTATATACGTATTGTTATTGAAAATGTTCTAGATTTTACTTTATTGACTTATGCTTTTTAAATAAACCCGACGGAACCATCATTTACGAGATTTATTGAAAAGAACAAAAAACTATCCAAAGTTATTTTCCTAAAAAACGTTACAACCGGTACTCGTAGGCACACAATCTTAAATCCGTTTAGTCGACATTTGACAGATTCTACTTTTGACATCATAGTCTACATCTCAGTTTCCTAGTTTTCATTACCAACGGCTATTGTTCCCTTTGATGCTCAATCCGAAAGACCACCAAAGAGAACATCATTCACTTTTCCTCCCCCTAACTCTAGCAGAACAAACTCTCATGCTTGTCACCGTTTAGTCCTATTTGTCTTGCCGTTAAACACCCCTGAGATCTAAGGAGCCGTCCACAATGCAGCCTTCCCAGAAGGAGCCGTACGTGCCTACCCCTGGATTGCTCGGCGCGGTGTTTGCGCGAATCGGTGGAATCCGCATAAAAACTATTGGAGGTGATTGTTGGGTAATTGTTGGAATAGGATTGGAATTTACGAATACATGTTTCCTTTATTGATACGTACGTGTATTGGTACAAATTTGAGTTTAAAACGTATACTCTTCAAAAACGGGTAAAAAGCAAGACATGTTTGTATCTGTGTAATTGTAAAAATATCCGGCGCACTGGTAATCGAGGTTTAACCATCTCACTCCTGCCACCACGATATTAGTACCTTCCAAAATAGTATATCTCAACTTTTCTAGGCCTCATTGGGGGTAAGTATATAAAGTTTTAGTATCTAGGCATCTGATTGTATAAGCTTGAAGGGTATGTAAATTCCGCCGTTCCAGTCCAGTCTTCAAAGAAATTGACAAAATTTGTCAATCACCAGCTCATTTAAACGGTTTGAATAAATATAAATGAACATAATATTTCCTAAGTATGGTTACTGATATGGCTCCTGTTTCAAATGTATTAGATAATAGCTTAGATTCAATAGTTACTGAAAACGAGCGCATTAACACACCTGCCTTGGCTTACAAAACGGTGTTTATCTAACTAAAGTCCCTTACACTTACCTAACTACGCTCAGTACCGGTGCTCCTTATATGCAGCTGGCGGAATGCATGAATCAGTTCGCTTCTAAAACAAACGTTGAAAGGGATTCCACTGACATGACTCTACCACCTACTGGCTAGAGTACACGCTGGGAGATTCTGAACTTATGTATAATATTTTTATGACTTTTATGTTCAGCAAAATGTAGCACTCAGATCAGCTGTAGGTATAGTCAAGGCAAAACTTAATCATTGCTTTTTTTTCGTGTCTTTGTTTCAAGCATAGGTGTTGATTTGGATATAGGTAATAATCACAGTCATTTGTGAGAGCGGTGGTGGCCGATCATAATCTACGAGTAAACACTGTGTTCAAAACCTTAGCACCCCACCAAAGGCTTAATTTCATTAGTTATATGCAGAGTTTCAACACTGTACGATTCAGAGGATCCGGTATAAGCTATCGGTCTTGGTTGCTACCGACTGAAAGCCGCTGTAAAGCCAGAAGGCCTGGGACGATAATCTCTTTCGACAGAGGCCGATATAACTTCAGAATCAACTACATCTGTATCATGTCTGTTTATATGAATGACTCCGCGCTGATTTCCTGGTAGATCCGCATTCATAGTTACGCATTTCTTCAATCACGCCTCGGATTTGGATTCGGCGGTGAATAACTCCCACCCACGACAGTGGATCACCTAGCACACGACTCATGCCAACGTGTCTAAACCCAGACAATGATTAAGATGACTCTACGCTAAAATGTTTGTTGATCCAGTTGTGTAAAATTATATCAGTTTGGTAAACTAGCGACATAGGAAGCCAATATTTTTGTGTTGTAAATTAATTGCCGCACATGACTGGACTCTGGACATTGGTCCGATACTTCATTCTTACTTTTATATAGATTTACTTCAATATTTGGCTATGTCTCTATTCTGTGTGCAGTTCAAATATTATATGAAAATTGCCGGAGAGACCTTGTTTTTAGTATCGATAGTAAGAACCGATCGTGTGCCAGGAACCATAGGCTTTCTAAGTATACCTAGTTAGTTTAACTCGAAAGTTGCAGTTCCATACATCTAGCATGCAGTAATTCCTATATACGTAGTTTGAGCAACCTTCTGGTAAATCGTCTTACGCGTAGGTAATGTCAGAAGAATTTCGATACATACCGAAGCCGCCTGGATACAATACTAATAATGAAATTCACCGTCGTCATTGTCTGCTTCCATCCACTATTCTAATCTGCACCACATTGAACCTGCAATCCAGCCGATCCATGTTAAGTAAATTAGGAATGGATGAACCGAAATCTGCAAACCAATAGCACCATAAAAGTCCTCTTCCTTACCTAGAACAATCAGCGACCTTGGTCACGCGAAGGTCGAGAACTGGACAGGTAGAATATTGATTCGGTGTCAATGCGCTTTGAAGCCTGCAGTGATTAGCAACCGCTTTATGAATGGGCGGAGCGTGGCCGGCATGCGAAATGTGCTGCTCAATGTTTCTTAATTGAGCTGGGATTTTGTTGTTGACATTGTGGGCTGGAGGTTGTATGGGTGTTCGTTGAATGGAAGGTTTTTTTTGTTTGATTGGTTGAAGCTTCGTGACTAAGCTTAGGTAATAGGACACGACAGTAAGACATTTATATCCACAGCCGTAACGTTTCTGACCAGTTCTCAAGTCGCTTGACAGTGCCGAGTAAACTCAATAACAACATGGTTATTGAGTTACACGTAAAATTATGGAAACCATGCGGATATGCGAGCTCTGAATCCCATCTACATAATAAGTCTGTATTTCCATTTCATTCCTCATGCTCATAGCTTATGATTACTTTATTACAGTGGGGTTCTGCCATCCACAAACCGCAAACGTATGATTTTTGGTTGATTATGGCTCCAAACAGAGACAGATTATCTGCGTGCTTTTTGATGTCCACCGAGTTGTCCCGTATAAAAATGGAAAAATGTAATAGGCACAACTCGAAGAATAATTGACCGACATTATTTTGGCCAAGATTAAAATATCGATCAAATGACGCCGCACTAAATAATTCCATTCTCTCTTCCACAGTGTGAGGAGTCTATGTCAGCGGGCGACATGTGCGTGGCGGCGGGCCGGGCGGGGCCGGCGGCGCGGTGGCACCCCGCCTGCTTCACCTGCGCCACCTGCCAGGAGCTGCTGGTAGACCTGGTGTACTTCTGGAAGGACGGCCGGCTGTACTGCGGGCGGCACCACGCCGAGACCATGAAGCCGCGGTGTTCCGCTTGTGATGAGGTAAGGGCAGCTGTGAAGTTCAGTATTATCCGGCTGTTAGAGATTAGAAGGACTGGTAGGTATACCTACTTCTCGTAGAAAAGCCCGTTCTACTGTTATAGTGTACGGTTTTGCTACGCATTTGTGACATCGCGCGGCCGGCGGAACAAAATCGATCAAGTAATTTCTAAGATATCAGCATAAAGATGCAGAATCGATGGGTGGCATCATTTTATCAAATGTAGGAGTAGTTTAGCTGTGTAGGGTTACCGGAATCACACGAGTCGAACATGTCAAGACGAGTCGGCTAAAGTAGAAACTAAAAGGCGGCATGCGAAACATGTGCTGAGCAGCATAATTGGCATATCAATGGCCTACTCAGGTTGAACGACCGCGGCCGCCGTCGATAAATCAGCCTGAAGGGGAGGCCGGAAGCAGCGCCGTCCCGGCACCCGGCCCGGCCCGGCCGGCAGGGCTCCGGGGCCTCGATAAGCATGTAGGTCGAAGGGTGCTTTTGATGATATCAAATTATTTTGATTGTCGGGTAACGGGTACTTTTACCGCACTAGAGTTACGACGTCGACAGTTAACGTCTACCCTATAAAACCTTATAACCTACAATTCCAACCTACTTCTATACTTGTAATGAGGAAGTCTATAAGTAACTACTAAAACAGTTGATAGAATCAGGCGTTACTTTGCGGAAATCCATATACAAAACAATGAAGTAGGAATTATGTAGTTTTAATCCCGCCAAAATTTGTTTTTTGGCGGGATAAAAACTACATAATTCCTACTTCATTGTTTTGAACTACTAAAACAGCTAAAGAATTGTAATTTAATATGACTTATATCCCGTAAGGATGAATGATTGTGGTTCAGTCACCCCGTGTGCTGTGCAACCTATAGTGAGCTAAATAAACCACAAATAAAGATAGAGTCATACACAAATCTATAAGACATAATTATCTACTCTTAATTGCTTTTCATTCTCGTAATCGAAAGTACCTAACTTTATACAGTCTACCGGCTATTCCAAAATTCCAAATAAAAATTCCATTCTCCCCGATCTGACGGCTATCACCGTCGTCAAAATTGAACAAATTGCACACTATACGGCAATTATCGGCGACTTCCGGCCTCGGAGCCGGACCGGAACCGCGATGCTATCGGACGACAGAGGGCAGGGACGACTACGCGGAGCGCTGGACACCCTGGACACCCTGTCAGGGCTCCGGAGGGTGTCAAAATAACGGTGTGTACGGAACACGTTATACGGTTAACATATAATACGGTTATTTTGAGTATGGCGTTTTTCCTAGTACGAGGGTTAGGAAGAAATATTTGGCAATTTCTATAGGGACTGCCATTTTTTGACTACCATTTTATGTACGCGACTGTAAATCGATCAACTTATCTTTAATTTAAAATGGACAAACATAACCAATGAAAGAGGACACCGTCACGCGATGAAAACAAACTCCTGTAACTTTCTCACTTACCTCATAAATCATTTGCGGCAAAATAATAAAATGATAAACAAATCGGTTAACAGTTAAACTTTGCTTCATATCATTAAGGCTTTGTTAATACAACCGTGCAAAATTACCGGCGAGATCGTATCGCGGCGTTCTTACTGCGCCAACTCTTACCATGCCGATGTTATGATAAAACTACTCGAATTTTACGTGGAGCCGACACGCGATGTATAAAAACACCGATTTCTAATGTTGCATACTAAGTGCTTTATTATATTGTAATGTTTTTGGTTAAATCGCATTTCGGACTTGTTCGGTTGGCGGTTTTCAAAGTACCCGCAAGGCAGATGTGAAATTAATCGTTTAGACTATAATATACGATTATTTTAATCAGAAATAATCTAACTATTTATTGGAACACTGATACATTTATTCAGTAATAAAACAAAACTTATTCGTATTTATTTTACGTGGCCAGTAAAACTGTTATTTGGTATCGGTTCTATATAGATATTTGCCTGGATATTAGACTTCACTTTTATTTAAGATTCTAACTTACCTTTACATCATGAAATTCATGACACACCCATTTCACAATAATAGAGACACTAACACGAAACAAGAAACATTTCAACTTTTGTTAGGTTATGAAAGTTATGTCATCTATACCTGACTATGGAGTTGTTTTCCTACGACGGGAAAACTTTGAAAGCTCTCGTAACTGTCATTTAACTTTTCCATTTTATGATAACGTCCGAGTAAAGTACTCTGTTTGTCATGAGAGTGGCCGCCACGGACGGTAGCCGAGTGGAGTGGTTGAATTATATAATAATATATGAATAGTCCAATTGGGCAAATGTCAAGGTATCATCAGCATTGCAGTCTACCGTCATACCTATGAAACTAGGCAAGCATGGTACGGGTATGCCTGTGATAGAAGCCTCAGTAAAAACGGTCAATCATCACCAATTATGTCCAGAACTCAAAGACAATGCTTAATCATGTCCCCTCAATGAAGATGACGCAAATCATGGGGACAAGTGATGATGTCTTTCATTTCAAGTTTTCATTTCCCAACCGTCGTCGCAAAGATGAGAACAGTTGTCCATACACGATCGGACTTGCACTTGATAATATATATTGATCAGCTGTTATAATACTGATAATACACTGGGTATTACCTGTCTCACCTTCAAGAGGTGCTCAGCATAATCATCGAATGTTTACATTTCAACATAAGCTAAAATTCGTCATACATACGGACAAGCCATCCGTAGTCACGTTATAAGAAGGTATGTAGGCAGGGAGCTTTCCGCATACAAGCAAGGCTATGTCAAGCGGAGGAAATGCACGCGAGGCTGTTACATAAATCTGACGGTTGCGGTATACCTACCTGCAGATATAATGTATAAAGCTTTTTGAAGGATTTATTATAGCGTCTCTGGCTTTTGCCCAACTCACCCCAGTTTATGTTTGTTTAGATGCAGACTTTCAAGCCATTGTAAAGTATTTTAACCAAGACTGGGAATATAGAGCCCTACCACGACAGTTTTGACCGATGTTTTCCTTCATCAGAAGCACGTACTCAGTTTTGGCAGTCAGTTAGTTCGCTCCTTCTCCCTGCTGTGTGCCATCCGAAGACGGAACTAACTAAACTATCATCACGTCAAAACTAGTAACCAAGAAAACATGTCTCAGAAGTCAGAACATGAGTCACAGAATGTCGCACGTCTATGAGAGAGGACGAAGTTCATTTGTGATATAACTTATAGTAGGATTGTTGTTGACACATACGGCTGACCAGTTAAGAAAAATAGTGGAATTTATAGGACTCGTGTGAGATGGAATCTCTTCAACACGCGTTACTGTAGCATACGATTATTGTATTATTGAGCATAAATTTAGAATAACTTTCTTTTCCGGACAACATTCCTTTAAATGACTTCCACAGTAGTACCTACGCACGCATTACCTAACCTACGTATGGATCTGCATTCAACTGTCCATAACTCATTTGAATATGCTGCCTAGTTTGTAATAGAAAATTATTATAATATATTACAACGCTAATTTCAAACAAAACATCTGTAAACTGCAACGATCGCACGGTCACACGCAAACCCTTCCAACTCAAATAAACAATTTTTCGTGTCTAATTTAAATGCGACTTTAATGCCGACATAAGCCCCTAATGAGAATTAAAATGTGGAGCCCACGACGCAATCAAAGAAAGGTAGTGTTAAGATGCCTAATCTAGGTCTCGGAACAACAATAAGTTGCATAAGAGCGATAATGAATCAGATAGCAGCACCGGCGCTCCCATGCAATTGAAATCTCAGTGTGACCTGACCGGAAAGCCGTAGGTCAGCTCCTGTGGAACTACCTAAGGCAGATTCAAAGCAACAAACGAATAGGTATGGGGACTGGAATAAAATAATCCCATCAAAAACATTACATGTACAAAAATGCACAAGTCTCGCAACGCAGTTTATCTGCCGTAAAAAGTTGTGAGATCGAATGTAAACCAAGTCGGTTAATTTCAATACCTACCTATACCTATCTATGGGAGCAGTTATATCTTTATTTCTTTAGTAAATAGAGTGACTTGGCAATTGCACACGGCAACATAAATCTATGTTAAGCGCTTTGTGCTTGTATTTGTTTGAAAGTACACCTATACGGAAGACTATATTTAGATTGCCTAGTAGATTATGCTCCCGTGTACAATCGCCAAGACACTCTATTTACTAAAGAAATAAAGATATAACTGCTCCCATAGATAGGTATAGGTAGGTATTGAAATTAACCGACTTGGTTTACATTCGATCTCACAACTTTTTACGGCAGATAAACTGCGTTGCGAGACTTGTGCATTTTTGTACATGTAATGTTTTTGATGGGATCTCATTTCTTTTTGTAGGTTTCCTTTCTTTATTTAGTTTTTTTTTGCGAAACACGCATAAACGCGCGCCCTGCGCCTACGCGGCCGGGGCCCCTTGCGAACATAGGTCATGCTCATAGATTATCATGAACGAGTGCCTTTGCGTCTCCACAGATGCATATCAGGTATAAGGTACCTAGGCACCTATTTTAATGTACCTAGGTAACGAATTTGTTCAACCTATAAAAGTATAGGTAGGTATAGTACCTATAGGGATTTGTATCTTTCTACCCGCGGTAGGTATACCTACCTATCGTGGAAGATTTTAAAAAGCGCTCAACTATCGAATTCCTCGAAGGCATTTCTCATTTTTAGCCCCTATTACCCATTTCATTCAATTTAAATGACGTCTAATTATGAACTGTAAAAGTAACTTTGTAATTACATACAATTTAATGAGATTTGTATGGGAATACAAAGAATTATTTATGCAGATGATATATCTAGAAAACGGGATGGAAATTATGGAATGTCAGAATTTTTCCTTGGTTTATAGGCTAAACAATAGCTATATTCAAAATTTGAAACTTGTGGGACGGCTAGAAGTACCTTAGAATTTTGATGATCGGTGAGTCAGTCAGTCAGTCAGTCAGTCAGTCAGTCAGTCAGTCAGTGGGCAACAAAATTTAGGAACTTTGACTTGCAATAATTCTTAAACTACTGGTTCAAATTTAATGTAATTTGGGTTATTATCTGTAGGCGTGATGCCCTCTTGATCACTAAAAATTTAGGCTTCTAGTTTTATCCATAACGAAGTTACAGGGGGTCGAAAATGGCTCGAATCGCTTCGAGAAAAGGATAGTACGGCCGTGCCTTTTGTTTTGCTCGACTTGGCGGGGGCACTGCCGTGCCCCCAGATGGAAATTATGGAATGTCAGAATTTTTCCTTGGTTTATAGGCTAAACAATAGCTATATTCAAAATTTGAAACTTGTGGGACGGCTAGAAGTACCTTAGAATTTTGATGATCGGTGAGTCAGTCAGTCAGTCAGTCAGTCAGTCAGTCAGTCAGTCAGTGGGCAACAAAATTTAGGAACTTTGACTTGCAATAATTCTTAAACTACTGGTTCAAATTTAATGTAATTTGGGTTATTATCTGTAGGCGTGATGCCCTCTTGATCACTAAAAATTTAGGCTTCTAGTTTTATCCATAACGAAGTTACAGGGGGTCGAAAATGGCTCGAATCGCTTCGAGAAAAGGATAGTACGGCCGTGCCTTTTGTTTTGCTCGACTTGGCGGGGGCACTGCCGTGCCCCCAGATAAGAATGATGATAGACAATATGCGGCCTTGTCTTTCCATTCCTCTAACATGCAACCTTTGTATAGTCAGGAATCAAGTCACTACAAGATGTTAGGAATTGTGGTGGTAAACAATTTAGGAATAAAATAATAATGATGAATACACCTACGCAATATTCATAAATAAATAAAAAGAGTAGTAAATAATAAGTTACTCTTACTTTCTAGATGATAAGGAGTGCTTGATCGATAGCAGGCTATAATGTTTTATCAAAGCAAGCGAATCAAATGTAGAAATCGCGTATCGTCACCGCCAACCGCACAACTTGACACAAAATACCGTTTTTGAGATATTAATAATGAGCGAAGAGTCCACTAATGAACGAACAAAATATAACGCCGGTGGTCCGTGGGAGCGGTTCCCAGGCATTGTGTGCAGCCAGTCTCCTGCCTCGGGTCGTCAGCACGCCACCGCCGACCGATACACAGATGAATATACATGCCTAATTAACCCATGTTTATACTGATAATTAATTTAAACGTAACCGGTCGCAAGCCACTTTACGGTGTAATTGGGCCACTCGGCTTGAAGACGCTACGTCAAAAAACCCATTGCGATTGCGCATTTTCAGTTATGATGCTCTGGGAATCCGTTTATGTAATAAGGTCGTCGACAGTTCGATCACGAATCACGATTTCATTTAAATAAATCAATTGAATATGGCTTTCTCTTTTGGAACACCGCGAAATGTTCGATCCGTTTGATTTTCCTCATTTCGATGGCTAATTTGGCGACGTTGTCGGCAGATCATCTTGGCGGACGAGTGCACGGAGGCGGAGGGGCGCGCGTGGCACATGAAGCACTTCGCGTGCGCCGAGTGCTCCCGGCAGCTGGGCGGGCAGCGGTACATCATGCGCGAGGCGCGCCCCTACTGCCTGCCGTGCTTCGACGGCTGCTTCGCGGAGTACTGCGACGCGTGCGGCGAGCCCGTGGGCGTGGACCAGGCGCAGATGACGCACGAAGGCCAGCACTGGCACGCCACGGAGCGCTGCTTCGCGTGCCACACGTGCCGCGTCAGCCTGCTCGGCCGCCCCTTCCTGCCCCGCCGCGGCGCCATCTTCTGCTCCATAGCGTGCTCGAAGGGTGAGCCGCCCACGCCGTCCGACTCCTCCGGCCCGGGGCCGTCGGGGCTCGGCCGACCGCCTCGGGTCCCGCGCCCGCGACGGATCCCCTCGCCCAAGTCTCCGGTTCGGACGCCGGAGAGGACGCCCTCTCCGCACATAGACGCCGACTCCGAACCGAGCGGCTCCCTGTGCCCCGAGTCGCCGCCGCCTCACCCGCCGCCTCCGCCACCGCCCCACGCCTGCCTCAGCCTCGACCGCGCCCTGGCCGACTTGCGGCTGGAGCAGTCGATCACCGAACACCAAATACGACCGACTCCGACCTCCGACGACAAAGCGGAACCGTCCGAGGACTGGAGGCCGCCGCACCCGGTGGAGGCGCAGGCGGTGGTGACGCCGGGACACTCCACGTCTATGCCGGAGCTGACGCTGGTCGACGGCAAGTCGCCTCGGAAGGTCCGCGGAGGGAGGACGGTGAGGTTCTGCGGGGACGACAACGCGGCGTTCGAGCCGGACTCGCCCCCGCAGCGGCGGAGGGTCCGCGACGAGGACGCCAGCAGCTACTGCAGCACGTGCTCCTCGTCCTCCTCCTCGGCGGAGTCGTACACGCTGCCGGCGCGGCGCGCGTACGGCGGCGTGCGCATCTCGTACGTCCCCAACGACGCGGTGGCGTGCGCCAGGCGCGAGAGACAGCGGAAGAACCCGCAGCACGACAAGAACTGCATCATTTCATGATCTCGGCTCTGGTGCGTAGCCCCTCCTTACTAGTGACTGCAACCTCCGATGAAAAGACTGACTTTTTGATAGTTTTTGTAGCCCCGAAACGCCATAGTATTGTAAGATAGGAGTCTAGAGTCTTCCTTGTGACCGAGTGTTGCCAATTTTAAGGCAGGCTGCGAAAGCACGATAAACCTAATAAATATTAGACCAGGTGTACATGTGGCGATGCGTGCGTCGCTACAGTATTGTGACGCACACGCGCGTAATAATGGCTATCTATATAAAAGGCTTACCACGTCATTCAAGGTGATTTATATCCGACATATAATCTGGAATCAATCGTTTCTAAATTCGACGTTTTTACGTCATTTACGACACCTTTACCGAGCTTATAAGGGTTGTATGTATTGTAATATGTACTGGATCACCGCGACATTTTTGTAAATCAAAATTTTTGGATAAAATTTTTAAGCAATTTACTCGCCGCGTAGGTACGATTTATTTTTATACATGAATGGGGCGCCTAAGAGTGAAATTGTATTCGTAACACCAGCTTTAACTTATTGGAAAGTATAAAATAGTGTAATTAGTTTGCTATTGACATAATTATCTAAGCTTTTCTAATTTATTTCTCATAAAATGATTGTTTTAAGTTAAGACATATCCCACTTTGCCACTTAATTCTAAGATTGGTTAAATTAAATAATTGTTAGTTTTAATTTGTGAACATTTAATACAAGTACAAAATTGAATGCGCTTCGTATTATTTTGTAATATTTCGTATTCCTAATTTAACTATACGAAATACTTGTAAATAAACAGTTCTAAGTAAAATATTTCTGTAATTAATAGGTACCTTTACATATTACTTTGTTCAAGGTAAGTATTTATTTAAATCATCACGGTAAAATTGTCATTTGCGTTTATTTTACCAAAATGTGTTTAGGTACACCGAAACTTGCACCTGTTTAAAAGCAACGTTATGTAAATGATACTGAAGTTATAATAAATTGAAGAAATATGTATGTATCGGAACTTTAATGCTGTACGAATGTCAATATGGAATTAGCCACCGGTTGGCGGCTTGTCAATATGCGTAATATTGAGCTAACATTGTTTTTCGAAAACTTTTAAACCAACTTCGTTTGAAAAATACTCACATCGATTGTAACAAATACCTACATTTAGTGCCACGAACTATGTACAAATAAATTCATTTGAAACGATACGTAACCTACCTAATGTAAGAAACTTTTTTAAGTTATTTGTAACGAAGAGAGATGAATAAAAGATGTTTTGCAATAATACTTTTGTTTATTTTAACATCTTTCAAATTCATTTTCAAAAATACCTAAATTGTTTTGGCTTCGTATCGTTCATGCATTAAGTTACCCTTCTTTTTTTCTAGGTAGTTAGGTAATTGTCAAAATGGAACATTGTAAATTTTAATCTGTTGAAAAAAACTACTTTCATTCACTAGGCCCTAGCAATCTCGTTTAGCTGAGCTAATATGACACACTTTTCGATCATGAAAATGAAAATAATAATTCATAACTACCCGCTAATTCCTACCCACCTTATTTTTCTTCGTCTACCTACTTATATAAGTAAATTAACGTAAGCTGTTACAAGTGTACATTTCACAAAACAATTATTATGGGCTAAATGAGTTTACTTAGTACCTCTACCTATACCTACTACCTAGTCTGTACTGTAGGATGTGTACCTAGTACCATTATTTATTGTTTACACAATTTTTGCTACAACTGAGTGATGAGACGCGCAGGTTATTCGCAAGACGGTAAGTGCTGCTTACACAGAACAGTTGCGTTTCCTAAACGAGATAGACCATTATATTCATACAATCCATCAAGTAAAATGTATCCACGCTTTCTTTCCATCTATTCTACCAGCTGCATACAATCAATCTGGACAGAGACATCCTGGTGGTATCAGGGAAAGTGGTCGGCTGATCTATCGACGCGGTTCAGCATGTGGGAAACGCGGGACAATCGTACTAGCTGTCGACAGCTCGGTATTGTTTTTGATTCGCTTATGTCGCTTTTGCTTCGGGAGGCCGACGCAGTGACAGCTGAATGATATAGACCTAGGATGACAGCAGGCTAAATACCTAGGTGTCATAGACGTTCAAATCTGAGCTAGGTGTTCTGTGAAGTTTTTTATTTATTTTAGTTATGGCTTCGCATGATTTGTGCATTCAGCCAGTGTGTATTATAATATTTGAGTACTTATTTATTATTTTCACAACAGGAAAATCATAGCATTAAAGCAATCCTCGTGGTCAAGTCGATTATTTATATACCTAGTCAAAGTCACGATTCAGTAAAGTGGTGGACGCTTTACTAAAACTTCCTGGGAGTTTTAGAAAAAATTCGAAATGACTCGTTTTTTGGTTTTATATCATTTGCTTACACTCGTGCACGTTAACTAACACTCAATGATTAATATTCCACCAATATTAAATATTGCACTCGAAGAAACACAAGTTTGAGGAAAATATAGAAAACCAACAAGGTCTCACTATCGGATTCCCGCCAAAACTTCTGTGAGTGTGAAGTTACAAGCTGCTAGTGTTATGATAATAGTAATATGGACAGTTAACTCGGCGCCTAGAAATGAAAACAGATGATTAGTTGGAAGCTAGGGGTTGGAACTATGTAACACCGTTGCGTATGACGTAGGTACCCACTGATAAAATATTATACCAACCTATGCGCTAGTTTTTTATAAGAAAAACGCCGTTCGAAGCAAACCCAAAATGGCGTATTTTGTTAGCTTTACTTCAATGAAAGTCATATTATGTTGATATACTTACTTAGAGGGTCCGTGTAAACTGAATCTTCAAGAAACCTCAAACGAGATGAGACTTGGGCGTACCGCAGCGCTCGAAGATAAGCTGACGATGATAAAAATGAAGCTCCTGCAGCCTGATTGTGGAAGAAACTGTTGTGAACTCAACACGTCTTTTGGAGCATCATCAAACGAGCATTGCGGACGTAAGATTAGCAAGAGGTCGCAACTGGAGCAAGGACGCAGGTGAGTAGGTAGGTACAATGTTTATTTACTCTATAGTAGGCAATATCGAATAATAAGCGCGCACATTGCAAAACAACAGCCGTTTGCCTTTTATAGGCAGTTCCTTAAACTACACAAAAGTTGTTCAATAAAATAGTTGTAGTACAGTTGTGGCGGTCGCGCTCGCTCAAACGTTAAATCTGAACATAAAAAAGATGGAGCCATAGTATACATACAGGGTGATGTGAAAACTTTAGCTGCCCAATTCCTAAAGTTAAAAGGTTAGGTTAGTACTTGTAATGGAACCTCAATAACTTTTTACTTTGCAAATCAAAGTTACGCACGTTCATCGCGTAATGCTGGTATTTTTGATTTTCATGGAACACTTAAAATGTAGTAGATTGAAGGATTACTACCCCCTTTTAGCGTCAATACAAAATAAGACATGTAATAAATGAAACAGTAGGTTCCATAATAAAATTCAGGACATCCTGTGAATCCTGTGAATCAGGGCCTATTTCTTTTTGCATTACAAAAAAATGTCTTTCCATGGCACAACAACTACGCCCCTCTGCCAAGTTTCAGCCTCGCTGTGGAGTCTGCAGCCATCGAGACGGCTAGACGTTATTGGAAAGCCTAAAGGGGAGAAAGGCAGAGTTGTTGGCAAAATACTATTTGAGATCAACGCACGAAAGATGTGAGCTAAAACTAAAATTATTATGTTTTAGTTATTGCTGAATTGCAAATTAATTGCTGTAATAAATTATTCTGCATGATTTGCATATCTACGTAAATAATTTCAAAGTATAACTTATGATAAAACTACTATGCAAACTTAAAAACATATTATTCAGTTGGTTTGCATGATACTTTCAAAATTTTGCTGTCACAGCCAGGCAACCGTAACTGCGACACCTGTGCCGCAATTTAGACGTTTTAGTTACGCCCTTTTGACCGAGTCAAAAATGGCCATGACGCTAAATATCAATTAAAAATTTCAACCCTTTGGGTGCGAGCTTTCTCTAGGGGTGGTTTCGTAACGACCCTGTGTCACGAGTGGCTATTAAGTCATTAGGGGTTTATTACACTGTGATTAATGATGGAATGTAGCAACCCTGCTCGAAAGGGTTGAAGTGCGTGTAGAGTGGGAGAACGTTGTGTGTAGACTAAGGAAGGAAATAGGAATAGAATAGACGTTCTAGTACGTAATATACACCTATACTGGTACTGAGCCAGGTCTGTTTACTAAGCTGTTACCCGCGACTTCTGCATTTAAATAGGTACCTAACAGCTAAATCTTACTAATATAATAAGAATATAATGTGTGAACTTTGTATGCTATTTTAAATCAATCGGGCACGTCATGTCTCTATTAGATATCTCTACAACATCTCTATTCGCCCCATCAAATAAATACAAAATACAATACATACAATCTTCCAACCCCTATTTCACCCCTTTCGAGATTATTTTTGAGACAAAAGGTAGCTATGTCCGGCGCATGGCTCCAATCTATATCTATACCATATTTCATGTAAATCAGTTCAGCCGTTTAATCATGAAAATGTAGCAAACAAACAGATAAACAGAGTTACTTTCGCGTTTATACTATTAGTATGGATGTTTTTTCTAAATATGTGAACTTAAATAGTGAACCACTCCTGCCGTAAGAGACACTTTACCCTACCCGTACGAATAACGTGGCTATCACAAGCAATATACCGGTAAAACTTTTATTACTTAAGTACTTATTAATTTATTTTTCAAGACTGTAAAGTATCATGAAGGCAATGATTACTGTAATGTGATTCTTTACATTCAATAATTTCAACGCATATTACGCTAAGCTAGCCTGATGGGTGAAATAGTAAATAATTTATGTATAGATATTATATACCTGTATAGAAACAATTTAAATTATTCACCAGGAGTTATAAGAACTACCTAAATAACCCCTATTTAAATGACGCCTATTCATTTGCCTGTCAATTAAATTCGCGACCCTTACTTCAAGCTGTCATTAAACAATTTTGCACTACCCTTCGTCCCACTTCCTTTCATCAACATGTCACTTCTTAACATCCCCTATCATTTATTCTTTGATCACTTTCTAAGGGGTCGTAGGGGTGAATTTAACCCTTGTGCTATTGCTATTAGTCTGTCAACTGATCTAGTGCATTTATAATGGTGGCAATCTGATTTGATCATGTTAAATCATTTCTTTATGTATTTCTATCATTTATTTAAGTGATCTGGAATTTATGTATACGTCAAGCTTTTTTCTGTACTCGTTCCACTCTTAAATATGCCTTCTAATTACACTGACAACATAATATTGACCCCCTTATTCATAAACGTATTGCATTTAGTATTGCGCAGGACAATTTTTCAGAGCGTATTTTTAATAAGCCTTTCAAAATAAGGGAGTGAGTAAATACAGTAATATTTTCACTCTAGCGTTTGCTTTTCTGATACGCCTTCTTTGCCGTGAGGTGAACGACTCAATCCACTCTTGTAAAAACCTATCTCCCCTTACGGCCGAAATTTATAATCAATCCCAATTCAAATTTTGCCATCTGGGATTGATATCACTATCCATTTTAGGGTCAAACGTGCCAATAACCGATCCGTGGATTGGTTTATAAAGGCACGCAGGTTGGAGATCGATCGAACGATAGGCTTCTATCCAAGATCGATTTTAATCTTGGATAGAAGATACAATATTAATTTCGGGCGTTAATGGCCATCAGATAACAATCCTTGCCTTTTCAACTTCTGCCTTCATAGTCTGCTCATTTTTCCTCTTTCTTCTTACTTTATTATGTTGTTTGTGTTTTACTTTTCCCTACTCACTAAAAGTTAATCGAAGAGCTTGGCAAATCGATGGTACGATCAGGTGCGCGCACGCAGCGTGACGCCACCTGTGCTTCACGGACCGCGGCTGCAAATTGCTGAGTAATCACCACCGCCGTCTGCCACCGGGCTCCGCCGGCGGTCGCGGGCTCTTAGCTCACTGTCCATTTCCAAATTAAAATTTACGGATGTTTTCATACTGAGTAAAAAGACGTCGCTCATTCGGCGCCACGCTTGCTAACGAGAGTCGCAGTGCAACCCAGAACTTATCATTGCAAAATTTTTAACCACACTGCTCTGCGCTCGACACCTTCAGATATTGGTCCTAGTCTCGTATGTGTAGTAATTTTGTTGGAAACAGCGCTTTTTAAAGCGGACCCTGTTGAACTTATGGTGGAGATACTATGTGCATTGTGTAACACTACTACACGACGGTGGAACATCAGGCGGCAGCTCAGGACGGTATGGCGCAGAAGAGAACCACCACTACAAAACTGTAATCCTACGAACGGTAATGTTTACCATATGTTGACCTTTCAGTTTTCAGTAGTTAAAGGAACATTCAGCTACAAGGCCGGCTGTAAAGCGGTATTTATGCGGTTATAATGTTAACGGCCGGTCAACACCGGCCAATAATATACGTATATTGGCTATTAAATATGTCGCCCGCCGGTGAGACGCCGATACGCAGCAATGGGGGCACCACACGACGCGTATCGAGGAACAAGTCTCGTACGTAGGTGTATTGTGTCAAAGTGTGATAAATATTTGGACACTATCAAGTATGATGGCAATAATTGGAAGTCTTATCCGAGTGATCTCTAGCAGACATATAAGATTTGTTGATAAGCAATAGTTTTTGAGGCACAAACTGATCATTAGGGTGACAAGCGCAAGCGGTGCCGCGCTAGTAAAAAGTTCTGGGTGATACTTCTACTTCTATGTGCAGTTATACTTACCCTGCATGAAACTAAAATATTAATAAAAATGTGCCCTAAGCAATACCATACAATACAATGACCCACCCTTGAAGGCATGACACGGAAACTCGACGATACGCATTTTTTTACGTCGCCTTCGCAGATACGCAAGAAATATTCAACGATACGCATTTTTTGACATCTCCGTGCCTATCGGCTCGACCCGCGACGTCCAAACATAACTTTTTATGCTTTCCACGGTGTGGCGATAAGGTCGCAGATTTACGATTTGTGATTTCACGAATTGTTTCTGGTCACGAACATTTTTATGAAAATCTGTAGTTGAAATGAGATTACGTGTAAATTTTCATTTTGATTTTCTTTTATTTTACTTTTTAACAGGTTATTTGAAGTAGGCTTGACATTATTTTTTACTTCCATTTCCTAAATGTTAATAGGAAATAATATAATTTTATGTTGCATTATTTTGTGGCAGCTTTTGAACTCTACTATTGTAAATATACTACCAATTTTTTTCACATAAACATTTCAAATTAAAAATGGTTTCTGTAGAAGTAAACCCCCTTTTTACTTCTACATAAACGTCATTTCTACATAAAGTAATTTCGTAACTTATTTTTATCATACAAATAATCTACCGCTGTAGGTACAGTAGGTATAAGGCTCGTGCCCACTAGCACTATACTTAGTACTGATTACTACAATACTACAATACTGATTACTACAAGATTAGAATACAAATTATTTATAACAATTAAATAATTTATAACACCGAGTATTATGATGTAAAGTAGGTACCTACCTACATATTGGTATATTATCTTAGCACCATTGTATAACTCCACGCAAGTATATTATAGGTGTGTTTTGAATTTATGAACGCAAGGGCATAACCGCAGGTGATCGGATTACAGGGGTAATGCCTCCCGTATCGATTAGCAGCTCGAATCTACTAACTACACACTGTACACTTTACAGTTTCTGTAAGTAAACCCTAAATATGGTTTAATCGATATTTATTTACTAATTTAACAAATATCTTATTTCGTTCGGTTGGCTTTGGAACCCTGACACAAGCACGCAAGGACGTTCGGAAGTGATTCAACGAACATCTCGCTCGTCTGGCCGCGGTGGCCGCATCCGTCGTCGGATCGCGAGAAAATTCGCGCCAATACCACGAAAACTGGCAAGTGCCGAGTTGTGAGTTGTGTTGTGACTCACCTCATTCGTAGCGTCTGTACCTACTCTGAACTCGATCCAAAAAACCTCTTTGGATCAAGTTCAGCAAAAGCATGTAACTTTTTAGAGTGGGGTAATGTGTCATTCCAATATTTAGCATTTGTAATATTCAAATATCTAAGCGACGCGTTCAGGGGACGCGTTGAATTTCGGTAAATGACTAATTTTCGACTGCATCGACTAAACGACTGCATCGAAACACCGGCAGGGTAAAGGCTAATGTAGTCTCTGAGACAACGATTACCTTTGAGTCGAATAACAACTTAGTTAAGCTCATATTATGTCTCATGTATTTTATGCATCTAACCAATTAGATATTATACGTAATAATAGTGCTTAATAAATTGTACGATCCATAAGTACCTATCCCTACCTACCTAACGTAACGGGTGCTACTGGCTTGTAAGTTTTGTTTACATCATCATCAGCCTGAAGCCGTCCAGTGCTGAACATAGGCTTCCCCCTTAGACCGAAAAACGAGTAGGTATATACATATATATATTCAATTAGCAGTTGATACACATTGGTACGCGCACACATTGCACAACCCTACTCTGCTTAGCAGGCGGACCTGGCGGACGACTTCTCGCTAGGCTGTCACTGAAAGAAATGAACAATTACCTAGTAACGTTGTATGTAGAATATTTAGATCTTAGAGATCTGTATATGCAGCCACCATCTATCTATTCCCATGTATGTAACGTGTCTTCGAATGACAAAGAGTAGGTAAATACCTAATTATCGAAATGGCAAATATAATCGCGCGATCAGCACGCGACGGGGCGGAGCCGCATCTGCCTCGGTCCCGCGCTGGAGCCCTAATTACCGGCCTCCGCTAGATGCTGATCATGACCTATTTACGTTTTCTGCGTTCAACGATGTAATCAATATGATGACAGGTATTTTTATGGAATGCGAAGTTTTAAATTGGTACGTTCTTACTCTTGCGAAATATTTAGGTAAGTCAATATCTACTTAGAACATTTTTATTAATAGGTTATAATATAACCTTTATACGTTATACCTACATAATACCTTTGTGTAAATTTTTGTGATGAAGGCACGTTAAAAGAAATGTCTAAGTAAGTATCTATAGGTTATTAATTATTGTGTTTTAAGTTATGATATCATCAATAAACACTATAGTAGGTACATAAAAGCATGATAAGCTAAGAAGCGCCACAGCCCTTTACATGATTAAAAAAACATTATGTTCATTATATTTTATGACGTAGGTATGTAGGTAGTAAGTTGTACCTACTACTGAAGCATAATTACTTACTTAATTATTGAAGGAAGTGTAGTGTTCAATGAGCCTATTAGCCACAACTTGCAAACGAGAGGGAGAGAGAGAAATAATTATCCCAGAGAGTTTGTCTTCTAATAAGCTTAAGTAGGTACCTATGTTAATTATTCTTGTGTTAGTGATTTAAACATTAATTTCAAAACGTATGCACCTACGACAGTAGTATCTATGTCGTGTAGTGTCGCAATTTAATATCTTTAAGTTTGCGTCATCCTATTATGTGACGTGGTCGTGACAGATACTGCGTACAAAGAAAACCAGTAGTTATTTATATACCTACCTACTTTAATTATTGTCATAGATTTTGTTCGACGTCTAGGTATAATGCAGTATTAATCTATTGTAGGAGTAACGGATATCTACTACGTACGTAGCGAGCCGGCCTCGAAGGTCATGCTTAACTTCTGCAATAAAATTGTACATAAGGAATTTAATATTTATTATTATTATGGTAAGGCCTACTAGGTTTTGTCAGAATAAGTTATTTTATACTTACCAATTATTATAATAAAAAAAATAATTACTAACAAAAAAACTATAAAACTTAGCTCCCATAACTAAGCCTGAATCCCGCTGTGCAACGGTGGACAAATATTTAAGTACGTAATGAAAACAACCATTTGTTCACTAACTTCATGAACTTATCAAGGACAATATAGAAGGTAATTATATACTAATTATATCTATTACTCAAAAATAATATATATATATAAGGTATATACCTACTACACTTGACATAGATTAATTGATTTTCGTAAACAACAGTTTCTTATTCATCACTCACACAAATACTATCTCAATGAGACCAATTTGTGGGTTTTCCGCTTGCCCCACATTTTCCGAGACGTATATTATACGTGAGCCATGACTCGAGCCGTTGATAAGGATGTTGTATCAGTGACAGCACGAGAGCCAATCATGCAATCAGGCACAATCATACAATCAGACAGGTTGGTTGACACTGAACCCTCATTGTGCTGGCTACTGTGCCCTGACAAGGTCCAAATCTATCTACTATAGAATAGGTTTGAAGCCAGTAGTTGGGGGGAAGATAGCGTCATATGATAAGTAAGTTGTATTTGGTGAGAAGAGCTTTTTTCTTGTACGAGAGTAGTAATAATGAACGTAATTCGGAGGCACCATTTCTTTAACATAGTGCATTTTACCATCGCCATAGAATAGCTGGTACCTTGTCGTGGCTAAGTAGGTAAACGAGATTAGGTGGGCATAGCTTTGCAATGTCATTGCGTACTATGGCATCCTAAATTAAAGTGGTAATCATTAAATTTTAATTTCCCAATGTCACGAATTGAATTTTCCCATTAGTTTGGAAGTTTGCTTTTGTCGGGCTTTATCTAAATACTTACGAATAAGGTAGGTATGAGGAAAATGAGGCCATGACGTAAGAGCGGACACACAACGCAGCGACACACGCCCGGGCCTTATCGAGGATTATTCACGACAAACAATTACCACAGCGTACACAGTGTAATATGTATGTACATATAAATCTACTTATTTGCCAAAATCGTCTCATCACAACTCCTTAGAAACAATCTTACTTACCTGATATTGTACCTACTTATTATTAACAACCACAGACAGAGTTATAAGGTTTTACAAAGAAACCATTAGCCACATGCTCGACCATAATCTTAATGAGCTTTCATTTACTGATAACGACTACAACCAGAGGATCAAATATAACCTTATCCTCAGCAATGAGGGCATATTGTATAGGTACCTGTTTATCCACAACAGATGTTCCAAAGTGAATACCTAACTTCCCTACGAAAGTACAGAAGAAAGAAAGGAACACGTGCTGTCACTGACGAGATGGTAAACCGTTGAATGATCAGGTAATAGCCAGGTAGAATTGCAGAAATAGAACAGCCAGATGTGGCTATTCCACCAAGGTATCAACATACCGATTCGTAACGAAAGTTCTCTGTTACCGACTTTACCACCGGATACAGAGTACATCTACCAAGATAAACTGACAATAAACTATAGGAACCTTTCACAAATCAAATAGGTAACCTAATTTAGGCCCTGGTGACAAAGATGGAAGGTAGAGTACAGAACTCCTCACTGATTGGCGTCAGATTGATGATATATCGGCTCATTTTAATCAGCATCCAGTCCCAAAGACGTATTTAAATAAAGCGTACCAGGAAATATATACGAATTAAAAAAAACGGAAGTCGACATCAGGATCTCTATCGCGGTTAACTCTGTAGTCAATTCGAATCTTCCAGTCGTAGAAAACATCAAGCGTCATACATTATGTGTCAATGGAGTGGTACCTTATGTGACATCGAAGTGACACATTGTAGATTACCTCACTGGCTATCCTTTTGTTTGAACTGCTCATGGTTGCGGTAGGGGCAGTCCCGAGATAAGGCGTCTGTACAGCGCCACGTACCGTGGGAACCCACCACTAGGGTGTGGGTCCAGTACACGAGCCTAATGTGACTGGTTTATACCTACCATCTGAGGCTTCTACTAGGGATAGGAAAAAGACAGTGTCTGAAAAATTAAATCTTTAAATATTAATTCATTTTATATCTGACTGTACTTAGTCCGTGTAGCCGAGTTTGTACTCAACACGGCTGCCGGCCGTTTGGCTGACGATATTTTGGGGTCATCTCGGTTTCAAATGTTTCAAATGTTTGGCTTTCTTTCTGATGAAATAAAGCAAATCATTTGAGGATGCGAAGACGTATGGGTGTAAAAAGTTGAATAGAAGTTGGACTCATGCGAACAAACCTGCATTTGGTGATTGGATATTCCTACTCTGTAACCTTTGTACTTAGTAGCTACTTACTCTCTATAGATAACACCTCTGTTGTTCAAAATCGACCTTTGTGTCAGTCATCCATCACGACGCAAATCCATTTCCCTGAATTCATGGAAGAGGTAACTCACCTAGTTTATTTCCCTTGTTTATTTGGTGCTGTCAAATGATTCATCTTCTACGGATTTGCGTGAGAAACTTCCATCTATGCAGAAAAGTGACAGTGCTAGCAACATAGCTAGATAGATGACAGATTCCTTGGATTGCAAGGTTGGAGATGCCAGCTTCCTCTAGGTAGGTTTATTGATATCAAATTAGATCGGTTTCAATGACAAAGTCCATATGGGTACTGCACAAGCAAGTACTTATTACAAGTATACACATTTACCTACAACAGTCGCACAACCTGTAAACGAAGTATAAACCATATAATAAATACCCCAAAAGCACCAATACTTATACTATCTCGTAGCAGCGTTTACAAAATAAACTATCTGGATCTATTGATGTTTGCAATACCAATAATACCATGTCTTTCCAAACACGAAAGACAATGATATGCACAATTGATTGACCATTCGACACAGAAACCACTTTAGGTAGGTATATAGGTACCTACTACCATCGTATCTACTGCTCCATTCACAAACCACAGTTGGTAACAAAACCATTCACGGATGTCACAAAACGATTACAAACTCACTAATTGTGCGCCATCAATGAAAATCAATTACAATGAGACTGTGCGAAAGTGATCTTTTAAAACGTAAAAAAAGGATTCTTAACAATAGCTTTTGACACCTGATTTAGTTAAAGCTCTACAGTTGGGTAACTCATTGTGTTTTCGGACGATACCTGTGAATCTTTGTTTATTGTGAAGTAATAAGCAGAGAGCACAATGCGTAAAGGATAACAAATTTCCCGTGGGAAAGGCGTTGTTTCAGTAACTTTTGACTGTAATAAATATATATTTTGCTTTGGTTGCTTGCGGTACCTTTGGTAAGACTATTCCGAAAGCAAAGTGAAGCTTTGTAAATACTATCTATTAGTACTTATAGTCTGCACTGCATAGTCCTAGATTCTAACCAATTACGACCTCATCAGCACACATTTACATGGATTTGGTTCTTTATACTCCGAGATGAATTAATATTCCTCTCAAGCTCAAAGACAATGAAGATGTCTGGAGTCTAGAATGTTTATTGCTCGACATAGACACATAAACAAACATTGAGCGAGGCGCGTAAACGCATGCCTAGGGTTCAGACTTGGGAGCTTGTCGACTCATTATTGCCAACAATCTTATTAAGTTTTTTTTCTTAAATAAACGTAGCCCATAGATTTACTTTGGCCAGTTTATCGATGACGTAGCCCCACACTAGGATTGCTCCTGTATCGTAGGTACCACTTACAGACATACTCGTATAATTTCACATACTTACCTACACATTATATGAGACCTTATGCTATTTAATTCAGATGTAACACTTATGTTCCCTACCTTAATTCCAGTCCGAATATACCTAGTTGCAAATTGATAATGCACAGGAATATAAATACACGATACGAGTTGTTTTGTTTTTCAGAACATTCATCTTAATTTAACAACAATTAAAAGAAAACCATAAAATATAAGAGATGAGGTAACAAGGCATGGCAACTCTGGCCCAAAGTCAGTAATAGTACCTACACTAGTACTAGGTAAGTACTATTAGTTATTATAATCTGTGGCAATGGGTCCGGTCGCGCGCAGCGGCTCACCTCTGGGGCCACTTGGCCTAGATCGCGTAGGCATACCCGGCCGCCGCCGCGCCGGTCTAGACGCGACGTTATGGTAGGTGGCGATAAGTAGGTTACCGCCATACGGCGTTTTGCTAATTAGTCGAAATTAAATACTTACCGCTTTTACAAAAATGTGATGAAAGCTTCAGGTAGATTATACTTTCCTTTTTACCCTAATCTATAATCTGTAAATTTAATCATTGTCGTTCATTACTAAGGATGAAATGTCAAACATTGGTACCTGCCGCCAGGAACACCCAAGTAACTGTTCATCGTGATACCAGATCTAGGGTTCTTAGCCCAATCGGTGCGATCTAGGAATACTCCCACTCCTTCCTGCCTAGCTCGAGGAAGTGACGTCACCGAGAGTCGAGATCGAAGTACGTGGGATCTGTTACACAAATCTATATAGGTGACTGGGGCTCGAAACATACCCATCGATAAATTATAAGTACCTACGTAGTTAAATATAGTTTGTATCCACCTTTAAAACTGTCTGATCTATTTGTCACGCTTCTTTTCATAGAAAGATAATCGAAAAAAATAACAATTCGTTCAGTAAAGTACAGAATTCTGGAAACTCTAGGCTGCCAGCACGTCCAGCGGCGGCCATTTGTCACGCACGTCACTTTTGCGCGGGAAACGCCGCCATTATGACAATTGTACTAAGCAGGATGCTACCGATTTACCTAGAGGCATTTTCAAGACGCCGCCGCCGCGCCGCCATGATTAATCATCACCTCCAATTTTTGGCACGAGATCGTTTAGGAAAAGGTAATTGGAGCAGGAATCTTGGAATACCTCAGTGTTGATGGATTACCTCCAATTGGGGAAATTGGTGATGACACAAGATTGCGCAAGTGGAAATTAAGAGAGTGCGTTGTGAAGGAAGGCACTTAGCTTGCCTAATGTAACAGTTTTCTGTTTTAAAAAACCATTGACGTTAGATGAGATTGTGAATTTGTGATACTGTTGTAATATGAACTTCAATACCGATGAATTATATTCTGTACGTTTACAGGTGCAACAATTTGGTTCACAAAGGTAGAAGAAAAGTTGACTTACCCTAATGGGTAACATAATTTTCATTGTGATTTTAATGACACATGAACAATCGCATCATGAACTATGTAAGTTATTTATTATATTTATCAGTTATGTTAGGTAGAGAATTGAAAGGCACCGATTATAATGTAGGTAGGTACCACAATCTTTAATCAGGCGTCTCGTCTCTACAACAAAGAGGTAAGGACTATAGAGACTGCTCTCAATACAGAAGACCTAATGCTACGTGGTAGAGTCGCAAGTCTTCTCAACAGTTATTATTTCCAGTGGAAATTAAATATTTACGACTATAAAACTACAATGCTCATGCATTGTGAGCAATCGCTGTTTGCTTTTCCCTCGGCAATTAATATAACCCCAACAAATCATCTTCCAAATCAGACCCTCATCAGATCTTAACGCAGCTACCGTCTAATTGAAATTAAACAGAGTCCGGTAGCTGCACATTAGACTCTTGCATCACTCCAGCCAAGTAATGGCGTACTAATTACGGACAACATATTAACACCTACCCGCTTTCCCATAATACGCACATACTTCCAAAAGCGTGAAGGAAGACCAAAAGCGTGCTGTGACATAAAGCCTAACAATACGGCTGCTACGTCATTCGACGGTGACGTCATCACGACATATATGGCACCGGGCTCCCACGCGACGGCAAGCCTTAAATTCTGACGAGAATATCCAAAGGATGTGGAGTAGCTGACATTTTAGGTTATTGGCAGGTTGAGATGCGCACGAGTTCAATATACAAGTGCCAGATCTAACAAGCATGTTTCAGATGTCTTTACAAATCAATATGAATAGCTAAGACTTAAATACCCCACAACCTAAAAGACTGACGACAAAGTTAAAAACTAGTTGAAAGAATTGGAATAGAACAAAACCACGACAAAAAAAAATTGTGAACAACAAATCTGCCGATGCAGACTTCTTGTAAAAGGATAAAGGTGTCAATACACTACCATTCGGTCATACAATATTGAACACTTTCAAACCTTGCATTCCAAAAATAGCCATCGTCCCATCACAACACGACAGTCTCAATTAAAACGCCCATAACTCAAGTGATAACGAGGTATGACCTAATCCCAGTAAAATAATTATGAATTATTTAAGACTGCCAGACTGCCTGACCCCAGCCAGTCAGATGCCAGAGCCTAGATTGGGCAAACGTTGGCGTCACTATTAGCATAATATCCCCATTATCGAACATCCGTCGATACACTAATGACTCCCAAACTTATTAGTTAAATTGAAACTCAAGACAATCGTGGAAAATTTGAGGCAAATACAACTAAATAAGTCACCTTTGATAGGTCGGCCGTCGCAGAAACAACTTTTTAGATTTGTGATAGCAAAACCATAACAGCAGCTAAAGACTAGCTCAAACCAGCTGAGCCAATGGGTCAGTTAGATCAGGACATGACTCAAAAGACAGTTTCATCATCCATCAAGTCGCGATACCACATTATCTCGATTTGATCGATCACTCAAACAAGTATCAGTACATGAACAAGTGTCAGTATATGTACTGACCTGCATTACAGGTGTAATCAGATCTTAATTTATTTATTTATTTATTTATTTATTTATTTATTCATCATATAACTGCAACATCACAGAGTACTCCATTACGCTACATTTATCACAGAAATTAACTAAGTCTAGGAATAACAATAAGAATTTTACAATAGGTAGGTACCTACTTAATTAAAATATAAAAGAAAACATAAATAAAGAGTATGCATTAGAAATAAATAACAGCCTTACAGATTAATTTGTTCACAGTAGTGGACAGAGCATTGAACAAATACTGACCACTTATCATTAAATATGTCACATTGTGCTTGTGAGGTGACGAGTGCGTTGAAGTGACGTTGCATGCGGCAGACAGGGGACTGTTGGCGAGCCACTGTACGAGCCGGTGTGGGCGCAAACAGTGGGACGCGACCAGTGCGGAATCTAGCGCGTTGCTCAGGCACGTATAGACGACTGGCCTCACTTAGTACTGTTGGACAATCTAAAATACCATGTAGTAGTCTGTATAGCGTTAATAGCTGATCATGCAGCCTGCGTGTTTCCAAGGAGTGAAACCCTAAAGAGCCCTGCAGGAACTTCGTGGGATATAGGTACGGATAATAGGAATAAGTTTTCTTGTATAGGAATCTTAAGAATCGTTTCTGTACCTTTTCCAACATGAGGGCAAACGATTTTTCATGAGGGTTCCACACCATTGAACTCGCTTCTATCTTTGACCTTATCAGAGCATTGTATAGAAGTTTAATTGCTGTGATGTTTGTGAACTCGCCGCATGTTCTAGTAACAAAACCCAGCCTTTTGAAGCACTCTGTCGCGAGAGCGGTCATATGATCATGAAAGGAGAGTTTTGGATCGAATAGTACACCGAGGTCTTTCACAGTCTTCGTTCGCGAGATCACATTTTGGTTGAGTTTATAGTCAATATTAATAATGTGTGTGGATCTTGAGAACGTCATCACGTGGCATTTGTTTATATTTAAGTTTAAGCGGTTTTTCATACTCCATAGCTGTATGGCATCAAGGTCTTGCTGCAAGGAATGGGCGTCGTCTTCAGATTGAATATCTCCTATGATCTTAACATCATCTGCATATATCAAACATTTCCCCGACATGAGACATGTTTCAAGATCATTGATCATTATTAAATTATTGTCTCTATGAGTACTTCTTTCCTAACTGCATTTACGTGTAAAAGTAGAAGAGACAGTTCTTACCTGAAGCGTAATATTCTCCAATTAAATAACTACCTGATGCCGACCCTTCTAAAGCGGCCTGCAGTTGCCAATTCATCAGATTAAACCAAAGAGCATAGTTCAAAACCTGTCCCCGTAGGTGACCTATGCGTCAGGCGCTGACCGTTACTGGTAAACAAACAGAGGTATTTGTTTTCTCACTCGTTGTTTACGCTGCCACATTCACTATTGTTTCGTGAATAGGTAAACATGCTTTACGCCAGCGCCTAGACTACCGGTTAGATCTGAGAGTCAGAGGAAAACACTCAACCGATGCATAGAGGCCGGAGCTGCAAGCCACTGAATATAATGAAACAGGTCTCATGTAACTAGAAGCCTAAAAGAAAAACATTCTTTGCAGATATCTCAATTTCTAATCTAAATCATGTTAGTGAAATGCAGTTCTGAAATTAATAAAAAAAAAAAAAATACTCAGCCTGTAACTGTCCCACTGCTGGGCCTCCCCTCACTATCGTGAGGAGGGTTAGGCCATAATCCACCACGGGGGCCTAGTCCGGGTTGGTGGATAACATGCCTCCGAAATAATTCTCGGGCATGTTGGTTTCCTCACGATGTTTTCCTTCACTGGGATTTGAACTCGTCACCTCCTGTTTGTAAAAGGCGGACGTTCGCCCGCTAGGCTACCACCGCTTACCTGAATGACCGCTTACCTTACCGCGTTCTGCATTTACCGACATTTAATTACCTTTACTTATACAAATATAACGTCATCATTTTGGAACGTTACCTATGGAGACTAGGTAAAATTAGCTATCAGTATCATATTATCATAGCTACTATGGAAGATGAATCTAGTCACCAACGCAACTCGCCTAGCCGTGGATGGAAAGTACCTGATAATATCTTAGATATCCAAACACTAGGTAGGTACACTATATTTTTGTAAATTCTTATTTATAATTTACCCGAATATTTTTACTGATAGACCCCAGACCAAGGGTATAACCAATACAAATGTATTTTCTAATTCGAAGAGGATAATTATCAGAAGTCTACGGAACTGTGGCTAGCAAATTGAAAGGACATCAACATTGTAAAGCTCACCGTATCTGAGTTATTAAAATTACACGGCAACGAATGCACGAGTGGCCGTCTCCCTTCCGTCAGCGACACAATAGCTCCCACGGCCGGGCCGCGCTAGAAATGTTACATGTTTTCTAGTGAAATTGTTTTATATTGGCGCGGTTATATTCTATTCTGGCTCTTGCAACTGACTAAGTTGCGGCTGACGAAGGTTTTAGTTAAGAGGTGCCGTTGACCGCAATCTTTTTCGATTGCACGCAATGATGGTCTAGGGCTCGTCTAATCCATAAAGAGACAATAATAGTCTTGTTGATAGTCGAAAATTTATATTTTACTACATTGACTTTACGTTCCTAAAAACCTAGATTTCTTTAAACTTGTATCCAATACTAAAAGGACACCTATAAATAACTAAATAAGATAGTCAAAGAAGCACTTATCACAGTTATCGCAGTATCTAAGTGCAACCATAAAAGCCCACTTATAAAATCAATATGTACTTCACAACAAAGAGAAAACCCCCTATCACCATGATCAAATTAGAGAAAAAAATAGCTTTTTCGTCATTGAAGACCTTGTGGTAGCGACGTCCATGATTGTTAAAATCGAAAAGGGCTGTGGAGCCAGTGTTCAGCCAAGTAGATAACGCATCGATGATGCTCATGGAACAATGTGTGATGAGAGGCAGGTGACACGTGCGTTGGATAGTTTTTACGCGGCCCACCCTCCCTGCACGCAACTGGTTGAACTTGATTCGCAGAGTAAAGAGTAAGTAATCGCTTCTGAGAACGGACAGAAGGCAGCATTGTGGATTTAAGTTGCTGGAGCTGTATAGTTAATCTATCTAATAATGGTAGATTATTATTTGTGCCCTACCTACCTATCACTTTTCGTCTTCTAAGAAACTCATGTCTCCCACAAAACGTTCCTTATTTCGGTTTCCAAAATAGATGAAACAAACCAGTATCCTGATGTTGACTAATGCATTGTTATCGCAATACATTAATCACATAAATTAACCAGAATTCCCTCAAAGTACCTACCCAGCGCATCAGTCTTCCGTTTTGAAAATTGAGTCTACCTAATCTATGGCGGCGGGACGCGTGCGTTTTTATTGCGCGCGCGCACATCGCACGTGCCGCCATCTGCCACAGGAAGCGGCACTCGGCTGGAAGATGGGCTTCTGACAATATGCTGACGACTCTACACGACAGCCCTGACAAGCCGACTGGCACAGGTGCCATGATCTTGTTGGACTTTGAAAAACACCAGTTGGGCTTTTTACTTTTTAATGTGCGGACAAGGCTACGATGCTACTTGGAGCCAGAGCGTTCTCTGTTTGCTGAAATCCAATTTTACATGCCTCTGCTTTTAATGAGCAGTAATGTACCTTCCTATAAATAGAATGTATTAAGTAGAATAGTAATATCATTATGCGGCGCGATAACATACTTAGACAGACTACACTACACCATAATTACTTATATTCATGATTTATAGTAGACGTATATCTAAACGTTATACCTAATGTCGTCCCAGATCTGAATTACAATGGTCAGAACCATAAGGGTCAGGATCATTTCCTATCAAGCCATGAACGCGTTTGTTCGAAACAAGCAAGAATTGATGTAACGGTCAAGAATGAACATTTAATTATTTACGTCTGATAACAGGGGTGAGGACAGGAGCTTTCCTGCAAGATGTTTTAATCATTTGATTCAGAGGAATCTGAAAGCGTCCGGCTCATGCTATTCTGCTAGACTGCTTTGTCTAGCTGGCTACTCCTGCCAAGACTACGATACACAATGGCGGCAAAAACATGACAAGGAGCACAGCCAAGTCGCTATTCCAGGACCTACGTTACTATTTGGAATAGAACACTACCTAGGTACTACTATCTCCATCATAGAGCCTCGTCTAGTCATTGTTTGCACTTTCAAAAGAATCAGACAGTCTCAGACATCATTTTCATAGATTGGCACACCAGGGGCGGTAGGTTTTGGCCATTGTCGGTGCAAGAATATGCATAATGCAGAGTTGACTGCCCACAAATATATTTAATCTATAATCTGCGCCGAATGCGGCGATAATTAGGTTCGATCGCCGTTAATGGACAGCTCAGAGTTATGGCCAATTGATGTGTTTGAGGAGATGGATGAATTTTATTTGACAGTTAGGTAGGTACAACTCAATCCCTCGTTGATAAATTAGCCATCTCCTTTCGTATCCAATTTTTTACATTTTTGAGCGCCCTCATGGTATTACCTAAATCTTGTTAGTCTTTTGTTATTTGTAAGCATTGAAGAAGATAAACAAATCAAAAGCACCAAGTGAATGTTATTCGCCCGAAATAACTGTAAATTTAGCAAAATCTTCGCGATTATCCGGCACATAGAGGTCCATACATGTCGCAGGAAGATTTTCGCGAGTCGAGGTAATGACAAGTGGGATGTAGCACGTAGGCATCTTAATTGGTAGCGGTGACCACCGGCCGACGGCCATAAGCGAACGGGCGTAGGCTGCGAGACGCAGCGTCTATAGCCACAACCAGCGGCCAGACCCGCCGGATCACTCCCGTCCCCCCGGCGCCGTCGACCGCTCGAAGACCTCGGAGGAGGGAGGAAGGTCTAGTTACGCTGGTCGTACACCCAAGCGGAGGCTCGTGGATCTATCTGAAGCATTGTCTCGACGTTTTCATTCACAGTGTTTTGCTGACGTCCGCGTCTCATACTTTCGTTTTGTGATTGTATGGTTATCTGAACGCTGTCGCCTGTCGATGATGTTCATTAGAGGCTCAGTGGTTATTGGCTCAGTGTGTCGGCCCGGAGCGGACAAATCTAGGTACATTGTTTTGGTAACACTGTCTAGACTTGATGCGCGAACTCGCCTACAAACAACTCTGCGATCTTACGGTTTATTGGAAGCTTCTCGGAAGTGGATTTAGGTGATCGGATATTTCAAGGGTTCCTAATGAATGAACAATCCCATATCAGTGACTGTTAGTCTTCTCAGCGTGTATTACTCGCAGAGCTGTTGGAAAAAGTGAAATCATAATCATGAATAAGATTTCGTAAAGCAGTGTTACTCGGAATAACACTTCATGAGCTCATGACTGTTTAGGAACTTCTAGAATAATTTTTATTCCATGAAAGGAGTAGTAATGAATTGATCCGGTCATGGCCGGATGAAGGAATCATGTCCGATTTGAAAATGACCAAAATGAGCTATAATGTGCGATATGACACACTTGAAATAAGTGAATGTAATCCGACGACTTCCTGCCCAAAAAATAGGTGAGGTTCCGAGTGTAGGCGCCGAAAACGGCATAATATAATCTAGTGAGAGCGGCATCTATTTCTGTCGGCTGTCCATCCATAGGGAGCGGTGATACGCGGCTATTCCGGGCGGGCAGGTTTTCGGGGAATGTCAACAAACGAACGCAACGGGCACTCATTCAATGAACCCTGCGCGCGCGACGCCGGTGGCGGCCCGACCGGTCCCGGGTATTCATAAAAATGATGCTCCCAGACGCGCTCAATGGACTGCCTCGCCGCCGCCGCCGCTCCGCTCGCTCGGTGCCTCTTTTATGGCGACGCGGCACCGACCCGATCACGTACATTATTTTTTGTCCGATTTCCAAACGTGATGAAACAAAACCTACTTATTTCGGTCTCGTTACCGAGAAATGCAAGCTCAAATCGTCGGCTCGCACGATATTATGTACACGTTCTCAATCGGACGATTAGACAATTTCACAGCATTTGAATATTGATTACTTTTGAACTAATGTAATTGCGGGTATCGTTGCACAAGTGGGCGGCGCAGGTGACGTCGCCGCAGCGGCCGCCATTGCACAACTGCGAGACACCTAGCTCTGCCTACAACACTACGCGCAATCATTACAACTCGCCTAACAAAAGTACGCAGTTTTTCGATATCACAAAACTAGTTCAAGAGTATATTAATTAACTCGTAGGTGCGGCCGCGGCGAGTTTACTTCTTGGACCGACCTCGTTCAACGATGAATAAACCTCAGTGGCGGGGTACGGTACGGCGATCAATGAAAGATATTGTCTAAGGATTTAGTTTCTTATAATTTTCTTTTAACAAATTATATTATCAATAGAAAACTGTATAATTAACAAGTAGCGTCTTAACAGATACTCAAAATTATTAGGGGTGTTTGTACCTAATATTTTACAAATACTTTGGAATGTTTATATAAACAATCTCATAAATGAATCAATGTACAAGACGTTTCAGACGACCGACACGGTGCATGTTACATGGTATCGAAGCGACAAGGGTGCGCGGGCGCAGCGGCGGCAGGCGTCGCGACGTTGCTGCAGTCAACGGCATAAACGCTCCTCCGGTCCAGGATAAAACCGTCCGGCGCCCGCGCCGCCGCGCATGCGATCTCATCACTTCGATCACAGCCTAATCGATACATATTTACTATTTTTTTGCGCCCCTCGACAGTTACAAATGTTACGATACGAAGACATCGATATTTTACATGACAACATTACAGAGAGCTTGATGCAGACTTCGACGAGTACGGCATCGAAATTGTCACCATTCATGAAAATTTATTTAATTAGGAAGTTACAATTTTATTGAATGGCAATATTACATTTTGATGAATGGCGACAGAGTTGCCCGAATGAAAACATGAATGAAGCGGAGCGAACGAGGTGCGAGGAGTTGCGCTGAGGAGGAGCATACTTTACACACCATCCAATGTTACCAATTTTTACAAATATTTAGACAGAGGAGATTCACAATGAGATTACAATCGAATATACAATATGTGAGGCCATGCTTAGCAGGGTGAAATGAGAATACAATCGTTAACCGCTTAGTAGGCGCCTGGGTGCCGTCGCATCCGCATTAACTAAGTGAAGCAGTCAATAAATAAACGATTATAAATATGTAATAAATACCTACTATATGTACAAAAAGAAGCCTTCATCCACATGACGGCACTTACTCAGCCTTTAAACAAATATAATACAGCACTATCCCAGCGGGACAACAGATATCAATTAAAAATAAAGCTGCCCCTTAAGACTCGTATTACAAAATAATACTGACACCAGTAAAATACTCTATCCGCAAGATGGAATGTGCAGGCGCTGGGCCATAGGAACCGACTGCCTCACCACCACATTAATTCATCACAATTCTATCGGTTGTATAGAATGGAATATTGATTAATATAATTTACTACAATGATTAAGCACAGTGCAGGCGCTACGGGGCAGTGAGGCCCACGCAGCACTCGTTACGTTACCTAGACTAACAAATAATAACATGCAGTGTGTGCAGCCAGCGAGGCAGGCCCACCGCCGCCCTGCACACACCATCGTCTGGCGCTGGAAAGGACTATTCCCATCTTGGGCATTTTGCACTTCAAAATGATTAGATTGAAATTGACTTTTCCAGTGACAGAAGGCGGCTCAGCCCCTGTATCTCAGGATACAGCTCAAACAACAATATGTATAACATATTATAACAGCTCTACTAGTGAATAGCATTAGGGACAAGGTTGCTCTTCAATCTCACACATCCGGAATACACTGAGCTCAAACCAATGCCGACGTTAGTTAACAATCCACTGTACCAACACTGGGAAACTGAAATTTGATATTCCGAGAGGGAACCGCGGGTTTCAGACCGTATTTACAAAATAAATTCCTTCTCAATAAATTATGATTCATAAAATAATTATCACATAAAATTTTCACGTTCCTTCCACATAACTTACACAATAATCTATCTTCTATATGTACACAGTAACAATATAAACATGTGGCCGTGCGTCGGCTAGTGTCCGTGTGTGAGCGCGGGCGCGGGCGCGGGCGCGGGCTGTGTGGCGAGGCGCACGGGCCCGCGCGGCGCCGCCACCGCCACCAGCTGCACCAGCCCGCGCTCGGCCGCGCCCGGCGCCGCCTTGCCGCCGCGGTGCAGCCGCACCCACGCGCCGAAGCAGACTAGAATGGCGAGGAACACGGCGACCGTCGCGCCGCCCGCGATCGACGCCGTCTCCATCATCAGCTGGCGGCTCGTGAGCACGTACGAGTCGTCCAGGTCCTTGAACTCGCAGCGCTGGCCCACGAACCCGCTGCGGCACTCGCAGTTGTAGATGGTGCTCTCGGAGATGATCACGGTGAAGCACACGCCGCCGTTCAGACAGTAGTACTCCTGATAGTGGGGCTCGCACTTGAACGTGGGGAAGGTGACGTTGAGCCGGGGCTGCGGCTGGGGCTGCGCGTGCGGCCGCGCGGGCCGCGCCGGCCGCGCCGGCCGCTTCGAGATGGAGCTCGAGCACGCGCCCGCTAGCGCCCAGGCGGCCGACACCACCGCCCACCAAACTACCAACGATTGCATTTTCCGCACGATCCGGAGGGTCGGCGCTCGCGGTACGTGCACGATTTTGACATTGGACGGTGACTTATGAGAAATCCGAGAGGCGATGACATGACCGCATTCGAATTTCGAACTGGAACCCTTCGCTCGCATCCGCGTCGGCGGTCCGCCCAGACATGTTTCCTGTGTTCACTTTTTTTACGTCGACGATCACTCGCTCATGACGGAGGCGCGGTTTCTACGGGCGCCCGAGATATCGCATCGATCACTCGCATGTCGAAAGTGAAACACTCAATATTGTTCTAAACTTTGAATTGCTAGTCCACGATTTATCAAGGAGCACATAAACACAATGTCCCGTTCGAAATGATACACACAAAATGGTGCTGAGCGAAACGAAAGCACACTACGCTCGGTGAGTTGTCTATGCGCGACTGACGGACGGAGGAGGGAGGGCGTCTACTGCATCCGCCATCTGCCGACGAGAATGAAATGCGGGGAACTCGGCCCGGCGCCGTACGCCTGTGTGCGCGCCGTGTACATGTATGTATGGGGAAATTACACTCGTATGCGTCATGTTTACTTTGGTGTGCGTGAGTACATTTTTTTTTCTCTGTATGGGATTATGAACAAGGTAAGTATTTCTTTTTCTCAGCGATCCGAACCTCAAGGTAGGTAAGTTTACCATTATTATTTCCTTTGAATGAAATTTTCTTATAAATAGTTTTTAACTAAAACTAGCAATGAGAATCCTTGGAGTTAAGTTACGAGTTAAGTTAGCCCTTAGAGGTAAGCTTAAAGTATAATTATATTTTACTTATTTTTGTCGAACAAAGGTCTAGCTAAGTAATAATAAGCCTTACAGTCTGTAAATGCTGAAACTATTTTAAATATTGGACTCATCTAGACTTTTAGCTCAATGAGTAGATTTTTAAAAGATATACCTAAAACCTTTAGGTGTGATTATTGAAGAGCGATATGAAAGTAGGTACCTTGATCATAACAAAGCGCATAATAATAAAATAGGTAGGTAGGTAAGTTTTCAAAGAGGAAACTTTAGGTATACCTACCTACCTGTATCCTAGTGTTGTCTACGTAAGTAAAGTAGGCAAGTAAGTACCTAGGTAGGTACCTACCTACCTACTACTAAGGCCTATTCAACAACAGTGAGTAAGTACCTACTACCAACTAGTAACTACCATAGAAATATAACTACTACGAGTACGATGTACGAAGTTGCATTATCGCTCCAAATGACATCTTTGGGGCAACTTTGGATGGAGCATATTGTAAAATCGCTATTGCTTTGCTACAGCAACGTAGGTAGGTAGGTACTTAGGTAAATAGTAAGGTACAAAGACAAGTTTTACAAAACTAGTTTCAATTTTAATAACTATGGCCATTATTAAATTTGAATTGTTGCAGAGTTATATTTATCATCGTCCTCTTTTGTTTGCAATCGACGTCGCTCGTCGTTACGCGAATTTTACTAGTGTTGGTAAATGCTTTAAGTTAAGGTACACACAGACCAAGTACCTAGCTAGCTCGTAGGTATTTAATAGTAATAGTATACTCGTAGTAGCTAGGTAAATAAGTTCTACCCAGGAGACAAATTAGATTAAGTATAATTTAATATTTATGCCACTCTCACATCATGTGGGACTCGATTGATAGTACAATCAAAGTTGAAATCAAGTACTGGAATACCGACATTTTTAGGGTATCGATTAAAAAAAATCAATAATTTCGGAACCTACCGAAATACCGATTAGTAGGTAGATATAGATTAATTTTTCGATGCCTTAACATTGATACCTTTTAATTGGGTATTAGTGTGGATACTGAAATAGGTAGGTACCGAAAAAAAAAACGGATAAATCACGGAATGAAACTAGATGGCTTCCGGCAACGTCGCTCGCATCACTGTTTAGAAAATATCGGTATTTTACGACAAATCATCGATTTTGGTTTGTAAAATGTAAAACCATTATTGGCTATAAGTTAGAATAATAAGTTATGCTCATTGTTAATTAAGAGCTGTGGTTTTTGTTTTGAATAAATAAATAAATAAATAGATATAAGTATCAAATTATAACACCGGTAAAAGTCTACTACCGATTCAAATATCGGTATTAAACTTCTATAACTATATTGGTATATCAGAGGCAATACCGATATTTTGAAATTATAACCAATCCTTGGTTGAATGCGGTAATAGAGCGGCACAAAGAATATTTTAAGCATAAAGAAGATAGGTAGGTAGGTAGGTACTAGTATCTGTTATCTGTGTATGGGAGTTTTGGCGGGAATCCGTTTAGTCCGGTAGTGAGACGTTGGTTTTGTATTTTTTTCTCAAACTTGCCATTAATTGAGTTAATTAAATTGTTAATGTCTAATATTGGTGGAATATTAGTCATTGAGTCTTCGTTATCATGCACGAGTGTAGACAAATTATATACAACTAAAAACGTGTCAATTTGCTTGTTTTCCAAAACTTCCAGGAAGTTTTTCAGTACCTAAAGCATCCACCTCTTTTTTGAATCGTGACTTTGACTATGTAAATAATCGACTTTACTACTTGACCACGAGGATTGCTTTAATTCCATGACTTTCATATTGAGCAAAATAAATACCTATACTTACATATTATAATACATGACACTGGCTTACTGCACAAACCGTGCGAAAGCTGAACTAAAACAAAAAAATATTAGCTACATTTGCTCGAAAACATTACCTTTTTGTGGCAGTCAGGTAAAAATAGCAACGGCTTACAACTTGCCATAGTTGGAACGGTTGCACCCGGTGTGTGCCAAAAATATTAGAATCCAGCAAAAAGCCATTGTCTATAATAATATAAGAAATGTCTATCTATGTCAAATTTATACAAAAAATATGTCAACGTCAAGACTAAGCCAACGTCAAAAGTTCAACAACCCGATAGCCGACGTTCGTCTGTCGACTCTGTCGGCACGGCAGTGTCGGCTCCATCCCAATTCCCATCCATCAACATCATCCATCCGTCTGTCGGTTCGATTCGATAGAAATATATTATTACCTGTGGTGCGTCGGTATTGCTTTTTGGTGTATCACTACCAGTTGCCACTAGCGTAGCGTTTGTTTGTATTCTCTTTGGTTCTAGTTGCCACTTGCCAGGCAGTTGCAACTGGCCATTGGGGAGTTTTGGCGGGAATCCGATAGTGAGACGTTGTTGGATTTGTATTATTTTCTCAAACTTGTGTTTCTTCGAGTGTTAATGTGTAATATTGGTGGAATATTAATCATTAAGTGTTCGTTAACGTGCACGAGTGTAGGCGAATGATATAAACTCAAAAAGCGTGTCATTTCGCATTTTTTCCAAAACTCCCAAGATGTTTCAGTAAAGGATCCACTACTTTACTGAATCGTGACTTTGACGATGTAAATAATTGACTTGACTACTTGACCACGATTGCTATATTTGAAGAAATACTTATTATAAGAAAATACTTGATACTGGCTATATGCACAAACCGTGCGAAGCCATTACTAAAACAAAAAAAAAAAAATAAAAACTGGCCATTGCTACCTAGCGTAGCGTTTGTATTCTCTTTCATTGCTACCGCCAATTTGATTTTATTTTCATTCTATGCTACGTACATAGGTACTCAAGTAAATAGTTCCTTGCAATAGGGAAAAATGTCCGAGGCTTCATCCTCGAAGTCTAAGTCGTTAAACTTGAACCCTTCCCCTACTTTACAATGTAAAGATCTTCATGAGTACCTGAAGAGTAGGTCTCCTCAGTTTCTGGAGACTTTATACAATTACCCAACGATATGTTTAGCTGTTTACAGGTAAGGAACCAACATTTACAAAATATACCCAGTTCCAACATTGAGTAGGTTATAACTTCTGGAAGTCTATTGTGCATGTTAGGTTAAGGTTTCGTCAAACGTAAAATTTATTTAATGTTTACACGGTTTACCTACGTTTACCTACTCGTGCTCCTCCTAAACCGAATCTAAGTATAAATATGCCATTTATTAAAGATTATTTGTCATTATAAAACATAAAACTGCAATTGCACAGGGAACTGCCAGAGCTGGCCAGACATTTTGTGATAAGACTCCTCTTTGTGGAACAACCGGTGCCGCAAGCCGTCGTCACTTCCTGGGTTTCCCAGACATATGCCAAGTAAGTTTAAGTAATGGCCTATCACATTTTACTGTGTTGTTAAATCTGGATTTGTCTCCCGTCGTGGATGGCCTTATACTTATGAAGTTGATGTGATACTCCTGCACACCAGTAGGTGAATATGGGTGTGGTGATGAGTCGGTAATGAAGCCTTTGTTGTACTGAAGTTTTCTCAGCAAATAAACATCACAGATAAATAAAACAAGTAAACAACATCTATGTAATATTACAATAAATATCTAAAAATGATGTATTACTAGCTGCGTCCTGCAGTTCCACCTGCAATCGCTATTATCCCACAGGAAATGGTAACTATTATGGAATAAAAAGTATCAAATTTTCTATTCCAAGATCTGTATACCAAATTTAATTAAAACCCATTCATCTGTTAAGGCATAAAGAGAGGACACTAACTTATGCATTTATAATATCGTTGTAGGATTGTGAGTAATCCGACTAGAGTATGTGTGTATCTTATTTCAGAGAGCAGGCTAAAGCGTGCGAAGCATTATCCGAGTTATCGGTATGGCAAGAAGCACCAATACCGGGTGGTATGCCAGGATGGATGCTGGCACAGTCCTTCAAGAAAAACCTGAAAGTGGCACTGCTTGGAGGGTTTGTATTACCATTATTTATTTATATTTTGCACACAAATGAAATAGGAATGGAAAATGAGAACATGATGTGGCAATGAGAAAATGATGGGCAGATATGGGAATATGACATGGAGATGGGAAAATGGTGAGGAGACAGGAAGATGGGGAGACATTGGAAAGGCAGAGAGATATAGAGATAGACATAGAGATGTTGCAGAGATATCGACAGAGACACGATGTCTCCAATTGATTTACAATAGCATACTAAGTTCACACATATTGTTACTAGATGTTACCTACTTTAATGCATATAAAGTCGTAGGTAACAGCTAGTATTCTATAAAACTTATGGTTATGTATATTATTGAAACAAAATTATAAGAAGAAATACAAATATTTGTATATAATTTCAGAGGCCGGCCATGGAGCATGTCATCGTCGCTGGAGCCCGACGGCAAGGCCCGCGACACGGCGTTCCTCGACGCGTACGCGCTGGAGCGGTGGGAGTGCGTGCTGCACTACATGGTGGGCAGCGCGCAGACGGAGGGCATCAGCGCCGACGCCGTCAGGATCCTGCTGCACGCCGGGCTCATGACCAGGTTGGCATGTACAATTGTACATACTAGTCTCCACAATATTTTTATTTGTTTGTGAGTGGCTGCGCCATGCGGTTGTACCCGTGTTGGATAATTTACAATATATCTTTATGAATTGTAGCCTATGTGTTATTCTGATATGTAAGCTTTATTATTGTGAAGTTTCATCAAAATCCTTCCCGTTTATTATATTAGTAGGATGTTTTTATTTATCTGAGTAATATTATTAAATATGTGAATGTTTGTGTGTTGGTCCTCTCGTCACGCCGCAACTATAGGGACTATGGAATAGAAAATAGGATAGAGCTATACAGATTAAAAACACTAAAGAATGAATGAAATTGAACGAACTTGTCTAGTGTGACCATTTCAATAAAATAATCTCTTGTCAACAATCAATTAGCTAATTTTTGGTTGAATTGCGTTCTAGAAACCCGAAGAGCGTCAACCGACTGTTAAATGTGACAGTCTGCTGACTAATTCTATATGTGACAAGCGTTTCAGAAACCGGGTGTAATTATCCCATAAAAAAATTGATGGCTCCTATGGGATAAAAGCGAATGTGGTTAAAGCACAGACATATTATAGAGACTTTTTCTCCCTCATGCTATATTATGAGTGTAGACAATGTTGTGACTGTTCCAGAGATGCGGAGGACAATACAGCGGTGATAACTCGCGCCGGATTTCAGTTCCTTCTCCTCAGCACAGCCAAGCAGGTTGGTCGGAACTACTGCACCGGCACATGGTGACTTTGATAACTCATCAAAAGAAACTCGTCACTGGCAGTTCATATTGTACAGCTGTGTTAGTTTTAAAATAAATGTTGCCTACGTTACTCCTTCTAACATCAGCTATCCGCCAGGGAAAGTCCTGTCAAAATCTGTCCAGCCGTTTCGGAGATAAGTTATACCAAATGGACTGACATTTCCATAATTGACTTCTTGTTATTTCGATGCATATTCATAATGTATTTGGTAAACGGCTGTTAGTTTGATATTACTAATGGACACTTTAATTTGGTTTGTTTGTTATGACTTTTGTGTGTGTCTATAGTAGATACAAAGGCTACGAGTATGAGCGTGGCTTGGTTCTGTGCAGGTGTGGTTGTTCCTGCAGCACTACCTGCATACAGCGGAGAAACGCAGCCTCAGCGCCGCGGAGTGCCTCGCCTTCCTCTACCAGCTCAGCTTCAGCACGCTCGGCAAGGTATATCATCATCATCATCCGCCCACAGATCTCGCCTCACTATGGTAAGGTACATTGAGCCGGCACACTACAAATAACTGATACATTCAAAAACTACTTGACTAATTCTGGTGTTTTTTTTGCTCGAGGAACAAGATGGGCTTGTATTTCAGTGGATAGTATCCTTCGACAATGCAACATCACATCATTCCACATCCTTACTAACATCAATGCACACTCCCCCATGTATATAGAGCCCTAAGATTACTCTGGTGATATATTCTTCCAGTCAGATGCTACTTTCTTGACCCTGGCCGGTGCTTATTTTGTACAAATTTAGAATAATAATTTAATGTAAATACCTCCATGTAACTTGCATGTTTTATATTTTACTGTTAGTGTAAGTTGTATATTCAATAAATTTTATATTTAATAAATCCTACTAATTTTATAAACGCGAAAGTTTATGAATATGTATATATTGTATGTTTGTTGCTCTTTCACGCAAAATCTACTGAATGGATTTTGATGAAACTATATAAACAATAATATAGCTTACATATCAGATAACACATAGGCTACAATTCATAAAGATATATTGTACCTATATTATCCAAACGCGAGTGAAACCACAATATGGAACCTTTACGTCCCAGGACTACAGTACAGAAGGCATGAGCAACAACATGTTGGTGTTTCTGCAACACCTGCGGGAGTTCGGGCTCGTGTACCAGCGGAAGCGCAAGGCCGGCCGCTTCTACCCGACGCGGCTGGCGCTCAACATCGGCTGCGTGAAGGCGGGCGCGGGCGCGGGCGCGGGCGCGGCGCGCGGGTACATCCTGGCCGAGACCAACTACCGCGTGTACGCCTACACCTGCACCAACCTGCAGGTGGCGCTGCTCGGCCTCTTCACTGAACTCATATACAGGTTTGGTTTTTTTTAACCCCTATGCAAAACGGCGGGGTGTTATAAGCTTGACGTGTCTGTTTGTGGCATCGTAAGTCATCGGGCGAACCGATTCTGGTATTGTATTTTTTTAAAGCTATGTTTGGTGAAATTCAGTCCCAGATGGCCGCCGCCACAAAATGACGGATTACATATTTTCACAACTCCCTCAATATGGGTATGAAATGAAGTGGATACGGGTGTGAGAAATGTGTTCCACCAATCCGGAACCGTATCCTCCCGGGAGGCAAGAGCGAGTGGATGTGGATCGATGCGTGTGACAGTCCACCCGGTTCCGCGACAGTGACATCTAGATAACACTTGACACTGGCTATATGCACAAACCGAGCGCAGCTAAAATTAAAAAACCCCCTTGCGGTTCTGCGCAGGTTCCCCAACCTGGTAGTGGGCGTGCTGACGCGGGAGTCGGTGCGCGCGGCGCTGCGCGGCGGCATCACGGCGGACCAGATCCTGCACTACCTGGACCAGCACTCGCATCCGCAGGTGACACGCACACTGCCATTCCTGACATATTATGACGTCACAGTTTTTTTACTTCACACTTAGGCTAGCGTTTCACCACTGTCCCACCCATAGACTTGACAATAGCGTATACCCGAAAGGGTATACCTTTGCTGCAATGTATAAATCGGACAAATTTCATACACGTTATTTAGGTGTAGCTCCAATCACCCGTGCGACATTCTAAAATGTCAAGATTGGTTTGCTTCTGCAGCACAGCAATAAATTAGGGCGTACGCCGACAAAGACAAAACATCATCGTACAGTATTACCCAACTGATATGGCTTACCGATGTACCTGCGCAGAAGACCTATTGGTCGGCACCCGCCGCCATCTTAGCGAGCTTAGAGTGAGATGGAACTAACAGCTGCAGTGTATTATGAACCTTATAATAGTGATCTTAGGTTGATTGTAAGTTTTAAGCATTCTTTCGTCAATCTTCGGACCATACTTTCTTTTCTGCGCGAACGAAGATTCACGACGCGCCTTATAAGTTGGGTACTAGTATACTATCCTACTTACTCCTTTGTCTATTTGTATTCAGTTGTCTCTTTTCGTCCCCGGATCTTGAGTTAAATGTCATATCTATTGAATGAATAATCTGAGGTCCCACCTGATAAACCTCATAACCTCATAGGAAACAAACTTCGCTCCAATAAAATGGTCGGTGTGTTGACAGATGCTGAAGTCGGAGACGGGCGGCATCAAGTCCTCGTCGGTGCTGCCGCCCACCGTCGTGGACCAGGTCCGGCTGTGGCAGAGCGAGCGGAACCGCTTCACATACACGGAGGGCGTCGTCTACAACCAGTTCCTGTCGCAGGTGACGGAGCGTTGTCGTTTGTCGTTTTAGGCGAAATACACGGTTCACTTTTGCCTTTCAATTTGGATGAAGCAACCGAGTTGATCCTTGTAAACTTAAAAGTGAATCATTCAATGTCATTGAATGTTTAGCATTTCTTTCATTTCTGATCCGTTCCACCAGTGATTCAAGTTGGTTGAACCATGTAGGTAATTTTGGTTTATTGAATAATTTCTTTTCGACCGGGTCGGCTATTTAGGAAAGGGACATTATGAATCTAAACGGTTCTATTCTGTCTGATCGATCGTCGTGAACCTCTAGTTGCATCAAATACCCATTTCTTTTTTGGCTGGTATCTAATAACCCTGGCAATGTGTTTGGTTAAAGAAGGTAATGTCCCCCCTCCCCTCAGGCGGACTTCGTGGTGCTCCGCGACTACGCGCGGCAGGCCGGGGTGCTGACGTGGCAGGGCGAGCGCGCCCGCACCATGGTGGTGACGCGCGCCGGACACGACGACGTCAAGAAGTTCTGGAAGCGATACTCCAAGAGCTAATACCTTCTGTGGGATATGTGTATCGTAATCCTCATTCGGCGCAAGCCGATTTGTGCCCTACGTGCATTGGAGAACGGCGATGTTGCTCTGAAGTGCTCGGCTCTTAGGGCTCTCGCTAGGCCCGCTGGCTCGTCCTGGCGCGTATGAGCGGAGGTGTAATAATGTATCATACATACTACATAATATTTAGAATTTTTATACCGGTCTGTCAAGTTTACTCGGGTGTCAAAAAACCTATACAAGCAGAACAGTGAAGTACTACATTTACAAATATTGGTGGCCATAATGTGAATATTGATGAGCATATTGCTTGTAATGTCACATTGAATATATTATATTCTTATAGCAATACTATTGCCAACTTTGGTAAATAATATTGCACATTATTATTAGCTTCTATGGAAACTTCAAAAGCCCTAATGTTTAAAAACATGTTTCTAAAATGTTTCTAATATTTTGTTCCACAAAATCGACGTCTATCACTCGCGTTTTCTTACTCAATCCTGGCATTCCTAATTATTTTAGTTGGGAATTAGTTATTGAGTTAGAAAAAGTGAGGATTAGATGTTGAGTTGTGGAGAAAATATTAAATCGTGGTAAGACGGATAGTGTTTAAAGATGGCATCCCCTGGTGCGACATAATGGGTGAGGCCAAAGGAAAAAAGAATACCCCACTTATTTGCAACTGGAGTAGGTATGGGTGTGTCAGGTTTTGATTTTGGTTCCGGTTAACATTATGTGTGATAATTTCTTATTGATAAGGAATGATTGGATTGTAATTCGGCGCTGTGCGTTGATTTATCTAGGCTAAGTTTGTACATTGTGATTAAAATAACATTTTCTTTCTAAGAATTCATTATTTTTTTAAACTTTAAGTCTTACCTTATTATTGCATCAGCTGATCGAACAAAGAATGCTCGGGTATAATTTCCCACTACTCTCGATAGCAAAAATAAGTAATAGGGGCCCTGATTCTAAAGAAACACATAACTATGCAGTTTGTCACTAAAATTAGTATTCTGCTAAAGCGATAAATTCATAAACAATCTGTGCACAATTGGTTTAGTTTTTTTAATATCTTACACAATTCAATATAAAACTAGGTAGATAATCCACATTGTTCAATACATTCACACCATTATTATATCACATCGAACTTTGAACAGGAAAATAAAACCCAAAGAACTGAATCACACACTGGGAGGCTCGAGACGTTGCTAAGCCGAGTCTCGCCATATAACAATACATAAAGCCCATTTCGCAATGACTCATTCCCTGCACACTTTCGGTCAAACGATTGTTCGTGTGCGTCGCGCAGACACTTATTTCACAACATGACGTCACTAGGCTGAACACTGAACAGCCTTTGCGATACATCTGTGGTCCCGGGCTCCTATTCATAGTCGACGAGGCGGCGCGGCGGCACGGGCGCCCGTAAACCGTGGGCGCCCGTGAAGCCGTGGGCGCCCGTCAAGCCGTGGGTGCCCGTGATGTCGTGGCCGCCCTTCAAACGGTGGGCGGCGGCGGCGGCTTGACGGGCGCCAGCGCCGTGTACAGCTTGGAGATAGCCGAGTGCACGGTGCGCTCCAGGGCTTCGTCCTCGGGGCACATTACCTCCTGGAGTGAGGGGGGATTTGAGATGTCATACTTTGTTAAGCGCTTTCTAAACGAGGGTGTAATGATGCCGACATACACACAAGCCATAATGATAAAAGCGAAGCCGGCGCGGGTCGGTGTCGTCATTGTCAGCGTTGGCATCGTCGTTGTCAGCGTTGGCGTCGTCGTTGTCAGCGTCGATATGGTCAATGTTTACGTCAGCGTTAAAAATGTCAAATTAGGTTGCGATTGCATATAAATAGCTAGTACAAGGAAGAGACGTACCATATTGAGCAAGTCAATGTCCGCGCGTTTGTTGTCCACGGTGACATATAGCTTCTCTCCCTTGAACATCTTGGGAACAGAATCTTCGCCGAACATCTCTTGCAGCATCTCTATGACACACTCCTGTAACATAGTCGAGTTTTTTGTTGAACATTATATCCCATCAAAAACATTACATGTATAAAAATGCACAAGTCTCGCAACGCAGTTTATCTGCCGTAAAAAGTTGTGAGATCGAATGTAAACCAAGTCGGTTAATTTCAATACCTACCTATACCGATCTATGGGAGCAGGTATATTACCTTTGTTTCTTTAGTAAATAGAGTGACTTGGCGATTGCACACGGCAACATAAATCTATGTTAAGCGCTTTGTGCTTGTATTTGTTTGAAAGTACACCTATACGGAAGACTATATTTAGATTACCAAGTAGATTATGCTGCCGTGTACAATCGCCAAGACACTCTATTTACTAAAGAAATAAATAAGTAGGTAGGTATTGAAATTAACCGACTTGGTTTACATTCAATCTCACAACTTTTTACGGCAGATAAACTGCGTTGCGAGACTTGTGCATTTTTATACATGTAATGTTTTTGATGGGATCTCATTTCTTTTTGTAGGTTTTCTTTCTTTATTTCGTTTTTTTGCATAACACGCATCAACGCGCGCCCCGCGCCTGCGCGGCCGGGGCCCCTTGCGACATAGGTTATACTCATAGATTATCATGAACGAGTGTCTTTGCGTCTCCACAGATGCGTATTAGGTATAAGGTACCTAGGTACCTATTTTAATGTACCAAAGTAACGAATTTGTTCGACCTATAAAAGTGTAGGTAGGTACAGTATAGGGATTTGTATCTCTCTATCTATCGTGGAAGTTTTTAAAAAGCACTCAAAGGTCGAATATCTCGCAGCCATTTCTCATTTTTACCCCTGTTACCCATTTCATTCAATTTCAATGAAGTCTAATTATGAACTGTAATAGTAACTTTGTCATCAAATACGATTTAATAGGATTTATATGGGAATACAAAGTTATTTATGCAGATCATATATCTAGAAAACGGGATGAAAATTATGGAATGTCAGAATTTTTCCACGGTTTATAGGCTAAACAATAGCTATATTCAAAATTTGAAACTTGTGGGACGGCTAGAAGTACCTTAGAATTTTGATGACCGGTGAGTCAGTCAGTCAGTCAGTCAGTGGGCAGCAAAATTAAGGAACTTTGACTTGCAATAATTCTTAAACTACTGGTAACTTGGATTATTATCTGTAGACGTGATGCCCTCTTGGTCACTAAAAATTTAGGCTTCTAGTTTTATCCACAACGAAGTTACAGGGGGTCGAAAATGGCCCGAATCGCTTCGAGAAAAGGATAGTACGGCCGTGCCTTTTGTTTTGCACGACTTGGCGGGGGCACTGCCGTGCCCCCAGATTTCAAACAGGCTTTAATGAAATACGTTTTCGATACAGTGCGCCGATCAATTCAAGCCCAAACTCCACTGAACTACCGTCAGTCATCGAAGAGTGGCGTCGTCTACCTCCCGTCTCCATCGTCAGGAGACAGATATTTATGGCGGCAAAGTTCCGGGGGACATAGCGACCGTTACTCGCCATCTCATGAACGACCCGCGCAGGGAGTAGCAGGGAGTAGTGGTAGGTAGTAGACTAGGGGCCGGCGAGGCGGCGTACCTTGAAGTGCATCCGGTCGAGCTTGGGCGCGAGCGGCAGGTGGCGCGGCGCCGGGAGCGCCGACGCCGCCAGGATGCCGCCCACCAGCGCGTCCGCGTACATGTCCGACACCGGCGACGCCGCCCACTGGCGACCGGGGACAGATATCGAGATTTACTAAATATCGGTATTATCTATACATATTTATTTACAAAATATCGGTATTACATATTATATTAGGTAATATTGGTATTTCCATAGACAATACCAATAATGGCATCGATACTAACAGTATTATGGTACTTTTAGCGATACTTGTCTTTTCCCAGTATTATGTATGATTTGGTTACTTTTACAAATATTTTGCTATAAATACCGATATTTTCTAGACAGCGATGCTATGTTGTCAGAAGTCATCCACTTTCATTCCATAACAATTTAGACCTTCAACAATTTTGGTTGATTTATCGGTACTTAAGTATCGGTACCGACACCCATTTAAAAAGTATCGGTTTATGTTATTAAAAACTATGATTACCGATACATAATTATATCGGTATTTCCGTACCGAAAGTATCGGCAGTATCGGTATAAGTATAAACACCAGCTCCACGGTGCTGGAGCGAGAGAGCCCGCTAGAAGGAGACGGCGCGGGCTCACCTCCAGCGTGATGCAGCCGCCGTCGAGCGCCAGCTCCACGGTGCTGGAGCGAGAGAGAGCCCGCTAGAAGGAGACGGCGCGGGCTCACCTCCAGCGTGATGCAGCCGCCGTCGAGCGCCAGCTCCACGGTGCTGGAGCGAGAGAGAGCCCGCTAGAAGGAGACGGCGCGGGCTCACCTCCAGCGTGATGCAGCCGCCGTCGAGCGCCAGCTCCACGGTGCTGGAGCGAGAGAGAGCCCGCTAGAAGGAGACGGCGCGGGCTCACCTCCAGCGTGATGCAGCCGCCGTCGAGCGCCAGCTCCACGGTGCTGGAGCGAGAGAGAGCCCGCTAGAAGGAGACGGCGCGGGCTCACCTCCAGCGTGATGCAGCCGCCGTCGAGCGCCAGCTCCACGGTGCTGGAGCGAGAGAGAGCCCGCTAGAAGGAGACGGCGCGGGCTCACCTCCAGCGTGATGCAGCCGCCGTCGAGCGCCAGCTCCACGGTGCTGGAGCGAGAGAGAGCCCGCTAGAAGGAGACGGCGCGGGCTCACCTCCAGCGTGATGCAGCCGCCGTCGAGCGCCAGCTCCACGGTGCTGGAGCGAGAGAGAGCCCGCTAGAAGGAGACGGCGCGGGCTCACCTCCAGCGTGATGCAGCCGCCGTCGAGCGCCAGCTCCACGCAGCCGTACAGCTTCCAGCGGGTCTCGGAGAGGAAGTCGATGTGTCCCGCCAGCTGCATGACCACGTGCCGCAGCAGCGCCGCCGAGCCGCCGTAGTGGATCGACTGCCGCTGCGTCACCTCCGACTGCGACAGCTCCGTGTACTCTGGGGAGTCGTATGACGAACGTAATGAAATAACGGAAATATTGGGTAAATAGAATGAACGAAATTATCGAGTAAATCGAATAAACAGAATCAATGGGTACGAATGAACGAAAATAACCAATGAAATAAAAAAATACATTTTAGAAATAATGTATCAGTAGGTAGATAGCGAAGAGCGATAAAGGTATTGGCTCACTGTTGAGGTCGGAGGGAGCCAGGATGTGGTAGTTGAAGTTTCTCTTCACCAGTATGCCCTGCAGGTTCATGCCGGGCGTCGGCGGCTCCATCGCCAGGGAGCCCATCACCTGCGGCACAGAGATCACCATTTCAATCTATTCTTTTAACCCAAGAACCGAAAACCCCGCAGCCGTGGAAATAGACGAAACAGAGATGGGTGGCATCGTAGCTCCCAAACTGACGGGCCGATGAGGATGCGGGTGGCTCGGTACCTTGGCGGTCTTGTCGCCGCGGAAGGTGAGCGCCAGCCGCTGCGTGTTCCGCGGCGTGTGTATAGCGATGCGGCCGCGGTGCTCGCGCTGCAGCGCCGCCTTCAGCCGGGACATCTCGTTCTGCTCGCCGTGCACCAGCACCTGCCCGGCCACTCCTCCTCATTACACGCGTCGCGAGCCACGAGCCGGGGTGGACCCCGGCCTATCCTCAGGAAACAGTCTCGTGCTTGACGGCGGGTGTGGCTCCGGCATGGAGGAATCATATCCCATCAAAAACGTTACATGTACAAAAATGCCCAAGTCTTGCAACGCAGTTTATCTGCCGTAAAAAGTTGTGAGATTGAATGTAAACCAAGTCGGTTAATTTCAATACCTACCTATACCTATCTATGGGAGCAGTTATATCTTTATTTCTTTAGTAAATAGAGTGTCTTGGCAATTGCACACGGCAACATAAATCTATGTTAAGCACTTTGTGCTTTTATTTGTTTGAAAGTACATCTATACGGAAGACTATAATATTTAGATTGCCTAGTAGATTATGCTGCCGTGTACAATAGGGTGGAGCGATTTTATTTTTTTGAGAAATCTGAAATGCCTGGGTATGGAATAGTTGCTATAGAAATAGCCATTACGGAATAAAATAATTAAAAAATAATTACAGTATTGTAAGTACTGCCCCAAGGGGTTCAAAGTTTCAAAATTATTGCAAAAACATGGAGTGCGTTAAACTGACCTAAAAAAATATAAGTGTGGATATTTCTAACTTTTATTAATTATAAGTAGTATTTAGATAACATTATCACAATATATGCGATAAATTAGGACGAAATCATTAAAACAAGGTGTCAAAATAATTATCACAAAAACGACGCATTACAAAAAAATACTCACTATTTATTCAGCGTTTATATTTTATTGTTATTGAATTTGGGCATAATTTTGAGAGATTTCAGACAGTTTTTATAAGTTCATCTCGTCTAAAGGCAACACAAACAGCAACTGATGCTTTTGTCATAATTTTGATACATCTCTGCGTTGATTGCGTGTGGCAAGGATACTTGACATATTTTTCTAATATTTCAGTTCCAATTAGTAAATTTGGTTCTTTAATTGCTTGCATAATAGCACACTACACTGTGATAATAGTCTGTGTGTCTTAATGTTTGTGTTAGGGGTAGATTAGTTGCTGTGGTCCAGCTTATCATACTTAGTCAGGTCATAAGTATTGTCACACAGTAAAAACTTTTCTTTTAGAATGCTGGCCACAAAAAAGTTTATTGAATTCGAATTTCGAATTGTTCATGAAAATAAAAATGAATACTTTTTAGAATTGTACTCATTTTTAAATATGGAGTGGACGCTTAAAGAAGACCGTGTTGCAGTTATTGCGTTGCATCGTTGCGGTTACGCGCCAATTCAAATTTTTGACATACTGAAAAATTTGAATATAACCAAGAGATTCGTTTATCGTACCATCAAACGATACAATGAAGACTCTAGTGTAGATGACAGGTCAAGAAGTGGTCGCCCTCGGTCTGTTAGGACTCCAGCAGTGATAAAAGCTGTGAAGGCGCGAATTCAAAGAAATCCCAAACGTAAGCAGAAACTGTTGGCCCTTCAGATGGGATTAAGCAGAACCACGGTGAAAAGGGTGTTAAATGAAGACTTAGGGCTTCGGGCATATCGAAGAAAAACAGGACATCATTTGAATGCTCGTCTAATGGACCTGAGACTGAAGAGATGCCGCGCTTTGTTGAAGCGGTACGCGAGAAAAAAATATCGGGAAATTATTTTTTCGGATGAAAAAATTTTTACCGTAGAAGATTGCTACAACAAACAAAATGATAAGGTGTACGCACACAGTAGTGAAGAAGCGAGCAACCGTATTCCGCGTGTCCAACGAGGTCATTTTCCATCGTCGCTCATGGTATGGTTGGGAGTGTCTTATTGGGGCTTAACAGAGGTACATTTTTGTGAGAAAGGTGTAAAAACGAATGCAGTTGTGTATCAAAATACAGTCCTGACGAACCTTGTGGAACCTGTTTCTCATACCATGTTTAATAACAGGCACTGGGTATTCCAACAAGATTCGGCGCCAGCTCATAGAGCGAAGAGCACACAAGACTGGCTGGCGGCGCGTGAAATCGACTTCATCCGGCACGAAGACTGGCCCTCCTCCAGTCCAGATTTGAATCCGCTAGATTACAAGATATGGCAACACTTGGAGGAAAAGGCGTGCTCAAAGCCTCATCCCAATTTGGAGTCACTCAAGACATCCTTGATTAAGGCAGCCGCCGATATTGACATGGACCTCGTTCGTGCTGCGATAGACGACTGGCCGCGCAGATTGAAGGCCTGTATTCAAAATCACGGAGGTCATTTTGAATAAACTTTAGTGTCATAAGAATCTATGTTTTGTTAAGTTCATTTTGGTATATAAATGGTTACATAATGAATAAACTTGTTTCAATTATTTTATATAAAACATGTGACAGAATTTATGACCTGACTTGGTATAGTAATACTCTGATTCTTCAAAATTGAATCCTTTCATTTTGAAAACACGATCCGACGTTCTCTCTGTTCAGATTTTCTCGTTTCTAGTGTTATTCTATAACGTTGTTGTCTTTCGTCTCTTAAGATTGCAATTAATAATGTTTTCCACATGTCCTAACTAACAAATTCAATGAATAAACGTACACGGCAGCTTTCTGTTTAGCGCCATGAAAACTCGATGGTTCAGTCTGAATTTGACACCAGATTGGGGCCTGTACTTTCAAGATGAAACTATACTGGTATCCTTTAATCTGTGATGAAAGTAGCGATGTCACAAGTCTCTCATGTAGTGATTCAGATACGACATGAAGCTGGACAAAATACCATTAATTGATGTCATAACTCATAACCCATCATAAGTGCACAAATTTAAGCGGTGTTTCTTGTTGTCAAACGTTTATTACTTTCTCCCGAATTTATGGCACCACACGTCTCTCTTAAAATACAATTGACCTGTATTTAAGTCTTGCTTAGTATTCGTGATCAGTGGCAGAGTTTTACCGATATGTTGGAAGTTAGCAACCGGGACATCTTCACAATTATTCTGAGCTTTACTGCATGCGGGCAATATTTTTTTTTACGACCGAACATCATACGTTTTCTTCAAGATAACCAAAATGGAAACGCATATTAAGTTCATGGGCATGTAACTGCTACATCAGCTACTGCAATGGTCTTCGCAAACTGTAGCTCCAACATGTGAAAGACTTCCACCTTTTCTTCCATCGCAACCAACAGTCACTATATTTATATGATCGATTGATAGACTTTTGGAGTAAAACAGGAATATATCTTTTGGCATAATGTATGCGACTGCATTTATGGCGATGTGTTTAAAGTATTCTGAACCTTCTTCTTTAACCAAACTTATCAAAACAATGCAGGGAGACCTTACGGTGGTGTCGATATTTGGACTGTCGTTTTCGGGGCACGCGCCACTCTTTAATAGAAGAGTGAGGGAAGAGGAAGTATTGAAAAATACTGAGAAAAATAGCTAGATGACAGCCTGTTCTTTAGTTTAAGCTATGATGTGATTTTATTTCATTGTAAATCATTTTAAATAGTAAAAGTAATAAGTGGAAAATCTGCAATTTTTCAAATATTTACAAAACTATAAGGGCTTTGGGGCAGTACTAAACCTTGATATTTTTGAAGTTATACTTCTTTAGGCGCGTTATGAAAAAATGATGAGAGTGAAATTTTAAGATGCGCGCGCACCTGTAACACAAAATTAACAGTATGAAGTTAGGCGCGTTATGAAAAAATGATGAGAGTGAAACTTTATGATGCGCGCGCACCTGTGACACAAAATTAACAGTATGAAGTTAGGCGCGTTATGAAAAAAATATGAGAGTGAAATTTTAAGATGCGCGCGCACCTGTGACACAAAATTAACAGTATGAAGCCGTCTGCTTAACCGCTCATTAAGTCTCGAAAAAAAAGCTACCAACAAAATAGGAATTGAACCTCGATATTAGTCGCGCATGTTGGTACGATTGAATAAATAATAAATATTTATAAAAATAACTAAATAAATTTAATGAAAACTTTTTGATAAAAATGAAAAGTGAATATTAAATTAAGAAATCAATAAAAATATTTAAAAAATGACCAACCTTAAATTCGATTTTTGAATTTATTATTAAATTTATTTTTAAAATATTAAAGAAGTATAACTTCTCACGCGCGTACATAAGTACACGCACCCATTTTTTTTATCTATATTTAAGAATGATGATAAGCATATAATAGAGCAACTATTGCACACCCAGGGTAAACGAAATTACAAAAATAAAAAATCACCATACATGACCGCTCCACCCTAGTGTACAATCGCCAAGACACTCTATTTACTAAAGAAATAAAGATATAACAACTCCCATAGATAGGTATAGGTAGGTATTGAAATTAACCGACTTGGTTTACATTCGATCTCACAACTTTTTACGGCAGATAAACTGCGTTGCGAGACTTGTGCATTTTTTGTACATGTAATGTTTTTGATGGGATCTCATTTCTTTTTGTAGGTTTTCTTTCTTTATTTAGATTTTTTGCGAAACACGCATATAAACGCGCGCCCCGCGCCTGCGCGGCCGGGGCCCCTTGCGAACATAGGTCATGCTCATAGATTATCATGAACGAGTGCCTTTACGTCTCCACAGATGCATATCAGGTATAAGATACCTAGGTACCTATTTTAATGTATACCTAGGTAACGAATTTGTTCAACCTATAAAAGTGTAGGTAGGTATAGTATAGGGATTTGTATCTCTCTATCCGCGGTAGGTGTACCTACCTATCGTGGAAATCTTTAAAAAGCGCTCAACTATCGAATTCTCGAATCCATTTCTCATTTTTAACCCCTATTACCCATTTCATTCAATTTCAATGACGTCTGAATGACGAATTATGAACTGTAAAAGTAACTTTGTAATTACATACAATTTAATGAGATTTATATGGGAATACAAAGTTATTCATGCAGATGATATGTCTAGAAAACGGGATGAAAATTATGGAATGTCAGAATTTTTCCTTGGTTTATAGGCTAAACAATAGCTATATTCAAAATTTTAAACTTGTGGGACGGCTAGAAGTACCTTAGAATTTTGATGATCGGTGAGTCAGTCAGTCAGTCAGTCAGTCAGTCAGTCAGTCAGTCAGTCAGTCAGTCAGTCAGTGGGCAGCAAAATTAAGGAACTTTGACTTGCAATAATTCTTAAACTACTGGTTCAAATTTAATGTAATTTGGATTATTATCTGTAGACGTGATGCCCTTTTGGTCACTAAAAATTTAGGGTTCTAGTTTTATCCATAACGAAGTTACAGAAGGTCGAAAATGGCTCGAATCGCTTCGAGAAAAGGATAGTACGGCCGTGCCTTTTGTTTTGCTCGACTTGGCGGGGGCACTGCCGTGCCCCCAGATTAAGATTCACAATACGTAATCTAGCAAAAAAATATGCCCGAACCGAACATAGGCGCACACTACCGCCAACCTTTTGTTTAGTTGCACACGACCGACATTGAACGTTACACGAACGACGTAACGTCTAAATTCGCAGAAACATGTCATTGTAATTCCATCAAAAACATTACATGTACAAAAATGCACAAGTCTCGCAACGCAGTTTATCTGCCGTAAAAAGTTGTGATATCGAATGTAAACCAAGTCGGTTAATTCAATACCTACCTACTTATTTATTTCTTTGGTAAATAGAGTGACTTGGCAATTGCACACTTCAACATAAATCTACATAGCGCTTTGTACTTGTATTTGTTTGAAAGTATACCTACACGGAAGACTATATTATTTAGATTACTTAGTAGATTATGCTGCCGTGTACAATCGCCAAGACACTCTATTTACCAAAGAAATAAATAAGTAGGTAGGTATTGAATTAACCGACTTGGTTTACATTCGATATCACAACTTTTTACGGCAGATAAACTGCGTTGCGAGACTTGTGCATTTTTGTACATGTAATGTTTTTGATGGGATCTCATTTCTTTTTGTAAGTTTTCTTTCTTTATTAAGTTTTTTTTCGAAACACGCATCAACGCGCGCCTCACGCCTGGCGCCTGGCGCCCGGCCGAGGCCCCTTGCGAACATAGGTCATGCTCATAGATTATCATTCATGAACGAGTGTCTTTGCGTCTCCACAGATGCATATTAGGTATAAGGTACGTAGGTACCTATTTTAATGTACCTAGATAACGAATTTGTTCAACCTATAAAAGTGTAGGTAGGTATAGTATAGGAATTTGTATCTCTTTATCTGCGGTAGGTGTAGGTACCTATCGTGGAAGTTTTTAAAAAGCGCTCTACTGTCGAATTTCTCGCAGCCATTTCTCATTTTTAACCCCTGTTACCCATTTCATTCAATTTCAATGAAGTCTAATTATGAACTGTAAAAGTAACTTTGTAATCACATACAATTTAATGGGATTTATATGGGAATACAAAGTTATTTATGCAGATTATATATCTAGAAAACGGGATGAAAATTATGGAATGTCAGAATTTTTCCTTGGTTTATAGGCTAAACAATAGCTATATTCAAAATTTGTTACTTGTGGGACGGCTAGAAGTACCTTAGAATTTTGATGATCGGTCAGTCAGTCAGTCAGTCAGTGGGCAACGAAATTAAGCAACTTTGACTTGAAATAATTCTTAAACTACTGGTTCAAATTTAATGTAATTTTGATTATTATCTGTAAACGTGATGCCCTCTTGGTCACTGAAAATTTAGGCTTCTAGTTGTATCCATAACGAAGTTACAGGGGGTCGAAAATGGCCCGAATCGCTTCGAGAAAAGGATAGTACGGCCGTGCCTTTTGTTTTGCTCGACTTGGCGGGGGCACTGCCGTGCCCCCAGATTCATGCCCAGGCAACTTCTGTCCGTTGCCACTATGACTCGTCGCCGGGCCGGGGCACTGACCACGTGCGGCGGCTTGAGGATGTTGATGAACTCGCTGGTCTGCTGATAGTCCGTGTGCGCGGAGAAGGAGATGTAGTCCACGGACATCTTCAGCGGCAGCTTCTGCCCCGACATGGTGCTGATCTCGTCCGGCTCCGACAGGATCGTCTTGGCCAGCGTGCCCTCCACGCAGTACCCTGGGGATTATCCATACTGGCATTATAGAGCTCCGAGTCATCATCGTCGCCTTTTTCCATCGGTGAAATAAAAACTGTGAATAACTACTTAACTTCAGTTCTTTCTCCGAAACATGGTGAGTGACAGGCTATAGAGAACGAGTCGATTTGATATAATTTATGTAACACTGCGGTTAAAACTGCAGATTGCAGCTAGTGACCTATAAAGTGCTGTCAATCTTAATGCATACCATCAATACAACCCGTAAATAAGTAAGAAAATAGATTCGTAGTGATGTTCAAAGGATAGCCATGGTCGGTTTAGAATGCGGAAAGGAAACAGATGAACATACATACACACAAACATAGCAAACAGTCAACCAAATCACCCTCTATTGGCTTCGCTTTAGTGGGATAAAAATGTCATCAAACCTGCAATAATGACTCCGTTCTTGGGGTCGGTACACCACGACTCGAACAGCTCCCGCGACAGCCCCGACTGCATCATGCCCGGCGACGCCATGATCACGCACGGCCCGATGTCCTCGAAGTGGTCTATTCCCTAGAGCCGAAGGAAAGGGGTAGTTAACTTCCACCCATGATCCCCTGTGGCCAGTTAGTTGGCCGCTTTGCTACCCAATGTAGACGGAGATAGCTATAGGTGGCTGGTATAGGTAGTCTCTTTCTCACAGGAAAGATACCGTCGACCGGTAGATGTGTAGTACATTGTTTTTGCTAAGAGATGGCGCTATTAGGTAGTAATCTATTTTTACTTTGAAATTGGATATGTGCTGAAACACAGCTTTATCCATCTCATTTCCAAACATCTAATACAACTAACAGATGTCGCTAGCAGTATGATACCTTCAAGTTGGATATGTGCCGGAACACGAAGGGGTTGTTGATCGCGATCTGCCGCCGGATGCGGTCGTTCATCGCGTTCACGTACGTCTGGTACACCGCCATGCACTTCTTGGCGAGAGACGACGCGTAGTAGATGGGTATGTCTTGCAGTTCCGGGTGCAGCGACCAGTACTCGTCTGTTGGATATACAATTTGTTACATGAAATGGAATGTTCATTACGATCTACTTATGGCATAGTCTTGCATGTAAAATGCAAGCGTTATGAGTATGTGTCTGTCTTTTAAATAAATGAGGAACGGAACGGAAAGAGATACGTCGACTCCTGTTACACAGCGGCAGAGCGGACGTGTAGCGTCATGCTGCCGTATAGCGACGTCCGTACCCAGTATGAGCAGCAGCTCCTGCGCGCGGCCCAGCGCGAACACGGGGATGAGGCAGCGGCCGCCGCGCTGCACGATCTCCGACACCAGCCCCGTGAACCGCGCCTCGCGCTCCTCGCGCTTCTCGTGGATGTGGGTCCCGTACGTCGACTCCTGTTACACAGCGGCAGAGCGTTCACCTCAGGTCAAGGGTGACAGGTCTACACAGAATGTGCAATACTTACGGTGATGAGTACGTCCGGATTGACAGTGGGAATCTCTGCGGCCATCAAATGCCGGTCCTCTTGCCTTGAGAAGTCGCCAGTGTACAAGACCTGACAACGATTTTGTTTGATAAGCAACATAAAACACAGATATATGGCATATTATTTGGCATACTTTGAATGTGTGCATATAATTGCAACTGCACAGACCATCTTGCTCTAGTGAATGGGCATTTTTGAGTAACAGCAATGGAAAAATTTACTTCCGTGCACACAAGTTGTTGTAATAGACAGACCTTAACGCCAGCAATCTCGATCATAAACATGGCCGCCCCCAGCACATGTCCCGCGTTGTAGGCCCAGAAGCGTACGCCCCGGACGTCCTTCTCTTCGTGAAAGTTGATGGTCTCAATCCGGTCCATGGAGCCCTCCAGGTCCGACTCTGTGTATAGCATCTGTTCCGTGGATATGTTGCTGTGAGGAAGTGATAAAATATGGAATATGCCAAATTAAATTTCACTAAAATGCCCGTTTTTACTATTGAACTTGGCAGGAATTAAAATTGGTATTTTTATACATATTGATTGTAAATGTAGGCGTCAATTGAGACTGTGCGGTGTCAAGTGTTATTAAAAATTGGTATGTATAGTACAGAAAATAAATTTACAAAGAAACTGTAACAAACAATAAAATTGTATACATTTCTAAACGGATTCAGGGAATATGTACAGGGTTTGTTATAGGCTATAGGCTAGCATTGGACTGCTATCTCACCTAGTCAAGAGATGAAGGTGGCAAATAATGCATTCAGAGTTCAGTCTAGAATAAGACTGGCTCGCAAAGACCACTACCAGCACACAGCAACTGCCACCGATAGGGAAATAATTAATCTAGCTAGACTCACCTGACTTTGATATAATCGGACACAAGCCACCTGTAGATAGCCTTGGTGGCGTGAGTCATGAACACCCTGCCCTTGAAGGATGTCTTTGTGAGAAACCACGGCAAGGCTCCACTATGGTCCAGGTGAAAACTGTGGGAATAAAACTGAACTTTAATGTGGGCCATGCGCTGGCTAGAAGGAGAGGAGTTTAGTTATATGGAAAATCTGGAGAACACATTCATAATGTTTTTTTAAAGTGGTGGCATCTTTTTGTGTTTGTTAGCATCTCTCCCAGCGGGAGCGGTTTATAAATTTCTAGCCCCTGTTATTGTTACTTGCTTACTGTGAAATGAGGAGCAGGTCCACTTCGTCTGCCTCTATCAAGTCCACAAACGGTAGCGCATCCATCCCTGACAGCCCGGGATGTATCCCACAGTCCAACTGTAAAACAACCATATTGTTATCAACATCGGTGATGTGTGTTTGTATGTGTGTGTGTAATGAAGTCATGTGGGGTTTATGGGTTTCCACACATCGTATTGCTACACCATTTAAACTTTAAAACCATTCACATTGGCTCCCTTACCACTACTTACGGCTACTGGATTGTGAACATACCATGATTATCTTCCCTTTGAACTCCAGCATGATGCATGACCGACCTACTTCTTGGCCCGCGCCTCTGAAACAGTTACAAAATTAACAAAGAAACATTTTTTTAAACGGAGCTCAATGACAGGGCTTGCTAGTTGCTAGAGTCAACAGTGCGATAGTAAGCTTGAAACAAATTCCTGCCACACCCAAACTCTAATTTCTAATTGTTTGTTACTCTACAACGCAATAGATACTTATAATCTAAGATGGTTTTACCTACCTATTATGAAATTTATCACATCATCTTGAGAGATTCGTTTTATTTATGGTTTTTGGCAGGCAGGTAGGTACCCAAATAATACCTACACATCACCTGTACCCACACTACAGGTTTTATGTTCCAGACTCTTACATCAGGTGACTTGTTCATCACCTGAATGCTGCTGACAATCAAAATATTTACTCACAACGGTCGTATCGTAAGCTGATCGCTTTCTTCCATAGGAACCGGGTCGGTTCCCTTCCTCGGATTAGTAGTCATGATGCACTAGTTGTAGGGCATCAATTTGATTTCCACTTCAGCTAGGTATCTCTGAATTATGGCACCTATAACATAAAATCTGTTTCAAGTTTCAATTCAATAAGATAAACTCAACAACCGGCTGGTTGAGGTTATAAAAATGTAGCCCAAGTCCCAACCATAACCAAACCAACAAACCTTGTAACTTTATCTTTTTTTTATACATTTGACTTCGCACGGTTTATGCATTTAGCCAGTGTCAAGAATAATTTCAGTAGAGTTTTGGCGGGAATCCGATAGTGAGACGTTGTTGGTTTTGTATTATTAGCTCAAACTTGTGTTTCTTCGAGTGTTAATGTGTAATATTGGTGGAATATTAACCATTAAGTGTTCGTTAACGTGCACAAGTGTAGGCAAATGATATAAACGCAAAAAGCGTGTCATTTCGCATTTTTTCCAAAACTCCCAGGAAGTTTCAGTAAAGCATCCACTACTTTACTGAATCGTGACTGACGATGTAAATAATTGACTTGACTACTTGACCACGATTGCTATAACATTGCTGTGACTTTCTTAATGTGAAATTAAGAAATACTTAAAATAAAATACGTGACACTGGCTATATGCACAAACCGTGCGAAGCCATAACCAAAAAAAAAAAAAAAAAAACAGTAGGTACCTAGCTAAAGTTTCGATTGTGGTTACTCTGGCATGTAACAAGTCTAGTACCGGTAAAGGTGTATCCCATTAAAAACATTACATGTACAAAATGCGCAAGTCTAACGACGCAGTTTATCTGCCGTAAAAAGTTGTGATATCGAATGTAAACCAAGTCGGTTAATTTAATACCTATCTATGAGAGGAGTTATCCAACCACTTTGTCATAAATTGATAGGGTCCCTACTTACCTTGTTAGTTTGATAACAACATTTTATAGTAATCATATCGATATAGATAATAATATTATATCTTTATTTCTTTAGTAAATAGAGTGACTTGGCAAATTTAGCAATTGCAACTTGCAACTTTTTTGTTTATGGCTTCTGCGGGGAATAATTCTGTGGTCAATATGACTTGACATTACTATGACATTGATATCGTCTTGCAAGTTGGCAGTTGGCATTTTGAATTTTGGCTACACTGTCAAAATAAAAAACATGCATGCACGTACGTTCATGGTAAAAGCAGAACACACTCAGATAGTCCTTTCGAATGGGCTATATTCACGCAGTAATTTTGACAGTCACAAGATTTTTTTTTTTATTGCACAATTTTTTTGTCTGTGCAATTTCGGTCTTGCAGGATTGTGTATATGAATCCCGCAAATGAGTGAAAAAATCGAATATAAGTTCAATTGTTCACTCACTTACTCATTAGGATGTTATACATATTATTATCCTGTGGTACAGACGATAAATGCTGCAAATTTACATACGTGTGCGTAATTTAGTTTGACGTCTTATGCATGTGTGCACTTTTTTGACATTTATAATGTGGTTTGTTTTGGCTATTCTTACGCAGTAAGGCGTATTACCAACATAAGAGCATTTTTGTCAGAAAACAGCAGCTCTAACATTATTGGAATAGAGACTATTATTGTAGTCTTAACAACTTTACGATAATTTTGCTACGTGTGGTATATATATAATAAAATTGTGTACAGTGTATATGTGTACACGATGAATGCAGAATGCAGATAAAGAAAGAAAACGTAGTAGGTAGGTAGGTACCTACCTATCTTTTTTGCGTTTTATTTTTCCTTACAAAGAATATTAATTTCTATGTAATAAATTGGCTAGATAGGTAGGTATGGTAAAGTAATAAATTGTAATAAAAATGTATCTTATACATTTTTAGATTAGGTAGTTATGCATTCCGGTATTAGACAAGACATTGTATCAATACAGACGTAGGCGGCAAAACTGCTGAGTTACGTCTGGACGGTCCGACTCCCGGCCGGAGTGCATAACTGATAAGGAATGCATTCCTGTATGCTCGTGTTAGAATTAAGTTTTATTCAGTTAGTTCTTAAGAAGCTTTCGAATGTATCGGACATTCAAATAAACTTTTATTTTCGAATTTTGTCTTTTTAAAAACAGTTTCTCCCAAAGTCAAATCTTGACTGGCGCAGCCGGTAGGATTTCGCGCGCGAAGGCTGTGTCCACCGTAAAACTCCAAAATTCAGTTTTCGTGATTGTGATACAGTAATTGCAGTGCCGCTTTGCATTTGCGTGAAATCTACGAACCAAAAATAATCTGTCAAGTGAAGTGAGAAAGCTATACCTACCTAGCTATAACGGAAGGATGAGTTCGAGTGTCCTGTGAGTAAACCCTTTCATATTCCTCTCAGTTCCTGTCTATTTCCGTTGGCCAGATTACAAATCGTTATTTGATTTTCTTTATTGTCGCACCTATATTGGCGTTGTATTTTATGTGTGTTAAGTTAAGTAATTGTGCACCATATCGGCGTTTCGTTTTATATGATAAAGTGTGTCTGGTGAAATAGAGTTTTAACAATGGAGCAAATACGTGTAATACCGAAAGACTTACTTTGCCTTATCCCTAAGTTCGAAGGGGAAGAAAACTTGTTAAACTTGTTCCTCAAGAAAGCTCAGTACATATTTTCGGGGTTTTCCGAACACAATAACCCAGTCCAATCATTGTATGTATTTCATGCTATTACCAGTAGACTGGCTGGTAGAGCTGCGGCTCTTTTAAGTGAACGCGAAGATGTTAATACTTGGGATGTTCTCAAGGATTTACTTGTTCAGCATTTCGGCGATCCTCGTTCGGAGGAATGCATCGCAATCGAACTCGAACAATTGAAATTAAAACATGGCGAGTCTTACATAGATTTTTGTCACAGAATACAACATATGCGTAGTACCTTATTTGCGAAAGTAAATTTATTGAGAGACGAGGGTGTTAAAGCTGCAAAAATGATCATTTATAATAATATGTCCCTGAACGTGTTTCTATTTAATCTGCCAGAAGATTTAATCCGCATAGTACGGCTCAAACAATGTCTGAGTTTGGAAAATGCGCTCAGTGTGGTAGTTGAGGAAGTTAACTTCACAAATCAGTATAATGCTAAAAATAAAACGAAGCAAGCCCCAGTGCCCCAAAGTTTTAAACCACCACAAGCAATGCAACCTGCGATGTTGCCTAGCTTTGCACCAAACTTTAGGTTTGGCAATTCACAGTTTGGTCAAACAAATAAATTTCAAACGCCGAACCAGAACTTCAAGTTTGGAATCCCACATCAACCGCAAAATACTCCAAGATTTGGGTCCCCAAACCAGCAAATTCCCAGTGGCTGGAAGTTTAACCAAAATTTGGGCCCCCAAAATTACAGATTTGGTATTCCAAACCAACAACAGAACTTTAAATTCGGAATGCCCACGCAAAATCCAGGCTTTAGGCCTTCAATGAATAACTTTGTAAGACCACCACCGGGATTCCAACCTCAAAATAATTTTAAATTTGGAATTCCCCATCAGAACGTACAAGCACAAAAACCGACCGGGGATACCGATGTATCTATGCGTACCGCTCGTCCATTGCGGCAAAACATGTTAAATGGTTCCCACGAAGCTGATAACAGCAACGTATTTTACAATAATGAAACCGAGGTTTCCCCTGACTGTTATGAATATCAGGATGCAACTTACAACGAGAATTACATGTACAATTTAGATACACCTCAAATGGCGATAGAGCCTTATGCCGAGACACCGGAAGTCTATCATCAGGAATTAGATTTATGCAATGCCGAAAATTTTCAGGCGCTGGCCTCCAGCTTACACCCGAAATAATACAAATAAATTGCGATTCTATCTTAAAACTTCCGCATATTGAAATCCCTGAAATACGCGCTCGTTTTATGATAGACACCGGAAGTACAAGGTCGTTTATAAGCCCGGCCAAAGTAGATGAGTTCTTCACGGCTTTCAAATTATACGAACCTTTTGAAGTCATAAGCACACACGCTCGTAGCCAACATAACGAAGCAATCTACATACCACTGCTAAAAACTTTCAAGAGCACAGAGAAACATAAGTTCTACGTATATGACGTAGATAGTAGGTATGATGGGTTGATAGGATCTGACCTGTTAAAAAAGCTGGATGCCTCAATTGATATGAAGCATCAGATCTTACGCACACGTGACACTAACATTCCAATTATATACAATCCTCCTTACGAACTAACGTTGGAACCAAGGTCAGAGATGCGAGTAAAAGTACCTACTAATTTGCAGAACGGAGATGCGGTGATAGATTATGTCAATTTTGGACAGGGAGTTAGAATGCCGAGTGCCATTGTAAAATGCACTGACTCATTTGCGTATACAGTGATCCAAAATACATCAGATGACAGAGTGACTATGACTTTTGCTAAGCCCCTTAGGGTGGATAAGTATGAAAAGGAAGAATGTACAGTAAACGTGACCACGGATATGAATGAGTTTGAGATAGATGACTTACTGAAACAAAATTTAAAAAAACTACGTCTGGAACATACGAATAGAGAAGAACGCGAATGTATTAGTAAGTTGTGTTACGAATATCGTGATATATTTTACTGCGATGAGATGCCACTTACATTTACAAATCAAGTAAAGCACCAAATTAGGACCAAAAATGAAGACCCTATTTTTATTAGGCCGTATAGACATCCACCCGCGCAAAACGATGAAATAAAAGATCAAGTCAGTAAACTTCTTAAAAGTGACGTTATCAGGGAATCACACTCTCCGTGGAGTGCCCCAGTCCATCTTGTCCCGAAAAAGCTGGATGCCTCTGGTGAAAAGAAATTCCGGATGGTGATCGACTACAGGCGGTTGAACGAGATCACCACAAATGACAAATATCCCTTGCCAAATATTTCTGAACTTTTCGATAAGTTAGGAAAATCTGTATACTTTAGCACGATCGATTTAGCAAGTGGCTATCATCAAATAGAGGTTGAGGAAGAGGATAGACACAAAACGGCATTTTCTACACAGTCCGGGCACTTCGAATTTACGCGCATGCCCTTCGGGTTAAAGACCGCTCCAGCTACGTTTCAGCGTGCGATGGATAACGTGCTGAGGGGACTACAGGGCTTGCATTGCCTTGTGTATTTAGATGACATAATTGTGTACTCCTGCAGTCTCCAAGAACACAGAAAAACTGCGTATGGTCTTTGACCGGTTGAGAGAAACCAATTTGAAAGTGACATTAGATAAGTGCGAGTTTTTCAGGAAGGAGGTACTGTATCTCGGGCACATGATAACTAAAGACGGGCTGAGGCCAAATGATGACAAAATTCAGGCAGTTTTAAACTTTCCAATCCCCAAGACGTCCACAGAAATTAAAAGTTTCTTAGGCCTGGTGGGTTACTATCGTAAATTTATTAAAGACTTTGCTAAAGTAACTCAACCCCTTACAAATTGTTTAAAGAAAAGAAACAAAATTGAAATCACAGAACAGTATGTGGCAGCATTTGAACGATGCAAAGAGCTTTTAATAAATGCCCCTGTCTTACAGTTTCCCGATTTTTCACAACCGTTCGTATTAACAACCGACGCGTCTAACTATGCTCTCGGAGCAGTCCTCTCTCAAGGCCCAATTGGCACGGATAAGCCAATAGCTTACGCTAGTCGAACCCTCAACGACGCGGAAACTCGGTACAGTACCATTGAAAAGGAACTTTTGGCAATTGTCTGGGCCGCCAAAAATTTTAGACCCTACCTCTACGGCAGGAGGTTCACTATATATACCGATCATAGGCCATTAGCTTGGTTAAATTCCATCAAAGAACCGAACAGCAAGCTAACCAGATGGAAGCTGCGTCTGGCGGAATTTGACTACGACATAGTTTATAAAAACGGAAAACAAAATTGCGTTGCAGATGCCTTATCTCGAATGAAAGTCAATGTTTTAGGAAAAGATGGTGAAAGTTCTATGCAGGTTAATATAGATACGGAAGAGCGATTGAGAGAACACCTTGATGATGTAGTAAGTGATATTATACGATTAGGAAGCGAAGTTAGACCGGAAGTAATTGATTTGGTTGCATCCCCTATTGAAATAAAATCCGACTCTGAAAAAACTTTTTCGATTCCATCGCCGACTAGCAGTACCATCTCAGCAGCATCTGAAAGAACTGAAAGTGCTAATACATTTACTGAACATTCTGCATACGAAGTAGATACAGACGGCATTCCAATATTAAACGAAGCTATTGACACAAAACCAAACCAAATCCTTGTTCACGTATGGTATAAAGAAGAAATTACTGTAAAAGACATATCGCGACCTAAACAAAAAATTTTGGAAGTTCATCTACCTCTGAATAAACCCGAATTAGTTAAACAATTCCTGAAAGAGTATATAAAGCCGAAGATAAAACATTTTATATATTTTGAAAATGACACGCACAGGAAAGAATTTGCAGATGCAACAATTGCACTATTTAAGAAGGGAACGGTTAAGTTACTCGAGTGTACTCAAAGGGTAGTTTACGTTGATGATGAAAATGACCAACGCGACGTGGTAATGAAGTACCATGTAGGAAAAACATGCCACCGCGGAATAAAAGAAACAGTAATGCACCTAAAACGCAACTATTTTTGGAATAATATGGATGTCACTGTTGCGACTTTAATAAACTCTTGTGAAAGTTGTAAATCCATGAAGTACGACAGAAAACCGTTTAAACCTGAATTACAATTAACACAAACACAAAATCGACCATTCCAAGAAATTTTTATAGACGTTTTTACCATAGAAGGAAAGTCATACCTAACAATAGTCGATGCCTTTAGTAAACTTGGGCAGGCAATTGAGATCAGTAATAAATCAACACCGGAAGTAATTAGAGCTCTTATCAAATATTTTTCTGTTTACGGTGTGCCGCAAAGAATCAGTTCTGATTCGGGAACCGAATTCAATAATACGCTAATCAAAGAAACCTTGAGCTTCTACAAAATTGAATTGCATATTGGAACCCCTCATAATCCTAATTCCATGGGGCTCATAGAACGACTTCATTCCACCCTACTGGAAATATACCGTTTGGCAAAATATGAGCACAAAATCACAGACGCCGCGTCCGTAATGACGTATGCAATTATGTCCTATAACCAATCAATACATTCTACGACAGGTCTGACACCTTTTGAAGTTGTCTTTGGCCATACCGACGCAACAAGTACCTTTGACGTTGAATTCAATAAAAGCTATACTCAGAAACTATTACAAGATCACAAAAACGTACAGAATACTTATATGAATATCTAACAGACAAAGCAATTAACCGAAAGGAAAAGATCAAAGAAAGACGCGGAGGCGAGAAAGAGTTTAATGTAAAAACTGGAGATACTATATTTATAAAAGGTGTCAACGTTAGGAGAAGTAAAGATAAAGCTCGTTACGAGAAGGCGAAAGTTACAGGAGAGGTAGATAAGAATACAGTCCCAGTAAAATTTCATGGACATGATACTAGAGCCCCAATTAAGGACATAAAACGACCTTCGCAGATTCATCCTGCTCCTGATGCACGTGTCCAGGACCCCGGCCCTTCTTCTTCAGCCGATCGATCGCAACCCCGGAATCCTTCCAATAAAGGAAGGGCAAGCTCTCGTTAATAATGATAAGTGGACCATTGTTAAGATAGTAGATTTAAGTTTTATACGTGAAGATCTAGAATGTAATATGAATCGATATGCGGACTTCAATTCGTATGTTATGAACTATTATAACAGGAAGGCCTTTAATTCAGACATAAATGACATAAAAACCCAAACTGATTACATCCAAAATATGACTGTTGAAAGATTAAATCAGCTGTTGGTGTTTCCCTCTAAACGATCTAAACGCGGAATTTTAAACCCTCTCGGCTCTCTTATTAAAGTGGTGACAGGAAATTTAGATAATGATGACGCGATAAGGTACGATAGATTAATCAATGATGTTAAGACTAGCCAAAACGCGGTAGACAAAAAGATGACAATAATCGCTGAAATGATGAATTCATTTATTAATATCTCAAGTTCAACAAGATACAATTTCATCCAGTTAGACAAAGTTATGATGGAAATTAGAAAACAATTAAACAACACTAGAAATTCTCTAAATGAACTTCAATTTATTAACGTATACAATTTGTTTTTGCACAATTTTGAAATGCTCTATATCAGACTGGACGAAGTTGAAACCGCAGTAGCATTTAGTAAATTAGGAACATTGCATCAATCGACAATTGATACCAATGAATTGTTATCGTTATTCAAAACTATAGAAATTAATAATAGGCTTGTATTCCCTGTAACATTAGATAACATTTTTAAATTGGAACAATGTATAAAGTTAAAAGTTTATGCCAAAGAAAATCAAATAACGTTTATCATGGACATTCCATTAGTTGAGGCTGATAAATATACCTATTACAGAATCATCCCACTTCCTACCACCAATTCCATAAACCAAACTGTCCTAGTTTTACCCAAATACCCTTACCTATTAATGAGAGGGTTGAAAACGGTGTCGATGCTCCACCCATGCAGAGAAATAGAGGAGGCGCTCTTCTTATGTGACGAAGAATACTCACCACTGGTAATTAAAGATGTCTGTGTTATTAAACTGATGACCTTTTCCGCTAATACCACCGAATGTCACCCGATTTCGGTAGAGTTCGACGATGTGAAGATAGAGAAACTACAAACTAATAGGTGGATGGTTTACACTAAGCCCACCTTACTGATAACAAAAACCTGTGAAAACGAGGTAACGCACCACCACATACGAGGAACCTACATAATCACCGCTGATGATGATTGCGAAGTCATTATAAAAGAAATAACATTGAAAAGACATCAAGGAAACTTGGAAAGAATCTTCTCACCTGCGCTACCAATTATAAACCTTCCTGAAATACCACTGCCGACGACATCGCCGCTGGAAACAAGACCTGTGAACCTGGATGGCGTGAACCTGTTGAATCTTCAGCACCTGTCTCATGTGTTAACGAAAAGTGATAGTGTTGGCCTTAAAAGTGAAAGTGAAAGTGTAATAAATGTGAAGGACATGAGCATCGGTACTTTAATTTTATATGTTCTTTTAGTAATAGTTATTCTTTTTTATTGTAAGAAATTTTTGTATCGGTTTATTCGAAATTCTCAGGACGAAGTAAATTCACCCGATAATTTCGAAACTACGGTGGGAAGAGTTATGCATTCCGGTATTAGACAAGACATTGTATCAATACAGACGTAGGCGGCAAAACTGCTGAGTTACGTCTGGACGGTCCGACTCCCGGCCGGAGTGCATAACTGATAAGGAATGCATTCCTGTATGCTCGTGTTAGAATTAAGTTTTATTCAGTTAGTTCTTAAGAAGCTTTCGAATGTATCGGACATTCAAATAAACTTTTATTTTCGAATTTTGTCTTTTTAAAAACAGTTTCTCCCAAAGTCAAATCTTGACTAGGTAAGGCTGACACAACATCTTATTGACAACAATCATAATATTTTGATCATCATTTGATATTGTGACGTCGTAGTTGAAATGTTTAATGGCTAAGTAGGTACCTACTGTATAATGAAATAAGGGTTTACCTACCTACTGATAGGGACTGATATCGATATTTCCAAAATATAGGTGTTTGCTACGGAAATACTGATAATGCTATCGATATTTAGCTAAATATCGGTACTTTTATAGGTACCTATTTGTCTTTTACTGGTATAATGGTATCGATACCTATGTACTCATATCGATACTTTGAAATAATGTACTTACTTACCTACCGACATTTTAAGAAAGCGATGCGATGTTTGCCAGAATAGGTGCCTACCTACCTATCCTATAGTTCATTGATCATTCCACTCAACACCATACGTTTAATTTCATATTCCGTAAGTCCCGTACTTAACAACTTTGACCTAATCAAACATCATAAAATCAGTCCAGCTGTTCTGAAGTTATAAATGGTGTAACTAGCACGAATTTGTTGATTACAATTTTCGTACATGAACTAATGTTTTAAAAACAAATGCACAGACCTACCATTCTAGGGGAGCGGAGGGTGAGAGGTAGGTCATGGCAGAGGCTTATTTCGGAGATCCCCTAGCTAGACCATGTGCAGGATTTCTGGGTTTGCAGAGGAGTAGATTATACTTAACACTAAAAATATTTAAAAAACCGGACACATTATGTGAGCAGTTTTCAGAAATAAAACAATTTTTTCACAAGTAGGTGCATAATTTAAATTTTATTGCAGTATCATATCAAAATAAACACAATCTGATAACTAATCTTTGTAACCAAGGAGTAGTAAGTAAACTAGTTGGCTGCAAAATATATTCACAAACAATTAGTTAGGTAGGTACCTACTAAAACTGTGTTTTAATTATTAGATACTGTACCTTCCTCCTTAACCCGGGCTTAGAACCGGAGTCATAAATGTTAAATTATATTAATATTTATGTGGCGGGGTTACACAGTCATAATAATTTGTCCCTTATTATCATAAACATACATACATACACCAAGTGAAATGCATGCAATAAATATTATAGTAAATAAATGAAGTAGGTATAACATAATTGTACCTACATACCATTTAGAATCTAAATTTTAGATATTATTAGTGACAAAACAAACATATTATTATAATGTTTTAATCAACAAACACAAAAAATATTCACACAAACAAAATTACTTAGTAAACCAACTGCTAATAACCCACTGCAGGTACCTACATAATATACTGCCACATTGTAATATGTACACAATGTAAATTTTGTTATATTAGGCTGGCCTTTTGCAATGTCTTGCAGAAGACCAGCACATGGATGGTCTTACAGTCCATTGAATATTGACGTTTGTTTTTATCCAAGCAAGTAATAGGTACCTACCTAATAACACATCAAGATTTTTTGAACCCGCAGTAAAGTTGAAATAAACTGCTTCCATAGCAATAATTATGCATGTTATGGTATGCAAACCCTAGGTACCTGCCTGCACGCATACCCTATAAAACATGCAAACTGGCTTTGCAACAACCGATAGGTTATGTAGCTCACGATTTTTTACGAAAGGGTCAACATGGTAATCTTCCGAAATAATGTAGGTACTGTGAGAATAAGGGTGGTATTGATATTATAATATAATAGTAACCTTTCTGTGATGGTCATCTGCAAAGTGCAAACAAAACAAATGTTTTTACTTGATTTTACATGAAACTGATACAAAACAAAGTAACTACTTACAAACTTGAAACTACAAACAACACCAACGGGAGACGTGTCAGTCAGCAGACGACGTATCGATATCTATGTGTGAGATGTGACAGGGTTGCCATATCAGCAAACTCAATTAGCCTTATTTTGCCTAGGTATCAAGTAGCCTAAATATTTATTTTGACAAGTAGCCCAATTTCGCCTTACATCTTGAGCTAAGTAGCCTATGTTTTTAGGCCAAATAAAGAGAAAACGCGAAAAAAGACAGAATGAGATATCACCCGGACATATCAAATTGATAGATAGATAACTCTTTATTGAGACACCACAGTACAAAAGTAACTTAAAACTAGAACAAAACAGATTTAACAATTAGTGTCACAATGGGTGGTCTTATCGCTCAGAGCGATCTCTTCCAGACAACCATGCATGGAGAGGAGTAACGAGAAGATCGGACGGTGGTTTTTCATTTAAGTAAATAAATAAACAAGTTGGTAATTACAAACATAAATACATAGTAACATAATATATAAACTTAATATAATAAACATACATACTAATAATACAATATATATAATGACTCACTGGATTCGTAACATCTCATTGCGGGGCACCACCGCGCTCTAGGGCTCTAGGCAATTGCATCCCAGCGAGGTGTCACTTAATTTTGGCGGGCCGTAGAATAGTAGAAAGATTGTTTTCTCGTTTTCATACGCGTTTGTCTATGCAATATGCATATCTCACTCCTATAAATAGTGGATGTACCTAACTAGAAGAAAGCAAGCAGTACGGAAAAAACATGAGGAACGAAAGGTTGACGTGCATTTATAATATTAAGTTTAGTTACAAGCATTTATTTATACTTATCAAGAAATTACTAAATCCATACTTGGGGTAATCTTGAAGTACTTATCCTAAATCGCCCGTTTTTGTTTTCTAGGTAGCTTGAATGGCTAATTGTGGTCGATTGTATTTTTTGCCCCTTGATATAGCCTAAATAGCGATAATCTGCCTAATCTGGCACCACTGGTGTCAGTCGGTAGCGGTACTATAGTCCACAGAACAAAATACTCCTAGCGCTGAATGAAGTATTATCAGATAATAAAATTTTAAAGTTCCTATTCATGGGGTTACGTAGTGGTTGTTTGGCTATGATATTATTATTATTACTATTTAACTTCATTCTTTTTTTATCTGTGCTACTGCGTGAAAATAGACTCAGCCATAATATTTATTTCTTTGATGTTTCGTGCCAAAATTGTGCGCTATAAATTCGTAAATTCTGATATTTCAGGTTATTTAAGTACATAAATTAAATGAGAATGCCGCAACCGATACTGTTCGATGAAGATTCTGAAGAGGAAGTAGCCATAAAAACTGAGAACGCCTACGCTAAGAAGTACGATACATGGCGAGAGAAAGAGGAGATACACAAATGTATGTTTTATTTAAAATCTAAGTGGATTAAAACATCACTTTTATTTTATAATAATTATATACCTACTCTGCTATGGATTATTCAATTTTCTTTATTCAATAAGTCAGAATTTGACACAGTATCCATTGTCCACAGTGGAACAGAAGTATGGAACTAAAGCTCTCAACTCGGACGCGTCTATATCGTCAGACAGTGAAGTTGACGATGACGAGCCACCAGAAGTCTCGGAGGAAGTCGAGGAACAGTTCCTCAAGACCTTGTCCCTGTTGAAGACCAAGGACCCCAGGATTTATGACCCTGGCTACAAGTTTTTTGAGGAAAAGCAGAGAGAAGAAGGTATACAGTCATCCTTCTCTTTTAGAAGATCTCTATAGTTGAAACCATCTTTTTTAAGTTATTATGTATACCTAGTACCCACCTTATTGGAGCAGATACCCATAGCATAGGTTGTCTGTGACTTAGCCTATGTGTAACAGAAAAGTAGTCTCAGCATAATTACTGGATCTGAAGTACCTACTTAACAAATTTCAACACAATCCATTCAGCCAATAACCAAACTCAAACCATAATCAATTAATTATAGTTTGTTTTCTTTTATGGTTTAATTTTTTTATTAGATTGAAGTGTTTGACTTGTAAAAGTGCGATTTTATTGCCTATTTACAATAAATGATTTGACTTTGACTTTGACTTTAACTTCTAAAAAACATATCTATAAAAAAGCCGCAGTATAACATAGTCAAACTGTAGGGTTAATAATATTAGTAGCTGTAGTAATAAAATTAACATCATGTTAATTATTGCAGTAAAAGAGGAAAAGAGGAAAACCCTAACATTCGTGGACAGTGATGAAGATGATGATGAAGACGGCAATATATTCAGCATTGAGAAGAAAGCTGAGATCGCTGAAGAGAAAGAAGTGCCGGCGGAAGACATATGCAGCTCAAATAAAGTCCAAAAAGTATGTAAGGAAGATCTCCTCTTAGCTACAAAAAAGCCCTAGGTTAACAAAATTTATCCATTATTTGAATGGACTAATGTATTATTTCCCACACTCCTGAGATACTACAATAAAGATACCCACTAAGTGGATTCTCATCACAGTTGGAAGGTTTTGTGGCTGACTATGCAAGGGAGGGACGGCGAGATGAAGTGTGTTTGTTTCTGAACTGTGATCTAATTCTATGCTATGCTTGAACACATTTACAGGATGGAAAACTGAAAGACTACCTCACTGGCAAGGTGGAGCATATAGATGACCCGGTGGAAAAAGACCTGGCGCCGCTGAAGGCTCTCTGGTCAGATCCCAACCTGAATGACGGGGAAGCTTTCTTACGAGACTACATCTTGAATAAGAGGTGAGACGTCCAGGCCATATGTATAACACCATTGTTTAATTATTAGAATGATTGCGACTTTCGAAACAAATGTGAAAAACATTATCAGTGAGCGAAAGGTTCTCTGCCACAGTTTCTTTTGTGTTGGTAAACTGCACTTTTGTCTCTAGCTGTACTTACAATATTTTTGGCATGTGGGACGAATGAGGAGAAATGTTATTGTGCGGGACGAATAAAAACTTTTTAATGGCGTGGCCAGAAAACCGGGACGAATATGGCATAAATCATCTAATTACAACTGAAACATAGATAAATAATGCAGCTTGTTAATATTAATAGATTCAGAGCCATCATATCGACCCATATGAGGACCATGTCAATGAAAACTCAACATGTGCTGAGGTTCACACAATTGTAGAGGGATTTTATTTATTTAATAAAACCTATACTTTATAGGATAGCATTCACCAGTATCTCACCCTGATGTGTTTGGAGAAGGTAAATATGATCGCTCAGCCTACATGGGACTGGCTCTCTAGCAACGGTACTGGAACACCCTGATAGTTTGACATATTTTCCACTGGATACCTGAGCCATTAGTGTAGCAAGGAAACTCTAGAATCTAGCCTGCAACCTCCCTATTGATGAATACCCCCCATTTAGGTATCTAGAGGAGGGTGATGCTGGAGACAAGCTCAGAGATGACGATGACCTGGAGGCCGACGAGAGGATGGTGGAGGAGCAGGGCAAGTTCGAGAGGGCTTACAACTTCCGGTTCGAGGAGCCAGATCAGGAATATGTGAGTGATGCCTTTACTATATGCACCCCGCGTCTGCTATTAGCCGGCGGAACCATTGATTTTTATAGGAATACTCTAAGATATAAATATAAACCAAATTGGATCAAAATCCGTTCAGCTGGTGCGGCGTGAAGAGAGGATAAACACACACACCACACAAACTTTTGCATTTATAATATTAGATAGATAAGTAAATGTTTGTACAAAACGTACAGAACACAGAAAGGTCCAACCTAAAATAAGTACAGTTTCCCACTCAGAGTTTTTTATCTGTTTTCACACACCATGCTTGTGAAAGTGTTAATTGGAATCCACTCTCCCACAGCTGAAACGGTTTCCTCGCACGATGAGCTCTATCCGTCCCAAAGACGACAAGCGGTCCCGCAAGCGCGCCGAGACCCGCGCCCGGAAGGACGAGGAGAAGCGCCGCAAGATGGAGGAGATCGGGCGGCTGAAGGCGCTCAAACTGAAGGAGATCCAGGAGAAGATCGCCAGGATCAAGGAGGTCACGGGGAACGAGGAGCTGGCGTTCAAGGAAGAAGACATAGAAGGTGACTTCGACCCGGAGCAGCACGACAGGCGCATGAAGGCGATCTTCGACGAGGAGTTCTACGGAGACGCTGATGCAGAGAAGCCGGTGTTCCCGGACCTGGACGAAGAGTTGGAGATAGGTACGATATTAACTAGTTCAAAACGGGTCTAATTCGCGCACAAACAAATATCAAAATATATAATTCTGACATACCTCGACGTTTCGGCCGAGTTACATCGACCGTGGTCACGAGAAGACTCAGGTAGGATGCTATCTAATCTATCTATGTAGGACGATAGACTGATAGGTAGTATTAGGTAGGATGCCACCATCGTGACGGTGTTGTTTGTGGAAAGAGTTCCTGTAGTCTTTACTAGGTGTCCAGACAGATGTTGTCCTATCAAAAGTGTATGAGTGAAATAATTATAATACTATGTTTTCTATATTTTTCATGAATTTTTTCCATGTTATAATAGTTACTGCCATTCGGAGCGGCAAAGATCATGAAAATCGGTCCACCCGTTCTCGAGTTATAAATGGTGTAACAACACAACGTTGAGATTTTTAGTTAAAATGCTTATTACACGCCAAATAGGGTAACTAACATTTTTTTTTTTAATACCCAAGTTTGCTAATAAGTAAATGAAAAAGGACAACAAACTGCATTAAAACTGGAGCAGTCGTTTTGGAGAAACATAGCAACATGGATTTGCACAAACAAACAACCTCTGACCCCAAACACATATTATACTGTCTCCGTTCCGTTGTGGGTAAAAAAACACATAAGGTAGGTTAGGGTACGGTTAAATATTACCCTAAAAATATTTATGGTAATATTTAAAATTGGTAATATTTATTTAATAAAAACAGAAGTTAAATAAATTAAAAACTACATAATATAAAGTACATCGAGCAGAGGTGGTGAGTAGGATACAAGATCACTGTAGGATTCACTTAGATGCTTGGATCAATAGTAATGATTGATGAAAGTTTAAATGACTTTGAATTTATTGTGATTAACATTTGACGGCAGTCTTTCTAAATTTCCAGAGAACTGGGACAACTACGACCCCGGCGCCGCCGAGGTGCATCAAGAGGAAGTACATTGCGAAGATGCCGAGTTTAATGTGAGTGTTGTCAGTCGCCACTGCTTACTGGTGAAAGGGAGACCGTCTCCATTTTTCAGATCCTTTTTCAAACTCAATCCATAAATCAATTGAGTTCTTAAAATTCCCCAATCAGAAAACATGTTAACTACCTTTATATTTTGTTTCTCTTTGTTCCCTTTGTTAATGAGATTTAATCGTTCGACTTGAAGTGCGAGGTCGTTGCCTCCTTACTACAATTAATGCTTTGTTTTTGATAGCCTTATTACATACCCTTATTACTGGATCTGGTGGTGCAGTAAAATGCCCACTTGGGGCCCAACGAAGAAAGATTTTAGAATTGAATTTGATGACCCATTTCTTAACTACAGATGGATGCCGACTACGACCCGAAGCGCGCCCGAGCGAGCCTGCTCCAAGAGATCCAGAGTACGCTGGGCAAGAAGCGCCGCAACCGCAAGAAGAAATCCAAACTGGCCCGAGTGCTCGCCGCGGACAAGCCCGCCTTCCTCCCGGCGGAGGAGAGGAGCTACGCCCAGTACATGGAGGAGTATTACGGGATGGACTGCGAGGACGTGGTGGGGGGGATGCCCACCAGGTTCAAGTATAGGGAGGTCGTGCCCAACGACTACGGACTGACGGTTGAAGAGGTAACCGGCTGTTCTTTCTGTTTTGCCATCTGTGAACTGAAGCGAAGTCGTGTTTGGTCCACCGTTTATAACTCGAAGAATGACGGGACCGATTATTATTATGTACTGGCTGCGCCCCGCGGTTTCACCCGCGTTACGACTAATAGTTATTTGAAAGATTCGTGCATATTGCATATTATTGGACATCAAAACTAAACTATAATAATTTTAACCAGAAATAAGGTTGAGTTATAATACAATGATGTGATATTTTGGTATTTCTGAAGGATAGTAAACTCGAGCCATTTTTCTTGGCTGTGTTTGGATGCATCATAAATCTAGTAATATTATTGGTCGAAGGAATGTAAGAAACAAAAGCTCCCAAGTCGACCCGTTGCAGATCCTCCTGGCGGAGGACAGGGAGCTGACGCAGTGGGTGCCGCTGAAGCGGCTCGTGCGGCTCCGCCCCGACAGCGTGCAGAGGGGCGAAGTCGCCGCCTACAGGCAGAAGGCGGCCGACGCGGACCTCAAGCGCAGGGTGCTGCCTAGCCTGTTCGAAGACCTACCGGAGTGAGTGGCGTTCCATAGAGGCTTTGGACAACTGTTCATGATCACCATCCTACTAATATTATAAACACAGTTTGTGAGTGTGTTTGTATGTTTGCTACTTCTTCACGCTCAAACGCCTGGACCGCTTTTGATGGTATAATAATAACTAACACCCTGGAATTACACGTAGGCTACTTTTTATTTCGAAAAGTAGTAAAAGAATATGCGCCACAGTACAGGCGAGCCAGCCGGCCTACTCTATATTGTAGATTTATTTTATAGTCTACAATTCTAGTGAGAGAATGTCTACCTGCCATTTAGAGTTCAAATCCCAGCGGGCATGTCCCAATGTGTTAACGTAAAGTATACGTGCGCAATGCGAAATCTTTGGGCAATTTAAAGGTTAAATACAAAAATGGTTTTAATAATGTACCTGTTATGTATTGATATCAAATAGTTAGGCTATTGATATTTAAATAATGACTTATGTGGGTAGATACAGATTGTTAGCAAGTGTTTATGCAATTATATCAGTTTGTTTCTTGACTCTAAATATGGCGTATTCTTTAGTACCTACAACAAAGCAGTCTCACAAGTATGTATTGCAATTGTAACAAGCCCACTTTGATTTGTTTCAGGGAGCCGGAGCTAGTTGTTCCCAAAGAAGCCAAGAAGAAGAAAAAGAAGAAGGACAAAAACAAAAAAGCAGAGGATACAGTGGACGATACAGAAGAAAATGAAGCTAGAGATCAGAGTAGCGCAGAAAGTAAAGAACCTAAAGGTATAAATAAGAAGAAAGAGAAACGTCAAGATCTCGTCAACGAAAATGTAGAAGGTAATGGACTTAGTAGCATTGCAATTGAAACTGTTGACAACACGAAAAAGAAAAAGAAAAACAAACATGTTGATGATACTAACAACATAGAAGAATCAAATAAACAGGATAAAACGAGTACCATAGCAGGTGGGGAAGTAAATCAAGAGCTAAATAGTGATATGGTTAAAGGCAAAAAGAAGAAAAAGAAAACCCTCTTTGGCTTTGCAGTGGAGAGTGTAGCGAGTGTAACTCCCAGCCAAGAGAGTGCGGCATCTGCACAGCTGAAGAGGAAACATGCTGACAGCATGCAGGACTCATATGTTGCCAACAAAAAGCAGAGAAACAATAATAAGGGAAGTTCTAGTAACAACATGCCAGGAAAGAAAAATAAAGAATTTAAAAAGAACTTCGGCGCAAAAGCTAAGTTTAACAATAAACAGAATAACGATAATTCGTCCGATAATCCTCTCAGTAAACTATCTGATGAGAGATTGAAGGCGTATGGTCTAAATCCCAAGAAATACAGGAGTTTCTTGAAGTATAAAAAGTTTTAAATATTTGTAACACCTAGTGTATGTTATAAAATAGAAAGTTAAAATTCATGAAGAAATATTAAACAAATACATACTTTAAATATGTTTTTTTATTTTATTCAGCCTTATTAATGAATACTTAGTATATCTGGGGGCACGGCAGTGCCCCCGCCAAGTCGAGCAAAACAAAAGGCGCGGCCGTACTATCCTTTTCTCGAAGCGATTCGGGCCATTTTCGACCCCCTGTAACTTCGTTATGGATAAACCTAGAAGCCTAAATTTTTAGTGACCCCTCACCCCTCCTGAGTTACTCACACAATTTCGGATCTTCGTTTTTACGCTCTGCTACCATGTTAAATAAAGACGAAATTTATGTTGGAAATACATATTTTATAATAGTTAGTAATTGAAAGATAGATTTTACAGGAATACCAATTAGTGACAATACCAATCAATATGTTTAAACTGAGAATCCGTAGCTTCATGAAATAAAGGTGGATTCAGTATACAAACAAGGAGGTAGGTTAGGTATACTTTACAGATAAGATCTTTGATCCTTGTTGACCTACAGCCTACAGCTACTGCCAGAATATGCACCTATGGCGTGTTAGCAAAAACCGTGTGCAAAAAACAGCGCCATCTAGTGACTGATTCACTGAAGCTAGATGGCGCTGCTCTTATTCCATACAATTTCAAGTTTACGCCAAACGGACCGAGCGCGTAAATAAATTGACAAAACTCGCACTAGGCACACTGATATCTACGTAATATCATTCATTAGGAACATTATTAGATTATTGAATGATCGTTTGTAGAGGGCCTTATTACTTTTTACTCTGTGGCTCGTTCGTCATGCAACTTGTTTTGTATCTGTAATTTTGATGACATGACATAACACATTGATTGAATTGATTAGTTCGTTTCATCATTCATTCATTCGTTCTTTACTTGACAAGTTTCTTTTTCGGCGAGCTGTGTTCACGGAAAGGTGAATGTTTTTTGTAAATTTATTAGTATTTAGTGAAATATTTCTATAAAATAGTGTAAAACTAGATTTTATCTGGTTTCGTCAAAGTTCAGGTGAATTAATTTCAATGATTACAACGATAAAGTCTGATTTTGTGCACATAACCCCAATAAGTTGCCTTCAAGTAGATCAGCCGCTGTTTTTGATAAAGCGGCTGAGTGGATAAAAAGGCTAAAGTAATGCCCCGAACGTTGATTCCCAGCCGCAGTAAGCTGCGTCTGCAACGGTTTGAGGCGACAAACCTCCACCAAACATGCCCCAACGATACCTAGTACCTAACCTAGAAACAAGTTTCAAATGTAAAGTTTATCCAGCTCGCCAAGATGGTGAACAACCGAGTGCCGTCGGTGTTTTCGAAGACGTACGTGACGCCGCGCCGTCCGTTCGAGAAGGCGCGTCTCGACCAGGAGTTGAAGATCATCGGAGAGTACGGTCTCCGGAACAAGCGCGAGGTGTGGCGCGTCAAGTACACGCTCGCTAGGATCCGTAAGGCTGCCCGTGAGCTGCTCACCCTCGAAGAGAAAGACCCTAAAAGGCTGTTTGAAGGTAAGCATACTTGAACTATAAAAAGTAGGTAGGTTAGGTATCTAAGAACTATAATCCTTGTCACAATCTAAAGTGGCCGTGTTTGTCAAACATGTGTTTACGAGATATCATCCATCATGACTAGAAGATATTTAGTACTGTCTGTCTCTAACTATTAACTATAAAATGATGATAATTCACAATATCTGACACCTCTTGTCAGACCAAAATAATGGTGATTCAACATAATCTGAACAAATTAACATTCTATTCTTTAACATATACAACACCAGTTCAGAAAACTCGCTAACCAAGTTTCCTTTGTCAGGTAACGCGCTCCTCCGCCGTCTGGTGAGGATCGGAGTGCTGGACGAGAAGCAGATGAAGCTCGATTATGTGCTCGGTCTGAAGATTGAGGACTTCTTGGAGCGACGTCTGCAGACTCAGGTGTTCAAGGCTGGGCTCGCCAAGTCCATCCATCATGCCCGTATCCTTATCAGGCAGAGGCATATCCGGTAAGATATGTATGGGCATAGTAATTCAGTGGTGACATGATCCTTTCTAGATGAAATGTGTTGGAATCATGATAACGGGGGATATACTGGATGTTAAAATTACTCTCAACATAGCATGGATTTATGCCAAACATGGATTTGTTCTTTTATGTGCTGGCTGAAATGTCTGATGAACATTCTCAACAAATTTCACAATAGGTATTTGGCCTTTGTATTTTTCCATCTATTTGACTATGAAATCATATGCAGGTGAAAAATGTGCGAGCGCAGCGGCAGCCGAGGCTGCCTTTGGCTTTTTTCCATAAAGACCACTTGAACCTCCTTGTTGAGGTCAATGTCTTGAAATGTTTTAATATGCTCTTTGAGCCGATTACAGGTGAGGTAAAAATATCGCTAGTTGGTGGTTATTTCCAATGAAGATTTTTCCTTGACGGCTAGAAGAAACATGAAAACACATTTACTCTCCTTGGCATTGCATAAAAACAATTAATAACCCATTTAAACTAGACTTGATTGATTTTTAACAGCAGAGGTTTATTTACCAGATTTGTATGATGCAGTGAGGATTTGAAATTAGTAGACAGATGTCTTAATTAGTTTCATGTCTTTTTCATTGTTTTAAGGCAAAATCAGATCTACTAGGACACATTTTTAAGATATCATAAGGTACCTCTTCAATAAGTTACATTGCCTATAGCCATTGAAGAATTTAATTTGTGATCCATTCATTAGTTAAGCAACTGTATCTCCATTCCAGCGTCCGCAAGCAGGTGGTGAACATCCCGTCGTTCATCGTCCGCCTGGACTCCGGCAAGCACATTGACTTCTCCCTGAAGTCTCCGTTCGGTGGCGGCCGCCCGGGCCGCGTCAAGAGGAAGAACCTGCGCAAGGGACAAGGTGGAGGCGCCGCCAACGACGAAGAGGAAGATTAGACATAACATAATAAACTGATGATGAGTTATTTTATTGTTTTTTTTTTAGTTTTCTGTCTGTTTAGCTGTCTGAACCAGCAGTACGTCCACACGTCTGGCTGCAGAGCTGTGAGAACACTGATAGCAATCCTATTTCTATTACTGTTTTGTTCAAAAACCAACACTTCAATTTTAATAGTTTTATTAATAATTTAACAACTTACATTTCACAGTAATAAATCTCTTAAATATAAAATAGGTACCTACTTATAATAATCTTACTAATATTATAAAGCCGAAAGTTTGTGAGTGTGTGTGTGTGTGTTTGTTAGTTCTTCACGCTCAAACGGCTGGACCGATTTAGATAAAATTTGGTACAGAGATAGATTGGACATATGAGACGGACATAGGCTATCTTTTGTATTAAAAAATAATCTCGAAGGGGATGAAATAGGGGTTGAAAGTTTGTATGGGTAATTATTAATTAACTTTAAGTTAGGAATGTGAAAATTGTTATTTAGGCTTTTGGTAAGAAATAAAGAAATATGGGTCTCAGCTTTTTTGCAAATACATCTCTAAAGGGGCAAAGTAAGTGGTTAAATTTATGAGGTAAATATAATAAATGAATTTTAGAGGCTTTCAACTTTGTTACAATACTGAACCCTAAAATATTGTCGGCAAATTCAAAGAGCGCGGCGCACCTTGCGGCAGAAATAATTCAATGCCAGTGACCCGCGTAACGTGACGTCATCCGTATCATGTTAGGGTTGTAATATTTAGTTATTTTGTCAATTTGAGTGAAAAAATCGATTATCGATTATCGGTTTTAGTACCCTGGCAAATGATTCATCACCAGGTACACATACCCACATTTCAATATTACTACACCTTGCCGATACACCCTGTATAGTTGCATCCCCTACGGACGGCAAATCGTAGTGCAATTTGGCAAGGGGATAGATAATAATGGATACAATATATAGAGAGAGATAGAGATAGAGGGAGAGAGATAGAGTGAGAGAGAAAGAGATAGAGGGAGAAGCATATAGACAGAGAGATAAAGGGAGAGGGTAGGAGGTAAAGGGAGAGTGAGAGAGTGACGGGGAGAGATAGAATGAGAGGGTAAATATAGAAATACAGGGAGACCGATCGAAAGAAGAAGAGTAAAGGAGATAAAGGGAGAGATAGAGTGAGTGGGAAATATATAGGAATAAAGGAGAGAGAGAGGGAATGAGATAGATTGTGAGTATATAGAAAATAGAGGGAGAAGGAGAAAGATAGAGATTGATAGTGGAGAGGGAAAGATATAGAGATAGAAGGAGAGGGAAAGACATAGAGGTGGCATATACCATAATTATGTGACTCACAAACATACATACACAACACACACACTAAATCACATTGTTGTAGTAAGATTACGTTTAACTTCGTCCCACGATCTCGGTTTCATCCTAACTTATATTATGTGGCTTTCATAGTGTTTAATTTTCGTTACGTTAGAACTTAGCTAACTCATGTACAGACTGTCGCCCCAGTACTCGGATGCTAACTATGATGACACAATAATATGCACAAACCTTTCAAATAGCTACCTATAGGTGTTGTACGTGTAACGCGGGTGAAACCGCGTATATTATAATGTAACATGATAAGCAATATCTGCGTTTTGTTGCACTTTCTATTATTAATAATATACTGTTATAGGCATTTTCATAATTGTGTCAAACTTGACAAGACTTGGACAAAAGAGTTGACGTTTTGTTCAGCTCATATTGTTCTACAGCTGGTCAAGGCCCTCTCTCAACTTTTACGATCTATTGCTTGCGTGTGCCAATCTTTCTTATACCTGTAGTATAACAATAGCAATAGAAAACGTACATATATTGTAATAATATGCATATTCTAATCTCTTTGACCTATGAACTATAGGTTGGTTATGACTTAATCAAACTGTATTCTCGTCCACATCATTCAAGTTGGCCTCCTTCAGTCTCTCGGTGACCTCTCTCGACCCGTCGACCTCTACAACCTGCTGGAGACTCAGCTCGAGGATCTTCTCGAGGCCTCGAGCGGTCTCCACTGAGGAATACAGATGTGTGTCAGGCACATGTACAAAGAGTGTACGAGTGTTGTCCACGCTCAGGGAAGTGTAGTAGATGTACTCGCAGAGGTATCTGAAATTGAGTTAGCCATTTTCAGTATACAATTATTATATCTGAAAAATAAGAACATTTCAGTTAATATTTAACGCAAGGACTCAGAATACAGATTATGTCTTGGGAATTGTTTTACTGTCTTTTCAATTATACTTTTACAGACTTAGGTGACTTTTCACAATCAAAATATATTGTATTCTTTCAAGTTCTTTTCAGCTGGATATTTCATTAGTATTAATATCAAAGTTCTTACAGGCTGTTTGTTTATCCTGTTTGTTTGTATATTGTCCTTTCATGTTGATGTTTCAACTGTTGGGGGATGGGTGGGTTGTGTTGAGATAGCCCAGCAGAGTCCCAAGGCTAAGGTAAGCATTTAGTAGTTAGAATTAGAACATTACCAGTAAAGCCATTCAACTATTGGTAACCAAGTAAATATACCTCAGTATTGTATTGATTTAATCAGACAAGTAGGTTGGTAAGTACATGCTTATCATGTCTTACCCAATAGATAAACAACTTCAAATAGTAGAATACTATGAGTCACTAATGTCACCTTTATACATACTATACAAACTGCATACTGAGGAAATCATCAATGCTTGTTTTCTGGATCCCTAGTTATTTCTGACCACCATAAAGTCTATTGTTGTTTCTATCTGGCACTAAACAAATGGCAAACACTGACTCTGTCTTAAAAGTTAACTAGGAGTTCAGAAACCAGGCATTATACCACCACTAACCACTAAGAAGTACCTACTGAAAGAATGAGTGGTAGAGAACAGTAATCTATCTATCATCGATACACACTGGCCTGATGGATTTTGAATCTGAGGTGAGAGCTGCCTTTAGCAGTGGGCTATGAATTGAATGTTATTGTGATGATGATTGTAGCTATTTACCTCCCAGCATCTTTAGAAGACACTGCCTTCATTTTATCTGTAACTTGGAAGCAGTGGTTGAACTCGTTGCATATCCTCTCTACATTGAGCTTGGTGTGAAGTCTGATAGCACCTTCCGCAAGGCAGGTGTGGTTGGAAGGGCATTTGTCGAAGTAGTCCATTCGCTGGTAGCCTTTCCGGTGAGCCTGCGACTCGATAGTGAAACACTCCGCTACTCCAGACACTCCCACATGGATTGTTAGCTGGAAATGTATAGGTACATACTTCATTCTCCAAAATTCCACCTTATAGAAAACAGTGATTCCTTGCAGACAACAATAGAATGGGCAGGTATTGATAGCAGACTGGGTTGATTCTTCGCTGTGTAACTTACCTTAGGGGTGTGCGTTTCCCACAAGGCAGGCACAAACTCATCGACATTCTCGTAGGTAACAGGAATCTCGAGTAGTACTAGTTCGATGTTGTGTTTCTTCTCAATTTCTTCCTTGTTAATTAGTCTCACGCCTTCCCAGCTTGCATTTTCCGGGTGGCCGGCGAATGGGCCGAACCCGGTCACTAGCACGATGGGCTTGAACATGTTGTCTAAGTCATTGCACATTTTAATAATTTAATCGCTGTTGGGTAATATGTTTACCAGAGGTATGTACCGTAGTACTTACTTACAGTTGCTAGACTACATACCTCTATTAGAATCTATCTCTATTTTAGAATTCTATTATTTTTGTGTGTTTGACATTTCACTCAACACTCGTCCCCCCCGATCTGCCCGTAGTCAGCTGATTTCTATCTATGGCTATGGCTATGGCATAGATATTTACTACCCACAGTACCCACCCACATCCACGGGCTATGGCAATGTTGGCAGCACTGCGGATTTTTATTCACGACGGTTGTGTTTATTCATTGCATTTCAAGCTAAATAATTTAGGCTCAGATTTTGATATTTTACAAGTCGTCTATGATCTATTGATCATTTTATTCCATGGAATTTTTTACTTCTTGTTATTTTATTTCGTTCGTTCTCCGTTCTTTTGAATGTCATGTCATGTATGTCAATGTCGTCACTCACTTGTGTTTGTCGGTCGGGAAGAGTCGAAGTCAAGAGTCGAGAGAGGGGGTTTTGGCGGGAAATTGATAGTGAGACGTTGTTGGCTTTGTATTATTTTCTCAAACTTGTGTGTTTCTTCGAGTGTTAATGTGTAATATTGGTGGAATATTAATCATTAATTGTTGGTTAACGTGCACGAGTGTGGGCGAATGATATAAACTCAAAAAACGTGGCATTTCGCATTTTTTCCAAAACTCCCAGGAAGTTTCAGTAAAGCATCCACTACTTTACTGAATCGTGACTTTGACGATGTAAATAATTGACTTGACTACTTGACCACGATTGCTATATTGCTGCGACTTTCTTAATGTGAAATTAAGAAATATACTTATTATAATAAAATACCTTGACACTGGCTATATGCACAAGCCGTGCGAAGCCATTACTAATATAAAAAATAAATAAAAAAAGAGTCGAGAGAGACAAGAGTGACAATGACAATTACTGACAAGACACAAGACAGCAGGACTCAGCAGGAGCGACAGACAGGACAGACAGCCGACGTGAAATGAATGACATTTTGTCGTTCGGTCCAAGGCGCGTTTTAGTTTAGTTTAACGTGTTTAATTTATTATTCTATTGCCTTCGTTTAGTTCAGGACCCTAATTAAGTTCCCCAGTTCTATAAGCCGTTACCAGAAATATTCAATAGGTACTTCGAGTGTCTGTAGTGTTTTCCTAGTGTTATAGGTTATGTTCTCTCTCGGTCCATACTTTATTAGTTAATATTAAATTTAAAATGACTGAAGGAGATTCCAGTAGCAATAATCGGGTAGTAGCGATACCATGGCCCTCTTTAAAGAGAAAAGTGGAGTGCGCGGGGGCGGCATTCCTCAAATATCACAATATCAAATGCCACGGGGGAGATACCTCGTTCCAAGAGTCGGAGTCTAATGAAAAGGCAGAAGGGGTGACGTTCGACGACGACGTAGAGTATCTAAGAAGTCTAGACCCCAAGGACTGGAAGAATCAGGACCACTATGCGGTGTTAGGTATGAAGAATCTTCGTTACAAGGCCACAGATGACGATATCAAACGCGCGTACCGCCAGAAAGTCCTCAAACACCATCCCGACAAGCGCAAGGCTCAAGGCGAGGAGATACGCAGCGACGACGACTACTTCACCTGCATCACGAAAGCTTACGAGATTCTCGGTACGCCGGCCAAGCGGAAATCTTACGACTCCGTCGACCCCACCGTGGACGACAACGTGCCGTCACAGGCTGAAGTTAAAAAGGATTTCTACAAGGCGTTCACTAAGCTCTTTGAGGTTAACGCCCGCTGGTCCGAGAGGAAAAATGTGCCTTTATTGGGCGATGACAAAAGTTCGAGGGAGCAGGTGGAAAGGTTCTACGCATTCTGGTACGAGTTTGAATCTTGGAGGGAGTTCTCTTACCTCGACGAGGAGGAAAAGGAGAGAGGCGCCGACAGGGAGGAGAGGCGATGGATCGAGAAGCAGAACAAGGCGGCGAGAGCCAAGCTAAAGAAGGAAGAGATGGCCCGGGTGCGGAGCTTGGTGGATCTGGCTTATGCTAACGACCCGAGAATCCAGCGTTTCAAGCAGGAAGACAAGGACAAGAAGTTGGCTGCTAAAAGAGCCAAACAGGTTAGATATCTATGCCTACTTAAAATAAGTTCTAGAAGAATCTAGAGTCAGCATGGTTATTACAAATACTACATACGACCACATTGTCTTGACACTAGGCAAATAGCGGCCTAATGCTTGCCTAAGATGAATCAAGAATGGAGCAACTAGTTTGACTTTTTTTACATGAATTTGTTTAAAAATAGGCATGAATATTAGGTTTATTTATGTATGAATGAACAATTTTAACAGAATGGATGTATGACAATATGTCTACAGTCTACATAGACAGGTGCAAGTTATTTACTTCTAAAATGTTTTTTTTTAATCAACTATAAAGGGCTTTTTCTATTTACTCGAATATGCCGCCCTGGTAGGTTTAACAGTATTACTTAACCTTAATCTCTATTAACCAGCTTGTACAATATTCTGGCTGAGTCGGATAGCGGGTCAGCCAGAATGCTGTTACAACCACCCACCTGGATGGATATCTAAATTGCATGTATTTCTAAGTCCTTCTAAAATGTTCACTTGTATCAATAATTTATGAACAAGCTAGTTATGAAGTTTATTTTAAATCAAGTTTATGCAGGAAATACTTATTTATTTCAGGACGCTGTTCAGGCCAAGAAAGCAGAAGAGGAACGTCTCATCAAAGAAGCAATGCTTGCTAAACAAAAGGTGGAGGAAGCAGAGAGGGCACGCATTGAGGCTGCCAGAGCTGAACGCGAACAGCAGAAGAAATACCTGCGGAAAGAACGGAAAGCCTTACGAGACATGTGCAAAGCAAACAACTACTACTCACTAAATGATGAAGAAAATGTCACTAACATGGCCGCCATGGAAAAAATATGTGAATTGATGAAAGTAGTTGAACTACAAGACTTTATGAAAGAATTGGAGTCAAACGGTAGGAATGCTTTCATTAAAACCGTAAGAAAAACAGAAGAGAAGTTAGAAGAAGAGAGAAAAGCTCTATTTGACAATAAGAGGAGTGAAGAACAAAAAGTAAAGAAGGAAGCCGCATTAAAAGCTCCAATAGAGTGGACCCCAGAGATGACACAACTGCTCATTAAAGCTGTAAACTTGTTCCCGGCTGGTACGAACCAGCGATGGGATGTAGTCGCCAACTTTTTAAATCAGCACAGTACATTTACGGATGACAAACGTTTCTCTGCAAAAGAGGTGTTGAACAAAGCTAAAGACCTGCAGAGTTCCGACTTCTCTAAGAGCAGCCTCAAGAAAGCGGCCAACGAAGAAGCCTTTGATCAATTTGAGAAGGAGAAAAAGAAAATAGCGAATCATGTAGACAACACGGATATATCAAAGAGCGACCCGAAGCCTGTCAAGCTCACTAACGGTACGGCCACCCCTAAAGAAGAGAAGGCTGAAGACAAGCCGTGGACTAAAACTGAACAGGAGTTGCTGGAGCAAGCGATTAAAACGTTCCCAGTGAGCACTGCAGAGAGGTGGGAAAAAATAGCCGATTGCATACCCAACCGTACCAAAAAAGACTGCATGAAGAGATATAAAGAGCTAGTAGAACTAGTTAAAGCGAAGAAACAAGCGGCAAACTTAGCTAAATAGCATTCACTGATAATTAGTTCATTAACAAATTGTTACAAAGCTACCAGTTGACCAACCAAATGATGGAAAACAGACATCCCCTAGAATGCTTCTACGCCAGACCATGACATATTAATTCAAATCCGAAAAAAAAATGGAGTTTGTCAAACTTTTTGAAACAAAACAGGTATTTTCTGAAAATCCTATCACATCCCACTGTAAGAGACTTTCTGACCACTGTCCACTATTAACACATTTGTCTCGTCCCAGTTTTGTGGTAGCTAGCCATGTTTTCCATCATCTTGATACAATTTGCAAAGAAAACTAACCTGCATCTATTAATTACCAGTTGACCAAATTTAAAGTTTATATAAAGCCTTAATTTTTCGCACTGTAAGAATACTATATATAAATATTTTTCTTTCTAATGTACAGAGATGTAATATTAGCAAAATTTATTATGTATGTATAATGTAATCGGATTACCCTCATGTGAAATATTATGTACATGAATAAATGAGTAGAATTCCATAGATCAGTGATTTGTTGTTTACGATAAGAACATGCCTCACTCTGTTCTCAAATATGCAAAGCGAGGTCAAATAGGATACACTGATGCAGTAAAAGCGGACGGCGCAAGGAGTTTTTCATCATTTTTGTGTTGCCAGCTTAGCTAACGTCTATGCAGTTGAGCGCTTGGTATTATAGGCAACTATAGTAGAACGATTTATGTTGGCCAAGCATTAATCTTTGTATAATTACCTACATGTTCCTATGTAATTATTCTCTACCGACGGCAGCCAGTCACAATACAAAATAATTGCACAGGGTTGACGTCATCATAAGTGTAGGGTGGCGCCGAGACTGCCGCTGGGCAACGTTTAACGCCATGGCCATGTCGAGGAACTTAGTAACAACAAGCATGAGTAAATATGGCCCAATTTCATTTTTTTTTATATGTCAAGTACTATGGGCAAATTTTTTTTATAGTCTCACACTAGGATTGCTCCTGTATCGTGGGTACCTACCGCTTACAGACATAATTTCACAATCACATCACACCCAGACTAGCAACAAATATTTCGTCGGTGGCCAGCAAGAAGTCACTAACAGACATTTTTAGCCAAAATGAGTTAATGATGTCAAAGTGTTTTAAAGCCCGTTATCTACCTTATGGATAGACAAAACGAGCTATTTTTTAAGTTTTCTAGATAATACAACAATGTCAGAAGTACATAACTAGCTCTCAAGTAAAAAAATCAGCCTATAAAAGTTAACTAACGGTACTTGAGTAATGTATGACCATCGTTTTACTAACGTGTGATATCAATATTACCAGAACAGCATTTTTCATCAAGGTCACTTAGTTACTTTTTGCATTCATTATTCGTTATCCCTCTTACCCAAGTTTTTATTTTTGGTTATGCTATAGTTAACTAACTTACTTTTTATTATTTATCTTAGTAACGTTGAAGATATTTAAATAATTTATTGAACATTCAGGTGCAAAATAAAAACCTCAATAATTTGTTTCTAAAAACCATTGTTGTAACTATATAAGCGTTGATGAGCCATGCCGCTTATAAGTACGAAAAAAGTTTAAAACGCGATTATCTACGAACTAGATTTTTGCAATTAATGACTTCTCGCTGGCCACCGACGATTGTGGATCGCACAAATATTTGTTCCAGGCGGGATCGAACCCGCGACACCAAGCGCAGCGATCCGATTGCTCAGCCACTACGTGTCAAAAGTATCGTCATGTTAAATTATAAGTTATTCCAATGTTCAGTTCACTTGGATTCTGTATGTTGTAGGTACCTACTAGGTATCACGCCCTTTTCAGTGTCGTGAGTTGGTAACTACCCTCGACCTGAGGCGATTTCCGCTGTCATATTCTATATTATCTATTTATTTTTGTTATTTGTGATGAAAATAGTCAATTTGAAATATTATGGATTTTATTTTTCGTACCCCTTTGCATTGCGACGCAATACCTCTATAAGCGTGTACGGGTTTGATTCCCGCGCAGGGTAAATGGCCCGAGTCTGATAGGAGTGATTGGTAGTCATAGTAATCCTCGATTCCCTGGATTATAATATGGAGCCTTATAGTTATGGGGTTCGTGATCTAAGCATGCGATCGTGATGCGTAGATTACTCCATATATTTTAATGTTAGAGTATGAATAAAATTAGATACCTATATGGGTAGATAAATAGAAACTTGTGTATCTATCCTATCAGAATCATTTAATACTGTGGTATCATTTAAAATTCATAGATTCATAAAAAATGTAAACTAAAAACATTAGAGCAGTTTATTCAACATACGGGACTCAGGCTGGCATGTCGAAGCACCTATTTGTAAACATTATACAGTAATACCTGAACCACTTCAGTGTACTCCTTATAATTTTCGCGTAGTATTCGAAGAACCGAATTTACATAGTATCTAACATAATAGCGCGAAAAGGTTGGTCAATTCCAAGTTTTTCACTGTAAGTTACTGTACTTAAGTTGTTCAGGTATCAATGTCGAGTGAGCCTCGTATCCACGTACTAGAATAAATGGTAAAATACACGTCAAAAAATTGTAATAACTTAATTAAGGGCTCGTTCATACGTAGCTCGCTGGATACATACATACCTATACCTACTCAAAACAATTAGAATCACGCACGCAATACTAAAAGTTAGTGATCACGAGTCCACTCGTGACGCTCGTGAAGCTAAACCCATAATAATGATAACAATAGGTACAATGGATTGCACATTGTGGTAAATAATGGGTTAACCTTAGAATGTGGTTCATCGGAACGAGCCCTATGAGCTCCAATAGAGTTCTCACAAAATGTCAATTTAAACCAGTTTTTCCGGCATTGATTTGGAATGTTACAAGTCTCTAAAAGTAAAATTATAAAAAGTACATAACTAATCTTAAAACCAAACCTTACTTACTATCTACTAAGGCACACAAAGGTATAATATACTTAGTTACAAGCGTCTTGAACGCCCGCTAGAACATACAAAACGAAGTTGAAAAAAATGGGTCCACTGTATATTCATAGGACTTATATAGCTACGTACAAATACGAGCGGTACCGGACTTTACCGGAGGCGGCGGCTTCGGCGATCGGTTTCAATTCGTGTCTTTATTTTGTACGGAGCACGATTGCAATTGTCATCGTGCATGTTTTTGCGATGAGCTCTGAACGGCAGTAGCATTTTTGAACCAGTAATAAAGGGTCCTGCTACGAGACGCGTTCAAAACGCTTTTTACATTTCATTATTCAAGATTCACTATTCTATCGATCGCTCGTGAAGCAATCACGTCACTACACTGGCGCCTGTGAAAGCCCCTAACTACGTTATGCATGACCTAATTTCGTACACCTATAATCGAATGGATCACAGGCAGGGATGATCGGCACGGCCCTGCCTATGATCGGTAGGAAAGTGAATAGACCATTTTGGATGCTTAGGTCCAGCCAATTCAAGGCAAAGTGTTTCGTGCTAGTATGAAGAGCAAATGGGAATAAAGTGGTGGTCTTAGGCTTCACACTAAACATTTTCTCAGGTACTAAATCCTACCAACCGTCCCAGTTCCGATCCGAGGGGCGAAAATAGGCGGAGTTTCAGAAATAATCTTGAGTCCGAAACTCCGAACTCTGTACTTCGCAATGCTAAATGGGAACATATTATTTAACGTAGCGCAACTCGAGCTTTAACTTCATTATTGTTTCTGAATCCAAGATAGAAGTTGCGTAGAGGCTTTCCCACTGGCGCAGCGCTTACAGCACGCCCCACCTGACGAAATCGTCGACGACTCCGTTCAAACGCTCCGGGTACAAGTTCCCGGTCTTCTGGATGCTGAAGTCGGACAGCTCCATGGAGTGGTCCACCTTCGGAGCGTGCTCGGCCTCCACGGTCACGACGGGGAGCGTGAACACTGCCACGGCCAGCCCAAAGGGAAGTTTCTGAAAAAAAAGCATTTTGACATGATAATTTGTATTGTTGTACCTACCTATATCTCGATTTCAAGGAGCACATAAACGGTGCTCACATAAGTACTATCTCACTCGGGTTCAAGCCGACACTGCGCTGCGCTAAACTTTGTGATCGAAGTTTCATAAATAATGTGGAATGTACCTCTTTCAGTTCAAACTCGTAGTCGTTCCTGGAGTACGTCTCAGCCGGGTCGAGACCGAGCCTCGTCAGGGCCGCGCTCAGCTCCACGTAGTAGTGTTCGACGAGTTTCTCATAGTAAAGTCCGCGGAACTTGGCGTCGGTGCCGGTGAAGATGAAGTACATGAGGTCGGTGACGGGGCAGCCGGCGCGGAGGGTCTGGTAGTCCACGGTGATCACCTCGAGGCTGCCGTCCTGCAACAGGTGGACCATGTTCGGTGCTCTGAAGTTTAACTTTCATATCTGACCTATTCAATCCTATCAGGCATCTGTATCGATAACAACTGGGAAAGACAATCGATAATTGACATAGTAAATGATCACCCACTAATTTATATATGCTGCTGGAGTTGCCTAACTTTGTTGACAGGGACAAATTACTTATGCCAACGATTTTATTGCGGTCGAAATGACAACCAACTCAGTGTGCACTATCACAACGGCAGAGTTAAACCTTGTAAAATCTGAGTGCTCCGATTTGTGCCGCCGTTCGTCCGGATTGGGGTGTAGTGAGCGAAGAGTAGGTAGGTATACTCGTATATTCTATTTATTATTCTATACTCGTATTTACGTATTTATATGTACTTACATATATTATATTATTATGTTTATATGTATATACCTATTACCTACCTACTATTCGAGTATATCTTTTCTGTGCTTTATTGACCATCATCTTGTTGTCAGTGAAGTTTTACTATTACTAAAACTAAAACTTACTAAAAATACAATAATTTTGGTTAAATAGGCATCTATACCTACAGAATATGGAAGTATAATATTGTACATAGGTATTGATATATTTTGTAGGTAGGTTGGTAGGTGTAGGTAGGCAGCTACCTTATCATAAGTAGCAGGTAGTACTGTAAGCTAGTCAAAATAACCCAAATATTATCAATTTAGGTACCTACAGTTAGACACCGGCGTCTAGTTGTCTACCTTCCATCTGTATCATCATAACATATAGGTAGGTAAGTATATACTTACTAATTACTCGCACATATTAGTGAGTTCACTAAAGATTGTGAAAAGAAACCTAGACTACTCACGCCCCGTCTCCTGTGCATCAGGTTGCTGGTGCGGAAGTCCCCGTGAATAAGGACATCCCTCCTCGACGGGTCGATGAGCCTCCAAAAGGCCACCAAGTCCTTGGCATCGAGGAACTTCTTCAGCCGGTCCCGATTCTCATCGCGGACCGCGTTCACCGCCGACTTCCTGCTGCCGTCCCAGAATATCTTCATGCCCTCGCTCCGACTGATCATGTCGCCGTAGTGCAAGAACTTCCGAGTTTGAAGGTATTCGTCGGGGTATTCGTTCTCGTAAGCCATGGAGAGCGCGTGCAGTTTGGCGAGCTCGGTGATAGCGGCCGCGGCGTACTCCCAGTCCACCGACTTCATCCTGTCGTGGCAGACGAACCCTCGGTGGGACAGATCCTCCAGCACCAGCATCTCTTCCTTGATGACGGTGCTCGCGCCGTAGTACTTGGACACTCGGAGGCGGTGTCGCTCCTCCACGGCGTGGTTGTCCTCTATCTCTTCAAAGGTCTCCAGCAGCTCCGTGTATATGTATTTTTCTACGTCGTAAATTTTCAGTTGGGTGTCATTTCGAATTTTGTCACCCATGGCGGCGACTTTGATGAACAGATGAAGGTCGCCCTTGTTGTTCGAGGAGACGGTGGCCACGAACAGGCTGGATGTATAGTTGGCGCCTCCGCTAGAAATCGGTTGCAATTTAATGCCGTAGTCCCGCAGGTCCTGTTCCTTGGCTATGCTTTCCAACAGCGCGAGAAGCTTGGTGTTATTTTCTGCCATGATGTCTATTTTTTTTATCCAACTGCAAAATGCACGGAAATGTTTGACGAACAAAACAATTATGTTATGAGCACGCGTCTGATAAACAGTTGAAAAACTATTGAAATGAATTACCGGCCTTTATACAATGAGGTCAACTAATGATCTGCATACCTTCTAATGTAATAAGTAGTACCTGTGTTATCTTATCGTACCTACAGATTGCTTCTGATTTCATAATGTGAATCACTTAACATTTTAGCATTGTAATGTATCTTTATTATGGTTTAGTGCTTACCAAGGTAGGTAGTAGTACTTGTTGAAACTTTAACTGTGTTCCGAACGCACTGTGTGTGACCACCCAAATATCACTCACTGCACACGGCAAGGAAATGCACTTTACCGACTCGGAGACGGTACTCTCGGTAACGCTAGCCGCGGCCTACCCGCAACTGTCTCACAGCAACATCTTATATAATTACATACTAACCGCCCGTCCCGACTTCGCGCGGGTGGACATTATTTATCTAAATCCAACATTTCGTGATTAAAAAGTAGCCTGGAGTTTTATGAGATGATGCACCTTCGCCACTAGAAGGGTTTTCTATTATATTTTAAAGCTAGTATATCTATGCGCTAAACAATATCGGATTCCATAATATCTTCTGCGTTGTTTCGTTTGGCATTGTAAACTCCACACATCGTAAAATATATAGGTACCTACCTCTACCTACGAGTACCTACGACATTATCACTCGTTTTTATTGATTTATTTATTGATCCAGTTAATAATAGTAAGCTTACAGTGGGTACGACACCAACATGCTCACTATTTTAGGTATAAATACCTAGTTAAAAATAGATTCAGCCGTGGGCTTATTGCAGCCGCGGCTACTTTTCAGTGAAGGGAAACATTGTGAGGATACCCATGCCTAGGAATTATTTCGGAAGTCCTGGTAGGTACTCCTGGTACGCCAGTACGGCCAGGGTAGATTATGGCCTTATGTATAGATTAAGTATAGATATACTAGGTATTATGTATAGTAGATTATGGCCTATTCCACTACACGACTGTGAGGTGAGATCGTGCTCAGCATTGGGCGGATATTGGTTACGATGATAAATCAGGTATTTCTTTCAGTAAACATTTACTGGGAGAAATATCCACACTGCGCGATGCAATAGCAACTATTAGTTATAAAATGTGGTAAGTATAGGGATTTAATACATAATTATTTTTCTTTTGAAACGGCATTGTATAATTATCTACTACCGAAGGCGGGTTATTCAGGATATCTTTGAATATGGTATCACGAATTTTATTGCAGATAGGTATTTATGCGTATTCTAACTGCAGTAGGTACATTATAGTCATTTTGTTTTATCGTTAACTAGCTGTGCCCCGCGGTTTCACCCGCGTTTGGATAATATACGATATATCTTTATGAATTGTAGCCTATGTGTTATTCTGATGTATAAGCTATATTATTGTGAAGTTTCATCAAAATCCATTCAGTAGTTTTTGCGTGAAAGAGTAACAAACATCCATCCATACAGACAAACTTTCGCGTTTATAATATTAGTAGGAAGTAGGATAGTTTTCGCAGCGCTAGCGATGCAAGGAATTTATACTTTATACCTTGCCTTGGGTTACATTATTAAAGATTCTTAAGGCTTTCCAAATTTTATGAAAATAATATAGCCTTTTATACTCTCGGATAACACAATATAGGATTCTAATGGTAGAAGATTTTTTTATAATCGTAACTAACAAACATACAAATACAAATGTTTCCTCTTTAAAATATTAGTACTTAGTGCTACTACACTAATAGTAGTGTAGAGATGTAAAAATACAAAGTCGTGTTAATTACTCGTAGTTACAGCATTTATAACTCAAGAACGGTTGCACCGATCTATACATGGTTTTTGCTTTGTTGGATTCGCCTCCGCTACGAATAGCAGAATAAATAGGTGTTGAAATAATGCAAAAATTCACAAAACTAATTATAAATGTTAAATTTTAATATCCTCAAACATTTTCTACGGAACGGCTTCACTAGACAATACCTACATTAGGTAGTAGGTATATTTCTAAACATGGCAACGTTAGGAGGCCATTCATTCTGATTCATCTCAAGGAAACACTCCTGATTTCTGTATTTGGTTGCATTACCATATCGCTGCGTATGAATGTATAAGTACCTAAACAATGTCATGGGTACGTACCCAACTACCAAGTACCCCGGTACGTACCTGGCACCTAATCGTGTTAAAGTCTCAAGTACTTACCTACTTGATTGATGGGTGCGCATAATTAATTCTTATTTAACTAAACATCATTATCATAAGAGTATTTGATGCACGTGCAATAATATGCATACGTGATTAGAATAGGTAGGTAATTATAATGAATAGGTACACTAGATACGTACGTCTACGTACGTACGGTCGGCCTCAGAAGTTGCGGAACATGTTTTAGTTTCAAATTCAATAATGGAAATGTTGATACGTAAATGAACTTTTTTACTATACTTATTAAATTTAAGATAATTATGTTCGGCTACATAAGTTAGAGGCCGACTTTACTTACGGCGCAATGTTAACATACTAGTTTCACAGAACAGGGCAACATCTGCGCCAACACACTCTTAGATGGAACCCGGGTAGTTCCATAACATCACTCAATGCTCAACTACGGAGGTCCTACGATCATGAACCGTGATATAGTTACTTACCTACACAGTTGAAATTTTCACAAAAATGATGTATTTCTGTTGGCGCTATAACAAAAAGTACCTACTAAAATACAGAATAAAATATATATTGAAGGGGCATACAACAAAAGTGTCTTTCTTTTGAGAATGGCACAGAACCCTTCGAGCGCGAGTCAGACTCGCACTTTGCCGTTTTTATATCTTTGCTTACTTACTTGTGTCCTAATTATATTTTTATAATGTGCCTATCAACCTTTTGGTTAACCTTAACACACCAAGATTTACTAGCACAAGGTACTTAGAAGCCATTTACTACTTTATAATACACGTGTATGATATCTGTAGGTACTACTTCATCGGTGTTTGAACAACTTTGTTATTTCATATTCCTACTTATTATAATTATCCATAATTATCAGTAGCTACCTACATTATTCAGCTATAACTAAAGCTGACACACAATCAAATGTAATTATAATACCAGTATGAGTATGGATCCAGGGGAGGACACTCCGTACTCAAAAGGTACTCAAAACAACGGAAGAGAGAGAGCGAGACACCACGCTCAAATGTCATGCAAAATCCCGATGATTCTATCTCGCTTTAACTATTTAGTTATTGTACCTTCTCCTGCGGTTTGGATGTATGGTGCTACACAATTTATTTCAATAGCGCTGTAAACATTAGAGAGACAATTGCATTTTATTATTTTGACATGTTATCTTTGAACTCGTTAATTAATGTAATTGGTTTCTAACCTTGTAATTCTATAATACCTACATATTTCTTCTTCTTCTTCTATATATCTTACTAATATTATAAAGCCGAAAGTTTGTGAGTGTGTGTGTGTGTATGTTTGTTAGCTCTTCACGCTCAAACGGCTGGACCGTTTTCGATGAAATTTGGTATAGGGGTAGACTGGACCTATGAGACGGACATAGGCTATATTTTGTCTCAAAAAATAATCTCTAAGGGGGTGAAATAGGGGTTGAAAGTTTGTATGAGTGATTTACAATGCTTCAAGCTAGGAATCTGAAAATGTATATTTAGGCTTTTGGTAAGAAATAAAGAAATACGGGTTTCAGCTTTTTTGCAAAATCATCCCTAAAGGGGGCAAAGCAAGGGGTTGAAATGATGAGGTATTCTTTAGATGCACCCCCTACGGACCACAATAAACGGCTAAACGGATCGTCATGCAATTTGGCAAGGGGATTGATAATAATGGATGCACGATAAAGAAAGAGATAGAGGGAGAGAGAGAGAGATAGAGTGGGAGAAAAAGAGATAGAGGGAGAAGTATGTAGATTGAGATAAAGGGAGAGGGAAGGAGATAAAGGGAGAGTTAGAGAGTGAGGCGGAGAGATAGAGGAAGTGGGAAATATATAGCTTCTAGGAAGAGAGAGAGAGCGAGAGAGGGAGAGAGATAGAGAGAGTGAGCGAGAGAGGGAGATAGATAGATTGAGAGGGTACATTTATAGAAATAGAGGGAAAGCGATCGAAAGAGGGAGAGGGAGAGAGAAAAGGAAGAGAAAAGGAGATAAAGGGAGAGAGAGAGCGTGAGAGGGCGATATAGAGGGAGTGGAAAATATGTAGAAATAAAGGAAGAGAGACCTAGGAAGAGAGAGAGTGAGAGAGGGAAAGAGATAGATTGTGAGGGAAGTGTATAGAAATAGAGGGAGGGAAATCCAAAGAGGAAAAGGGAGAAAAATAGAGATTGAGAGTAGAAAGGGACATATTATGTAGAGATAGAAGGAGAAGGAAAGATATAGAGATAGAAGGAGAGGGAAAGCGATAGAGATGGCATATATCATAGATAAGATTATACCATAAATGTTATTATGTGACTCACAAACATACATACACACACACTAACTCACATTGTTGTAGTAAGATTAGGTACGTTTAACTTTGTCCCTCGATCTCGGTTTAATCTGAGAATTTTAATAATTATGTGGCTTTCATACTGTTTCATTTTCGGTACGTTATGACTTAGCGACCGATATCGGAAGCTAACTAATGTACAGACAGTCGCCCCAGTACCCGGATGCTAACTATGATGACACAATAATAATAATTATGCACAAACCTTTCAAATAGCTACCTAAAGGTGTTGTAGGTAAATGTAACGCGGGTGAAACCGCGGGGCGCCGCTAGTACTTATATAAAAATCAAATGCTGTTCGTGTGTCTCGCTAAAACTCGAGAACGGCTGGACCGATTTGGCTGATTTTGGTCTTGAATGATTTGTGGAAGCCAGGGAAGGTTTAAAAGGTGAATATTATCACTATTCCACGCGGACAAAGTCGCGGGCACAGCTAGTAAATAATAATAATACATTTTACATGCCAATATGAATAAGCAAGATTTATCGGCCCGGTAAAACTGTTGACCCGATCTAATGGTGGTGGTTTGCGTCCATTTATAATGTTCAATTCGATGGTATTGAGTAGTGTGGTCATAAATGCCTAGGATTACTTTTTCTATTTGTATGTATATAATATAAACAACTGCATCAACTTCCTTACCTCATTCACTCTGTGCATCAAGTTACTGGGCCTGTAGTCGCCGTGCCCGATGACAGCCAGCCTTGCTGCGCTGCACAGCTCTATAAACGCGTCCTTCCCTGAACAAAATTCCTCAAAGAACCTCTTTAGCTTATCTCTGTTCTCTGCTTTGGTCGCCTCTACAGCTTTGCCTACAACGCTCTCGAAGTACGGCTTCGTTAGTGCTTCGTCGCCCGGGATTTCGAACTTGAGGTCAGCGAGGACCTTCGCTGACCCCTCGGGGTCGTCGAGCTGATAAGCCACAGAGAGCGCATGATGTTTCGCCAGCTGTGCAACCGCCGAAGCCGCGTACTCCCATCCTACCGACTCGAATCTATCATACGTGGTGAACCCTTTAGCCGACAAGTTTTCAAGCACTATGGTCTCTTCGTACAATGCATCTCTGCAACCATAAAACTTGGGAATCTTCGCTCTGTGCTGTTCAGGGATGCCGCGCTTCTCTTCCAACCGACGGTAGACTTTAGCCAAGTTCGTGTAGAAGAATCTCTCGACATCGTACATTTTCACAGGCATCTGTGCTCGCATCTTTTCGCCTAGCGCGGCTACTTTGGCGAACACATCCAACACGCGCCCCTCCTCGGACACGGTAGCGAGGAAGAGGTTGGAGGTGAAGTTAGCGCCGCAAGTGCTCATGGGGTTCACTTTGAGCTCATAATTGGTGAACTTTTGTTCCGTGCTGATGTCTCGCAGCAGATCTCGAACTATTTGCTCGGCGTCCGTCATGATTCCCGCCGCGGGCCGCACTGCCCTATGGCCTACGCGTGACACACAAACGGTGTGTGCGAATTACACAATACTTGTGTGAGATCATGTCTCAATTATGACGCAACAACATAACAATTGGCGAGATAAGACCGGAGTGTATGTAGGGAGATACAGTTTGAAAGCCAGTCATGTCATAGATAGTTTTACTACCCAAGTAAACATGCAATTGGTTGTCATTGTTTTTTATACTTATACCTCTGCTGTTTGGTTATTTCTAACTTTCCTGACTGTATTTTTTTTCTGCCAGGGGTTTGGAATTATTTATTTAGTACCTACCTATTATTTAGTAAGTAATTAAATTAATAACACTATGTTAAAAAAGTAGGGTAAACTAGTTTAATTGTTTATTGAACCGGTGCCGTCAGCGCGTCGAGCTCACAGTGCAGTGAATGCGCATCATAAGTGTGGATCCAATCCTATAGTATACTAGCTGCGCCCCGCGTTTTCACCCGCGTTTGGATAATATCTATATCTTTATGAATTGCAGCCTATGTGTTATTCTGATGTATAAGCTATATTATATTAAAGTTTCATTAAAATCCATTCAGTAGTTTTTACGTGAAAGAGTAACAAACATCCATCCATCCATCCATCCATCCATCCATCCATCCATCCATCCATCCATCCATCCATCCATCCATCCATCCATCCATACTTACAAACTTTCGCGTTTATAATATTAGAAAGATATCCTTACAGTTAATATTGATGAAAGTTAGCTAAGAATTAAAATAAAATATATTTGTATAATATATATTACCTAGAACTGTTTATTCCGCCACAGATACCATTTACTAATTGCTTCTAGCGACACCAAATAACTAGGTAGTAATAATAGTTAGTTTTACCTATTTAGTAAACAAGTGAGATGTACCACCATACGTCTCGGGCCAGTTTTTTCAAACGACTAGACCTAGCAAGATCAAACGCGGGTAGTTGGAAACAACACCTGCCGCTCCGGACGGTGATACCCGCATTCACCAGTCTTCTCGTGACCACGGTCGATGTAGGTAACTCGGCCGAAACGTCGAGGTAATGTCAAAATGATATATTTTGATATTAGTTTGTGCGCGAATTTGACACGTTTTTAGCTAGTTAATATGACTGGACCCTTTTTTCATGTATGTATAAATTTGGTACGGATGCTAAAACCCTGGATTAACACATAGGCCGCTCGTGGGTTACAAAGCGGGGTGCAGCTAGTGAATAAAGATTAGAGTCGAACTGAAACAACTGGCTTGTCTCCATCGTGAAGGTCGGCCACGGCGGCGGCGGCGGCGGCGGCGGGCGGCGCGCGCCCTCGCTCCGTCACCGCCTTCATCAACCGGTTCATAGGCGCTTCCACCGTCAGGAAAAAGGGAACAGAGATAAGGTTGCCTAGAACCACGAACGCCACGAAGCGTGTCACCTATGAAAGATAATAATTATATTGATTACATTTAAAAATTTTAATTTTAATCTGTTTTTTAGAAGAAAACAAGTTGACATACTATTACAAAAAAAAAATACTAAAAAATTTTTTTTTACCAAAAGCACCGACACGAACAAATTAAACGTAATTTTTTTCAGTATAATATCGTCTCTCACCAGGTAGTATGCGGGCGCGGGCAGCAGCTGCGTCTTCACCCCGGAGTATGCGCTGATGAGGTTGATATGCAGCAGGTACATGCAGTAGCTGAGCCGGCTCGGCGCCGCGCCGCCGCGCCACGCGCACAGCGCGCGGAGCCTGGCTGCGGACGGCACGGCAAGCTAAGCGACACGCAACGAGGCCGAAAGCCGCGCAATAACAAGGACAGTTGCACATAAATTAAAAAAAAGTAATCATTAATTTTTTACTAGCTTACTACATTTTTAATTACAATCACAAATCAATAAAAATTTACTAGAAGAAAAACCAGCAATATGAACTTGACATTTTTTTTTAAACTTCACGGTACACGCTACACTACAGCCACGAGGAGCAGTGGCAAGGGCACGAGAAGTAGGTACCGTGTTAACATTCTCGTCCTGCTCACTCCTGCTGAGTGTAAGCGGCGTAGAGGAGGTACTCACTGTTCCCTCCCAACACGAGCATTACGAGCATGAACGCTACGATGACGCCCAGGACGAGCTTGTGAGCGCCGCCGTAGAGCAAGCGTAGCGGCAGCGACGCGCGCGCGCCGTCCGCGTAGAACACGCGGCCGGAGTACATCAGCAGAACCACGGCGGGTAGCGTCAAGTAGATTAAAAAGTTTAAGACCTGTCAGAAGGGAATAAAAATGTCGAAGAAGGAAACAGCAACAACAACATTGACAACTCGTGTAGCGTTACGTCTAATCGACGCACTTTGTACTCGGAGAGGTCGACGCGTCGCTGCTGCATCTTGTAGACGAGTTCCGCAGCCGCCATGCCGATGGCGAAGCACACGATGTTGTTGTGGCCGAACACGTGGAGGTGGTGGAACGCCTCGCTGTCCAGCGTTCGGAAGAATCTGCAAAGAAAATTCCACCGACTTCGGATGAAGCGCTCGTTGCTTTTCGAATGAGATTGTGCTAGACTCTAGAGTCGGAGGATGTTAGCCGCTCGAGGACTCGTATGATGGTAACAACCGGGACCGGCCCTCCGAAGCACGGAGCGCTAGTAATCCGCACACAAGCGCATAATATGTTAGTCAGCGCTCGGCCGTCATCTATGTAACGCGCTCGCTGCGGCATACGCACTCTGGTGTGAGGAAGGCCGTGGCGTCCATGTCCCGCATCCAGATGTGCATCATGGGGAAGGCGACCCCCAGCAGCCCCAGCCCCGCCAGCGCCAGCGCCCGCCCGCGCGCCCGCGTGCCCAGACACACCACCACGCCTAAGACGAACAGCTGCGTGTCCACTGCGACGTGCCTGCACCGACCAGGAAACTTTATGGTGATGATGGACGGTGATGGGATCGTGAGCTCGCGAGTTCTATACACAGGGTTAAATTTTTTATGAATAAGAGTCATTGTGAATCGAAGCGGGTTATTTATCGATTATTGTCGTAGTGTGGGTAAGCATGAGATGTTCCGTCACGACATATATTTGAACCTGAACAGCAGGCTAACTTTCAGGAATTTGAACGTCACTCTTCTCATATCCTGGCCTTAGTTAAAGAAAACATCACCGTGGATCGATGCTCATACTCATTTCATTGCTTTCGAGCGTAGTCGCCCCTGACGGTACTCACCAGGTGTGAATAGCACAGCTCAGGTCCTCGGGACGGTAATTGTTGAAGTAGAGAAGGTGGTACCACCAGTACTTCCGGCAGTCGTTGGCCGAGGAGACGACGACGTAGAACTTCCACAGCGGGCCGGAGCCGGCGTGCCGCATCCAAGTGGAAGTGAAGGCCAGCATGCAGGCCAGCGCCGGCGTCAGTCTGGGAGTCACGAGGCACCACAATGTCTTTATCTTTATCGAACCACAACGATGAACTTATTTAAAATCAGGCAAGTTCCAGGCAATTCTTTCTTCGGCCGTAAACTGGATTGTTCTTTTTCGTATTATGAGTATTATGACCTACTTAATGTCAAATTAAAGTTCGTAATGCGAAATTGCCAGCCTGTTTCTGGGTCAGAAGAAGGTTTGACTGTCCCGTGACGTTACTGGCTGGCATTAGGAGTTCATAATACTAATAGCCAGGCAGTTCAGCTTACGACGTAAGCTGACTGGGATTAAGAGTTCATAATACGGCCCCTGTTCTAAGCGAATCCACGGTATTCGTCAACTGAAGATAATAATAATTATATAATCTAGATATCTAGGTGGGTGTGGACGGGATTCTTCTTTTCTATTAGAAAGAAAAAGCAAAACGATGAAGTAAGAATATGTCACATTAGTTCTGCGAAAAGAACCGGATTGTATCCAGTATCAGAAAGACTGAGCTCAGATCCTTAGCCAATGAGAACTTTTATACATTGTTGCCGACGCCAGCGCATTTTCTGACGCAGCGGAGAATTTTTCTACCCCTTTTAGTTTCAATTTCAAACTGACCTCCACCACCGCATGAATATGAGCCTCGGTGCCATCCACCAGGTGAGTTTGGTCTTCTCGGCGAGAACTTTCATGTTGTAGACTAGCAAGAAGCCAGACAGCACGAAGAATACTTGCACTACCATCAGCCCGTTGTAGACGATTTGGTAGTAAGGCGAGTCGAATGTCTGGAATTTTTTCATCTTCTTTATCTATGCTTATATAATAATAATTCAGCCTGTACCTAAAAAACCTGGGCAAAGGCCTCCCCTCATTTTCGTGAGGAGGTTTAAGCCATACTCCACCACGGGGGCCTAGTCCGGATTGGTGGATAACCATGCCTCCGATGGTTACTTGTCACAATAAAGGCGTATATAAGAACAGCAAGCACGAACCTTTTCAAAATCGTGCGATTTTTCGGTAAACCCACTTCCGGAGACCAACATGGTGTGTGCTAAGACCGTGCAAACATTGAAAAAAACCCTGCAAACGAAACACAAAAATAAGTTGGTGTACTTAAACTCAAATTAAAAAGTTCTTGGCATAATATTATGTTTGTTAAATTGTGCACCTAATGAATTCATTCTTTTCGTTGGCATACTCACTGAGAGGTCAGTGGACCCACCTGATAAGGGTCAACGAAAAGCTTGGCGGTGGGTCACTTACCCGGGACAAGGTTTTGACTCATTAGACAGTCAGAAAGTACCTGACACCGTGCAGTCCTTTGAGGCACGAGGTCCTGCCCTCTTTAGTATCGACTGACACCAACCAGTTCCAGTTTCTTCTTACGGAAAAGCTCAGGATCATCTCGTTCCCTTGCATAAAACAGCGATCATGACGATGATGGAGTTAAAAAAAGTTGAAAGGGCTGACGTGTACCTACTACCTAATAGACATTTACCTCTATTTTAATATAATTTAAATTTGTTAGGCAAAAAATAATAGTAATACGAGTAAATGTAAATAGTTACTGATAATTATATAATGATTAAATGTTCACATTGTAATAGTATGGAAGCTTAGTTTAAGTAGGTATACTACATGAAAAAAAACGAACTAGTATTGTGGTCACCCTATAGCCACATAGAACGTTAATAGATAAAAGAAACTATACAAATCTAAATAGGTAGGTATGAAATTGCATAAAAATATTATAAATCACGAAGAATTGAATCAATGACCTTCACTCTTTATAATATACTTGCCCATAATCTTGTATTAATAAATTCAGGAAGTTATCAATTATGTGTAATAAAAACTATTTTTAATTATAATCTTGCCATTTTCTTACTACACCCTATTATTGTGAGACCCTGGACTGATAAATGCGAAAGCAATTATACCAAACTATGCACCACATGGTTAAATTTGGTACAAAAGTAAAATGGGCAACAAAAATACGGATGAAGGCCTGGGACGGAGTTAAGATTTACAAAAGCAGAAGGTAACACGTACCCTGCCAACTACCCTTCTCCCTGCCCCTATTAAGCACATAATCGTACGCAGTCCCGGCGACGTTCACGAGCAATATCAACAGAAACAGCGCGGCCACCATCCAGTCCAGCGTATCTATCTCAGTCCGTTCTTTATCTGTATCACAGTAGAAAGTCTTAGCAATCGTCGCTTGCAATCCGTATTCCCTCCAAAGGGAGTCGTTCACGCATGCCGCAAGGGCCCGGTCGGGGATCGCTTCTGTTTCTGTGGAACTGTCGATGAAGGCCTCGCAAGTCTTGGTGACGCAGATGCCTCGGTCTATGAGCGAGTGGTTGAAGTGCTTGATGGTCACTGCGGAGTATTCCTGCGTGAAGAGACAGGGATCTGAGACGGCTCGTCGTTTGACGCATCACGAATAACAAGCTGGATGTTGAAGAAAATGAGTTATGCAGTAACTACACGAAGACTGAATTCTTACTCGAATGGTCCTCATGAGCTCGTTGCCTGGCTCCGCGAAAAGTGCCGCCCTGATGACGCAGTAGAGACCGCGTTCCCGGCTCAAGCAGGCCTCGTACTCGTCCAGGGCGTAGAGAGGAGGCATGAGCTCATATGACGACGCTATAGTATAAATAAAGAAAGTGAAAACAGAAGAGGATATAAAAAGAACGAGAAAAAAGAACATACCTACGTTAAACTGACTCGAACTAAAACTGAATTATCATTGGACTATTTTAAACCTTAAAACATCAACGTATACACAACTTACCATTTAAATTGTAAATTACTCCTCTGCACTGTTGAAGCACTACACTCAAAAGCAGAAACGCTAACATTTTCCAATACCTCAATATATACTTTTCTTATAAATATACTTTTCATGTAATAAAGGCAGAGGATAATAACTGTCCCGTTAGCTATCTTCTGTGAGCATAAGAAAATAACAATCAAGTGTGCCTATACAAGCGTATTGGTTAACTTAGTGCATACCTAGTTAATTATAGCTATTGTACGAAGCGAACAGTAATAAATAATGGGATAGGTACTTTATATTTCTAGTCCTTTATACAGCGTGTCTTAATGTATGATAGAATAAGGTCGGCGGTAAGGGGCACCCCCCGATTTTTTTTATTCAATACCAGACTCGTTTTACAGTGGCTTGAAATTACTTGGGTCGTCAGTAAGAGATGAGTCTACGCGACCTAAGGGTATGCCCCAACATTGGTTCTCCTATAGTAAACAACATATTCTACGGGTTACATACGGGTTACTTACGGGTAAACATATCCCATATCTGAATTAAAACAGCTCTTGAGTCTGAAAATGTCAGTTTTATATTTCTAGTACGTTCACTGATCTAAGTAGAACTTTTTTATAACACCCTATAAAATCCACAGAAGAAAAAGTGTTTATTGGAAAACATATTAAGTAGATATATAGCTTATAGCTTGGTATCGTTCTCGTCAGTCTTAACGCCGGCGTCGTGCTTCGCCCCACCAGGACTGCGGTCGAGGCAGATCCTCACCAGGTCTCTCAGGGGGGCTTCCACGGTGATCCAGAACAGGCATGCAGTGACGTTGGTCACCACAATCATGAATATGATTATTTCGGCCTGAAAAAGGTCATTCACACAGAGAGTGACCTATAGTTATGTCGAACAGGCAATCTAGCAAACGCGATACTTGCAGAGGCAGTTTCAAATAAAACTGGTGACTTACAATGCGCTGATAGGAAACGTGAAGGGGCTCGGTTTGTGCACTGTAACTGGCTCGGATCAAGCCCACGTGCAGAAGGTAAGCGCTGTAGGACACGCGGCCCAGGCTGGTCCAGCCTCGCCACTCCAGGAATCCACGGTACAGTTCTGCCAAGAGTAGAAAACACAATGTGACAAAGGAACCCACATCATCATTTCATCATCATCTACATTGATTATGCGCACCGCTAAGGAGTGGAACTCCTCGCCGGAAACTGTATTTCTCCTTAGTTGTAACCTGGGAGTCTTCAGGTTGCGAGCGAACAGGTTACTTCTAGGTAAGCGTGCACCATCACTTTACATCAGGCGAAATAGTGGATTAGCCTGCGCGGGAATCGAACCTATAACCTCACGCTTCGCAGTCTCATCGCCACTCACGCCACGAAAGCTATATTTAGTGAAAACAAAAGAAGAAATCCATACTTAATATTATAAATGTGAAAGTCACTCTGTTTATTTATCTGTTTATCTGTTTGTTTGTTATCTATTGACGGCTAAACGGCTGAACCGATTTTGATGAAATTTGGTATAGTGATAGATTGGACCTATGAGACGGACATAGGCTATCTTTTGTCTTAAAAAATAATCTCGAAGGGGATGTAATAGGGTTGAAAGTTTGTATGGGGAATCCATAATTCTTCAAGTTAGGGATCTGAAAATTCTTATTTAGGCTTTTGGTAAGAAATAAATAAATACGGGTTTCAGCTTTTTTGCAAAATTATCCCTAAAGGGGGAAAAGCAAGGGGGTTGAAATTATGAGGTATTCTTTAGATGCACCCTCAACGGACCACAATAAACTACTGAACGGATCGTTATTTAAAGGGGGGAGAGTGCGATGGGAGGAGAGAGGGGAGAGTGCGGGGAGAAAGAGGGGAGAGTGGGGGAGAAAGAGGGGAGAGTGAGAGATGAAAGAGGGTTGAGTGGGGAGAAAGAGAGGGGAGAGCGGGGAGAAAGAGGGGAGAGTGGGAGGAGAAAGAGGGGAGTGGGGTGGGAAAGATGTGAGAGTGGGGTGAGAAAGAGACTAGAGTTTTTTTTTGTTTTTTTTTAACGTAGTCCCACACTAGGATTGCTCCTGTATCGTGGGTACCGCTTACAGACATAATTTCACATACACATCACACCCAGACCAGAAACAAATATTTGTGGAGTGCACAGATATTTTTCCCAGGCGGGAATTGAACCCGCAACCCCTAGCGCAGCAGTGCGATTGCTGTCACTACGCCAAACGAGCCGTCAAGAAAAGAGTGGGGAGAAAGAGGGGAGAGTGGGGGGAGAAAGAGGGTAAAGTGGGGAGAAAGACGGGGAGAGCGGGGAGAAAGGGGGGAGAGTGGGAGGAGAAAGAGGGAAGAGTGGGGGGAGAAAGGGGGGAGAAAGAGGGGTGAGTGAGGGAGAAAGAGTGGAGTGGGGTGAGAAAGAGAGTAGAGTGGGGAGAAAGAGAGGGAAAAAAGAGGGGAGAGTGGGGGGAAAAAGAGGGTAGTGTGGGGGGAGAAAGAGGGTAGTGTGGGGGGAGAAAGAGTGGAGAGTGGGGGAGAAAGAGGGGAGAGTGGGGGAGAAAGAGGGGAGAGTGAGAGATGAAAGAGGGTAGAGTGGGGAGAAAGAGAGGGGAGAGCGGAGAGAAAGCGGGGAGAGTGGGAGGAAAAGAGGGGAGTGGGGGAGAAAGAGGGGAGAGTGGGGTGAGAAAGATGTGAGAGTGGGGTGAGAAAGAGACTAGAGATTTTTTGTTTTTTTTTAACGTAGTCCCACACTAGGATTGCTCCTGTATCGTGGGTACCGCTTACAGACATAATTTCACATACACATCACACCCAGACCAGAAACAAATATCTGTGGAGTGCACAGATATTTTTCCCAGGCGGGAATTGAACCCGCAACCCCTAGCGCAGCAGTGCGATTGCTGTCACTACGCCAAACGAGCCGTCAAAAAAAGAGTGGGGAGAAAGAGGGGAGAGTGGGGGGAGAAAGAGGGTAAAGTGGGGAGAAAGACAGGGGAGAGCGGGGAGAAAGGGGGGAGAGTGGGAGGAGAAAGAGGGAAGAGTGGGGGGAGAAGGGGGGAGAAAGAGGGGTGAGTGAGGGAGAAAGAGTGGAGTGGGGTGAGAAAGAGAGTAGAGTGGGGAGAAAGAGAGGGGAGAAAGAGGGGAGAGTGGGGGGAGAAAGAGGGTAGTGTGGGGGGAGAAAGAGGGTAGTGTGGGGGGAGAAAGAGTGGAGAGTGGGGCAGAAAGAGGGGAGAGTGAGGGGGGGAGAGAGAGAGATTGGGTGCGAAATATATAGAAATAGAAGGAGAGGGAGTGAGCGAAGGAGGGAAAGGGAGAGATATAGACGGAGAGGGTGAGGGAAATAAATATAATGGATGAGATGGACAGGGAGAGAGAAGGCGAGAGATTGAGAGTGGAGAGGGATATTAATAATAGAAAGATAGGGAAAGATATAGAGATATAAGGAGAGGGAAGAGATGGAGGTAGAGGAAGAGAGATAGAAAGAGCGAAAGAGGGAGAAAGATAAAAAGAGAGCTAGAGAGGGAGAAAGATAGAGGAAAAGGGAGAGAGAAAGAGACAGATATATTTTTACCGTTACCCGCGACATCAAAAGCTTTTCTAAACAGTTTACATCTATACTAATATTAAGAATATAAAGAGGAAAACTTTGTTTGTTTGGTTGTAATTAATAGGCTCCGAAACTACTGAACCGATTTGAAAAATTAATGGTTCCCGCGGGATAGTAGTTAACGCGGGTGAAACCGCGAGGTGCTTCTAGTTTTATATAAAAATACGAACGAAGTTGCGGGTATCAGCTAGTAGTTTATATTCTAACTGTCAACTTTGAGGATCGTTCCCACTAAGAGCAGGCCGGTAAGCAGCCCGAAGGCTGGCTTGATGAGGGCAGCCAGCACCGCGCGGACCGGCAGCCCCGCGCGGCCGCCGGGCTGGTAGAACAACTTGCACAACAGGATCATGCAGATGCAGAGAGGGAACAGGGACCAGTACAGGGGACGCCATTTCTGGAATAAATTATTATTCAACTGAGCGTACGGAGGAGGTCGCCTGGAGGGATAGTTTTTTTCAAACACTACTTGCGGAGGCTCTGATCTTGCATCCTGAAACAGCATACCCTATAGTTGGTGGCGTGGCAGCGGTTGGTGTGCTGATGGTAGAGCAGGTACCCGGAGGCCATGCCCAGCACGTAGCTGGCGACGTTGGTGTGTCCGCGGATGTACACTTCGTGGAAGGTGCGGTCGCTGTGGAATGAGTCCATGCCCGCGCTGCAAACGAAAGGTAAATCTAAAAGTGAAATACCTAATTCCCGAAAACTAACTTCATGCTACTCTCAAACTGCGTAACTAGCTGTCATTAAATTTGATCCGAGGCCACCTAACCCAAATCGGTAAAGGATAAGCACCAAAAGACAAGACTTCCAGGTGTGTGTTAACAACTCTTCCAAAGTCGTTTAATACACTAAACCAGCTATACTCTAAGTGTGTTCCGCGGAACCCTAGGGTTCCGTGATACCTCTGTCGGGGTTCCGCAAGAATTTAGAAATAAAAAAATCAAAACACCTCTCTCTGGTCGCTCCGCGGCTGTGCGGACTCCGCGGCCGCGCGGAGACAAAACGCTATGAATGTTATTTATTTATTTATTTGTATTTGTATAAGCTTGTGTTACATTAGCTGGTACAATATCTCATAAGTTTGGTCTCAACAATTTTATACTTGTACAACGCGTTCGCTCTAAGTTTGCCGGTCTGTGGAATGCGCGTACCCTCCCCCACGTGACAACAAAACTTATAATGTGTCATAGTTTTACCCAAATATCTAACGTACACAATTTTTATTGTTACAATTAAATAAAAAATTTCGAACGTCATACACTCATACCTATCGCCAGCGGCAAACTTAAAACGAGCGGGTAGTATACTTGTAAGCGCTCAGTCTCTTTGATAAAAGCCGCCTCTGAATTAGACGCTATAGTTGTCAACAAGCGACTTTCGTCTCTAACTTCAAAGGATAAAGTCGATATTGTTTACAACGCTATTTTTAAATTTCTGTTTTTATTTTTGCTTTTTGTTTATCAAAGGTGCCGACTCGAGTATTTTCGAGAATATTTGAGATCGAGTCTAGGACTAAGAATAAAAGCGGCGATCGCGCGTTGGCGTCGTCAGTTGATGATTAGCGTTCGGAGCGATAAGTTACTACCTACTTACAAGCTCGCTAGCGAGAAACTAGTGTTCATTGTTTTACTGCCTGCTGTATTCTGTTGTCTCAGTTTTATACATTTCTTCCCTGTAGGTTCTAAATTTAGTCTCTTATACGCAGTAACGATTGTGCATTATTTAAACCCCACTATTCTGACTTGTAACATTATAAATAAAGAAGAATGGAACGTTGGCTTAAAGGTGTTAAACGTGTTCCAACAACATCTTCTAATGACGCTGAATGTTCAAAAGCAATGCGCGCGGAGAATTTAGCAATCACCGATCCAGAAGATGATGCCACGAGTGCCACGACGTCAAGCTCGACGGTTTCAAAGACGAAAAAAAGGAAGTATGATGAATCTTATATCAGTTTCGGATTTGTTGATTCCAACGGCTCACCTCTCTGCATGCTCTGTAGTAAACTGCTTCCTAATAGTTCCATGGCACCTGCCAAATTGCGTCGACATTTAGAAACCGTACACCCCGAGACTAAAGACAAGAATAAAGAATTTTTTGTTCGCAAAAAAGATCAGTTATTAGAAAGTCAAAAAAATATGATGCATGTAACACAAACTACCAACGAAAAGGCCACGGAGGCATCATATTTAGTTAGCTATCGCATTGCACAAGCAGGTGAAGCGCACACTATCGCTGAGAAATTAATAAAACCATGTGTATTAGACATAACAAAATGTATGCTTGATGAAAAATCTGCAAAGCATCTTTCTACTGTTCCGCTATCAAACGATACTGTTTCACGACGAATCCATGATCTGGCAAGCTACGTCAAACAAGAACTAGTTACACGTCTACAAAATACACGATTCGCTTTGCAAATGGGCGAGTCGACTGATGTCGCTGGTTTGGCTATCCTGCTGGTTATTGTGAGATATCCATATAAAAGTTCTTTTGAAGAAGACATGCTTATGTGTTCATCGCTGCTTACAAACACTACCGGGGAAGAAATTTTTAATAAAATAAATATATTTTTTGAAGAACATAATCTCAGTTGGAACAATTGCATTGACATTTGTACAGATGGGGCCAAGGCGATGACAGGTAAAACAGCAGGAGCAGTGTCACGAATGAAAAATAAAGCGCCTAATTGTAGTTCCAGTCATTGTATTCTGCATAGACAAGCACTTGCGATGAAGCAAATGCCGTGTAATCTAAAATTAGTTATGGATGAAGCGGTAAAAATAATTAATTTTATCAAATCACGACCACTACAATCCCGATTGTTCTCATTATTGTGTGAAGATTATGGCAGCAAACATAAAACACTGCTGCTCCATACAGAAGTGCGATGGCTGTCTCGGGGAAAAACTTTAACAAGGCTATTTGAACTTAGAGCCGAGTTACAAATGTTTCTTTCAGCAGATACTTCTTTTAATTTGAAGGACCGTTTGTATGATAAAACTTGGTTGTTCCGATTGTCTTTTATGGCGGATATCTTTCAAAAACTTAACGAATTAAATTTATCGTTGCAAGGTAAACAGACAACAGTGTTTCAGGCCTATAATAAAATAACTGCTTTTAAAAGAAAATTAGATTTTTGGATCATTTGCATTGGTAAGAAAGAAATAGAAAGTTTTACATTACTCAGTGAGTTTGTTAGCGAAAACGACTCAGAAATGTTTGAAGATAATGTGTTTGAAGAATTGGTCCAATATCTCAGTTCGATGCGCGCATCTTTTGAAAAGTATTTTCCCGAAGAACACAATACAAAAATTAAAGTGAACTCCTGGATTCATAATCCTTTTTTACCCAACTTGGAAAAGCCTGAAAACATGTCAAATGAGATATATGAATCTCTTTTAGAAATGTCATCAGACACAAGTATGGAGTCATTGTTCAAAACGACGCCTCTTAATGATTTTTGGTGCAGAATCCAAGATGAATATGCAATGCTTGGCCAAATGGCTCTGGATATTCTTCTCCCGTTCCCAACTACATATTTGTGCGAAACAGGATTCTCTACCTACGCAGCCACGAAAACAAAATATCGCAATAGACTGGACGCCGAAGCTGATATGAGACTCCAACTTTCTTCCATCAAACCTGATATCAAGCAATTGATGAAAAATAAAAAACAGTTTCATACCTCCCACTAGTTAGATTTTTTCTTTTTTAATGTTTTCTATTATTGTCCTTACCAAGTGGTGAAGTAAATAATAATTAGTAACTGATACATTGTACTTTTATTATGCTGATTAATAAAGAATACACTTATAAAAATAATTGTTTTATTGTAGGGTTCCATCAAGTATTTTGCTTCCCAAAAGAGTACCGTCATTTAAAAAGTTTGAGAACCACTGCACTAAACAACCGCAATGCAGGATCCTAGACGTGTGAATGAATAAAATCAAACTTACGAGGGAGACACGATCAGCACTGCATCCAGGTCCTGGTAGTAAGTGTGCAGCCCCGGGATTATCAAGCCTATGAGGAACAGGATCGGAAGGACCACCTTCCTTGACCTCGGAGTTCGGCAGAACACGACGACGAGAAGCCCAAGGCAGAAGAGTTGAGTGTCTGTTGCTAGGTACCTGGGGGTTGAAAGACTGGTTCCTAATTACTGCATAATATAAAATTTTACTACCATTTGTCCGTCAAAGAAGATCTCATTTATTAGATGTAGAACTTTGGGCATTGCTGTGCAGAACTTTAGTTGCAAAATTCAGTGCGGCACAGGCTTAGTCGGCAGCCAGACACAAAAGGATCTATCATGCATCGACAAGGCTGTGTTTCGGTAAGGATCCTCACCAAGCCTGAGGCATGCAGCGCGAGGCGTCCTCATAGTTGTTGATGTAAAGCAAATTTTTCCACCAGTATTGTCTGCAGTCCACTGTCTCCAATAAAACGAAAGTCTGGAAGAATTAAGAACATTTTGTATAATCATATTAACTTGTTACAATAGTCATGGAAATGGATGGATGCAACAATATCTTTATTTCCTTCTGCTTCTTTTCACGTATTTTTTAACATCACTCACTTGGTTAGTTACGGTCCATTTCCCTGAAATTAGTATCTACCCTCTTTTAACAAGTATATATGTTTGCTTATTACGAACGATTCATGTGCACGACTGCAAAATTCATGTTCCCCCATCAATTATAAACCACTTTACGTGTGTTTTCGAATGAAAGCAAAAGTAATCAAGCTAGTTATACATGTTTTGATTAGAAACTCACATCCCAAATTGGACCAGAGCCGACATATCTCATCCACGTCGCTGTGAACGCCAGCACGACCGCGTACGAAGGTGTCAGTCTGTAATATATTCATATTATTTATACTTTCGTATTTGGTAATGGTAGTATTGTATGTATATACGTACTTCCTTAGCGGACTCTTGCGTTCTTCAAAATTCAATACAAACAATCAAATTTTGTTAGGGCGTTACTACTATTGGTTCTTTCATCTCCTCATTGTATATTGAGAGTCGTCTTGTATTCATCAGAATCGCGCAGTCACGGGCCACAGAACAAGCAACAATTCCCGAAACAAGTAAAGTGTTTAAATACCTCAGCCACCTCATCAAGATCGCCTTGGGCAGACTTGTCCACGTGACCTGGTGCTTCTCCATGTACAGCTGCGCGTAGTAGACCAGCAGTAAAGCGGACAGGAAGAGGAAGGTCTGCATGATCAGCGAACCGTTTAAGAGGATGTGGAAAGGCAGTTCATCATATTCCTGGAATATAGTAATACAGCAATTCAGTAATCTCAATAATGTATTATAGTTTATTTTTGTTATTATTAACTTCAAAGGCTTACGTACGTCTTCAACTAACTTCGGGTTTCCGCAAACCAAACTTGACAACACGACGTGACCGGTGATCACACAAGTCATCAATATGGCCCTGAAGGAAAACGGAATAAGATTTCGTATACAGCAAATACAACGTGGGACACTGGTAGGCACGGGTCAAGCCGTTGAGGTATCTGGATGTAGCATGTAGGGATCAATTTGTATCTTTGTCAAAACATTCCTTCCTTCCTTATTTATTTCTAAGTATATACTACTTTATTCTGAAACTATCACGGATATCAACTAACGAGTAGGTATTTTGTAATACTCAAAACTATAGTGGTTCTGTGAATAGACCTCGCAATCAGAGGGAAGCTTAACCAATATCATGGTGATAGGAATCCCCCCCCCCCCTTTGTACCCGTTTCCCCCCATATATTTTTTTTTTCACAACTTGTTCTGAATTTAATACTTAAAGTTTCCACTAAATATCACTCTAGGCCAATAAATGACTGTACAACAAACTCCCCTTTACCTATGCGCCAATTTTCCCCGTATCGAAAAACGCTCTCGACAAAAAAAGCACTAAAAATCAAAGAACCTGTATACACAATCTCGTAAAAATCGGTTGAGAAATGCGACCTGTAGCCCTGAACAAACATACATACAACTATCCGGACGAAAGCAAAATCGGCAGCCAATATTATGTTACGGCATTTCGTGAAATCGGCGCTCAATTGTTACCTACCTTAATCCATATATTCCCTTGAAGCTGTCAAGTCTTGGATCGATGGCCCTTGGTGGAGCTACCAACCCGTTCCAGTTCCGAGGTATTGAAAAACAGAGTAGGAACTGCGCAACTAAAACCAAACATGGCATTTGAACTAACCCACGGAGAAATTAAAAAAAACTGGAATTTATATCTTACTAATATTGTAAATGCGAAGTGTGTTTGTCCTCTCTTCACGCCGCGCCGCAACGGCTGATCGAATTATGATGGAATTTTATATATCTATATACTAATATTATAAAGAGGAAAACTTTGTTTGTTTGGTTGTAATGAATAGGCTCCGAAACTAACCGACTTGAAAAACTCTTTAACTGTTGGGAAGCTATGCTGTCCCCGCTACTCATATTCTACCTTTTATCCCGTAAAAATTAATGATTCCCGCGGGATAGTAGTTAACGCGGGTGAAACCGCGAGGTGCTTCTAGTACTTAATAATATACCTAGATATTTTAGGGCCTGGAATAGAAAATAGGATATTTGTCGAAAGAACAATTAGGCATTGGATTATAAAAACAAATGACAATAATTAATAACAACTTGGAAATAAACCTAAAGAGCTGTTTCCCGCGACTACATCAGCATGGGCTTAATTTTATCGAGTGCGCGCACTCCGAGACACAATGAATCCGATACCTACCTAACTAATTGTTCTTTCAACAAGTTCCGTTCATTATTACCAGATCCATCGCCTTGCTTTTTGACGACGATATCGAAAATGCTTCCGACAGCGTTGCACACCAGCAACGTTAGTAAAACAATTGCCACCGCTATGTCCACTGCATCGACATTAGTCCGGTTCTCATTATTCTCATGGCACCGAACATTCTCATCCACTTTCACCTTTAAATTGTACCTTTCCCATACAGATTGGTTCAGGCATGCCTCGAGGGCGCGTTCTAGGTCCGTTGTTGTATTATCGTAGAAGTTTACGCATTTCTTAGTGAGACATGTACCGAACAAGACTCGTGTGTGGTTGTAACGGGTAGCAGTATGGGCAGAGAATTCCTGAAAAAGGAAATTGATGACGCTGTACCAGATGTAGCATTTATCTATTCGCCACAGATAGAGGCAAAAAACAGGGCAGTCAACAATGTTGGTAAATCTATGTGACTTGTAACTGCACATAATTATTATTTTATTGACCTTCAACCTCCCTTCACCTTCTCTACCTCCCATAATAATTATACCGATTGATTCTACTAATATCTAACATAAAAATGTTGATGGTTGTTTGTCACTCTAATACCCTCATATTACAAGGTGATAGCAACATTATCAACATCAGCTGGTATGTGTGAATCTAGATGACGTAGACCTTCGACCCTGAGCTGAGCTCTAAACCGCTGATTACAGACAGGTTAACCTTTAGAATAATTTATTGTACTGCAAGCATACTAATATTACTAATAACAGAAACGCTGCGAGGCAAGATCTCATCAACGATTTGTAAATTGTGGCGGAAAAACAAAAATGTGATATTGCAGATTTTTTCTCAAACTGAGTGGCTATTTTTGTGTTACAATCCATACTAATATTATAAATCTGAAAGTAACTCTGTTTATCTGTTTATCTGTCTGTATATCTGTTTGTTTGTTTGTTACCTTTTCACGGCTAAACGGCTGAACCGATCTCGATGAAATTTGGTATAGGGGTAGATTGGACCTATGAGACGGACATAGGCTATCTTTTGTCTCAAAAAATAATCTCGAAGGGGATGAAATAGGGGTTGAAAGTTTGTATGGGGAATCCATAATTCCTCAAGTTAGGGATCTGAAAATTCTTATTTAGGCTTTTGGTAAGAAATAAATAAATACGGGTTTCAGCTTTTTTGCAAAATCATCCCTAAAGGGGGAAAAGCAAGGGGGTTGAAATTAAGAGGTATTCTTTAGATGCACCCCCTACGGACCACAATAAACGGCTAAACGGATCGTAATTTAAATTGGAAAGTAATTAAGGGGGGAGAGTGCGATGGGAGGAGGGGGAGAAAGGGGTAAAGTGGGGGAAAGGGGAGAGTGGGGGGAAAGGGGGAGTAGATGGTAGAGTGAGGGGAGAAGAGGGTAGAGTGGGGAGAAAGAGAGGGGAGAGCGGGAAGACAGAGGGGAGAGTGGGGGGAGAAAGCGGACAGAGTGGGGGAAAAGAGGGGAGAGTGGGGGGAGAAAGAGGGGAGAGTGGGGTGAGAAAAAGGTTAGAGTAGGGGGAGAAAGAGGGGAGAGTGGGGGGAGAAAGCGGACAGAGTGGGGGAAAATAGGGGAGAGTGGGGGGAGAAAGAAGGGAGAGTGGGGTGAGAAAAAGGGAGGGGGGGGGAGAAAGAGGGGAGAGTGGGGTGAGAAAGAGAGTAGAGTGGGGAGAAAGAGAGGGGAGAGTGGGGGATAAAGAGGGGTGAGTGGGGTGAGAAAGAGGGGAGAGTGGCGGGATAAAGAGGGGAGAGTGGGGTGAGAAAATGGGTAGAGTGGGGAGATAGAGAGGGGAGAGTGGGGTATGAGGGTAGAGGAGAGAATGAGGATAGAATGGGGGGAGAAAGAGGGGAGAGTGGGGTGAGCAAAAGGGTAGAGTGGGGAGATAGAGAGGGGAGAGCGGGGAGAATGAGAGTATAGGGGGGGAAAAAGAGGGGAGAGTGGGGGGAGAAAGAGGGAAGAGTGGGGGGGAAGAGGGGAGAGTGGGGGGAGAAAGAGGGGAGAGTGGGGGGAGAAAGAGGGGAGAGTGGGTTGAGAAAGAGGGGAGAGTGGGGTGAGAAAGAGTGTAGAGTGAATAGAAAGAGATGAGACAGTGGGGGGAGAATGAGAGGAGAGTGGGGGGGGAGAAAAGGGGAGAGTGGGGAAGAAAGAGGGGAGAGTGGGGGGGGAGAAAAGGGGAGACTGGGGGAGAAAGAGGGGAGAGTGGGGGAGAAAGAGGGTAGAGTGGGGGGAGAAAGAGTGGAAAGTGGGAGTGAAAGAGGGGAGAGTGGGGCTAGAAGGAGGGGAGAGTGGGGGGAAATAGGTGAGAGAGATTGAGTGCGAAATATATAGAAATAGAGGGAGAGGGAGTGAGCGAAGGAGGGAAAGGAAGAGATATAGATGGAGAGGGTGAGGGAAATAAATATAATTGATGAGATGGACAGGGAGAGGAAACGCAAGAGATTGAGAGTGGAGAGGGATATTAATGATAGAAAGATAGGGAAAGATATAGAGATATAGGGAGAGGGAAAGAGATGGAGGTAGAGGAAGAGAGATAGAAAGAGCGAAAGAGGGAGAAAGATAGAAAAAGAGCTAGAGAGGGAGAAAGATAGAGGAAAAGGGAGTGAGAAAGAGACAGATATATTCTTACCTATAACTGTTCCCCGCGACATTAATTGATTTTCTAAACAGTTTACATTTTATATAAAAATGCGAACGAAGTTGCGGGTATCAGCTAGTTATCTATATAATATACAAAAGCAAGAACTGACTGACTGACTGATCGATCAACGCACAGCCGAAACCACTGGGTCTAGGGTCAACCATGAAATTTTGCACAAATATTCCTTATGTGACGTAGGCGTGCAATAAGAAAGGATTTTTGAAAATTCAACCCCTAAAGGGGTGAAAAGGGGTTACAATTATGGTGACATAAGAACTAAGCTAGCGCAATGATGAAAAATCAGTCTTGCTTGGCCTCCGGTAATAGGAGCTACCGCTTAAGTGTTTTTTTTAAACGTTGGCCCTCACTAGCTCCTGTGTCGTGGGTACCGCCTTACAGACATATAATTTCACATACACATCACACCCAGACCAGAAAGAAATATTTGTGGATCGCACAAATACTTGTTCCGGGCGGGAATCGAACCCGCGACACCCAAGCGCAGCAGTCAGTTGCTCAGCCACTACGCCAAACGTGCCGTCAAACCGTGCTTTGGTCTATTATTGTGCCCCGACAACGACAAAATCAACAAATTTCGTTACAATAACTACTTCTAGATAGCTGGTACTAGACTACAACGTTTGCAACGCTTAGAGTACCTAGCCAGGGGTATTTGATAGGTTACCAGCATTTGGTCGAGCAAGGCGCTGGGCTCGTCGGCTACAAGCGTCGCATATGCAGTGCAGTAGCGGCCGCCTGGCTTGCGGAGGCATTCCTCGAACGGATCCACCTGGACCATGGACGGCATCAGATCGTACTCGTCATCTGCAATGGTATCACTAAACACTTTGCATTCAGCACCAAAGTTATCATTAGGTATGCCTATCATTGTCACACCATTGCTGAGCGCGGGGTTCACCTTGCTTTGAGCCTTAATAGGGCATTATCTATTAGGGAGGCCCGCTCCGGGTTGGTGTCATGTTACTTTTTATAGTAGGTACCTACTTTATGTATAAGTAGATATACATACGTACACACACGTACGTAATAAGTAAGTAGATAATCTAAATATACCTACTTAGTCGCATTCAAATCGTATTAAAATAGATAAATACTACCTAGTGAAATTGTACGTAAAACTCATGCGCTTACCGTTTAATCGATAATTAACTGACGAGTTAACTTCGATGAAACACATTAAAAACACAATCGCATACAGATTCATAGTTCACGCCAGGGGTTCGCAAACTTTTTCAGATCGCGGCGCACTTCCAGGTTTTGTATTTTGTCTCGGTGTAAAACTTTGGGCAGTAATTTTCAGCATAAATCCCAGCAGGATTTAAATAAGCAATTAAATGTAGGTAGGTTTATACAATTATTTGCTTAATTCGTCAAAATGACATATTATGTAAAGTCTGACAAAATTACAATTCGGATAGTAATAATATGAATTAACTCATTATATCAAATTATTTGCGATTACGAACAAAAACAACAACAATTCGTATTGTTTGTGGACCGGTAGGTAGGTAGGTACTATAATGAATATACTTAGATAATAGAACTGGCCCGCGGCTAACAATCTACAGAAGCCAACACGGGCGGAGACTGATGGAAATGTATCATGCACAAGCGATATTATATACTCGGTGTCGTCATATAATTGGAATTATTTTAATTTAATAAAAAACTTAAAATAAAAATAAAACCGCCATTCGATACAAATTAAGCTCTCTTTATGTACGAAATACCGGTTCACGAATCCGCTGCATTATGTTTTTAGGGTTCCGTAGCCAAAGGCAAAAAATTGAACCCTTATAGATTCGTCATGTCTGTCTGTCTGTCCCTCCGTATGTTACAGCCACTTTATTCCGAAACTATAAGAACTATACGGTTACATATTATATTATATTACTAGCGGCGCCCCGCGGTTTCACCCGCGTTTCACATAACACATATAAGACGGTGGCTGTTAGATACGACTTGTAACATTGTGTCAGAGAAAATACCGAAGTTAGGTAGTTTTCACAGTTATTATCACAATGCGATGGACAGTGAAATAGTGATGATGATGACATTGTAGCCTATATTGTGTTTGTTAACTATCTGCGTACAACATATCATGCAAATTAAGGTTTATCTACTATTTAAGTTTTCGTTCCACTGTGTATTGTGTTTAAGTTGTGGTATAAACTAATGCCAAATTTAATGCCCATGGGGTAGTTTTTCATAGTTTTTATTGCATTGATGGAAAACGTTGATGATTATGATGATGACTTATACTCGTAGCCTATGTCCTAAATTGGGAGAACCTATCTGCGTACCAAATTTAACAAATTTAATGATTTGAAGAACTAACAAACATACACACATACATACATACAAACTCTCAAACTTTCGGCTTTATAATATTAGTAAATTCGCTCTTTCTCTCTCTCTCTCTTTCCTTCTTCGAACTATTTCCCTCTATCTCTATCTCTTTCCCTCTCCCTCTATCTCTCGCTCTCCCCCTCCCTCTATTTCTCGCTCTCTCCCTCTATCTCTCGCTCCCTCCCTCTATCTCTCGCTCTCTCCCTCTTCCTCTATCTCTCGCTCTCTCTCTCATCGCCCTCTCTCCCTCTCTCTCTCATCTCGCTCTCTCTCCCTCCCTCTATCTCTTGCACTCTCCCTCTCTCTCACTCTCTCTCGCTTTCTCCCTCTCTCTCTCGCTCTCTTCCTCTCTCTCTCGCTCTCTCCCTCTCTCTCTTCCTCTCTCTCTCGCTCTCTCCCTCTCTCTCGCTCTCTCCCTCTCCCTCTATTTCTCGCTCTCTACCTCTCTCTCTATTTATGTTCATATATACTTCTCCGTCTATCTCTTTCCCTCTAACTCTATCTCTCTCCCTCTCCCAATATGTATCTCTTTATTTAACTTCTATCCATTATTATATGTATATCTCTTTGCCAAATTGCACTACGATTTGCCGTCCGTAGGGGATGCAACTAAAGAATACCTCATAATTTCAACCCCTTACTTTGTCCCTTTTAGGGATGATTTTGCAAAAAAGCTGAGACCCGTATTTCTTTATTTCTTACCAAAAGCCTAAATATAAATTTTCAGATTCCTAGCTTGAAGAATTATAAATCCCCCATACAAACTTTCAACCCCTATTTCATCCCCTTAGAGATTATTTTTTGAGACAAAAGATAGCCTATGTCCGTCTCATAGATCCAGTCTACCCCTATACCAAATTTCATCGAAAACGGTCCAGCCGTTTGAGCGTGAAGAGCTAACAAACATACACACATACACACACACACACACACACACACACAAACTTTCGGCTTTATAATATTAGTAAGATTATAGGTTATATATTATATTATTATAGGTTATATATCCGGTGGTCTGACCAAGGTGTCAGAAGTATTGGACACAAACATTTCTGTGTCATAGATGGCGACGGATCGTGCAAGAAAAAGTTGTACGGGCACATCACGACGCTCAGCAGTGAGCAAACGAATGAAGGAGGAGGATACGGTTATAACTTGGTAAGTAGATGTACTTATTCTGTGAACCACATTTAGATCTTCACACAGAAATAGAAAAAAAAAAACAATACATTTTGGGGAGCCTCATACTTCGAATTAAAAAACACATTTTTTTCATCAAAATACGTGTAGGGTAGGTACCTATCTGTGGACAGGTCTTCAAAAGTGATATTGCGGTTTCTAATATATATTTTCTCTAAGCTGAATAGCTTTCGCGAGAGACACTTGCAAAGTAGTAAAATGCCGTCGTCCCCCTGTTACTTCTAAAATAAGAGTGAACAGACTAAAAAAACTATATTATGATGTACGTTACATTACCATGCAAACTTCCAACGAAAATTGGTTTGAACGAGATCTAGTAGGTGTTTTTTTTAATAGGTACGTCATTAATCTTAATAACTACACTATTTTTCAAACATCGATCAAAGTTACAACGAAATACAAGAACTTTTATAATATTATGTTACATACTTGCTGCTTCAGAACCCTTCATGGGCGAGTAAGACTCGCACTTGGACGCTTTTTTTGTTTTAGGTAGGTTTTTATATAGGTATAACCCAACCAGCAAAATCACGTTCTATAGAAGTCCATAGAACGTTTCTGGAAAACCTATCAGTGTTTACAACTAGTCCTATAAACGGCTAACTTTTTGGCAAAAAACCGCCCATTTTACGGAACCTCGCTGCCTACGGGTCCTTAATTAATGTTGTTAGCGGTAGAGATATCACCTTGCGCGTGTAGTTTTTTTGGCAAACTATAGTAGGTATAGAGTTTTCACTTTTTTCATGCCCCCCTTGAAATATTAAGTTTTAATTACTTAATATAAATCACAAAAAAAATGCACATATCTTATCAGTTGATTTTGCAAAAAAGCTGAAACCCGTATTTCTTTATTTCTTACCAAAAGCCTAAATATAAATTTTCAGATTCCTAACTTGAAGAATTATTAATTACCCATATAAACTTTCAACCCTTATTAAATCCCCTTCGAGAATATTTTGTGAGACAAAAGATAGCCTATGTCCGTCTCATAGGTCCAATCTATCCCTATACCAAATTTCATCGAAATCGGTCCATCGGTTTGAGCGTGAAGAGCTAACAAACATACACACACACACACACACACACACACACACACTCACAAACTTTCGGCTTTATAATATAGTAAGAAGTAAGATAGTAAGAAGTAAGATAAGAAGTAAGATTATGCAAAAGGTACCTACCTCCGCTATTTGTCGGAACGAAATAGAAATTGAGCTTTGTGATGTCATCAAGATTTCTAATCGCAACTTATCAAAAATGCTTTTTGGTGACTAAGCTGTGCCCCGCGTTTTTAACGCGTTGAGTATAATAATTATGCCGAAGTGAAACCGTTAACCTTGAAGTACCTACCTAGTTACGTAGTACCCAACTGATATGGCTTACCGATGTACCTGCGCAGAAGGTGAATTTTCAAAGCGCGGGAAATGCTATTGACCGCTATTATTGGTCGGCAGCCGCCGCCATCTTAGCGAGCTTAGAGTGAGATGGAACTAACAGCTGCAGTGTATTATGAACCTTATAATAGTGAGCTTAGGTTGATTGTAAGTTTTAAGCATTCTTTCGTTAATCTTCGGACCATACTTTCTTTTCTGCGCGAACGAATATTCACGACGCCCCTTATAAGTTGGGTATAGCTATGTGTCGTTGCCGGTTTTTCAACGTAACGAAACAGTTATTGGTTTTTCAATAACGTTATAATAACTATCTATTTCCAATAACTGTCTATTGTTACAATTTCGTTATTTTGCCTACTTAAAAAGGGTAGCCAACTTCAATGACGTTATACATCGCGTGTTTTGAGAGCGATGTGACATAACATAGTTTGTATTCGCTACAAAACGAGTGATGGTTGTGAAAACACCGTTTCCACCGCCCAGAACTTTGGCGTAGCAGTTATGACGCTAACTTCAATGACGTTAATCGTTATACATCGCGTGTTTTGAGAGCGTTGTGAGATAACTACGGTTTGCATTCCCTACAAAACGAGTGATGGTTGTGAAACCGCACCGTTTCCGTCCACCACCAAGCGTTATTTAAAATAGATAGTTTTGGTCTGTTAGGATAACGAGTTATCGTTGTCATGTTGAATAGATAGTTATATAACTATCTATTCTAAATAACGCCCATAACTAGTTGGGTACTAGTTTAGTCATTGTAACGTCAGCTATCTGCCAGTGAATGCTCCGTCAAAATAGGTCCTATCGTTTTCGAGATTATCCGAAACACAGACAACAATTGTTTTTGTCATGTCCCTACCGTAATTTAGTAATTACTTCCAAAAAGTTGTTATTTTAATATTACAAACAGACACTTCAATTGTATTTATTGGTATATAGATATAGATCTTCGATTAATGATCAAAGCCAGGTAGGTAGGTAAGTATAGATAATAAACCAAAGTTATGACTTTTAAACGACTTAACAGTTTTTCTTGCATCACTATAAAACAAAATCACAAATAATCTATTAATTAAATTAATCTATTTATACATAGCTAGTAAATTGTGATATTTACATTAAGTTTTATTATAATAAATTAAAATTGTTATAGTAGGGTATGTACATATAAATTTTGTTTTATTTCACTTTTCTTTCTCTCACGCTAAAAACTTAGTTTTTAACCGGAATACAGATTTAAGGGGACAACAACATGTGAAATGTTTACTTCCCGTTGTCCTCATCCCCGAATCTACGTCACGGGGACTACGGAAAAGACCCGCAGTCCCCGGGACGAGGGCATGGCGTACGGGGACAACGGGAATAGACGGACGATTTTACAAACAGGTGCCTACACACCAGTTTGCGTTGGAACGTTAGTCCGTGTCTGAATATTAGTAGAATTACAATGAAAAAAAAAAACAATTATTAAATCTTTGTCATGACATGACTTCAGTTATCTAACTAGAGATATGAGGAGGTACCTACCTACCTATCTCGTAATTCATAAAGTTATACTAAACAGTCAGTTGCTCGCTCCGAATAAATGTCTCCAATATTTTTTTTTCTAAACCTTTTTGCAAAAACGGCAGTCTAAAATTAAACATTAATAAAACAGTATTTAATTTTTATGTTTGGCTTTTTTCAATGAAATTACTACCGTATTATGGCTACTACTCACATGTGTTTTTGTTTCATTTCACCTCCCATGATTACCCCTTTAGAATTATTTTTCAATTCTACCGCATGACTACAAAAAGCCCTTCGACCGACATTCACGTGCAACTTAAAACTTAGAACAATTTATTGGATTAAAACTTAGAAATGAAACGATAATATTTTATAATAGAATTCCTTTTTATTACTTCAGGAATTGTTTGTTTTCATACGAATATAATATCATAGTTTCGTTACAGTGATTATTTATATACGTGAGCGGGTAATGACGAATGCACGAAGAGGTACCAGACCTACAAGAACCGTCACATGAGTAGTTTAATTTAACAAATGCAATAAATTAAAGTTGACACAATAAAATACAATATAGTTAGCACCCGCACTTTCCTACCCGGGTACTTTCACATTCTCGATTCCTTTTGTGTTGCCAACGAGCAAAAATAAAAACTACCATCACGCTGCGAAAAGATACCATAATATTACTGCAGCGATGGTAATATATTTTCATAAAATTATCAGATTGAAATATTGAAAGCAGTTAGTGCATCTACCGACTACTGCACCACATAGCAACCTCGGGTTGCCCCACAGATACATTGGTCGTACACGCTATAGTAAGTTACATAACATTTATAATATTAACGTACATTTACGATTACCTAAGATGGGGTTTCCTAATATTAACAGATGTGCAGTGTAAACAGTTACTTAATTCCGTATAATTTATAATTGTTACATTTAAAAAAGCATACAAATGGTCGAACAACGGTAAAGTAATATTGTTTTGAGTAAAAATTGCAGTCATTAGCTTAAATTAGTAACGCGAACTGAATGTAAGACGCGCCAGAAATCTAACTAATAGGCGATATGTGATTCCGTTTAATGAGTAAGTAACTAATTAATAACTTTGACAATTACTGAGAGAATGACCGATTCCAAAATATTATTATAATCGACTAAAATACGTTTATCTTTATAATATAACAACAATTTAACTGTTAGAAATTATAGTAATATATGAAATCGATCATTTTCAAAATCTCAATGATTCGTAACGCTACAATTTACAAATAAAATATTTAGATCATTTAACCAGTAGGTAGGTAGGTAGTTACCTACCTAAAATATCATATAGATGGTTTTGTACACAGGAATATTCGAAGGATGCTAGATCAAGAGCCTAATATTTATAACATATTAATTTGTTCCTGATCATTAAAACATAGTTATTGTACTGTCAACAACAATTTGAGTCTCCCTTATTGTACTTTAAATTAATCGATACATAATTGTTTTCAATGTTAATAGCCTACGTATCTGATAAATAAATACAGACTTCAGCCAACCGATTTGGGTAAAAATCTATCTGACTGATTGGATTCTAACAAAACATTAGAAAACATTAACAGTTTCACAGAAACAGGATAGGTAAACATATTTCCATAGAAAACTTGCTAAATTTCGTTGCACTCAAAAAGCTGCGAATAAATACTTACTAGAACCGATAACAAAGTCTACTTCCGCGAAACTATCATTATAATGCGATATATTATATTTAAAATTAGTTACAACAACAGCAATGGGTTCGAATCAGTGGGATGGGATTTACAGTATACACGTCTACTCCGCCACTCAACAGGGATCCTACCCTAACATCGGTTTAATTACTTTGTCTAGTCTAATTCGTACTCGAATAACAATCTCGACGCCCCCCAGCCCAACCACACCACTGTAGACGCATAACTTCAGAAAAAGGCTCGCAAGTGGTTGCTGGACTAAAAAGCTAAGGCGCGCGGTACCTATAATACTGATATTGGTTAAGCTCTAAATTATAACATAGGAGTTCTACCAATATACTAAACCTCGCTGGCGCGTTCCGTCCGTCTGCCTTGTGCAGGTGGGTACAGACTGTCCCGCGCACCGTCACTACCTACTTATGCTTACATTAACCTGTACGTAATCGTGCTATTTATTTTAGCTTTGAATACACATATACACATCAACGTTGAGGGTTAAAGTTTACATTAATTCGTCTATCACTGAAGTTACATACAATAGTGTACACTTGATAACAGGTCGGGTCGAGCGGACCGCGCGGATATTCATATCGTAAATAAATATAATATAATTATACATTATAATAAATAGGTATAATTATTTGCATGACTTTATTATACGAGGGTGAATCAAAAAGTTCTTAGAAGTGCATATATATGAAACCTTTTTGGATCAAGTTCGATATTCAAATTAAAGAGTGTCTATCACACTATATTTATGCCGACTGTCACTTGTTTTTGTCAGTTCGTTCGCATGTAATAAATTTTTTTGTGCAACGAGTTGCTAAAAAGTCAAAATTATGGATAAAAGTGAGTTACGTGCGGTGATAAAATATCTCAGTTTGAAAAAAATGTCTACGAAGGAAATTTTTTTGGACATTCAGCAGACATTAGGGGGTGATGCTGTACCCTATTCTACGGTTGCGTACTGGGTGGCTGAATTTAAAAGAGGTAGATCAAGCTGTAAAGATGACCCGCGTTCTGGGCGGCCTTCAACCTCCGTTACAGAAGAAAATGTCAAAAAGGTTGAGAATCTGGTTTTGGAAGACAGAAGAATGACTATAAAACATATAGCTGAGATCCTAAAGATATCTTTTGGTAGCGTTCAATCCATTTTAATTGATTCACTGGGGTTCAAAAAAGTGTCTGCAAGATGGGTGCCACGAATGTTAACCGACGAAAACAAAAAGCGACGTTTGGAAATTTCCAAGCGTAATCTCGAAATGTTCCAGCGTGATTCGGATAATTTTTGCCGTCGTCTTGTCACCATGGATGAAACGTGGGTCCACCATTTTGATCCTGAAACTAAAAGACAAAGCATGTCTTGGAAACGACCATCCTCTCCATCCATTAAGAAATTTCGAGTTGCTCCTACCGCTGGCAAAGTTATGGCCTCTGTGTTCTGGGATAGTGAAGGAATCCTTTTTATTGATTACATGCCAAAAGGCCAGACGATTACTGGACCCTATTATGCAAATTTAATCCCGAAAGTGCGTGAAGCGATTAAAGAAAAACGTCGTGGAAAACTGTCGTTGGGCGTGTTGTTCCTTCAAGATAACGCTCCTGCTCATCGATCGGAAGTTGCGCTCAACGCAATCCGCTGTGCTGGCTTCAATCTCCTTGACCACCCACCATATTCTCCGGACTTAGCCCCAAGTGATTTTCACTTATTTCCAAAATTAAAAGAGGAAATTCGTGGAACAAAATTTCACGATAATGACGCGGTTATAGCTGCCGTAGAGGACTTTTTCGAGAGTCAAGAAAATAATTTTTTTTCACAAGGAATAAGGAAGTTAGAAACGCGTTATTCTAAATGCATTGCATTGGAGGGAGATTATGTAGAAAAATAAAATATTATTATTTAAATCTTTGCATTTTTTAATATTGATTCCAAGAATTTTTTGATTCACCCTCGTACATAATAGAATGGCATAAACACGATACAAATACAATTTTGTAGCTATCTAAACTATGTCACTAATAAACATTGGAATAGAATTTTAATTGTCAACTGATATGATTCGAGATAAGTATACAAGTTATTGCAAACGTTAGCTTCACGTAGAAATGTAAGAGAATAAGTAATACCGACAATAATAATTGTCGCAATAATAATAATAATAATAATGTGTATGCAATTCCACGCGCGCCGTCGAGCCTCAAACAACAGCGCCTAAGAAACAGTTAACAACATTAGGACAATATAGGTACATACACACTGGTTTTTATAGTTACACGATAGTTACATTAACTTTACGAACCTACCCGCTAACGACACCTTGCGGAGACATCTCGCCTGCGTAGCTAATGTCTCGGCAAGCGTAAAGGTACATTTTGTCGCAGTGCTGCTCAGTGCTCAGCTGTTACGAGCATCCGCTATGATACCTACAGCTACCGGCGCACTGCTGCAAACTGCACCGCACTAGAAATAATTATTGTTCGGGATGTTGCACGAAGGTCAGCGTGCGCGAAGCCGGCGCCCGTTAGCGGCCGAGTATTGCAAGCTAAGTAGAAAATCTACCATTATAGTAGTATTTTAACACTTACAACGATTACTGATATACCCCGCGTTAACGTTCGTTTTACGTAATTATTATATTATAATGAAAAATTTGACTAATGTAAATAACAGCTCTAGAGAGAAACTGATTTCAAACATAGTTATGCACGATATAGCGATAGAAAGGCACTACTGAAGACATCGCGGAACACCTACACCGGAAAATATAAACAAAAATAAATCACGTTTACACATCGTTTATTGAGCATTCGGTGGTTACAATTAAATACACGACGTCTGCATGTTTCCATTCTTTGGGGGTTCCGAGTATGTTGCGACCATCGAGCTGGTACGACTCATAATATACGAGTACACTGTTTAATTAAGGTAATGCACCACCCCCTTTATAACCTACTCTGCAACGTGCAAGCCTATATTATGAACACGTGGCGACCGCCCACGAAAAGCGGTGATATATTACCCCAAGGTGAAATAATCACGATAGCGAACCGAATACCGCAGCGGAGAGCCGAGGCTACTAGATATCTAATGACATCAGAATATTTCCTGCTTCTTTTACGGTTTGTCAAATATACTCTCGGATTGAGAGGGCGATTTCAAAATTTCTCTGAACATCCAAAGATGTCGATGAGTGGATTGCTGTCGCTACAATCATTCGCGCTCAGTTGTACCTACTCGACATACAATCTATACTCTTTACAAGCAATAGTACAAACTAAGTTTCTGAAACCTTGAAAACGGATGTGTTGACACATATATAATATTTTTAGTGAAATATAAAACGAAACATAACATACCTAGCCAACAAATAAATAAATGAAAAAATATACAAAGTAATCACCGCATCGTGAATACATTACTGGCATTAGTTTCAGAAACGATATCATATTATTACAGTAACATACAGAACATTGCAATATACAGTGCAGGTGGCCCACTGCGGCGCATGACCACGGCTACACAATAATACAATTATTATATAACCTAATTTAACTTAAACACACATCTTTCATTATTACAACAGCAGCGGCCACGTGCTGTAATGGGTCACCGGCCTTACCGTAACATTGAACTACCTATAAGGACGAAAATGAATATCTTAAGAGAAGGCGAACCTAGCTCCAAGACCAACTATTTAACGAGTAAACATAGTAGTAAATACAATTTGCCAAGTGAATACATAGCCTTCGAAGTAATAGATGTATAACAGTAAATAGTTACAAATTATACATAATTTAAAGCCCTGTCTCTATATACAATTTAAATTTTGCCAAGCGACCCCCAACACGTAAAAGTTGTAACAATAACTATGGATATTTTACGGGCCTGGCAAGATTTATGGCGCACACAATGTGAAGTGGAACTAAGTGGGTATTAAAAATCTTGTTTTTGATTCTTGGCGTGCCACATCTGTTGCCAGGCATTGTAAATTTATGTGAGGTTTAATAATAATATGCTAAAGCATCTCAGTCGTTGATACAACGGTATAATGGAATAAGTATTAAACAAAAATATATTTAACATTCATCAAGATAAGTTATGGTTACGTAAGAAGCGATTTATATTTCTCATTCATTTGTATATTTTTAATACTTTAACTTTTTTTCCTATTTTCTGTTTAGAAATTCTTTCATACAAAGAACAAGCAGAGAACGAATGCAGTAACATATTCGTAGGCACGAATATAACCAACACTTTACGTACTCGTACGTCGTACACACGCCCCTGCATATGTATGTACTTTACACGTTTATTTTGTATGTTTTCACCTTTTTGACTGTACATAAATATCTGATACTATATTTTAGTATAGTTTTGGTTTAATTACTATCAACTTTTGTCTACATTCTGTACAATGCCATCTCACAGTTAATAATATCATGGTACAACAGTAAAATAATTCTACTATTTATTCTGAATATGCATTGTAATCTGGCAAGCGTAACAATATTCCCTATTATCGCCAGCGCATAAAATATAATCTAATAGTCTTTACAAGTACACTAGTGAGGAAGCTTAGGCCTCTTGCAGACAACAATATACACGATACAATTTATATTTATTAATTTGCTAACATTTCGCTAATCAGTTATTTCGCCAAACGACCAGCATTTAAACTCTGAATAAACGTAATCTAATAATAGGAATAAAACGAAGTGGCGTCGTGTGATAACAAGAATATACATAGAGTCACAACGCCGAGCCGGCCGCTTCGCCAAACAACCGATTCCCGAAACTGCAGCGACACGATACGTTATGTACACGCCCAGACTGTTACCGTGCAAGCCGCCCGATCACGGCATTTATCAAATTGACTAGTCCTCATTAAGATGCTGTGACAATCGCGCGCCGAGTTTGAAGTTTATTTTTCCTCTGTTTAAACATATCAATGGATATTATCAAAATATAATCACAGCACGAAATAAATACAAACGCAATAACTGGGCGATGCCGTTAGCCACTGTCGGTATCACACTGTAGTGGAATGCAGGAACACGATCACTGTACCGGTCGGAGCCCCCGCGGCTCCCGGGGCGCAAGGGAAACCCGACCCTCGGCGGCGGGCGGAGGGTTCACTTCTCCTGCCTGGAGATGGCCAGCGCGAGCTGCAGCTCGGCCTCCTCCTGGCGCCGGCGCTTCTCCGCCTCGTCCTGCAGCCGCTTGGACTCGGCGGCGGCCCACGCCCACTGCTGGTCCTCCGTGGGCAGCGCCGCCGCCTTCGCCTTCTTGTCCCTGTGCCGCGTGCGCCCGATCCCGCCTATCGTGTGCACCAGCGACTTGGCGTACTTCACGGGCTTGGGCGACTTCTCCTTCTTGGCGGGCAGCGTGCTGGAGGGCCACGTCTCGTTCAAGTTCTTGTTCCGGTCGGTGGCCCAGTCGGCGGCCCAGTTGTCCGTCTTGTCGCCCCAGTCGGCGGACGCGCTCGCCCAGGTGTCGGCCTTCCGCGCGCCGGCGGTCGCGTCGGCCCACGCGTCGTCCGCGGCCCAGTTGTCGGCGGGCCAGGCGTCGGCGGGCGCGGCGGGCGCGGGCGGCGCCGACACGCGGCCGTCGGCGGCGACGCCGAGGAAGCGGTCGGCGCGGAACCCGGCGGCGGAGGTGGGGCGCGGCGCGGGCTGCCCGAGGACGTCCGCGAACGGGTCCTCTATATTGAACGGGTCCTCGTACCTGTAGTCCTTGAACGGATCGTCCGCGAAGTCCACGGCGGCGCGCGTCTGGACGCAACAAAGTGTGTGAGTGAGGGGGGGTGTACGTGTGAGGCGGGTGGGAGGGAGATAGATACGCACGTGTCAGCCCCGCCGCCGCCGCGTCCGCTTAGCGCTGCAATGTGGGGACAAGCACACGAGCCGTGGTTAGCATGTTAGTGGACAACGTGGATCCGTGAAAGATGTGATGTAGGTACTGGCGGCAGATAATGACCGACTACGATCGCTAAATATGAAATTCTTAACGGTCGCATTCATAGTAAGGAGGTGAACAATCCCGCAAAACAGTCCAATAACAACTATTTATAGCCACTGATTCAAACTAACATAGTCACTATCGCAGCGGCTCAGTTATTGTTCACCTTTCCTATGAATTCGACGGCTAAAAGCTGAAACGTAGCTTCATCTTAATATCAATATTTTCAGTCATTGTGTGCAGCCAGATAAAAGATATAAATATGTACGTACAGGTGTAAGTATCGTTGTTATATCAGTAAAATGATAATAAAATAGGGTGGGTATAAATAACTATAAATTAAGAGATAAAGGAGTGGGGTTGAAGCTCATTGCTCATGCATAAGAGGAACCGGCCTATAGCCTAATTTAGTTTCATTATGAAGCTGTGCAATCGTGGCGAGCCAACTACACAAGCCATCCAAAACATATTTTTATTAAATTAAGCAACTACTTGAATTTTGTAGCTGAAAGCTAAAATTTCCGTAAAAAAGCACTAAGAGTGGAATGTAGTCGAGAGACGAACAATCTCTCAAGAGCAATGTGCTGTTGACGCAGTCACAGAAACGAGATTCGACAAATATCGCACGATAAAATATCAGAAGCAAAGTTGTAGATAATTATATTTGTAAAATCTTTGATATGTTGGGAGATTTTTAGTTTTTGTCCTCATTGTTTGCTTTTATCTCCTTTTTTCCTTTTCATTGTTTTGTATTGTATTGTATTAAAATAGTAGTTTTTCACACCGAGATTGCGAGAAATATACTAAGTAGGCATACAATTAAAATAAGCTAAGAATATTTCACAAATAGTCACGTTGACTTTCAAATAAATAAATAATCAATATCAATCTTTTAAAACCAATTTGCATTGTTGTCAAAATTCTACACACACACACCTACAGACCGATTATAGGCGGCAATTACAAACTTTTAAATTTATTCTAGTGCTCGCAAACGCACACGTACACATAGCATACATCCTATGATCGCCAAAAATGTAGACGAGAATTACACTTTCATTTAAAAAAGTTAACTGTTTAGGCTTCGCACGGTTTGTACATTAAAATTTATAGGGGTTGTAGCCAAGTGTCCCTTTTGGGTATACGCTTTTGTCAAGTCCATTTCCGATACTATACGTTCATGGCACCGGCGGACTTTTGTCGCCATTTTTAATTTAAACCACCAACCAGTGACCCTAAAGGATCGATCATATCGATAGCAATACAATTAATGTCAGGTTAAGCCTTTAGTTACTCAACTTCAAGAAAGGAGGAAGTTCTCAATTCTACTTCAGATTTTTGTCTACCGTGACCGAGGTTATTAGGTAAGTGTTTTTTTATTTTTTTATTTTTTATTTGGTTCACAAATTGAATGTAACACCGTTAGCACATAGAATTTAAATAAAAACCAGACATTCAGTGTTTATCCTAAAAACAGTGAACACAGCATTTTATTATTTTTTGTTTTTTAACTGTTGGGAAGCTACACTATCCCCGGGTGACATAGGCTACTTTTTATCCCGTAAAAATTAACGGTTCCCGCGGGATAGTAGTTAGTGTAGGTGAAACCGCGAGGCGCTTCTAGTCGATATGAATCTATTTCACGAAGTCCGTTCGGCTATGGCAGCCATGTACACGCACGTTGTTCCGTGTGCGTAAGCTCGCAAGCTTACAGTCACGACACGCACACAGACACACGCTTTTCTATCGTATGTAGATAAATAAATACATATATATATATCAATAAATTGATATATCTATACAAACCTTAGGAAACCGGTCATCGTGATATAGAATATGTGTATACCTATTTGCCCGCGACCGTTCATTAGTCAGAATATAATAAGTATGTAGATAGATAATAGAAATTCAATATAGTATACATTATAGACTATTGCAATAATAAAATGCGAAGGTTAACACATACCATGCAAATAAATAGATGAATGGAATGTAAATAATAATGTGAGGAAGCATGCGGCGGCGCGAGGCGAGGCGAGGCGAGGCGAGGCGAGGCTACGTGACACGAGAATGGCATTCTATACAGAGAAAGTAAAACATTGTCGACTGTCAGACCCTGGTCAGTGGAGCGTTTGAAAACGAGACTTCAGTGCTATTGATAAGATTCAAATTGGCAAGTCTCGGCATTGTGGTCCTTGGAGCGGTTTAGTAAGCGATTACTAAGATGCGATTTCGAGTACTTCCAAACTAGATTCTAGACTGGCTATCCATCAGACCGGTGCAGTGCAACAAATGTCTGAATAAATCCATCAATAACGCGGCTTCGCTGTGTAAAGATAAAGAAATATAGCGACCTCTTTGCTTTATTTTTTTCGGCGCTTCTTTTGCTAACTCTGGTGGACCTTATACAGTTACTAGCTGTTGCCCGCGACTTCGTCCGCGCGGACTATATATTTTACCATAATTCCAAATACTTAACTAAAAATAGACCATGACCTCGTGTTCGACATCGACATCCGATATGCGATATCCAACATGCTCGTACGACATCCACCATCTTCTATCAAAATTACTGTCTATATATATAAAAGCCAAAACTGACTGACTGATTGACTGACTGACTGACTGACTGATCGATCAACGCACAGCCGAAACCGCTGGGTCTAGAACCATGAAATTTTGCACAAATATTCCTTATGTGACGTAGGCGAGCAATAAGAAAGGATTTTTGAAAATTCAACCCCTAAAGGGGTGAAAAGGGGTTACAAAGTTTGTATGGAGCAACGTGTTTTCTTAGTCCGATCAACTTCAAACTTGGCATTTATATTCTTTAAAAGATTTAATTAAACACGTGTTTCATCGTTTTTGAATATTCAACCCCTAAATTGAGAATAAGGGGTTGCAACATATTTTCATCCGATTTAGTTCATAATTTAAATTTGGATCAATTATTATGCCATAAGTGACATAGGAGTGCACTTCAATATGATTTTTAAATTCAACCCCTAAAGGGGTGAAAAGGGGTTGTAATGTTTGTGTGTCACAACGTGTTTTCTTTGTCTAATCTGCTTCAAACTTGGCTTTTACATTATTTAAAAGATTTATTTAAATATTTCATAGTTTTTTAATATTCAACCCCTAAAATAATAAAGAGGGGTTGCAAAATATTTTTCATCAGATTTTGTTCGAAACTGAAATTTTGCACAAATATTCCTTAAAAGACGTAGGTGTGCACTAAGTTTCTTTTTTTTTTAATTCAACCCCTAAGTGGGTGAAAAGGGGTTTCAAAGTTTGGATGGAACAACGTGTTTTATCGGTTTGATCAACTACAAACTTGGCATCTATATCCTTTAAAGATTTTAAACACGTGTTTTATCTGGTTTTAATAATGAACTAAATGAATCCTAAATTGTAGGTAGAAAGTGGTAGATTTTGTAGAAAATGATTAATTTAAAGTAGGAAATGGTAGTTTTTAGTAGGAAATGGTAGATTATTGGTAATAATGGTAGATTTTTGGTAATAGTGGTAGATTTTGGAAGGAATTGTAGCTTTTGGTAGATAATAGTGAATTTGGAATTAAAATGGTAGATTTTGGTTAAAATGCTAATTTGGTAGAAATTATAAATTTGGTAGCTTTTGATGAAAACGGTAAATTTTGGAAAAAAAGGAAGCTTTGGTTAAAAATGGTACTTTTTGGTAGAAAATGGTAGATTCTGATTGGAAATGGTAGGTTCTGGTAGGAAATGGTAGCTTTTGGTAGAAAATAATACATTTAGTAAGAAAATAATAGATTTAGAAACAAAATTTTAGATTGTGGTAGAAAATTTTAGATTTTAGTAGGTAGATAATGGTAGCTTATGGGTAGAACATGGTATTTTGGTAGAAAATGGTAGATTTTGTTAGGAAATGGTAAATTTTGTATGAAATGTTAGATTTTGGTATAAAATGCTAGATTTTTATATAAGATAGTAATTTTGATAGAAGATGGTGGATGTCGTACGAGCATGTTGGATATCGCATATCGGATGTCGATGTCGAACACGAGGTCATGGTCTATTTTTAGTTAAGTATTTGGAATTATGGTAAAATATATAGTCCGCGCGGACGAAGTCGCGGGCAACAGCTAGTCTTATATAAAAATCTAGCATTTTATACCAAAATCTAACATTTCATACAAAATTTACCATTTCCAACCAGAATCTACCATTTTTAACCAAAGCTTCCTTTTTTCCAAAATTTACCGTTTTCATCAAAAGCTACCAAATTTATCATTTCTACCAAATTAGCATTTTAACCAAAATCTACCATTTTAATTCCAAATTCACTATTATCTACCAAAAGCTACAATTCCTTCCAAAATCTACCACTATTACCAAAAATCTACCATTATTACCAATAATCTACCATTTCCTACTAAAAACTACCATTTCCTACCTTAAATTAATCATTTTCTACAAAATCTACCACTTTCTACCTACAATTTAAGAGTTCATTATTAAAACCAGATAAAAGACGTGTTTAAAATCTTTAAAGAATATAGATGCCAAGTTTGTAGTTGATCAAACCGATAAAACACGTTGTTCCATCCAAACTTTGAAACCCCTTTTCACCCACTTAGGGGTTGAATAAAAAAAAAAAAGAAACTTAGTGCACACCTACGTCTTTTAAGGAATATTTGTGCAAAATTTCAGTTTCGAACAAAATCTGATGAAAAATATTTTGCAACCCCTCTTTATTATTTTAGGGGTTGAATATTAAAAAACTATGAAATATTTAAATAAATCTTTTAAATAATGTAAAAGCCAAGTTTGAAGCAGATTAGACAAAGAAAACACGTTGTGACACACAGACATTACAACCCCTTTTCACCCCTTTAGGGGTTGAATTTAAAAATCATATTGAAGTGCACTCCTATGTCACTTATGGCATAATTGAGCCAAATTTAAATTATGAACTAAATCGGATGAAAATATGTTTACCCCTTATTCTCAATTTAGGGGTTGAATATTCAAAAACGATGAAACACGTGTTTAATTAAATCTTTTAAAGAATATAAATGCCAAGTTTGAAGTTGATCGGACTAAGAAAACACGTTGCTCCATACAAACTTTGTAACCCCTTTTCACCCCTTTAGGGGTTGAATTTTCAAAAATCCTTTCTTATTGCTCGCCTACGTCACATAAGGAATATTTGTGCAAAATTTCATGGTTCTAGACCCAGCGGTTTCGGCTGTGCGTTGATCGATCAGTCAGTCAGTCAGTCAGTCAGTCAGTCAGTCAATCAGTCAGTCAGTTTTGGCTTTTATATATATAGATAGAGTGACTCGGGCGCTCCGCGAGACTGACATTTCATACAAAACTAAAAAAAAAAGAAAATGCCATTCTCATAACCAAAAAGAACACGTGCAACAACTATATTTACGTACATTTTACTTTCTCTGCAGCATACAAAAATACAAATTATAAATTAATTGAGCTGTTTACTGAACTGCGGCTACACCTCATGCGGGGTGCAGCCGGGGGCGGGGGGACTAATAACTGAGGGAACATAATCTGCAATCAAAATATTAGCTACAAAATAAAAAAAAAACTCGTCCAAAACGCTATGTAAAACTGAATATTGTATCACTTGATTGTTGTAACTTGGGTACAGAATCATTATAATTATTTTTGTGTAATTTCGCATTTGGCTGAAAAGAAGCATTGTTTGGAATTGGTTCTAACTGTATCGTGAGAATTTGTTTCTTTTTTTACAATGCGCAGACAAAATTCGTGTGAATTAGTGTTGATTCGATCAAAATGGAAGAAATATCGATCCCGCGGTGAACGAATAGAACGCAGTATCTATGCACTGTCCCTACGCTATAATACTCGTAGTTTTCAATATAATTAAAACCACTTCCGAATGCTTCTTTGCAGACGGTCATGTTACAGTAGATAGTGAACTGCGGGGTCGTGTCGTCGGACCTACCTTGTGCGGCGGGTTGGGGCGGGGGGGGCGCGGGGCGCGGCGGGGGCGTCTTGTGGCTCTTGGGGGGCAGCGCCGGCCCGCCCCCGCCCCCGCCCCCGGCGCCCGCGGGGGCGGCGCGCGTCGGCGCATGCAGGACCGCGAATGGGTCGTTCTCCCATTGACTCTGGAAACGTCGGAGATGCGGATGAGTGGACGAACGCTCGCTTTACGGCCTTGAGCGGTTGCACTGCGCACGTCACCTCAAGCCGAGGCCTTTGAGTCTTAGGTAGGAAATCATATGGGCCATAGATTATTCGAGTCTTATGAGGTACAAACCCGTAACATCCTTTTTTCAAACTCAAACCATAAGCAATTATAGTTTTATTTTAATGGTTGTATTAATTTGTTTAATTTGTTTATCACATTGAAGTGTTTAAGACTTGTAAAAATGCGATTGTATTGCCTATTTACAATAAATGATTTGACTTTGACTTTGTAATAATATGGCCCATATTATTTTGTCTTTGTCTTTCAGTAAGCTCCAACTTCCACTGTCCAATCCAAAGTCTCCACTTTGTCTTTCAGAAAGCTAATAGCGTACTTTCTAGCGATGAAACAACAAATGGAAATGAGCTTCAAATATTACATCTCACGAAGTTCTCGACACAGGTACGTTAATCTGTGTAATGACGACGAGAGGTCCTCGTAAAATATAACATCTTGCAGGGCTTTCCCTCACAACGCCCGATCCGCCGCGTTACCGACAGCACGTCTAATATTGTGACAGTGACACTGGCTGAATGAACAAACAGTGCGAAGCCAAAACTTAAAAAAAAAGTATCGGTGTCACAGATCGGGCGCTATCAGCGAAGGCCGAGCGCCACGAGGCGGCACTGACCTCGTCCCCCTTGTTGTTGTTCTGGTGCGGCGCGAAGGCGTCCCCGGCGAAGGGGTCGGCGGCGCCCGCGAAGGGGTCCGCGCCGAACCCGTCCTGCGGACCAGCGCGAGCCGTACTGACTAGTCATACATACGGAAGGGGGGGGGGGGGGGGGGGGGGCTTTCTTTTTCAAGCTCAAACTATAATAATTATTGTATTGGTCATATTTTTTCCTGTCCTTACCCTATTATTGCTTAGTTTAATAAAAGATTTTAATTTTCCGTTTAGTAAAATACACTGACACTAACGGCACCGATGCTGACGACGTCGACACTGACACTAACGGCACCGATGCTGACGACGTCGACACGGACACTAACGGCACCGATGCTGACGACGTCGACACGGACACTAACGGCGCCGATGCTGACGACGTCGACACTGACACTAACGGCACCGATGCTGACGACGTCGACACGGACACTAACGGCGCCGATGCTGACGACGTCGACACGGACACTAACGGCACCGATGCTGACGACGTCGACACTGACACTAACGGCGCCGATGCTGACGACGTCGACACTGACACTAACGACGCTGACGCCGATGCTGACGACGGTCAAAACTGACTCCAACGGTGGTCGTTAAGAATTTTAATATCAGGTTTGTTTAAATCAAGCGAACCCTAAAACACAATATAATGGTAATGTAGGTGAAAACTTATCGGCGTACTAAATCTGTGGCTAGCTAGCAAGAAACATATTTTCCAAAACAACTAGGTTCTAGCGAAGCGTTCACGATAGACATCGTTGCATCTTCCACGACAATATGGCTCGTGGCTACCAGCGGAAGAACTGAGAATAGCCTACTTAGGATTAGCGTCTGCATTTAGCCTTAGCTGAAGTAGCGTCCTGCGTCCTAGGTACCTGCGCGGGCGGGGCGGCGCCGTGCGGGGCGAAGGGGTCGGGGGCGGCGCCGGGGGCGGCTCCGGGGGCGGCGGGGAACGCAGACTCCTTGAAGGGGTCCGCGTCGAACCCGTGCGCGCCGTTGGAGAAACCGTTGCTCTGGGGGAACGGCTCGTCTTCCTGGAATGTGTTCAGTTGTGGTTTCACTGAATGTATGTAGTATGCACCCTGTGGTGGATGAAGCCAGTGCAGAGTGCAGCGAGATAAGGGTGCGTCCCCACCAGCGCGTCGGAGGGCGTGGCGCCGCGCACCACGCGCTCCAGCTCCCTGGCGCCGAACTGCGGCGTCAGCGCCGGCGCCGCGCCGCCGCCCGCCAGCGCCGCCGCCGCGTCCGTGATCAGCCGGTACTGCTCCTCCAGGTGCGCTATCTTGATGTTCGCCTGCGGACAGGGACGAGGGATATCGCTGTAATCTCTGACGTAGGATACTCATAATCGGGATAAAACTGACTAATCGCGGACGAAATAGGATACGTCACCTGGCTGACGGCCAGCACGGTGCGCCGCAGCTGCGCCGTGACCGCCTCCGCGTCCGCGTCGGCTCGCGCGGCCTCCGCCTGCAGCGCGCGCTCCGCCTCCTTCAGCGAGTGCGCGTGCGCGCGGCGCGCCGCCACCTCCGCCTCCGTCTCCGCCGCCGCCGCCTCCTGCGCCGACACCTGCGACCGCAGCTTCTCCACCTGACGAAGGTTATACCTCGTTTTAATTCGTTTTGGCAACGCACCGTTTTTGCATTTTGTCAGTGTCATTCACTGACAAATATTCCATCAATTACTACACATCGACACCCGAAGAAAACCACAGTATGGCAATAATATATTATTTTGATCTTGATCTGTTATTTTATCGAAAAAATATCAAATAAAAAGTGATAAACGGTGGTCACCTGTGATTTGAGATCGTTTAACCTCTTCTGTGCCTCGCCTTTTTGGTTCTCTAACTGTTTTAAGGTGGCGGATAACGTGTCCAACTCGCTCTGAAAACAGACAATAGTCAATCATTATTGAAGCGTACACGAGTCACACACGTCGGGCTCCAGCGTCCCGTACCTGCAGGCCGGCGGCGGCGGCGGCGCGCCGCGTGCGTGTGTGCGTGCGTACCTGCAGGCCAGCGGCGGCGCGCCGCGTGCGTGTGTGCGTGCGTACCTGCAGGCCGGCGGCGGCGCGCCGCGTGCGTGTGTGCGTGCGTACCTGCAGGCCGGCGGCGGCGCGCCGCGTGCGTGTGTGCGTGCGTACCTGCAGGCCGGCGGCGGCGCGCCGCGTGCGTGTGTGCGTGCGTACCTGCAGGCCGGCGGCGGCGCGCCGCGTGCGTGTGTGCGTGCGTACCTGCAGGCCGGCGGCGGCGCGCCGCGTGCGTGTGTGCGTGCGTACCTGCAGGCCGGCGGCGGCGCGCCGCGTGCGTGTGTGCGTGCGTACCTGCAGGCCGGCGGCGGCGGCGGCGCGCCGCGTGCGTGTGTGCGTGCGTACCTGCAGGCCGGCGGCGGCGCGCCGCGTGCGTGTGTGCGTGCGTACCTGCAGGCCGGCGGCGGCGCGCCGCGTGCGTGTGTGCGTGCGTACCTGCAGGCCGGCGGCGGCGGCGGCGCGCCGCGTGCGTGTGTGCGTGCGTACCTGCAGGCCGGCCGCCTCGGCCGCGGCGGCGGCGGCGGCGCGCTCGCGGGCGCTGATGTCCGCCTCCAGCGTGACGCGCTCCCGCGCCAGCGCGTCCACCTCGCGCGCTATGGCCTCCATCTCCGGCGTGGGCTGCGGGCCCAGCGTGGGCGCCGCCGGCTCCGGCTGCGGCGGCGGCGGCTGCTCCGGCGGCGGCAGCATGTCGGCCGCCAGCGCGGGCGGCGGCGCCTCCCCGCGCAGCGCGCGCCGCACCAGCCACATGGCCAGCGCGAACTGGTTCCGCGACAGCTTGCCGCCGTGTGCCGTGTCGCACAGCGCCCTGCACAGCGCACCGCACCCGTCAACCGACCGCCCCGAGGGTCCTTCCCCCCCCCCCCCCCCCCCCCCCCCGGCCACAGCGTCGGCGGCTCACCAGATGTGCGCCAGCGTGTGCTGCGGCAGGCCGCTGTCGAGGAAGGTGTGCTTGATCTCGGCGCCGGACACGAACCCGTCGCGGTCCGCGTCGGCCGCCGCGAACGCCGCCGCCGACTCCGCCAGCTCCGCCGCGCTCACCACCCACGCGCCCGCCCCCGGCGCCGGCTGCAGCGGGGACTGAGGGGGCGGCTGGGGACACACGGACACACATTTTTGTCGTTGTTAGTACAGATGACTCATAGACAGTATTTAGTCCGACATCGTGGCGTGAGAGTTATGTTCCGGATGGTGCCTGCGTTTTTCAGACAAAAATTGTAAAACACTACGTAAGGTAAGACTTGAACGGGCGATGCATAGATACTTACACTAGAGAAGTCTAGCAGTGTCTCCAACAGCGCCGCGTTAGACTGGGGCTGCGCGGGGGGCGGCACGGGGCGCGGGGGCGGCGCGCGGGGCTGCGGCGAGGGGGGGCGCGAGGGGGGCCGCGAGGGGGGCCGCGCCGGCCGCGCGCGGAGCTCCGGGGGCAGCGTGGTGGGCACGGCGTGCTTCTCCAGCGCTTTGTACACCAGGTGCATCGCCTGGAACGAATCAACGTTCAGATGTGTTGCCGCGGCTCCGAGGAGCGCCCGCCCTCCGCGGCCGCGCACGCACCACCATGAACTCGTGCCGGTCCAGCATGCCGTCCTTGTCCTGGTCGGCGAGGTCCCAGATCTTGCCGAGCGTCTCCAGCGGCAGCTTCGACTCCATCAGCACGCCCTTCACCTGGAACCGAGAGGAACAGTTCCATTTCCAAACTCGATGGAGAATAATGAAAACCTGGGAAAATCTAGAAGGAAAAGATAATGAGGAAACCGTCATGTCCGTACCTTGTTCCCGGCGATGAGGCCGTTACTGGGCTGCAGGGAGTCGAACAGCTGGTTGTACTTGTCGCGCTCGGCCGGCTTCATGCTCCAGTCGCCGGGGGGCGCGGGGGAGGGCGCGGGGGAGGGCGCCGCGGGCCGCGCGGGGGGCGCCCCCGAGGGGGGGACCTTGGGCAGCTCGCCCTGGAAACGGCACAGGTAGCTCTGAGCCTACGTGGCGGTGGACTATCTCCGTCTTAACGCAAAAGTTAAGACCAGAGTTGAACAGATGTTCCTAAAATTTCGTTCGACACTTTCGACGTCTATCACTCGCGTTTTCTTACTCAAACCTGGCATTCATAATTATTTTACTTGGGAATTTGTGAGTGATAGACGTCGCTTTTGTCGAACGAAATTTTAGAAACCTCTGTTTAACTCTGGTCTAATGTTTTGTGGTAAGACCGTATATGTCTAGTTATTATTGGAAACTCATTCAATCGCCGGGTTCACGTACGTTTCGAGAGCGACGCGGTCGATTGAGATCACAACGAGGATTGAAAATCGCAGTAAACTCCTGATGTTAGGATGATTTCATGATGTTACTGAATACCGCCGAAATAAAATTCATGGGTGTTTCTACAAAAATTGGGTAACTCGATGTCACCAGCCAATAAAACAATGTATACTTATATTTTGTTTATATTTTACGATTAATTTTAAAACAATTAAAAGGCTTTTATGTGGTCACCCAGTTTTAGCTATTTATTTTAAATACAAACTTGTAAAACTTCACAAAATGTTCTCAAAAAGTCAGTACTTTGGCGTGTCACAATCACAAAATCGCACAATCAAATAGCTGTGTATAAAGTATTACCTTTAAAATAATCAATCTTACAATATCACTATAATCTTTGATGTATTTATTATTATATAATCACAACTTTCATACTATAACATTTGCACCGTTTTGTAAAAATAATAAGAAACTTTGTGTTCGGTTTTATGCGTCAGTCCGTTGTGTGTTTTTCAAATTTGAATTTTCGGCTAAATACCGGCGACTCAAATTCAAATGCGCGTTAAATTTCAAGATTGATACTAAAGCTAACTGCAGACCGAGCCATTGTCCGGTCGACATTACTGTTCCAGTGCTAGAGTTGTGTTTGTCGTGTGAACGCGGGCAGATCCAGACAGAATATCAGTCCTATGGTAAGTCGCTATTTCCTTGTAAAACTGTGTTATGTTTAAATTTATACATAGTTAACTTTGATTTGTCAAGATGTAGCTTCTTGATATTCAAAATTATTAAAATAAACGTTAGTTCTAAAGATAACTTCAAATTCATGTAGGGTTCGTCAGTCCGTTGGCGTCAGTCCGCTGTCAAATATTGCGCCAAAGGACTGACGTGTTTCCAGGGTACTGACTTTTTGTGCGTGTCTAAGCATTTTTGTTTTACTATTTCAGTTTAAAACATCATTTGCTCCAAAAGAAAAACAAACCACGTCTGAGGATTGGAAAGATATTATATTGAAAAAGAAAAGAGAAGCCGTAAAAGCTAACTTAGCTAAAATTAAAAGCAACCCCAACATACTAGCCGAATACAAAGATAAACAAGAGTTGCAATAATTAAAAAGGAAAGAAAAGGTACAAAACATATATATTAAAGACATGACGCCTCGGGAGCAACGATTAACTAGAAAATAATGGAAAAATATTAATTCCTGGATCTTTCATGAAGCCGGACATGGGAAGAGGGTAAAGATAAAGATAAAGATAAAGATAAAGATAATTTATTTGTTTAAAACACGAGTTAACAAAAAATACATACGATAGCATGCACATTGTTGATGTTAGGTAAAAATTTAAGTCCATCGGGTTTTACCACGTAGTGGTGTACAAATGTGGTGAGAGATGGAGCTTCGTCTTCAAAACATTTTAACATGAATATTCATGTTAGTAGCAAAATTTTAATTTGTACCCGATAGTATAGGTGCATGTGAACAGCTGAGCAAGTGATTGCTTCAGGAGGTGATAAAACTAACACGATGGAGTTTGCTTCTCTTATCCGCGAGAGATGTCCAGTCCAGGTATAAAAGTTACGGTGATTGACGGCTGTGATATCGAGCAGATTGATGAACGATTAACGACACCTTGATTAACGACTAATCGTCTCAAATGATCGCCTTAAGGGGACACTCTTGGTGCATCAGGTGACTGCTTACATTCCCAATGATCTTACAATGAAGACACTAAAAGACAGGAAGATGTTATTTCTCCGAAACTGAACACGAACGCATTGGAGGACGTTTTCAAGCTCTTGGACTGGAACGGATTCGTCATCAACATCAATGGCGAATACTTCACTTACTTTCGTTGTGCCGATAATATAGTCATCATGGCAGAGTCTCTGGAAGATCTCAATACTATGCTCAGCGACCTCGGTAGCGTTTCCCAACAGGTGGGTCTTAAAATGAACACGAAGAAGACAAAACTCATTTCCAATGGCCATGTTGTACCCGTGACGGTATTCGTTGGGAACGATACTCTCGAAGTTGTTGTACAGTACAACAACCTTGGCCAGATCGTGCAGTTAGGCAGGTCCAACTTCGGCAAAGAGGTCGCCCGAAGAATCCAACTCGGATAGGCAGCGTTCGCGAAGTTGCGTGACATTTTCTTGTCCAAAACTCTACAGTGCCTGAAGACAAGAGTCTACAACCAGTGTGTGTTACCAGTGATGACATATGGAACTGAGACGTGTTCCATAACTGCTGGCCTTTTGGAGAAGCTTAAAGTCACACAGCGGGTGATGGAGAGAGCTATGCTCGGAGTTTCTTTGCGCCATAAAATCCGGATCGAGGATATTCGCCAAAAAAACTAAAGTTTACGACATAGCTCTAAGGGTTTGCAAGCCGAAGTCGCAATGGGCAGGTCACATCGCTCGTAGAACTGACAACCGATAGGGCAGAAAGGTTCTAGAGTGGCGACCACTGGAAGACGCAGTGTATGGGATTGGACGCAGATGGGCCGACGACATCAAGAGTCGCAGGCAACCGGTGGATGCAAGTGGCAAATTGTCGTTTGGTGTGGCGGTCTATGTTCAGCAATGGACGTGTTCAGACTGATGATGATGATGATGATTACTTTCTAAGAGATTTCTTCTAATCTTAATAAATTGCTTGCATATCTACTGAAGTTGTGTGTTTTATCAGTACTCTGTCACTCTCGTCAGTCCCCTGGCAGTCAAATTCGGAAAAAACTAAATATCTCCGCATCTACTTTAAAAAGTGACTGGCCCTATCATGAGCAATATGTTCACTAGATTAGCTACCTTATAACGCGAATTAGAAGGAGTTTGATTGAAAAAACTATCATAAACAAAATATCCCGAAAAGTTACCCAACTTTTGTATATTCACCCTCATACACAAATAGATATCAAATATTATGTGGGTTTGTAAAGACAGGGTATTATAACTATTCTAGAACTCTACCAACAAGGATAATCTACAAGGATAATCTAATTTATAGTAGGTACTTTAAACCGATTGACCGCATTCTAATATTATAATGAACATAGTATAAGCGTAATATTTCGGTAATACTTTTAATCAATCTGTACTAATTGTAATTTATACCTACGAGTATCTGACATTGTTGTGCCAGGATATAACTCAAGTTTTTAGAGCATTCAATGCCATTTCATTTAATATTATAAAGAGGTAAAGTTTGGGAGGTTGTACGAGGTAATCTTTGGATCAACTGAACCGATTTTCAAAATTATTTTATGAATAGAAAGCCACGTTATTGCCGAGTGTCACATGCTATATATTAACTGGAAAAATGAAAAGACTTCTTTGTGGTAGTGTTTGATAGAAATAAAAGTCCACCCGTGCGAATCCGGGACGGGTCGCTAGTCGTCAATAAATTGTCACTAACTCCACATGGAAATGATTTGGGTATATCCGACTTTAACCAATATCATCTCCAAACATGGTTGTCTGGAAGCTTTGAGCGATAAGACCACCCATTGTGACACTAATTGTTACTTTATTGTTCTGACATTTTTGCTTTAAGTTTTCTTTATTCTGCGGTGTTTCAATAAAGAGTTTATCTATCTATCATCAAACCCTACCCTACTTCTGAGCACGGCTCTCTCCCCACTTTCGTGAGGAGGATTAGTCCATAATCCACCACAGGGGCCCGGTCCGGATTGATGGTTAACAGACCTACTTGCGTCGCGATAAAAGCTGGTAAAAAGTTGAGCGTCACTCTGCATTCTCATAAAATGTGCCGAGTTAGTCCTTATATAATGGGCAGTTTGGCGGATGTGCCAAGTTTCCAGTTGAAATAACTCATACATGAATAATTATTATTAGGAGCTCGGATGCCAACATCTCAAGTAATACGCACAAACGGTGGGCCTGTTTGTTAGCCCTATATTTTAATGTATCAGTTTAATAAAGACTACCAGTGCGCCGCGATGTCCCTCGCAATTACTGTTATCCCGCGGGGTGCAGCTATAACACCAGCTATCTGTCAGCGAAATTACCGTCAAAATCGATCAAGCTGACCGAAAATTAGCCGGAACAATCAGCAAAAAAATTATATATATATATGGCTACGTGCGTGTATTCATGTCTTTTTATCAGACTGCCGAAGGCGGGTAGTGCTTATGCGAAACGTCTCCGGTTCGCAACACCACAATACAGTCACAACGATGGTTTAATCGAACCCCTATTTCAGGGCGGCATGATTGAATCATTGACTCGAAGAAAAGGGGAGGGGGGAGATACTCACCACTTTGGGAGGGGGCGTCTCGGAGTGTATGTTGCTCATGCTGATGTCTTTGCCGGCCTGCGCCAGGGCGACAAGCTTCAGCGCCGCGAACAACCCCGCCTGGAACAAATATCAACAATGTCATCAATCAAAATATGTTAATATCAAATCTAAAAATCTAAAACAGTATGCCCACATTAAGATGACCATTCCAACAATAGCTACGCAAACGGTGCCTCAAGGCCGTCCTAAAATAGGCCAATAATCGAAGCGTATTTTACGGCGCTGTGGTACGGTCGTATTTTGCCGTGTGTGGCCGTACACCAGTACAGTCGACCTTTACAATGGTTTAACGCTATGTTACACTGTACACGAGACGGAGCGGGCGGCAGCGGAGGGCTGTACCAAAGAAGAGGCGGTGATGGTATGAGGATAGGATATGCCGCGCTAAGTTTGTATTGATTATTTGGCAGATTTGATTTGTATAATTTGCAGTCTATAGCAGAATAAAGCTGCGTTAACACATAGTGCTGTTATATTAATAACCGGGAAGCCCTCATTTACAACGCAACGTGGCCATCTCAAACGACTTTACAACCTAGACGTAAATAGTACTTCTAACAAATTCAAATTAAAGTAAAAACGCCGATTGTATAATGCACAGAACTACGCTGGCCACTTGACTGTACCCCATAAGCCAAAAACACGGGCACAGTCATGGTTCATGAGACGGCTCGGTGCCGTGCCAGAATATTTAAGAATGCTGCGGTGTCCACCCAGATACATTCGACAAGGAGCCTACACCACCGGCCGAGGGCGTGAAAAAAAGAAAGACACTAGAAAAAATATACTTACATGTAAATAAACGACGAGACCCAACCAAGTTTAAACATACCCAAAACCAAAGACAACGCGATCACAACCGAGCACCCGCTCCGCCCACATAGCTCCACCACAATACACGCAATGTTCAAGTAACATCAAGCAATCCAATATCCTCAGTTTTCGAGCACTCTACACGGATCGTCGTGAATCCTCCCACATTTGGCACGCTGCGAGTAACGTACTGTTACTCCGTCAAGTGTGACTGGCCCGATAACACTATCGTTCAGCCCGCAATTAAACACATCCTCCATAGCTGTGTCAATATTTAATTACTAAAAATTATTACTATTTGTCTAGGGAGTTGTGTGAGCGAAAAGTAAATACTCAGTGCTATCGCTAGCTAGTACTTATACCTTTAGATATGCATAAAATTTACGACTTTTTCCGGTCAACCAAAAATAATAATTCCTCATTTCTCATAATCTAAGATGATGAACGTGTGGATCAGTAAGTAACGTTTGATCGTCGAATATCCATATAATTGTACAAAGTACTACCTGGCACAAGTTTAATTCATTAATTTATAAACATTTACATAATATAAATTCATCACAACAGCTGTTTACTAGCCATTAAAAGCTTTCTTCGCTTCGGTCCGTCCATTATTACAAATGCGAAAGTAACTGTTTGCTTGTTACCTTTTCACGGCAAAACGGTTGAACTGAACTCGATGAGTTATGGTAAGTATAATTATGGCCTTAGATCCATAGATAGGATACTCCGCGCAGACGAAGTCGCGGGCAACAGCTGGCTGACATTAAACAAGTCCTTCCTTCATGTGCTTTACATGTTTTGTTCATCCAGACAAATTACATTACGTAAGTCGGGCCGGATCGTGCCAAGTAGTAACTTCACATCGTCTGTCGGGGTATTGATTTGCAAATCATAAGTTTGTAGTCTAGTACTTGGCTGGTAACTCATTGGTAGGTAACATAGTAACGCTTGGAAACGTAAAGCTTCGGTTTCATTGAACAGCCCGTGCCCTGGTGCCGCCAAGCGGTCGCTTTATACGAGTTGAATAGAAAAATATACTAGGTACTAGAAAATGGTCACTCTATTTATTAAGGAAATAAATAAATGTTGTATTGATATCGTCGGTCGGATTCATTACCGGAACAAATCCGAATTTACGTGTTTTGAGATAAGTATGAGAAACGGTAGGGGGGCGTCCATAAATTACGTGAGGTGTTTAAGGGGGGGAGGGGGTCGAGTCAAATCTCATCTAATCTTACGTTGGAGAGAGGGGGGGTCTCGGCAAATATCACGCAATTTTTATTCTGATTGAAACAAAAAAAAATTATACTATTTTGGTCCATTTAATCCAGATTGTACATGCTTAAGATTTAATCTTAAGCGTAATCGTAATATGATTAAGATCATGTACTAATTCGTTCGAAAGAAAATAAAAGCACGAAGCAAATTTGTTTTTTTCTTTTTACAATAACAATCCAACGCGTTTACGTAAGATATTTCACTAAATTGAAGAGCGGGCTCAGTCTACCAAAGATATATTATAAAATTAACGAATAGGTCAACTGTACCCGCGGAATCAGTTTCGAGTGGGCTCAGTTGACGTACGAGCCAGAAACTCACATTTTGAAAAATCTCACGTGAGATTGGGGGATGGGGGAGGGGGTTGAATAAAATCTCACGACATCTCACCAGGGGGGGAGTGAGGGGCAGAAAATTAAAAAAAACACCTCACGTAATTTATGGACGCCCCCTAGGGAATCGTAAAATCTTTCTAAATCACTAACGGTACAGCTCAAACTTTAGTTGTAGTTGTCAGGAAACCATTTATTCCGATATAACTATTTACAATAATACTATTCTTTTCGTGTTCATTATTAGCTTATTTCGAAATGTCCCACTCAAACTTCGATATCCATAGTCTATCACGAGTTCATTAACAGTATTTTTTGAAATGTTCCAATATGACTTTGAATTAATTAGAAGTTGAATATTGTTTTTGTGCGTTTTACTCCGTTGGTGCTCTGGACGCCGCGTGAATTAGTTTGATGCAGCTTGATTTTGCTATAAATTAACTATCACACTTATGAAAAACGGTGATGATGATAATGATGACTTGTAATCTATGTGAAATTGAGGTGTAAGCTACCTGCATACCAAATTTCATGAAAATTGGGCAGTTTTTACAGTTTTGTCGCACTGATGGAAAACAGTGTTGATGATGATGCAGATGATGATGATAACTTATAGCCTATGTCCTAAGTTCCGGGATAAACTATCTGCGAGCGGAATTGCGGAGCGGGTGGATTCATAAACGAAACGATATTTAGTCCTCCAGAAGTTATTTAATTCTCGAGGGTATCACGCCAGAAGCATGGAACAGGTGTGTGGTGGTGCTCTTCTTCAAAAAAGGTGTAACTATCTTATTGAAGAATTATAGACCCAACTTAATCCCGAGTAATTTGTAGGTATAAGCTGTTCTCGAGAGTCCTTTCGAACCGCCTCGAACGCAGGTTTGATTACTTCCAGCCTCCCGAACAAGCCTGTTTCCGGAAAGGTTTTGGCACCATAGACCACATACACACGCTCCGGCTGATTATATAGAAGACTCTGGAGTATAATTGGCCATTATATTTGTGAACTATGAAAAAGCCTTCGATTCAATCGAGACCTGGGCAATTGGGCAGTAATGCAGCCTCTTCAGCGATGCCATATCGAATATAGGTATATCGAAGTAATGAAGTGCTTGTATATTACACCGCCCACCGTGTCAATCCGACTGCAGGACGAGAGCACGAAACCTATTCTATTGCAGAAAGGCGTGAGAGAGAGATGTTATTTCTCCGAAATTGTTCAGGAACGCATTGGAGGTTTTAAAGCTCTTGGACTGGAACGGATACCTTGGGCAGATTATCCAGTTAGGCAGGTCCAACTTCAACAAAGAGGTCACCCGAAGAATCTAACTCGGATGCCAGTGTTCGGGAAGTTACGTGACATTTTCTCGTCCATAATTTCACAGTGCCTGGAGACAAGGGTCTACCACCAGTGTGTGTTACCAGTAATGACTTATGGAACTGAGACGTGGTCCTTAACTGCTGGCGTTTTGAAAAAGCTCAGAGTCACACAGCGGGCAAGGGAAAGAGCTAGTATGCTCGAAGCTTCTTTGCGCGATAAAATCCGGAACGAGGATATTCGTCAAAGAACTAAAGTTTACGACATAGCTCTCAAGGTTTGCAAGCTGAAGTGACAAGGGTAGGCCACATCGCTCGTAGAACTGATAACCGATGGGGAAGAAAGGTTCTAGAAAGGCGACCACGGACTGGAAGACGTAGTGTAGGAAGGCCTCCCACTAGATGGGCCGATGACATCAAAAGAGTCGCAGGCAACCGGTGGATGCAAGTGGCAAGTTGTCGTTCAGTGTGGCGGTCTAAGGGGGAGGCTTATGTTCAGCAGTGGACGTCTTCAGGGTGATGATGATGATGATGATTATTGGTAGATTTTCACAGTTTAAATCGCACTGATGGAAAACGGGGATGATGATGCTTATGTCCTAAGTTGGGGGATAACCTATCTGCGCACCAAATTTCATGCAAATCTGTCCAGCTTTTTGAGCGTGACGACCTAACAAACATACACACATGCACACACGCACACTCACAAACTTTCGACTTAATAATATTAGTTAGATTACCAGCTCATTTGGAAATATTCCATTTTATTCTAATTTTATACAAGAAATTTTTAGTTCATTATTGGAACATCTCACAAATATAACTATTACTCAATAACTACAAATAATACTTAAACCTTAGCTACCACACAATAAAACCGTGTTAAATCTGCATATTATGAACTAAAAGTAATTAAACATACTTAATTTCATAATAGTTAAAATTACATTTGAAAACTTCTAAAATCTTTAAACCTGATTTTCTCCAAACTACGATTTTCGAAATGTTCCAGTACTGATTTGGACCGACGATATGGTTACTATAAAAATAATGTTTTTATCTAACTAACAAGGTACCTATCCTATCTTAGACAGGTAGGTAGGAACTAAATTAACTGATTTATACATTTGATTTCACCTTGTGCATTTTTGTACATATTATATTTTTGATGGGATTATTGCTTATAAAGGGAAGAAGAGACCAATAAGAAATCAATAAAGATAGATACCGCTATCTGTACCCATCCCCACTGGAGATATAAATATTAAATACATTCATACAAAACTAAGCAATGAGAACCAGATATCAAAACTCATATCAGTTTGACTGACAGATTTATATAAGTTACATAACATTCATATACATCAAGAACAATACGATTGTTTTCATCCCATCTATTTGAAGAGAGGTGGGTTCGTCGATAAGTGGGTCATTCCAGTGCACTTACTGAGAGTGATGCAAATACTTTTCTCATAGGATTAAAAGCAGAGTATACACAAAACAAAGTTATTTACCCTCAAGTACTTCGAATCCCTCACCAAGCTTCGGATCTGAATAAAAAAAATCACTAGCCCTAAATACATTATTTTGTTCCCTTTGTAGTACAATCTACTATTAAAGGTGATCCTCGTTTTAGATATAGGTATATGGACAGTGGGGCAATTTTAAAAGCAATGGTATTACTCTTACAATGCCAACAGCTTTTTAAATAGTGTTGCAGTAACACCAAAATTTTGGTTGATCTCACCTTTTGATTTTGAACACTAAAAAGTAACGAGAGGAATGCCATTCACCTGATGATATAAGCGTCACATTGCCACCTGGTACTTTACAAAGCAAAATATAGCAAGGCACTGTGCCCTCATCACTGTGTAGCATTAGCTGTTAAACTTCATAATATATACATGAAGTTTAACTGTGAAACAGTCCCCATTACATGTATTGGCGGCACTAGTTGAAGGGACTGCCTGCTGTGGGTTAAGTGTCACAACCAAAATCGTAGCCGAGGGACTGAATACAAGGCCAATGTATAGTGTTTTGTTTAGAAATGTCAAATCTGACATAGCCGGACTGATGCCTATATGGTTAAGTTAGGACATTTAGTTGCAGATAATAACCAGTCATATTAAAATCAGAAGTACCTACTCAAATACGATCAAGGTTGAAAATCTACATCTCAGATTAGCATAATATGTAGTGCAAAGCAAAGTTCAAAATAGTTATGTCTGTGATTATCATGTTGTTGGATATGCGACCCTGTATTGCTACAAAAAATTAACATGAGAATAAGACCAGCTCTTTACCGGTGTCACTTCTCACATTCAGAATCTTATGTCAACTGTGTGCCAACCAGTAAGGATTAAGAAGTTTGTTACTGAAGAAAACACAGTAGACACACACACTCATATGTGAATGCCTATGGATTTTCAAATGTGTTATTAATACTATAAAAAAAAAATACCAAATACATACTATTCAAGTTTATGTTTTATGTTACTCACTTTATCCAGATACCCCTTGCCAGTGGGATCGGAAAGGTCCCAAATCTTGCTGAGCACAACATCGCTGAGCCGAGACTTCTTGAGGAACCGCGCTGCATCCAGCGCTTGGACCATGCCTGAGCCATTCGGATCCACCTGGAATTATAACAAGCTTACATTCATACCCTCGACTATAATTAATTGCCCTTACAGTATCTTAGTTAATAATACAGTACTATGTATACTTAGAGAAAAATTAAGGTTTTACAGAAGGATATATAATATTATGTGGACATTGGCACCGCTTACATCACAATCTATCTACAGTCAGTGGCCAAAGCCAATACAGTTTGCTAATTATCTTCATTAGAATTTATTAAACGAGTAACATACAGCAGGAGTTTCCATGAATTCATTACTAATGATATTTAATTTGATGTATGATACATTGTTCCAAACTGTATGTACCTCATTAAAGTTGTAGTGCAGGGGTTCTAAAGATTCATTTTAAGCTTTTGAAGAGCAAGGTATAAATTAAAATAATGGAAAATACTACTATTTCATTCAAAACATAGCCCCAGCTGGTTAAATTTATCAATGAAATAGCAACATTATTCTACTAGCAGCTCTGTATTAGTGTGTAATTCAGCGGGTAAACACTAATGGACTAGAAAATTATATATTGAGTGAGGATTATTGATCTGGGTTGTACAGGTATCTATGGACAAGATGCGACTGTTGAGCCTTTATCACAGATAAATAGCCAATGAAGGCAATACGACAAGTCCTGCATCTACACAAGCTCTAAAATTAACATAATCTACCTCTCGTAAGATCAATCGATCAAAAATTATTACGTGTTTCTGTAATGTTCGTATGAACTGTAGGAAATGTTACCTACTTACCTGGTGATAATAAGCTTCGTATATAGCACAGTGGGTCCCTGCCACCTGCAACGGTTCAAACCACATTTTCAGTACATAAACCTCTCGAAATTACAAACGTTTTTTGAATCGAGATGGGTGTGACATTTCTGTTCACGACGTATAGCGTTAGCGCAATTTCATACAATTTACAAGGTCAACTATAACTTTATTGATGTAATAATTTAACAGATGCCACAATAAAAAGCTACACTAATAATCTAACAGCACAGTTATATCAAGTAAGAGTTAACACCAGTGAAATTTAATTTAATTCGAACAAGACGATACATTCACGGTACACCGAACTTTGACACTGATTAATAGCCACAATTAAAGAAATTATAAACTTTGCACTACACTGAACGAGAGGCTACTGGATTATCTGCTTTTTCTAACTAAACAGAAGCCTTGTCTAGATCTTTAGCGTCTACAGAATTCGCAATATTTCTACCTGAGTAGGAGAAGGCAAGGCAGCCATTTTTTACATCTCCTCGTCGACCAATCAATACACGTCCTACCTTCCAAAGACTAGCGAAGGAACTTTGACATAAGTGACGGCTGCCAGACTCGCTGTCATTTCTATTAATTTGTGGTCTATGGTTCCTCTATGGTCAACCAACTCCGTCAAGCACGTAGGTAGGTACCGGTAGTATCAGAAATAGACTTGACAAAAGCGTACTATACCTGTTAATTAGTATTTAAACGGGTCTAATTCGCGCACAAACGAATATCAAAATATATAATTTTGACATACCTCGTACTATACCTACCCGTTACCCGAAAGGGACACCCTGCTGCAATTGATAAATCGGATAAATTTAATACACGTTGTTTAGGTGGTTTTGGGTACCTAGTACCTACATCCATGGCGGTGCTCCAATCATTCGTGTGACATTCTAAAATGTCAAGATTCGTTTGCTTCTACAGTACGGAAATAAATAAGTGCATACTTACGCCGATAAAGCCAAAACATTATCGTACTATCCTACTTAATCATTTGTCTATTTGTATACACTTGTCTCTTTTCTTCCCTGGATCTTGAGATAAATGTCATTTCTGTTAGATGATTAATAATTTGAGGCAAGAGTTTTTAGGCACCATAGATTAAAGGAAGGATAAGTACCTACCTACCTACTATTTAGGCACTCTATATTATTATTGTTCCCTGATGATTGATGAAAAATTTAAAATAGTAGGTACAATCAAGGAGAAAAAGCTAAAAGTTATACTTAAGATTTTTTTAAAAACTAAACGTAATTAAAAACTAATCTAATAGGCCGCTACCAGTGGGCAACGTTCCCAAAATGCTGGCCGCATTGCCACGTTGTATGGCAATGCTCAATCTTTGACCAAAATAAAGGCCAGCATTTTGGTCACGTGTTGCGTCGACCAGACGTCCACTTAAGTCTTTGAAGATTTTGTGGGCTCCCGGTCCCCATGGCCCCAGCGTTTCGACCCCAAAAGGCACAAACAAGTACCCGCTATCAAGGGCACTATATTTGCGCCCCTTGAGGTCCTCAGCCGATTCTGCCGCCGCACCAGCCCTGGTTTCAGTCCGTGAAAGATGAGACGGTGCAAGGGTGTCTACGCAGGTAGCGTCCCACACCAACGGCCGCCCCATCTTCCACGGAATGAGGGTCATTCCGTCGGGCCTTTTACCATCATCTCGCATCAGGCCACTGGGCTCTAAAATGGCCGCACAGTTGGCGGTGGCAAAACCCCGACGGATGATATCATTGAGGCTGGAGTGGCGGGGAATTCTACCAGCACTTCTGCTGCACGACAGACCATGGTGACCGAGCCGGTCGACGGCTGTGCCACACTGGCAGCGGTGGGGGGCACAGCACGATGCGCCCAAACGAAGAGACACTGAGATGCGGAAAGATGTTGAGTCCATCAAAGTGCCAGTGTTGGGAGACGGGAGAGCCTGTAGCCATAAACCTGATTCCCATTCAGCAACGGCTAAAAGGCGGGCACGATCTGTGGAGCTTGAACACGTATTTAAAAGCTTTTTCCGCGTCAGCTCACAGATCGGCCCGTCCCACAGCCGCTGAGAAGATGTTGAAGATGGGAAATCAGTGTTCGGGCAGGCTAAAACCCAAGCACTCCTGGCTTCGTTCATGTGCGATATTACCGAAATATCTAAAGAAGCCGCAAGAATTTTAGTAATTAAGTTTTGAGTGCTATGAACGGAGGACAGGAATGCGGGGAGTGACACACCAGAAATAGACCGCACGCCTAGGCCTCCCAGTCGCACTGGAAGTGAAGCCTGTAACCAAGTCCGCTCTTCGAAATTCAAGTTTAAAATAGACGCCAAAGTATTTTTCACGATGTTATCTAAACTCTGAAGAAGCTCAGTGTGTGTCCAGAGCTGACAACAGCGTAAAATGTAAGTGAATTTTGGGACAAAAAGACAATATTTTAGAATAGTGAAGGCCATGTGGGTATTTAATTTTGATAGTCGGTCCGAACATTGTAAGAAATTTTGAATTTTTTCATCGAAAACAGAAGGAAATGATTCATCAAGGATGGGAGAGCCTAACAGGCGGAGAGAACATTTGTCAATAATTTTTATGTTTGGTGCCAACGTGTTAAATTTTTGTACAACCAAATCTTTTGTTAGACAGTTGTCTGAAACAAAAAGCTCACACTTTGAGAAATTTAGTTCAAGACCGATATCACGAAATTCTTGAATCAAAAAAAGGAGATCGCCATATACGGTGTCGGCGTCACCACCGAAGGTCCCATCGTCCAAATACCAAACGTTTAGCTTGGACTGAAGTCGTTGGATAATGGGATGAATGGCGAGACTAAAAATTGCTGGGCCGAGAGGGTCGCCTTGTTGGCAACCAACCGCGGATAAAATTTCGTGGCCAAGATAGGTCAATTTTGTTGCAGAACTATAGCATTGCCAAATAAATTTATATAAATTAGGAATTTTGTCTTTCACCTCCGTCAAAAGGGCTCCCCGATCCACCGAATTGAAGGCGTTCTTCACGTCCACCTTCAGCAGCACCTCTCCACAGTTTTGGTCTAAAAAAGTCCGCACCGAATGAACGGCGGCTTCGCAACCACCTCGCGAACCAAAACCTAGCTGCACAGGTTGAAAAAGGTTTGCCAGTTCAGGTGCACTCTTCTTGCAGCAGATTTTGGCTGCAAGGCGACGATATGTCATACCAACAGCGATAGGTCTGACACCACCGTCCTTCTTTTTTAAAGCACAAAGATTGGCACCGTAAAGAATCTCTGTGATGTCTCTGTTAACTCGCCCTGACAGCATAAGTGTAATTAAAGTTGTCAAGTCCCTCAAAAGCGCCTCGCCAGTTTCGCCACTTCCGCCGCTCAGTAGATCTTTTAAGTGCTGCGGCGTGAGGGCATCTAAACCTCCTGCGGAGCCACTCTGGAAGGACGCGACGGCTGCAGATATGTCTTGGGCGGTTATTTCAATAGAGGCATCAGAGTCACTCGGTGCCTCGGGAAGTTGGAGATTTGCAGCTGGAGTTGGATGTTTTCCCTCTAATTCCAACAGCGTTTCCGGGGTAGCTGGTGCAATTGTGTCACTGGAAAAAAGGATTCGCGCCGCTCCTTTTATATCGCCGTCACTAAGTTTGCTTTCCACAAGTTTAATGGTAGCCGACTCAGTGACGGGTTTCACAGTAAAATTCGGACTTTGATTTAAGACCAAATCTCTGCCTGAAAGTAGTGCAGGCTCTACAAGAGCGCTGTACTGTACGCAGTTCTCTTTGACTCGCGTCGTCAAAGATTTTTTATTGTTTTGATCGGGACTGACGTAAAGCACAGCATATGGAAGAAATAACAAATGTTCCCAGGCACGATTTGTATTTTGTGAAATCACAGACCTGATGGCCTGTGATAACACGGTAGCGACTGAAAAGCGGGCACCACGGGGAATACGTTTTAATACTGGTTTAGACATTTTTGTTTGCGATAGAGTTTTCCAAAAGGGTTGATAGGCGCTTGAAGCAAAACTGTGATTGGTGATTGGAGCCGAAAGGGGGGTATCAACATTTTTGTGGCACTTACTCTGGTGGATTTTCAAACCTCTCTGCCCCTTGAAAACCCGTACCTGGGAACACTCGTGGCACTGCACCCTATCCTCCAGAGACACAACTTGTTGGTTACTGGTGTCACTTTCACTCGCTTGAACGCATCGCGGCATGTTGGGAGTGTTAAATAGGCTTGTTATATACTTATAAAAATAACATAATATAATTAAACAGACAACTATAAAACATAGCATATAGAGTTCACCAGCACTGCACCGATATGTAGAACAAAATAGTTTATGTTTTTTGAAGACCGAAGATGACGATCATGGAACCACAGAGCTCCTCAGGACCTCAGCTGCTGCTGCCCACTGGTCCGCCGCGACTTGGAGCCATGGCAACGGCCAGTCGCCAAGCGTTGTCCAAAATGTCAGGAATGAAAATGTAAATATAAAATTTTCTGTATTCTGAAACAGGTGTACCCTGCTGCTGTACACCGGTCCTGCACTCCGAGGGGTGCTACTCCACCACCAAGTAGCAAATAAAGTAGAGTAAAGGGTTAAATTTATATTAAATTAATTTAAAATTTTATAAGTGACGTGACATGTTTTTTGACGTACGTCATCACTCCATCAGATTTTTTTTATAAGTTAGGTACAATAAAATAAGTAGGAACATTTAAAAGCACACCAAAACAAATATATTATTATGTAATTAGGTATGTACGTAATTAGTTTAATTTTTCGAATGCAGGCCCAAATTTTTCCACGAAGAACTGCAATCGCTTCAGGCCTCTTTTATTGATTTCGAAAGTTGGAATGCATTCCAAAGTTTTCATCCATTCTTTAACCTTCTCGTGTCTTTCTAGAGGCGGATATAGAATCCCGAGTGAACTCAAAGTAATAGCGCAGCAAATATCACAAAGTTGCATCTAAAACAATACACAAATACTATGGGTAGGTATGTACACTATGTATTGAGACGTGCTCTATGTACCTACTACGATAGGTGATAATTATTTAAAAGTCAAAAATATTTACGTGTCTTACTTTGTTTCCTGCCAGCCACTTATACTTGTGGAGATGGAGTTCTAAATAGTCAATCGCTGAATACCATTCTGTGACTATAGTCTCATTTGCAGGAAATTTCCCAGCAAAATAGTCACACTGCAATAGAACAAAAATTGTTACGCTAATTAAAGGGTAATGGGATGTCTCATTAAACTGTTAGGTATATTAATTCTAAGTACTTAAGACCTTTTCTTTTTCTTTTCTTTTCTTTTCTTTTTCTTTTCTTTTTCTTTTATGATTTTATTAATTTGTTTATTAGATTGAAGTGTTTGACTTGTAAAAGTGCGATTTTATTGCCTATTTACAATAAATGATTTGACTTTGACTTTGACTTTGACTAAGTAGGTTTAACTTGGTTCCAGCCAATTGTCACCTATTAACTGTAAAAATTGTACCAGAGTGCCAGACTAGAGGTACTAGGTAGGTATAATAAGATATTCCTACCTAGGTAGGTACTATAAGTACACCGCTTGTAAAAGTAGTAAAAAATCGTGTGACATACAAAAATTGCGCTGTCTATAGGAAACAGGGTAGTGGCGTTGAAGTATAGCATTTGATCCACTCTAGCCTTCATGATGTTATCTACTGGGTACAAATCCTGTTCGTCCGCTCTCCCGCAGAGGTACAAGGCAATAGCGTGGCTGTCGCATATTATTTCTTCATTTATGGATAAGGCCGGAACTTTTTGGAGGGGGTTGATCTGAAAATGATTTTCAGTCAACTTCTTTTTTTTTCAGTCAAGATTTTTGTTTATTTTATTTTTAATACTAATTCTTAATGAATATATTATACAATCAGGTATTATTAGTTGGGTAACGTAGTACCTTTTATTTGTAATCAATACTTGATTGAAATATTTTGTTATTCTCAGACTAATAAAATAGATAGAAATCTACCTTTTTATAAAATTCAGTTTTGTTCTGTCCTTTGAATAAGTCAATGTTATGAAAATGTAAGTCGACTCCGAGCAGCGCCGCCGTCACCAACACGAACCTCACCGGCGGGGACGCTTCATCTCCATACAGAATAGGGTTTTTCATCGAGAAGTCCCTGAATGTCCTATGAAGAAGTCAACATAATTATATAGGTCTGTATACATTAAAAATAATATAATAATGCATGTAGGTAGCTAGGTATGCCTACCTTCTATAAATTATTTACAGTAGTTGCATTAGGTTGTTTGGAATAATAATATTATGTAAAACATGTAATTCGCCAAAAACTTATTATGTAAGTATTACAAATATACCTATTTACTTAGGTGCGCAAGTGGGTAGGTAGGTATCAGAATACTTACCTACCTACCTGAATAAACAAAAATATTACGAGTATTCGTGACTCTTCTCCAGCAACTGTCTCACCGTGTGGATATGGTCGATGGTAGAGAACCCACTCCGGAAGCCAGCCTGCTCAACGGGTTGACATTCATCAAGTTCACGGGTGAGGCGATTACACAGAATTTTCGTAAACAACTTGTAAATATGCGAAAGGAGGCTAATAGGGCGGTAATTGGCCAATTCAGAACTGTTGCCTTTTTTGAGTATAATTGTTACCAAAGCGTTCTTCCAATTTTCCGGAGATTCCGCTTTATGGAGGACCTTGTTGAAAAGTGCCACGAGAACATCTTCAACAGGTTGGCCCCCTGCTATAAGCAGTTCTACTGTGATGCCATCTTCACTAGGAGATTTGTCGGTGTTCATTTGCGCTAATGCTTTTTGTACCTCGCATGGTATAATCTCAGGTAAATTTTCTTGCTCCCGTTGTTCTGAGGGTTGCGCTCTTTGATCATTTCCTTGTGTTGAGGGTTTTTGGGCATGTGATGCATAAAGGCTCTCGTAAAACTTCTCCACGACGGTCAGTAGTTGATCGCGATCGGTTACTATTTTACCGTTTTCGTCTATTAGTTTAATTATTTGTTCTGATCCTAACTTTAACTTTCTCCTAAAAACTTTTGGTCCTTTGTATTGTTTGATTGTATCCATTATAATTTTAGTGTTATGTGTTCTTAAATCCATCCTTATTGATTTATTAATCTTCTTATTTAATAGTTCTATCTTTCTCTGATCTTTTACTGTCTGAAGTTTCAGATGATCCGTTTTAGATGATGTCATGAAGATGCTTTCATGGGATCAAAAAGGCATCAACATCAACGGTGTTTGCCTGTCGCACTTGAGGTTTGCGGATGATCTTGTGCTGTTTGCTGAAAGTCTGGAAGATCTCCAGGATATGCTAAAAGAGCTAAATAAAGCGTCGCTTCTGGTGGGCCTTAGGATGAATATGTCCAAGACAAAGGTTATGACAAATGTCTCTGATAACTCACTTCCAATTGTGGCAATCGGATCTGAGAGGTTAGAGGTAGTTAATCGATACGTTTATCTTGGTCATGTTTTATCCTTTGACAAGAACCAATTAAGCCTTGAGATCTCCAGACGAATACAGCTTGGATGGGCGGCATTTGGAAAGTTGGAAGACATTCTCAAGTCAAAGACCATCCCACAATGCCTGAAAACCCGCATCTTTAATCAGTGTGTCTTACCGACCATGACCTATGGTGCCGAGACATGGACGCTCAAACAGGAAACGGTGCACAAAGTTAGAGTCGCACAAAGAGCCATGGAGCGAGCCATGCTCGGCATCAAATTACAAGACCGAATTCCTAACGTCGAGATCCGTCACCGTACAAAGGTGGTAGACATAGGAAAAAGGGTCATGGATCTCAAGTGGAGTTGGGCGGGGCACATTGCTAGACGAGGTGATGGCAGATGGAGTAGGTCTTTGACTGAATGGTATCCAAGAAAAGGGAAACGAAGCGTTGGTCGTCCGGCGGCAAGATGGGCAGACGACATAACCTACATCGCGGGTCGCACATGGATGCGATTAGCACAGGACCGCAGAAAGTGGCAAAAGCAAAAGGAGGCCTATACCCAGCAGTGGGCGGAATAAGGCTGTAAATGATGAATGATGATTACGAGTATAAATGGAATAAAATGACTCACCGGCTGCCTACAGTGTTGAAATACAGAAAACGTAAACTTCTTAGATGCTCTGTACGATAGAACATTTTAAATTGAATTAATGAATTACACTTCTTCCACTCACCGTTTCCAATTCCACACTGCTCGTAATACCCCGACTCGTAATCTGAACTGACGATGCACATAATTTATTATCATGTAGGTAGAATAAACACAATCGTACAAAATCATACGAAACGTTGTAGTCAATAAATACCAGACTTAAGGTTCACAATCCTTTAACGATGACCCATTCCTTTACCAGTATACCTATCTTGATCTCAGGAATAATTCATCACCATCTAGTGGCTGCTAAGTATAAAATTCAAGCTGATGTTTCTCAAACCATTCCGTATCAATAATATAGGTATTAGTGATGACGTTCAATTTATGTTACCTAGCTATAATACGACCATTTAATTATAAAAAAAATAGGGTAAGGTATAAAATATCCCCTTTATTAGCCCCTGTAATGAGAATAGGTACCCGGCCAAAGTAGAAACAGCAAGGTGTAGTGCGTAGTACCTAATTCACTCCCTACCAGTAGTCTGCGATGTAATGTAAGGCTACTTTTGACTTGACATTATTTTATTATTATTATAATAATTAAGCCTGTAGTGACTGTCCCATACACTGCTGAGCAAAGGCCTCCCCTCACTTTCGTGAGGAGTTTCCTATTACATTATACCTATAATTTCCAGTCTAACACTTGACTTGACACGGAACCAAAGAGAAGAGGTCAGTGTTTGATACTGAACTGAACATCGTTAGAGGAAATAGATAGATACCTACCTACTGCTCAATATCGTTTTTACTCGTATACAGGCCCCCTTACTTATACCTACTATATTACAGGCCCCTCTTATTTATATACTCTTTGGCATTTATATTATCTTTGCTCTTTGGGTAGGTAGGTACCATAGATTTACTACCTCGTAGGTAGTATAGGTTAGGTATATACCTATTACCTACCTACCATTTGATTGTTCTCCAGTATATAGGTACAGTTACTCTATGCCTATTGTACCTGCCTGTACTTAGTGAAATTGACACATTTTTTTGGATAAAAAGATAAAAATGTGATATGAGAGTAAAAAAATGATATTCCGGTACAGGTTCTAAATTATTTAGTAAAATGACTGGTCTGTCCTAAATAATAACTATGGGGGCCAATACAAGCAAGACCGCATATACCAGCCTAAAGTTTGTACCTACTTTCATTCGCAATAATCAGTTTCTAGCAGCCTAGTACTAGAGTAAGTTACCGACCTATATTACGGCACCTACCTATAGACCCCACGTTTGGCGTAGTGGTTGAGCAATCGGACTGCTGCGCTAGGTGTCGCGGGTTCGATTCCCGCCTGGAACGAACATTTGTGCAATCCACTAATATTTATTTGTCTGGTCTGGGTGTGATGTGTATGTGAAATTGTCTGTAAGCGGTACCCACGATACAGGAGCAATACTAGTGTGGGGCTACGTTTAACAAAAAAATTAAATAAAAAATTGTGCATAAAGAATGACCTAATTATTGTATCGTTTCGTCACTACTGTCGGTCCGTAAAGCGTTGATCCAGTGACCACCTAATTACTTGTAATGGTAGTATTTACCTACCTACTTGTATATAGGTACCTAATCTCGAGCTACCTAGGTACTAGACTAGGTGGCAGGCAGGACGTAAACCTATGCATAGGTACCCAAGCAGCAAAATAAGACGTATAATAGTCGTGTACACATTGTCTTAGATACCTCAAGTTACAAAAAATTGTTGGATAATGGTTAGATATAGTATTACTCGACGCGGTTTGGGCGCAAATTAAACGTCTTTCAGTGTTATAACAGTTGTGTTATAGTTATTTACAATACATTTTTAGTCGTTTAAATGTCGAGTAAATGCAGTAAATACTACATAACTGTAGTAAAGCAGTAAAAAAATATAGTTTTATTCTACTTTTTGGTTAGATAATGCTCACAACAAAATCATTTAAGTACTTTTTATAATCGGCTTCATATTAAATAACTAAACTGAGTATTGATAGTGGTAACCATTTTTACGAACATATTATAATGGATGGTAACACACACACGTCATGCTAATAGGTGGTAAATTCTTGTGGGGAATGCATTTTTACTGTAATGTATAGTGATATATTTGCTAAAAAACTTAAGGGCTTCTTGTAAATGTAAAATTAAGTTATTTATTTAAAATCATAAATGTTAGGTTGATACTTATACAACCGCTTTAAAACTAAAGATTGCCAGGTGATCTTCTTATGATTTCTACATAGCATACAGTCCTTTAATGGTTAAATCATGACTGTTGGGAATTGATGGATATTCGCCATGATGATTTTTAGAGATCCTCATAACGTTAATTTTATTTTATAAAAATCTCAGTCATCGCTTCGTTTCAGTCGTTTCGACTTACTCCATTTTACCCTAAATTGGTTGATTATTTAAATATTTTCAATATCATCATAAGTTGTATTAAAGTTATTACACGACGCTATCATGATTATGTGCGCATAGTAATCGTATAAGTGTGATATTCATACGTACATTAAATCATATAATAGTGTAACTGAGACCTTTAAACGAGTGTCTAATAAACGTATTACTAAAAATATCTATGCGAACTAAAGTTATTTATGAGTCGAATAAAAGTCTACTCAGAAACGAATTAGTCGCCGCGACGATTAGTACTCGATTCCAATGTAACCATCGTATAATGTGATTAAATTCACATTTATATAACATTTAAACGTTGTACGAGGATAATGCGACTGAAAAGTCGTATAAGATTGTTATATAGAAGTTGTGACAATAACCAATACATAATGATCATATAATTTCATCACGTAAACGTTTATAACACCTTTTAATACGACATGACATAATTAGTCGCCTTAACACTTTTAAATAACTTTGAAGGAATTTTATAACTCTTTTGTTACATTTATATAACAAAAAGTCATATGCTGTTTTTTATACGACATATTTTGCTGCTTGGGTAGTCGACTCCTTCTGCGTTAGTTCAAGTACCTAGGTACTCTGACATCTTATCGGTAGGTATACCGTACTTACCTAATATGCCGATAATAAAATGCATAATTTTTCACGTTTAGAAATTGTACGTTATGGAAATCAGACCGCAGCCCTCCGTGTCGAGCTGTGATGATGGCCTTAGATGCTATGGAACTAAGCGTCACAGAAGTCGACGTGAACTTGGACAAACGTGACCATCAACGCCCAGAACTTGTTGTAGTAACTATCCACATACCTACTAACATTTTAATTATTACATTGTGAGATAAGTAGGTACCTATATAATTATTATTATTATTATCTAAGTAAGTAGGCACTTACCTATAATAATAATACATACCTACTATAGCATAAAGGTTTATTGGTGAGTTATATAATAACTTAGATTTTTTACCTGGACAATAATGTACCTAAACCTACCTACTGTTACAGATCTACGAAGATTGATTAGAACTGAACTTGACTGAATCTGAAATTTGTATTCGTAATATATTAAGGAATTTGCGCCCTCTTTTCTGTAATCAAAGGCGATTTTAAGATGATATCAATTTATTTATTTATTTATTTATTCATCATATACCTGTAACATCACAGAGTACTCCATTACGCTACATTATCAATAATTGGAAACATATCACTGCTAATTTTATTAAAGTAAATAGTGGACTATTACGTTTCTCACGACCAGCTTGTTCCCATTTATTATACTTAGGTAGGTACTTAATATTTTTTTCGATATTGCTATAATCATTTTAGAAGATATTTATTTATAAATATCTAGGTAGGTAATTATTTTACATTATTTTACAGAGAAATCCGCTGCAGACTTTGCCAGTTCTTCAGGACCACGAAATGGTTCTCCATGACAGGTAGGTACCTATAACCTACCTACCTACATGCAAGCTGTGCTCCGCTGTTTCAACTACGTATACCCACCGCTAGGCCATCACTTCAACATGTTGACACTAATCCTACACTACACATATAAGTGCATAGTTAAACAAATACCAATCGTGTTTCCAGCCACGCTATCTGCACATACCTAGCATCCCGGTACAGCGGCCACGAGCCGTGTGCGCGACTGTACCCGGCGGACACGTGGGGCCGCGCCGTCGTCGACCAACAGCTGTACTACAACTGCGGCGTGCTCTACCCGCGGTATCGAGCTGCAGTGGTAAGCGCTTCATACGACGATGGGTAGGTTAGGCCTACTGCTACTCCGGCTGCAAGCACCTACGGTCATCGGCAATGCCCAAATGCGGGAATATCGGCGATGATTCATCGCTTTAAACTGAGTGGCCACTGGCCACACTAGTGGTAAATTGGTAACCGACAAATCCCCATGTCAATAGCGATGTGTTGAGTGACGAAAAAAAGACACAAAATAACTTGAAACAATAAAATGATTGATAAACAAAATTATTGAACCAGTCCGAGCATAATATTTCGTAAGTACTAGCCGGAGCATTACAGAAAAAGCGATTTTCGAGCATGATGTAAGTAGGTATAGTATACCTACCTAAATTAAATTCTGGTTATTATTATCTATCTAAGTAGGTAAACATAAAATAATTTCCAGGATCCAATCCTAAACGACAACTGCAAAATTGTGATGCCACAGCAAGTATGCAACATAGAATGTGCGTACGCCGACTTGGAGAAATTGCTGGGGAGGCGACCTTGGTTCGGAGGCAGCCGACCCACGCTCGGCGACATCACTATAGGAGCCACGGTCAGCAGTCTGCATTGCCTTGTGCCCATCGATCCCGAAAGGTTGGTATTGTTCTACATAGTTCAGGATGTACAGTACTACATACTTAACTGTCGCCATGCTATCAATATAACAAGACAAACGAACAATGGTAGGTAGATTGTAGTAAGTACCTAGTATACCTACTACATTTATTGAAAGGTTTTTGTTTTTTTTTTTATTTATTTAGGTAGTGCGTAAACTGGGTGTCGCAACGGTTGTAATATGACAAGCAAATTTATGTAACAAAGTTAACACGATGGAAATAAATCCAATAATGATAATTATTATATCCTTCTTAATATTATAAAGGCAAGTGTTTTGTATGTTCGTTACGTCACATTCAAACGGCTCCACCAATTTGATGAAATTTGCTATGGAGGTAGCAAATCACTGGTTTTTATTCCGAAAAAAGCGGGTCACACCGCGGGACGCAGCTACTAGGCTCAAACACCAACATGCAAAGCATGAATAGCAACTACACAAATAAATTAAATTGAAGTGTTTATTTGTAATATAAAAATAAAGACTTTTACTAACAAAACACATAAGTAAGTTAATATTTTTGTCTGTCTGTCAGTCTGTTTGTTCTGAATAATCTCCGAAACGGCTGGAACAATTTTGATGGGGCTTTCACTGGCAAACAGCTGATGTTATAAGGAGTAAAGGAGAACCTAACTGAGGCTACTTTTATTTCAGAAGTAGCTGCGCCCCGCGGCTTCACCCGCGGACAGAGTGTATAAAACGTCATAATTTTATGTCGTATAAAATAATGATAACATTCTATCTATCGTGTTCATTCATTCATTCTATCTACTCGTGTGCACGTTCCAGGTTTCCTCTCCTGTCCACATGGATTTGCCGTTTATCTGAAGAACACTTTTACGTGACAGGAAATAAAAAAGGTCTCTGCGAGTTCATCAAAAGAATAGGCGAGTTATCATACATTCAACAGACGTAATGTTATTATTACCAAGATCCTATGTTTATTGCAAATGTTTTTGTACTACATAGATTGCTGTGGCGACGACAAGGAAGATAACGATCCTATTAATATAAAATGTACACGAAAATCTGATAGAAGAAGATATCTTGCAGCATTACGAAGCAATAATTGTAATAACATAATATTATGACAACTCATAGATTACATATGAATATATTAAATAGGTAGGTACTCAGATTCCATTAATAAAGTTGTTGTTTTACTCATACATAAATTGTAAAAGTAGATTGTTGAACTAGGGGCTAAAACGTTATATTTAAAAACTCGGTGTTTTGACTCACGAGCGTAGCGAAGGAGACGTAAATAATTTTATTGATAGCTACTTGATAACGAGGATTGCTATAATCCCGGCTTTCCTATTGTAAAAATTACAATTGCCTGAATATTTTAATACGTAGGTAGGTACTTGACACTGGCGAAATGCACAAACACTGCGAAGACAAAACTAAAAAAACTAGGTATTTGTACTGCAAACTTCCACAGACTACCTACAGCGCTTCCGAACGATGCAACGATGCGCGCGCTGCTGGGAGTTTTGGCGGAAATCCGATAGCGAGACGTTGTTGATTATGTATTTTTTTCTCAAACTTGTGTTTCTTAGAGTGTGTAATGTGTATATTTAGGAGGAATATTAATAATTGAGTGTTAACGTGCACTAGTGTGGCTTTGTGAATCGTGACTTTGACTAAGTAGGCACCTATATATAAATAATCGACTTGACTACGTCTTGACCACGAGGATTGCTTTAATGCTATAACAGTAACTTTCCAATCGTAAAAATAGGAATTAATCTGTGGAATAATTAATACTTACCTACATAATAAAATACTTACCTGACACGCTAAATGCACAAACAGTGCGAAGCCATACCAAAAAAAAACGATACGCTGCGTGTCGATATCGAGTCGGTCGAACCGTCGAACTGTCAAGTCAATCGATGTCGTGGTGAAGTCAATCAAAGACAATCAACTTCATCAATCAAATGCATTGGAAGTGCGATGCCAATATCCTCGAATGAGGAGAAAGAAAAAAAAAAAAAAACTTCATCAATCAAGGAGTTTTGGCGGGAATCCGATAGGTAGGTAGTGAATCTTTGAGTGTTAATGTGTGATATTGGTGGAATATTAGTCATTGAGTGTTCGGTAACGTGCACGAGTGTGGGCAAATGTTATAAATCCAAAAAGCGTGTCACTTCGCATTCTTACCAAAACTCCCGGGAAATTTCAGTAAAGCATTCACCACTTTACTGACTCGTGACTTTGACTATGTGAATAATCGACTTTATTTGACTTGACTTGACTACCTACGTGGTTCGCTTTTATGCTATGAATTTCCTTTTGTGGAAATAAGGAATTACAAATATTTTAATACTTGTTTGACACTGGCTATGTGCACAAAACCGTGCAAAGCCATAACAAAAAAAAAGAAGACTTCAATAAATCCTGTCCTGTCTAATGTCTAGTCTGAGTTTTGGCGGGAATCCGATAGTGAGACGTTGTTGGTTTTGTATTATTAGCTCAAACTTGTGTTTCTTCGAGTGTTAATGTGTATTATTGGTGGAATATTAACCATTAAGTGTTCGTTAACGTGCACGAGGGTAGGCGAATGATATAAACTCAAAAAACGTGTCATTTCGCATTTTTTCCAAAACTCCCAGGAAGTTTCAGTAAAGCATCCACTACTTTACTGAATCGTGACTGACGATGTAAATAATTGACTTGACTACTTGACCACGATTGCTATAACATTGCTGTGACTTTCTTAACGTGAAATTAAGAAATACTTAAAATAAAATACTTGACACTGGCTACATGCACAAACCGTGCGAAGCCATAAATAAAACAAAAAAAAAAAAATGTCTAGTCTATCTAGTGTCTGTCAGATGTCTTGTTGCTTGCTTGTTGTGTTGTGCGAATGTGCGTGTCTTTCTTCAGTCTTGCTTGCTTGCTTGCTCTTTTGGGAAGTTACCTAGTTCTCGTAGTTTAGAGTAGTGGAGGTACCTAGTTACCTACCCTACATTACATACCTATCTAGATGATAGGATAGGTATTATTAAAATTAGATATGTAGTAGTAGGTATATGTAGTGAGTGTATTGTATAGCCTGGTGAATTGGTTGGTTGGTGAAACAAGACAATAAATTACATAGAGTTAACCGTGAAGTAATTCTTGTAGTGGAGTAGGGATGTACCTCCATACAAGTGTGCAATTAATTATGTAGATTATCAAACATTGCTCTGCTCTCCATTGTTCCCGCAGAGTTCACAAGGAAAACGTAAAAAGTTCGTCGAATCTTCTCACGGAACGCGAAGAAAGTCTTGTGTCGTGCTATGAATGAACCAGCATTCTCGACGTATTCATGAGAGCCGAGGCCGTCGAGTGTCGTCATGCCGCACATTTCGTGCTGAAAAGCAATAAAGTAGTATTACGTCGCGGCTCGTAATTTGGCGTCAGAATAATCCGGGGCTTTCTTGTTTTGCGGCGCGATGGCTGGGTTCCAGGCAAGCGACACGATGCCAAAGCTGGGCCGCGTGACGGACCTCCGCGAGCAGTGGCTGGTGCGCACGGACGGAGCGCTGGCGCACCGCCTGCAAGACCGCGAAATATCCTCGCACCTCTGCGAGAACCGCTTCCGTAACCAGCAGATCCGCGAGGACTTCCCCGTCGCGCTCAGCGAACAGCGCGGGCTGGAGCACGAGGCGCGCCTGCGCGAGCTGCAGCGCCGCCGCCAGGCCGACATCGACGCAGAGATAGCGCGGGAGATGGCCGAGATCAACCTGCGCAGGCAGCGGCGGCAACACTCCGACGTCCTTCAACAGCCGAGCTCGTCACGGGCCGCCGCCCCCGCCCCCGCGCCCGTGCCCCCGCCCCCTGTGCCTCTACCTGCGCCTTCCACTGTCGAAGTCGACCCGGAAGAACTCGGTCTGTCTCCTACTGAACTTGATGAGATCAAGAAACGCATGGAGCAAGAGGAGCGGGATGCGCGCTTGGCTCGAGAGCTGATGAACGAGGTACAGGATCATGACATTCTACTGGCGGATATGAGATGTGCCGTGGAAGCACAAGACAATGAGCTGGCACGACTGCTGCAAGAGAGAGAGTACAAAAAACTGCAGAGGGCAAAGGAAAAAGCTAGACAGAAAGCACTGCTGAAGAAGCAGCAAAGACTAGCAGCCCAACAGCAACTGGAAGGACCAGATGAGCTCTCCTCCCCACAAGCGACTTTATGTGACGCTTACAGCAACCCCCGAGACATAATACGAGAGAATCATCTAAGACTGTGTAAATCTGTTGATTCTGATTTGAACTACGTAGAGCCATTTGAAAAAGAAAGTATCCAGTCCAAAACGAGTGCCCTGCAATCTTTGGAAGCGTCAAAGGAATATTATTCACAGCAGTCTGAGCCTGGCACGTCCAAGTCGAACATTTCTCATGCACATTCCAGATCATTTGAATCTGACAAGAGAGCTCCTAATGCTATGCAGCATCGGCAGCCACCTCCTCTGCCAGCTACTGGGAAGAAGCCTCGATTCCCTGATCCTGTGAGTATACGGCCCGCGTCCCACTACCCCACTGAAGCCAATGAAACTTCAACATCGGTCGTGTTGCCTCACAGCTACAGTGAGAACAACAACCTTTACAGTTGTACATTTCCCCCTGACAGTCCACCGGGTCTCATGAGGACTGATCGCGTAGTTGATCCATCGAAAAGGCTCTCTGTTATATCGGACATAACAGCCGAAGGGTTGGCCAAGAAGAAGAGCAAGCAGGAGATGAAGAAACGAAAGGGATGTAAAATACAGTAACTGTGTTTAAACATAATCCTCCATATTGTTTTAGAGTGGAAATGATTTGCCCAAAAGTGTATTGCAGACTAATCTGTCTTGATTGATTAATATTATAATATGGCATGTTATGCCTTGGATTCCAAAGAAGTTGGGACCAGTTTATTTGATCTGATTTCATGTTCGAATTTCATATTTTTAAGATTTACTTTATGTATCTGACACTTGAGATATTTATTGTCCGTTTACTCAAGCCCTGTAGTTTCATTCACAGTAAGTTAATGAATGTTGATGCAATAATTGTGGTATTTTATGTATGTATACCTAATTATGTGGCTATAAAAATAGACATGTCATAGATATTTGATATTTTACCACATCCTCAATACTTATATTTTAGTAGTTTCATATTTTTGGGTTATTTCATTATTAGTTGGTTAAAAACCACCGAATACCTACCTACCTAAATGTAACAATTATTACTATGTAGTAGGTAGATACCTAAATCATGTTTATGTGTAATTTATTATCACCAGCCTATTAGGCCATAGATTACGAGTAATATTGAAATGACCTCATTATTATTTACTGTGAACTGTGATTGAAGCAATTGGACAAATGCAGCGGTATCTGCACTGCAGTAACCAATGAGCCATTTTTTACCTAATTCTAAGACACATTTGTGCCTTAACATAGATTGTAAGTTAACCTTAAACATTCCGCTGTGTAGTTAAAAATTATTCAGAACTTGGTGTGTACAGTCCGGGAGTATTTAGATTGCAGCTAAACTTATATCTGCTTGTTTTTAATTGAAATGGCAGTTGAATATTGGATAACCCATAATTATTCTGAGAAAGTTGTTAAAGTCTTGAAAGGTTTCTGATAGTTAAACTTTGCAGTTACATAACTTTTCCCTGATTGTACCTGCCAATAAACTTTTATTTGAGATTATGATAATTATTGCTCTTTAATATTCTGATTTATAATAAGGTACTCGGTGAGCATAAACTTCACTCTCAAGCAGAAGTTTAGACTCTTAAAACATAAGTAAGTAGGTACTTAGCTCATAATGAATCTGATCAATATAGTACATAATCTGAAATCTAGACATACTCACAGTCGGTAAGAAATATTAATATTTCGTTGGACAAGTTCTATAGCGTTTGTACTTAATTTTCATAAACTGTAAGACTGATTTTATGTTAACCTTTCTCTAAATTAACATAATATTTTGGTATATTTATTGTTGGTGCCGAGAGTGGTGCTTTTTTGAAGTATTTACATGTTTAATTCATGTGTTACATATTATACTTTCTTTTGTCTCAAGATTATATTCAAATGATACAATTTGAATATGTTCTGCATATCTCTAAGATAGTCAGTCATTTACATAGGTAGAATGTCTTCACTTACATAGAAACCATATAAGGCAGCCAGATAATTTTCGGAAATGTTATGGATTAGGTAAGTATCTACATAATTATAATTTCAATATCTTGTAACTTGAAAACTTTTGAAACATTATTTTGTTCAGTCATTACTGAAGCTCGAACATTAGTGTTATTAGCCTACATAATACAGGTTTGCTTTAGAGATCTATATGACAAACATTAGTTAGGATGCCATAAAAATATATTTTTTTAACATACCGACTACTCACTGGTTGTTGTTTAATGTAAATACTTTCTATTCGCACTAAGCTTTCACACTACCGCCGCGAACTCTCCAAGAATGGTTATATCATAGATCAAGTGCGAAATCATCATTCAATTCTACAGTATTGTTTGAGAATTCTCTTTAGGTCGGCCGGGGTAGTGGTAGGTATAGTTAGTTGAATTTCTATGACCGGATCGGGGCGCTCCGTGTGTAGTCGGTGGAAAAATTACCTAGCTAACCATGTCCGAACTTTTAAATAGGCTTAAAGCACGCGATACACTACAATTTAGCGTAAAATATAAAAAAGTTTGGAAATGTTCAAGAACTTTTGACATTACTATACTGGGTCTGCGCTGCGTCCTGCGAGAAGACCTTTGGCAACTTGAATTTACATCCATTAGTTTTATTTTGAGAAAGTTTCTCAGATTATTAAGGCTGTTATATTGAAAATCTCACAACAAAAGACATTTCTACTAACTTCTATGCTTTTAAAATTTGGTTTTCAATAGAAGCTTTTATATCATAATAATTATGTATGTATAAGAAACATTAATTTTACGGTGCCTTATTTTCAAAAATGTTTATTGCTCAATCACATTTTTTCATATTTTATAATAGGTAGGTATTTGCATTGTTTAAATGAAAACTGAAATACAAATTACATTTAATCATTATTTCATAGCTATTAGGTATTTAAAGTATACTTAAATTTTTATCATTAGAATATTGTAGTTGAGTTATGATTAAAATATTCTAGTGGTAGTATAATTAATCATAATTTAATTTTAAATATAAATAAATAAGCTTTAATCGCTATGTATGGCCTTTATCGTGCCTTAACGGAATCCGAACCAAACTCGAATAATTTATGAATAAAATATTATTTAATTTTGATGTAAGTACCTATATACACAAGTTTTTTCTTTCGTATTTTTAGCTTTCAAACTGACTTTGTATACCTACTTGTGTGTTATTACTGTTATTAGTAAGAACTGTCGGATTCATATCACATAATAGGTATCTTAAATGGGATATTCAGGGTAGCATTTGTTAGTTTGGAATATGCTCAGTCCTACAGATATTTGACGATAGGTAGGTTACAGCTAGGATGTACAAAGTAATAAACAAATGGCCCGTAATAATGTACAACAAACAACACAACACGCGCTGTAATGTCGGGGCGCCTTTGTCTATCAGCTGGGCGGCAACCATAAGATTCGTCTAATGCCCATGAATAGGTAGGTAGTCTTGCGCGCCCGTGTGAAACAGTTCAAAACGCGGCGATTAATTACACCTGTGTAGGTAACCAGCAAATTACTCTGAACAGTTCGACATGATAATCTTTGAGTGGCGACCATTCATCTCTGTGATTGTTTTGATCAATCTGTTTCTATGTATTATTGCCGTTGATGATTAAATAGTGGTTTGTGGGACGATATTGGTATTTCATTCCGGATATCCTGTGGCCTGCCACGTGTTGTGTTTTGTCAGGCATGCGCCTGATAAAACTGAAACAGCGGTTTGTTTGTCGCATTTTAGATACATCATTGTAATCATAGTGTAACTGATAGGTGGGTATATTAAACTTAAATTGGACCTGCAAAATACATCGTTTGACGAGGCACTTATTCGCTAATCATCATGTTTTGTTCCTACTCATCTTTGACACTTATCTTTTTGACTTTGTTCCTAGGTTTGCTTCATCGAGCCGAGTTCATTGTCTAGCGTATACCTACTTTGGGATAGTTAAAAACCCTTTTCCTCAGAAATGCCTTTATTCACACCTTATCCCCATCCTCCCGAGGAGCGCCGCCGCCCCCGGCCTGCGCCTCGCGCCTCCCCTCACCCTGAATCGTCTGGATGATTCCCGCGACGGGAGCCTCCACTAGCAGCCACAGCGCCGCCGCGCTGATGTACGTCACGAAGGTGGTCGCGCTGAGCACCATCAGCTGTGAACGTCGAGGGTGTAGGTAACCGGTCTAAACACTACCGAGCGGTTTTGTGTTTCATGTTTCATTGACACCACGAGTCGAGATCGAAGTGTCTAATAACGGAGTAAGTTTTGCGCTCGGCCTTAAAAGTCGATATCACGCGTTTCAAGTTTAACATACCATCTATACATTTAAGCCCCACAGTCCACAGAGTACTTAGGCAGTAATTACAGGTAGGTTTCAGAGCTGGTCACTTAGTACCTATTTAATGTGGTTACGAACTTCAGCCACGCAACAGGTGCCATAATGCTCAAACGTAGCCTAACCTAAACATAACCTAGCCTAACCCTATAATATAGTGGCATGTACGTACATTGTACCTACCTATCTCGGATTGATCATTGCGTAACGTAGGTACGAGTTGCGGGTTTGATCGTGGCACTCCCCTGAGGAGGTACTATTGTTCCGTGTGTTACTTACCACGAAGTAGTCCGACATGTGTATGGGCGCCGTGCAGGAGCCCACCAGCGCGCGCTGGAACAGCGTGTGCAGCAGGAACGCGGAGTAGGACACGCGGCCCGTCCACGTGAACCCGCGCCACTCCACTATGCCGCGGTATAGCGCTGGAAGTCGACTAAAATGTCGGAATGTGGGAACGTAATCTTTCAAGGAGGAGATACTTCATCATCCTCAGTTTACTCGCAGCTTAGAACATTTAGCTGTCAAAACTAAAGGCTCATTTCTTCAAAGTTCACAACACAGATTTCTTTATATAATAATCTGGGTGTGTTCTAAAGACATGGCGTTATTTCTTTTCCACCACCACTTGCTTTAGTACTTATACTTGAAGATAGATAGGTGAAGTGCCACGCAAGGCTCTAGTTACTCACGTCGAAAGATTAGATGAGTGCCAAAAATGTTTTGTTTCCTAAACCCTATCTATACTTAGCTTTAGCCCAACAGAAGAAATCACACTGTTTGTCATGACAGTCAAAGCCTCACTTTCGAACTTGAACACGCAGCCCAGAATGAAAGCCACCACCAACAGCTGGAAGACGGGCTTGTAGAAGGTGGCGTACAGCACCCGGAGCGCCGCCGAGGGCTGCCCGCCGTCCGAGTAGAACAACCCGCCGGAGAGGATCACCGCCACGGCCAGCGGGAACACCAGCCAGAATGCCCAGCGGTGGCTCTGGAACCACCACTCATAGGTAAGTACCTAATCGGCCTCAACTATAGCATTTTGTCTCAGAGTGACGAGCGCAATGAAATGGCGCGCATGATTCTGTACCTGCTATTGTTTTACTAGGCGAGGCACTGCCGCTTACCATCACTAAAGGAGACTATCATCGGAGGTCCCTCGACCTTTGCTGAAGGACCTCGAAACTCTAAAGATCTAGAAATTCGAAAACCAAAAGTTCCTCATAAAATATTTGGTATCGTCAGTTGAACTTTCGAGGTTCCTTCATTTTAACACAATTTATCGTAGAGAAGCGGCTTCGAGTAATTCTCAAGGTACGTCGCGAAGTACCTTGAGCTGACAGATGGTTTAAGTTTCCTTCGTACGAGGATTATTGTCAAGGAAATATAACCGAGTGGAGGAAATTTTGCCAACTAACGATACCAAAACAGGCAAGTGACGTTGAGTGGAGCGAAAGAAATTGTAACGATTAACGATACTATAGGGATAACGGGAGTTACTATAGGGCTTTTTGTAGGCTGTGCTATAACTATAATGTAATCAACTGTCTGAATGTACCTACTTACCTTCACACCGTAGCTGTACCGTCTCATCCTATCACAAGTAGAGTAGGTACCTACTCGATGATACAAATAAGATATGAAGTTATTCCAACGCATACTTTGAACCTGGAGAGGTCCTTCCCCTCGGTCTGGCAGTGGTAGGCGAGGAAGCCGCCCGCCAGCCCCAGCGTGTAGGTGGACAGGTTGGTGTGTCCGCGGATGTACAGGAGCCGGAACGTATCGTCGTGCTTGTAGAGGTGGCGAAACGATCTACAAAATATTCACAGTTTCACACGTGTGACATATTATATCAACTGGAATTTTGCGGAAAACCGAACAAACATGACGTTTTTTGTATTATATCCTAGAGAAATGTTGAAGGAATAGCCATAGAGGAAATAAATACTGCGTAAGGGAATAACTATACGAGTACAAGTCTTTGAACAGAGTGAAATTTTATTGTATCAAATTTGTGGGGTAGCTACCTACCTACATTTTATTATATTAAACCTACATAAGGGCTTTACATACAGGGTTTTCCACACATAGTTGCCCATGTTCTGGTCAGTGCTGGTTGATGGAGAAAGCGACACCAGTTCTTGGATTTTGAGCATCACATTTTAATAATATTACAACCGAGCTATATTTGGTGTCTGTTCACATAATTACAGTAACATTTGACGGACGGATTGGAACTTACTCCGGAGCCTGTATGACGACAGCATCCAGGTCTTGGAAGTACGTGTGTGCTGCAGCAGTGGCCAGCGCGACGAGGAACAGCGCCACCAGCGCTGCGGCGCGCGCGCGCGGCCGGCGGAGCGCCACGCACACCAGCAGCCCCAGGCAGAACAGCTGCGTGTCCGCGGCCAGGTACCTGAGGTGTGCCGCATAATACACATAAGTCTACGACACTCACAAATCATTCGGACCTTACCTATGACTTGGTATGTTCCTTTCTAGTCGATCAATTAAACGCATGTTTTAGATCAGCTAGGGAGACCAAAACGTCATCATTGATACTAATAACATAACGAAAGTTTGTGAGTATGTTTGTATGTTTGTTACTTCTTCAATTGATGGAATTTGGTACGAATGTAGTGCAGCTAACACCCTGGATTAAAACATACCTAAAGCTACGTGTTATTCGGAAAACAGTCGGGAACGCCGCTTGTCACAGCTAGTACATGATAGAAGTACCTACCTATAGTCATTGACATAACACGTACCTACGTAGTTACGCCTGCGCTCCCGGACACCAGAGACGGGCGGCGCGGCGCAGAGCTACGGAAGCTCACCAAGTTTGCGGCGCGCAGTAGGCATCCTCGTACACGTAGTTGTTGACGTAGAGCACGTGCGCCCACCAGTACCGGCGGCAGGCGGCGGCCTCGCTGCCCACCACCAGCTCCCACAGCGGCCCGCCGCCCGCGCGCCGCAGCCACGTGCACGTGCTCGCCAGCACCAGAGCGTACAACGGGGTCAGTCTGGAACGTGGAATGTATTGAACACGGTACATAGTACACTATTAAAGGGTGAACATCTGAGGCGTAATTTTAGAAATTAATCCTTTTTATCTAATGTATGACAGCAACGTCTCAAATAGTCTAATGAAAAGTGCACAACTCTCAGGTTGTCATACACTGATTAAGTAATCTGGGGGCACGGCAGTGCCCCCGCCAAGTCGAGCAAAACAAAAGGCACGGCCGTACTATCCTTTTCTCGAAGCGATTCGGGCCATTTTCGACACCCTGTAACTTCGTTATGGATAAAACTAGAAGTCTACATTTTTAGTGACCAAGAGGGCATCACGTCTACAGGTAATAATCCAAATTACATCAAATTTGAACCAGTAGTTTAAGAATTATTTCAAGTAAAAGTTGCTTAATTTTGTTGCCCACTGACTGACTGACTGACTCACTGACTCACCGATCATCAAAATTCTAAGGTACTTCTAGCCGTCCCACAAGTTTCAAATTTTGAATATAGCTATTGTTAAGCCTATAAACCGAGGAAAAATTCTGACATTCCATAATTTTCATCCCGTTTTCTAGATATATAATCTGCATAAATAACTTTGTATTCCCATATAAATCCCATCAAATTGTATGTGATTACAAAGTTACTTTTACAGTTCATAATTAGACTTCAATGAAATTGAATCCCATCAAAAACATTACATGTACAAAAATGCACAAGTCTCGCAACGCAGTTTATCTGCCGTAAAAAGTTGTGATATCGAATGTAAACCAAGTCGGTTAATTCAATACCTACCTACTTATTTATTTCTTTGGTAAATAGAGTGACTTGGCAATTGCACACTTCAACATAAATCTACATAGCGCTTTGTACTTGTATTTGTTTGAAAGTATACCTACACGGAAGACTATATTATTTAGATTACTTAGTAGATTATGCTGCCGTGTACAATCGCCAAGACACTCTATTTACCAAAGAAATAAATAAGTAGGTAGGTATTGAATTAACCGACTTGGTTTACATTCGATATCACAACTTTTTACGGCAGATAAACTGCGTTGCGAGACTTGTGCATTTTTGTACATGTAATGTTTTTGATGGGATCTCATTTCTTTTTGTAGGTTTTCTTTCTTTATTAAGTTTTTTTTCGAAACACGCATTAACGCGCGCCTCACGCCTGGCGCCTGGCGCCCGGCCGAGGCCCCTTGCGAACATAGGTCATGCTCATAGATTATCATTCATGAACGAGTGTCTTTGCGTCTCCACAGATGTATATTAGGTATAAGGTACGTAGGTACCTATTTTAATGTACCTAGATAACGAATTTGTTCAACCTATAAAAGTGTAGGTAGGTATAGTATATACAAATACAAATACAAAATTTATTTATTGACAAGGTAATTTTATACAGCTACATTTTAATCCATAAGCTCCCGAACTAGTGTTTAACTGTGTTTCAGGAGCTAGTGGCTTCTCCCATTTTATGCTTTAGATAAAATTACGTCTTATAGAATAATATAAAACAAAACAAATATTATATCTAGATTAAGAACAAAACTTTCTGAAAAGTAATTTTTAAATGTTTCTACCAGTGGTGTGGTCTTGCGTATATACATATGTAATGGTATTGTGTGTGTGAGGGTGTGTGTGTGTGTGATGCGTGTTGTGTGTTGTGTACGTGTAAGTGATTTGTAATCTCTCTGTGTTAAACATGTGTGAGTGTATGTGTGATGTTACTGTGCTTATATTTGCGGTTTGATAGGATCCATCAGTTTCCCAATTAATTATGTTGTTATGAATAAAGGTTGGTTAGCATTCTCTCAATGCCTTCATAGTCAAATTGATTTAGCCATGCAAGGAGAATGTTCTGTATTTCCTTGTTCTTCAACCTTTTTATATTACCATCAGTCGTAGCTTTATTCAGCTTATTATAAAGATGAGGAACAACTACTCTAAACTGCTTCTGTGCGAACCTACTTTTAACCCATGGAACAGGGCACCTATCCACTCTTTTTGACGAGGCTGAAATAGTAGGTACTATTCTCCTATGGTAACGTCGTATGCTCTCATAAATAAATAATTTACGCACTGATAGAACGTTGGCCTTCTCATAAACAGCTGTTGTTGGGTGTCTATAAGGTAAATATAGAAGAACTTTCAAGACTGCACGCTGTGCACGTTCTACTGTGATAAGGTGAGTTTTAGCTGCGCTACCCCATGCACATATGCAATACCTAATGAGGCACTCACACAACGCCCTGTACGTTTGAATGAGAAGATTATAGTATAGGAATTTGTATCTCTTTATCTGCGGTAGGTGTAGGTACCTATCGTGGAAGTTTTTAAAAAGCGCTCTACTGTCGAATTTCTCGCAGCCATTTCTCATTTTTAACCCCTGTTACCCATTTCATTCAATTTCAATGAAGTCTAATTATGAACTGTAAAAGTAACTTTGTAATCACATACAATTTAATGGGATTTATATGGGAATACAAAGTTATTTATGCAGATTATATATCTAGAAAACGGGATGAAAATTATGGAATGTCAGAATTTTTCCTTGGTTTATAGGCTAAACAATAGCTATATTCAAAATTTGTTACTTGTGGGACGGCTAGAAGTACCTTAGAATTTTGATGATCGGTCAGTCAGTCAGTCAGTCAGTCAGTGGGCAACGAAATTAAGCAACTTTGACTTGAAATAATTCTTAAACTACTGGTTCAAATTTAATGTAATTTTGATTATTATCTGTAAACGTGATGCCCTCTTGGTCACTGAAAATTTAGGCTTCTAGTTGTATCCATAACGAAGTTACAGGGGGTCGAAAATGGCCCGAATCGCTTCGAGAAAAGGATAGTACGGCCGTGCCTTTTGTTTTGCTCGACTTGGCGGGGGCACTGCCGTGCCCCCAGATGAAATGGGTAACAGGGGTTAAAAATGAGAAATGGCTGCGAGAAATTCGACAGATGAGCGCTTTTTAAAAACTTCGACGATAGGTACACCTACCGCAGATAAAGAGATACAAATCTCTATACTATAGGTTCCTATTACCTACCTACACTTTTATAGGTTGAACAAATTCGTTACCTAGGTACATTAAAATAGGTACCTAGGTACCGTATACCTAATAGGCATCTGTAAAAAAAAAAAAAGTGTATATATTAGCTATGTAAGACACACCGTGAGCAACCGGCGGTATCATGCTCACTAAACTGGCTTTACCCGCGGCGGCGGCGTGTGGCGGGTCGTCATCCTCCCAAACGACGTGCGAGGAAGGCGATGGCTGGCACATGCGTCAAGCTCGCGAACGGGCGCTGCGGGCGGAGCCTGGTCACCCCAGTTGCTCACGGTTATAGTTGTAAGGAGAGGAAAAAAAAATATATATATGTATATATATAAGCTATTGTTTTGTTTTTGTTTTTGGAATTAAGTTAGTAGTAAATGTAAAGCGCGTATGTGAAAAATACTTATTAAAAAAAAAAAAGAGAGATTTATATATAATAAGCAAAAAATTATAATTAAATAAAGGAAAGAGAATTAAAAAAAAAAAAAAAAAAAATCAGCGGACTTACAGTCTTTTTATTAGAAAACCCTAAGATTAATCTTAAGATACTTAATGTGAGATAGCGAGTAAAAAAAACCCAACAAATGTAATAAAAAATATTTTGAGCAAACAAAGGCATTGACCTACCCAAGTCGATGGTAAAAGTAGTTATTAAAAAAAAAAAAAAAAATAGGCATCTGTAGAGACGCAAAGACACTCGTTCATGATAATCTATGAGCATGACCTATGTTCGCAAGGGGCCCCGGCCGGGCAGGCGCGCGGCGCGCGTTTTTGCGTGTTTCGCAAAAAAAACGAAATAAAGAAAGAAAACCTACAAAAAGAAATGAGATCCCATCAAAAACATTACATGTACAAAAATGCACAAGTCTAGCAACGCAGTTTATCTGCCTTAAAAAGTTGTGATATCGAATGTAAACCAAGTCGGTTAATTTAATACCTACCTACTTATTTATTTCTTTAGTAAATAGAGTGTCTTGGCGATTGTACACGGCAGCATAATCTACTAGGTAATCTAAATAATATAGTCTTCCGTGTAGGTATACTTTCAAACAAATACAAGCACAAAGCGCTATGTAGATTTATGTTGAAGTGTGCAATTGCCAAGTCACTCTATTTACTAAAGAAATAAATAAGTAGGTAGGTACTTGGTTTACATTCGATATCACAACTTTTTAAGGCAGATAAACTGCGTTGTGAGACTTGTGCATTTTTGTACATGTAATGTTTTTGATGGGATAGTGTTTACCTCAACCACCTTAGCAGTACCCCCTTGGGCCACTGCGCCCAGGTGACGCGGTGCTTCTCCGCGTGCAAGGACAGCTTGTACGCCATCAGGAAGGCTGACATCACGAAGAAAGTGTGCGTCACCAGGCTGCCGTTGTACAGGATCTGCTTCATCGGGTCCTCGTACGACTGCAGCATCGCACAGAACACACATTACATTTAAATGAAAATAACTATTTCTTCGACCACATCATTTCGAAGAAGAAGTATAGGAAAACCGCTTCCGTGGCGTAACTGCTATGTTTCAATATCATATACCTACTAAAAATATAGTAACCATTAATGATAATAACAAAATTAGAACATACTTTTTCGATATACAGAGGATTGTCTACATACGCGAAGGCCATTATCAGTGTGGTGTGAGAGAAGATCACGCATATCATAGTGATAGTCCTGAAACACAAGCGGCATAGGTTTATTTCTCTTTGATATTGACAATATTGAATCAGAAGTTTCACTAGTAAAATAGTTGCTTTACCTCATACCGTGAAATAACTTCAGTCTTTCTAGCCTGGGCTCTTTTTCAGAGTCAATTGGAGCCACTAATCTGTCCCAGTTACGGCGCAAAGAAAATGCTAGTAAATATGGATTTCCTGAAACAACAATTCGATCTCCTTAAAACATTTGACAAATTTGTTTTTAATTTACTGATAAAAAAATGCATATTACCTAGTTAAAATATTGTTTGTCATTGTTTGTCTGTTCTGTATTTTATACATTTGGGTGTCAATAAAAAGTGATGAATCTAGGTACATAGGTACTACTAGGTACGCCTACCTGGTGTGTCCTCTTTCAAAATCAAGACATCGTAGAGGCTTCCAGTAACGTTGAGTATAATTAAAATTACGTAAACCACAGCCACGGCTATATCCCATGTATCTATAGCAGATCGTTCATTTTCTTTCTTACAATACTTCAGATCGGTCACCTTTCCCTGTATTTTATAATCTTTCCAAAGGGAATCGTTCAGGCATGCGGTAAGGGTCCGGCTTAGGTCAAACTCTACATTCGTACTACGGTTGCCTATGAATTGCTTGCATTTGCTTGTAACGCACACGCCGCGGTGTATTCGTGTATGATTAAAGTGCTTTACTGTATGCGCTGAATAAGCCTGAAAATAAAAACAAATGGGTAGTGGCATATTATAGGTAGGTGGATAATGCATAGGCCTATGCATAAATAGACAGATTCATAGTTTATGTTGATGATGACAATAGTGTGGCCAGTAAAATGTAAGGCGATTATTCATCGGGACAATTTCTGCAATATTGGCCGTTGATGACGATAGTGTAGCCTATAGGTACATTAGTATGCAAAACGGCTATAATTAATTGATGCATATTATTGTGCCAGGAACAATAAAGTTTTCTATTGTATACCAAAGAGTAGGTATACAAATGCAATTAGACAGCTAGGTGTTAACTCGACACGTGTAGTTAGGTACATATCTGATTATAACAATCCTTTGTAACTGCAGGCCAAGCGTCAGTCGCCTGGCCCGGCCGAGTTCACCCGAGGCCATGTTTTATTTCTAGGTAGGTAATTGTAGCTACCCATTATTATTAGCATACCTACACTTATAATTATCCGCGACTTGGTTCACTGTTATCGCGTTTTGTTGCTATTTAAAAGACAGTTTTCCAGCAAATTGCGATCGCGAATGCATACATGCATTGCATACATACCTACCGAAAAAAAGCAGAAATTCTTAGAGCATTATTATTGAACAGCAGGTATTTCTCGGGATGGTAAGACACATAATATAAAGAAAAAGCCTGATATCCTAGCTTGGGTGTAAATTACCGCTTGACCGGTGGTTCAGTGTATAGAGGAAATATATACTACGTGTTCAATGGTTTAATTACTTGAGACACATAATTGCCAGCACCTTGTATTTCCCAGTAATGCGCCGTTGAAGGTATTTCCACGTTCGTTGCATCAATCATCCCATTGGCGGACCGAGCTTTGTTCGGAAACTAGTTTATTACCTAGGACCTAGACTAACAAGTATATGCATGTGCAAAAGTAAAGTATAATTGTTTGTACACTTTACTTGCATATCATCGGACGTCGGTATGTTTCACGAAAGAGGGAGACAAGTGGAAGTGAGAATTCATTGGCGGGGCGCGTGTGAATATGGTTTTAGCGGCAGCAGTTCCGACAGTCCGAGACTGTTGGCATATGTTTATAGATTAGTTCGAATCTTACAAGTAAACTTTGGCCCAGTTACATCGGTCGAACTTTCGCATGCCAGTCAAGTTCCGACGGCAATACAATATAACGGTGACAGCGAGTTGAACTGATCATAGAGACAAAGGGAAGACGATGGAACTCCTCAGTGACAACCAGCACATTGATCGAGTGTGGGCTCATTTTAATCAGCTTGCAGTACCGAATACGTATTACAGTTGACAAACAAAAATAATTCATATGTACCTGAACGATCCTCATGAGCTCTGACTCGGTGTCTGAGAACAGTTCCGCGTCCAGCACGCAGTAGGTCCCTCCTGGCTCCGCGAGGCAGGACTCGAACGGGTCCAGGTGGAAGAGCGGTGGCATCCTGCTGTACTCGCTCTCTGCAATATCATCCTGATCCGATCAGCATACACGCTACTGCTGGACCACCTCTCAGAGCCTGCCTGCCCCAGGTTTGGGTTGGTAGATGTCTCATATCAATATAACGTCGGGCGTGTTATAAGTTTGACATGTCTGTATGTGTGTGGGTGCGTGCGTGTGTGCGTATGTGTCTGAAGGTGTCTCTACTTCGTGGTGGATCATGAACGAATCCTCCTTTCGGGAAGCTGAATTATTTATTTATTTATTATCTATCTGGAACTGGCGCATACAATCAAATAAATGATGAGTAATGTTTATATACCTGTGAGTTTGTAGCAGGATGAGGTGCACTAAATATTTTGAACAACAACGACAACTCTGCGATGTGGCATACAATGACAAGCACTAAAACATAAGCATAAGGAAGTAAAGAAACAATTTAAAACTTTAAAAATTCCACTTCTGAGTGGTACCTATTACAGTTCTAAACTTAGAAATGTAAAGATCTGGTTTGTTTGATTCAGGGCGGAAACCACTTACAACTAAAGCAACTGAATTATAGGTATGTCTTTAAAACCAAGGTGTTACAATTATTATACTTCATTTCGCACAACCTACAATTGTTTATTTCCTCAGTGACCACGAATTAAACGTGATCTTAAGTTCATTGCCAGGACTCACATTACTTACGTATACTTAACAACCACGTCACAATAATTTTAAACTCAACTGTTATTTGTCCCAAATATTTGGAGCATTATACGGATACATTTGACAAGGTGCGTAAGGCGCGCGTTGATGTCTTTTGCACCAAAATAGTCGCATTCGGCAGTTTGTATGCAATATGGCTGGTGCTCATGTCCTTACGAGTGTGGAAAGGTACCTACTGTGCAGTGTGCACGTAGATATATTACGTCTAGAATATACGCAGGCGTTCACTCACGTAGGTAGGCTTGCTAAACTCACAATTTGATAAATAAAGTAAGAGACTACGACTAATTAGGAAATTACAATCGAAACTATTTTTGTTGATTTACGACTTTTCGTTGCCATCATTGTTCAATATTCTGAACTTATTACTGAACTGAAACAATTAAGTACCTAACAAAAGATTGTAGGATAATTATTGCGAATCAAACGAACTTACCTTGTGAAGTTTGATGTAAGTATATTGAAGTATAAGTATAATTAAGTATATTTTTTGCAGTACATACAAGTTTTGCCGTTTTGGAAGTGCATTTAAACACAATAGAGCAAATACTTCATAATCACATACCTAGGTACTAAAGTTTGAGATGCGTGTTTAGTCGCGTGTTTTATTGCATGTCTCGGTGAGATCATGGATTCGCAGACGCATCCTTAGAATAAATTTCAGAAATTGCGCGTTTATCCTCACTTTAACTGGTGCACGTTTGGCTATTTCGCAAATGGAAAGTACCTACCCAAAGAACAGTAGTGCCTAAGTACTTCCAATTATTGTAGGTATTGTAGCCACTGTCCGTCGACTGGCCTATGGCAGATCGCATGAGTAGGTTGTATGGGGTTTCTCAGAAGAGTTTATATTAATTACAGTTTCTGAGATACTTGCATTTATGGGGAATGTGTTCAGCTGCGTAAATTTATACACTATTTTATCTTTTATTATCTGCTAGGTCTATGGAATATAATATATAAATGACGCGACGTACCTACTAGTATACATTATCTATTTGGTCTAACTTTGAGGACAATCCAATGCTAATAATACATCTCTAAGGTTAGATGTTTGTTTGTAATTCAATCACACTATACATTTTTGGTATATTAAATTTACTATTATGTAGGTAGGTACTTGCAACATCCCTACGAATAGTACCAGAGCCCACGACCAACATTTCTGTATCATATAAATACAGCCAAAACCGCATCAAATTGACGTACTTACAATTATTCAGAACTCGAGAATACGAATATCAGACATTGTCCGCGTTGCATTTGATCTGACAAAATTTTTATAAATTACTCCAAATTTTACTGAACTGTATCATAGCAATCTGTTTGGTCTTCAGACTATAATAATACAGAGTATAATAATACTATTGATTCCAAAAATCTAGATCATTAAGAATGAAATACAATCAAAGTTCACATGGAATACCAGAAAACTACGCGCGCGAAACTAATAGGTATCTAGCCATTGCAGTAGTGACATCTGAGGTTATGAGGTTGTAAGGAATCTTCCTCGTAACGAGTCCACGTTTCTCATTTACCTCTGATAATGTGCCTATCAGTCTCATGTCATCTGGCCTATGCCTATGTACTCATAGTAAGATTAATCAGACTAATAAAACAGATTAATCGGTTCAATGATGGCAGAAATAACTCACCGTTCATAGTGTAAATGACAGCCGAGCAGCACCCTGCCGCCAGGAGCACCAACACTACTTGACGATACATTTTACCGATGTGATCGCTCTATAACTGTAATTTAGAGCAGGCAAATTCAGGGATCCGATTGGAATCTTCTGTTTATTTTAGAAAACTCCTTCGACCTTCGCGTTTTATATATTTAAGCAGTAGGTATAGTCTAGTTTTCACTGTACTTGCTGATAGAGCGCGGCTAACATTTAGCACAAGTAGTTCGAACTCAACAGCCAATTACCTAGTTTAAGAACTTTGAGATTAAGTAACAGTTAAGTAAACACAAGTAATGTATGCGTCCGCCGACGACGTGGGTCGCAATGAGATGGCACACCGGCGGTTATCCGAGCCGGCTATCCTCGTTTGATCTACTTTGGCCTTACAAATAGGTAAGTGTGCTGTTATTATACCTACAGCTATTAAAAAGGATCATTGTCGTCGTCGTCGTGTTGTATGTGGTCAAGCGAGGCGGTAGTCGGCGCGAGACCGACGTGTAGTCTATATGTAGCAACTAGCAAGTAGGTAGGTAGGCTAGGCTCTTCTCTCTCTTCTGCTGAAAAGTCTCAAGTCGAATGTACATTATTTTTTTTAAGACTATTGAGTTAGTAGTTTTTCAATTAATCCTTTTGAAGGTAGTATTTTTGTATTAACATAGATTTGTTTTTTTTTTGTAACGAACAATTTTATTAGATTTGCATGCTTACTACAATACAATACAATAACTCTTTATTGAACACCATACAATAAACATAATATACAGAACAGAAAAGAAAACAAAAAGATGCTGCACAATGGGCGGCATAATAATATGGCATATTATACTACGTATAGCAATATAACGCAGAACACGCGCATAATATACTATCTCAATGGTAACGAAAGCATCCGTGGCGTAGTGGCCCGACAGCGAAGCGTGAGCCTGCATGCGGGCTCGATGCCTGTAGGACAGCGAAGCGTGAGCCTGCATGCGGGCTCGATGCCTGTAGGACAGCGAAGCGTGAGCCTGCATGCGGGCTCGATGCCTGTACAGAGCAGAGGTAGAGGTATGTGTGTCTATTTTATTTCAAAAATGTATAATACCTAACATTTTACTATTTTAATAGCGCCTGTAATAAATCCATTACAGGCACTATTGAAACACGATTGCTCAGTTGATTATGCAATCTGCCGCCGCGCAGTAAGACGTTCTAGTTTGTTCAACAAGGGACGAAAACGAGTCGGGACAATTCAAATCTATACTTACAATCTATTTGCATTGCAAATTTACAGGTTATTATAGCGGCAATATCAACCTTTTTTTTTAAATCTATTTAAACTCACTAGAGCGGACCATCAACTTTATACCTACCTGTTCTAAGCTGATCTTTGAACACTTTTCAAGCATGAGAAGTGAAACACCATCCAAGTAAAATAACCTTTCGGTTAAAATAAACACTTCCTATAAATTATTAGGAAACTTATAGTAGGTACAACGTGGGTTGTCGCTAATTTATCACCATCAAGCTAGCTCCCATCTTCAAGCAGAAACATTATATACTAGCTGTTGCCCGCGACTTCGTCCGCGCGGACTATATTATATCGCGATAAAAGTATTCTATGTCCGTCTCGAAAGTACAATCTATCTCTATACCAAATTTCATCGAAATCGGTTCAGCCGTTTAGCCGTGAAAAGGTAACGAAGAAACAAAAATAGTTACTTTCAAGTATGGATGAACAGTTGATTGACGCACAGTATGGATGGGGTTGAGAAAGTTCCTAAAAAGTATTCAAATAATCCAAAAAATATTCAAACATGTCAAAGTTCTACCCTGTCTATGTTCCGTGTTAATACGGATTTCGAATTAAATCTGATGACAATATTTTGTACCCTTTTTTATAATTTTAGGGGTTGTATATTAAAAAACGATGACATACCTACATGTAAATCTTTCAAATAATATAATTATGCCAAGTTTGAAGTAGATTTGACCAAGGCGAATCACGTTGTCCCATACAAACTTTGCTCCCTTTTTCACCCTCTTAGAGGTAGAATTTCGGAAAATCCTTTCTTATCGGATGTCTACGTCATACAAAGAACACACCCTCCAAGTTTCAGGTTTCTACAATCAGCGGTTGGTCCGTAAGTAATTCAAGACATCGACCTCGACTTCGACATCAACATCGCCATCCCATATCCAACATACGACATCTACCATCTTCTACCAAAATAACCTTTTTATACAAAAAATCTACCATTTTATAACAAATTCTACCATTTTCTCCCAAAATCGACCATTTCCTACATTTCCTATCATGTACAATTTTTTATCATAATCTATCAAAAGCTTCCATTTACTAAAATCTATCAGGCTACCAGAATCTATCAAAGGCTACCATTTCATACTAAAATCTACCATTTTCTACCAAAATGTACAATTTTCTACCATAATCTACCATTTCCTACTGAAATCTACAATTTTCTACGACAACCTACCTTTTCTTTCTGAATCTTCTATTTTCTACCATTTTCTACCGAAATCTACTCAACCCCTACAACAGTCTACCATTTCCTACAACAATCTACCATTTCCTACCAAAATCTACCATTTTCTATATAAATCTACCATTTAAACGAAAATCTACCATTTTCTTTCTGTATTTACTATTTTCTACCAAAAGCTACCATTTATTACCAAAATGTACCGCTATTACCGAAATCTACCATTTCTTTCTAATACTACCATTTTCTACCAAAAGCTACTATTTCCTTCCGAAATCTACCATTTTTACCAAAAATCTACCATTTCCTACTAAAATCGGCCATTTCCTACCGATATTACCATTTCCTACTTAAATCTACCAATCCCTAGAACAATCTACCATTTCCTACCTAAATCTATCATCTTCTACCAAAATCTACCATTTTCCTGCGTAGATTTTAGGGATTGATGTTAAAACACGCGGAAACAGGTGCTAAATTAATTTTTAAAGAATTTTATTCGAAGTTTGTAGTTGATCAGACCAAGAAAACACGTTGTTGTATACAAATTTTGCAACCCTTTTTTACCCCCTTAGTGGTTAAACTTTAAAAAAATCCTTTCTTAGTGCACACCTACGTCACTACGAAATATTTGTGAAAAAAAATAATTTCGAAATAAAAATGACGAAAAATATTTTGTGGCCCCCTTTTATCCCTTAAGGGGTTGAATATTCAAAAACTATGAACCACGTGTTTAATTAAATCGTTTAAAGAATATAACTGCCAAGTTTGAAGTTGCTCAAACCAAGAAAACACGTTGCTCCATACAAACTTTGCAACCCCTTTTCACCCCCTTAGGGGTTGAATTTTCAAACATCCTTTCTTAGTGCACACCTACGTCACTTAAGAAATATTTGTGTAAAATTTCAATGTATAACTAAATCGGATGTAAAATATTTTGCATCCCTTTTTTACCCCTTTAGGGGTTGAATATTAAAAAAAGATGAAACACGTGTTTCATTAAATTTTTTAAAGAATATAATTGCCAAGTTTGAAGTGGATCAGGCCAAGAAAACACGTTGCTCCATACAAACTTTGCAACCCCTTTTCACCCCCTTAGGGGTTGAATTTTCAAAAATCCTTTCTTAGTGCACGCCTACGTCACATAAGGAGTATTTGTGCAAAATTTCATGGTTCTAGACCCAGTAGTTTCAGCTGTGCGTTGATCGTCAGTCAGTCAGTCAGTCAGTCAGTCAGTTTTGGCTTTTATATATATAGATTGCATTGATGGTTACGTCAAAGGAGATGTTATCATCTAGCTGAAAGGTTTTCTTCAAGGTTTTCAGCAGTAAGTGTAGCCTTAGCGGTTTCATTACCTTCGGTAACACCATCATACCTTGATCAAATAGGTACGAGCGTGTTAGCAACCATAAAATAACAGTCGATTCATGGTGTTCGGGTAAATTTTGACGAAATGTAGCCCATCTCGATTTATCATCGCACTAGTCGCTGTCGCTATAATATCTATAATGTTATTGTTATTTCATGAACAATTTCAACTCAATTGAACTATACTGGCATTGAGTCAAAATTACCGCAAGATTTTTCCATCTTTTGGTCGAATCGAAGCTAAAAGCTTGTAAAAAGGTGCCACTGCCTAAAAACTGACAACCCAAACTTTCGTCGCACATATTGAAAAAAATTAAGTAAAAATGTTATAAACATGCCCATGTACTTAGGTAGCTTTATTTCCCCACAAAGTAAGAAAAACTATTTTTACCCCACCTAATTTTTACCCGACTGCAAAATGAGGGTAATGTTTGCATTCCTTACAACATCATTTCTTCGATCGATTTTGGCTGATTAACAGAAAAAGTTATTGGCGTCATGAGCCCCTCGTATTAAGGGTAAAAGGGGTAAAAACTCACAACTCGGTAGAATCAGACTGGTTTTTTGTTTTCGTTATTTCTCCACGGCGATTATTACAAGCACCTACCCAGTGCTACGATGCCAACGTGCTCCTTTTATCAGATAGTCGTGTTTGTTGTTAAACAATAACTCAAGTAGACTAGATCCATTCAGTCATGACTAGATAAGGTGAGACCTACTTTACAGTGTATCGCCGCGTTATTAACACGACACTATAATTCACTTTAAACTGAGTCTTAGATTCATAGCAACTTCAACCTAATCTGTGCTTGATATAACATTTGCTCCTATTTATAGGTATGTAGTCTGCGCCTAGCATCTGAAGCTATCTACAAGTCTATTTGAGCGGAATAATAATATTAAACTAATAATTGTAATTACCTACCTAATCTATGACTAGGTATTGTTTTTTGGTCAGTTTTGAGCATCCGGACACATTACCAAAATACAAATGAACTTCGACCTAGCCTATTGCGTTCTCGATTCGGCCTTAGTAGGTAGGTACAGTCAATTTAGAAGCGACATAGATTATACCAGTGTTGTGCGAGTGATCGGACGGAGCAGTGCGCGGGATATCGCTCGCCATGTCGGACGCAGAAGCTGTGGTGCGGGGGCTGCTGGAGCAAGTCGTGGCCGAACAGGGGCTGGAAGGAGCCGTGGAGGTCCGCGCTCTCAGCAGCGGGGGCGGTAACTACACCTCGGTTCTATTCACCGCGTCCATCGGCGATGTCAAGCTGTTCGCGAAAGTGGGCAGCATCGGCGAGCAAATGCGTGCCGTCATGAACGCCGAAGCCCTTTACACCACGGAACAGATAGTCTACAACGAACTAGCGAAGACCTACAATGACATAGCGGAGAAGCATGGCGCGAAGCCGTTCTATTTCCCTAAAATATATGCCAGCCTGGCGGAGTTGGGGCGTGAGACTCTGGTGATGGAAGATTTCACAGCTCAGGGCTACAAGGTTCCGGCCCGACGCGAACCCGTCGGCTGGGCCTTCGCTTCGGCCGCCGTCACAGAGCTCGCCGAATTCCACGCGTTTTCCTTCGCCTATGAAAACGAGAATCCAGAAGAATTTGCAAAAATGGCGGAGAGACTGAAGTTCCAACCAGGGGAAGATCGTTCTAAGCATGAGGATGCTCTGAAAGCCACCTGGGAGAGAATGACAGGAGCGGCCTTGCAGGTGGTGCAGGAGGAGCACAAGCCGAGGCTGTCGAAGATCCTCACGAGGATGGACGGGACCGCGAAGTTCAAAACGCCGATCAGCAGGACGGTGCTCGCGCACGGCGACTATCGAGCCAGCAACTTGCTATACAAAGAACAAGTGAGTGAACCATATCATCCTCCTTCTGAAATAGGGTACAAAAAAATAATAGTGAATAGGTACGAAGAGTAGTAGATATTATGGACATAGGACAGTGTTCACATTTGCAAGACCTCAAATTTAAATTCATCGTCAGGTTCTAACTATATTGAAATAATTGCATCAGTGTGACTTAACCAAAACATCGTCGTCGTCAAAAACCGGTCGAATTTTCAAGGATATTTTAAAGAAGGAATATACCTACGTTTAACACTTCAAACAACAATATGCCCACACTATGGTTTATGACATGGCGTTATCTGTTATCGTTGTTTGAAAGATGTAGGTATATACACAAACAATTGTTTGCATACTTATTTGTATCATACGCTTTCTATTCTAATACGAGATCAACGAACTAAACATGTACCTACTATTGGTATACCTATACGTACGTACGTAGGTTTTGGTAGCCCAAATGACATCATGTTTAATGTGTACTAATAACATGTCTTTGTTAAAAATAACTACATAAATTTAGGTAACTTCCATCTGAACATTAGTCATCTCAGACAGTACAGCTGCAATAATATTATATTTGGTACAACCTTGTATTCATTATTTTGTTATTGCGATAAAGCGTTCCGTTGACCTTCCTGTGTGACTGTTGTAGGCCGGGTCAGGGTCCTTGACTAGTCGATTATCAAAATAATTGCTGCATCCAACGGATTTGGCTTCCCTTGCCTTTAAACGTGTATTTCCTGTGATTGTTGCAACACAAGTATAGGACAGCATAAGGTAGCAGCACGTAGTAAGGCAGCTGCAGTAGGTCCGAAACTTCGGTCGCGCACCAATGACATTACGAGAGATGAATATGACAAGGTTCGGAGCTAGGGTTAAAATTAACATACGCACATCTCACTAAAGAAGGTTGTCAAATTTGTAGGGTTTACTAACAGTTTGGTAAAACAAATCTAATTTGGACATGCAAAAGCGCGAGTGCAAGTGTTATTGGGGTTTTTTTCCGGTGTGGAAAAATGCAAATATAAAAGCGCGAACGTATGTAACGCGCGCGTAAGATTTTTCTTCTAGCAGTGTATATAAACAAAAAGAAGTTGGATCAAAAACAGAAATGCGAGCGCAGTGAGCGCAAAATTATTAAGGGTTTCGTGTGATAAAAGAAACGTTACTTTAAGTAGAGTATTATTTATATAAATCTATTAGATTAGACAATAGATAGAATAGAGTAGACTTCTTGCCCCGCGAGCGGTTCAATTGATATTCCTCAAAAATCATTAGGTACTGATAAATACGAGTACATACTCGTATGTAGGTAGGTACGTATACTAATTTAAAAACACCATTCACACTCCATGAATTTGGACATCTTCAAGTTCTTGGACGTGCTGGTTTTCTAAATAATCCTTTGTTTCGTGCTATATATATTTTATATACCTACAACGCACGAATAAAGCACATGACTTATTACGACAAAGGATTGGTTATTGTTGGGGCAAAGTGAGTTTCGCTTGCGGTGCTCGGCTCGCAGACCTTGCCAAGCGCTTTGAGGTAACTGCCACAAAAACCGGGGTCATTTATGAATTCGAGCTAATGTAGGTAGGCGTTTGAATTCAAGGCGATTTTTTCCCGCTGGACGCTCCGAACGTCGGTATTGCAATCGGCAAAAAATACAGAAATAAAATAATGTGTATGGAGATTGGAGATGTTTCAAGCAAATGCATCAAAAGAACCAGTGAGAGGGGCCTAGATTATTATTTGCAGGGTTGAGAGGTCACTATGATATTATGATATAGGGAATCTGGAACAGTAAAATCCAGCTTATTTGCCACCAATGAAAAATCATTACTACTAGCATAGCGACTAATTACGAGTAAGTGATTCCACACGCCATTGTTTCCAGGATGGCTCGCTCGACATCAAAGTTCTGGACTACCAGACGGTCCACTCCGGCTGCCCGGTGACCGACCTGCTGTACTTCATCTTCCTGGGCACGGACCAGCAGTTCCGACGGAACCACTACCGGCGCCTGCTCGACCTGTACCACGAGGAGCTCGGCGCGGCTCTGGACGCGCTGGGGGTGCATGTCGAGGAGGTCTACTCGAAGGAGGTGTTTCAAAAGGAAGTTGAGGAGGTAAGCGATATCGCTTTATCACAAGCTTTTATTCACATGGCAGGCAGGTACAAAACCTTTGCCGATTTTTTAGTATTTGTTGTTATAGCGGCAACAGCAAATAGGCACCTACATCGTGTGTAAAAACTTCAACTATCAGCGTTCATGAGATACAGCTTGGTGACAGACGGACAGAGAATCCTTAGTAATAGGGTCCCGTTGTACCTACTCTTTGGGTATGCAACCCTAAAAAGCAAGTATAAGTAGTCGGTGCGAGGCGGAAGTTTGGAACCCGGTGTCGTCGAGTTGCAAAGTAGGGCTTATTAACTCTGCTACGTATAGAATATCCGCACAATACTTAGCAAGTCATCAAAGTAAAATACATAATAATCTATAGGAGGTACCTACCTACTCGTAGATGTTTTTCTCTCGTCAATTTACACGTTTTTACAAGTCACCGTGACTTGCGCATTAACTTAAATTAGAACCTTGTGCATGTAGGTAGGTACATAAATAAGCCAATCAGCTATCAGTCATCAACACAATATAGGTAGGTAGGTAGGTAGGTATAGACCCACAAGCAGAAACAGAAAAGTTCCATGCAAAGTTCCTGCGTAACGTTAATTCTGCTGCAGCCCCGACTGCAGACGACGCAGCCGACATGCCTCGCAGATCGTAATGACTACGCTTTTGACTTGCAGCTGCTGCCCACGGCGCTCCTGATGGCCGTCATAATCCTCCCTATAGTGGTAGTGGACGAGACGGCCGCGCCCGACGTGGCCGGCCCTGTCGGCGTGTCCACGTTCGCCATCGCGCCGAGCGCCCTGTTCGCCGAGCGGTTCGCCGCGCTCGTCGAAGACTGTGTGGACTGGGGTGTCATTTGAACGACCGTTAAATTGCCGTGTACAATAAAATAAACTCCCATGTGAAACTGTCCCTAGATTTTAGAGAAAACACAATCAGAATATTTTTTTCACACCTCATTCTCAAAAAAGGTGTCAGATTAGCTCAGCTTAGCGGTAGCAAACGAGGTTGTTGCGCACTAGGGAGTGAAAGTAATTTTTTTTTAAATTTGTACTCGCTATTATCAACAGGCCGACGATTCTACTTTTCAATGTTCCATTTTGACATAATTACTTAGAAAAAAGAGAAGAGTATCTTAATGTACAAACCGTGCGAAGCCTATCCAGTTTACTTTTTTAAATGTAAGTGTAATTCTCGTCTACATTTTTGGCGATCATAGGATGTATGCTATGTGTACCTACGTGTGCGTTTGCGAGCACTAGATAATTTTAAAAAGTTTGTAATTGCCGCCTATAATCTGTAGGTGTGTGTAGAATTTTGACAACAATGCAAATGGTTTTAAAAGATTGAATTTGATTATTTATTTATTTGAAAGTGAACGTGACTATTTGTTAAATATTCTTAGCTTTTTTTAATTGTATATCTACTTATTATATTTCTCGCAATCTCTGTGTGAAAATTTTTGTGTTTTACGCGGGTATCAAACGACTCACTCATACTCGATTCTATGCAAAACATCGAGTAATGTATGAGTCGTTTTCTACCCTTGTAAAACAAACTACTATTACATAGGTAGGTACCTAGGTACCTAATAACCCTATGACCTAATCCTCCATACGAAAGTGAGGGGAGGCCTTTGCCCAGCAGTGGGACAGTTACAGGCTGAATTATAATTATTATATTCCTTAAAATCCTTACTAGATGACCCGTGCCCATTTCGTTGGGCTGTAAACAGAAACACCATCGATGTACATAGGTCCTACTACCCAAAAGGATCGAGTACTGTGAAAAAGTAAGCTTAAGGAAAGTAACTTTATTTTTATAGCCTTTAAGTCTAGTTTTCGTTGTGCTTCTCACAGAGGCTAGTCCGTGCCGAGACGGGTAGCTAGAACTACAACACGGATGTTTGTCCTTGTCGTTTCATCTTGCCAGCCTTCAAAATTGTTGTTGATTAAATTTTTTATGTAATTTTAAAATTTGAATGTAATTATAACCAAGTTTATTTATAACAACTTATCTTTCATCGAATAAAAAATAAATAATATTATGGAAGTCAAATTTAAATGATTAGGTATACCTAATACCTATTAGTTAAGGGAGTTATTTAGCATAGATAGTTATATAACTATCTATTCAACATGAAAACGATAACTCGTTATCCTAACAGACCAAAACTATCTATTTTAAATAACGCTTGGTGGTGGACGGAAACGGTGCGGTTTCACAACCATCACTCGTTTTTTTTTGTTTAAGTTATGGCTTCGCACGGTTTGTGCATATAGCCAGTGTCAAGTATTTTATTATAATAAGTATTTCTTAATTTCACATTAAGAAAGTCACAGCAATGTTATAGCAATCGTGGTCAAGTAGTCAAGTCAATTATTTACATCGTCAGTCACGATTCAGTAAAGTAGTGGATGCTTTACTGAAACTTTCTGGGAGTTTTGGAAAAAATGCGAATTGACACGTTTTTTGAGTTTATATCATTCGCCTACACTCGTGCACGTTAACGAACACTTAATGGTTAATATTCCACCAATATTACACATTAACACTCGAAGAAACACAAGTTTGAGCTAATAATACAAAACCAACAACGTCTCACTATCGGATTCCCGCCAAAACTCCATCACTCGTTTTGTATAAATTATAAGAGTGTAATTTTTCTGCTATTTTTATTCTGTCCACAGACTGAGTAGACGTGTGTACAGATTAATTTGTGACATTCTCGTTGAATTACTGATTTGAGTCAGGCAAAAACGAGGTAGCCAGGTAGGTACCTACCTACCTACAATGTTATTGTTGTATTACAGTAGGTACCTACCTTGTCTTTTTTTGTGTCCTCTATCTATCTATGCTCTATGGTCAATAGAGGAAGGAATAGGAAGGAAAGGAAAGGAAAGGATCATGAAAAACTAGTTGGTGCCCGCGACTTCGTCTGCGTAGGATTAGTATTTCGAGTAGCTCTATTGGCTATAATGGCTTACACATAAGATATAGGCGGGTTTTTTTGTAGGACTATATAAGATAAACATTTCCATCATACATTACATAATTATTTGTAACTCAATCGGTTTTGACAGAACACGCCAGAATAGCTTGCAAATGGTAGATTTTTTCCTATATTTTTCCTATTTTATCCATCCATCCATAATTACAAACTTTCGCGTTTATAAATATAACTAGCTGATACCCGCAACCTCGTTCGCATTTTTATATAAAATGTTAACTGTTTAGAAAATCAATTGATGTCGCGGGTACCAGCTAGGTAAGAATATATCTGTATCTTTCTCTCTCCCTTTTCTTCTATCTTTCTCCCTCTCTAGCCCTCTTTCTATCGTTGTCCCTCTTTCGCTCATTCTATATCTCTTCCTCTACCTCTATCTCTTTCCCTCTCCTTATATCTCTATATCTTTCCCTATTTTCTATCATTAATATGCCTCTCCACTCTCAATCTCTCGCCTACTCTCTCCCTGTCCATCTCATCCATTATATTTATTTCAACACCCTCTCCGTCTATATCTCTCCCTTTCCCTCCTTCGCTCACTCTCTCTCCCTCTATTTCTATAAATTGCGCACTCAAACTCTCTTTGTCCCCCCTCTTTCTCCCCACACTCTGCCCACTCCCCCCCTCTTTTATATTTCCCCCCCACTCTCCCCTCCTTCTACCTCACTCTCCCCTCTTTCGCCCCACTCTACCCCCTTCCTCCCCACTCTACTCTCTTTCTCACCCCATTCTCCCCCCTCCCCTTTTTCTCCCCCCACTCTCCCCTCTTTCGCCCCACTCTACCCCCTTTCTCCCCACTCTACCCTCTTTCTCACCCCACTCGCCCCTTGTTCTCCCCTCTTTCCCCGCCACGCTCCCCTTTTTTTCACCCCACTCTACTCTATTTCTCCCCCCACTCTCCCCTCTTTTCCCCCACTCTACTCTACTTCTCCCCCCACTCTCCCCTCCTTCTACCTCACTCTCCCCCACTCTCCACTCTTTCTCCCCCCACTCTCCCCTTTTTCTCCTCCCACTCTCCCCTCTTTCTCCCCACTCTACCCCCTTTCTCCCCACGCTACCCTCTTTCTCACCCCACTCGCCCCTTGGTCTCCCCCCACTCTCCCCTCTTTCTCACGCCGCTCTCCCCTCTTTCTCCCCCACTCTCCCCTTTTTTCACCCCACTCTACTCTATTTCTACCCCCACTCTCCCCCAATCTCCCCACTCTGCTCTATTTCTCCCCCCACTCTCCCCTCCTTCTACCTCAATCTCCCCCACTCTCCACTCTTTCTCACCCCACTCTCCCCTATTTCTCACCCCATTCTCCCCCCACTCTCCCCTCTTTCGCCCCACTCTACCCCCTTTCTCCCCACTCTACCCTCTTTCTCACCCCACTCGCCCCTTGTTCTCCCCTCTTTCTCACGCCACTCTCCCCTCTTTCTCCCCCACTCTCCCCTTTTTTTTTACCCCACTCTACTCTATTTCTCCCCTCTCCTCTTTCGCCCCACTCTACCGCCTTTCTCCCCACTCTGCCCTCTTTCTCACCCCACTCGCCCCTTGTTCTCCCCCCACTCTCTCCTCTTTCTCACGGCTCTCTCCCCTCTTTCTCCCCCACTCTCCCCTTTTTTTTACCCCACTCTTCTCTATTTCTCCCCCCACTCTCTCTTCATTCTCCCCACTCTACTCTATTCTCACCCCACTCTCCCCCCTTTCTCACCCCATTCTCCCCTCTTACTCACCCCATTCTCCCCTCTTTCTCCCCACTTTCTCCCCCCACTCTCCCCTTTTTCTACCCCCACTCCCCCCTCTTTCACCCCCACTCTCCCCTCTTTCTCCCCACTATACCCTCTTCTCCACCCACTCTACCATCTACTCCCCCTTTCCCCCACTCTCCTTCTTTTTCCCTTTCCCCTCCCCCACCCTCTCCCCCCTCTCCTCCCACCGCACTCTCCCCCTTTAATTACTTGCCAAATTAAATTACGATCCGTTCAGCCATTTACTGTGGTCCGTAGGGGGTGCATCTAAAGAATACCTCATAATGTCAACCCCTTGCTTTTCCCCCTTTAGGGATGATTTTGAAAAAATGCTGAAAACCGTATTTATTTATTTCTTATCAAAAGCCTAAATAAGAATTTTCAGATCCCTAACTTGAGGAATTATGGCTTCCCCATACAAACTTTCAACCCCTATTTCATCCCCTTCGAGATTATTTTTGAGACAGAAGATAGCCTATGCCCGTCTCATAAGTCCAATATACCCCTATACCAAATTTCATCGAAATCGGTTCAGCCGTTCAGCCGTGAAACAGTAACAAACAAACAGACAAACAGATATACAGATAAACAGATAAACAGATAAACAGATAAACAGATAAACAGATAAACCGATAAACAGACAAACAGATAAACAGAGTTACTTTCAGATTTATAATATTAGTATGGATATACCTAGTAGGATAGGATTAGTAGGATAGTAGGATGTACCTACTTGACACTGGCTAAATGCACAAACTGCGCAAAGCCAGAACTAAAACAAAAAAATATGGCAACCTATCATGCCTGTGGTCAAATTTTAAAATTTTTATAATTAAAAAAAAAAACGTTTTCTTTTCTAGAAAACACTCAATTTTTGTTGAAAATTAATGGTAATATTGTTAATCGAAACACATTTTAGACTAAATACCAAATAAATTAGATTTATTAATGACATTGGTAAAATTGTGGTGGGTGGTCAAATAAATAACTTCACTATTCAGTTAGCCATACGAAGAGCTTTGGAAGTTGGAGTACCTACTCTTATGAAGTTGCCGTGCCGCTAATGCCAATTTGCCGATACCTACCTATTACATACTGATAATCTTGGTAAGTTTGTGTGCTGGGCCGTTGTTTAAAACAGGGTAATTTATTTATTTTCTCCCTCCTTGAAGACTTCAAATCCAGAATGTGTGTAAGTACCTACCTACGACTTCCGATCTAACTACCTACTTACCTCCATGTTTAAAAAGTTATCTAAAAATTCCGACCTTTTCAGAACTAACTAGGTAGGTAGGTACCTAATATTAGGTATAATGGGGGTGGGCAAGGTCTCAATAAAACTTGTTTGTCGTTGGAAATACTACATACCTAGTGTATTCGCTAAACTATGAAATTCGTTTGTAGGAAGGCACTAATGGACAAGCTGTGTCGGCGCTGTGGTGAGGATTCCAGAAGACCTATGAAGCTGCAGTTCGGAGATATTTATGGAAAGCGATGGTGGGCCCGGCTAAGTTGTTATAACATAAGTTGAGACATGGTTTTTACTGCATGAAGAGTGTAAGTAGTAGATTACCATTACCTACATTATTTTAATTTTGCCATTTCTTTGTGGGGCATGCAATCTACCCTCGCTTTTTTACATTAACATGTAATATTGTCCTTCAGCTGGACAAAGATCTAGGATTCCTTCCAGTGCTGTCAGGCAAGTTTCTTACAAGGAATCTTTTTTAAAAGGGTTGGGCTATCGTTCTGAAATTAACCTTGATGTGACGAATAGGTATGCCAGATGGGCAATACTTGTCCACTGACTGCCGTCTTACTCTCCAAGTGGTGGCCAACTAACCTTACTCATGAGAGGATGGTATGGTCCAAAATTAAAATAATCCTTAAGCTTGCTGGGTAATAATGTGTCTATGCAGCAGTATGTTGGTAATTTCATTACCATGATTATACTGAAACCGTTGTTGTGGAAGTGGAATTGCCCTGTATAAATACAATAGATAGTCAATTTATCATAGCCAAGTTCAGCTTCTGGCTTTGCAACCTCATATACAAAGTGTGGATGGACAGTAATCAATTATGCTGATAAATGTACAAATGGTTTATTGGCCCTTTGATCTAGCAGTTTTGTTAAATGTCACCACTTGACTGAATGATGTATGTAACCATATTGTCAAATACAACATTTACAAATACAACTGGCTGGCTGATGCTTAGGCCATACATACAATAGGGTGACCGAGACCATGTGTCAAAATGAAATAAATGCTTGAATTAAACAGCTTCCTCTTTGATTGAATAGAGGTAGTGGCTAAGCGGAGCGGTAACTTGATGAACTAGAGACACCTCATATGTTGAACATGTCATTACATCAATGTATATCCTCATATTATATCAATATAAACATACCTACACTGCAAACCATAACCCTCCTTTGGCAGGTAATAAATAACCCAACTGCAAGGAGTGAAAAACAAGCTATCTCTCTAGTATGTATGAATGTTTGAAAAGTATTACATGCTAATTGTGTGCTTAAATTACACACGAATTTATGTCTTCACTTGTACTCTGCATAATAGCTACCTACATTATATTTTGTCACATGTACATAATTTGCGAAAAATATAGGTACATAATTAAATTCAAATAAAGTGAAATATGGTTTTATGCTAACCTGTTATGGGTTGCTCATTTGCGGTTTCTTGCATCATCCAGTAGTAAGATTATGAGCCCAGCTGCAAGGCTTGTTGTCTAATCAACTAAATGTTAAATTTCAGAACCACCTGCCTCACAGCATCGGCATCCGTTGACCAGTGTAGAAGTCTCTCGGCCCGCTGTACTGACCACCACGCTGCCACATTTGTGTTGCAACACCGGAGACCTCGCCCGCCTCGAGCCAGCAGTTTTTAATCCATACGAGTGATCCGCCTCCACTTCACATGTGTAGCACTAAGTATCTACAATAATTGATTCCCTTTCTTTATTGTTGTTCGAGAGGTAGATTAGATTGTTCTACGTAGCTGACAAATGTCATCACAACATTAGCTAATTTGCTAAACATATTCCTCACTACTTACTACCTTATTGATGATACACTACCGTATTATTGATGTTTACATAATTATGTATATGTATTAATAAACACACAAATAAAGATTAACATACCTATAATATAATATTGTTTACGATAAATAAATACAATACATAATTAACAAATAATATTGTATAATAATTATATATGAATATTAATTAAAACATGATATTTTTAAAATAAAGATTGTAGCAGTGGGTAGATAGGTAATGGATGGTCTGACGATTTAGCGCGTCTGATATGAACAGGCAGTTAGAACAGTACAAGACTTTTGGAGGCAAGAATTGGGAAGACTACATACAGCAGTTATATCAGAAAATGATGAGATCGTAAATAGGATAGCTGATAGGGTGGTGTGGCGGTCGATCGTGAATTCAGGATAGATAATTAGGTATGTTCTATATGTCCAATAGAGGTTTATATAGTTCTACAACCCACCCGTCTGTCCATTCGTATACGGTAGGTGTTATACCTATATCAGGATGATAGGCATCCCCCCTTTTTGCGCCACTTTTCCCCCTTACTTTACAACCTCTTTCACATCAACTTGTTCAGAATGCTTATGTTATACTTAGGTTTCCACCAAATATCATAACTCTAGGTCAATAAAAGCAAACTTCCCCCTTATAGACGCCCCCCCCCTTATCGAAGTGTGGATTCAGTGTGCCTAGTGCGAGTTTTGATAATTTATTTACGCGCTCGGTCCGTTTGGCGTAAACGTGAAATTGTATGGAATAATAGCAGCGCCATCTAGCGTCAGTGAATCAGTCACTAGATGGCGCTGCTCTTATTCCATGCAATTTCAAGTTTACGCCAAACGGACCGAGCGCGTAAATAAATTGACAAAACTCGCACTAGGCACACTGGTATAATAAAATTCAATACGTGACTAAGTTAAACATTTATTTCATTACATTACACCACCATTATTACACTGATGACAAACTTGCCGTTTACGTGAGGCGACATACGCCGAGACCCTGTGGACATCTGCCCGAAGCACCTGCTCGCCCGCTCCCCTATGGTTGCCGCGTGCGGTGCGAAAGACAGGGCGTCATCTATGACGACGCCCAGCACCGTGGCCTGTTTGGCGGCCTTAACAACGTCACCCTCAAATCTTATGGTGGGGGGACGCTGAAGCTTTCCCTTCAGCGTGATCGTGAGGGACTTGGTCGGGGCGAAATCGAGCCGGTTTCGGCGCGCCCACCCCGCTACCAGTCCCAGCACGGCCTCGGTCCTCCTCTCTACCGCCGCCTGTGAGTCCCCCCTCACCAGAAGGGTGACGTCGTCCGCGTACGCAACCATCTCCGCTCCGCTCTCCGGAGCCGGGATGGTGACCAGGTCATCCATCAAAACGTTCCAGAGCGCCAGCTCCAGCACCGACCCCTGCGGACAGCCCATCGTCGACGCCTTCCACTCCGCGTGGGAACCGGCAACCATGGCGACTCGCCTGCCTCGGAAGTAGTCCTCCAGCATCCTATAGATATTGGGCGGACTACCCCTTTTGGCTTTGACGAGTACCATTGGCCACCACGCGTTGCCGAAGGCGCCGCCGAACTCGCCGCGTCATGCATACGGCGCAGCACTGTCTCCGTGGAGCGACCCCGTACGAACCCGTGCTGGCGGTCGCTGACGCCGCGAGTGAGCTGAGGAGCGCTGCATAGGAGTACTCGCTCCAGAATCTTACCCAGAACACGGAGGAGGATGATGGGGCGTAAGCCTTCGGGTCCGACAAGGGTCTTCCATTGCCCTTCGGCAGTACTAGCAGCCTCCCCTCCTTCCAGCAGCGAGGGAAGATTCCCTCCCGGACGCACCCCCCGTAGACCGCGACGAATTGCGCATGGAGCGCACGATGCCCCACAAGACGTCCTCCGACACGGGCGCCGCATCCGCCCCCGACGGCGGGAGCTTCGCCATTGCCCTCACCTGCGAATGGTAGGCGGTGTCCCTTGACAAATCGTCATCGGGACAGAGCGCTCGCAGGAGAGTGCGCATGGCGCCGCCCACGTCGTCCCCGTTGCCCCCCGCAAACTCCACCCCGGAGACCACGTTCCCCGGAGCCCGGTGTATCTCCCTTCTGTACTTCTTCCGCGCCTCGTGGAATACCACCCTTGCATGCTCCTCTGCCATACCTCCTGTACTCCTAACATTCTGCCATGCACGCCTAGCCTTACACTGCTGCCGCCGGAGCTTATCTAGCGCCGGCGACCACCATTCATAGCCCATGTCCGTTTTTGCCGCTCGTACCAATCCCAGACACTCCATAGCCGTTCGCTCTAGCGTCTCAGAGAACCTCTCACAAACAACGGACGCGGGCTCGGTCATATCCAGTCTCCCCATTCGCACATGGACCCCCTCCTGGAAGCGTTCCCAGTCGACACCCCGATCCCGATACCGACGCTGCTCGGCCGACACGCCAGCACCCCCCGCTGAACCTCGTTCGCCTCCTCCGGTGACCGCACTGACCTCGAAGGTGATGAGCCGGTGGTCGCTCGACGACACCTCGGTGACCGTCCGCGACACCGCGATACGCGGACACCACGCGTGCCGAGTGTGACGTCAATGTTAGATTCGCCGTTGGCCGTCGAGAAAGTTGCTAGCTGTCCGTCCCTGTTGTGGATGCAACCGTCTGGCGTTGATAAATGCTTCGACGGCGTCCCGGCGTTCAGTGACAACATGCCCCCTTCCAATATAGTGTCGCGGCTGCGAGTGCCACATCGGGGAGTGCGCGTTGACATCCGCGCACACCAAGACGCGGCGCCCTCGCAGCCTGTCCAAAAGCGCCCCCAGGCGGTGAAGGTACGGCTCCACGGGCTCCGAGTACTGGAAGTACGCCGAGACGACATACAGATCCAGCGGAGCCACGTGGAGCACGCACATGTGGCTGTCGCTCAGGTGGTGCAGCAGAGCGCACGGGAGCTCCCGGCTGCGGACGTAGGCCCCCGCACTAGGGGACTCGCCACACTGGGCGAGGAAATGGACCTTGGAATATTGTTCCTGTACTAGAACAATATCCAGGCCCAGCTCACCCGCAAGGGACGGGAGCTCACGCGTTGCCCCCGCCGCACCACCCAAGTTAAGCACCATGATGGATCTAGTGTCCGCCATAGTGGGTCGTGGCGATGAGCCGACTCTCCGCGTGCTGTCTGGCCGGACACTCGGCCGACGCCGTGGGATGCGCCCCATCTCGCCGGAAACGCTTGCATGTGGCGCAACATGCCTTAGCCGCCTTGCAGTCCTCGGCCCGGTGTCCAGGCTCGCCGCATCGCCCGCACGTGACCTCTGCGGCCCTGCAGAACTTCTCCGGGTGGCCGTACTGCTGGCATTTGCTGCAGCACGTCACCCGGACGTAGTCCACAACGTCGGCCGCCATCCAGCCGCCAAAAGGGCACCACCGTGGTGGTGCCCTGTTGGCGGCGTCCCTTTTTAAAGGCCCCTTTCATCTCGGCCTGAAGCCGAGATAGGGGCCATTCCACCTCCTCCGCCAGGTTCTAGCGGTGGAGACACTCCAAAACCTCCTCAAAGGATGGGTCTCCCTCCACGTTGTGAAACGCCACCAGCGGCTGGCGACGTTTCGGCTCCGTGACCCGCAGTCCCGGGGGCGCCGCCTTGCGGAGCTTGTCCGCGGCGGCCGCCGAGTCCGTCTGGACTAGTACCCCCGCGTTCCCCACCTTCCTCACCGTGGCGATGCCAATAGACATCGCCTTGGGGTCGCAGGCCTTTTTGAGGACACCTTTTGTGTCCTCCGCCGTCTTCAGCTCCGCACTTCCCTCTGAGGGGTAGAAGGCCAAAACCGGCCCAGGGTTGGACCGGATTGGCCTCGGCTACGGGAAGTGTGCAGCACCGCGGCGAAGGTGCTTCTGCCCCCGTTTCCGGCAGCTGCTGCCACCTCCTCAGCTACGACGCTCTCCACCTGAGCCGCCGACAGCCGCAGTCCCAACTCCCCCGACTTCCGCTCTGCGTCAGCCAACTGGAGGCCAAGCGCGCCAACAATGGCCACGATATCATTACCGTGGCCACTGATGACGTTTACCTCGCTCTTATTGAGCTTGGATCCCGGTCCTGTAGCAACCGCCATGATGGCGCGCACAGCTCGCTGCGCCCGCTCCAGCAGCCCCAACTTTAACGCCACGCTGACGTCCAATCCACACTACACGCCTCACAACTAGCCATGTGGCTCGGCGTGTCGTTTCAACTAGCATACAATTGTTGGAATCGCAACAAACACCTCCTATATCCTAACTCACAAACAACACCTCTGTACATGTTAGTGTAGATGTAGATGTAGAATAGTGCCATCTAGAACTAGTTATATAACTTAATTATAATCTTAGTATATAGCTATCTAAAAGCGTTCGTATAAATTGAAATTAAATATATTAAGTTCGTATTTTATCAGTGTTTCATTTTAAACACGTTTTTATTAGTTTCACCTATCCTATGTATATGTTTGTAAAATTAGATCCAATTTTCCAACTCCTTCTTGTTCCTTTTACACCACCGGTGTAAATACAGAATCCTTCCTATTACAGCTGGTTACACTCTGACGTAATATGATCCGATTTTAACTGAACTAAATGTGAGGGTTCAGTCAAAGACCCGCCTAGATATCGCTTCTGCGGTGCGGCGCCCTCTCCCTCTCCTGCAGTCGACGGAGCGGCGGCGCGGGCGGAGGCCTCCGGGCCGTGCCGTCGGCGCAGAACTCGGCCGGACGCTGCCGCCGCGCAGAACTCGAAGGTGTCGCTCCGGATTCCCGTGCGGTAGGTGTGCGGTAGCCCTAGAAGAATGTACCAATACATTAGCTATCTGCGTAGTAATGTGACGATGGCCAAGTCAGATGGAACTGTAAGCGAGCAGTATCGAAAGTTAATAGCCATTACATATTGTTCAGTGCTCGAAAGCCTACCATTTGAAAACATTTCGACAGGATTTGAAGGTGGTAAGCTTGCACAGTCTGGGCCAAAATGACTGGCTCTTATGTTCGTCTCATGTCCTGAGGTTTGGCGACAGATTGACTATACTTGAGGGTAGATAGCCTTATCATAATCCCCTATTATCATAATCCCCTAACAGCCCTATCATCGAGAATTAGCCAAGCTGTGAGAGAAGGATTATTAAATTACTAGCGGCGCCCCGCGGTTTCACCCGCGTTACATTTACCTACAACACCTATAGGTAGCTATTTGAAAGGTTTGTGCATAATTATTATTATTGTGTCATCATAGTTAGCATCCGGGTACTGGGGCGACTGTCTGTACATTAGTTAGCTTCCGATATCGGTCGCTAAGTCATAACGTACCGAAAATGAAACAGTATGAAAGCCACATAATTATTAAAATTCTCAGATTAAACCGAGATCGAGGGACAAAGTTAAACGTACCTAATCTTACTACAACAATGTGAGTTAGTGTGTGTGTATGTATGTTTATGAGTCACATAATAACATTTATGGTATACTTAATCTTATCTATGATAATTATATGCCATCTCTATCGCTTTCCCTCTCCTTCTATCTCTATATCTTTCCTTCTCCTTCTATCTCTACATAATATGTCCCTTTCTACTCTCAATCTCTATTTTTCTCCCTTTTCCTCTTTGAATTTCTCTCCCTCTATTTCTATACACTTCCCTCACAATCTATCTCTTTCCCTCTCTCACTCTCTCTCTTCCTAGGTCTCTCTTCCTTTATTTCTACATATTTTCCACTCCCTCTATATCGCCCTCTCACGCTCTCTCTCTCCCTTTATCTCCTTTCCTCTTCCTTTTCTCTCTCCCTCTCCCTCTTTCGATCGCTCTCCCTATATTTCTATAAATGTACCCTCTCAATCTATCTATCTCCCTCTCTCGCTCACTCTCTCTATCTCTCTCCCTCTCTCTCTCTCTCTCTTCCTAGAATCTATATATTTCCCACTTCCTCTATCTCTCCGCCTCACTCTCTAACTCTCCCTTTATCTCCTTCCCTCTCCCTTTATCTCAATCTACATACTTCTCCCTCTATCTCTTTTTCTCTCACTCTATCTCTCTCTCTCTCCCTCTATCTCTTTCTTTATCATGTATCCATTATTATATATCCCCTTGCCACATTGCATGACGATCCGTTCAGCCGTTTATTGTGGTCCGTAGGGGGTGCATCTAGAGAATACCTCATCATTTCAACCCCTTGCTTTGCCCCCTTTAGGGATGATTTTGCAAAAAAGCTGAAACCCGTATTTCTTTATTTCTTACCAAAAGCCTAAATATACATTTTCAGATTCCTAGCTTGAAGCATTGTAAATCACTCATACAAACTTTCAACCCCTATTTCACCCCCTTAGAGATTATTTTTTGAGACAAAATATAGCCTATGTCCGTCTCATAGGTCCAGTCTACCCCTATACCAAATTTCATCGAAAACGGTCCAGCCGTTTGAGCGTGAAGAGCTAACAAACATACACACACACACACTCACAAACTTTCGGCTTTATAATATTAGTAAGATGTAATGTAATGTTTGACTGCGTTACACCAGTTTCATAAAACACAGCGTAGGCATGTCCTTTGATGCCTAATTTGTCACTATTAATGTTGCAGTCTTCTATCAGCAAAATATTGTTCAAAATTGGTTTTATAGTAGGTAGGTAGTTCCAAGGGTAGTCTTTTCGCCTACTGGATTTCCGTTTTCCCCGTAACTTACTAATTGTGAAAGAATTTTCAGAATCTGATCAGTATACCTACTACCTACTATTCGTTATGGAGATAACCTTCTACAAAGTCGCAAACAATGCTCGCCTCCCTCTATATGAGATACCTACCTACCTAGGTATAAATATGTAGTATTATATATTCTGCCATCATTCATCGCGATGATACTGATGCATCGGTAGGTAGGTACTCCGTATACGTACAATAGCAATTTGTAGGTTAATTACAATGAAACTTGCTTCTTGCATTCAAAATCCGAAGGTAGGAATGTATAAAAACAAAATAATAAAGATTTTAAAAGTAAGGTAGTAGTCAGGTCTGTTACGCCGGGTGACTGTTCCTCTACGAAGCGAAAACGTTGAGCCCGGCGTAGGAGGAACAAAACATTCCTTCACCGCTTATTGCAGCAAAAGTTATTCTTTTGGATTATTATTCTAGTGCGATTGTTTCTACACTTACCCGAGTATATGCGGCTCACAATGCACTGTTAAATTGTATACTTAGTTTTAATGTAATGATCAATTATTATTATACATAGGTAATGGTCAAGATGACGTCCGGTCGCTTTGGAAGCGTCGTCTCTCTGCCGCGCCGGATCATTCTACGTTGCACCGTGCACGGCGGAGAGAACAAACGCACACGAGGTACGTACCTACATATTAAGTATCTTTACCAATAATGTCTTGTCATGGGCTACCTGAGCCCCGCGGTGTCTCCCGCGTGGGAAATGACGCCGCAGGAACCGTCAATTGCGGGTGAAACAGCGGGCCGCAGTTAGTTTTGAAATAAAACTGGGCTATCAGCTACCCTGCCAAATTCGGCTCGCCTTTTCAGCGATTAGCCGGAACAAATCTTAATAATTATAAACTACATAACCGATTTGCGCACCGTGTGCAAGTTGATTTAACTTGAAAGATACATCTCAATTTATAGTCGCAATAAAAAAACATCAGCAACAGCAACGCGTGGCCGTGTCTGCTAGTATACAAAAATTATACAATTTGTGTTTTGTAATAAGTAACTAGCCATAACTACCATATACATGCATTTATTCAGATAAAAGGTGTAATGTTGACATTACAAACAGACATTTTAATTTTATTTACATATTTGTGCAATTACTTTTAAATAGCGTTGCTACTCGCCCAAAGATGGGCGCTGTCAGTGGAAATAATAATTTAATTAATTTAATAGGTAGGTACTTGTTCACAAAATAAATGGCAGTTTTAATTACACAATATTATAAAGTACGAACATCGTACAAATGTCAAATATGTGGGCCTAACCTATACATTATACCTACAATGTTGGTACTTCATGCTCAACGCTTTGAAGAGTAACCTCAGACTAGCTAGATGGCGCTTTCATCAAAGTGGAGCATGGCGCCTCATAAAATCAGAGAAATCATTTTACGAATTTTGTGATTTTCTAATCAAACACTAAACTAATTTTCAGATCTGTTCAAAGTAGGGGAAAACAGGGTGGCTCCGTACAGAGGGAGCCTTCGTACAGTACATAATATATCTCCACTATTAGTTATTTAGGCGCGTTCATCTTTTTATGCCTGATTGCCACTCGTATGCAGCTACTAATTAGCGGGACAAAACATCAGTATGGCTGCCGGGTCCGTTGAAATAAATTCAAATGTGTTTTCGCGCCGCGAAAGTAATATTTGGACTTGAATTCAAACTCATGTAGCTCTAGTAAGTTTTACTGAAATTGTGTAAGTAATTCATTGTAATTGAGGAACATATCCATTACTTTATTATGTATTCGTAAATTTTGGGATGCAGCTTAATGCATATTTATTTTTATTAGAATTGTGTAATTATTTGGGTTGGGGTACCTACGTACACATGTGTGTGGGGTACATTCGTACTATATAAATGCTTCGTGAAAATATTTTTCAGCCTGCAATGTCCATATTAGTATTTGATTACCACGATTATGTCATGTTATCGTTATTATTTATATTGATTCTTACTAAGTAGACTATTTTAAGTGACTTTTTAATTTAAAAGAATATTTTTCTGTGAAATACTGCTGCATTAGTATTACTACATCTAAAGGCTGATAATTACTCAATTTTATGTAATTTGAAAATCAAACTGTTGAATGCTTATAGTTATTTAAGGATAAACGTATTAATTTTTTATTTTAAATAACTTTTATTATTGTGTTAGCTGTGTACGAAGGTACCCCACGTCTGGGGTGCCTTCGTACGTTTTTCATTTTTCAGTAAATCCGTCATTACTCAGTCAATTATGCTGTATCAATACTAATCCATACTACATTTTATAGCCAGATATGTGTGTAACATCCAAGCATTAAAATGAGGTTGAAATAGCTGTTAGTTTTTTTTTACAAGGCCTAATGTAAAAACTGTACGAACCCACCCTGTTTTCCCCTACATCTTTTTTGATTATTTAGTTTTACGTATCAATATCATACAAATATGTAGGCCTAACTAACACCGTTCATTAGTGTACACTACACGATTTGGTTCTGATTCCTCAATGCTTCAGAAAGTTACCTCAAACTAACTAGATGGCGCTTTAATCAAAATTGTCCCTAATAAAATCATGGAGATGATTTTACGAATTTTCTATATTTTCAAATCAAACAGTAAACCTATTTTCTGATCTGTACCTAAGTAGATCTTTTTTGATTATTAAGTTTTACTCGCTGTAAAGCTTTAATGCAGTTGGAATGGCTATGGTAGTGTAAGTTTTCTTAGATGTTGGTTTGTCACCAGAAATTATTGTATTTGGTGTTTGACGTTACGTTGATTATGTTTAGGCTAAAGAATTTACATTTCCATTTTTACATAGTGTTGGAAATAAGGTACATCATTTTCCAACAAAGAAAATTAATAATCCGTGAATTGGCGCAAAATTTGTGTTATTACGAAATAGACCTACGTGTAAAATATCTCCGTACTATGTGAGGACTAAGGTCACTCTTATTTATAATTCTCTGTAGTGGCAGTTGGCTAAAGTGATGTAACTTCATAAAAATCCAATAAGTTTTTGTATGTGCATCAAACCGACACGCCCGACTGAATCAGATGAGCAATGCGCTCATTTGAGTTTTGATCCATTTGTTTTTGACGGTTATAAAATTTTAATAATTTGACAATTCAAATAATAAAAAGAGAATAATAACAAATTTTTATTTCAGATTACAATCCACATCTTTTTGGCTACAAAAACGTATAACGAACTGTGTGTGTTTAGACGCAAATGAATGTCGCACCGCCGCCATGTTAGTTCAGTTCCGATGTCAGGCCATTTTTAGTACCCGACTACGGCGAAGCCATCGGAGGGTTGTGTTTGATCGGTATGTATGCATGTTCATCTGTTCCCTCAAACTTCTAAACTACCAGTACTTATAATAATGTGACAAATGCCCGCTTCATCGGACATGATGTCCGCGTTCATCGTCCGCTGCTTATAGGCTATGTGACGTCACAATAAATTGAATATGGCGCCCTCTAGAGGTTTATAAAGTCATGCGCAAATAGTACATTATGATACGAGTGGTCTAAGTAGTGTATAAGAAGTTATGGCGACTTCGTATACTCGTACTATTCTAATGCATACATCTTGTTTATTTAAAAAAAATCTTGTAATTTACGTAATGCAAATATGCTAATTTGACCCTTGGCAATAAAGCACAGAACACAGAAACAATAGAAGCGGGTTAGTCTTACATCTGTGTCGGAAACGCTGTGACCAAAACATTTTTGAACGTTACTTCATCAATAAAGGTTTATTTAAGTCAACTGCAGTTTATTTGAAAATGTGCCTTAAGTGGTAACTAATATGCTTCGTTTTAATGGGCACATAAAGCATTTTTCACTGTGTGGCAGACGAAGGATATGACATAGTATGTATGGTAATATTGGTGGTTGGTTTTGAGCTACGAGCCATATGTTTGGCACGCGCGCCCCACCCACTTTTCACTTCCACTAGTCTCTCTCTCTTTCGTGCAATCTTTTAATACAAATGTGGGTAGGTTGGCATACCACCAGTATAGAAAACGTGACAACGCAACTACCCGTAATCACTTCTAGATTTGGTCTTGGGGTTAGGTTAGGTTAGTATTCTCGGAAGCATATTTATTGGTCGTGGTATACATGTGATTTCGTTTCAGTTTATATAATAGTGAAACAGATTTCAACTAAGAAATAGTGAAAGATATCGTTAATGTCGCGCTTTCGTTTTCTAAACAAATCTCTATTGTGGCGTGATTACATACTTGATCTAGGAAGGAACCTGTGATGGATCTGGTTTGTGCATACATGTGCATTGTGCACACTATTAGATATTAGGGTGTATAATAATTGATAGTGTGTGTATTCAGTGAAAATATGTAGTTCATTTGTCGTTTACATTTTATATAAGCAACAGAAAATCGCAATATTTGTATATCAAGCAAGTATCGTTACCCGACTACGGCCGACCGGTATGTATGTATGTTCATCTGTGCCCTCTTAACTTTTAAACTACTTAAAATAATTTGACAAATAAGATATCATTGGAAGCGTCTCCATCGTCCGCGGGTTATAGGCTATGTGACGTCACAATAAATTGAATATGGCGCCCTCTAGAGGATTATAAAGTCATGCGCAAAAATTTTCTTGGTGTGATGGTGCCGTGTATTGTATCAAATGCACATTTCAAAAATTGTAAGCTATTGCACGTGGCGTTGCTTGTATGGGTTTATTCCCAACGACCACCCCTGATTCTGCTCCCAGTGGTGGTCGTTGCAACTGCACTTGATATCAAGTAATTAAATTTGAAATATAAAAAAACCCCTCGATTAAAATCTCGTTTAATTTGTTTTAAGTTTAAGCGTTCATCTTGGACTTGTAATTATTCGTAGTGTATATTATTCTTATTCCCTTTCATTTGGTACCCATATTGAGCGAGTTGTGAAAAAATATGTAATACGCTATGTTGTAGCGGCGGCCATCATGGACTGATTTTCATCAAGACCGTTACGATCCACGGTTACCCAAAAAAAATTAAACCAGAGTTGAACACGTGAGTTGAAATATTTTCTCGACAAATCGACGTCTAACCCTCTCTATTGAACTCAATGTTGTGTATATTTGTTCGTCGGGCTGCACGTGTTAAAGGAGCCGTAAGCCTTCAACTGAGTTGTTTCCAGAGCTCCCCGCGCACGTCTCCGCGGGCGGCGCCCGGCCCGCGGGGAGCCTCCGCCGCGGCCGGCGCAGGGTCACGCAGGTAATTCATTATTAAAAAAATAAATAAATTAATCAAAGGTGACCATGGAAGGACCATGACCTTCCTTCGGCGGTCGGGTGTGAAGCATCAACTCGTCTCACGCCCGGTTTCAGGACTCCTAGTTGACTTTGAAAAAAGATTAAGTGTATCTTTGTCGTTTGTTTAGTGCCAGATAGAGACGGTGTAATAATACTGAAACTATGCATACACATACTTATGTCGAACTAGTCCTGAGGTACTTTAAATCGGAAGTAGTTGCGGTAACGACGTCGTCAAAGTTTACTGCAAAATTAACCATCGTTCAACCCTAGTTATCAGCTGGGCAATGCCAATGAACTTCGGCAAAGTAACTGGTCCACGTGATACCTCTAATACTGTGTCGCGCCCACTCGATCTGATTGGCCCATTTAAAACCTCCCCGCTCCGAATTTTACCAACACCAAGGAATACCCTAGCCAATAATAAATTAGCTATGCCTACTATTTTCCGGCGGCATCGCTACAAAACTAGGCCCGTCCTAAATAATCTTGAGCAATTCTTGTATATATATATATATAATTGGAATCTCGGAATCGGCTCCAACGATTTTCATGAAATTCAGTATATAGGGGGGTTTCGGGGGCGATAAATCGATCTAGCTAGGAATCATTTTTAGAAAATGTCATTCTATTCGTGTTTTTTTATGATATTTTTATTTTAATAACCAGTTCATATTTTTTTATTATTCTATCGGTAAGATCGAAAAATAATATTCATATTTCATCATTTTATTAGTAATTCGTACTTAAATATAATTTCCATAAAACACAATTTATAAAAATAAAAAATACCGAGCAAAGCTCGGTCATCCAGATATTTATTAGTAAAAGTACTAAGGATGCCGTAACGATTTTGTTATTCAAATAAGGATTTTTACCCATTTGTACCGACCCGGACCGATGCAACCGGTACGAAAGTATTACGTCGCGGCTGAGTGGTATCTGCTCCGTGAAACTGTACCTACCAAAATTGTAATGGCGGTATCTGAAACGAATTTTAAAGGGTTTCAACTTTGTTAGAATACTGTACCCTAATATTGTCGGCATATTGATATTTAGGGTTGTGATATTTATTTAATTGAATGAAAAAAATGATTAGCGATTTAAGGATTTAGTACCCTGGCAAATGATTCGCCATACCCACATTTCGATATTACTACACCTTGCTGTTACACCCAGACTTATCTGTGGGTCAAAGTTAATTAGGACTTCAAACACTGAAGCCGTTTTCTACGAAAGGAGTCATGAAAGTGGGAGAAGGGAAAGAGGTGTGTCAGGATCGTAGCGCGAGGAAAGATGTAGTCTGCCCACCGGGTAAATGGAGTGAATGTATGTACCTACGTAATAATGTCAGGCCTGTGTCACTCCGCGTGTAGGTATTAAAAACATACCTACGGGTGGCGGCCATTGCGCAAGGGCCAATCTAGTAGGCTGCCACAAGCGAAAGAAAACACACGCGTGCGCGCTATATGTTCGACCACGTTCAACTTAATTATTTGATTTGATTGATTCATTATATAATTGCAAGATGGACACAAAACGAAAATAAGCAAAAAGATACTGTGCAGTATTTTCAGTAATTTAAGTAAGTATTTAAGTATCAATTTATGTATATTTCAATAATTAAGTATCAATTATTATGTTTTGTCCGAAACAAAAACAATTCCAGATATTTTTACACATACATAACATCTATTATTCTTTTGTCTATATAAGTATAATGAACAAAATGTGTTTTATTTTATTACTTCATTAAATTAAATCTTTGGCAATAATCGTATAGCATATACAATTATGCAGCTAGCTCTTAGACTACATGAACGTACTCGGCGCTGCCTGCTGCGCGTTGCCCGCCACAAGTAGGAGTAAACGCTCGTGCTGTGCGCTAGATGGCATAAGTAGTTTCTCGAAGTAAGCAACCCTAGTCCGCGGCTCTTTCAATACGTATAACCATGTATAACTTGTTATGAACCGTAGTATAGTGAATTAAGGCCCATATTCCTTCAAAAAGAAATTGGTAGGTATGTAAATGAACACGTGCTCGACTGGACCGCCAGCTAAATTAAATCGTATTGTTTATCAGATAGAGTCGATATTTCTTTGAAAACCATTGCGAAGTAAAGCTTCTGTACTAGTTTATTATTCTGTGATAATGTAAAGACAGTAATCGGTTAGTCAAAGTTAACTCGGGGCTCAGCCACGGGCAGCAGTCTACTGAGGTACTCTAACCGTTTCATAGCTCTCGCGACTGATACTAATGTATATAAAGTTGGCAATACTCTCGTCAAATGTAGTACCGCTACATTCAAGATTGACGTCAGTTTCATAATATAATATTTGGGTGATTACAGCCACTTCGTTCGCGCAGCAGGCCGGGGGCGGAGGCTCCGGGCGCCGGCGACGACGGCGGCGGAGGCTCCTGTAGATGTTACGACACGTCAGCGAGCGCCGGCCAACCCCACGCCGCTCACACGTACACAGCTATGTATGTTTCATTACCCGACTATGGTATAGCCCACGAAGGGATGCTCATATATTATTCCGTCGTAACTACTAAACTACTTATCATAATTTGATAGGTGGTATCTATCGTTCGAAGCGTCTTCATCATCCGCTGGCTATGCTGTAATGTAACCACAGATGATTAACAGTCGCTTCGCTATTACGCATGTAGGCGCTTCCTACTGTTAGATGCGGTGTCTGGTTTCGTTAGTGTGGGTCGCACATGACCACGGCTATACTGTGAACATCACTATGAATCTATTTTCTTGTTTAGTACTTTAGGGGAAGTGATTTTTCAGTAGTCTGGATGTATTTATTTGATTGTGTAGCAACACAACTCATGTCTGCTGCTTCCACAGGTAATACCTGACGCGAGCGCGCCACACTCTATAATTAATATGCCCCTATTTACCTATACGTTTGTATGTACTTGTGAAATGGACGATATTATTTATTACGGTGATTTATTGTCTCGGATTGAAGGTCACCTGATGAACCCTGATAGATATTTTACCTACTCGTGGCAGGTACGATTATAAGAATACCAGACTAGGCTATTTAAAGAACTACCATTACTCAATTGACTACGCGGATCACGACGACTATTAACGTAATTAGAACGAGGAAGCTATTCCATTATATTTATAATCAATCGGTAGTAATTAAACTTATCACGAAAGTTTAAATCAGAGTTAAAACAGATGTTACTAAAATTTCGTTCCACATAATCGACGTCTATCACTCGCGTTTTCTTATTAAATTTTCTCAATTATTGTTATCGAGTTAAAATATTTAGACACATCTATTCAACTCTTGTTTAAATCTTTTGGGGTGTCAAAGTCAAAGTCAAAGTCAAATCATTTATTGTAAATAGGCAATAAAATCGCACTTTTACAAGTCAAACACTTCAATCAAATAAACAAATTAATAAAATCATAAAAGAAAACAAACAATTTAATTTGGTACTTTACGGCGAAACTTCGGCCGGCGATTGCGAGATTTTTGATTCCTTCGGTAGAGGACGTCGCGGTCGTCGTACTGGATGATGAGTAGTCGGGAAAATGCCTGAAAACGATGAAAAAACGACATATTGGTATAAAAATATTATCACGAAAACGAAAAGTGACGAGTCCAATCTGCGCGGCCGCGCGTGCGCGGCCGCGCGCTGCTGCGCCGCGGCGTCGGTCGGATGGGCGCGGCCTCGGTCGCGCACACCGTGTCGCGTCGTGCCGTGTCCGCGGACGGCGTGCACTTCTCTCTTAGTAATACATCGCGACCCGTTCGACGTCGGTCTAAGTGCCTTTCGGGAGTCTCCGCGCCCTCGCGGCGTGGATACCGTGAAGTGTCACCGACCGTCGCGTCGGACGGTATATCTAACGAAACGCTCACGCGCTTTGCGCGCGTCCGGCCCGACGCAAGGTAACGTCCGCGGCCCGCGTCCTGCCCGAGTGCGGACGCGGGTTCGGCGCGCCTGTCGTCGCAGCCGTGCTGTCTCGGACCGTGTGCGTATCCGTCTGCGATGATTCAGTTTCGGGCACTCGCAGGACCCGTCTTGAAACACGGACCAAGGAGTCTAGCATGTGTGCGAGTCATTGAGATCGTAAACTGAAAGGCGCAACGAAAGTGAAGGCGGTCGCTCGTCGACCGCTCAGGGAGGATGGCGTTCGGATCTCGGTCCGGCGCTCGCACTCCCGAGGCGTCTCGTTTCCAATCTGCGAATGTAGGCGCGCTCTGAGCACAGATGCTGGGACCCGAAAGATGGTGAACTATGCCTGGTCAGGTCGAAGTCAGGGGAAACCCTGATGGAGGACCGTAGCGATTCTGACGTGCAAATCGATCGTCGGAACTGGGTATAGGGGCGAAAGACTAATCGAACCATCTAGTAGCTGGTTCCGTCCGAAGTTTCCCTCAGGATAGCTGGCGTCGACTCGAACAGTCTCATCCGGTAAAGCGAATGATTAGAGGCATTGGGGCCGAAACGACTTCAACCTATTCTCAAACTTTAAATGGGTGAGAACTCCGGCTTACTCGAACGATGAAGCCGGAGATCTGATGACGGTGCCAAGTGGGCCAATTTTGGTAAGCAGAACTGGCGCTGTGGGATGAACCAAACGTAGTGTTAAGGCGCCTAAAAAACGCTCATGGGACACCATGAAAGGCG